>JARHVA010001682.1:0-1367500 GCA_037957365.1 Torreya grandis | reverse complement strand
TTACTTTTATTTTGTTTTGTCTTGGCCACTTGCCTATTTTTCCTTGAACCATGAGCCATTATTTGTAAAGCAAGTTTATTATGCATTCATTGTAAGTGCGTATGGGTTTGTCTGAGAGAGATGCCCCCTAAATATGTGATTTATGTTTTGAAGGATGGAGGCATTAATGACCCCTTGGGTACCCAGGTAAATAATAAAGGTTGTTCTTTGGAAATTTTTGTAGAAGAATTGGGCCAAAAGTAAGAGGATAAACCAGCTTTAGGGAAAAAAATGTTTAACAAAGTTCTATGATAGGAGGAAGTGATGAATCATTCAGATAGAGCCCTCGTTGTCCTTTGAAGTAGAGACTTGGCCACCTCAAGACCTGGTACCAACACTTAGTAGAAATTAGTAAGCCTCCTTACCTAGGAAAGACCCTTTATTTGTGCCTAATAAATCAATGGCTCTAGATTTGTAGTCAAAAGAAACTTGACTCAAGAATGTCAGTATTTTCTTTGTGTGCCTAAATAAAAATATGTTACCCTTGAGGAATTTTTTTGATAATTGGATTAATTATATGTGGGGGGGGGGGGGGGGAATGGGTGAATGTTTAAGCAAGGGGTTTTTATGGTTCTTTTTAAAAATTTGAACATGTAGAGAAGAGCCATTAGTAAACCTCTATAGAATGTTGGCCAGTTAATGTTTAAATCTATCCCATGGAACCCCTCGGTGTGTGTGAATATTTAGCCTTTAAATTGATTCCATGATGGATTTATATTGAAAATGTTCCTCTTTAGCTTTGGAACTTTCTTATGAAGGATATTAATCCCCTAAGAGATGTCTTGAAAATGAAAGACATAAGGAAATCTCTAGTGAATAGGAATGCTAGGGTATTAATCTATTTTAAACCCTTGGATGCATTCCCTCAAACCCTATTTTTTACCTTCATGGAGATATTTTTTCATGCTCCATTAAGGGGTTGGGTGGCCTTAATGCTTGTTTTTTTGAAAAAAAGATGGTCATCTCAATAAAAATTGCCCTTTGCTCAATAAGGATGTGAATGTGAGTAAAAGAAAAGTGCAAATAGACCCTTTTCCCCCAAATGTTTCTTCTCCTAATAGTTGTTCTCTTGACTACACTGAGAATTTTATTATGAAAGATAATCCCTGCTTTGACCTCAACTCTGACAAAGGTAGTGCATCCCCTCCTAGCCCAAGTGGGGTGTTTTTAGAGAAGGTTCTTGGGGTTAATAGCTCAAATGATGTGTCAAAGATAGCTTGTACAATGGATTAGAAGTTTATATATCTCCCTCCTACCTCTCTCCTTGAATTTCCAACATAGGAAGTTTTGGGTATTTTGGATCCACTTGTTACTCTTCTAGACTTTGATTGTTCAATTTAAGATGATGGTGGTGTTGTTCAAGAAGTTCTCCCCTTTTTTGAAGGTAGGGTGTCTGAAGATTACATTATCATCAGAGCCAATCCCTTGAATTGGTTTCCTCTACCCCTAATACTTTGATGTCACCTTTTGTGCAAGAGTGCCATGATTCTACTTCCCCCATGGCAGTCTCCCCCAAGCCAGTCTCTAAGGAATTGAAACTTGGTAATCAGGGGGGGTTGTTTTCTTTGGGTATTGTTGATGAGAATGCATTAACTCCTAGAAATGTTATAGGATGCTCTAAAAGGATTAAACCTAGCCCAAATAATAGTCAGTTCCTTAGCCCTATGACTAGGTATATAATCAACAAGCCCAAAATTGGGCTCCATTCAGTTGATGATGTTTTGAATCTTAAGGCCAAAGAAAACAAATTTTCTTCTTGATTTATGAGACTTTATCAGAATAAGGGAAGAGCTAAGCCCTCAAGTTTTCCTAAGTAAGCAACCCCCTCTACTATTTTTATATGAAAGGTATCAGTTGGAATGTGAGGGGTCTTGAGTCCCTCGACCGCAAGCCCATTGTTAGAAAATTCAAGTAGTCAAGAGAGGATGTTGATTTTATTTTTATATAGAAAACTAAAGTAGTTGGGTTTAAGCTTGAATTTGCACTTAATTTTATTTGTCTAAGGCCCCCCCACTTTTTAGCTAATCATCCTAAAATTAGAGGGGGTAGTTCCATCCTTGTGCATCCGAAATGGACTGATTTGATGTCAGATCATGTCTCATCTCCTTATTAAAAGATTGTGTGGATTACAATAGAAAAATATGGGAAGTGTTTTGTACTTTATAATGTCTATGCCCCTAACTATATAGGGATAGATCAAAGTTGTGGAATTACTAGCCTCCTACCTTAGAGATATCCCATGGATCCTTGGGGATGACTTTAACATGGTGGAGGAGAAAGAGGACAAATAGGGTGGGGATTCAGTCCTTTGGAAGGGCAACAAACTTTTCTTTGGGTCTAAGCTTAAAAGGATACACTAGTTTATTGGCCTATTACAAAAGTCAAAAAGGCAAATCAAAAGCATCTAGTTTACCTGGTGTAATAACCAACATAATAATAGGAGGGTATATCTAGGCTTGATAGATTCTATTTGAATAAGGGATTTTTTTCCATTCAACAAGAGGCTAACTCTAACCTTGTCAAGGTTTTCCCTTTTACCATTTATGATCACCATCCAATTGAGATTGAGTTCTCTCTGAATGAAATTGAGAATGATAAATCCTCAGACTAGAAGGGGCTATATAAATTCAATATTTCTCACATTTAGTATGATAACTTTAGAGATGTTTGTTATGCTTCCCAAAATATAGGAAAAGCAACCTCAAAGTCCTCCTTCGTTACTGATGGGTGAAACTCTTGCATGGACTTGTCAAATAAATTTTCTAGAAGCTTTGGTTAATTTAAAGCCAAGAAAATAAGGAGAGCAGCTCTGGATGCCCAAGAAATGTTGACCTCTATGAAACTTGTTATTCAAAATGACCTGAATAATGATGAGCTTTTAGATAATCTTTCATTTATTAATCATCAACTTAGGTATCATCAAGCCTTCATCTCCAGGGGCATCCAAAGTCACTTTAGGTTGAATTGGCTCAAGCTTGGGGACAAAGGGTCAAAAAAATTCTTCAAGTTTCTTAAGGCCAATATTTTGAAGCAAAAGATATCTATGATTGACTATGGTGGTTCTATATCTAGTGACCCCGAAGAGATGAAATTGGCTTTCTTTCCTTTATATTCAAATCTCTTTCTCTTTGATGGTGTAGAACCTGAGGTGGTTAAAAATAGAGTTGTGTGCCAAACGTATTCCTAAAAAAGTCTCCCAAGAACTTGATACCTTTCTTGATAGTGAAATAACCCTATATGAGGTTATAGCTACTATTGATTTTCTTAAAGATGATAAGGCTCCTGGGATTGATGGGTTTCTTGCTAAATTTTATAAGGCCAATATGGATTGGATTTATCAAGAATGCCTCTCTATTTATAATGAAGCTCTTAAGGTAGGCTATTTAGGGCCGATTGTTAATAGATGGGTTATTAAGCTCACCCCTAAGGAAGGAGACCAAACTTAGGTTAGAAATTGGAGGCCTATCACCCTCCTGAATGTAGAATACAAGATTGTTTCTAAAATTTTAGCTACGAGGCTCTCCTCTTTTCTTCCATCTATTGTTTTTGAGACACATACTAGTTTTTTTGAAGGAAGACATATTTTAGATAATCTAATTTTGAACTAGGAAGGAATGCAGTGGGTTCTTGATTCTAATCATAATGTGGGAATGATCTTGCTTGACTTTTAAAAAGCTTATGATAGGATTAAATGACCATTTATTGACATGGTGTTGAAAGCTTTTGGGTTTTAGGATAGATTTTGTAGAATGGTCAATGTTCTCTTTAGAGATGCTTTTGTTGTTATTGAAGTGAATGGTGAACTCACTCAGTCATTTTAGCTTCAAAATTATATCAGACAAGGCTTCAATTTGGCACCTTCCTTTTTTTTCCTTGTTATTGAAGCCTTGCACTATCTTCTGAGAAGCTCTACGATTGGCCCCTAGTTAAAGGCCTCTCATTGCCAAACATCTCTGAACTTATTGATGTTTTATTTGTTGATGATACTTCCTTATTTATTGAACTAAAAAGGATAATTTGAGACAAGTTCAGTCTAGTCTTGATATTTATTGAATTGCCTTTGGCTCTAGCATTGTCCTTCATAATTCTTTTATGATTGGTTATAATGAGAAGCCCCTAGGTTGCTTGGCAAGGTTTGGGTGGGTGGCAAAAAGACCTAACCACTTGATTAGGTATGTGGGTATACCTTTTTATCTTGTTCTTTACTTCAAATAGATGTGGGATTGGTTTTATGAAAGGATCAATAAGAATATTTCTAAATGGCATGGACATCTCCTCTTTCTAATGAGGCATATTCAAGTGTGCCAAAAAGTTCTTTCTTCTTATAGTATTTATTATGCCTCTTATTGTATGTTTAGTAAAACACAGATCAACATGCTCTACAAAATTGTAAGGTATTTTATGTGGTCTAATGGCAGGGGTCTCATAAAAAGACATGCAGTGGCTTGAAAATTTTGTTGTGTCCCTTAAAAGCTTGGTGGGTTGGAGTTGAAAGATATCCACCTTCAAGATATTACTTTGGCTATCAAATGGATAGTTAGAGCTCTGAATGGAGATGAGTTGTGGAAAGTGTTGATCATAAATAACATTACCATAGGTTTTCCCAGAGGTAAACCAAACTGGAAAGGGTTGCATATGTCTGACTTACTAGTGGGATCATTTTTAGTTAAGGTGGTAGTGTATCCTATTTTTTCTTCAATTTGGAAAGCCTAGGAATCAATTAAACACTTTGTGTTGATGTAATTTGTTTTTAGTGGCTTGGGTGCTCAGTGTCAGGCGTATAAATCAATCTAATGGAATCCTTCTATCAACATATATCTTTGGCCTTTGATTAGGGATGCTCTACCTATGTCTAGTACTCGAAGGACCTAAAATATTTCAAGGATCTCTTTTTCCATGATGGTTGGGCTTCTTAGGTTGAGATTTCCAATAAATTTCACATTCTTTCTTCTCAGAAAAGGACTTTCACCTTCCTTTTTGAAGCCCTCAAGTTTGCTCACAAAGTTGTTACTTTTGATGAGGAAAATGATTTTTGGGATAATATTAAATGGTTAAATGGCCCACCCTTATAGGAATATTCCACTAAGATGATGTATGAGAAGCTTGCTTTTACCAAATGTCCTATCTTGATTCTTAACCAATTGTGGCATGCATGTGACCCATTATTTAGCTGGATGTACATATTTAATGTCATTTGGGCTTCTTATTTGGAATCTAAAAAATCTTGTTTTTGATGGTTGCTTTTGTTTAATAAGTTGGATATTAGTTTTTTCATTTCTAAATCTAGAATTTGCCAACCTTAGTATTTATGTGGGGAGTTGGAAATAATTGAACATGTTTATTTTATTGTACTTTTGTTGCTAATGTCTGGAAGCAATGTCTCAAAAGTTGGCCTTGTTTGACTGTGAAATGTCTTGGTATAGTATTCATTTTGGTTATGTGTGTTCTCCAAAAAACTCCATATGTTTTTCCATAAATTACAGTTGGTTTTTTCTACCGAAGTTATTTGGTTCATTTGGAAACAAAAAAACTTGGATGCTTTTCAATTTGAGGCAAGGATGCTTACTAATTTCAACATTGAAGTTATCTCTAGACTCTTCTCCTTGCAAATTTTCCTATAGCTCAAGATTCCTCAAGAGCAACTGAAAAAGTTTTTACATATTAGATTGTTGAAGATCTCTTTTTGCTTCTTGTTGGATACCAGAGGTTTTCCTAAATGGTCTAACTTGCTAGATTGGAGAACTATTCAAGAGGCAGCTATTGAAGTCCATTTGATAGAATACGAATGGGAATTGAAGGAATCCTTTTTTGACCAAGCTAATGAAACATTTTTTCCCGAGTGGGTTGGATCCTCTAATTCTAACAAGGTTAACACTAACATTTGGCTATTTTCTCAGAAAGAGGTGATGAAGGATTTGCATCATGTTGGTCCTAGCTCCCCTTTGACTAGTGTTGGATTGGTGGTTCTTATGGTTTCGACTCCCGATTATGATAATATAGATGTAATGTTTGGTGTTGGATAAGGTGGTGGTGATCAGTTGATGTTGATTGATTATGGTGATCATGTTAAGGAAGGTATTAGTAACATTGTGGCTCATCTGAAAAAGGTGATTGAATCTGGTAGACTGGTTGATGTTGAAGAGCCAAGAAACTATGTCAAGGCCTCCTACATTCGCATGCTCCTCGACAAGATTGAAAGGTTTCTGCCATCAATGGGCGTTCCTTAACTGGGACCTGAGTTTCAAAAAGAACCTTTGGAACATAAAGACCCTGATTATGATAGCGACTCACCTATAATTAGCTTAATGGATATCAACTCATCTGAATAGGCTGTGTGGCCTATGTTTTTCTATGTTGTGTTTTGTTTCCTTTGTTGTTACCACTACTATGTGGCTTTTTATACTGTTACATCGTACTGATATTATGAAAATTGTTTTTCTTAGTGATCAGTTGTTGTACCCTGGTTTCTTTTTGATGTTCTCATCTTCAGATATATAGTCTTTTGTAAATGATTTTACAATATATAAAAAATATAGATGTTTGTAGTAAAATAAACCCTAGAAAATATGGATAAATTGAGTTCTAGCATAATATTATGCAAGATCTAATCTTAGGAGGTGTATGTCAAAACATACAGAAGGCTCTCAAATTCGCATCAGAAAATTGATTAGGTGGACCATGAAAAAACTCAACACCCTTTTGGAAATTGACAAGCCTTGTACCTGGTAGATTTATTAATGGTTTTAGACCACACTTGATTCATTTTATATCACCTAGAATCTTCAAGGTTGGACAAGATTTTACGTGAAGAAAACTTATTTTACCAAAATGTAACACAAATAAATAAATTATATATAATTATTTACATTACTAATCATGTTAAATATAATGAAATATAGTAGTAATCCCTAATAAAATAAAAAATCAAATAGCAAAGTAAATACATAGGGATAAGAAGGTGTATCTTGAATATGACATTATAGAAAATATGTTGTATGAGTTTGACCCTGAAACATGTTGTTATACTTGTCAAACACGTCACACAAAAATATAAATTTTATATATAACTAAAAGAACCCATCAAAAATTAACAATAAACATCAACAACACTTAATTTAAACTAATAAACAATACATAAAAAATATACCAAACTTTGATAAAATACACAATAAATAATAACAAACCATTTTTAAATATCTACAAAACTTAATTACTCTCAATTAATTAATATACAAACAAATATGTACTAACATTAAATAAAGTACCATTTCACATCTTGATTACCCTTCATGGTCCATGTAATTACTCTCAACTCATGGACATACAAGTACCATTTTATATCTTAATGAACCGCCCCCCCCCCCCCCCCCCCAAATCGCTGGAGGGTCCATATTACACGTAATTACTCGATAGCTTGAGGTCCATGTGACATGACGTGAGGGTTCATAAATACTTTAAAGTCACGTCGCTAGTGCGCTCTCTCGAAGCATATTTTAGCGAACTTGAAATGCTTTTATGGAGATTAAATTGAAGGTCGTACGTTAGATGAAAATTTTCCAAATATAGTTTGTCCATTGGACCTTCCAAATGCCAACCAAGGTACCCATCACTCCATTTAAAGGAATAAAAAGCTTTCAATAACCAACGGGTCACGCCTTGCTCGTGGAATGGGCTAAACCATTAAGTCTCGTATCGAGCATGGAAATTCCTAGCCACGACTTTAGGCATTTAATATAGAAAGTACCTTCAACATTTCTTAAGTTCCCATTAATCAAATGTAATAATCTTAAACACTAAATGAATCAAAGGTTGTGGGGACATGTATTTAATGCAAGCAGTGGAAAATTCTTCCCCATCATTTTATAAATTATCCACACGTTTATTATCGTTTTTGTTTGTTTTGTCAATTTTTAAAAATAATTTATGAGAATTGATGGTGGTCAATACAATTTTTGAAATATCAAATTAATATCTAAAATTGATTATTTTAATATAGGGTAGGATTTCTTATAAATTTTAATATCGACAGTTGAATCTACAATAAAACTACCTTATAAAGTACCAAGATTGAATGAACTATACTACAAAACTTACATAACTATTATTTTTATGAGAAGATTTTTATATATCAACCATAACCTATGAATATATTTAGTATGACTATTGAAAGATTTTTTTTAATGAACAAGAGTTTAAATACATATTTGATTTTGTTTATCTTGTGCAAGAACAAATTGATATACATAAGATAATGATATATATAAGATATAACTTTGGGAAAAAATTTATTTATGAATAAAATACAACATATATATTTAATTTTGATAAAAAATATATTTATTTTATAAAAAGATAAATGTGATATATATAGAAATCGTATAAAAAAATTAAAACATACAATTTAATTAAAAATATTCATTTTACTTTATGTATTGTAGAGATATTATCTCTTTTACGTTATGGATTGTAGAGAATTTGTTTTTTTTATTATTATTAGGGTTTATACAGGGCCCTTGCCTTATAAAGAGTATCACAAAACTAGCAAAGTGAGATAAAACATTGTTGTTTACATATAGAATGGCGAGCTGAATAGTATCTGAAAACAAACACCTAATTTATATTCTAGCTTGACTTGTTTTTATCCCATCCTGCACTGTCCTCTTTTGGACTATATTTATTTTGGACTATTCTTCTTAGAACTATATTTTTTTTATACCCTGGGCCATTGTAACTTGGATAGTTTTATCCCTTGCCCAATTATGATCATGATTATGACTCATAGGCATTCCAACCACATTCAACACCATTTTTACAAAGTAGTTCAGCCTAGACAATATTTTGCAGTTTCCTCTTTCAGATGAGTGAACACAGATACATCAGCATATGGTTTTTCCCTATTGAATGGTTCTTCATATTTATCTAGTGTTGCATATTATTATATTATTTTGTTGTTGTTTGGTAGGCATTATCGCCTTGGTAGGATCTTCCACTTTCACTGATTGGTGAGCATGGACCATTTCAGCCAACTTTAGCTATTATTGGAACTTCTACTCTTGGGCGTGGATCTCCTTGATTAGTTTGGATTCTCTATACCATTATTTCTATCCATGATACCCCTTTGCAGGTTTAGTTGTTGTTTGAACTCTTACCTGTGGACATGCATCTTCTTAGTTAGGTAGTTCCTTGGCCTTTTGTTAAATATTTTATCTCTATTGCTTATTCCCCAAAACACCAAAAACATTAGAAAATGATCGACAAAATAAATAAAAACATTATCTTACACTTTTCTTTTATTCTGATCTCCATGCTCTTTCCATTTTTCAAGTTCTAGTTTGAATGCTTTCACCATTTTACGAGCTCATTTTTCCTTATTTTCTCTATAACATTAATCATGTTTTTTTATCATCACTTTTTTTCTATCCTATTTTTTAGGAGAACTACATTTGGCTTGAAGTTCATGTTGGATCTCACATCCATGAAACTATGTAGGTAATGCCCACTTGTCTTGTACATCTGGAGTCAGCTTGGCCACCCCCCCCTTTTTTTTAATTCCCCCCTCCCCCCCATTTTGTTATCTTGTCGTTCCCCTATCACTTGGAGGCAACTTTATGTCCTTTGTTCTTATTGCACTATTGTATAAAGTAACGCCTCTACTATACGTATGTGAACAATTGATTTCTATTTGCACTAACATTATGACTAACTCCTGTTTATGTGTGTTTATTTTTATTGTTATTATGAAGTACTTTGGATCCCAAGTCAAAAAGTCAATGCAACTCTAAAGATCAACTCTCAATGCCCCAATGAATTAAACACCAATGGATTACACAAGACTCTATGCAAGATGTGCATCTCTTAGATGGTCCATTTTTATTCTATTCTTCATTCCTCATTCCATTTTTATCTCGTTTTTGAGTGAACTACATTGGCTTGAGGTCCATCTAGACTATGTAGGCAACATTTAGATACATGGCATATCTCAGGTCAGCTCGACCACCCTTTTATTCTTTTATTCATCTCTCTCATCACTTTGTGCATCCTCGTATGTCTGGTTTTGTGTGGCTTCTTCATTCATTCAACCGTCACATCTATGTTTTCACTTGCTCATATTTAATCTATGCAATAGGTTATATTCTTGAGCTATGATTACCAATTTTCCCTAGTGGAGCAGAACATTTCAACCAATCATCAAATCAAATCAACCCTATTGGGGCAAAATTAATTATCAGTGATCAAAATTGGCCATACTAGGGGAAAATTGCTTTAACAAACAATAAAAAATGCTCTACTTGGGCACACTATTATTTCCTTTCTCTAGAGCAATGCTCTCTTTTTTCTTCTAATTCTAAGATTTGCAACTTTTGCCCTCATTTTGGGAGATTTTAAAGTGTGTAACTCGTCTCAAGATTGATCAGTACTTAAGTGTACAACTTGTACCTTCTTTTAGGTGTGTTCAAAGTGTGTCACTTATATTTTTAGATTGTATCCTTCGCACTTCCCCCCACCTTGGGGCTCATTATATTCTATTATATTTTTGATCATTGAGGATCAACATGTGCAAGCATTAGCTCATATGGATTTAATCTCATCCATGGATTGGTTTCACTCTTTTTCTCTTTTCAAGAGTCCATCCCTCTCTTTCATCCTCGTATATCCTCTCGAGGGGGCATCATGGGTCATTTCCTTTCAACTTCTTCTTGACAACTCTTTTATTTAAAAAAATATTGTTTCATTCGAATGTCTTGCCACGTCTTCTCAAATAAGGACAAAATGTAGGCATCTAATTTCTAACACCATTGTGTTGAAATTGTCAATCTTACTCAAAAATCACTAAAACACGTTAAATGGTTCAAGCTTGTCATATACAAGTTCTGATTTAATTTAATGTATCCCTAAATGGGACAATGCATTTTATGTGATTATTAACTTTTCTCAAATCATTTTGAGTCAAAATGATGAATATGCAATTTGATGCTTTGAATCACTGAATTCTTTTAATTTAGAAGCACACTATACGTACATACGTTATTTTATGTTGACAATATCGTAAATATGATATTGGTCCATACACCACTGACACCTTCATCTAATTATACTTCAGTCAAATTATGATCCAATAACTTGACATTTTGACCAGATTGATTAAGTGGGGAACCAACTTTTAAAGAATTGCACAAAATTTAATTAATCTCACTTAGGCAAATTAATCCAAATCAAAGGCTTAAGTGAAAAATCCATAGAAATTATTGAAGATCTTTTAAATAGGAAATTGATTTCTAATATCTGCATCATCAGGGGACATCATTTGTAGGGTGGCATCCATAAGCCATAAATGAAACAAATATCAGATTTAAGGCCTCCCATGCCTCTTTAATGCCCCTTCCAAATATATATGAAGGTATTTATGATTTGAGCCTCCAAAATTGAATAGATTCTTGGCCACACATCTTAATCACAAGATGGACAGTCATGGTTCATTTTGATCATTTTTAAAAATATATAAATAGGAAGACCAAGACCACCATTTTTAAGTTCTTTTGGTTTAAACTTATTATGCAAAATTTTCTCCAGAAGTCATCTTTGTGTAGTGTTATTATGCTTAATTTTTAATAGAATAGTTTCATTATAGGCATACATTTGACCAAATATCATGAGCCAAATTTCATTTGTGCACTTGAAATGATGAAGGAATAAGTCATTTATCATTGCTAAAGACTTGAGAACCAAATCAAAGGGAAAATCACATTTGAAGCCGCATTTGGAGGTGGAACACTCTTAAGAAGGTTTGATGCATATTCTTTCTTTCAATAGTTCTTAATTTCCCTTTACAAACCCTATTGAAAGAGTTGACTTAGTTAATTATGTTCTTTATATATTTCTTGAATTTTCTTAACTAATATTTGATCTAACTCACTTTAGATTCCATATCTACAATAAATAACAATAATATATATATTTTTCATAAAATTCATTATTAAAAAAATTAATAAAATCTCAAATTTAATCAAAATAATTTACACAATTATTTTTCAAATAAAATATTTAACTATATTATTTTATTATATATATTTTTAATATATATATACTTATACTTAAAAGTTTATTATTTAATTGTGAACCAAAATAACACTAATTTTTTATTTTTAATCTTATCAAAAAGTCTAAATTAAACCGACTATTTCTAATGATAAAAAAAGACTCATCGTGAGCCAACGACGACACCAATTACTTTAATTACTATAACATTATTTTATTTTATTTTATTTTATTTATTTATTTATTTTTGACTTTTTTTTATATAAATTATATTTCATCGAGTCTCAACAAATTGAGAGCTTTTCAATTACTCCTTATTGGAATTAAAAAATAAATTATCTTAAGATAATAAAAATAATTTACTTTTTAACCCATGCAAAATATTTATTCTACTTTTTCTTTTTCTTTTATGTGAGAGTAGGTGGATTGAATATTTATTTTATGAAATAAAATAAAATTTATATTATTAATATAAATATATTAATATTTATAAGATTATTTATTTAAAAAAAAGTTAGCGCACTGTTAAAACAATATATTAGACTCGACTTAGGAAACAAGCAAGATAAAAAGTTAAAAAATAGAAACAAATTAGGTCACATTTAGGAAAGTTTTAGAATATCAAAAAAGAGAAATCTAAATAGTAGTAGTAAACGGTTAAAAAAGGATTGTGATCAAGAAGATCACCCCATTTAGAGCTTGGAAGATATTTCTTTTCAATAATAAGATCCCATATAAAGTCGGAGGCTTGTTGGTCACTGTCTTCTTACACCTCAATATCTTACACAGTGTGGCAAGAAGAGATAGCCAAAGTGAGCCAAAGAAAGCTTTTATATGGGGGCGGTTCCCTACCACTCTGCGAGTTCTCAGGTGGGCGGCTCCATCTGCACCGATTCGCAGGAGGCAAAGAGTCCCAACCCTGAGCCGATGGAGGACGAGGAGACAAAGAACCAACCTCCATGTTGGGCCCAAGGAGGAGAGCAGTGTCATGGCAGAGACGCAGTAGCATGGGTGTGAGAACACTGGTAAGACTAACTATGATGAGTACCACTTTGAGGAGTGTCATTGCTTCTTCTCGAAGAAGATGTCCATAATAGGGAGGGTAGTATGCAAGCAACATAGCAAGGATCATCGTCTTAGTGACCAAGTAACTACTGTAGGTAATCTAGCTCTATAGCCACTTTGTTGGTTTGTCCTTAATCTATAAAAGTACATTAGAAATAATCATAGTCTTATTATAAGTAGAAAAGTGAATGTCAACTAAAACATTGGAGAATAAAACTGAATTTATTTCTTTCTATATCCAAAATAGAGTTTTTACTGTGAAAACATCTTAAACTCGCGTGAATTGAGAGGTCATTTAAGGGTTGTCACCCAAAAATGTATGAAACCAAGTAAAAGGGTTTGGGTGATAAAAGCTGAAAAAAATCATGTATCCAAACACATGCGCTTTGGGCTTTTGATATTTGTCATGTTTAACAGTTATTAATTTACTTTTAACATTGTTCATAAAATCAAAATTGATAACCCAAAAAAATATTAATCGATTAATTTGAATAATATATAACAATATATTTATAATAATAAGATAATTATATTAATCATATATCTTATATATTTAATTTTTGTTATATTATTTTATATTAATTTAAAGGGTATTTTTTAATCTAAATAAATAATATTTATTTATATTTAATATTATTCTTTCACATATTTTTATAAAAATGAAGAACTCTTCTTTTAGAAAGGAAATCATAATTTCAAATTTAAAAATGTAATATATACATATAATAATCGTAGAAAAATGAATGAAAAAAATAAATAAATAATAAAATAAAAAATCTTAAAACAAAATATATAAAAACATTCTATGATTTCCTCGAAAACATGCGTTGTTCTCTTCAAATAGTGGGTTCCCCCATCTCAAAATTAAAAAAAATTACTGAACCAACAAAATCCATTCCATACACTTAATTATTAGCAAATTTAAAGCGAGACTAACTAGATGAGAACCTATTTCAACCAATTAACTCTTCCCAGCACGCCTTACGTTCATTATATTGTCATGCAAATAAATTCATTTGGGTTTCACATAATTATGGAATATTCACTATTTAATTTGAGCCTACATTATAAAATATCTGAAGTATATTAGTTATCGAAGGGGGTGAAGCTTATATGTGAAAGAATTTGGCAATAAAACAATTTTCTTTTAAGTATGGATACAAATAATGAAATCTAGTTTAACCTCTAAACGATTTTAGGTTTTCTCTCTCTCTCTCTATGGGAAGACTGGAGGGCAACAACATAATTTATATAAGATTAAATGAGAATACAATTCAACAACAAAAACATCTACTACCAAATTATAAAATTATCCAAGTCTTTAGAAAAATTCCAGTTTTCACCTTCTTTTTATTTTTGAGCCTACAATCTGGGGGCTTCTCTAAATAATTAGGTGTAAAAATGTGATTTGATAGAATTTTTTAAAACAATCGACTCCCTAAATTAAGATTTGCCCTTAAAAGTCAACTTTTCATAGTTTATTTTTGATTTCCAAATTCAATTCTCTCACATCTAACAAACCATTTACTAAATCAATTTAATATATAAATAGAAGAGAAATTACAATATATATTTTATATATGTTTGAAAGTATTATATAAAATCATTAAATTATATAAAATGTAAGTATTTTTTATATAATAAATTTACTTTTTTTTTATAGTTATAATAAAATTGGTTACAATCTATCATTCTCTCAATTTAGGTTTGGGTTTGCATCCATTATAATTAAGTAGCTACTTTTATATTTTGTTTTGTTAGGTTTTCGTTACATCTAAGCTTTTGATTTAAGTTTGCATTCACTATAATCTACCCTTATCTCGGTAAAATCCAGTTGGAATGAGTGCGATCCTTGAGGGCGTAGGTTTCGAACCGCTGACTTCAAATTGGAAAGCACTCAACTGCATACTAAGCGTACTCCTAACCATGCTCTAACAAATTTATAATATTGAATAAACATACATCTAAATCAATAAATTCTTTTGACTAAGCAACTATGAGTAAAGAGCATCCACACCATTAAAATCACATTTCTAAAACTAACCCAATAGATTATACCCTGAGAGACCTCTAAAACTACAAAATCAGGATCATGAACCTAATCCACATAAAAGAAAAAGAAAAAAATATGATAAAAAGTCAAAAGAAAGAACCAAAATTTTATAGAGAAGCCAACCCCACCACAAACAAAGATGATACCGAAAGATAAAAACCTAATCTTTATATTGAGGAATAAATTATCCCCGACTCAATAATAAGTTGATTAAAGAGGGACCAATAATTCAATTAATAAAGCACTCGAACAACAAATCTGTACCTCGATATAGAAATGTAAATGTAAATCTGTTTTGACATAAGAAATTTTCAAAAAGATGAAAGCCACTTATAGAGTTTAAATAAACGTAAGCCAAAAGCTGTTATAACTGAAAATTAAAGCATGCTACTTGTAAAAATCCTCCTCATCAGCAGACTCCATACCCATCTAAAAAAACAAGGACAAGGTTGTATCTGCCTTATGACCACGAAATGCCCAGGCACCCACACACTAGAAAGTTTGAGCAGCATTGACCGAAGCAGGGAACTCAAAATATTGTTCGGAGGATGACAGAAAGCCCTCTCGACGAGCCGAGTAATCAAACAGAGTAGGAAGACGTTTGGGGCTTCAGCGCAGAAAGAGCAGTAGTTGAAATCTTCAGCGCCAGCGAATTTTTATCCAGTGGAATGACGACTGGAAACATGGCAACACCAGGTATAAAAGCCAAGCAAAGCAAAGCAAATGGATTATAAGTCAGTGTCACCAAGGGCTGCTACACGCAAGCCTTACCAGAATGCCCAAAAACAAAAATAAGAGGCTTCTGCAAGTGATGGCTTGGATGCAATTAAAAAGGGGCATGTGCCATCGTATGGTTTTTTTTCTTATGGGCTAACCTTTCTCATAAAACATATATTAATTATATATCCCCCACTAAGGAGGGACAAGACAACGCTGGGATGACAATGCCCTCTCTTTAACCATATCCTTTCCACAATATTTGTAGTCACAGGTTTTCTTTTAAATCACTAACTTTTCAGTGGAGTGTTAAATGTTGGGCATCTATTTTGTTAAATTTATTTGGAAATCAAACATATCTTTATTTTTTATGGTGTTAGGTTTTTTTCTTCCAACAAAAATTAATATTTATTAGATTTTTTATTACTCTAATTTTATAAAAATGATTAAAATTGATTTATTATTTTACATTTGTTTAAATATAATTAAATAGTTATATATATTTATGTTATAATTGGATTGAAATCCCTTTATTCATAATATGTATTAAGTAGGAGGGATTCGATCGAGAGTGTGACAATAAAGAATGCACCCTTTTCTATTGAATTACATGAAATAAAAAGCATTACAAGTACCAAATGGTCAAATTATACGAAATAAATTTATGAATGAGATTAGGATAGACATCCCCCAATAATCAACATAACCACTGAGTTGGTTTCTATAAGGGACAATAAATAGAGTATAAAGAGGCTAGCAGTTGGTGAAGCACAAGACGTGGATTGGTTGCAAGAAGAATTTCTAAAACTAGGTTAAGAAGTTCTAACATCACACATCAAAAATATATTCATTGGTGTCATTCAAGGAGGCTTCTCGATAATTTGGATGACTAATGTTATTCCTCTATATAAAAGCAGATATATCAATAACCCGTCAAACTATCATAATATTGTGATTGATCCTCATCTTGGAAAACTATTTGGGAACATGGTAGAGCATGTAATCAACAACTACACTGACAAAGAGAGTAAAGTAGTGATAAGATGGACACATTTCAGACCAAAGCACTCCACCATCAACCGTTGTGTCACTCTTAGTCACTTGATTCAAAAAGTATGAGATAACCAAGGAGATTTTTTTTCTTTTTCTTTTTGCTTTGTTGACTTTAACTTTGGAGTAGTGGAGTAGCTTGGAGTTTCGAATGAGTATAGACTGAGGGTACATAATCTTTATGATCAAGTCCGAGCCAACATTAAAACATGTAAAGAAATGTCAGTGTTTTGGAAATGACTTTGGTGCCAAACAAGATTGACTCCTATCCCCTACAATGTTTGGGCTATACATAGATAAGTTATAGGAATGGATAAACAAGATGGAGTGTATCTTATCAAGGTGGAGTAGATGATCTTATCCTACTTGTAAAACAAGACATAATTTGAGAGAACACTTGAGGGCCCTAGAATTTTTTTGACAAAAAATAGAAATGCAAGTCAATACGTGGTGAATACTAGCAAAACCAAAGTCACGATCTTCTCATTATGAAGAAAAATAAGCTTGCAAATTAACTTCTTTTTTGAAGTAAGCCTTTTGGAAGTGATGGAAAAATACACATTCTTTGTATTGATTTCCACAACAAGCTTAGATGGGAGATTTGCATGACAAAAAAAATACAAGTGGAAGGAATGTTTTATACTTGCTACGAAATATATGCACAAATCCATAATTATGGCAATGGAAAGCAAAAGGACCTTGTTTGGGTTGCTTGTCATCCTAGTGGTGCTCTATGATATAAAGTTTGGAGCAAAATTGTATCAAATTTGAAATGAAGACATTTAGAGAGAATTAAAAAACACATAATAACATGCAGCCTCAACATTAAAATATCAGTTTTCTATTAGATTTTATTCATTGAAACAAGTATTTTCCAATTTGAGGTGTCAACTATGATTCAGATGCTAACTTAAAGAATTAAAAAAGTATAGAGACTCATTGGTGACCCAACATTCTAATGATGGAAGAGAAGGAGGAAGAACATGGGGAAGAAAGAAAATAACAAGTGGATGAGCGAATGGGACATTAGCATACAAGAGTGCCCAAACACCAATGAAAAACAAAAAGTTGTGTGAGAAAAAATTAAAGTAACCATAAAGACAAAGAAGCTTGGGTGGAAGAAAAAATATCATGTCAAAAAATTTATTCCCACATGTGAAAAACAATATATGAGCAAAAATCAAAAGGTAGGTGAAAACGTTGATGGATCAACTAAAAACTAGCTCACATAATCTTAGGTGTGAAACCGATAGGTGGATAGTGCGTAAAGAAGAGCATGGAAAAAAAGAATGACACTACATCATAGAGTGCTTCATTGAGGGTAACATCCAAATCAAATATGACGATAACATCATAGAATGTTTAATTTCGAGTGACATCCAAATTAAATATGACAACGTGGACAATCTAACAACCTTGTTTGAAAAAGTAAAACTAAATAAATAAATAAAATCTTGATCAAGATTCATAATAAAAGATCCAACATCAAAACATCAAAAAAAAACCGAATATTTAATAAACTTAATGCAACAACTCTTGTTTCAAACTACTCTTCTCATACATAACATTCTTGTTATTGTTTTTGATCCTATAAACTTCTTAATCTCATAGGTGCTATTTAAATCAATCACCCATTCATACTTTCCAATTATGGTCCAAAATCAAATATATTACACAACCAAAATAAATATAAATTGCACATAATATCGTATGGTCCAAAATATATTCAGTTTGTAAAATTATTTTCTCTGTTTAATACTAGTATAAGGATAGTCCAGATATATTATGCCTGGGGTCTATAATAGTATTCCTCCACATGTTTCTCAATCACCAGCTTTGAGGTCCCAGCAATAGATTGCCTCTGAATTGGGTTACAGTCATCCCTATTTAATATTGTTGGCCCACTCTGTTAATGGGAAAACGCCTTGTCAAGCCTACCTGATTAATATATATGCTACTCTTACTCTTCATGTGGAGACTACAATCGTTTTTGTTGCATCACAATCTGTATAGGAAAGCCAATTCGAAGACGATTTTAAGTGCCTTGCTGCTGCTGCAGTCCCCACCTTAATCAGACAAGTATATACAGTTAGCTATTCTGCTGCGGCATTCCAGCAAGAAAGAAAGAAAATAATAATGGGTAGAACCCCTTGCTGTGAAAAATTGGGCCTGAAGAAGGGGGCCTGGACCGCTGATGAAGATAAGATTCTTCTCGAGTATATTCACAGAAGTGGCCATGGAAGCTGGCGTGCTCTTCCCAAGCAGGCTGGTATGTATATATAAAATATGTCTTGCATTAATTTCATTTCTAGCAAATACATGAATACCCATATGAAAATTTCTAGCAACACATGAACACCCACATAGAAATTTCTAGCAATCCATGAATACCCATATATAAAATCATTTGAACGCATATATTTTCACAGGAATACTCGTTGGGTATGCAATGTATACACAAATTTTGTTTGTCCTTCAGGATATAAGAAGCTTCGCAATTTTCTCAGATTTTGTATAGGGACTTGTTGATTTTCAACTTGGCCGGTTAAATTAAGATTTTAAATTTCTTACTAAATTGAAATGATATGTTATAGGGTTGGTTTATTTTGTTTCTCTGATTGTGTTTTAGTGTTTTAATAGGAAAAAAATGTGTATTTGAGATCATGTGTTGCATTTGAGCTTCTGTTATATGTTGTGAATGTATGGAGAGACCGCATATGTCTGGTGATTATATGTTGGTTTATCCTTCAGGATCTAAAGCTTACAGCTTTTCTGTGTAGAGTTTATATGATGATTTGTTCCTTCTCAAATTGGAAAACTGAATAAGGATCTATATTTGTTTTTAGACTTAACAAGCTTAAATGGTCAAGGAATATTTTGGCTTATTTTGGCCATGAATTTCTCTCGGTGTTTATACAATGTATAACCAAATTATGAACCACAAATGTATATCTGACTTGAAAGTATATGTTTGCCTTTGGACTTATGTATATATGTTGTAAATATAAGGAAGAAATTGTGTATGCACAAAAATGTGTGAGTATAGTTTGTTCCTACTAAACTTGGCATATTGAATTAAGATGTTCTAAAGTTAAATGACAAATGAATGTGTTGGTATATTTAGTTTACATGTTTGTGTTTGGGGTACTCTGTATTTTTATATTGCAAGTATGAAATGATTTTCCACTATGGAGAGAAATAAGGGACTTTTTAACGTACTATATCTTTACATCCTGTCAAAAATAAATCCTAGATGTCTGAAACGAAGATTTGATGTACTGTGTCCTGCAAAGGAAGAGGAAGTCGTCGGTAGATTAAAAATTGTCACGTGAACTTATGTATATATGTTATGAATATATACAATGTGTATATGTGCACAGGACTTCTTCGGTGTGGGAAGAGTTGCCGCCTGCGTTGGACTAATTACCTGAGACCTGATATTAAGCGAGGTCCATTTTCTCCAGAAGAAGAAAGAACTACCATTCAGCTGCATGCAGTTCTAGGCAACAGGTATAACAAAATACAGTGATAGTCCATGATTGTAGGTTCGTTAAATATTGTCTATTGGCCTAACCACTGCACTGAGAGGAGAAGTTTGCCTCCTGACCTAAACATTGCACTAGAAGGTGTTGTTGGTAATTTTAATGACCATTGGCTTAACTATTGCACTAAAAGGTATTGTTGCCAGTTTTGGGTTAATTTTAATGTTGCTACTGTACTGCACTGAAAGGTTTTGTACTCAATTTTGGATGCTGGTGTAACAATTGCACAATAGCTAGTTTTGTCCATTGGCATTACTCAAGAGTTTTTCTATTGGGGTAAACCATTGCACTGAAGGTGGTAGGGTTAGCCATTGCCCTGAAAGGTGTTGTTGGTAGTTTTAATATATTTAACTCTGCAGGTGGGCTGCAATAGCTTCCCAGCTACCAGGGAGAACTGACAATGAGATCAAGAATTTCTGGAACACCCATCTGAAGAAAAAGCTGTTACGAATGGGATTGGATCCATCCACCCATGCACCCATATCTGAGGCAAACATTGCAAAAGGGTCACAGGTATCTCAGTCCTCAGCATTGACGAGGCACATGTCACAGTGGGAAATCGCAAGGCTTGAAGCCGAAGCAAGGCTTTCAAGAGAATCAATTCTATCATCTTCATCTAATAAGTTGATGGGAAATGATACTGCAGAGGCCAATGCCAAGGCACCTACTGACTTATTCTTGAAGCTGTGGAACTCAGAAGCAGGCAATGCCTTCAGGAAGAAGGCCATTATTAATAACACTAACAATAAGAAGAACAGTAATGAAAGCTTCCGTGGAGTAGATCGTGATCAACTTCCGTGGACCGATGCAAGCCCCCAGCTAACCTTTAGCCCAGTTTCATCATTCTGCTCTGCCTGCAGCTCTGATCAGCTTACCATTGACCACCGAGATAGACTAAATCATAAAGAAGATATTTCAGCTAATTGGATTCCTGGGGTAAAAGCCCACGATTCTTTTTCTAATAAGAACATGGGCCAGACAGAAAACAATGGGTCCAGCCATGGGGACTCCTCTAGCTGTGATGAATTAAATGCCCACTGTCATGGTGATCACAATCATGACATACATGGCTTGCCAGACCTGCTCCTAGACTTCCCTGAGAACAATACTGCCACTAATAACAATAACATTAACCCCAACAATATAAGTTGCATGATGACAGAATTGAATACAAGTTTTCAGCATCATTCTGCCTGGCCATGGACAGAATTGCGCCTGGATGAGGACAAGGATTACTGGAACAGTATACTGGTAGTTCATGCTCCGACATCATCTGCACAAACTTGAAAAGTCATCTTTCTTATAACTTCATAACCATCTACCATGAAATATTGTTTTTATGAAACATAATATGGTGCACCTTGATAGATACTCAAATGTAAAGTGTATCTGTTAGGTTGTAATTTTTTGTGTTTTTTTTGAGAGAGATTTTGCCTTAATAAGCTGCTGTATTCATAACCTGTACACAGGGAGCTATGGCCTATAATATATAACTACTATAAATGATGTTAGGTCTTCTTGTGTACAGTTTCATTTCTACGAACATGGTGATATTGACAACCATTTTTAGCAATGTAATTCTTTTCATTGTACTTAATAGCTCATTTGTATCTTTTGGTAATTTGTATTTTTCTCCTAATGGGAAAGAAATAATTGTTATGGTCCATTAATCCCCATGGATGTAGCCAACTCGTGGTCCAACTACCCCATGGTAACACATTGGTGTGGATGGCGAACTTATTAGTTCTGAAGGGTGGATTATTGCCTTCAATTTGTTTTAATTAGTTATTAATATATGTTCTTTCGATCAATCAGAATATATCAATTTGTAGAAAGTATGTGGTATTTTGCATGAGAAAGTTGTGTAGTTTTTAAATGGATTTGGGTCCGTCTAAACTAAAACATTGATGCAGTCATAATGACATTGTTTTAAATCTATTAGTTACAACGCATGGGCGGTAGCCACAGATGAAAGAAATTGGATGACAGTGAAGGCAATCCTGATGCTGCATCACACAAGAAGCCTCTAGCAAGCAAACACGATATGGTGAGATGTCTCCAATGCGTGTAACATATAACTCGGTAAAGCCAAAAAAAAAAGATTTCCCCAATCCCTTAATAGGGGCCATCATGCATAGTGGGCAGTCAACTGTAAATACTTTCTATCTACTGAAAAGTCTTGACAATTCCTTTGCATTGTAATAATTTGCGTAGGTTTTTAATATTAAAAGATGAGGAATCCCAAAGGCAAAAAGGGTAGAAAGGAGCATAATCAATCATCACCCAAGGACTTAAACTAGGGAGATATCTACAAAGGCATCTCCTATAAGAAAGCGGGTCAAAGCCTCTACAACTCACAAACAACAACAAACACAATGCGGGCCTATAATATTCCCAGATCATCAAAACTTGGTAATTTTTTTCCCATTATATACTCATTTCCATTTAGTTTTTCAATCCACTTATTTCCTTTTCAATCTACCCATTTCCATTTGCTTTTATTTTTCATTCTACCCATTTTCATTTTTTTTTCTTAAATTATATTTTTTATTATCCAAATCATATCTCAGTTTTTACTTTTTAACAAAGTATTTAAATCCTGGGATTTTTTGTTGTTCACAGGGAGGCATTTAATTTGTTGTTGGTTACATAATATATAAAATGGCAACTCTTTTTCTTATAGCCCTATGTTTGTTTATTGGAATATATCAGTAGATAAAGAGTTGGCTTACTAATGGGGCATATTGTCTATCTTATTTGGAGCTCTGTTAATGAATTTGCATGGATTAATGGCAATAACTAACTCATTTTATAAGTTTCAATGTTTACAAAGAATTCGAGTCCAAAGGTTTATGACACTTCCAAAAAGTCTTACATTTTTCCTATGCATATTTCATGGAATATAAAATGGTTGTTTCTTTGTTTGCTTTGCCACTGAGTTGATCTTATGAGCATGTGCTAATTTACTAAAGAATTTTATATAATAGTGCAACAAAAGGTCTTCATCGATTTGACAATGAGTTTGCATGTATCAATGATAGAATGTTATCCATTTCAATGGAAAGCTTCTCTGCTATTTGTGTTGAGGGATTTTTCCATTCATATTAATGCCCAAATTTATATATACAAGGTTTAACATGCATATTTTATGGTATTTAAGATGATTGATCTTTTTACTTATGTCCTTTAGTTGATCTTATGTGTATTTGTCAATAGGTAAAGAGTTGATTTGACAATGCATCAAAAGATCTATCCTATTTGGGGACCTGTCAATAAGTTTGCATGCCTCCATTTGCTAAAATGCTTTGAGCAATGGAAAATACATTGCTCTTTGTGGGAAAGGGTCCATTTAATTCAAGCAAATTTCTAGACTTACACCAAGTTTAACATGCATGTTTCATGGTATATAATATGGTTACACTATTTATTTTTAGCCCTTGGTTGATCTTATGGGAATGCGTCAATAGTTAAAGAATTGATTTTATAATGTAGAATATCTACCCTATTTTTAGTTCTGACAAGGAGTTTCTATTTATCAATGATAATAACTTATCCATTTGCTAAGATATTTAGGATAAATTGAAAGCTCTATGCAATATGGGGCTAAGAGGTGTGGTGGGTTAATGCGATGAATTTGCATGGATGAATTTCAATGAGTACAATGATAATGCTTGTTTTTCTGGCTAATAACGTAGTTTATATGGGCTCAAGTTAATTCTAGATATAAAGTAGGTAATATTCTAACCACCTAGCAAGTTGATTTATTGGGGAAATTGGGTGTTATCTCATATTTATGTACGTGAAATAATAGGCCTTGATGTCCATTGGGCTAGTCTAATATTGGTTTGAGCTAGTTCTACCTACAATACAAGTTATATTTTGGAGATCACTCCGATTTAGTGAGTCTATCTACTAAAGAAACTAGATGTTTGTTCTCTCAAGCCTTTGGAACCCTGTTTATTTTACAATTCAGTAATATGTAATCTATAATGTTTTAAATATCTTTGGTTTTTCTAAGATTATGTGACCTAGGTTTTAATTTTTTTCCAAAAGATACGTTCTGAAACAATTGTCTTAGTTTTTACAACTTTTATACACTTGTTCCTATTGGGCCAATTTTAATATGTCAAAATCATTTCAAATCATTGAGAAGGTATGGAAAAAATATCCTATAGTACATTGCACCATTTGGTTGGTTTTATTGGACTAGGTGTTGGAGGTTTGTCAATGATGTCTCCAAGGTGACCAAGGATGTTGATGAGGTGTCTTGTGTGCTAGAATGACAATGACAAAGTGTGCTTGAATGTGCTTCAGTGTTCTTGTATAGTTATTCAGTGTTTGACTTGTTGGATAGGTAGATGGTGGATGTTATTGATGGTGTGGTCATGCTACAGAGATCCTATGGGGTGTTATGAGTGCTTATGGAAGTGAAAGGAATTCATCAGAGTAGTCATATGAGTGTCTAGGTTCAAGTAGTTATCTTGATAGATAAGGTGAAGTGAGCAGATTGATGCTGTCAGCATTCACATGTGTGAAGGTTCCATGAGTAGTTTGGTATATGGATGGATTCCCCTATGAGAGGAGATCATATGGTCTAAGTTTCAAGTCTAGACATGGTGTGTAACAAAAGTTATAACAGTGCAAAGTTGGCCTTTCAAATAAAGTTCACTAAGTTTCTATACTTAGCAAAATTTGCAAGAAGAGATTTAACGACAAGCGTTCAACAAATCTAACGATGAGTGTTCAATCAAGTACAAGAATATCTAATGATGAACATTCAATCAAATCAAGGATCTAATGATGAGCACAAGGTCAATAAGCCAAAATAACCTGAGAATGAATGCATTGATGACATGTGTCATAATCATGGAGTTTGAGCAACATGTCTACGATGAGCAATTAATCTAACCAGATAAGGATTTAATATCAAGTGTTAAACTTGTTAGATAGTGATCAATGGTGAGAGTGAAGTCAATAAGTCAAAGATCCTAAGAATGAATGTGATGAAGACATGTGTCATAATCACAAAGATCTAGCAAGCAAATCAATGGTGCATGTTTGATCAAGCAGATCAAAGATCAACGGAGCACCTTCAATCATGCAGAGAAAGATTAATGGTGTGTATTAAGTTAATAATTCAATATAATTCTTAGAAGGCATGCAAGGATGCCAGGTGGTGAAAGATCATTGAACACTGACTGTAGGGTGTGTAGAAGGCATGCGGGGCTATCAAGTGGCATGATCTTGAAAGCAAGGATCAAAGATCAATAGTGAGTGATGAGAGTTAAAGATATCAAACTTCCAAGGATATTGATGGAGTGTATTTGATCAAGCTTTTAGGGAGCACGTGATAAAGACAAGTGTCATCTGATTTTGTATTAACTAATGACTATTGGTATTTAAATTTAACAAAGGAAAAACCAGTCTATAATATTTTACGAATATATTTTGATCTTGGATGAATTTATTATTAGTGTAAAAATAAAAATTTAAAAGGACTTCAAGGTGCATCTAGAAACATTGATTATAAGATTTGAATATTTGTATAGTTGAAAATATTAAGCTCTAAAGTTGACTATTTGTTTGACAATGTTCTGCAAGTAACCCGAGAAGGGTAATTGAAGATTTATTGATGGTATTTTGATGTTTCAAGATGAGATAACTATTGAAGACTGTTATAGAATCTATGAGGACCATCTATATGGATTATGGAGGTTTTAACAATCCATATTTAGTATGAACAAAGGATTAAAAGTTGACTATGTTTCTTGAATACACTGGCAGTTTGCGTGACCATTTTATAGAGGTAAGTTGAAGATGTTATGAGCAGAGTTTAGGAAAAAAATGATTATAAAGATGTGAAGGAAGTCTCAAAGGTTCATGATAAGGTATTGGAGATCTTATATTTTCCATATTCAATTGTGGAGAGTCAAAATAACTTGACTATATTTTGACTGTATATGACCAGTCTGATGGTCATTTTGAGAGAGTTGATTTGAGTGCTTAAAGCCTATGTTGAAATTCTAAGGCACATGGAGACATTACATAGGTCCTGAAGGTTTCACCCATGTAATATAATCATATGGATATGTGAAATATTTGAGTATTTACTTCAGAAGTTCAAGACTATATTCTATGTGTATAAAGGCATAAAGAGTGAGGAGACCTAATTGGTAGGTTCAAGTGTTGAGTTGGTGTTCCAGGTGGAATGAACCCATATGAGAGTGGTCAAGGTGATATTGGAGATAGGTTTTATGTGTCATAATCATTGGTAAAATATGAATGTGATCCAATTTGTCTCACATGTAACGTGTGAGTATGAAGGCCTAATTATTTTAGGTCTCACCAAGACCTAATAATGGTTTGGGGCTAATGAGATAATGATCGAACTAAGGAGTGTGTGTTTGTTACATGTAACATGTATGAATACCTATTTCAAATATATAAAAATTATGGTAATTATTGGGTGAATATTTTGTCACCAGTTAACTGAGGGCAAAATAGGTGTTTCAACCACATCATAGGGAGATTTATCAGCCAAATGTGCAGGTCTACCACATCAAAAGGGGACAAATCTCTCCTCTCATCAAGGGGAGGTTACCTATAACTATGATATATTAATATACTATAAATATAAGCTAAAAATAACACTCAGGGTAGGATAACACCATCCATCTCTCTTTTTTCAGAGATGATGTTCACAGATATAGGAGAATTCCTAGGTGATTGCTGGAGGTACTTATCTTCTTTCAAAAGTAATACTCAGTCAAAAGCCAGATTCCTTCCTGGGTAGTAAAAGTAACTAGATGCAGTAACACAGTAGGATGAAGTGTATCACAAAGTCTCCACCTTAACTACCAAAGAGTGAAATATACGAAGGATAATGGGGGCACAAAGTCATCCCAAGATCCTTTACATAGAAAAAAATAGAAAACACACACACTAAAGACAATTATGGCAACTCAAAGTCTTTCCATAGTTGGCTTCAGGACACCTTCCAAGTTACTTCCACTAGTTCTGCTTATTTAATTAAATGGACAAGAATGCATTCAAGAAACAGACATAAGAACAATTTTCTCAACAACACAAGCTATTCCAGCACGAAGTCTGAAAGGTCACTTGCTTTCTCATTCCAATAACGAAATATGATTAACAATCTGAACTCAAAGTCTTAGTAGTTGCCTTTCAATTTGGGCAGAGTTTTACTTCTGATAACAAAAAGATCTCCCTCTCTAAAATGAGAGATTACAATATATAGCAGCCAAAAAAGACTTGGTGCTTTGTTTCACGAAATGGCCCATGCTGCATTGAATGCCTTTAATATCTATGGGAGGGCCATGCTGGAACAGGTCATCGGCCTTGACTTTAGTGTATAGAATCATCTCGAATGTCTTCTCCTAAGCATGGGTCATCTGGTTTATTTCCAGATATGTACACAACTATCCACTTGCTTTTATTCAAAGGGAGAAAAATAGGCCACACCTTTGAATGTTTGTGCACTCAAATGTCTACTTGGTGGACTGTTCCACCTATTGGAATAACTCCCCTATAGATATTTTAGTATCTCTTGTAGCTTTCCCTCTTTCCTATTACAATTTGAGCTCTCAGGCTATCATCTTACCTTCAGTAGGCTCTTTCAACTTCCTCTTCAGCTGTTTGCTGAGTTTGTTCTTTAGGTTCCGTGCCATATTTGAAAATAAATGAGCATTTCATTACCCTAAATTTGACATCCATGGGGATGTCATGGTCACTTAGTCACTTGAAGTATAATTTGAACCTTGAACCTTTGAAGTGCATTGGTTCAATGGTTCGGATGGTTCACTTGGTTCAATCAATTCCTTGGTTTAATCAGTTTCTTGGTTCAATCAGCTCCTTGGTTCAATCAGTTGAACCATCTCTTCAAACTTGTCTCTGGAATCTTCCACTTCCTTCCTTTGCTTGAAGCTTCCTTTTAAACTTTGAAATTATTTGAACCTTTGAACTTTGAACCATTTTGGTTCAAAGTTCAACAGTTCATTCTCTTTCTCTGAATCCTTTATCCTTCAAAGTTTTTGGATCCTTTTCTTTTCTATTGAACTTGTTGAACCTTTGAACTTTGAGCCTTTCGAGGTTCAAGGTTCAACCTTTCTTTCTTAGCTCTTCAAATCCTTTGTTCTTCTAAGTCTCTCAAACTTTATTGAACTCGTTGAACCTTTTAACTCTTTTGGTTCAAGGTTCATCGGTTCAATCTTTCTTCTTTGAAGTCTTCTTTTCTTTAAGTCCTTTGAAGCCGTTGAACTTTTCGAAGCGGTTGAACTTTGAACTTGCCGAAGCACTTAACTCTTTAAGTTTGCTGATGTCGTTGAACCTTTGAACCTTTAGAGGTGGGGTTCAATGGTTCAATCTTTTTGTTTGAAGCCTACCAATGGAGCTTTTGGTTGAAAACGCTTGAATAATTGAAGAACTTGAGTGCTCAGAACATTTTTAGAGAAGGGAAGAGAGAATTTTGTTCTGCAGGACCAAAATAGTTGATATGTTGTCCCTAAAAACAAGTGATAGATTTTGGAAACAACAACTGGCTCCAGTTGGGGAACTTCCATCGATTGTAAAAACAATCGAAGGGAGTAGAATCCAAAATCTCCAGTGCCTTTAAGTATGCCATTGGGCTACAGAGTCATGCTACCCAAAAAGAAAGGCACCAAAAATGAAAATGAAATTCACAAAATAGAATTAAAGACTATACAAATATACATATGTACACCATAATCTTATCTGATACTTCAAGAATTGAAGTGCTTCAAATGCTGCCCATTGTGAGGCAGAGAAAATGGCATGCCATCTTGATACTTCAACAAGAAACTATTTTCACCATTGAGTTGATGAATAGAAAATGGGCCTCTCCATAGGGAATCGAATTTCCCATGCATTCCCTTTGGTTTTCTTCTCTTGTCCCATAACAGAACTTGATATCTAATCTAGAAACCATGGGTTTTTGCCTTCTAATTGAAGAGCTCGTTTACTAGACTTTGATGCGCAACAATTTGGTCCACCACCATAGTTCATTGCTCATCAAGTTCAGTCAGGCACATGATCCTCTTGTCGATGGAGCTTTCATATGTCTGATCTTTGACTGCCTTTGCCTATTTTAGTGCTGGCAATTCTAGGGTGATTAGTATCTCTGCATTGAGACCATACAAAATTTGGAATGGTGACATACCTATCACCATTTTGGGCATAATTTTGTCTACCCATAAAGCATCAACCAATGCTTTATGCCAGGTTCGTTGGTTGTCATCTACTAGCTTCTTGATAATGGACACCAGTTTCTTATTTCTTGATTCTGCTTGACCATTTCCTTGTGGGAAATAATCTGAGGAGTGGGAGAGGGTAATCCCATAATAAAAATAGATCTGAGTAATCTCATGGAAAGAGAAACATGCTGCATTGTCTATCATAATCTTGGTTGGGAACCTAAATTTGGAAATGATGTTTTCTTTGAGGAAATTGCATACTACTTTTGAAGTAGCATGCTTGGCTGGAATAACTTCCACCCATTTGGTGAAGTAATCTGTGGCTGTGAGGACATAATCATGTCTAGCGATTGAATATGGGTTTATAACACCTATGAAATCGATTCCCCATTGCTGAAATGGCTCTTCTATTACCACTGGCTTGAGAGGTAATGCAACCAATTTGGGTCTTCCAACAAACTGTTGACACAGTTCACATCTATGTACCCATTTGAATGCGTCTTAAAATAGGGTAGGCCAATAATATTTGGCTTGTTGTCCTCCAAAAAAATGTCACTCTTTTTGGGACAATGTATGAGCCATTTTGGTCTTGTAAGACCAAATTTGCCTCTTTCCTTTTCAAAATTTCTTCTGAGCTTTCAAGTTCCTCACTTTTCAAGATTTTCCAAAAATCTACGGACTCAACATGCTTGAAATTAGCAGGTTCAACTATTTGAATGGCTTATTCGGACAAGTTCAATCAAAAGGGGTGAGTTTCCAACACTTGGGCATTTTCAGGATTGGTTCAACGCCTTGGTTCAACCAAAAAGGGGCTCATCGGCAAGATTCTAAGCGAAGATTGAACTGTTGAACCTTGAACCACTTTGGTTCAATGATTCAATGGGTTCAAGGTTCAACATCATTGACAGGGTTAAAAGATTTGAGCACTTTAGCCAGATTGAACCATTCAATGACGTCAACAGGACACTCAACCGCTTTGGTAAGTTCATTGGCTTTCCAAAAGACTAAGCTTCAAGGAAGGAATGAACCATTGAACAAAATTTGGTTCAGTTGATTGGTTCAAAGAAAAGATTCAAAGGTTCAACATGGTTTAGAAACTATTTCAAATGGTTAAGACTTAGTCGAAACAAAGACACTGAACCGTTGAACCAAAGTTGGTTCAATTAGTCTGTTCAATCAAAATGGTTTAAAGGAGCACCCCAAAAAGAATGAGTCAAGTGGAAGCTACCACATGTCATCTGTCGAGCCCCATTACACTTTGTTTCTAATCACAATGAAAGATGCCACCTATCCCTGCTGAAGCTTGTTGGAAGCCTCCAAGTGTCTCCATCCAAAGCTTTGAAGTTTCAATAATTCTGAAGTTCAACTCGTGGGTATTTATTTTTACATAAGTTTTTGTCTAAATTTCAAGGTCTCATGGAAGCTGCCAAGTGTCATCTGTCGGGACACTATATACTCTACCCTCAAGAAGTCATGAAACGTGCCATGTGTCCCTTGCAAAGTTTGGCAAAAGCTAACAAGTGTCAATCTCCGTAATTTCTCCCTCTTGCTTCTTATTTTCATAAAGACTATGGTGGACCCACAGTGAGATGCCAAAGAAAGCAAAAAGTGCCATGTGTTGTCATCTTCTTGACTCTCCAAAGACAAGCACAAAGTTGCCACCTATTCATTTATAACTCTATGGAGAGTGACACGTGTCTGCGTCTGAGTTTTGAACAAGTTTCTAAGCTTCTCTTAAGCATTTTTCAAATCACAGTGGAGACTGCCACATGTTATCATCCATGTGAATATAAAACAAGTACTGAGTGTTTTTAAAGGCCGCTAAAGTGTATCAGAGACCGCCACGTGTCATCTTCCATTGGACTCATAAAAACTGTTTTTAAAGCCTCTAAGAGTAGCAGAAGCTGCCACGTGTCCTCACATGTTTCTAAGCAGATGTTGCTATGTGTCAATTGTTTAGCGAAAAGTGACCAAAGAATAGAGAGAAAATTTAAGGACCCAATTCAACAGCCAAAAAAGGAGGAATGATGAAGAAAAGAACTAGAAATATCCACGCATGAGATATGTTTCAAATGATGACAGACCTGAGGATGCCAAATTAGTGGTAATGAAGTGTCTATTGATTTTTTTAGACTTAAGTGCAAGAGCCCTAATCGCTGTGAAGTAGAGGAAATAATATGAAAGATCTGGAGTGTCAACATAGTGTTTAGATCCGATAGATCTCTTGAACCTAAAAATGTGGATGCAAATTTCTTGAGTCTTTAAAAGACATGAATTATTTTGGAATAAAGGCAAAGTGAACAACGGTGAAATCAAGAGAGGGAACTAAGAGGATCGTTCAGTTCCAGGAGATGACAATCGAGTTAAAATATAGAACTGAAAGTGCATTCAAAGCATTACATGCACAACATGACCTACTCCATGGGATAAATGCACCAAACCTCTCTCAACCTCTATATATTTTAATCTCTCTGATTGTTTCAAGGAGGATCTTTCTTTCTAGAGAAGCAAAAAACTCTGCCCAAATTGAAAGGCATTTACTGAGACTTTGAGTTTAGATTGTTAATCATTTTTCTTCATTTGAATAAGAAAGCAAGTGACCTTTTCAAGCTTTGTGTTGGAATAACCTATTTTATTTAGGAAATTATTCGTATGTCTGTTTCCTAGAAGCATTCTTGTATATTTGATCTAACAAGCAGAACTAGTAGAAGTGGTTAGGAAGGTGTCCTGAAGACCAACTGTGGGATGACTTTGTGCCCCCACAAGTACCTTCAGTGTGTTTGTATTTTCTTTTTCTTGTGTAAAGGACCTTGGGATGACTTTGTGCCCCCATTGTTCTTCGTATCTCTCTCTTAGGCAGTTAAGGTGGAGACTTTGTGCTGCATCTTATATTGCTGGTTACTTTGTACTTTGGTTATTGGTTACTTGTTCCTTGAAAGGACTCCTGCTATTTCCTATAAGAATACTTATGAAAGAAGAGAAGTGCCTTTAGTGTTTCCTAGGAGTTCTCCTCTATTTGTTAGCATCATCTCTAAAAAAAGAGAGATGGATGGTTTGTCTTACCCTTGTGTCTTATTTTCTACTTATATATACTATATAGCTCCGTATACTTAATAGGGAACCTCCCGTTGATGAAAGGAGAGATTTATCCCCTTTCGATGTAGTAAACCTGCACATCTAGCCAATCAATCTCCCTATTGCTGTGGTGATAGGACCTATTTTGCTCACCAGTTAGCTAGTCAACAAAATATTCACCCAACAATTTTTTGGAGACTCCGCTGGGGAAAGAGCACACAATTTGAAGCCTCAAGTTTCAAGCTAAAGCAGGACTGGTTCTTTCCTATTTTTGTTCTACAATATGGCAACTTCATGCTATACTAGAAGCCAAAAAGCCCAAGGTGTTGTTGACTCTATTTTTGAATTGGTGCAGTAGAGAAATTTTGAGTTGTTTCCTCCACAACCTCACCTTCAATGAACTAGGAGTCTTTCTCCTACCAACACCAGGTCACCAACACAAGGCAGAGCTACTTTTTTTGATATTAGTAGAACTTTGCCTATACATACACCACCTAGATTTGTTATCCCTACTTTCAATAATCCACTCATGGCACTTCAAGGCCCTTGGAGTAACTCTTTTGGCCCACTCAATCTTACTCCACCCCTGCATGAGATTCCACACAGTTCAAGGAAGAATTTTCCCAAATTCTTTGGTGATGGAAAGGTTCACCCTGATGAACACATTGCAGCCTTCAACATAGTCTGTGGTGAGATAGGCATAGAATTTGAGGATGTGGCAGTTAGACTGTTCGTGGAGACGTTGTAAGGTACTATTGCAGATTGGTTCTACCATCTCCAGGCTAGATCAGTGACTGACTGGGACACACTCAAAGCCAAGTTTGAAGCTATATTCAAACTTTTAGAAGATGCACATGCCCTTTTGGCCCAGATCACACAAATGAAGAAGGAACATAATGAACCAATGAGGGATTTCATCACCAAATTTGATAAGTTGAGGAACAAGATCCCTGCAATCACTCAATCAACCCTTGAAAACCTCAAGTGATTCTTCATCAACTCACAACTACCTAAAGTGAGTTTTCTATTGAGACGTGTTAGCCAAATAGACCTTACTGAAGCTCAGGACTTGGCTACTGAGGTAGAAGATGACCTTATCTTGGCTGGGAAGATAAGGAGAGATCCAAACAAAGGTAAATCTTCTTCATCTTCTGATTACTCATCTACAACCACTACTGATCCCATGGTGCAGAAGCTGACAAATGAATTACTGGCTCTCAAAAGACAAATGGCCCAAGGGATGTCATCTTCTCCTACATATAGAGATATCCCAAGGAAAACATTCCAGAATCAGACATACCAAGGCAATGCTGCCAGGGGTCAAGGGCAGCTGAATCGCATTCCTCCCCCATAGAGGAACCTTTCCATTGAAGCACCTCCAACCAACTTAGCAGTTGGATATCTTGAAGCTAACTCAGGTTTCTCATTCTAGCCTGAGTTGAACCCTGAAGATGATGCTAATATCTTCACTGAGAAAGAAGAAGAATTAGCTGGTGACTCCAACATTGGTTTCCTGAACTATCAAAATGAACCTAGAAGTGAAGGTAATGCAATAGAGGGATCATATTCTATGTTTACTTGGTCTAAGAATCAATCAGCTCAAGAAGTTGATAAAGAGAAGACGAAGGATTGACCTCAACTAGCAATCTTAATTGCTAAGCGTGGAAGTTCTCTGCCCTTCCAGCCAAAAGATCTGATGACTGCAAGAAAGGTAAGTACACCAAATACTCCTGCACCTTCTACTTCAAATCTTTAGTCAAGTTCTCCCCCTACCAAGAATCAAAAGGATGAGCTCCCATCCTCTATTCCTAGCTCATTTCAGACATTTGACATTATTGATCATATAAATAAATCCAAAGTTTAGATGTCTGAATTTAAATTCCTGCAGTCCAACCCTGATCAGTTGGATAAATTGGTTCAATGTGTGAAGAACCAAAACATCCCAAAAAGACAAGAAGCTAAGAAAGCAACTCATGATCCCCTAAAGAACATGTCTATCCCAAACAATCTTGTCATTGCTCCTCCTACTGCTCCCAAGAAAATAGAGCCTTTCTATGTATCCTTGTTAATAAATAGATATCAGATGAACAATTGTATCATTGATTCTGGAGCTTTAGACAATGTCATGCCTGCCAAAGTGGCTGAATCCTTTGGCCTTACATTGACCAGGATATTTGGTAGATGTTTCTCCATAGAAAACAAGCAAGTACCATTGTTGGAGAAAATTAAGGATGCCCAATTTGCATTTATAGCATTCCCAGACAAAAGAATCAAGATGACTGTCTTGGTGGCCAACATCCCAACATCTTATAGCATCCTTCTTGGCCAGAATTTTTACAAAGATGTTGGTGGCGAATTAAACATGGACTTGTTTGAGGCAAGAATCCCAGTCAAAGGCATCATGAAAATATTACTTCCTAAAAAGAAAACAAAGTATGTGGTCACCCAATCATCAGCACTTAAAGCTCAAATTCTATTTGAATCTTCAGGCATGGGTAACTACTTTCTATCCACTAAAGAAGTTCATGAAATTCTTGTTGAAGCTCTCAAAGGTGACAACCTGAAGGTTAGCTTAGCTAGAACTATGGAAGAATCTGCACCTCCAAACGAGGAAGAATCCAAAAGAAAATTAATGTCTAATGAGGCATGGATCCTTGAATTTGATGGCAACTATTCCTCTACTAGTTCAGAAGCTAGGGTTGTGTTGATATCTCCTCAAAGAGATATTTTTTCTTCATCCTACAAGTTTCAATTCAGCAACACTAATAACACAACTGAGTATGAATCCCTATTGCTTAGATTAAAGGCTGCTCAGGACAAAGGTATCAAGCTTCTTCATGCTAAAGGAGACACTGAATTGGTGGTTTGTCAGGTAAAAAACCTGTATCAGACCAAAAATGAGAGATTGCACCATTAATGCAATCTTGTCTGGGACTAAATTGAAAACTTTAATGCTTTCAACATCTCTGTAGTCCCTAGGGAATTTAATGATAGAGCTGACGCTTTGGCTGTCTTGGGCACTCTTCTAGTTCCCCACTCAGACTTCAAAGGAGACAGGTACACTATTGAACTAGTCTCTCGACCAAGTGTACCTAATAATGCCAATCATTGGCAGGTGTTTAACAATGACAACTGAATCATTACTTTCCTGGAGCAAAAAGACAGTTTTGAATGGTTGCATTTTGAAGGTAGTGAACCTCAAGAGCCCGAACTGACCCCTGAATCAAGTTTAAGCATGAATGGAGAGTTCATGCAACTTAAAGGAAATAATATTCCCAAAGGCCTAGTCTCCCTTGAGACACTATTTGATAAGCATGACAGATTCATCAAAAAATAGCAAATGGAGGCAAGCTTTTCTCAGGAGTTTGATCAAGTAAATTTGGGTACCAAGGAAGATCCCAAGATGGTGAACATTGGGAAGTGCTGCACTCTTGAGAAAAGATTCAAAGTACATGGACATTTTATCATACTCCTATGATGACCTGAAGTCACTTAAACCTAATGAAATTTGACATGACATCCCTCTGAAGGCTAACTCAGTGCCTTACAAGCAAAAACCTAGGTACTACAATCCAAAGATATCAAATACTATTCTGTCTGAGATACAAAAGATGTTAAATGCTAGGATCATTTTCTCAATCCATCATTCCACATGGATTGCAAACATAGTGCCTGTGAGGAAGAAGAATGGCAAAATTTGCCTTTGTGTGGATTTTAGAAATTTGAATCAGTCATCCTTGAAGGATAACTATCCTTTGCCAATCATAGATCAAGTGCTTCAGACAGTGACTGGTTCAGAGATATTATCAATGCTAGATGGTTTCTTAGGATAAAATTAGGTTGAATTTGGTGAAACAGACCAACATAAAACTACGTTCACCACACCTTGGGGCACCTTCACCTATAAGAAAATGCCTTTTGGCTTGATAAACGCTGGCGCCACCTTTCAGAGAGCAATGGACCTCACTTTCAAGGATGAGATGGGTAAGTTCATTATAGTTTATCTTGATGACTTGACTATTTTCTCTAAGCATCACCTAGATCATGTGCACCACTTGCAACAAGTGCTAGAATGCTGCCATCAGAATGGCATTTTCTTGAACCCCAAGAAGTCAATTTTTGGAGTAATAGAGGGAAAACTTCTCAGACACATTGTGTCCAAAGGAGGCATAAAAATTGACTCAAACAGAGTCAAGTCTATCCAAGAGCTTACCTTGCCTACAAGTAAGGCTGTTGTTCACTCTTTCTTTGGAAAGGTGAATTTCTTACGAAGGTTCATCCCCAAGTTTGCTGAGAAGACTAGACATATTGTAAAGATGATGAAGGGAAAGCCCACCTTTATTTGGACTAATGAAGGCAAGTCAACGTTTAAAGATATCAAGGCTGCCATTGCCCATGCCCCAATTATGGTTTGTCCAGACTATAACAAAGAGTTCACCATGTACAATTATGCTTTAAAACACACGCTTTCAACTATTTTGGTTCAATAGAATAAATGAGGTATGTAGTCTCCCATGTTTTTCATGAGCTGTCCTCTCAAAGCTCATGAGCTGAAGTACTCAAATATGGAAAATCATGCTTATGTAGTGGTGAAGGCAGTTAAGCATTTCCATTTCTACATCTTGAATTCTCGTACTACTACCTTGGTTCCTGACACAACAGTCAAATCCATACTAACTCAGTAAGAGTTTGGGATGAAAAGAGGCAATTGGGTTGCAAAGATTTAGGAGTTTGATCTACTCATCAGACCAACAAAGCTAGTTTAGGGAAAAAGCTTATGCCAATTAATTACTGACAACAAGCCAAAAGGAATAGAGCATAAAAAATTAGAAGTAGAAGTGCCAATAGTCCTATTTGTCTCTACCACTGATGAGTGGTATTTGGGTATTGCTCACTTCCTTACTTATGGTGAATGTCTTGCTCACCTATCTTATAAAGAGAGAAGGACTATCAAGTTAAAAGTGGCAAATTTCATCTTTTGGGACAATGTTTTGTATAAGAAGGGCCTTGATGGAGTGTTCCTTCATTGTGTGGACAAGGAGCAACAAAGCCAACTTTTGAGATCCTTCCACAATTAGGCCTATGGAGGACATTTTTTTGCTCTTGTGACTGCCCATAAGATCCTTCAGGCTAGATATTACTGGCCTACTCTTTTTGAAGATGCATACAAGTGGGTAAGGAAATGTGAATTATGCCAGCAGTTTGTTGGAAGACCCAAGTTAGCTGTCCTGCCTCTCAAGCTAGTAGTCATAGAAGAACCATTTCAACAATGGGGCCTCGATTTTATTGGTGCTATGAACCCATCTTCAAGCACTAGACATGATTATGTCCTCACATCTACAAACTACTTCACCAAGTGGGTGGAAGCAATTCTAACCAAGCATGCTACTTCAGAAGTAGTGTGCAATTTTCTGAAAGAGAACATCATTTCTAGGTTTGGGGTCCCAACTAAGATTGCCACTAACAATGCAGCTTGTTTCACTTCCTAGGAGATCACTCAATTCTATTTCTACTATGAAATTACACTCTCTTACTCATCTGATTACTTTCTACAAGGGAATGGACAAGCCGAATCAAGTAATAAAAACCTGGTGACTATTATCAAGAAGCTGGTTGATGACAACCAAAGAACATGACACAAAGCATTGGTTGATGCTTTATGGGCCGAAAAAATTACACCCAAAAGGGCAACTAGTATGTCTCCTTTCCAATTTCTTTATGGTATCAATGCTAAGATACCAATCACCTTGGAATTGCCAGCATTAAAATTGGTCAAGGCAATTGAAGATCAAACATATGAAAGTGCCCTTGATAAGAGAATCATGTGCCTGATTGAGATAGAAGAGCAAAGAACTATAGTGGTAGACTGAATCATAGTCCATCAAAGCCTGGTGAATAAACTTTTTGACCAGAAAGTAAAGAATTGAGATTTTCAGATTGGAAATCAAGTCCTACTGTGGGACAAGAGAAGAGACCCAAAGGGAATGCATGGAAAATTTGATTCCCTATGGAGAGGCCCTTTTACTATCCATGAGCTCAAAGGTGAAAACAACTTCTTATTGAAATATCAAGATGGCACACCTTTTTCTCTGCCTCATAATGGACATCATCTGAAGTACTTCAAATCTTGAAGTATCAATTTAAATTGTCTGTATTTATGTATATTTTTATAGTCTTTTTTGCTTTGATCTGTTTGTTTTCATATTTTTGTCACCTTTCTTTCTGGGTAGTATGACTTCGTATCCCAATGAGACACTTCAAGGCATTGGAGATTCTAGTTTCTACTCCCCTCAGTTATTCTAAGTGCTCATCTAAAGGAAGTTCCCCAATAGGAGCCAGCTATTGTCCCCCCAAAAAAATGTCACTCTTTTTGGAACAACGTATGAGCCATTTTGGTCCTGCAAGACCAAATTTGCCTCTTCCCTTTTGAAAATTTCTTCTGAGCTTTCAAGTTCCTCACTTTTCAAGATTTTACAGAAATCTATAGACTCAACATGCTTGAAATTAGCAAGTTTAACTATTTCAATGGCTTCTTCGGATGAGTTCAATCAAAAGGGGTGAGTTTACAACACTTGGGCATTTTTAGGATTGGTTCAACGCCTTGGTTCAACCAAAAAGGGGCTCATCAGCAAGTTTCTAAGTGAAGATTAAATTGTTGAAGCTTGAACTACTTTGGTTCAATGGTTTAATAGGTTCAAGGTTCAACATCATTGACAAGGTTAAAAGAGTTATGCGCTTTAGTTAGATTGAACCATTCAGTGATGTCAGTAGGACACTCAACCGCTTTGGTAAGTTCATTAGGTTTTCAAAAGACTAAGATTCAAGGAAGAAATTAACCATTGAACCAAATTTGGTTCAATCAGTTAGTTTAAATCAAAGGTTTAAAGGTTCAATGTGGTTTAGAAACTATTTCAAATGGTCAAGACTTAGCCAAAACAAAGACATTAAACCATTGAATCATTGAACCAAAGTTGGTTCAATCAGTCAGTTCAATCAAAATGGTTCAAAGGAGCACCCTAAAAAGAATGAGTTAAATGGAAGCCACCACATGTCATCTATCGAGCCCCATTACACTTTATTTCTAATTGCAATGGAAGATGCCACCTGTCCCTACTGAAGCTTGTCGAAAGCCTCTAAGTGTCTCCATCTAAAGCTTTGAGGTTTCAATAATTTCAAAGTTCAACATGTGGGTATTTCTTTTTACATGGGTTTTTGTCTAAATATCAAGGTCTCACAGAAGCCATCAAGTGTCATCTGTTGAGAAAATATATACTCTACCCTCAAGAAGTCACAGAATGTGCCACGTGTCCCTTGCAAAGTTTGACGAAAGCCGACAAGTGTCAATCTCTGCAATTTCTCCCTCTTGCTTTTTATTTTCATAAAGACTGTGGTGGAATCCCAATAAGCTATTGAAGAAAGTGGAATGCACCATGTGTCATCATCTGCCTGACTCTCCAAAGATAAGCGAAAAGCTGCCACCTATTCATTTATAACTCTATGGAGAGTGACACACGTCTGCGTCTGAGTTTTGAACAAGTTTTTAAGCTTCTCCTAAGCATTTTTTAGAGCACAACATAGACCGCCACGTGTTATCATCCACGTGAATCTAAAACAAGTCCTGAGTGTATTCAAAGGCTCTTAAAGCACAATGGAGACTGCCACGTGTCATCTTCCACCAGACTCATAAAAAATGTTTCTAAAGCCTCTAAGAACAGCGGAAGCTGCCGCATGTCCTTACTTGTTTCTAAGCAGATGCTGCCACATGTCAATTTTTTAGTAGAAAGCGACCAAAGAATAGAGAGGCAATTTAAGGACTCGATTCAACAGCCAAAAAAGGAGGAATGATGAAGAAAAGAACTAGAAATATCCATGCATGAGATATGTTTCAAATGATGACAGACTCGAGGATGCCAAATTGTTGGTAATGAAGTGTTTGTTGATTTTTGTAAACTTAAGTGCGAGATCCATAATCACTGTGAAGTAGAGGAAATAATAAAAAATATCTAGAGTGTCAACACAGTGTTTAGATCTATATATCTCTTAAACCTAGAAATGTGGATGCAAATTTCTCGAGCCTTTAAAAGACATGACTTGTTCGAGAATAAAGGCAAAGTGAACAACGGTGAAATCAAGAGAGGGAACTAAGAGGATCGTCTAGTTCCAGGGGATGATAGTCGAGTTAAAATATAGAACTGAAAGTGCATTCAAAGCATTGCATGCACAGCATGAGCTGTTCCATGGGATAAATGTGTGAAACCTCTCTCGACCTCTATATATTGTAATCTCTTTGATTATTTCAAGGAGGATCTTTCCTGCTAGAGAAGCAAAAAACTCTGTCCAAATTGAAAGGCATTTACTGAGACTTTGAGCTCAGATTGTTAATCATTTTTCTTCATTTGAATAAGAAAACAAGTGACCTTTTTAGACTTTATGCTGGAAATAGCATGTGTTATTTAGGGAATTATTTGTATGTCTGTTTCCTAGAAGCATTCTTGTTTATTTGATCTAACAAGTAGAACTAGTAGAAGTGGTTAGGAAGGTGTTCTAAAGACCAACTGTGCGATGACTTTGTGCCCCCACAAGTACCTTCAGCATGTTTGTATTTTCTTTTTCCTGTGTAAAGGACCTTGGGATGACTTTCTGCCCCCATTGTTCTTCGTATCTCTCTCTTGGGCAGTTAAGGTGGAGACTTTGTGCTGCATCTTATATTGCTAGTTACTTTGTACTTTGGTTATCGGTTAGTTGTTCCTTGAAAGGACTCCTATTTCCTACAAGAATACTTCTAAAAGAAGAGAAGTGCCTTCAGTGTTTCCCAAGAGTTTTCCTCTATTTGTTAGCATCATCTCTAAAAAAAGAGAGATGGATGGTTTGTCTTACCCTTGTGTCTTATTTTTTGCTTATATATATATTATATAACTCCGTATACTTAATAAGGAACCTCCCCTTGATGAGAGGAGAGATTTATCCCCTTTAGATGTAATAAACCTGCACATCTGGCTGATCAATCTCCCTATTGCTGTGGTGAAAGGACCTATTTTGCTCACTAGTTAGCTGGTCAACAAAATATTCACCCAACATGGCTCATAAAATCATATGGGCAGTTACAAGCATAGAAAAATGTCCTCCATAGGCCAAATTATGAAAGGACTTTAAAAGTTGGTTTTATTACTCTTTATCCACGTAGCAAAGGAACACTTCATCAAGGTTCCTCTTATATAGGCCATTGTCCCATAGGACAAAATTGGTAGATTTTAACTTAATAGTCCTCTTTTCTTTATGAGATAGGTGAGTAGGACACTCACCATAGGTAAGGAAATGAGCAATATTTGAATACCACTCATTTATAGTGGTGACAAAGAAGACTGTTGGTGGGTCTTCAACCTCAGTTTCTTTTGGTATATTGTCAACAATCAATTGGTAGAGGCCCCTTCCCCATACAAGCTTTGTTGGTTTGATAACTAGATAAAACTCCTAGATTTTAGCAATCTAATTGCCCCTTTTAGTTCTAAACTCTTGCTAAGTGAATATGGACTTGACTATTGTATCAGGAACCATGGCAACAGTGTGTGAGTTCAGAATGTAAAAATAGAAGTGCTTTATCGCCTTTATCACTACATAAGCATGCTTCTCCATGTTTGAATACTTTAGCTCATGAGCTTTGAGAGAACAAATCATGAAGGATATGGGAAATTCCACACCTTCTTTGTTCTATTGAACTAGAATTGCTGAAAGTGTGTGTTTAGAAGCATAACTATACATTATGAAGCTTTTGGTGTAATCTGGATAGACCAGAACTGGGGCATGGGCAATAACAATCTTGATGTCTTGAAATACTGATTGGCCTTATTTAGTCTATTTGAAAGTGGCCTTGCCCTTCATCATGTCCACAATGTGATGAGTCTTCTCTGTGAACTCAGGTATGAAACTTCATAGAAAATTCACTTTTCCAAAGAAAGAGTGAACTACAGTCTTATTTGTAGATAGAGTAAGCTCTTGGATGGATTTGACTCTTTATGAGTCAATCTTTATGCCTTCTTAGGATACAATGTGTCTGAGAAGTTTCCCTTCTATAACCCCAAAGACAGACTTCTTGGGATTTAGAGAAATGCCATTCTATTGGCATCATTCCAACATTTTTTGTAAATGATGTAGGTGATCAGAGCGATACTTGGAAAAGATAGTTACTTCATTAAGGTATACCACAATGAACTTACCAATTTCATCTCTGAAAGTGAGATCCATCACTTTTTGGAAAGTGGTGCCAACATTTATCAGACCAAATGGCATTTTTCGATATGCAAAGGTTCCCTAAGGTGTGGTGAAGGCCATCTTATATTGGTCTGCTTCATCGACTTCCACTTGATTGTACCTTAATAAACTATCCAGCATTGATAATATCTCTGAACTATTCACTATTTGAATAACTTGGTCCATGATGGGCAAAGGGTAGTTATCCTTTAAGGATGACTGATTCAAATTTTTGAAGTCCACGTAGAGGCAAAATTTGCCATTATTTTTTCTCACAAGAACTATGTTAACAATCCATATAAAATGATGGATTGGAAAAATTATTCTTGTGTTCAACATTTTTTGTATTTCAGATAGAATAGTACTTGATATCTTTAAGTTATACTACCTAGATTTCTACTTGTGAGGCACTGAATCACTCTTGAGAGAAATTTCATGGTGAATTTCTTTGAGTCTGAGTGATTTTAGATCATCATAAGAGTACGCCAAAATATCCATGTAATGGTGAAGCAGGTCAATAAATTTGAGTTTCTCCTCTGGAGTGTAGCACTTTCTAATGTTCACCACCTTGGGATTTTCCTTGGTACCCAAATTTATTTGATCAAACTCCTGGGAGGAGCTTGAATCCATTTGTTATTATTTGATGAACCTGTCATGCTTGTCAAACAGTTTCTCAAGGGAAACTAGTCCTTTTGGGATTTTATTTCCTTTGAGCTATAAGAATTCTTCATCTGCATTTGAGCTTGTTCTAGGGATTGATTTTAGTTTCTGAGGCTCACTACCTTTGAAATGAAGCTATTCAAAGTTGTCTTTTTATTTCAAAAAGGCAACGATTTGACTGTCACCATTGAACACTTGCCAATGATTGGCATTATCAAGAACACTTGGTCAAAAGACCAGTTCGATGGTGTAATTGTCTCCTTTGAAATCTAGGTGAGGAACCAAGAGAGTCACCAAAATAGTTAATGCATCAGCTTGATCATTAAATTCTCTAGGCACTGTAGAGATACTAAAAGCATCAAAGCTTTCAATTTGATCTCAAACTAAATTATGATAATGATGTAATCTTCCATTCTTGGTTTGATACTGGTTTCTCACTTGACAAACCACTAGCTCAGCATCTCCTTTGGTGTGAAGGAGTTTGATGCTCTTATCTTGAGCAGATTTTAATTTGAGTAGCAACGATTCATATTCAACAATATTGTTGGTGTTGCTGAACTATAACTTATAAGAGTAGGAGAAAATATCTCTCTGAGGAGATATCAACACAACCTCAGCTCCAAAACTGGTAGAAGAATAGCTTCCATCAAATTTGATAATCCACACATTATCAGAAACTGACCTTTCCTTAGATTTTTCTTCATTTGGAGGGGAGGATTCTTTTGCACTTGCACTACAATCTATTAAGTCTTCCACCATTTTATCTGAATCAATTGTCACGCTGTCACATTCATAAATTTTTTAAGATGCCACATGAACCTCCTCTGGGGATAAGAAGTAATTACCCACGCCTAAAGACTCAAATAGAATTTGAGCTTCATGCACTAAAATTTGAGCGACAACATATTTTGCTTCCTTCTCAGGGAGCAACTTTTGTATGACACCTTTGATAGGGATCCTTGCCTTGGACAAGGCCATGATTAATTCACCACCAACGTTCTTAAAAAAAATTTCCCAAGAAGGATGTCGTATGAGGTTGGGACGTTGGCCACTAGGACTGTCATTTTGATCTTTTTATTCAAGAATGCCGTAAATGAAAATTGGGTGTCCTTGATTTGTTCCAGTAGTGGAACTTGTTTATTCTCCATGGAGAAGCATCTCCCAAAGGTCTTGGTTAGTGTGATTCCAAGAGATTCTACCACTTTGGTAGGTATAACATTGTCAGACACACTTGATTTTATGATGTAATTGTTCAGCTGGTGTCCATTTATCAGCAGGGAAACATAAAATAGTTTTATTTTCCCAAGGGTAGCTAGAGGAGTAATCCCAAGGTTATTTCAGGAGGGTGTGCTTTTGGGGGGACTAGGTGTTGCTTTCAAAATTTCTTGTCCTACAGGGAATTTATTATTCTTCACACATTAAACTAACTTATCTAACTGCTCAGTGTTGGATTATAAGAATTCAAATTCAAACAATTGAATTTTAGTTTTCTTGACATGGTCAATTATATCAAATGTCTAAAACGAATTAGGAATAGGGGAAGGCAGTTCATCCTTCTAGTTTTTAGGAGGGGTGATACTGGTCTACGAATTTGAAGTAAAATATGAAGAAAAACTTGATGTACTTACCTTTTTAGCAATCACTGGGTCCATTGATTGAAAAAGCAGAGTGGTTCCCCACTTAGAAATTGAAATTATTGGTTGAGATTGCTGCTCTATTTTTTCCTTATCAGCTTGCTGGGCTGATTGGTTCTAGGACCAGGTGAATATAGCATATGATCTATCAAATGCTTCACCTTTACTTCTGGGTTCATCATGGTAATTCAAGAAACTAATGTTGGAGTTGCCAACTGATTCATCTTGGTCTTCCACAAAGATATCAGTGCCATCTTCCTGGTTCAACTCAGATTGGAAAGAAAAATTCAATTCTATTTCAAGGTATCCAACTATTGAGTTGGCTCGAGCTACTTCAATAGCAAGTTTTTCCTAAGAGAGAGGAAGATGATTTGGCTGCCCTTGATTCCAGGTAGCGTTGCCTTGGTATGACTGATTAGGAAATATTCTCCCTGGTATATCTTGGTACAAAGGAGCAAAAAACATTCCTTGTGCCATTTTCTTTCTGAGAACTAGCAATTCATTTTCTAGCTTCTACACCATAGGATCAGTGATGCTTATAAATGGATATTCAGAGGATAAAAAATATTTACCTCTATTAAGATCTCTCCTTATCTTCCCCACCAAGATGAGATCATCTTCCATTTTAGTAGCCAAATCATGCGCTACAACAAGGTCTATGTGGCCAGCATGTCTCAGCAAAAAACTCACTTCGGGCAGCTTAGAGTTGATGAATAAGCGTTTGAGATTCTTAGCTATTGGCTAAGCAATTATAGGAATCCTGTTCATCAGCTTGTCAAACTTGGCTATAAAATCTCTCATTGGTTCATGAGGCTCCTTCTTTATTTCTGTGAGCTGAGCCAGTCGGGCATGGACATATTTTACAAGCTTGAATTTGGCTTCAAATTTGGCTTTGAGAGTGTTACAATCAGTCACTGACTGAGCTTGTAAATGGTAGAACTAGTCTATAATAGCACCTTGTAATGTCTCTACGAATAACCTGACTACTATATCTTTATACTCCACACCTATCACACCACAAGCTATGTTGAAGGCTACAATATGTTCATCAGGATGAACTCTCCCATCACCAAAGAATTTGAGGAAATTATTCCTTGAACTACATGGTAGCTCATGTAAAGGTGGAGTTAAATTGAGTGGGCCAAAAGAGTTACCCTAGGGGCCTTGAGCTTCCATGATTTGACTACTAAAGGGAGGGATAACAAATATCTAAGGGGTATGTATTGACAAAGCTTTGCTAACAATAGAAATAGATGCTTTGCTTGGTAATGGAGACCTGACTTTTGTAGGAGGAAAAATCTTGGTTTGTTGAAGATGAGATGGTGAAGGGAAAAGATTAAAATCACTTTCCTATACCAATTCGAATACATGGTCAACAACACCTTTAGCTCTTTGGCTTCATCCATATCATGGATCTACCAAAGTGTAAAATTGAAATGGATAAGGATAGGAACTACTTCAATTTGAAGCTTGAGGATTCAAATTGCACAAAACATCCCCAGTGGAGTCACCAAAAAGTTATTGGGTGAATATTTTGTCACCAACTAACTAAGGGAAAAATAGGTGTTTCAACCAAAACATAGAGAGATTTATTAGCCAAATGTGCAGGTCTAACACATCAAAAGGGGACAAATCTCTCCTCTCATCAAGGGGAGGTTCCCTATAGCTATGATATATTAATATACTATAAATATAAGATAAAAATAACACTCAAGGTAGGATAACACCATCCATATCTCTTTTTTTAGAGATGATATTCAAAAACATAGGAGAATTCTTGGGTGACTACTGGAGGTACTTCTCTTCTTTCAAAAGTAATACTCAGTCAATAGCCAGATTCCTTCCTGAGTAGTAAAAGTAACTAGATGCAATAGCACAACAGGATGAAGTGTAGCACAAAGTCTCCACCTTAACTGTCAAAGAGTGAAATATACAAAGGACAATGGGGGCACAAAGTCATCCTAAGATCCTTTACGTATAAACATATAGAAAACACACACACTAAAGAAAATTGTGGTAGCTCAAAGTATTCCCACAATTGGCTTCAGGACACCTTCCAAGTTACTTCCACTAGTTCTACTTATTTGATTAAATGGACAAGAATGCATTCAAAAAATAGATATAAGAATAGTTTCCTCAACAACACAAGCTATTCCAACACAAAGTCTTAAAGGTCACTTGCTTTCTCATTCTAATAATGAAATATGATTAGCAATCTAAACTCAAAGTCTCAGTAATTACCTTTCAATTTGGGAAGATTTTTACTTCTAATAACAAAAAGATCTCCCTCTCTAAAATGAGAGATTACAATATATAGCAGCCAAGAAAGACTTGGCACTTTGTTTCATGAAATGGCCCATGCTGCATTGAATGCCTTCAATATCTATGGGAGGGCCATGCTGAAACAGGTCATTGGCCTTGACTTTGGTGTACAAAATCATCTCGAATGTCTTCTCCTAAGCATGGGTTGTCTGGTCTGTTTCTAGATATGTATGTGGCTATCCACTCATTTTTATTCAAAAGGAGAAAAATAGGCCATGCCTTTGAATGTTTGCACACTCAGATGTCTACTTGGTGGATTGTTCCACCTACTGAAATAATTTCCCCGTAGATATTTCAGTATCTTCTATAGCTTTCCCTATTTCCTATTGCAATTTGAGCTCTCAGGCTATCTTCTTACCTTCAACAGCCTCTTTCAGCTTCCTCTTCAGCTATTTCTTGAGTTTGTTCTTCAGGTTTTGTGCCATATTTGAAAATAAATGGGAATTTCATTACCCTAAATTTGACATCCATGGGGATGTCATGGTCACTTAGTCACTTTAACTACTTTGAACCTTGAACCTTTGAAGTGCATCAGTTCAATGGTTCAATAGTTCAGATGGCTCACTTGGTTCAATTGGTTCTTTGGTTCAATTAGTTCCTCGGGTCAATTGGCTCCTTGGCTCAATCGGTTGAACCATCTCTTCGAACTTGTCTCTAGAATCTTCTGCTTCCTTCCTTCACTCGAAGCTTCCTTTCAAACTTTGAAATTACTTGAACCTTTAAAATTTAAACCATTTTGGTTCAAAGTTCAACGGTTCATTCTCTTTCTCTGAATCCTTTGATCCTTCAAAGTTTTTGGATCCTTTTCTTTTCTGTTGAACTTGTTGAACCTTTGAACTTTGTGCCTTTTGAGGTTCAAGGTTCAATGGTTCAACCTTTATTTCTTAGCTCTTTGAATCCTTTATTCTTCTAAGTCTCTCAAACTTTATTGAACTTGTTGAACCTTTAAACTTTGAACTCTTTTGGTTCAAGGTTCATCGGTTCAATGGTTCAATCTTTCTTCTTTGAAGTCTTCTTTTCTTTAAGTCTTTTGAAGCCATTAAACTTTTTAGAGCGATTAAACTTTGAACTTGCCGAAGTGCTTAACTCTTTAAGTCCGCCAATGTTGTTGAACCTTTGAATCCATTGAACCTTTGAACCTTTGGAGGCAAGCTTCAATGGTTCAATGGTTCAATATTTTTGTTTGAAGCTTGCTGATGGACCTTTTCGTTGAAAATGCTTGAATAATTAAAGAATTTGAGTGCTCAGAACATTTTTTGATAAGGGAAGAGAAAATTTTGGCCTACAAGACCAAAATAGTTGATATGTTGTCCCTAAAAACAAGTGACAAATTTTGGGAACAATAATAATCATCTTGGCTAACCAAGATGGGTTAGATGAGTGTATGGTATAAATACTAGGCATAATTAGCCTATTTGGTAAGAAGTTGAGAGATCAAGGTGCTAAGAGAAGGGGAGAACCTTTGAAAAAGAAGGTAGAGGTTAGTGAAGACCATTAAAGAGAAAAGAGGATTAGTCATGCTTGTCTAATAAAGTTGATGAAGGTGAACACATAGGTCATTAGACCTAATAAGCCTAGAAGAGGTAGTTGAGTGAGTAAGCCTTAAAGGCTGTTTGAGAGTGATCCAAAAGGATGTTTTGGATGCATGGCTTAAGTGGAAATTTTTTTAAGAATGTAAAGGGGAAAGAGTGAAACTAAGATAAGTCCATCATTAGGTGTAGATGACATCAGATCAAAAGTGAAGGTTAGATCAAGGTAGCTAGGTTGGTGCTTAGTTGCTTAGGGGGTTGGTTCTTCCTTGTGGGATGGGTATCTCACTAAACTAAGGGATGGATGTTATTTAATCACTTGGTGCCAGTCTAAATTTAGATATTGCTATTATAGGATTGCATTCCATATTACAGGGTTTAGTGGGTTTTATCCCCCAAGAGAGTTTTCCACATATAACATGTGTTATGTAATTGATCTTGCTATATCTTCCTTTATCATTATAATGGTTTATTTGTATGCATCATGATTATATGTGTTGAATGGTTAAGAGTTGGTAATTTAATTGGATTATATTTCATCACTGATTCCTCTCCTTCCTCAGTGATTGTACCTCTAACAATTGGTATCAGATTAGGACCTTCTGTACAAGTTTAACCACTTAAAGGTGATCTCAGGTATAATGACAATTTCTCAAGGTTTATCTATTAAGTAAGATCCATTATTAAATGGATCCAATTATACTTTTTGGAGTGAAAAAATGAATACCTACATCATGTATTGGGGTTTGACACTTGACAATATGTTTTGGATGGTTATTCCATGCCACCTACTCTTCCAACTAGTGCTGCTAACAAGAAGTTGAGTGAGAACAATTCCAAAGATATGAATGTTATCATTTGTGGTCCTTCAAAGACTGAGTCCACCAAGGTAATCCATTACAAGTCTACCAAGAATATTTAGAAAAAATTACAACTCATATATGAAAGAGATTGAAAAGTCAAGTTGGTCAAACTACAAACCTATCGAAGGCTATTTAGAATTCTCAAAATGAAGAAAAAGAATAATATGGCTTCCTAATCTTATAAGAGTTGATGAGGTATTGAACATGATCAAAGGCATGGGAGAGGTTATTGAAGAAGGCACTGTGGTGAAAAAGGTATTAAGTTCTCTCAATTTCAAATTTGATTCAAAAGTTTCTACTATAGAAGAAAGTCATGATGTCACCAAAATGAAGATGGATGAATTGCATGGCATTATTTTTTCCTATGAGATGAGAGTTAATAAGGACAAACCACCAAAGAAAGAAGAAGATTTCAATGCATAAAAGATCTAAATAATAAGTTCCAAGGTAAGAAGGTCAAGGATGATGAGATTTTTGATATTGATGATGGTGAACTAATAGCTCTGTTAACAAGAAAATTGAAAACAAGTTCATGCAAGTTTAAGGGTAAACTTCCCTTCAAATATTTCAATTATGGAAAGGTAGGTCACTTTACCAACAAGTGTCCTCATAAGCATAAAGGAAATCATAATGAAGAACATGAATAAGATCATGATAATGCCAAGAAGAAATTCAAGTTTGATAAGAGCAAGAATAATTTTAAAAGGTATAATGGCCAAAATAAGTTCTACAAGGACAAGAAGATTCTCTACACCAAGGGATATTGCAACTCATCTAATGAGAATGATGGTAGTGATTCTAAGAATGATCATGAAAATGATGATCCTGCTAAAGATGAAGCTCTCTTCATGAATGAAGAAGGTAACTACTCATATCAAGAAGAATCTACATGGTTTGGAGGTGGTTTAGGTGATACAAATGATGAAAAAGACAAGGTAAACTATGAGATTGAGTTGATGAATGCCCTTAAAGATCTGAAGATTGAGAAGAAGAAAACCAAGCATTTAAAGTCTCAATTAAAGGATTATGATCTGAAATTCAATGTGTTTGAGGCAAAAATAGATGAAGACTTCAAAAAGTATAAAACTTTAGTCAAGCTTCTTAATGATTAGTTAGAGACTGTGAATGAAAACTTGAAGGCCAAAGAAGTTGAATGTTCAAGGTATGTAACTGAGATTGGTTCTTTAAGAGATGAGTTGAAAAAGACTTCAAGGCAAGTGAAGTCATTTGTGAAGTTTGAAAAGGGATCAATTGATCTAGATAACATTTTGAGTAGTCAAAAATATGCAACTGATAGAACTAGTCTTGGATACATAGAACAAAAAATAATACTACTCATGATGAATTGAAGACTTTTGTGAACAAGAAAAATCAAAATTTGAAGATAAAAAATCAATCAAGAAATGAAGTTGATAATAGAAGGAAAACAAATCAAATTAGACAACCAAATGCAATGAGGTATGCAAACTTTAGTTGTTACTACTACACTTGTAATCAATTTGGTCATAAGGATAGAGTGTGTAGAAGACCTTCCAGAAATGAATTTGCTTAGAACTATGAATGGAATCATCAATAAAGTGTTGTGAGTCAAAGTGAGTGCTATAGTTGTCATGACATAGGACACATTGCAAGATTTTGTCCTAACAAGGTAAGACAAGCTGATTTTTCATCAAGAAAAGTGGTTTGCTATAATTGTCTAGGAATTGATCACATTGTAAAGTTATATAAACAAAGGACATCAAGTTAGAATAAGTCATTTTAGGCTCCTAGAGTGCAAGATAAAAGGCAAGTTAAATTATGGAAACCAAAAATGAAAGGTGTGAGTCATAATGAGCCTATAGGTCTAAGTGGTCTGTTTGTTGAAGTGGATAATGCAACAAAGGTTGAAGAGAATAATAAGATCTCATTGTCTACTCATTTTGAGAATGAAGATACCAAGCTCAAAGAGAAGAACAAGGTGCCAGTTGAGACTAGTTCTAAGGTGTGTATGAATATAAGTGAACATGTTATTGTTGTTGAACATGTTTTATACAAAGAACATCAGTTGTCAATGCTTAGTGATGAGGTTCTTTCTTCAAATGAAAATGTATGTCATGAATCTATATTGTCTCTATGTGTTTTCAATTAAATCTTAGAAAAATGGAGAATGTTGTAGTATATAAGTAAATTGTTTCTCTTAAGCTTAAGAAGAAGAAGAACCATCAGTTTCAGATGTCCAAGGAAGAGAAGGAATATTAGGAGTTATGGGTAATTCCTAGTTTCACATTGTTCTAGGACATTGTGGGTTAGGATGTCTCTATCTATGATTCTTAAGGGGCATATTTCTTGTGGAGAAGCAATCATGTGTGCTTAAGGTGTGTTCAAGGTTTTTGGTCTTGAAGTGTTGAAGAGTTGCTAGAAGACCTAGTTCATTGAGAAGACTTGTTGAAGATGACTTTTTAGATAAAGCATGGAGTTAGGGGGAGATAACTCAGTTAATTAGAGAGGCTTGAAGAGATGTGCATAATGTAAGGGGAGTCTCTCTTAATTTTTTCAAGGTGAGTTCAAGTAGTTTTTATTGCTCTTATATGTTTTGTCTTCATAGAATAGAGTATGATCAAAGAAGAGTATAGTTTTGAATCATGTTTAAGAAGTTCAAGGTAAGAAGAGGTATGCAAAGTGTTAGGGGGAGTTTGTGTCATCTCTTAGAGGTGGTCCTTTCATATTTTTGGTTCTTTAAGTCTTTTTAGGTCCTTAGGATCAGAAGATGAGCCCACTTTGTCATTGTGTCAAAGAGGGAGAAAGTGATTGAAAAGAAAGACATATTCTAAGCATAAGCTTTGTATTGATGTTGACATCAATGAAGAAGGGAGATATTGTTGGAGTTTTTTCAATAATGTCTCCAAGGTGACCAAGGATGTTGATGAAGTGTCATGTGTGCTAGAATAACAATGATAAAGTGTGCTTCAATGTGCTTCAGTGTTCTTGCATTATTATTCAGTGTTTGATTTGGATATGTAGATGGTGGATGTTATTAATGACATGGTCATGTTTTAGAGACCATATGGGGTGTTATGAGTGTTTATAATTCTTATATAATTGAAAGTGATTCATCAGAGAAGTCATATGAGTGTTTAAGTTCAAGTAGTCATCTTGATAGATAAGACTAAGTGAGTAGATTGATGATCTCAACATTCACATGTGTGAAGGTTATTGGAAAATATTGCTATATGGATGAATTCCCCTATGAGAGAAGATCATATAGTCCAAGTTTCAAGTCTGAACATAGTGTGTAGCAAAGGTTATAGTAGTGCTATGTTGGCCTCTCAAATAGAGTTCACTAAGTTTCTATACTTAGCCAAATTTGCAAGAAGAGATCTAAAAAAATCATTCAATAGATTTAACAATGAGTATTAAATCAAGTAGAATAATTTATAATGATGATATTTCAATCAGATAAAAGATCTAATGGTGAGCACAAGGTTATTAAGTCAAAAGAACCTGAGAATGAATGTGTTGATGACATGTGTCATAATTATGGAGTTTGAACAACATATATACGATGAGCAAATAATTTGATTACACAAAGATCTAAGGATGAGCATTAAAATTTTAAAAAAGTGATCAATGGTGAGAGAAAATCCAATAATTCAAAGATCTTGAGAATGAACATGATGAAAACATGTGTCATAATCATGGAGATCTATCAAGTAGATCAATGGTGCATGTTTGATCAAACAAATCGAAGATCAACATAGTGAGTTCAACCATGAAGAGAAAGATAAATATTATGTATTAAGTAAATAAGTAAACAAAATTATTATAAGGCATGTGGGGATACCATGTGGTGAACTATCATGGAAGACTGATTGTAGGGTGTGTAGAAGGCACACGAGGTTGCCAAGTGGCATGATCTCGAAAGCAAGGATCAAAGATCAACAATGAGAAATGAGAGTTAAAGATATGAAACTCCTGAGCAGATTTACATGGTGTATTTGATCAAGATTTTAGTGAGCACATGATAAAGACAAGTGTCAGATGATTTTGCATTAACTAGTGATCATTGGTATTTGAATTTAACAAAGGAAAAACCAGTCTATAGTATTTTACAAATATATTTTGATCTAGGACAAAATTATTATTGGTGTAAAAATAAAATTTGAAAAGGAATTAAAGAAACATCCAAAATTTTTTATTTTAAGATTTGAATGTCTGTATAGTTACATATATTGAGCTCCAAAGTTGACTTTGTGTTTGACCATGTTCTGCAAGTAACTCGAGAAGGGTAATTGAAAATTTATTGATGATATTTTGATGTTTCAAGATGAGATAAATATTGAAGAGTGTTATATAAACTATTAGGAATATATGTGTGGATTATGTAGGTTTGAACAATCCATATTCATTATGAACAAAGGCTTATAAGTTGACTATGTTTATTGAATACACTAGCAGTTTGAGTGACCATCTTGCAGAGGTAAGTTGAAGATGTTATGAGTATATTTGAAGAAAAAATGAATATGAATATGTCAAGGAAGTCTCAAAAATTCATGAAAATGTATTGGATATATTATGTTGCCTATATTGAGTTGTGGAGAGTCAAAATAGCTTGACTATATATGACTAGTCTAAGTGGTCATTTTGAGAGTGTTGATTTGAGTGCTTAGAGCCTTTATTGGAATGTCTAAGGCACATGGAGGAACTGCATAGGTCTTAAAGGTTTCAAGAAAATTATATAATCATATCTCTATTTGAAATATTTGAGTATTTGCTTTAGAAATTTGAGACTATATTATTATAAAGGCCTAAAGACAAGGAGACCTAATTGATAGGTTCAAGTGTTGAGTTGGTGTTCCAGGTGGCATGGACCCATATGAGAGTGAGAAAGGGGATATTGGAGGAAATTTTTATGTGTTAAAATCATTGGTAAAGGATGAAGGTGTTTCAATTAATCTCACATGTATTGTGTGAGTATGAAGGCCTAATTGTTTTAGGTCTCACCAAGACCTAATGGTGGTTTGGGGTTAATGAGGTAATGGATGACCTAAGGAGTGTGGGGTTGTTATATATAACATTTATGAAGGCCTATTTAAAAGGTATAACAAGTATGGAAAGTATATTATAAGACCATGATGATTTAGATGAGTGTATGGTATACATACTAGGCATAATTGACCTATTTGGAAAGGAGTTGGGAGAACATGGTGCTAAGTGAAGCAGATAACCTTTGAAGGAGAAGGTATAGATTAGTGAGAACCATTATAGAGTGAAGAGGATCAGTCATTATTTTATAATCAAGTTGTTTAAGGTGAATACATAGGTCATTGGACATAATAAACTTAGAAGAGGCAAATTTAGTAAGCCCTAGAGGCTGTTTGAGAGTGATCCAAAAGGGTGTTTTAGATGCATGGATTGAGTGTGAAAGTTTTTAAGAATTTAAAGGGGAAAGGGTACAAGTAATATAATTCCATCATCAGGTGTAGAAGATATTAGATCAGAATTGGAGATTAGAACAAGGTAGCTGGGTCGGTGCTTGGTTACCTAGGGGGTTGGTTCCTCCTTGTGGGATGGGTGTCTCACTAAACTAAGGTATGGGTGTTCCTTAATCAGTTGGTGCTGGTATGTATTTGGATCTTATTATTATAGGACTTTATTCTATCTTATAGGGTTTAGTGGGTTTTATCCTCCAAGAGAGTTTCCTACATATATCATGTGTTATGTGTTGATCTTGCTATATCTTCCTTGTTCATTGTAATGGTTGATTTTTATGCATCATGATTGTATATGTTGAATGATTAAGAATTGGGAATTGAATTGGATTATATTACATCACTGATTCACCCCGACTCTCTAATTTACTGTACCTAAAACCCTGGGATATTTAAAATTGTGGGTTTTATAAGGGATAAGGTATTTTTTTTTGAAATACTTTTTTCATATCATAAGGTATGGAAAAAACATCATGAAGTGCATTGTACCATTTTGTTGTTTCTATTGGACTAGGATATTGAAAATTATGGATTACATACACACACACACACACAAAATTATGTGGTATTAAAAACTTATGTTGGTTTATATTCATAGTTTGTGATGGAAGTTAGCAGTTTGAGGAATAGCTAGAAGTCAAGGATAAAGTATGCAATATATATTATAGTGAATTTTGTTTTGGATTTATTTTTGTTACTATAATTTTTTTTACTTGGTAGCTGATATACAATAAAATTAATTAAAATCATATATTTGAGATAAACTTAACACAATAATTTCATAAATTCTAGAAAGCCATTGGATTATAAACATCTATAAACTTATAATTTTCTACCAAAAAATGTTAATTTTAAAGATAAAATGCCTAAATATCCCAAAATTTTTATCCATTTTAGTTAATCTTGAGAAAATTTCAACAAGTTCAATGCCTCTAAGATTCAACTACAACTGCATCTATCACCACTGGTGGTCACACTCAATGTAGAACTCTTGCACTCCCCACCTTGCCTCTCACTAGAACAAATAGATACATTCATTCCCAAACTTAGTTACTCACATACTTTGCTCCTTTCCATTTTTCTCTTTTGTTATATAGGCTTTATGCCTTAAAATGAAATAATCAATTATAGGTTTGATAGTTACCGCTCTTCCTCTTCCTGGTATAGCTGTTAATTTTAATGGATCATCTATCTCCTATTAACAATCCTGTCATGACGTTTTATGCAAACATTATTGGCATTTATGTCACATCATAGATTGACTTTTGTATTTGAGTGCCAATAAGAGGGAATGCTCTAATCTACCCTAATTTTTTTCCACCACTACATTTTTGTTTCCATAGGGTTTCATTCTGGTCTAGTCTCACTTGTATGTGAGACCATATTTTTAATTGTACAGACTTTTTTTGTTGCTTAATGAAATTTTACTAGTATGTTTTGATGCCAACACTATGGTTGCTACCATCCAATGGATTTGTACTATTTTTCCTAATACATCTGAAATGACTTTTTGGCTCACCCTACCAATATAAGGCATATAAGATTATTAAAATAATAGTTATAGTATAACAATATTAAATATTGATACCCAAATAACCATTATTCTCTCCTTTGTTACAAATTTACAAATATTAATTTTAGGTAGTTTCTTGAATTATGTTGAGATCAAATTTATCTGCTCTCACATATACCCATTTATGTAATACTCCATTTATGAAATGTCCATTTCTATAATACCAAATTATCCAATAGCTATTTCTATAATATAGTCACCTGATATTAGAAAAAAAATTACCTTACATCAATCACTTATTTTCCTATAGTGAATTTGTAATCACCTAAAAGTGGTATTTGAGTCTTAGTGATACTTAAGACTACCTATCCCTAGCTTATCCCTAGACCTATCTTAGAGCCTATTGTCACACTTATCCATCCTTAATGTAGGCCATATGTATCCCTAGTCATCCTTAAAGTAGTCCTAGACCCTCAAATCTTGATCATGGCCCTTCGTGCCTAGTGTTTTTCCACTTGGACACTAGCACCATAATAAGGATAGTAGTCCCACATGGCACTAGTGTCCCAATAATGGCACTAATGTCATTTCCCTCTCTTTTTCACAAATGGATATATTTTCAGGTTAGCCTAAACCTCTTTTAACACCCACACAAGCATCAAAATGGTATATAAAAAAAGACTTTTATGCCTTTAACCACTAGATTGAAATTGGATACAAAATACATATTGAAACACAAAACAAGTTGTGCATAATTAAAGTTATCAATTCCTTTCTACCCTACTTCTACATAGTACCATCTACATCATTCCTAAGTTTAGATTACCCAAATTTCCAATTTCAAGCACATTCAAAGCACTCAAGTACACTATCATACTAGATTCAATTCCATTTGTACCAACACTTAGGTGGGTAGAACAACATCGAGCTTGATCCCTTCTTCGAGTATTGGTATGTAGGAAACTCTCATCACAATAGGGTGTTGAGAATGTCTATTCTACCCTACTAACAAACACACTTTTCAACTTGTATCAAATGGATGCCCTAGCCACATGAAAGACTAGGGTTTACTCACAAAATTAGTTAAACTAGGCAATATACAAGGTTTCAAAACTCATGCATGCAGAAACATACCTCAAAAATCCAAACACAGGTGCACCCAAAATCTCAAGACAACCATGTACAAAAGACACTACCATCAATACAGGGACATTACCACCACATTTCCAACAATGGTACTACTATCCAATTAGGGTGATATTTTATAAGAGGGGTTATGACACCTAGATTCTGTTTGTGACACTCAGACTGTCTTCTACCTTAGTTTATAGCCTCTACATCATCCATCTCAGTTATTTTCTAGTTAAGTTATTACTTTCATTATTTATTACTATTTTTAGAAAGGTTGAATTTAGTGAATTCTATAAAAAATTAGTGGTTGTATTTATTGCATATTATTACCCTTATTTAGCATACTTAACTCATTAACAAACATATGATTTACATTCTCTAAGTCCTAAAAGGTAAAAATTTGGTGAACCTAACTTACTTTCACCATTGCTCAAACCCTAACCCTAGATGATCTTAGGGTTTGTATCCTTCTTTTTCCTATTTATATTGGTTGTTTAAAGTTTTTTAGATTTCATACATTTTATTTTAGCAGTTAAATTTTTTTACTATATGCCATCTAAAAAATCTCTTTCTTCCATTAATAAGAAGTTCTAGGTAGATGGTAATCCTATTAAACATATTAAAATTCCTTCTATTCAAGCTTATACCATGGACAAGGGACCAGTTGTAACTTCTGTCATTGATCCTTCACACCCTAACTATTTGGATTTTAGTGATAATGCACTTGAAGATGAGCAATGTAATCAATATCAAGATGATACATAAATTAGAAATCAGGATGCTCTCCCTCCACTTAACAATGAAAACCTAATTGCCAATAATGATGAGATACTATAGAGCTTCAGAGATATACTTTGAGGATAACCCCTTGATCATGCATAAATTTTACAATCCATAATGGAAATAAATAATAAATCAAACAATGGTCAATCATCTACTCCCCCAAATAATAACATTGTTATACCTACATTGGGGCTAACTTAGCTATCCCAACAACCAATTTTAACTCAAAAACCTTTAGTGATAACTACACCTCATATGGATAGTTCCTCCACTTTAGAATTATGATCCCTTATGCAATAGGTTCAAATTCTGTAGGCTAATGTGTTACATCTTGATTAGGGAGCCAATAGGCCATCACATGCCTTGGATTCTAATATTTTTTTACATACGCATTTGGCACATCACATAGTGGTAACTCATTTTTCATCTAGATTTATGGCACCTAATTTTACATTTTACGATGGTAAGGGTGATCTAGAGCACCATCTCTTTGATTTTCATGCAACATGTTTGGATTACATGTCTAATGATTGGATCCTCTCTAAGTTATTCCCATGTAATTTAAAGGATTATGCATTATAATGGTTATAAGATATACTAAATTATTATATCACCACATTAAATCCTTTAGTAAATATGTTTTTAACACACTTATCCATAAACATTAGTGATAGGATATCATATGATCAAGTTGCACAATTGAAACAAAAATCAAATCAGCCTCTTGCATAATGTCTTATGATATAAGACTGTATTGGCTAAGTTTACTAACCCCATGGTAGATAAAGATCTTTAGGATATATTCAAATAGAGTCTTCTACCAACATTACATGAAGCTATCTTGTTTAATACAGTTCCAACCTTCACAGATTTATGGCACACAGTGAAAGAGAGAGAAGTCAAACTTATCTCCATGGGCAAACTAAAATATACAAGTGGATCAAATTCAAATGCTAAGATTTATAGTAAGACTCCATACAAGGTATGGGCCACTAAAAACAAGAGTGATAAAAATGCCATAGTTAGCATAGATTTAGATCTATATCCTTGCCTGGTTCTATCATCTCCTCCATATAGAGTTTTCAATAACCTTCCAAAATTGCCAGCATGTGTTTTATAATAGATCTTGGAATGCAATGTCATATCTATCCCTCCCATAAAATAGGTTGACATGATACAACCTCTTCCAAATAACTATGATTCTAGTGTATTATACTAATATCATAGGGCACCACACCATACAACAAACATATGCAATAACTTGAAACATAACATACAATATATGATAGATCTAACATTATTAATGTGTGAACACCCATAGAGGCACCCAATGTAACAAAAAAAAGATAGGGCATTAAAAATATTCTTATATCTATTTATGAAGCATACAAAAAATAAGGTAGAGAACACTTCAAGTGTTCATTATATACATCAAACACATCCACCACCAACATCATATCACACTACTTCAGAGGAGGCACACCCACTACACAATATCATTGGTGTGTGAAACACTACAGTTTTTGCTATACCACTCATCACCTTCTCATATTAGGATATTTTTGATGATGATTCATATTTATATGCACTCTTTGTAAGAGCCTACATAGATCATCATCCTATCTAGAGTGTTATGGTTGATAACATGTCAAGTATTAACATGTACACTATCACACTTATATAACATTTGGGGTATTCAGAGTAGGATATATATCTTATAAACATAGTTATCAATGGTTTTATTGGTCATGTTTAGAGATCCATTGGGGATATTTTACTTCCACTACATGATAGATTAGCACATGTGGCCACTAGATTCTTAGTCGTACCTAGTGCAGGTGTATTTGACATGTTATTGGGTAGGCCATGGGTAGAACATCTACAAGCCTTCCCATCCATAGTACATATATGCCTAAAATAGATACATGTAAATCAAGTGGCCATAGTTGAGGTTATTCCATATGAGTATCCTCTACCTATCCCATAGGTAGTTACATTACAATTAGTAGTTACAACATAGTTACCAATTATAGCTCCAAACATAGTTCCTATTAGTACACTATAGAGTTCAATAGAGCCACCAATGCATATGAGGTCTAATCCTATAGTGTTTCCATGTATGTATACTCTCCCATAGAGACCATTGTTAGAGAGACCCCTGCATCAAAGACATGTTGAATATTATAGAGGGTCTCGCTCTTACTTTATTCTGTGATCAATATTATTGAGTTCTCAAGGTCCTCAACACAAGGTACCTATGCCACCTACAACATATTTTACTAGATGGGTCCCTAAGACCCTTATATTTCACAAGACATGACCTTTAGTATCATGGATTCTTAGAACCACTTCATAGGTAGGGATAGATATAGATCACTCAGTATAATAGGTTCTAAGACCATAATTACCCTTTCATAGAGAACACATGATCACTGTTCCTTTATTTGACATAGCCACATTGAAAATGAGTCTCTCATGTAATATAATAAACAATAATAATGTATACGAATACTATATCTAGATGTGAGACTAATAGCAAAGACATTCACCATGAAACAATGAGAGCAAAGTTGAACACACTATAACATAGATATATGTCAGAAAACCTCCAAGAGGTTAAAAAACTCACAAAGATTATTTATATTATGAGAAAATAACTAGTACATAGTATAGTCTTTCTTCCTCTCACTTTTTTTTTCATTATACCTTACAATATAAACTCTTTATTATATAGGCAAGGTAATATGCCCATTATAAATGACCTTTTCCAACCACCACATTAATGGGTCCAACCTCTCTAAAAGTCATTTAATATATTTTATTATTTATTTACACGAAGATAAACTCATGATAAATAATAAAATATATTATTATTTAACCAATGTAATTTAATGTATTAAGGGTACACAAATAACCCCACTTAACCATTCATTGTTCCAATACCATGAGACTCACTGGTTATTATTATTCTTCCCTACTTGTACATATTTTCCTTGTCTCTTACTCTTTGTACATAGTTTCATTTTCATGTTACTTGTACATATCTTATATCTATAAAATATCAAAAAAATATAATGTGCCAAAACATAAACACATTCAAATATTTACACAAAAAATTCAAAATTATAGATTGTATGCATTACCATGTTTAAACTTCTTATATTAACTAGACATTACATATGATAGCTATCTTAGTATAGATGGTTTTATCATACATACAACTTCCAATTATTATTTTGGAGTGTTTATAGATTGCTATAGGACTTAGGTACACTAACCAATCTAGACTTGTTGTTATCTATCCACTAGGGCATATACACCGAAACATGGGTTCTTCATTTGACATATTCTCCCACTTGGGGGCATCTTATACATAGTTTCAATTACCAAGTTATATCTTTCTATACTCCACATCACAAATTTAGTAATGCTATTCTTGATATTGATCATGATACACTTAATCATATTATTTGCTGACTACTACTACTATATACTCAACGTATGTACATCTTAGCTCTTACACATATTTGTATTACATGTTCATGCATACTTTTACTTCTAGCTTTCCTAGTTTAGACTTGATTGCATCCCTATGATAATTTTATTCTATGACATTTGATTATTCCATTATTCTTTAGTTCTACGCCACTTTTATTCATAGTATGTATGCTTTGGACACATGTCTATGTCCTTGTGTGTGCCTTCCTGATTATGTATGAATATATTTAAACATGTCCTTATATGTGGATTTAATCTAACTTGCTTATTTTTTGCATATGTGGAAATTTTAGCATGTCCTTGTATGTCTTTTGTTTATAATTAGTGACATGTGATCATGTCCTTTGTATTGTGGCCCCTTGGCCTACTTTGTGTGCCTCATGTGTGTTGTATGTATGCTTTCTTGTATGCATCATGGCTATGACACTTATCTCTTTATTTTTACACATTTCATGTTTAGATGCCATGAAGGACCTCATGCATCTCCCCTTCCTACTTGGGTGTCGTGATGGACATCATGCCCCATCCCCTAGGTAGTTACCTAGTTTTTACTCAAATTTGATATTACATACATTATTATATCTATATTGACACCCTTGTGAATGATAGACATGACATACATCAAAAATTAAAAACTTATGCTCATATTACCTTACATTTTGATGTTATGTATACACATTATATTTTTTATTACCAGATATCATATATGTTTTGGCTAACACACATATTTACAGAGCTTTTTCTTTTGAGCATAGTTATTACATAGGTTCAATAAATCCCCTCAAAAGAGGGGGTATTCATAGGATTTTTTCACATATATAAATATCCTATAATACATTCATATTACATTTTTAGCACATAGGCTCAAATTACATAAATCAGACTTATGTAAACACAATGGGAAAACAATGACACATAGATCAATATAGTTACAAAAAAATCAAAGCAGAAGGAAATTATCACCCAAATGGGGATTTTAGCACCACATATCCAATAATGGTGCTACTATAAAAGACATGGTGCTACTTTCCAGTATCCATAGTTTAAAAAAAACTTAAATTAGCCAAAAAAGTACAATAGGTATGATACACATTACATAGTTTTAGTTATAAATTTATCAATTTTACCTAATTTTTCTTAGATTCATACTAGTTTTCTAATATTAGGGGCATCATGCACAACATGACCATTCCTATATTCATTATAGATACACATACATATTATTACAATTTATTCTAGAATCCAAATGCTCAGATATCATATTTGGGGGTATGTGCATGACACATTATTTCTATATGTTTACTTACACATCAGTTGATCAGATGGAATGACAAATTCCATGTCATTATCTATGATGTATACATCTAAAATCATATTATAGGTTACACATCAATTTTATGCCTTACTCCATCTATAGTGGTTGGCATTCTCAAGTGGCCTAGAGCCTTCTTCATATACCCAAGTGGTTGTAGAGCTAACATACCTAGTTGGACCTTTCTAGTTACATCACATAGTTTAAGTTTCAGATGCATATACTACACATGGGATGAAAATAATTGAGTCATCCTAGTTGATTTATTGATCCACCTACATGATATGGTTGGATAAAACATCAATCCAATCCAAGCTATTCATAGTTCATGATCCACCAAACAGAGGTGGGCAATGATGGAGTCAAAATTGGATTGAGTTCTTGAGCCAACCACACATAAGGATTGAGTAAGCTATAAGATTAGTTTAAAATATTCATCAACTGGTCACTATATACACATACACACATAAGTTGTCACCAAGTTTATGCATGGTTTGCATACCTAGTGAGGTGTATTCATTCCTTTTCTCTCCTCTATCTCTTTACTTAATTTTACTCAACATTGTTTCATTACTTAGTTTAGTCTTTGATTTTGATTTCTCTTCAGTAAGGTTAAATTTATGCATGTTTCACTTGAATTACATGCATTATATCATGATTCATATACTCAAACTCAGCTTCACAGGTTTCACCTCTTAGGTAAGTCTAGGCATGCTTCTTTTTCATTTATCCTAGTTATTTCACTTTGTTGCAGTTTTAGAATAAAGGGAGGGGGGAATGTAATCACCTAAAAGTTATATTTGAGTGCTAAGAGTGATACTTGAGACTACTTATCCATATATTAGACCTATACCTATCTTATATCATATTGTCACACTTATGCAACCTTTGTATAAGCCACAAGCATCCTTAATCATCCCTAAAGCAATCCTAGACCCTCACTTCTTGATCCTAACCCTTCATGCCTAGTGTTTTTCCACTTGGACACTAGCACCATTATAAGGGTAGTAGTGACACATGACACTAGTGTCCCAATAATGATGCTAATATATTTTCCCTCTATTTTTAATAAATATATATCTTTTCAAATATAAAACCTCTTAGGGTCATCCTAGATCTCGTTTAATACTTACACAAACATTAGAATGGTATATATACATGGATTTTATCCCTTTAACCACTAGATGGAAATCCAATTCAAAATACACATTCAAAATTAGAACAAGCTATGCAAAATTAAGGTTATCAATCTCTATTCTACCCTACTTTTGCATACTACAAACTACAACATTTCTAAGCTTAGATTACCTAGATTTATAGTCACAAGAAAATTCAAAACACTTAAGTCCACTATCATACTAACTTCATTTGCACTTGTAACAAAACTTAGGTGGGGAGAACCACATCAAGCTCAATCCCTCCTCAAAGTATTGGTATGTAGTCAAATTTCATCATAGCAGGGTGTTAAGGATGTCTAGCCTACCCCACTAACAAACACACTTTTTATCTTGTATCAATTATATGCCCTAGACACATAGAGATTTAGGGTTTAATCACAAAATCAATCAAAATAGGAAATATACAAGGTTTCATAACTCATTCACATAGAAATAGGCCTCACAAATCTAGACATAGGTGTACCTAGAAGCTCATGATAGTCATGCATAAAGGACACTATCACCAATACAGGGACACTACCACCACATATATAATAATGACACTACTATTTAATTAGGGTACTATTATCTAGGAGAGGTTTTGACACATAGATTTAATTTTCAACACTTATACCAATTTTTACCTCAATTTTTAGCCTCTAGATCATCCATCTCAATTGTTTTCTAGTTAAGTTATTACTTACACTATTTATTACTATTTTTAAAAAGGTCAAATTTAGTCAATTATATAAAAAATTAATGGATATATTTATTGCATATTATTACCCTAATTTAGCATACTCAACTCTTTAACATAGGATTTACATTCACTAAGTCCTAAAAGGTTAAAATAGAATTACACTCAAAGAAGCCAATAGCCAGCCAAATTTAAAATGTTTCTCATATTGATTATCTAATATCAAGCTCAGAGTTTTTGTATGGAAGTTATCCTATAACACATATTTGGATGCATTAGGACAAGTTGGCTTCTTTGGTTGCAAATTATGGTAGTGGCCAATATACCTATTCCACATCAACCCTTTCTTGGCTTTTAAATTCCTACAAAAACTTTATTTAACTTAGCAAACATTTCCCTCATTATTGTCTATAGATTTCAACATGAAATCATATCAATTATGATATTTAGTCTAGAAATTAACAATGTTATCCATCTTATTATTAGATGACAGAATGGATTAAGCCTAATAACACAACATATACGACTGTCATAAGTGGAGTCGAGTGATGAAGAATATGTTAAGCACAGGATATACTGAGAGGGGGGTGAATCAGTATATCATATATCTTATAAAACTTTCCCTTAATAAAATTCCACTTAACCAAACATTAAAGATATGCAATAAAATTGAAACAATAAACACCACATAAGATAGAGAGAGACACCAGATATAACGTGGACACCCAATGTGAGAAAAACCACAGAGAACAATCTCAAGTATATGAATGAGCACCAATTCAAACAATATTTTCAAGCACCAACTTGTAAGAGCACCAACCCCTTTACTGAGCACCAACACAACAACTATTCATGAACACCAACCCACAAGAGCACCAACCCCTTTGCTAAGCACCAACACAACAACAATTCATGAGCACCAATCCATAGGAGCACCAATCCATAGGAGCACCAACCCCTTTACTGAGCACCAACATAACAATAATTTATGAGAACCAACCCATAGGAGCACCAAACCCTTTTGCTAAGCACTAACACAATAATTCGTGAGTGCCAACCCACAGGAGCACCAACCCCATTGTGTATACCACACAACTATCTCTCAATGTTTCTATCTCAACAAATGATAGTTCATTACAATATCTCTTTCCTCTCTTTCACCTTTGCTCTTCTAAGCTAGATATAATAAATACAAATCATATTCATCTCTCACAAATGCTCTTCTAAGCTAGATATTTATATCTCAAATCAAACTCTATCTCTCATCTTTCAAATGGCTTCTCAAGCCTTTATTTATAGCTTTTCAAATGACCTTTGGCCTTCCTCCTTTGTGACCCTTCAATTCTCATGGAAAATGGTGCCATAATCTTATTACCCTTCATATCCTTGCCTTTGAAAAGTCATGTGGTGACCCTTCATGAGCAAAAACATCCTTCCCTCTTTTGTATTTATCTTGGTGACTTTTCGTATCCCTCAAAGTGTCCCTTCATGAGAAATTATGCCCTTCCTCTTTTGTCTTCACTTGGTGACTCTTGGAATTCCCCAAGATGACTCTTCATGGGAAAATGCATCCCATCCTTCTTTTGTCTTTACGCCGTGGCTCTTTGACTTCTCCATGGGCCCTTATTTTGTCTCATATACAACCAAAAATATATTCATTAATATTAAATAAATATTAACACACATTAGCAAAGATATAACAATTACAAACATCATTAAATGCAATGGGGCCTTTATCACCAATAATGCTAGACCTTTGACATCAATGATAATATTTACAATAATCTCCCCCTTTGTCATTGATGGCAACCTCAATCCTGAAACTACCACATCCTAAATCTTGCACATACTGTCATCTAAAAAAACTACAGTAACTCCCCCTTATTGTAACAACCTATACCTATTCCTTGTACCTATTTCTACACTTATACCTATACCTTTTATTCTCCCCCTTTGAAATCAATGGCAAAGGGCCTACCTGGAGCTAACACTTAGCTCCCCCTCAACTGATGCTAAACATTAATGGTAGGAAGTAATAGAAATTACTCTCAACTCCTCTCACAGATCTTTAAATGTATCCTTTGATCGTGCCTTTGAGAAGATATATGACAATACACACACATTGTTCCCTGTCCTTTGAACATCTGCAATCAACTCATTTAAATCTTTTCTTCTAATCTCACAACCTTCTGCATGAAAATTTAATGTGTATCCTTGATCAAATATTTGACTAACACTCAATAGATTATGCTTAAGACCTTTTACACACAAAACATTCTTAGTCTTAGTTATACCATAATCCAATCTGAAAGTACCTTTTCTAGCTATCCTAGTAGTGGTTTTATCTTTGAATCTCACTATGCCACCATTGATCTTCTTTAGAATTATGAACTTACTTTTATCTCCTGTCGTATGCCTCAAACATCTTCATTTATTACATGCAAAGCTGTCTGCACCAACATAGAATCTTCAGGTTATTTCTTCTACCATAAACATGTCTGAACCTTCTTTCTGATGAATGGAGCTTTGAAACTCTGATCCTTTTTCTTGATGAATGGATCTTTAAAACTCTAATCCTTCTTGACTGATTCAAACACACTTCTACAATATTGAGCTATGTATCCAAAGTTATTGCACTTGTAGCATACTATGATCTCTTCATCAAAGCTTGATAGAGGAACAAAACAGTTGTGGCTTCTGCTTGACTCTACTTGACTTTCCTTCTCCTTATTTCTAAAATTGTTAGCTCTTTTTATATATTTTAATTTCTTGTGACCATATCCATTAAAATAAAAATAATAGCCATAAGAATAACACTTGTCTGTATATCTCTGACCTGATTTCCTTTTGTAGCTTTATTCCCTCTAGCCTTCTCTATTTGAAATGTCTTCTGTATTCTTCACTTCTTCCCTTGTTTCCTCTTTTGTAAGAGCTTCAACATAGCTCTTCTTTTCAAATCTGATCCCTGTCTTATCTAAATTTACTTTTTGACTTTCTAATATCTTATTTAGCATGTTAGCACTATCTTCAAATTTTGAATCACTAACTACTTTATCATTGACAGCTTTCTCAATATCTTCTTTTAAAGAGGTAATTTCAATAACATACCTTTCACATTCTTTTATTATAATTTTCAACTGTGATGTTAGATCTTCTTCATTCTACTTGGCTTCTTCCAAGTGTGTGGTTAGATCATCAATAATTTCCTTTGACTCCTTTTCATTTTTATCGATCTCACACATCAATCTTCGATTCTTCTTCTCAACACCTTCTAACTCTTCTAAGGCACAAATGAGTTCTCCTTCCATATTCACTTCAGCTTCCTCCTCTTCTTCTTCTTGATCATCGTCATGTATGGCCATGAATATAATCTCTTCTTCTTCTGAATCACTGACTCCACTATCTTCGACTGAGCTAGGATCCTTAGAATACAAGCTCTTCTTCTCGAATCTCTTCTTGGATTTGCCTTTGAAATTCTTCTTGTATGCAGGCTTTTCTTCTTCATCATCATTACCCTTGTTTAGGTATCTAACTAAAAAATGTCCAATCTTTCCACAATTAAAACATTTAAAAGGTAATTTTCTTTGATATTTATCTATTCCCATTTTTGTCTTGTGAATGAAAAGTGCTCCATTGTCATCTTCATCATCACTAGAACTATCACTTGATTCTTGAATCTTAGCTTTCTCTTGCTTTGATGTCTTGAAAGCCACTTCTCTTTTTGAGGGTTTATCTTGTTCTATCTGCATCTCATATTCTGTGAGAATACCATGAAGCTCATCCATCTTTAGCTTGGTTAAATTCTTCATCTCCTTGATTGACAAAATGTTTGCATCATATCTCATTGGTAGAGATCTCAAAAACTTTTTTACCACCATTGAATCTTCCAACATTTCTCCAAGACCTTGAATCTAATTTATGATTTGATCAACTCGCAAAAGATAACTTGCTATATCTTCTTCTACCATCTTCAAACTTTCAAACTATCTTCTAAAAGTTTGAAGCTTAGCTTGTTGAAACTTTCCATCACCTTTGTAAATATTCTCAAGTTTTACCCAAGTTTCATGAGCAGATTTACATTGCATAACTTTTACAAATTCAGATTCACATAAACCACATAAAATAGCATTTAAAGCTTTAGCATTACATTCACTTGCCTTCCTTTTTTCTAGAGTAATTGCAAGTGTCTGTGGCTCTTCATATTCCTCTACCACTGCTTTCCATATGTCAAATCCAAGCCATCAAATAAGTCCTCATTCTTATGCTCTAAAAAGCATAATTCATTCCATCAAACAAAGGGGCCTTATTTGTAGAAAATCCTTCATGTGATCTAGCCATCATGCTTTCCCGATCTACCTTTAAGCTATAAATTTTTTTCAAAAGTAACCTACTCTAATACCAATTGTTAAGCATGGGATATATTGAGGGGGGGTGAATCAGTATATCATATATCTTATAAAACTTTCCCTTAATTAAATTCCACTTAACAAAACATTCAAGATATGCAATAAAATTGAAACAATAAACACCACACAAGATATAGAGAGACACCAAATATAATGTGGAAACCCAATGTGGGAAAAACCACGAAGAACAATCTCAAGTATATGAATGAGCACCAACTCAAATAATATTTGAAAGCACCAACTTGCAGGAACACCAACCCATTTGCTGAGCACCAACACAATAACTATTCGTGAGCACCAACCCATAGGAGCACCAACCCCTTTGCTGAGCACCAACACAACAACAATTCATGAGCACCAACCCACATGAGCACCAACCCCTTTGCTAAGTACCAACACAACAACAATTTATGAACACCAACCCACAGGAACACCAACCCCTTTTGCTAAGCACCAATACATCAACAATTCATGAGCACCAACCCATAAGAGCACCAACCCCTTTGTGTATACCACACAACTATCTCTAAATGTTGTTATCTCAACAAATGATAGTTCATTACAATATCTCTTTCCTATCTTTCACCTTTGCTCTTTTAAGCTAGATATAACAAATACAAATCATATTCATCTCTCACAAATGCTCTTCTAAGCTAGATATTTCTATCTCAAATCAAAATCTATCTCTCATCTTTTAAATGGCTTCTCAAGCCTTTATTTAAAGCTTTCCAAATGACCTTTGGCCTTCCCCCTTTGTGACCCTTCAATCCTCATGGCAAATGGCACCAAACTTGTATGACCCTTCATATCCTTTCCTTTGAAAAGTCATGTGGTGGCCCTTCATGAGCAAAAATGTCCTTCCCTCTTTTGTCCTTATCTTGGTGACTTTTCATATTCCTCAAAGTGTCCCTTCATGAGAAATTGTGCCCTTCCTCTTTTGTCTTCACTTGGTGACTCTTGGAATTCTCCAAGATGACTCTTCATGGGAAAATGCATCCCATCCTTTTTTTATCTTTACCTTGTGGCTCTTTGACTTCTCCATGGGCCCTTATTTTGTCTCATATGCAACCAAAAATATATTCATTTATATTAAATAAATATTAACACACATTAGCTAAGATATAACAATTACAAACATCATTAAATACAATGGGGCCTTTATCACCAATAATGCTAGACCTTTGACATCAATGACAATATTTCCAATAGAATAAATGGGTGGGTTCTTGATATTTTGATGGTCTACTTAAATCATTTTAGCAAATGAAATATTTGGGGGTTAATACTATTGTGGTTATATATAATATAGATAACACCAATCACCTTTGACACATAACATAATGCCTCAAAACTAATTTTAATTTCTCCCACAAGGACTTAATGACCTTGTTTGTTTGGACTAGGAAGATTCTTGAAGGAATGTACCTCTCACATATTATAAAATGGAAGCACCCTTTCAAAATTTTAAATTTTGTGTAGTTTATCCAAATTTATTATCTTGTCATTATTATTATCTTAAGGCATGTTATATAGGTTTTAAATTTTCTATTAGTGTTTATTTTACTATTCATTCATGGTGTAACAAATGTCAAATGTAATGTTTAAGATATAGTTTGATAGATTTTTTTTGAATAAAATATACTTTATCTTGCATTCCATTAGTTAGAAAATAATTTCCTAACCATGCAGGGCTATTTTTATTAGTGAATTAAATTTTTTCTCCTTGTTCGATGAAGAGCTCTCACATGTTAATTTTTTTGTATTGAATTATAGTTTTAAGGTAACTATTATAAGATCATTTTCAAGAGTAATGGTGTTGTTCATCTTTGGTTATGTGGAAGACTTATTACTAGGTACATCCATGTGATTTAATATGATTAAAGTCTTTATCATATTAAATGTGTTGCAGTGGTGTTTAATCTTAAATTGAGATGGGTTAATATAGTATAGGGTTAAGAATATAAAAATGAACAAGCATAATGGTGATAAATAGATCTATAATAGGACAATTAATTTCCAAACTTAGATAAATAATATTCTGAATTTAAATGTTGAAATATGCTAAAAAATAAAGTACAACTATTGAGTGATATTATAATAAATATAAAATAAGAATACTTAGCTGGTTTACTATGGGCACATAGATGTGATATAGAATAGTTTAGAAATAGAATGGATCTAGATTTTTGATGAATCATCAGATTCTATAAATTTGCATTTTGTGGCCTTAGATGCTTGCATTGAACCTGAATAGTTGTATTGATGTTGGTGTCTAAGTTGGACACAGGTGTCTAGTATGGAATAGTGAATAAATTTGGATGTGACCACTTGGAACCTTATGGATTTTGTTTTGCCTTTTCTTTGGTGTGTTCAGATCTCACACATAGGTTTTCACTCTTTGTCAAATGATTGAACCCTAGATTTTTCACCCTTGGAATGAGTGTTTGAAAAATATGTTAGTGAGCACACAAGGTCAATTTACCCCAAGGACCCTTCTATAAATGGGTACAACCTAAATAGTTAATACTATGAATAGGGCCTTAGAATTATGTATTTCTTCCCTATGTGTTGGATTATATGTGCATAAAGATGAAATGTGTGATAAGAAAGTACATGGAGTGACCTAGATTGTAACTTGAAAAATATGGTTTATGAAATGCTCCTTTAGTACTTTAGAACTATAGATGGGTTGTCTCTATGACTAATATTAAAATAGGAAATAATAGGGAAACTCTTCTCACTTGATTGCTTTTGGTAACTTTCCTTGTGAGTTACTAGGCATATGTTAGGTGAGGAATGAATGAGGTTTGATTTTGTATATATACCAATCCATTTTATAAATATATCTCATTAAAGAACTTAAGCCAACCATAAGGATACATTTTATTTTCAAATTTTATGACTTTAAGGAACTGGACACTTAGTTTGGCACATGGCACTAGCATCTACATAGGTATCTAGCTAAGATATAAGTGTTAAGGAAGCTATAAAATAGGTGCATGCCTAAAACTTGTATATGATGATAATAAACTAGTTTATAGAATTTTTAGTAGTATAGAAGGGATGGTCATTATAATAACATATGGTCAAACTAAGAGATAAGTAATAGGCACAAGAGATAGTATATGAAATAATTTTAATAATAAGAAGGTCTAGGAAATGAAGGGCACATCCATGAGAAGTACTTTCCAAGTATATAAGACTAAGGTTATAGATAATTCAAATCTAGTGTCTACATTTGTCCTCCCTTTAATCTAGTAATTAAATTGTAAGTTTAAAGGAAAATGAATGTATACCTAGATGTGTATAACATACCTACCCTTTGCGTGAACCCAAATTAAGTGTTTTATGGGTGACTAACCTATAATCAAGATCATGTTATAATATATAATCAATGCATATAATTTAAAATTAATATAGTTTTAAATTATTGAAATTAAAGAGAGTAAGGTTAGTGGTAAACTTGTGTATCGATGTAACCATCTTGCCTTTTGGAAATTTGATTTGAAAATTTGTTTCATTATGAATCATAGAAACTGTTATTAAGCTAAATGTGAAACCTTCGAGTGTGTGTGTGTGTGAGGACAACTTACCCCAATCTTGGAAAAAAAGTGAGTTTCAACCCAACAGTTGAGATTAGCTCAACCATGTAACCCAATCATACTTGTAACCTAGTGATCGTGAGTGATCCAAGTCAAATCATAATATATATCTAGTGAGGGTAGATTATTTGATCACTCCATATTATAAAATTATAAATATTGAGTGATGTAATGCTATGCCCTTAACCTATGGTGTTAATGTACAGACCAAACTTTTAGAGGCCACAAATTTTGATCTATCACTTTGTTTGATCTCTCATTTGCACCAAAACAACCATTTTTTTAAAAATTTATATATAACCTTATCTATATAGCTAGGGATGTTTTATAACCATCTTAGGGTCTAAAAATACATTTTAGTATTTTTTTGGGATTTTTCAATTTTAAGAAATAACATATTTTTGTAACCGGACATGAAATAGATTTGAATTTAATCTATTAGGTTACTTTTAGTCTTTAAAATATTTGTGAATATTTTTAGAGATATCTAATCTTGCATACAAAACTTAAAAAAATAGTGGTTGGAAAATTTTTAGAAGATGAAGGTTACTAAAAATAGTAATTTTATATAACATTACATGTACTAGTTAGCTTTAGTAGCTTTTTATTTATTTAGATTTTTTAATTATGCATGTCAACTCTAGTTTTGAGTTGAACTTTATTTAAATAATTTTATGTAATATTTTATTATTTTAATGAGAATCAATAGATAAGTTTGCTTTCATGCAATTTATGAGTTTTATGCCTATTAATATTTTGCTTAGATAGTATGTGTTTTCATCATCTAGTATCAGAGCAAGTTTGAATCTTAGAGGTAACACCTTTGTGAATTAATGTTTTGATATTTTGTTAGAATGTTTCATGATTTAATAAAAATGTTAAGAAATGGTTAGAGGACAAGGATGAGGATAAATTTCTTAGATGAACAAGACCATACAAGAGTTGTAGAGGCAAGTGGAATAATTAACTACAATTGTCGCAAATCAAATGCAAATGTGAGTGGAAGATGAAACTAAGGAATAAATAGATCATGAAGATGAAATTCAATAAGAAGAGGAATGTGAACAAACACAATCAATGTAAGAGAGGATGGTTAGGGATTTAGAGGGAAGGAATAAAGGAATAAAGGTTGATGTTCTAGATTATGGAGGTAGTTTAAAACTAGAGGAGTTGAAAGATTAGATGAATAACATAGAGAGGTTTTTCAAATGGAAAACTCTAAGAAAAGATAAGAAAGTAAGGTTTGGATGCATAAAATTGAATGGTCATGCAATTATTTTATGGGATCACCTGTAGAAAGAAAGATAGAGAATGGGTGAAAATAAGATCAACATGTAGATCAAGATGGATAAGAAATTAAGGGATAAATTTCTTCCTATGGATTATGTACAAATCCTATATAAAAGATTCTATAATTTAAGGTAAAAGTATCATAATATAAAAGAGTATAAAAATGAGTTTTACAAGCTTTTCATATGAGTGGAGGATGAAAAAATAGAAGAATAAATGGATGTAAGGTATATAAATGGTTTGAAGTTTTCTATTCAAGATGAATTGAGCATGCATAAAATACTTTTCATGGAGGCAGCTTATCAATTAGTTTTGAAATAAGAAAAAAAAAGAGACACACTTTCAAAGGAGAAATTGGGATAAGAAGAGAACAATCCCCTCTAAAAAGGGGATGAGGCGGGTTTAATACCACTACATATGGGTTTAATCCCATTAGAAGGGAATCATCACATGGTGCCAAAAAAAAAAGATAATAGACAAGGGTTTCAATACCAAAAAAAGTGGAAGATAATTTTAGAGAGGGTGAGGATATGGTGGTACTAGTGGGTGGTTTTCAAATCATCACATGTCTTATGTTTGTCATAGAGGTGGAGAAGAGGGACATAAATTATTTGAGTGTCTACACTATCATGAATAATAAAGGAGGAAAGAGGAATACTCAAGTGTGAATTTAGTTAAAGCTAAGATAGATGAATAAAATACAAAAGTTATAGTGGAAGATATTAGAGAAAATCTCATGATGAGGATAATAATGTTGAACATTGTCATTGATTATTGAGTTGTTGAAACAAATGTTATCATTGATATCAATCTAATGTCATTGATGTCAATCTAATATCATTGAGATCAACATGAGTGAGTAAAGGTAAATATGTCAAGTGTCAAGAATATTTTAATGATTTATCTAGACCCTATGAGATGATATGTGTAGGTAACATGATGAAATGAGTGAGCTCCAAAGAAGAAACTATATGCTTTGAAGATCTATGTAAGTAGTTCTAAAGATGCTCCGAATGAGCTACGAAGATGAGAATGATAAAAAGAATACTTGAAAGTGTTTAAGCATGAGGTAGGTCATTTTAGATTATACATGAGGTGTTGAGGACCTTTTAAATGGTTAAAATATAATCTATAAAGATCTATGTATGAATCTATGAAGATGCTATTAAGATCCTTAGTCAAGCTCTGAAGATCTATAAGAAGCTCTGAAGATGCTCAGTTGAAGTTATGAAGAAGAGTGAGTGTATGAGGTTTTTTGAGAATACAAAAGAGGAATTATAACATAGGAGAGTTTCAATATTAAACCTATAGGATGGCTAAAAGGTCATATTTAAGGCCTAATGAGACTTACAAGTCAAGGCCAGAAAAGTAAAAAGAGATATGGTGACAAGATGCATTATCAAGATTAGTTTCCATGAAATGAGTGAATAGTTAAACATTAAAAAAGGTGATTAATGTTGTTTTAAGTATGTGCAAGAATGTTTAGGTCATGGTTTGTTGGAAAAGGCTTGAAAAGTATTTCAAAGTTTCTTAAGTGCATAAAATAAAGAAATGTCTACCTAAGAAGGTTTTTTAAGTACTCATTGGCATGTTAAAAATCTACATGAGGATATAAGATATTCATGGTAGATGAGTAAGGGTTATATCTCAAAGTTATAATCATTGGTTTCTGGAAAGAAGAGCTAAGTCTTATGAATGATCATTAAGATTGGGTGTTGGTCTCAACCCTCATAGAACCCTAACAATGACCTAATGATGAAGATCTTGTTCTAAATAGTTTATAATGGTTTGTTATGGTTATATAAGTGACTGGAGTTTATATTAAAATCTCTAAGGAATCTCTATGTGTGATTGGTTTTTCAGGTGAGTAAGTAGACCTTACAAACAAGTGCTTATTTTTTAGAGATCTATTGTAGCCAACAAAGTTGACTAAATCAAAGTTGCTAAATTGATGAAATTCAAAGTGTGAGACTTTTATTTGTTATACATGAAGATTTTTGAATAGGTTCCATATCTAAAGTTTAAAAAATTAGTGATTTAAGCTGGTTAGTTGTTAACAGACCAAGTGCTACAGATAGTAAGAATATCAGGCAGAAGTGAGAAGATGATTCTTGATGTGATTTCATGTAAGAGTGATGAATTGAAGTGCATGATGATGTTTTTTATATTTTAATGATCTATCCATTATTTTAAAAATATTGGAAGTCTGTGTAAGAGGTTAGAACATTGAATCTAAAATGGTTTATCCAATTGAGTGGAGTCTATGAGAGAGATCAACAGATTGGTCTACAAGGCTAATAGTTTTCATTAGATCTCATGATATAATTAGTCTAGGTTGTTATGAGTATGGAATGATATATTTTCCATGTATTTAAATCCATTTAATTCATACAATCATGTGTCATAAGTTCATGTTTTCTTGACTATGTTTTGAAGTTAGTTGGTAGTTCTATGTGAGTATCTTATAGAGAAGAGGTTAAGCCTATTCACCCTGAGTTGAAGCATATGATGAATTTTATGATGACCATAAGGTCATAAATATTATGAATATGTGATTTTTTTCCATGGTTTTTTGTCAAATTTTTGTTTATGCCTCAATTGTTCAAGACAAATATTTTGTATATGCATACACCTTTTATGAACAATGATTTAAGAAAGGGTTTAAGTGGTATTAGGATCTAAAAGGTGTTATGGAACTAAAATTAAGTTATATAAGGTCTATTGGGGTTTAATATGATGTATTACTAATATGTGAGGTGCTTTTATATGATTTAAGAAAGATCAAAGGGTAACATGTTAAGAAGGCCTATTAGGTCTCCATAAGCCTAAAATAGGAGTAAGGACTAATTGATGTATGGCCGACCTAATGTATTGATTGATTTATGATTAAGTATAGTTATTTTCATATTATAATACATATTCATGTTTTAAATAATATATTTGAATATGTGGACTAATAAGGATATAATCAAGTGACTTGTATAAAAGCAAGGTAGTTTAGACCTATTTGGTATGCTTAGAGGATGCTTAAAGAGGGAATAGAGAACAATAACATGCTATAGATCATTGGTGAGAATAATAAGGTAATAAAAACAATCATAGATATATAATTAATATATAACATAGGTTTTGTATCTCCAATAATTTGAATGGAACCACTAGTTTTTAGCAAGGTACTACAACAAACCATTAAGAGGCTAGAAGGATTAGAGGTTCTATGGGCTACAAGAGATATATAATGGCTATTCAATTTTACATATTGAACCAAGATATAGATAGACTTGTAAACCAAGTTATATCTAGCATGATAAAGTGCATAAAGGATGAAAGTATCTCTAGAGGATCCAACCATAATAAAATAATTAGCTAAGACTAGACTATTGATTATATATAGAATGTGAAAACAATAATACCAAATGAAGAGAGCTAAAAACTGAAATGTAAATCTAGAAACTAAGGCACTTTGAGTCTAGATGAAATATGTTTTAATAAATAAATACATTTTCAAGAAAGGTTTCAAGATCATGCCTAGTCTATATTTAAGCTATCTTTCCAAATCAACACTATTATTTTCTAACAATGCAATGTTCTAGTTTAGCAAGAGAGAGAGAATGTTTAAACAAGTTGTCTAGTTTGTCTTGAAAATTTATATTTATAGTATTTAATGAGGAATATTTATAAAGAGATAAATTTCATGTAATAAAGGAATATTTTAATCAATGAAAGTACTCTTTAATCATATACAAATTTAGGAAACTTCAAAAATTAATCTAAGCAATGAACAAAACATTTAATTTGATAAAACAAATCAAACCTTAGCATGTATATTATATCAAATGAATAAAGCGTTTCAATTTGAAAAGCAAAGTTCCCTCATATCAAAATCAAATAAAATGTGTAAAATTTCTACCAACTGATTGTCCAAGCTAGGAGGCAAGAGAGGAAGAAGATCAGGATGTGTGTAGGATGAGTCCAAACAAGCTATCAAAAAGGTGAAGGAAAAGATGCAAATCTAAGAAATCCAATGCAAGAATCATAAGATATAGGTGAAATGGAGTCTTGAGGGATTAAGGATTAAGACACGATCTTCAGGAACACTATCAAAAGCAATATGAATCACCAATGAAAGTTGTAATAGAATGGGGCATCCCCTATCACAAATAAAGCTATTATGCCAAGCAAGAACCAAGAGAGATTCAAGGAAGTAACTAAGATTTAGATAAAAGTTATCAATGGAGAATATAAGATACGATATGTAGGAGAGAGTGAATGTTAAGGCTCAAATTAATGAGGAAATGCTAATATATCTCAACCCTAATCCATCAAACTAAAAAATCTAGCTGTTTGGGCCCAAATAGGATACTTAGTCATGCAAAATGCCTAAGACATAGCCTAATACATAGTTTTCATGAAGGAACCATGTGGCCTATGCCATGGGTTTCCTTCCTAAGCTATGGCCTAGGCTAAATAGGGGCTTAGGCTAGTTAGCAATCTCCCAAAAGGGTCCCAAAGGGTCCTTAAAGAGCCAGTCTGGCATGAGAAAGGGCCAAGATGGAATGGGGATGTGTAGGGGATGAGAATATCATGCAAGAAATATCCAAGTGAGTGGAGGATACTTTGAGAAGGATAAACAAGGTCAATAGTCTACATGTGAGCTGATGTGTAATCATATGGAGGAGTAGGGTCATGAGAAGTATAATTACATATGCCCCTAAGGTACACATAGTTATCAAAATAACAAGGAGTGCTATGTATTACCTAGAAGCCACACCAAAGCAAATACCAGATAAGGATAGTGGTATCATAATTTGATGACATGATCTGTGGGTGAGAGTGCAAATATTGTGTAATACAAAATCCAAATCTAGCTCTATCTCTAACTCTTATAAAGAGGGGAAATAAGTGATATCAAACCAAATCATACTATTTAGAATGACATTCACTAAGGCATCAACCATAGTATTTTCCTTGTAAGGGATATGGGTAAACTAGACATCCTTGAAGAAAGAGAGAAAATCATGCACCTCATTAAAGGGGGGAGTAAATCAAAGCTAAGGATGGCCCAAACAATGGTGAGTTGAGACATGACTAAGAATGTGCATAACTCACATGAATCAATTAAGGTGTCAATGATTGCATGATACTCAATGGTATTATTCATCTCACTAATAAGTAAGAAACTAGTTGTAACAATCTCATGTCCCTATGGATCATCGATAACCCATGCCATAACTATTAGTCTTGAGTTTCCTCAACTACTACTATCTGTGTGAATCACCATTAAGAGGTGCACCATGATACGGGTCAAGAAAGCAAGATGAGCAACTACTGAAAGGTAATATCAAAGCAAGGTGGTATAAATGAGTTGCATGAGGGAAAAAAATAATGAAGCCAAACCGCAACCATAGTTGTTGACCAACACTAGCTATGAGGAGAGGTAACAAGGGAAAGTGGGGGGATGTTCAAAGAAGACAAAGCCCAATTGGCAAGACTAGATAAAGTCTTGAACCATTATAACTAGTTAACAACCCTACCTATAACCGAGAGAGAGAGAGAGAGAGAGAGAGAGAGAGAGAGAGAGAGAGAGAGAGAGAGAGAGAGAGAGAGAGAGAGAGAGAGAGAGAGAGAGAGAGAGAGAGAGAGAGAGAGAGAGAGAGAGAGAGAGAGAGAGAGAGAGAGAGAGAGAGAGAGAGAGAGAGAGTTATAATGGATCAACTATGGAAAGTAGATAAATGACTAGCTAAAATAAGCACAACAAGTAAATTCTATCCTTGGGTGCCCACAAAATAGGGTACAGGCTTGAGAGGTCAATGGGGACCCAAAAGGGGTCCCAAAGACTAAAACAGGGATAGAGTGGGCCCAAAGAAGCCTTGAATTAAAAAATAAAAACTATCAATGCAGTCAAAACATTCCAAAACCCCTAAGATGAAGGTATCATGGTCTAGAATGCAAAGAAGGGGAAAAACACCCAACCAAGGGCCCATAAGGTGCATCTGGCAAAGAGTACATAAGCCTAATAGGTTATAATGATAAGTAGTCTAAGAGACCATAATGGTCCCAAAACACACCCAAAGAAGCCTCAAAGAGATAAACAAACCCTACCATTATGTCTAGAATGGGCCAAAACCTCTAAGATGAAGCTTTTGGGGTTTTAGGAGTAAAAATGGAATGAAGCAGAGGCCCAAAAATGGAAAAAAGAAGGATATTGGCCTAGGTTATAGCCTACCTAGGCAAAGACCTGGCCTAAACCACTAAGAAGCCAAGGCCTTTCCTAGAAACCCATATCCTAAGCCAGAAAGGGCTAAAAAATAGGCTTGAGGAGCCTGATAGGGCTAGAATTGGCCCAGAAAGGAAGGGAAAGGGGAAACAAGAAAAGAATGTTTGTGAGATTATCCAAACATTTTTTTCTTATTCCATGATGTGCATAATTAATATAGGGTAACATTGATCTTTCATGTAGATGCAAGGAGGAGTTAAAATTCTAGAGGCATGAAAGACATCTCAATCGATAGAGCCGCCACCATTATGTAGGGCCAACCATGAGAGAGTGTCTTAATTCCAACCATAATGAGAGGTGATGAGGGGTGGTAAGAGGCCCGTGATAGATGAAAAATAGCTAGGGAAGGATATAACATGTTGTAAATAATCAAATCCACTAACCCAAACTACCTATAATCATTATGGAAAAGGAGAGAAGGAGTTGATTGAGTGATAGATACTAGCAAGCAGGAGCCCAACCAACTAAAAGAAGCAAAAGACACTTATTCTATCCCAAAGTTCATCCAAGGAGGAGTACACAAGCCAAAAAACCAAGGATACTAGAAAAGTCTGGTGATGGATGCCATGAAAATGGTAATCCACTACATGGGGACCTGAGGAGGGTGCTCTAATAAGTACTGAGGACCATCAAAGCACCATAGGCCTAGGCTTAGGACTTCCCCTGAGGGTAAGATACCACTTATCCCTAACTAGAGGCCTACCTCCAAGGTACGCCACTATTTAGCCTACAAGGATGCCAAATAATATGGAGAAGGTGGGAAGAAGGAGATGGAGAAACCGTATCCTCAAGTTGACTAGTCATGACCCAAAACATAGGAGTGATGAAGGCAAGATCATTATTGGTGAACAAGACCTATAAAACCAAATAAGTAAGAGGATGGTGGTGCATAGGATGCATAGACATGAGATTCTTGTAATCTCTCCTCTTATTTATTAGGTTGTGTGCTTTACCATGGATGAAACAACACTCACAATCAAAATCAATTACTCTAGCAGTCTCAGTGAGAGAGGCATTGAGAAAGACTATACTCTGATGAGAAAAACATGATGTAAGGGGGAGATCAACATCTAGGGAGACATCTTAGAAGAGGTCATAAAAAAGAGATAATCTATCCTAACATCATAGAGCATAAAAGTGAGTCAAATAATGTATTTTAGACTCAAAAGGAACAAATGTGAATCAATACTTAGTTGGATCATAATGTTCATCCTTGAGAAAATGAGACTCAACAATAGGGGGTGTGTAGGAATCCACATAACCCCATGAGGAGATAACCAAAGCTTCACTTGAGGGCTTTATCTTTGTGTAAAGTAATTCTTAGGGATCTAGGTTAACCTCCATGATATGAACCTCACCTTCATGCATAAATTATACCATGTGAAATGTGGCTGATATGATGATCTGCATGGTAGCAGTTTAAGGATGGCCAAGAATCATGTTTTATGAAAGATCAAAGTCTAATGCACAAAACTACATTTTGACTATCTCAGGACCAAACTTGACCCAAAGCTTCACATTTCCCATTGATATAACTATGTCATTGTTAAAAACAACATAGTTATGGAAAAAATTAGAGATCTTCTAACTGATCCCAAGCTTGTTGAATACATGCAAGGGCATGATATTCAACATAGCTCCATCGATAATACACCACTTAATGTGGAAATCATTAATATAAGTCTCAATATAGAGATGGAAATAAGACCTCTTTGCTATAATCTAAGCATCTGGTAAAGAGGTTAGGTCAAAAGATAAGATAGGAGGTTGAGGGTACTCGTTTGCATCGAAGTTGAATAAAACTTTGACATCATCATGTAGTATACCATCATGTGAGAGACCAAACTCATCAAAGATGAGGCCCCTTTTCTCAAGGCAAAGGTGAATAAGGTCTTAAATGGAGATCTCAGCTAAGAGGCTCTATAACTACTCTATGATAGAGTAAGGACACTGTCTAGCCTAGGGAGGGATGTTACTTCTAAAGTCAAATTTAACTTTAGGGTTCCCTACCCCTGTGGGCTAAACAAGAGGCCCAAAACCACTGGTTTCCCCAATAGGGTTAGTGGCCCAACCAAATGACATGTTGACAAAGAATTTGTACCTAGTAGAGGCCATGTCAATAACAATAATGACCTTTATACTCTTGTGCTTATATTTCCCTCTTGGGTCATCTTGGGAGGAGGAGTCAGAAGAGTTGAAAGAGTAAGAAGGAGAATGTGGGACCTTAGCCTTTGATTTCTTCTTCTTCTCCTTATTATGGTTAGGGATAGGTTATTTAAAAACATTTAACTTGTGATTGGGTTCCACAAGAGGATAATTATGTGACAAAGGTGAGGCTTGCCCACCAAACTTTTGGGTTGCATAACTAGCATCATTGTACCCCCTCATCCAATGGTAATTATAAAACCTGGTAGGCTCATAAGGAAACACCATCCATTATTTTGTAGTGCTTGATTTAAAATCCTTCTTTTAATTTGGCTTCTTGATCAAAGCATTCACCTCATGGCTATCCTTCTTGTCCTTTTTATCAAGAGGAGAATCAGTGACACCATCATCAGTCTCATTACAGTTATGATTGCATCAAGAGGATGACTTGTAGGAAGGTATAGGCCACATGCCTATACATACCTCAAATACTTATTTATTTAGACACTCATTAACAAATTCATCATAAGAGGTGGTTTCACACTTGAGGTCCTCAAGGTAAACCTCCTACCTCAATACTTGAATGAACATATCATAGAGTTTGTCATCTAAGAAACTAGTCCTACATGTATGCATGATTGAATTCCACCTATGCACAAAATCAAAGTTTGAATCACCCTTAGCTTGAGCCATGTAGGTGAGTGACTATATCCAGAGGTTAAAAGGTTTGGAGATATCAAAATATTGGAGGAAGTCATCGAGAAGGAGATGGAAATAAGAGAGAATTTGGAGGTAGATTTTAAAACTAGACAAGATCTTCAGCTCACAAAGAATAAGTGAAGAGCTTTAACATCATGCCTTCATCCTATTCCAATCCATACATGTCATCATGAATATCAAAATATGATCCATGGGACTAGAGTCTCAAGTACCATTGAACTTAGAAAATTTAGGGATAGGAGTAAGAAGGGGAATAACATGCACCTAAGGGGATAGATGATTCTAATGGAGATCCTCAAAATCATGATTGATAACAAGCTAGTAATGAGCTCTAGAACGGGGATAATTTATGCCCATAGACATCATCATAACCATGGCCATAGAGAGGGTGATGTTGAGATAAATCTTGATAGGGAGGATGCTCAAAATGGAAATCATCTCTACCACAAGGTGGGGAATGGCCATAGGAATCATGATGGGAAGATGTGGCATACTCATGGAAATGGTTATGATGACCAAAATCTTCATGATGATAGTCACATGTCATTAGATGAGGGTCAACTAGTGCCACTGATGCACCCAATACACATCTTATGGATCTCTAGTTTGTAAGTGGGAATTGAAAGTATCATGTTCATTAGAAACTCTAAAAGAAGGGCTAGGAGGATGGGGAAATCTCCATGAAAAATATATCTCTTGAGAGGGAATACCTAGGATCTATAGCATAGACATGTAGATGCTCTTGATTCAAAGTTTCCTTTCATGAAAGATGTGGGGAACTCATGAGAGAACTAGTTGAGGCATTTGACATGGAATGGGTACAAGCTATATCTCTAAATGAAGCACACCATCAACTCCTAAGGGGAGAGAGATGCATTTCATTCACCTAAAGGAATCTATGGTAATTATATATGATTTCACATAACTCATCAGGCCCTAGCCATGCAAGAGGATCCTCATCACCTTGAATGGGTGATAGAGATATGACATGAGGATGAGAAGAAGCATCCTCAGATGAATTAATCTTAGACTAGTGAAAAGGAGATACAATTTGTTTGTTGTAGTCTAACTAATCTTGTTCCATTTCGAATGTGAGAGGGTGTAAACTACCATGCTGGGTTGAGGGAACCTCCTGGATCTTATGGTGTCTATGGTGTTCCATTATAGCTACAACTTGCTCATGAGTGAGCTCAGGGATGAGACCTTAAATCTAATCGGATTGGCATCCCAAGGGTGGGAGATTAGCCATGGGTGCAATGAAGTAAGAGTAACATGGAAGACTACAAAAAAGGAAAACTAAAGGAGATCCAATAGGGAGAATAACATAAAACTAAATCAAGAGAAAATAACCAAGATGAGAGCCAAAACATAACTAAAAGCAAAGCCTAAAAAATAAGAAATAAGAATTGGATAAGATATATCTAAATAGGATAGAAATAGTGTGAGACCATATGTGAGGTCCCACCAAGCATGCTAGAATGTAGCCCTAATAGTCTAAATAGAACCACTTGTGTTTGGTAGGGTGCTAAAGCAAACCACAAAGATGTTAGAGGGCTTAGGGGTTCTATAGGGTATAAGAGATCTATAATGGCTATCTAGTTTTCTGGCTTACACCAAGCTATAGATATCCTTTTAAACTAGTTTGGGGGTATAATGATCAAGCACACAAAGGAAACATGTATCTCTAGCAAATCTAACCACAATAAAACAAGTAGTTAAGACTAAACTATTGATTACATATAAAATGCAAAAAAAACAATACCAAATGAAGAGAGCTAATAACTAAAATGTAAATATAGAATATAAATCACTTTGAGGATAAATGAAATAAATTTTAAGCAATAAAGACATTTTGAAGAAAGGTTTCTATCAGAGTTGTTGCCAGAATCTAGATAATGCGAGTGCAATGGAGATGTGATCACATGAGTTGAAGCAAGTGCACACCACATAGATGTTAAAGCAATTTTAAAATAACACAAGAAGAGAAATTGCACAAGACAAAATGGAGAAAACCAAAATCTGATTAACATGAGATGGCCAAAGTGAGGAATACATATAGGAGAGTATGTAAGTAATTCCTCCACAAAAGGTGGACAAGGCACCCCAAGAATAGACTGAAACTCCTCCATGAAAGGTGGTGACAAGGTGCTAAGAATAGAGAAGTAACTCCCATCAAGGGAGTTACTTATGACATTCTTATGACACCTATGACACATCTATGACACACACCTCCACATAAGCTAGCCTATCCCACAAATGTAGGAAAACTCCATGTATGCACAAGAAATACAATTTCCCTAATTAATAAATAGGGAAAATCAAAAACCTACACTAATACCCCCCCCATAAGTGCAACTTAGGTGGGAAGTGTGGAAATAAAAAATGGGTCCCAGCAACTAGGCCTGATGAGATACCCATGTACAAATTCAATCTCCCATAAGATAGAGAAAAGGAGAAAACCTGTAGGAAAAAACTCCCCCCCAAAAGAGAGACATAAAAGAAAGAAGAGGCTAGTGGCCCCTTGAAGATGATGCCATTGCAGATGTAGACTGCACCCCAAGAAGAGCTTGTAGATGAATGAACTTACTCTCAATGAAAGGTTTGGTGAAGATGTCTACAACTTGCTCTGAATATGGGTAAACTATCAAATAAATGACTTAACTATGAATAAGCTCCTGAATGAAATGCATGTGAATCTCTATGTGCTTGGTCCGCTGGTGCTGAACTGGATTCTTGTAAATCTGACTGGTACTCTAGTTGTCACAATAAATGATGGTGGGCTGCCTGATAGGAATGCCAAACTTACAAAGAATCCCTTAAAGCTAAATAGCCTTAGTAGCTGCTTTAACAACTCCCCTATACTTTGCCTTTGTGGATGATATAGCAATAACATTCTGCTTCTTGCTAGACCAATTGATAGGACTAGAACCTAGAGAGAAACTATAACCAGAAGTGGACTTACGATTTTATGAATCGCCAGCCCAGTCTAAATTTGTATATCTAACCAAGTCAACCTCTATGCCAAATCTGTAATGAATCTCGTATCTTTGTGAACCCTGTATGTAATGCAAGATCCTCTTAGCTGCTTTCCAATGGAGCTCATGAGGTTCCTACATGAATCTGGAGACAAGTCCCATTGTATATGATATGTTGGGCCTGGTGTGAGTCAAGTAGATGAGACTACCAACAAGTTATCTATATCAAGTGGCATCAACCAATGGTGAAGAACAATCAGCCTCAAGCTTGACTCCTAATAGAAAGGGAGTCAGAGATGGCTTGAAATCATCCATGTGAAATCGAGCCAATAAGTCAAGAGCATACTTAGGCTGTGCAAGAGAAATCCTTGAATTTGATTGTGAGATCTTGATGCCAAGGAAGTAGTGCAACAAACCCAAGTCTATCATGTCAAATCTATCATGAAGAAATGCCTTCACCACTGCAATAGCCGATGAAGAACTCTCGGTGATTAAAAGGTCATCAACATATAGAACCAAAATCAAGAGCAAATCATCCTGCCACAAGAAGTAGACATTGGGATCATAATGGCACCTAGTGAAACCCACTTTGAGAAGGAAGGAATCCATCTTGGCATACCAAGCCTAAGGGGCCTGTTTGAGGCCATAGATAGATTTCCTAAGTCTGCATACTAAAGAAGAATCCTAAACAAATCTTGGCAGTTGTTCCATGTAGATCTCCTCCTCTAGGTCTCCATGAAGAAAGTCACTCTTCACATCCATCTAATGCACATCCCAACCATGTGCTATGGCAATAGCCAAGGTGAGTCAGATAGAAGTCATCTTTGCAATGGGTGCAAAGGTCTTTGAGTAGTCAATGCCTACCACCTGTGAGAAACCCTTGGTGACCAATTGCGCCTTGTACTTATCAATCGAGCCATCTGCTACAAACTTTGTCTGATATATCCACCTACATCAAACCATATTTCTTCCTTTAAGAAGTGAAGTCAAGTCCCAAGTGTGATTTTTGATTAAGGAAGAATATTCTTCCTCCATAGCACTATCCCACTTAGGTACCCCCGATGCCTCTCAAAAAGTCTATGGATATGAGACTGTAGCAAGGAAGGCATGTGGATCTCTTTGAAAATCCCCCTAGTATGTCTGTCATCTGTGGGATCTCCTACCCAAGTGCCAGCACTCTCAAGTGTCTGTCTGGCCCAAAGTGGCCCAAAAGTGGGTGAGTCAAGTGCTAACTCCTCATCCTCTAACTGACTAGAGGTGGATGACTCTGCATCACTATTCTCACTATCTAAACTTGAAGAAGAACAAGATGTCTCTAGCTCAAGAACCTACTGTGGCTGATCTGAATTTGATGAGGAATCATCATGAAGAAGTAGATTTGATGAGGGAGAAGAAGTGTCAAGTGTTGAGTCTCTAGGACTCTCCTAAAAATGGACTGACATTCCATAGCTTTACATTTCTTCTTTAGAATGTGGGCCATGACTAGGGATCCAAAAACTCTAAGGTGCTCAACATCAGGTTTCCTTTTATGCCAAGCTTCAAAGGATGTTATCCCTTTCAAGGCTTTGTGAGGAACCCTGTTTTGAATTTAGCAAGCACAATTGATGGCTTCGGCCCAGTACTATGGTGCTAAGGATTTGGAGTGAATCAAACAACTACCCATCTCTTTCAAGAACCTATTCTTGCATTCTGCAACTCCATTCTGTGAAGGACTGTAAGTGACTGTGTGCTGTAAATCAATCCCCTCTGTGGTGAAAAACTAATCAAACCTATTACTGACATACTCCCCTCTATTATCAATTCGAAAAACCTTGATGGATTTCTCACTCTATTTCTCAACAAGAGCCGTGAAGTCTAGAAAATTTTCAAACACTTCAGACTTTTGTTTGAGAAAATATATCCAAGTGTACCTAGAGAAATCATCAATGAAAGTGAGGATGTACTTGGCTCTTGTGAAAGATGGTTTGGGAAAGGGTTCCCAATACATCACTGTGGACTAACTCCAAAGGTTGTGAATCCCTCCAAGCTTTGCCTTTGTCAAATTATGATTCAGGATGCTTCCCAAAAGAACACCCCTTGCAAAGTCCTTTTGAGAATTGGACACGAGACAAGCTAATGACCATGTCATTTTTGCAAAGTTTCTCAAGGTAGCGGTAGTTAAGGTGGACAAACCGCTCATGCCATAATTTGTTAAATCCATCTGAATCAGTTAGAAATGCTATTGGAGAAGAATCTGATGCAAAATGTGAGAAGGTGTATAACCTAGCTTAGTGATCTGCCCTACTCACTACCATTGTAGTATCACTATGCAACTCCCTAATAGCCACTGAATCTGGTGAAAACTAAAATCTCATACCCTAACCAATGTGAGTGATTTGGTACACTAATAGGAGATTGGTTGAAAGAGAAGGAACACTTAGAACATTATTGAATGTTCCTCCTTCCATTTCAACTGACCCTCTCCCTGCAATATAAATTGAAGTGTCATCACCCAAACTAATTGAAGTCATGCTATAAGGCTCTAAAAATGAAAAATAAACTAGTGAAGAACCCATGTGGTGAGAAGCACCCAAGTTAATGACCCATGAAGATGTAGAAGCTACTATAGCTATAAGGGCCTTTCCCTTTTCTTTCTCCTTACCCTTGCCTTTTGCCTTGGTAGAATCTTGGGTAGATGAATTTTGCTTGATGGACTCAGGAACACCTATGTTGTTCTTCTCTAGAAGATGAGTTAGGCTATCTATTTGTTTCTTCATGCATTTGTGTTCATCATGACCTATCTTTTTACAATAGGCACACTTAACCTTCTCCTTCTTAGGTTTAGCATTGGAGGAGGAAGACTCAGTGTTTTTTTGATAGGATTGTTGTTTTCTTTCTTCTTCTCTTGGTCCTTGTTCTTTTTTTTCTTCTCCTTTGTTGAAGTCTTATCCTTACCATTTCCAGCTATCAAATCTTGGGGTTGAGTAGACTTCATTATGCCCATTTGAATTAGCTTATCTTTCTCCATAGTCAAGTCGGCAATGAATGAATCCAAAGAAGGCATTTTCCATGTAGTACCAAGGGCACTTTTTGTGGCATGGAAAGTGGAGACAAAGACTGAATAGCTTGGACCTAACTTTTAGATAATAGAAAGAATGAGTTGATCATCTTTCTTCTCTATCCTGAATTCTTTCAATTACAATCTAAGGGCCTTAAACTTAGTGAAGAAGTCCTGTGGGGTGTCAAAGTTGCTAGGACTTAGACTTATGAGTTCATTTTTGAGCTCATGACCTCTCATCTCATCAAGCTTCCCAAATAAATTTTATAAGGTGTCTCATATGTCATTGGGAGTCTGAGAGGGTTCTAAATGGAAGAGAAGTTTTTGAGACACATACAAGCTCAGTAATCCATAGGCTTCATCACTACGATTGTACCACTTGACCTTTTCAGCATCAGTGTTGGGTTTTACTTCAGTACCCATGGTGATCCTATACAACCCTTTGCTTCTAAGAATGATTGACATTTTAACCTTTCATTCATGATATTTTAAGGGTTTTAGGGGTTTAAGTTGAAAAGAATCCATTTTTTAGCTAAATTTAGGTGAAGTTGAGTTGATTGCAAGTTGTGAAATTATGAAGAAAAGAGATTGAAAGCAAAGATATGCAAGTTGTGAAAAGTAATCACACCCCCTTGAAATATTGATCCCCCCAAATATGCAAGTTCACACTCAAAATACGTCGGACTCAGCTAAGAATGTGTCTTAGAGCAATCAGTGCAAAACTAAAGCAAACAAGATGTCAGACTCAATCGAAAATGCGTTTTGAGAGACCCAAAATTTTGGCACTTTATAAATTAGTGTATTTTTGACAAATAACAAGCCTACACTGTGGATAATTGAATTACAAACACTTTTGCAAAAAATGGCACTCAAATCTGAGCTACCGTTTGCAAGATATTAAAGGTTCAATTTTTTTGTAAACTAGTGTTTTTGCAACAAAAGGCACTAAAACATTTAACAAATGCCTATTTTATGGGAGAAAGTGGCCTTCCAACCACTCATTATATTTTGCATAGAACGAGGAATCTAAAGGAGGTTTTTGTGAGGGTGAATTGGCCTCCCGCCAACCTGGGCCTTACCCTTCGTCTTCGTAGGTTGAAGATACAAGTTTTAAATTGAAAATCCCCAAATTACAAAACTGTCTAAAAAATTGAATATTTAGTCAAATTGACTGATTTTTATTTTACAAGTCAATTTTTAACTGAAAATAATGAAGCATAGATAGAAATGAAGGATGCCACGTGTCTAAGGGGTGCCACATGGGATCCAAGTAAGGAAGGGGCACCAAAATAACACAATCTAGAATTTTAACTTAGAAAAGACAAAAAAAATGTGCAGACTTGCTGGATGCCGTACAGCCTGATTGGCACCTTGTTGGGCAAAAAAATAGGTTGGAATCTGCTAACTTCAATGTACAATAGGTCTAGGTAGAAGAATACAAGAAAAAAGCACCATATTCATAAAAAACAAACATGTTTTGGATGCCGTATAGCTGATGGCATGGCTGGAAGGAAGGACTTCTACTTCTGGAACTGAAGTTGCTTAGAGCTACTCCTCCCTCTGCTCCTTGCACACAACAATGGTGCCCAGGCTAACTGCTAAACCAACCCCTAAAGTGAAGACAACCAAGACACCCAAAGGCTAAGGATTCCCAAAAAAATGATACTAGAAATGATATATATATTTTTTAATTTTAGATCAAATCTAAAAAATAAAAAAAATAAGGAGAACTCCACTCCTCTTGATTTCAAAATGAACTAAAAGCATAACCAGACACACGATTACCGTTCTTGCTCTGATACCATATCAGAGTTTTTCCCAAAATCTAGATAATGCGAGTGCAATGGAGATGTGATCACACGAGTTGAAGCAAGTGCACACCACATAGATGCTAAAGCAATTTGAAGATAACACAAGAAGAGAAATTTCACAAGACAAAATGGAGAAAACCAAAATATGATTAACATGAGATGGCCAAAGTGAGAAATACATATAGGAGAGTATGCAAGTAACTCTACAAAAGGTGGACAAGGCACCCCACGAATAGACTGTAACTCCTCCATGAAAGGTGGTGACAAGGTGTTAAGAATAGAGAAGTAACTCCCGTCAAGGGAGTTACTTATGACATTCTTATGACACCTATGACACATCTATGACACACACCTCCACATAAGCTAGCCTATCCCACAAATGTAGGAAAACTCCATGTATGCACAAGAAATACAATTTCCCTAATTAATAAATAGGGAAAAATAAAAATGTACACTAATAATTTCAAGATCATTCCTAGTATATATTTGAGCTATCTTTCCAAATCAACACTATTGTTTTTTAACAATGCAATGTTTTAGTTTAACAAGAGAGAGAATGTTTAAGCAAGTTGTCTAGTTTGTCTTAAGCATGTATATTTCTAGTGTGTAATGAGGAATGATTCCAAAGAGAGTAATGTCATGTAATAAATGAATATTTCAAGTAATAAAAGTACCCTTTAATCATATACAAAGGTAATAAACTTCACAAAATACTTTAAACAAGGCACAAAATAATTAATTTGCTAAAACAAATCAAACCCTAACATGTATACTACAATAAATGAACAAAGAGTTTCAATTTTCAAAGTAAAGTGTCCTCATATCAAGCTCAAATAAAATGTGCATAGTTTATACCAAATGATTGTTTAATCTAGGAGGCAAGAGAGGAAGAATATTAGACTTTATGTAGGCTGAGTTTAGACCAAGAGACAAAAGCTATGGAAGAGGTGAAGGAAAAGCTACCAATCTAAGAAAGTCAATACAAGGATCATAAGAGATAGGTGTAATGGAGTATTGAAGGAGAAAAGAGCAAACCACAATATTTATGAATAATTTCAAAAGTAATATGAATCACCAATGGAAGTTGTGAAATAGTAGGGCATCCCCTATCAAAAAGAAAGCTATTGTGCCAAGCAAGAACCAAGAGAGATTCAACGAGGTAGCCAGGCTTTGGATGTGAGTGATCAATGGAGAAGATAATTTTATATATGTAGGAGAGATTGAATTTTTATTCTCAAATTAATGAGTAAAATCCAATATATCTTAGCCTTAATCCACTAAACTATAAAAAACTAACCATTTTTAACTATTTGGGCCCAAACAGGGCACTTATTCATGCACATTGCCTAATATTTGGCCTAAGACATGAATTTTATGAATGAAATATGTGGCCTAGGCCACAAGTTTCCTTATTAAGCTACATCTTGGGTAAAAAATAGGCTTAGGTTAATCAACAAGCTCCCAAAAGGGTCCTTAGGGAGTCCATCTAGTGTGAGAAAGGGCCAAGATGGACTGAGGATGTGCAGGGGATGAGAATATCATGTAGGAAAGGTCCAAGTGAGTGTAAGATGTATCTAAGTGGGATAACTAAGGTTAATAGTCTACATGTGAGCCGATGTGTAATCTTAGGGAGGAATAGGGTCATAAGAAGTATGATTATAGGTTCTACATATGAGGATCAATGTCAAAAGACCTAATCAAGTCATGAAGAGGGCTAGTTGAGAAAAGAGGGATAGAATCCAATTTGAGAGGGATAGAAGTAAGTGAAGAACTGAAGGACAAGATCATCATATGTTGTAAAAGGAATAAAGTATTTTGAAGGTGATCAAAAAATCAAGTGGCTGAGTTGGTACTGAGTCATCTAGGGGGTTGGTGCCTCTTTGAAAATGGGTGCTTGTTAAGCCTAAATGAGTTGGTGTTGAGCTAGTTGGGGTTGGTGCTCCATGTGTATTTGGTACTTCACTAAAGTTTGATGTTTTTCTTATATTATTGTAGTCCATTTGGTTCATCAATGAATTTTATTCCCTTTAAGGGTTTCCCACATATATGTTGTGTTCATGTGTTTCATGTTTTTATGATTTGATGCTTATGCTTGTTAAGATGAACATGCTTTTTAGAATGGTTCATATATGATTAAGTGAAAATGAATGAAAAGTTTTAAAGATTTATTCACCCCCAAATATTTTTTCTTCCAACAATTGGTATCAGAGCCAGTCTTTTGTGACAAAGTTTAACAACTTGAAGGAGATCTTAAGAATCACATGATGTCTTATGATAAACAAGGATAACACAACATATATGATGAATAAGTATTATATGATAGTGAATAAGGAAAATTTGACTTTAACCTTGAAACTGAGCTCATAAGAGCCCTTAATGGTTTGAAGAATCAAAATAAGGCTATCAATAATCTCAATAGTCAGTTAGAAGATATCAAAACAAGGTTAAAATCAAAGGAATTTGCGTATAACCAATTAAAGGAAAAAATGAGAAAGTTTGAGAGAGAGCATGAAAGGTCATAAAAATTCAAGAATATCAAAAAACCAATCAGGAAACCCAACATAATAAGGGATAAGTCATCTTGGAACCATGGTAAGTACAAGAATGTTGTTTTCTATATTTGTCACAATATAGGACACATTGTAAGATTCTAATCTAATAAAGTTGAAAGGTTCAACAAGATACATGAAGCTCCTAGAATGCACAATAAGGATGAAACATTGGTATGGAAGCCAAAACAAGTTAAGATGGATCATATTGCATCTAATAAGTAAGATGAATTAGTTGCTAAGGAGGAACATAAAACCAAAGAGGATTCTATGGTAGCTCAGACTACTTTTCACATTCAATATGAAGGCATGAAATGGTATATAAATAGTGGTCACTCAAGCCATATGATAGGAGGCAAAAATAATTTTATCTCATTAAAAAATAATGCTATAGGAACATTGAGGTTTGGAGACAACACAACTATTAATATAGTTGGCAAGGGTGTCTTGTGTTTGGATGATGGAAAGACCAAGAATCAAAATGTGTTGTATGTGGAAGGTTTGAAATATAACCTACTTAGTGTAAGTCATATGTGTTGGTTGAATATTTTGTCAATCAGCATATTGATAAACAAAATAGGTCTGATCAGCCAAAGTAGGAAGATTAGTCTTCCAAATGTGTAGGTTCACCACATCAGAAGGGGATTGATCTCTCCTCATCAAGGAGAGGTTCCCTATAGATTATATATATATATATATATATATATATATATATATATATATATATATATATATATATATATATATATAATACTCAAGGGTAGGACAAACCATCCATCTCTCTTTCTTCAGAGATGATGTGTGCAAATCAAAAGAAAAACTCAAGGAAAATGACAAACAACACTCCTCTTCTTTCAGAAGTACTATTTAGCAAACCACAAGAATACTCCTGGTAGTAAATGCAAAATGTAGCAAAGGATGTAATAACTAGAAAACTGACATGTAACACAAAGTCTCCACTTGAATTTCTCAAGAGTAAGATACGAAGGACAATGAGGGCACAAAGTCTTCCCAAAGTCCTTTACATAGAAATGAAAAGAAAACACACTAAAGGCAATTATGGGGGCACAAAGTCTCTCCACAGTTGACTCTTTAGGACACCTTCCTGACTGCTATCACTAATTTTGCTTGTTAAATTAAAGGAATAGAAGATATATTAAAGAAAAAGACATAATAACAGTTTCCTCAACAACAAATATCATAGCACAAAGTCTGAAAAATCACTTGCTTTCTTATTCCAATAACAAAATATGATCAACAAACTGAGCTCAAAGTCTCAGAAGTGCCTTTCAATTTGGGTAGAGTTTCATTTTAATTATCAAAAAAGAGATATATTTAAAATAGAAGAGAGTTCCTTATATAGCCTCTTCAAGGACTCAGGAAAAATAACACATCATGTTGCATTGAAATCTGTTAAGAAGACAGGCTGGAACTTAAGGGCATTTACCCATTTGCTTTTTTCAATGCAGAGAAATGGGTCACGCTATTAAATGTTTGCATCTTTCAATGTCAACCTGGTGATCTGCTTTTTAGAATCATATCTGATACACAAATGTTTTTGGTCCTTCTTCATCATTCTTCCTTTTCTAGTTATTTGAATCGGGTCCTAGATTCAATTTGATGCTCTATTCCTTAGTCACTTTCTATTGGTCTTTAGCAATTGACGCATGGCACATTCTACTGCTAAATAGGTGAAGCCACGTTGCAACTTCTACGGGACTCTGAGAAATGTTTATTGATAGAGGCTTTGAAATCTAGTAGAAATTTAGAATTCTAGATGCAGACATGTGTTGCTCTTCATAGAGTTACAATGGAAAAGGTGGCAACTTTCGCTTGTCTCTTGAGAATCCTACGGAGGATGACATGTGGTGGCTTCCATTGAGCTTTTAGTTGCCTTTGAAAAGTCTTTGAGACTTATATTAGTTTCTCATGGAGGATGACACGTGGTGGCTTCCACTACATTTGATGAGATACATGTGGCAGGTTTCACTGCTTTGATACTGTGTCTCAATGGATGACACGTGGCAACATCTGCTATGACTTTGACGAAGGACACATGGTGGCATCCGTTAAACTTGTAGAAGCTTTGGACACCTTTTGAATGTCCTATAGAAGATGACACATGGTGGCTTCTGTCACATTTTAGAAACACTATAGAACTATGTGGAACTCATTTGGATTCATGCAGACGATGCCACTTGGCATGTTCTACTTAAATTACAAAGGACATGTGGTGGCTTCCACGGATCTTAGAATCAAAGTGAAATGAGGCTCAGAAGATGACACTTGGTAGCATCTATGAGATTTTGTCAGGATTTAGTCTTGGTCCATTTGTTTGCCTTGGTCACTTTTTATCACGGGAATTCCCTTCGCAAGGGAACTTGTGTCTTTGACTCTTGGGGCACTCCTTTAAACTTTATCACTTGAACCGACTAATTGAAACAAATTTGGTTCAACGATTCAATGGTTTATTCGCTTGTTTCAACTAAGTCCTTTTGATCTTCATTGAACCAAATGTGTTGAACCTGTTGAACCTTGATGAAGTGCTTAACTCTTGCCGATGACGTTGAACCTTTGAACATGTTGAACCTATTTCAAGGTTCAATGGTTCAATGGTTGGATCCTTGCTTAGATGCTTGCTGATAGACATTTTTATTAAACCAAGGCATTGAACCAATCTCAAAAATGATTAAGTGTTGGAAACTGATTCTTTTGATTGAACCTCCTTGTAGAAGCCTTTAAACCCATTGAACCATTAGTCCTTTGACTAAAAAATCTTGAATAATTCCCAATTTTGAAAGCTTAGAACTATTTTTTGAAATGAGAAGAGATATTTTGGTCTTTGTAAGACCAAAATGGCTTATATGTTGTCCTAAAAATGAGTGACATTTTTTGGGTACAACAGCTAGCTCCAGTTAGGGAACTTCTATCAATTGTAAAAATAATTGAAGGGAGTAGGATCTAGAATCTCCAGTGTCTTTAAGTATACCATTGGGCTATGGAGTCATGCTACCTAGAAATGAAAGGCATCAAAAATGAAAACAAACAAAACAAAATACAATTAAAAACTATACAAATATACATATGTACAGATGAAATGATCTAATACTTCAAGAATTGAAGTATTTTAGATGCTACCCATTGTGAGGCAGAGAAAGGAGTGCCATCTTGATATTTTAGTAGAAATATGTTTTCACCAATGCGCTGATGAATTATAAATGGGCCTCTCTAAAGGGAGTCAAAATTTCCATGCATCCCCTTTAGTTCTTTCCTTTTGTCCCACAATAGGACTTGATCCCCAATCTAGAAATCATGATTTTTAGCCTTCTGGTCAAAGAGTTTCTTTACCAGACTTTGATGAGTAGCAATTCTATCCACCACCATGGTTCTCTATTCCTCTAGCTCAGTCAGGCACATGATTTTTTCATCAAGAGAGCTTTCATATGTCTGATCTTCAATTACCTTTGCCAATTTCAAGGGTGACAATTCTAAGGTGATTGGTATCTCAACATTGATACCATAAAGAAGTTGAAAATGAGACATACCAATTTCCCTCTTTGGTGTGATTCTGTCTGCCCATAGAGCATCAACCAATGATTTGTGTCATGTCCTTTGATTGTCATCTACTAGCTTCTTGATGATAGTTACCAAGTTCTTATTGCTAGATTTAGCTTGTCTATTCCCTTGTGGAAAATAATCAGAAGAGTGAGAGAGTATAATTCCATAATGAAAACAAAATTGTGTAATCTCTTGAGAGGTGAAAAAAGCTACATTATCAGTAACAATTTTGATTGGAACTCCAAACCTAGAAATGATATTCTCTTTGAGAAAGTTTCATACAGCTTCTAAAGTAGCATGCTTAGTTGGGATTGCTTCTACCCACTTGGTGAAATAGTCAGTTGCTATAAGGACATAATCATGTCTGGCACTTGAAGATGGGTTTATTGTCCCAATAAAATCAATCCCCCATTGCTGGAAAGGTTCTTCTATGATCACTGGCTTGAGAGGCATAGCATTTAACTTGGGTCTTCTAACAAATTGTTGACATAGTTCACATTTTATCACCCACTTATGTGCATCTTGAAAATGAGTTGGCCAGTAATACCTAGCTCACAGAATCTTGTGAGCAGTCACAAGAGCATAACAATGTCCTCCACAGGCTAGATTGTGGAAAGATTTCAAAAGCTGGCTTTATTGCTCTTTGTCTACGTAGTGAAAGAATACTCCATCTATGCTTCTCTTATACAAGCCGTTGTCCCAAAGGACAAAATTGGCAGCTTTCAACTTGATAGTCCTCCTTTCTTTGTAAGACAAATGAGTAGGACATTCACTATAAGTAAGAAAATGAGTGATACCTGAAGACCACTCATTGGTAGTGGAGACAAAAAGGACTATTGGTGTCTCTTCCACTTCAATTTCTTCACGTTGTGTCTTCTGGCTTATTGTCAACAATTAATTAGCATAGGACTTTACCCCTGACCAGCTTTGTCAGCTTGATGTCTACATCAAACTCTTGGATCTTTACAATCCAATTACCTCTTTTCATGCCAAACTCCTACTGAGTTAATATAGACTTGACTGTAGTGTTAGGAACTAAGGTAGTAGTGTGTGAATTTAGAATATAGAAGCGAAAATATTTGACTACTTTCACCAATGCATAAGCATGCCTCTCTACATTTGAATACTTCATCTCATGGGTTTTGAGAGGGAAACTCATGAAAGATATAGGAGATTCCATAACTTCCTTGTCTTGTTGAACAAGAATTGTTGAAAGAGTGTGTTCAGATGCATAGCTGTATATGATGAAATCTTTGTTCTAATTTGGACAAACTAAGGTAGGGGCATGAGCAATGGTGGTCTTGATATCCTAAAATGCTAACTTGACTTATTTAGTCTAGCTGAAGATGGTCTTCCTTTTCATCATGTTCACAATGTGTCTAGTCTTCTTAGCAAATTTGGGGATGAATCTCCATAAAAAATTTACCTTTTCGAAGAAAGAATGAACATCATTTTTGCTTGTAGGAAAATTAAGCTCTTGAATAGACTTGACTCTATCTGAGTTAATATTTATGCCTTCTTTTGACATAATGTGTCTAAGGAGTTTCCCCTCTGTTACTCTAAAAATAGACTTTTTAGGATTTGAAAAAATACCATTCTGGTGGCAGCGCTCTAGCACTTGTTGTAAATGGCATACATAATCAAATCAACACTTTGAAAAGATAGTCAAGTCATCAAGGTATATCACTATAAATTTACCAATCTCATCTTCGAAAGCCAGATCCATTTCTCTCTGAAAGGTGGCATCAAAATTTATTAAGCCAAAAAGCATTCTTTTATATGCAAATGTACCCCAAGGTGTGGTGAATGCAGTCTTATTGGTTTGCTAAACCAACTTCAACATGATTATATCTTGAGAATCCATCCAACATTGATAACATCTTTGAACCTATCACTATTTAAAGCACTTGATCCATAATTGGAAAAGGATAATTATCCTTCAAAGATGCTTGATTCAAATTCCTGAAATCTACACAAATACAAATTTTGCCATTCTTCTTCCTTATAGGCACTATATTTGCAATCCATTTGGAATGATGGATTGGGAAGATGATTCTAGCATTTAATATTTTTTGTATCTCAGAAAAAATAGTACCTGATATTTTTGGATTATACTATCTGGATTTTTGCTTGTAAAGCGTTGAGTCAGCCTTGAGAGGAATGTCATGGTGAATTTCATCACGTCTGAGAGACTTCAAGTCTTCATAAGAATATGCTAAGACATCTATGTATTGACAGAGTAAAGAGGTGAACTTGAATCTTTCTTTAGGGGTGTAATACTTACCAATATTGACCATCGTGAGATTTTCTTCAGTAGTCAGATTCACTTGATTGAATCTCTAAGAGAAACTCGAGTCTATTTGCTATTGTTTGATGAATCTATCATGCTTGTCAAATAGCTTTTCAAGAGAAACCATGCCTTTGGGATTTTTTTTCCTTTTAGCTATAAGAATTCTTCATTTATATCTAAACTGGATTCAGAGGCTAATTCATACTTCTGAGAATCACTGCCTTCAAAACATAGTTATTCAAAATTGTTTTTTATTCCAAAAAGGCAATGATTTGATGATCATCATTGAATACTTGCCAATAATCAGTATTGTCATGAACACTTGGTCTATAGACCAACTCAATAATATACCTATCTTCTTTAAAATTTGAATGAGGAACTATGAGAGTTCTTGAAATAGCAAGTGCATCAGCTTTATCATTAGACTCTCTGGGTATGGCAGAAATGTTGAAAGCATCAAAGCTTTCAATTTGATCCCAAACCAAGTTACAGTAGTGGTGTAATATTTCATTCTTGGTTTGGTATAAGTTCTTCACTTGACAAACCACTAATTTAGCATCCCCTTTGGCATGAATAAACTTTATGCCTTTGTCTTGAGCAGCCTTCATGCCAAGCAATAGAGATTCATATTCAGCTGTATTATTAGTGTTGCTAAATTGTAATTTGTAAGATGAAGGAAATATATCTCTTTGAGGAGATATCAACACAATCCCAGCTCCCAAACTGGTAAAGGAACAACTACCCTTAAATTTCAAAGTCCATATCTCATCTGATACTAACTTTTCTTTAGACTTTCTTTCATTAGAGATGGAGGATCCTTCTTGGTCTAGATTGCAGCCTACTAGTTCTTTTACTGTTCTAGTTGAACTAATTTTTGAGTTGACACTTTCAAAAATTATATCAGGTGTTTCATGCACTTCATCTATAGATAGAAAATAGTTACCCATACCTATGGATTCAAAAAGAATTTGAGCTTCAGGGGCTGATGTCTGGGTGACCACATATTTTGCTTCCTTTTCAGAGAGCAACCTCTTCATTATGCCTTGGATAGGGATCCTTACCTTAGACAGATCCATGCTTAGTTCTCCTCCCACATCCTTAAAAAATTTTCATCTAAGCAAAATGCCATAAGATGCTGGGACATCAACCACCAAGACAGTCATCTTGATTCTCTTGTCTAGAAAGGCTGCAAATGCAAATTAGGCATCTTTGATTTGCCCTAGCAATGGTACTTTCTTATTCTCCATGGAGAAACATCTCCCAAATATCTTGGTCAGTGTGAGACCAAGAGACTCAGCTACTTTAGTAGGCATAACATTCTCAGATGCGCATGAGTCTATAATATAGTTACTCAACTTGTGGCCATTAATTAATAGGGAAACATAGAAAGGTTCTATTTTTTTAGGAGTAGCTGGGGAGTAATGATCAGATTATTTAGAATAGGCGTGTTCTTTGGAGAATCAAGAGTTACCTTTTTAGCCTTTTTTCCTATAAGGATGGTTTGGTTCTTGACATATTGGACCAGCTTATTCAATTGATCAGAATTGGACTACAAATATTTTAACTCAGATATTTGTATTTTTGTCTTTTTGACATCATTGATTATGTCAAATGGTTGAATTGAGATAGGTATAGAGAAAGGTACTTCAAATTTCTATTTAGGAGGGATGGAAGGTGGGATGGTTTGCAAATTTGTAGTAGAAGGGGAAGTAAAAATTGATGTATTTGCCTTTTGGGTGATTACCAGATCCTTTGACTGAAAAGGCAAAGTGGTTCCACACTTAGCAATCGTGATTACTAGTTACAGTTGCTCTTTTGTCTTCTCTTTATCAGTTTGCTAGATTGATTGATTCTTGGACCTGGTAAACACTACATATGATCCATCAAAAACTTCTCCTTTGCTTATGAGTTCATCTTAATAGTTTAGAAAACCAATGTGAGATTCGCCAGCTGATTCTTCTTTATTGTCTTCAAGGAGATCATCATCATTTTCTTGATTCAATTTAGGCTGGAAAGAGATCTCTGATTCCACTTCAAGATATCCCATTATTGAATTGGTTGGAGGACCTTCTAAGGCAAGTTTCCCTTATGGGGGAGGAAGGCAATTCTGTTTTCCTTGATTCTTGGTAGCATTGCCTTGATATGATTGATTTGGGAATGTCCTTCTTTATAAAGGAGTAGGAGACATTCCTTGAGCCATTTGATTTTTGAGAGCAAGCAATGCATTTGCTAGTTTATGCACCATTAGATCTATGGTGCTTATAGATGCATATTCAGAAGATGATGAAGCTCTATTTCTATTTGGATCTCTTCTTATCTTCCCTACTAAGATGAGATCATCTTCTACCTTAGTGGCCAAATGTTGAGCTGCAACAAGATCTATTTGACCAGCACGTCTCAAGAGAAAACTTACTTCAGATAACTAAAAATTAATGAAAAAGCATTTGAGATTCTTAGCTGTAGGTCGAGCTATTATAGGAATTTTGTTTCTTAGTTTGTCAAAGTTGGCTATGAAGTCTCTCATAGGCTCATAAGGATCTTTCTTCATATGTGTAAGTTGAGCCAAAAGTGCATGTGCATCTTCTGCAAGTTTGAATCTGGCTTGAAACTTATCTTTGAGAGTATTCCAATAAATCATTAACCAAGCCTATAGATGATAAAACCAATTTGTAGTAGCACCTTGTAGTGTCTCCACAAAAATTTTGACTGCTACATCTTCAAATTCTACTTCGATTACTCCACAAGCTATGCTTAAGGCTGCAATGTGTTCATCAAGATGAACTTTCCCATCACCATAGAATTTGGGAAAATTCTTTCTTAAACTGTGTGGAAGCTCATGTAGAGGTGGAGTAATATTGAGAGGACCAAAAGCATTACCCTAGGGGCCTTGAACTGCCATTATAGGATTATGAAAAGGAGGGATAACAAATCTCAAAGGAGTGATTATTGGCAAAGCTTTATCAACAACAGAAGTAGGTACTTTGTCTAGCAATGGAGATCTAACTTTAGTAGGAGGAAAGCTCTTGGTTCATTGGAGATGAGATGGTGAAGGAAATAGATCAAAATCACTTTGCTGCACTAACTCAAATATAAGGTCAATGATACCTTTAGCCCTTTAGCTTCGTGTATACCTTGAATCTGCCAGATAGTGAAACAAAAATGGAAATGAATTGACCTTGCTTTAGTTAAAACTTGAGGCTTTAAACTGTGCATTATTTCTCAATTAGTGTGGAGGTGAATGGATAGATTATAAATGGATAATGGATTTTATATCCCCAGTGGAGTCACCAAAAAATATTGCACGAGGTTGGGAGGAAAATTTTAACAATGGGAAAACACTAGAGCAGTTTGCTCTTCCATAGCGGAGTACAATGGATAGGTTATAACAATAATGGGTTATATTCCCCAACAGAGTTGCCAAAAACTATTGGTTGAATATTTTGTCAATCATTGTAGTGATAAACAAAATAAGTCTGATCAGCCAAAGTAGGAAGATTAGCCATCTAAATGTGTAGGTTCACCACATCAGAAGGAGATTGATCTCTCCTCTCATCAAGGGGAGGTTCCCTATAGATAAGCTATATATATAAAGAGAAAATAACACTAAATGGTAGGACAAACCATCCATCTCTCTTTCTTCAGAGATGATGTGTGGAAATCAAAGAAAAAACTCAAGGGAAATGACAGACAACACTCCTCTTCTTTCAAAAGTACTATTTAGCAAATCACAAGAATACTTCTGGTAGTAAATGCAAAATGTAGCAAAGGATGTAATAACTAGCAAACTGAGATGTAGCACAAATTCTCCACCTGAATTGCTCAAGAGTAAGATATGAAGGACAATGAGGGCACAAAGTCTTCCCAAATTCCTTTACACAAAAATGAAAAGAAAACACACTAAAGGCAATTATGGGGGCACAAAGTCTCTCCACAGTTGACTCTTTAGGACACCTTCCTGACTGCTATCACTAATTATTCTTGTTGAATTAAAGGAATAGAAGATATATTAAGGAAAAAGATGTAATAAAAATTTCCTCAACAATAAATATATCACAGCACAAAGTTTGAAAAATGACTTTCTTTCTTATTCCAATAATAAAATATGATCAACAAACTAAGCTCAAAGTCTTAGAAGTGCCTTTCAATTTGGGTAGAGTTTCGTTCTGATTGTCAAAAAAGAGATCTATTTACAATAGAAGAGAGTTCCTTATATAGCCTCTTCAAGAAGGACTCGAGAACAGTAACACATCATGTTGCATTGAAATCTGTTAAGAAGATAGGCTGAAACTTAGGGTCATTTACCCATTTGCTTTTCTCAATGCAGAGAAATGGGTCATGCTATTGAATGTTTTCATCTTTCAATGTCTACTTGGTGATCTGCTTCTTAGAATCATATCTAATGTGCAAATGTTTCTGGTCCTTCTTCATCATTCTTCCTTTTTTGGTTATTTGAATCAAGTCCTAGACTCAATTTGATGCTCTATTCCTTAGTCACTTTCTACTGGTCTTTAGCAATCGATGCGTGGCACATTCTACTGCTAAATAGGTGAAGACACATGGAAACTTCTACGAGACTCCGAGAAACATTTATTGATAGAGGCTTTAAAAGCTATTAAAAATTTAGAATCACAGATGCAGACATGTGTCACTCTCTATGGAGTTACAATGGAAAAGGTGGCAGCTTCTGCTTGCCTCTTGAGAATCCTATGGAGGATGACATGTGGTAGCTTCTACTGAGATTTTAGCTACCTTTGAAAATTCTTTAGGACTTATATTAGTTTCTTGCAGAGGATGACATGTGGTGGCTTCTGTTGCATTTGATGAGAGACATGTGGCAAGTTTCACTGCTTTGATACTGTGTCTCAATGAATGACATGTGGCAACATCTGTTGTCACTTTGATGAAGGACTTGTGGCAGCATCTATTGAACTTGTAGAAGCTTTGGACACCTTTTGAATGTCTTACAAAAGATGACACGTGGTGGCTTTCATCACATTTTAGAAACACTATAGAACTATGCAAAACTCATTTGGATTCATGCAGATGATGACATTTGGCGTGTTCCACTTAAATTACAAAGGACATGTGGTGGCTTCTATGGTTCTTAGAATCAAAGTGAAATGAGGCTCAAAAGATGACACTTGGCAGCATTCACGAGATTTTGTCAGGCTTTTTTATCGATCCATTTGTTTTCCTTGGTCACTTTTTGCCATGGGAATTCCCTTCACAAGGGCACTTGTGTCTTTGACTCTTGGGGCACTCCTTTGAACTTTGTCACTTGAACTGAATGATTGAACCAACTTGGGTTCAATGGTTTAATGGTTCATTCCCTTATTTTATCTGAGTCCTTTTGATCTTTGTTGAACCAAATGTGTTGAACCTATTGAACCTTGATGAAGCACGTAACTCTTGCCGATGACGTTAAACCTTTGAACTTCTTGAACCCATTTCAAGGCTCAACAGTTCAATGGTTGGATCCTTGCTTAAATGCTTGCCGATGGACATTTTTGATTAAACCAAGGCATTGGACCAATCCAAAAAATGACTAAGTGTTGGAAACTAATTATTTTGATTGAACCTCCCTATAGAAGCCTTTGAACCTATTGAATCATTAGTCCTTTGACTGAAAAAGCTTGAATAATTCCCAATTTTGAAAGCTTAGAACAATTTTTTGAAATGAGAAGAGATATTTTGGTCTTTGTAAGACCAAAATAGCTTATATGTTGTCCTAAAAATGAGTGACATTTTTTGGGTACAACAATATGTACAATCAAGGACACACACTAAACTTTCATGACAAAGGATGTGAGATAAGAAGAGAAAAATTAGGAAGGCTAATTACCAATGCTAAGAGGAATGAGAATAACCTATATGTATTGAATGAGATCAAGAAGGAGAGATGTTTCATGAGCAAGATAGATGAAGCTTGGATATGGCATAAAAGGTTAGGACACCTAAACTTTGATAATCTAGTCATAATTATCACTAAGAATTCTATGAATAACATGCCCAAGATCATCAAATCTACAAACATTCTTTGCAAGGCATGTCAACATGGTACATAGACTAAAATAAGGTTGAAGTCCAAGGATAAATCTAACATAAAATCCTTGGAGTTAATCCACATAGATCTCTATGGGCCTATGATAATTCAAATCATTCAAGGAGATAACTACTTCATGTTACTCATTAAAGACTACACAAGAATGACTTGGGTTGCATTCCTGAAAGAGAAATTAGAAGCTCTTGACATGTTCAAGGAATTTAAGGTCCTTGTCAAGAATGAGAAAAATGGGAAAATCAAGTGCCTAATATTTGATAGAGGAAGAGATTTTTGGTCCAATGAGTTTGATTACTTTTATGAGGTTCATTGAATAAGGAGACAATTCTTAGTAGCTAGGACATCTCAATAGATTGGGGTAGTGTAAAGGAAGAATATAATAGTTCAAGAGATGGATTAAACTATGTTAAATGAGTCTATATTATATGATGGATAGTGGAAAGAGGTAGTTAGCACTATTATCTACATTTTTAATAAACGACAAATAAGGATCAATGGTAACAAGACTCCTTATGAACTATGGAAGGGCATACCTATAAATGTAGAACACTTTAGAGTGTTTGGAAGCAAATGTTTCATCAAAAGATATGATGAAAACTTGGATAAGTTTAATTACATATCTGATGAAGGCATATTCTTATGATATTCATCAATGAGCTCAATCTATAGATGTTACAATAAGAGACTACAAAATATAGTGGAAAGAACCAAGGTAAATATTGATCAGACAAGAAAATATCACTCACAGTCAAAGAGTAGTTTATAAAATTTGGAATTTAGTAATGATGAAGAAACTATAGAAATTGATGAGGAGGAAGAAGAATTTTAAGATAGATAGGATTCAAAAGAACCTTTAAGACAGATTCAAATAGATCATCTTGGATCTCAAATCATTGTTAACAAGAATACATGTATGCAAATAAGGAAAATATTGGTAACCAATCAAAATAAAGAGAATGTTGCTCTATTATTTAAGAATGAACCTAAAGATCTTATAGAAGAAATCAAAGACAAATTTTGGATAAATTTTATGAATGAGGAGTTAGATCAAATAAAAAATAATGAGACTTTGCAACTAGTTCTTAGGCCTAAATTTAAAAATGTCATTGGTATAAAATGGGTGTCTAAAAATAAATTGAAAAAAGATTGAGAAGTCACTAGGAACAAGGCTAGATTGGTATACAAGGGATAGACATAGGTTTAAGGGGTAGACTTTGAGAAAATCTTTGCACCAGTAGTAATATTGGAGGCAATCAGATTGTTTTTAGCTTATGAAAGATTCATAGTATTCAAGATATACCAGATGGATGTCAAATTTACCTTTTTGAATGGGAATCTATAAAAAGAGGTGTACATTGAGCAACCTAAAGGGTTCTCACTAACATATAACAAAGACTATGTTTGTAGATTGAAAAAGGCTCTCTATGGTCTAAATCAAGCTCTTAGAGCTTGGAATTTTAGGTTAGACAAATATCTGTTGGATCAAGGATTTAAAAGAGGAGTTGCATATAATAATCTATTTATCACAATAGAAGATGACCATAAGTTGATAGTAGTTTTTTATGTGGATGACATCATCTTTGGTGGAAATAATGAAAAAATGACAAAGGCATTTACATAGGTGATGAAGAAAGAGTTTGAGATGTCTATGTTAGGAGAACTATCATTATTTCTTGGGTTAAAAATCACTCAATATGAAAAAGGTATATTCATCTCACAAGCCAAGTACATAAGAGAGATGTTGAAAAAGTGTGAGATAGAATATTATAAGTTAGTTAGTACACCCATGATCATAGGATGTAAGTTTAACAAGTAAGATGAGTTTTCAAAGGTCAATTTAGACATCATATAAGTCAATGATTGGAAGTAAGTTGTATACCACTACCTTTAGACATGGCATCATGTAAGCAGTAGGTCTTATGGGAAGATTTTAAGTAGATTCAAAGGAGAATCATCTGCATGTAGTCCAAAGGATACTCAGGTATCTCAAGGGGACTATGGAGTATAGATTATGGTATCCAAGAATCAAGGAGTTCAATTTTCCTACATAGATGTAGATTGGGTAGAGAGTATAGATGATAGGAAGAGTACCAGTGGAGGAGCTTTCTTCTTAGGAGGATGCCTAGTGTCATGAATAAGTAAGAAGCAACCATCATTAACTTTGTCCACTTGTGAGGCTAAGTAAATTGTAGTAGCTTCATGTTGCACATAGGTCCTATGGATGAGATAGACCCTAAAAGAATACAAGTTGGAGTATGATGGCCTAAGCCCTATCTATTATGACAATACAAGTGCTATAAGTGTCTCAAAGAATCCTATCATGCACTCAAGAACTAAACACATTCCCATTATATATTATTTTTTAAGAGAGTAGGTAAGTGAAAAAATTATCAAACCTGAATATGTTTTTAGAAAATATTAGATTGCAGACATCCTAATATAACCACTACCAAATGTAACTTTTGAACACCTAATATAGGAATTGGGTGTAATTCTTGATCCTAATAATTATTGAAATAGTCAAGCATTGAGGGGGATATATTCATGCTCATTACCTCTAAGCACATGTGAGTTATTCCAAGATGGTAGATATTTGGTTTGAGGGGGAGCTATTTAAGTTGTTAACTATGCTTGATCTATGTTTAAGTTATCTTGTAATATGAGTTCATTCTGAAAGAGATGATAGTTTTTGGAAAAATTTATCATTAATGTCAAAGGGGGAGAGAGATAAAAAAGATAAAAAGGGGCAAGATAAGAAAAAGGTGAAATAAAAATCAAGAAATAGGTCTAAGAGATGATTTCCATCAAGAGTGGTTGACAAAGTTTTTTGAGTGTGTTTGCCATTAATGACAAAGAGGGATATTGTTGAACATTGCCATTGATTGTTGAGTTTTTAGAACAAGTGTTTTCATTGATGTAAATTTAATGTCATTGATGTCAATCTAATATCATTGAGATCAACATGAGTGAGTACAGGTCAGTATGTCAAGTGTCAAACATCTTGTAATGATTTGTCTAGACCTTGTGAGATGATATGTGTAGGTAACATGATGAAATGAGTGAGCTCCAAAGATGAAATTATATGCTTTGAAGATTTGTGTAAGTATTTTTGAAGATGCTCTAAATGAGATATGGAGATGAGAATGATTTGAAGAATACTTGATAGTGTTTGATCATGAGAGAGGTCATTTAATATTTTACATGAGGTGTTGAGGTCCTTGAAAATGGTTAAAAGATCAGATCCAAATATCTGTGTATGCAATTCTAAAGATGCTTCAAAGGTCCTTAGTCAAGATTTGAAGATATATAAGAAGATATGAAGATGATCAATTGAAGCTTTAAAGAATATTGAGTGTATGAGCATATAAAAGATGCATTAGAACATAAGAGAGTTTTAATATGAAGCCTACTGGGTGGATAGAAGGTCAGATTTGAGGCCTAATAAGACTTGTTGGTTAAGGCATAGAAAATAAGAAGAAATATGGTGAATAAATGTGGTATTAGGATCTATTTCCATGACATGAGTGAGCATTTTAACATTGACAAAGGTGAATTAAGATGTTTTAAGTATGTGCATCATTTTTTTGGTCATGTTTTGTGAGAAAAGGCTTGAAAGGTGTTTCAAGATTTCTTGAGTACACATAATGAAGAGCTATCTACCTAAGAAGTTTTTTTAAGTGCTCATTGGCACATGAAGCATATACATGAGTATATAAGCTTTTAATGGTAGATGAGGAGGGTTTATATCTCAAAGTTACAAGAATTGGTTTTTGGAAAGAGGAGTTAATTCTTATGAATGATCATTATGGCCTGATGATGAAAATATTATTTTAAAGAGATTATAATAGTTTGGTATGGTAAGATAAGTGATTTGAGTTTTTATTAAAATCTCTAATTTATATTGAAGTGTGATTGGTTTCTATGGTGAGTAAGCAAACCCTACACACAAGTGCTTATTTTTTGGAGATTTGCATATAGTAGATAGAGTTGACCAAGTCAACGTTGTTAAATGTATGAAATTTCAAGTGTGAGACTTCTAGTTTTTATACATGAATGTTTATATATAGATTCCATATCTTATGTGTTAAAATTTGGTGATCCAATTTTGTCAGTTGTTAAGAGACTAAGTGGTGCAGATGGTAAGAATATCAGGTAGAAGTGAGAAGATGATTCTTGATATGCTTTCATATAAGAATGATGCATTAAAGTGTATGATGATGTTGTTTGAGACTTGAATGATCTATCCATTATTTTTACATCTTGGAAGTCTATGTAATAGGTTGGAATATTGAAGCCAAAATAGCTTATCTGATTGATTGGAGTCCGTGTGAGAGAAGATCAACAGATTGGTATGCAAGACCAATAGTATTCATTACAGCTTATGATGTAATTAGATAAGTTTGTTTTTATTATGGTATAATATATTTTTTATAAATTGAAACACCTTTAATTCATATAATTATGTTCCATAAGTTCATGTTTCCCTAACTATGTTTTGAAGTCAGTTGGTAGTTCTATGTGAGTATCTTGCAAATAAGAGGTTGAGCCTATTTACCCTAATTTGAAGCATATGATGAAGTTAGAGATGACCCTAAGGTCATGAGGATTATTAATATATAATTTTTTTCCATGGTTTTTTTTCAAATTTGAGTTTATACCTCAGTTTTTAAAGACAGATATTTTGTCTATGCACAAGCCTTTTATGAACTATGATTTAAGAAAGGGTACAAGTGGTATTTGGACCTAAAAGGTGTTATGGACCTAAATTGAAGATATATATGGAATATTGGAGTGGAATATTATGTTTTATTTCCATGTGAAGTATTTGTATATGCTTCAATGAATATCAAAGGTTAACGTGTTATTAAGAAGGCCTATTAGGTCTCCATAAGCCTAAAAGGGGAGTAAGGGATAAATGATGTATGGCCAACCCAATGTATAGATTTATTAATGATTAATACATGTTATTTTAATATTATAAGATGTATTCATGGTTAATATAAGATATTTTAATATGTATCCAACTAATAAGGAAATGATCAAGTGACTTTTATAAAAGCAAGACAATTTAGGCCTATTTGGTGTGATTAAAGGATGCTTAAGGAGGGAGCAAAAGAAAATGAATGATATAGATCATTAGTGAGAATAATGGTATCATGAGAAACATCATATATATTTCATGAATATATAACAAAGGTTCTACATATGAGGATAAAGGTCAGAAGACCTAATCAAGTCGTGAAGAGGGCTTGTTGAGTGAAGAGGGATAGAAGCCAATTTAAGAGGGATAAAAGTGAGAAAATAATTGAAGGAGAAGATCATAATATTCTTAAAAATAAAAAAAGGTTTCTATAGGTGATCAAACAATTAGGTGACTAAGTTGGTGCTGAGTCATCTAGGGGGTTGATGTATCCTTGCAAGTGGGTGCTTGATAAAGCCTAGCTAAGTTGGTGTTGAGCTAGTTGGGATTGGTACTCCATGTGGAGTTGGTAATTTAATAGAGGTTTATGTTTTTTTATAGCACTATAATACTTTTGATTCATCAATGGGTTTTCTTCCCTTTAAAGTTTTCCCACATATATGTTGTGTTCATGTGTTTCATGCTTTTATGATTTGATGCTTATGCTTGCTAAGATGAACATTCTTATTAGAATGGTTCATATATGATTAAGTGGAAATTAATGAAAAGTTTTAAATATTGATTCAACCCCCCTTTCAGTCCTTTTAATTCCAATAAATAGTGATTTATCCAAGGAAATAACATGTGTATAATAAAGAAGGTGTTGATGCATGGATGCGAATAAATATTTTTTGAACAAGGTGTACTTTAGGAGGTAAGATATGTAAAATAATTATATATGGTGGTAGTTGTGAAAATTTGGTTTCTAAGGACATGATTGATAAATTAGATTTACAATGTGAAATTTTTTTATCCTTATCTAATTTCATGGTTTAAGAAAGGAAATGTAGTTATAGTAGATAAAAAGTGTTTAATCAAGTTTTCTATAGGAAAAAATTACAAGGATCGAATATGGTGTGAAGTTATACCAATATATGCATGCCATGTGTTATTGGGAAGACCATTAAAATTTGATAGAATTTTTTTGTGATAGAGCAAAGAATACATATAATTTATGAAAAGGTGGTACAAAGGTAGTTTCACTACCTCTTAAAGAAGAAGTGTAGGGAAAATGCATGTTGTCCATAAAATAATTTATCATAGATATGAAGATGATAGGTTATTGTTATACATTAATAACAAATAAATGAGACACACAAGTGGTGAAAATACTAACATACAAAGAAAAAATATTGAAAGAATGTGCAGATTTATACATAATGAATTAATAGATAGTTTACCACAAAATAAAGACATTCAACATCATATTAATTTAATTACAGGATCAACTCCACCCAATCAGGTAGCTTACAAAATGAGTCTAACATAACATGCATAATTGAATAAACATGTTACTAAATTGGTGAGAAAGGATGTAGTAAGGGAGAACATTATTCCATGTGTAACATCAATGTTGGTAACTCCAAATAAATATGGAGGGTGGAGGATGTGTGTGGATGTAGATAAATCAACAAAATTACCATCAAATACACATTTCTTATACCTTATTTAGATGATATGATGGATGTTATTGTAGGAGTAAACTAATTTACTAATATTTATCTAAGGAGTGGTTAATATCAAATTCAAATTCATGAAGGATATGAACATAAAAAAATATTAAAGACTACAAATGGCTTATATGAGTGAATGGTGAGGCCATTTGGATTATCTAATGCACCTAACACATTTATCAGGGTGATGAACAAAATGCTATAAGATTACATTGGTAAATTTTTGATAGTTTATTTTGATGATATTTTGTTATTACGTAAGACTAAAGAAGATCACTTGAGGCATTTGAGAATGGTATTAGAGTTGTTAAGAAAAGACAAGCTCTATGCAAATTTGAACAAGTATAAGTTTATGCAAAATAGTTAAGTATTTATGGGATTTGTAGTTTTAGTAGATGGAATAAATATGATGAAGAAAATATAAAGTAAATTATTGAGTGGAATATTCCAATAAGCATAATAGAGGTAATAAGTTTTCATGGTTTAGCGACCTTTTACATAGATTTCATTAATAATTTTAGTAGTATTGTTGCACCAATAATAGATTTTATGAGAGGAAAAGAATTTGTGTGGACAAGGGAAACAATAAAAAGCTTTGAGTTGTTGAAAAATAAGATTATAGAAAAACCTATTTTTAGCATTACCATATCTTAATAAAGTGTTTGAGGTGGAATATGATTCTTCACATATGGAAATTGGTGTTGTGTTGAGTCAAGCAGGAAGGCCAATGACATATTTCAGTGAGAAATTGAATGAGGTAGGAAAGAAGTATTTTATATATGATATTGAATTTTGTGTCATTGTAAAAGAATTAAGACATTAGAGGAATTACCTAGTATGTAAGGAGCTTATCCTATTTACTTATCATGAGGCCTTGAAGTATGTGAACACTCAAAATAAGATAAATAATAGACATGTAAAATGGTTGTGTTTATTTCAAGGATATACTTTTGTTTTGAAACATAAATTAGGAAAATAGAATTAGGTAGTTGATTCTTTGAGTAGGAGAGTGAAACTGTTAATATTATGGTGAGTGAAGTAGTTAGGTTTAATGTTTTTAAGGAATTATATGATATTGATCCATATTTTGGAAAGATATTTTAGAAATGAAATAATCTACTTGTAGGCAAGATAGGTACTATTAATAATTAATATCTTATTCAAGATGGTTGTATCTTCAAGGGAAAATAAATTTTTATTATAGTTGGGTCTCTAAGCAATAATATTATAAGATAACTTCATAATGGTGGTTTGGATGGACATTTTGTTAAGGCTATGATAATAGCTTTGGTGGAGGAAAAATATTTTTGTCCAAAGATGAAGAGATATGTGGCAAGGTATGTTGTAAGATGTAGAATATGTCAAGTGTCTAAAGGCCATAGATAGAATACATAGTTGTACATGCCATTATTGGTTCCAAGAGGACCATGGAAAGATTTGAGTATATATTTTGTGCTAAGATTTTAAAACACATAGAGAGGTAATGATTAATTTTTTTTAATTGTAGACATGATTTATAATATGATTTATTTTATTCATGTAAGAAAACTATTGATGCCCCTATAGGTGTAAATATATTTTTTAAGGATGTTGTGAGATTGCATAATGTTCTGAATACCATTATATTAGACAGGGACATAAAATTTATATAAGTATTTTTTAGATGAATTTATGGAATAATTTGGGAACTAAACTACAATTAAGTAGTGCATATGACCCACAAGCAGATGGTTAGATAAAATTTGTAAACACAAGATTGAGAAATTTGTTGAGATGCATAGTTGGAGAGAAACCCAAGCAATGGGTCTTGGATTTACCATAGGTTGAGTTTCCATATGATAGTTCAATGAGTAGATCAATAGGAAATTCACCATTTTAAATTATAAATGGGATAAAACTTATGGGTTTTTTTATATTTGGTGTAATTTCTAATTTTAGAATGAGTTAATGATGGTGTAAAAGTATTTACAAAACATATACAACAGCTGCAAGAAGAAAGGAGAAATATACAAGAAATTAATGAAAGTATGAAGTAGAAATAGATGTGAGAATAAGGTAAAAGGTATTTGAATAAGGATATTTAGTGATGGTTTAATTGAGGAAATAAATATTTCAAATAATCACATAGAAAAAGCTAAAGTAAAATAAAATTGGACTATAGAGAACTGTGAAGAAAATCCATGACAATGCTTATGAGATGATTTTACCATTTTTTAAAAATCTCCTTAGTATTTAATGTTTCAAATTTACATGTTTCTCATGGAGAATATTATGAAGGAGAATAATATGAATAAAATTATTGGAATCAATAGGTACCAAACAAGAATAAATAAATGATAACATAAGTTCTAGATAAGAAGACAATGCACACAATGCAAAGAAGTTATACCAAACATATATTATAGTGGAAATGACTACAATAGAAAGATAACACTTTAATTTCATGATGGGAGTTGATAAATATTTATGATAATAAATTTTAGGGTTTCATTTAGGGCAAACCATAGGAGCTAAGTTATTTTAAACCAGAGGAAAATGATGTCAAAACTAAACTTCTAGAGGCCATAACTTTTGATCTGTAACTCTGTTTGAGATCTCGTTTGTGATAAAATGACCATATGAAAAATTTAAGTCATACCTAACACACTATATTTGGTTAGGAATGTTCTTAGAAATTGTAGAGGCCATACATGAATATCTAAGGGTCTAAAAATACATTTTAGTATTATTGGAAATTTGGCCTTCTAGGCCAAATACCAACCCCTATAACCAAAAAAACTTCCTTGACACCCACCTAAACCTACACATGGTGATATCCTATATGGTGATGCATTATTTGGTCTTAGTTTGGACATTGTTAGTATTGATTAAGGTTTCATATGGTGTTAAAATATACTATAGATATTATCATATGTCATAGCTATGTTAAGATCTATTGGTGATGTGGTAGTGGTCATGGTGATCCTTGAGTGAGCAAGAGAGTGTCAAGATGTCTTGTGAGGTCTAGTGATTGGTTTTAATTTTTTTTATAAGAGTAAGGATCTTTTGAAAAAGTTAAGGTAATTTGGTCATTGTGAGGTTATTGGTTCTTATGGTATGTAGGCCTGTTTCAAGCCATTCCTTGTGAGAGACACTTGCTAAGTAATTTTAAAGGTGTATAAACTATTCTTGGGTCCTAATGAAAGCTTAGTGATGTGTGTCAAGGTTATTATCCATATCTTATTTGTTTAAGCCTATCTTAAGCTTGATTACCCCTTTTTAAGACCCTTAAATCCTTAATATGATTCTATTTTCATTTAAAACCTTTGAAAGGGGATTTTTTTTGATAAAAATTACATTATAAAGATATTGATAAGGTCCCATTCTCACCATATGGTCATGACCATGCATTTCATACCTTTAAAGGGTCTATTTTGAGACTTAAATTCTCCCTGACTCATTAATTAGGTCCCACACGTGTGAAAATATGTCTCTTCAACTCCCCTCAAATGTAACACCAATTTTAAAATTCTATTTGACTCATTTTTTTTCTCCCTCTAACCTCTAATTGAAACTCAAAGCTTTAAAGATGGAGAAAATGTAGGATAAGAGGTGTTTCCAAGTGTTTTTAATAGGTTATACAAACCTATATAGTCAAGTACATATATAGGGGGTTAGATGTTATAGGTGGGGTCATGTTAGACATTCTAGTGGAGTTTCATAATCATAATATTTAAAACAAGCTCAAAACTATTCCTTTCTCTCCATCGAGCTCTTTGGTAGTCTAGGTAAGCTTTCAGGGGTTCACTCATTTTGTACAAGAGAGAGAAGATCAAGATCTAAGAATTTAGGGAGAGGAAGGGGTCCCTTTACCTTATCATTAATTTAATATGTCTACTCATTCATTTCCCATGCTCTATGAATAATAGCTAATAATTTAGGTACTCCAGTGATCCTCTTCATTTGTGTAGGGGTTGAATTGACAATGGTTTTGGTGCATTTTTGAAGAGTTTTTGTAAATCAACACTTGGTGTGTGTTATTGAGGTCCACATAGACCATATACATTTACCTTCCACCAATGGTTAACATGTGTGTGGGTGTGAGAGAAATAAAATATTCATGGTATCTCTATTTTTAGACTGTAGACAAGTTTCCCTTTGTTACAGAGTATTCAAAGCTTGATAATGTAAGTGAATAGTGGTTACGGGTTATGTAATAGTTCTTTGGAATAAACTTGAACCCCTATACCTTTCCCAAGAACTCAAATAAACCACCATAAGTTCTAGGTACCCTTCGAGTCCTACTTTTAGTGTGACTATCATATGTGTATTGTTATCTGAATTTGCAAAGTGGAAACACAGTAGGTGTGAATATGTTGACTTGAAATGATTTAAAGTGTATTGTTATTTCATTATGCAAGCTAAGGAAATGGATTTTTTAATGAAAATGACACATGGTGGAGGTATTGAAGATATCAAGTAACATTGGATAGACATAAGAGCCTATAATAAAGGAAGAGGAGATAAGGTGAATAGGGTTCAACATGAATCAACCTCCCACCTAAGCCCTAGAATAATAGACCTCTTTTGACATTATGGACCTATCAAATCAGAATAGGAAAGTGGGATATATACTATTGGGTTGAATTATTGGAGGAATTTAGAATCTCTGAGGAGTCATATGGGACTATGAAGAAATATGGATATGGATAAAATAGGGTTGGGCAAAGATGAAAACTTCAAACTCAGTCTTAGAAGCATAAACACAATTAAGGCCCATTTTGAGCATATAAAGTACTATAAATCCCATTTTTGAAGAGTACTAAAGGTTTAGTGAGTTAAATAATATTTAGAGGGGAAAAATATCATTGAGAAGGTACCAACATGCTAAATATGCCTATGGAGCATCAAGTCCACCCCTCAAATGACTATACACACAACCAAGTAGACCTTATTCATCACCTACAGTTAGAGCTATGAAAAGAAGAGATAAATGCATTGAAGTTTTCATAATAATTAAATGAGATCTAATATATAATGAGTACTTATTTCTTCCAAACCTTGGTCTACACCTATGATGTGGTCCTTTGAGATGGACAAACGGGTTTTAGGTCTAATTAAGTCTATTAAGCCTAAAATAGGCACACATAGACCTATGGATGGGAATAAGAAATAGTTTAACCTCTTGAGTACATGATAATGGTGGTGATATTAAAGGAAATAAGTTGAAATTGTGAGAAAACCTCAAAGGGATTGAAGGGATGGTAACCTATGTCTCACAGGTTCGACATAACTTTAGGGTCCTAATTACCACTTACAGGCTTGATTATAAGCAAAGGGTAGGTTGAAATAAAGAGAGACTTCAAGGAACCTTAATTTTATGTGAGATGAAATAAACCATATTATAATTAATAGGTATGGTGAATCATGAAGATGGCTTCCTTCAAAATAAATTCACCTCTTATCCCCTTACATATGTAATCAGGCTATGAATGTATCATATAAACAATCAGGGGACAAGTGATTAAATTGAATATGGAAGATTCTAATAATTAGATGTAATTTTTTTATGATATACATCTTAGTATGACCTGAAATTTTTATTTATGAATATAATCCACACTCATAGTCTTAAGAAGTTTAAAACCACCTATAGCCAAGTACATAGGTAAGCCAAGCAGTCAAGGTCACATGAGGGAGATAAAGAAAGGAACCATATATAGGGCCAAATATCATGTAAAATAGGCTATGAATTATTTTAGTTAATTATATTTAACCATATTATAATAATTTAATCAATTTGACAGGTGAATAAGGCCTGAATGGTTTAATCAAGCCTAGTCAGGCCTAAACAGACACTTATAGACAAAGTCAAAAGAAGGAAGGATGGATTGTGAAACCCTAAAGGGAGGTGGATACATAATTATATAATTTATATTCTTGATGATTTTAGTGTTTTTTCTCAATGTGTTAATTCTTGAGATAAACAAAAGATCCTAATGGCCTACTTGGCCCATTAGGCCTAAAATAGATATGTACAAGCCTGTGCACAAGGGTTGATAACATATATGTATATAAAGTAGTTTATTGAAGTTAGATATACCTTAGAGATAGAGGTCATAAGGTGGAAATTTTTTCTAAGTGATGATATCCACAAGTTGGTAAAATAACCTAATGACCTATTAGGCCTTTTAAACCTAAATTAGTACACACAAATATACACCATAACTAAAAACATATGCAAGTTTATAGGTTATTTTAGGATAAAATCACTTGAGGGAGTTATAAAGGAAAAAATATGTATACATGATGATAATAGCCTCACGTGAGGTAAGAAAAACACCTAGTCAAGCCCTTAGGGCCATATAAACATAACCTCCTAAAAACCCTCAGCCTAGTTATATGAGGTATGCAGATAATAGTTTTAGGAGAAAAACTATTGGAATTGATATTGAAATAACCTAGAAGAATATTATATAAGTCATAAATCCATAAAAATGGTGGAATAAACATCAAACCACTTACGGTTCCAATGTTGGTTATCAGGCACTTAGGCTTGATAGCCATAACACTCAAAGCAGTCACATGAGAGTGGGAGTATAGAATTGGAGTTCAAGAAGATGGAGGTAGATGCAAAAGGTTTTGAAAAGTGAGAAAAAAGGTTTTATTATGATATTTAATCCCAAAAAACCTTCATGTAACTTATATTCATGAGACTTAATTTAAGCCTTCTAGGCCTAAAAGCCATTCTTAAGGCCCATAAACCCCACATCACATTGAGGCCTGCTTAGACCTTATACAAGTAGAACTGGGTCCTTGGAAAGGTGTGAAAGGATGTCATAGGTCATCTGAAGGATTTTTTATGAATAATAATGAAAAGGAATGATCAAAATTAGTCTTAAAACCACCTTGAGATACAACAGTCAAAATAATCAACTTGAACTATATATTCAAGTGCTTAGATATTTAATCACAAAAGGATTCAATGCAAATGACCTTAGAAAGACTTAAATACCCAAACACACTTGAAATCCATGAAGGAGAGAGTGTGTTTCAAAATACCATCTTAACGAATGAATGCTAAGACTATAAACATGTCCATAAGGCTTGCAAAGAGTTCAAGGTTCACCAACTTGAATTCATATCTCCACACAAAAGTTGCATGGGACCCAAATATTTTTAGGAATTTTAGGGGGGTCTATAGACTAAACATCTATGACAATAAGTTTGGGATTGGAGGTATGATATTTATGAACCATCATTAAGATGGTAGACCTCTAAAACCCTCCTTAAACCCTAATAATGACTTGAATAAGAAGATAATGAAGAATTGGCATCCATTTTTAGTATAATGACCTAATAAAAACTTGAAAAAATTGGTACACTCAAAGGATATGCCATTCATGGTACTTAGTTGTATGGACACTGTAGAGAATTGTCACAAACTAGTACTTGTTCAAGGTTTTGGGTAGAAATTAAGGAACAAATGTTTTTGAAGAGTGAAAAATAATTGGATCTGTTTTGTGACTTATTTCACCTCTATATAACACCACCACTCATAGTTTTCCATAAAAAGTCTTCTACAGGTCTATGCAATATAGAAGATCTATAAATTTAAGAAGATGGTGGTATAGTTACCTAAGTGAGACAAGGTTACAAGTGTATAATGATTTGAAGGGTTAAGTCATGGTGTAGAACACTTGTTTAGGTTTTTAACATGATATTTTACCTATTCTTAAGGCTCTATTCAATGTTTCATGGCCACAAAACATAAATAACCAAGTCATTAGGCCTAGTGGCCTAATAGACCTATTTATGTCAATAAATATAAATGTAGAATGGCATAGAGGGGATTATATAAGGTTAATGCAAGGCTAAATTATACCTTATAACTAATATGTTAAAGGAATAAAACACACATTCCATGGTCATCATGAAGGAGGAGGTAGTTTTAAGACTAGTCAACATGCATAGAGGGTGATGGGCTACCCAATCCTCATGTAGGCCTAATTACACCCTATTTATAATTTTTAACTATCATAAAGAGAGTGATTGATAATTTTAGGTATGGACATGCCTTGAATAAGTTAACTACAACCCCCACCACTTCATCTCAATGCCTAATGACTCATTTAAGACCACCAATTTGAAGGACACCATATGGGAGACCTACGAAGGATTATTATAACTAATTGTAATTAAAGTATGAGTTGAATATGGTCATTTATGAACTATTATATGTAAATCCATGTAATTTAAACCTTTTTCTCTCTTCTGATGATTCTATATATTTAGGCCTTAAGGCCTTGATTTGTATCCCTCACTTGGGTATGAGAATTTTTTTTAATAGTTTTATACTTGATGAACCTATTGGACTGTTAATGGATCGATACATCTTCTCCATGATTATTATCTAGTGTTTATTTTCTTGTTTTAATGTGTATAAGAGGTGTGAATTCTCCTTTGAGATGTCCTTTCCACACCTATATGCTGATAAGTTATCTTATGCAGGTTATATGATGTGTCAAAGGTTGGTGATCATGTTTGGAGTGTAAGATGGTTGGATGTTCCTCAAGATAGACCTCTCACCCATCACCTCTAAGTTGGATCCATTCACCATGACCTTCATGTAAAAAACTATTGCATAAGAACCTTGGATCTAGTGCTTTATTTCATGTTTAGTTCACTAGTGTTGATAAGAGCTCAAATAGAGTGAATAAGATATATTGGTGCATAACAACCCTTATATTATGTTCCTTTTATGCACTCTATATCCATTTTCATCCCAAAATTAATAGGTCTTAGTGAACTGAGCCCAAATAGATGCACTAAGGGAGCTATCCCCATAACCTAGAGGTCTAGCCTAGTCATAGGTCACCCACAACCTTGGGGATATTCCTGTGTTAGTCTATCCTTGAAGGTAGGCATGAACAACCTCCTTTAAAGGGTGAAATTTGGAGATATAATAGTTTTGGCATCCCTGATGGGATTAGATTCAAGCATTGGAGCACTTGTTTGTAGCCTTACAATAACCTCAAAAAGCATCAAGCACTTGAGAAATGAATTTTTAGTTAAATTTCATACTAGAAGGCATCATAAATTCATCATTATAGGGGTAACAAAGGTTCTTGTTCATAATTCACATAATCATGCATATGTTCCATGAAGAGGTATGGCTGCATATGTGGCAAAATTCTATCATACACTTCCTTATCAACATCTCTAACACCTATGCCAGACTTATAATACTTATCACCAAAAACATCTTGAACCTTACCCCCTAATGAGTCCTATACACCTCCTTAACAAACCTCTTATCCTCCTAATCAATCATGGCACCAAATTCTTGTTCCTTATAGTCATCCTAAGCAAATTTAATGATTTGAGCTTATAAATTGAGAAGCTAAAGGAGGAAAGAGATAGGTTGAAGTAATGTCCTATGTAGAAGATTAAATTTAAGCACCGAGCCTTTGTCCATGAGCAAAATTTCCTTGCCAACCAAGATAATATAGCCAAGATAATCACTCCATATCCTTTATTTACCTCTATGATCATTGGGGACTCCTTGGTTCATAATTGCTTTTTTGATGATAGGGTAAGTAGTTCATTTATCCCTAAACTATTGGCTGATAACTTTAATTTGGTGTATGAGCATACCTTCAACTTTAAATTTCTAGAATGGATTAGCTACAATGTCATTTAGCCTCATCAAAAACCTACAACTCATCCTTCATGCTTACCCCAAGCTCTCAATTTCACAAGACATTATTATTACAAACTTGCTACCTTATTTTTCTCTTTATTTGTCTAGTGACTTTATGGACAAAGCTGGGGAGTAATTATACTTTGATTTGGTTTATATGATATGCAAGGTTGGGTATGGTATAGTAGTAAAAATTAGGTATAAACCACTCTCCATGTTTCACCTTGAGCATTACACACTAAATACCTCAATTGTAGATTGCAATCCACCTTCTACTCCTAATTAGCCTCTTTGTGTTCTAGATCCCATTTAAGAACCATCCATGCCTTCTCAATATCATATAATAACTTCATCTTGGAGGCTTTCATATATTATAAAACTAGATTATGTTATGTATGTCCTTAAAATAAAACCTTCTCTTATGCATATTCAGAGTCAAGAAGAGGAGAAATGCATATAGTTTAGTTCTAGAGGTGTCTCAAGTTTTCTAACTTCCCTATTAGTCCTCCATACTGTAGCCCTTCATGAGGATCAAGGTACATCCCAATTTGACAAGGTAATTTAAGAATGGAATAAGAATAAATTAGTATCCAAGGTTGATACTCTTGAGGATCCAAGTTGGAATATAAATTTAATAACTTTTAAGCAAGCTAATGAGGTATATTTCCCCCCACCCCTCTCCTTTTTTGAAGAGGAACCAAATGCATTAAAGATAGAACTTGAGAATCTAGGTGTGGGGAAAAATTTGCCAAGACTAATCAATGAGTTTGAAGTCTTTCAAGAATTAGATCATGTTGTAGTTACATCTAAGTTTCAAGATCACTTTAAAGGGGAAACTTTAATCACCTATGATGAGGAAATAATTATTGGTACCCCCATTCATCCCATTAGATCAAACCTTGAGCATGAAGGATGGTTGGATGATGTGGATCAGTCACAATGGAATGATGTTGAAGTTGATGAAGATGGAACACAAGAAAAAAATCTACATGAACCCATTATTGAAGCTAAAAACATCTCAAGTGAGTTATATGATCATTAGCAACATCAACACCATGAATCCCTAGGTGAAATAGAAGGACTTAACATGATAGCTTGGAATGGTGAAATAGGACACTAGGCTAAGGCTTTAAGTGAAGAAGACTATTCAAGTTTAGAATCACCAAGACAAGATGAACTAGAGATTTAATGGATTTATGAGCTCCCATTCTCTATAAAAGATGAGGATGACTAATTTGTAGTAGAACATGAGACTTGTTATAACTCTATGGGAGAGTTAGAGATACTTGATTAACATAGTGATTCACAAGTAAATGGTAAGAATGAAAGTGAACTCCATGTATTTTAAATTAATCATGAAGAAATGAAATTTTGGGAGGACTTGGGTAAATTTTGTTCAAGTTTAGATAATCCACCTCTACCTCATGAAGAGCTTAAGAAGGGTCTTAAAGAGAACACTATGACACCTGACCATTTTGAGTCTCATAAGCAAAATCAAGGAGAGCTTAATGACATGTGGTAACCATGATTGTACACCTATCAATAATTTGAAGGACTTGACAAACCACCATATCAAATAAAGCAGAATGAAGACACTAATCAAGGCCTACCAATTGAATTGTTAAGGTAATCACTGCATGAGATCATGACAAATCAGGAGCAACTCATGATTGAGGTATAATTGACATTGATCATGCAATGAGGACAAATTTGGAATGATTATGATTGGGTTTTCGACTCATAAATAACCCATGCATTTAGAGATAGAAAAAGAGGGTCCAACTACTCTCCCAAGAGGTCATCAACATGACAATACCTTGAATTGTAAGTGAGAGTCCTCATACAGTGAACAATGTTTGATTGGACTCACATTAAGACATGGAAATGACCTCATGGTGACATAGTGATCAAAAACATTTTCCATTTGATCTTATAGGAGAAAATTGTTTGATCTTAAGTTAGTTATTTATAGTGTTTTTTGTCTTATTTTAATAAGTGGTCAACACGAGTTTAGATTGTTGCCTTATTACTTTGGCGTCTTTCCCTATTTGTTCTTAGGTTTAGGTGTTGTATGCTTTGGTGTCTATTGTGTGTTTTATATTTGTTGTTGAAATCCTATGAGGTGTCTTTAAGTTCTAGGTCTATTTGGAAATATAAGAATATGGTCATACAAGTCATGATATCAAATGTAAAGTGAGTGGGTTTTCTTGACTAACAATATAGTCAACCCATATGAGTCACAAAAAATGTTGGTAATTTGGCCTCCTAGGCCAAATTACAATCCCTAAAAATAACAAATTTTACATGACATTGACCTAAACCTACACATGGTGATCTCCTGCATGGTGATGTCTTATTTGGTCTTAATTTGAACATTGTTAGCATTGATTAAGGTTTTATATTGGGTTAAAATATGCTACAAATATCACCATATTTCATAGCTATGTTAAGGTCTATTTATGATATGGTAGTGGTCATGGTGATCCTTGAGTGAGGAAGAGAGTGCAAAGATGTCTTGTGAGGTCTAGTGAGTGGTTTTAAACTTGTTTGATAAGATTAAGGATCTTTTGACAAAGTTAAGGTAATTTGGATATTTTGAAGTTATTGGTTCTTATGGTATATGTGAATGTTTTAATCCATTCATTATGAGAGAGACTTGATAAGTAATGTGAAGGGTGTATAAACTATGTTTGGGTCCTAATGGAAACCATTTATGTGTGTCAAGGTCAGTCTCCATAGCCTATTTATTCAAGCCTATATCAAGCCTTGATTATCCCTTTTTAAGACCCTCAAATTCCTAATATGAGTCTATTTTCATTGAAAATCTTTGAAAGGGTGGAGTGTTTTGATAAAAATTGCATTATAAAGGTCTTGCAAATTTCCCATTCTCAATATATGGTCATGAATAGGCATTTTATACCTTAAGAGTGTCCATTTTGAGACCTAAATTCACCTGCACTCATTAATTAGGTCACACACATGGGAAAATATTCCTCTTCATATCCCCCAAAATGTAACTATTAGCCAAATTTGGCCCACATAAGAAACTTGTGATTGGATGTGGTTTGAAGTTGAGCAGGGTCCTAGTTGAGAAGCAATCCAATAGGAAGAAGAAAAAATAACCTTCATGTAGATCATGTTTTAGTTGTAATCTTTTGAAACACTTTAAGCAAGCTTAAAGTGTGAACTTAGTGATTTTAAGGAGCTAGACTATCATAACACATCATACAAGAACAAACAATCCAGTTCAGTTACACATTTGATACATACACTTGGGAGGTCAACTAGAGCCAAGGGAATGTATAGACATGATGATTTTGGTCCCATAAATATCATCTACAATTTTTTTTATCTGGATGAGTTCTCTATCTCAAGATATAAGCTTCCAAAGTTGAACTAACAAAGTGGGACGTGTGCACATACATCAAATTTGGGCCTCATGAAATAGACATTTGAATTCAAATGTTCTAAAGATGAATGCATGATTGATAAATGTTTAAATCATGGAAGCTTGAGTCAAGATCCAATGGCAAGTGGTGATTTAGTGAGTCATTAGGTCTCAAAGATCCAAGAAATCATGTTTAATCATGCATTAAATATTAATGATGAGCTCACATTCAAAAGGTTAGTGTATCCTAAGATTGAATGTGTGGTTAACAAGTGGCAAGATCTTAGGTGCCCATATAAATATCTAATGGTGCAAGGTTACTGACAAATCTAGTGGGTCCAAGTTTATCAATGGTGTGCAATCCATCATAAAAAGAAGATCTAATGGTGAGCAGTGGGTCAAAAGGCAGTGGATCTTCAAGACAAATGTGTGGGTAACAAGTCTCTCAACCATGTTAAATTAGTAAAAGATCTATGTCTCATGTCTATTTATACAGAAGAGAATCGATGGTGCAATTCAAGGTTAAAAAGTCAATAAGACTCAAAAGAGGTGTGAGGCTACCAAATGTCTTAATTTGATAGCCCTAAATCAATAATCAATGACCAATGAATAAAGTCAAGCTTAGGATATTTATGATGGAGGTTGATGAAGTAGTTTTTGACCTAGATTTAGGCAGATGGATGCATAGAGTTGAGTTTGAATATGATCCTAGGATGAATGAAAATGGATAGTTCAAGATCAAATGTCACCATTAAAACTCTATAGAAGTAGAAGAGGTCTTTTTGGGTCTAATATAGATTGAAGGTAAGCTACTAGGCTACTTAAGCAATGCAAATACACCCAAGTGGATATGATGACTATATGAAAACCAATAAATGGGATTGATTTTCATCTATAGTAGATATGTGCTTATGGGTTGTATTAAAGATCACATAAAGGTATAAATATGATAGTCATATCATCCACAGTTTTTATAAATATTTAGCCACCTAAAGTAGACATAGTCATGGCTTTGTCAGGCCCAAGGATATGAGGATTTTGTCCTTATAATGAAGCCAAGTGGAATATAGCATAGAGTCCTAGTAACATTAATTCATGAGGAGCTTGAGGAGTTCATATAACTATTGTCTTGATCATTGATGACTCCCTTATCCATTCCCCCATGCATGTTACCCATCTCTCTCATTCCCTTCTACTATAAATATGGGATTCTAAGACTTGAAATGGATCCCTCTCTTAGGCATGACTAGACTCTACAAAGATTGATCTTTGTAACCTCTTGAGATAAATAATTGATTGTTTTAGATTTCATGGTTATTGTATAGTATGTTAACATCAGTTTGATTTATAATATGGTAGAAATCTCTCCCTTATCAAGTCCTGATCTCACCTAGATACTAATTTATCTTGTTATGCAAGTAATTTTTAGTGTTTAATGTCATGTGATTGAAGCTAGCAAGTAGATTAATTGATTGGTTCATTCCTTAAATTAGGTATTTCCATCACTTCCCTTAGGTTTTGATCATTTGGTGAACCTCTACATGAAATACTAATGCATCATAGTCATTTGGAGTTATAGATTTAGTCTTTTGCTTGTCTCATTAGTGTTTTTAGAAGTTTAAATAGAGTGGATGAGCAATCAGTTTAAGTGAATCACCAAAATTAACATAGATTTACCTTTCAATTATCTTTCTCTCCCTTTTCATCCTAAAAATTAATTTATTTTAGTGTAAATGAGCTAAGTGATACATCACAGGAGCTATCCTCATTAAAAATACTAGAGGTCTAACCCTACCATATTTGACCCACAACCTAGGGTTATTCCCATAGTGTAACTCAATTGGAGAGACCCTGAAGAAACCTCTCCAAGGGTGAAAATTGATTTTATAATAGTTTTTAGCATGCCTGGTGGGACCAAGATCCAAAATATTGGAAAGATTGTTGGTGTGTCTTTCCTCTAATCAACTTTTAGAAGCATATAAGTTATCACCAATGTAGACTCTGAATCAAAACTTCTAGTTGTAAGTAGCATAGGTATGTCTCATTGAATATTTTAATTAGTTTTTGCATTCAAGGTTGATATGAAAAACTATGGTGGATACCCCTATCATTCACCTCCTTATCAATAATTTCAACATGATCCTCATGATCCATATGATCTTAATCAACCTTACCAAGAGTTCTATCAAATCTATGACAAACCTTATCAAGTTTTTCATGATCCTTACTATTAAGGGCATGGATCTTACCTTTATCATGACCCATATCAACCCTACCATGATATCTATCATCTGTATGATGAACATGACCAACCATGTACAAAGCCTTACCAATAATATGGTGACCCATACCAATCCTATGATAACACTCATGAATCCTATTGTCTTCTTGATTAGACCTATCAAGACCTAAAGAAATATATCTCAAGCTTCAAACAAACCCTATTTGGCTATGAGAAATAGACGATAAGCATAGATACCCAAAAGAGCTATGGGTGGGAGATTTCTAAACATGAAATTCAGAGCATGAGAGATAATTTACATTAGGTGAAAGAGGTAGGTGCATCCTTCATAAGGCAAGGCCACTCAAATTTTAGTGTTGATATTTTAGAAATAAGTGGTCTAATAGTACAAATTGAAGAGAGGCTAGTACTTTATGAAGAACCCCAGGGTCATCATAATCATCATCATCATGTTCCCAAAGAGATGCCCTTTTTCCTTCATGAATGCCAAACTAATATTTATCATAGCCTTCAAAATTCCATTTAGACCTTGCCTAACTTTCCTACTTGGAAGTCTATACAAGAAAGGCCTTAAAAGGATGGACAAGCATGCTTTGAGGAGACTAATATCCAAATTTCTCAGTAGATCATATAAGAGACTTCATCTTCAATTTTATAGGGGAAAATATCTAACCAATTGGTCCATGATTTTGTGGCTAATTTAGCCAAGCAAATTGAGTTTTCAAATTAGCATCTCTAACATTTAATAGTAGCTGCAAAAGCAATGAAACAACAAAATCCTTCTTTATCACCCATAAAAAAATCAAGTGCAAAAGTAGAGGTTTCTAAACCTAAGTTTATGACATGAAATTAGATTCAATGGTCAAGAGAGAAAGAAAAACATTCAAGTATAAACTAAGATTCTATAGTCAAGATCAAGTATGAGATCATTCAGCCTCCACTCTTTTCCCCTAAAATAACTAGAGCCTTTCCTTCATAGAGATCCATTCAAAAAGTAAAGAAATAGAGATAGAAGGTAAAGGTTATCCAAGAAGAGAAGCTCCATGAGCAAAATCAGGTATCGATAGTAACTATTGTCACTAAATATTGCACCTTAGAATAAGTTGTTCAATATTCTTCTATATTTGGGAAACATGGTAATATTTTTAGATATGTGGGTGTACCTATATTATAAATGAGCCTCTAGATTTAAGGTCTAGTTCCCTGAATAGTTACTTATCACTTAAACTACTACTTACTTATGGGGAAAAGAGTTAGGGAATACATAAATTGAACCTACTCTAAAGGAGGTGATGTGCCAAAAATGTCTTCCACATGACCATCATATTTATACCATGATGAAACAAAGAATAAAAACTAGTCTCTATGTTTTAATGGGTTCTAACATGAGCATTTTAATATAGTGGTGACATGTGAGCAGCAACACAAGACAAGTGAACCAGAGGGAAGATTACACACTCCAAGGATAATCATACACGTAAAAAAGCTTTACACACTAGACTACACTCTATATGAATTTTTAGACTAAGAACTCTTGCTCAAACATGAAAGGATAAGGAAAGGAAGGATATAGGATTATCACTTATCATCACCATACATCACTTGCAGACTTAGACAATTGTTTAAAACTTAAAAAATAGAATTACATTAATGTTCAAAATAAAAATATGACATCAATCTAAAATGGCTTCACTATACCTGATGTGGTCTCTTTTTACAATAGATTCAAAGCTATAATTATAGAAGAAAGGTAAAAAGAGAAAGGGAGCCTTAATGCTCAAAAAAGGAATCAATCAGTTTAAACATTTGAACCATAGTTGTGGTTACTTTTACAAATTATGCTCATTCAAACCTTTTGATTGATCTAGGTCACTTCAAGTGGTTATAAAGTTACATTATTCCCTCATTCATGCTCTATATAGTTACAACAATGAGATCAAGTGGTTTTGAGCTAAGTTCTAGCATCAATGTAGTTAGAATAATCTGATCTATTTATTAGACATTTGTCTTAGTGCTAACTACTTCAAATAGGTTTGTCATGGTGTGCATAGTGAAGGACAGGGTCCCTTTCATGTAGTTGGTCCTAGAGATAAAACCATTGGAGCCTACATGTATGCCTTTTTGGCATCCTTTAAAATGATAGCACTTGTTCAAACTAGATCATGTTTGAACTTGTTCTTATGTCCATGGGTCCACTATAAACATAAAACCAATTTTAGACTATTAGTTTTCCTATAGTTGTTATATTATGCCACTTTTCTTGATGCCTTGTTCCTATTAGGTCCATATAAATCCATTATGTCACTACAAGAACTGAGGGTTTATGCATCCATGTAAACTTGTTTTAGAATGACAAACACATTCACCAAACATGAACCCTACACACTGCACCTCATCAAAACATAAGTCAATATTGGGCTCTAATGGATTCTTTTATCTTCCCTATGTCTAACTACATCATTGTGTCATTTTCATGGTGTTCAATCAAGATTCAATGGTGGAAAGATGACCCCATGAGACCCATTTTCTTTTGTAAAAAATGGATTCTTGACCTCCATCAAAAGTCTTGGGCTCTCCTTTTTCCTAATTAGCTATTAAGCTCTAACTCAACTTATTGACATATTGACCTTTGATCACACTATAAATCTTGGTCTATACAATCAAGCTCTAGCCATCAATCTTTCCCTTGACTTGTCAACTTTGTCCAATCTTATGCCACATGTCAAATACATGTTGATTCTTAGGATCTGCTATTAGTCTACCAGCCTCACATGCTTATGCTATGTGTCGATATTTTAAGCTCCTTGATTATTTGACTCATCTCACACCATTTGATCAAGATGTATGATGCAACATAAATCATCAAATCAACTAGGACCCACCATTTTAAATCCAAAGACCACTTCATGAGCTTAAAAATAACATCCTTGCTCTTACAAAATGGCATTTGCATAATCATGATTGATGTTCATGTGACCATAATTGACATTAACATGACCATATATGACATTCACATGACCATCAAATTTAAGATCAAAAAGATTTATTTTTATCAAGCTTAAACTTGATGTTAGAGTGAATGTCTTATGTTGTAGGTCTAACTTCAGAAGCTTATAACTTGAGTTAAAAATATTATGTAGACTTGGAAGTTTTAGAGCATGTTCTTAGCATGTAGAACTAAAATTACACATGATATATTAGTCATGTGAGGATTCTTGGGTGAATATAAAAAATTCAAAAAAGATATAGTATATTCATTCTTGGATGACATCCTAGACGGCCTGGCTCCTTAAACTCAGCAAGCTAAACTTTGAAGGCTTATATCTTGAGATAGAAGGCTCATCAAGATAAAAAACTTGTAGGGCATGATCTTGGCACTAAGGACATTGATCACATGTGGTTTGATGCTCACATGAGGCCTTATAAGCATATTTAAAAATTGTAAAATTAAGATGTTCCATTTTGGTTTCCATGTGACATCCTAATAATGGTCTAGATTCATAAAGCTTGTTCTTGAGATAATGCTTCATATTTGAAGTCTCAGATGAATTACTTAAGGTATAAGCAAAACTATTTCATGATCTAACTACATTGATCACCATGAAGACCTAACATTTGAATATATGACCTTAAAAATACCCTTAAGACATCAAATGGCACAAGGATTGAACCGAACCATGACCACAACTAATATGGATTATGAAATGACATAAGATGAGATATATTATACCCCATGGCATTATAAAAATAACCTATACAAATTTTGAATATAGGGGGTTGACCCATTTTGGCTTATAGTAAAAATGGTTAACATTCTTGGTGATTTCTCAAGGGTGGAATGCTTGTTATGCCATGACCAATTGCCTAATCTTGTCCATTAGGCTATAGAGTCACAAGTCTATAGATTGGATATACAAAGTGCCTTAAACAATACATAAAACACAAGAAAACAATATGAATAAAACATAAAGTAATGAACTAAGCAAAGCACACATGTGCTTAAGAGCACTTATTGGAACACAACACACACAACAAAAAATCAAACACTTAATCTAATATTTACAAAACAAACCTTCAACTCTCAATAATAGGGTTTTAAATGTATCCCATTCATAAGGATAGGTAGCTCTTCTCCATTTATCCTTGATAAATTAAAAGAGTTTCTTTGCTTGCACTTGATGATGACATATGGCTTACTCTATAGGGTATCAAATTTGGTATACCTCCCTAGTTTTTGTTTATCTTAACCCATTTTCAAGACTATGTCACCTTCTTAAAATGATCTTGGAGTTGATTTCTTATCAAAAGACTTCTTCATCAATACCTAGTGATGTTCCATAGCTTGATAAGCTTTATCTCTAGTCTCTTGAAACTCCATTAGTTCTATCAATCTCACATCCATTAGAGTGTTCTCAAGCAACTCTAGTTGATGTGATAGCTCTAAGGCAGACAAATCTTGAGAGATATACAACCTAGATTCCTTTCTATAGACAAGGACAAAAGGAGAATTCCTTGTTGACCTCTTGGGATTTATTCTATAAACCCATAAGGCTATCTTCAATTTGATGTGCCAAGCTCTTTGATTATGCTCCAAGGTTCTCTTGATGATTCTGATCAAGTTCTTGTTAGTAGATTCAACAAACCCATTACCTTGAGGGTAATAGTTGGATGAAGTGCTTAAGAATATGCCATTATTATTTTCCCAATCAGATGTCTTAACACCCTAAAAGCAAGAGATTTTTTTGAAATAATAGGAGTACTGAACCTTGTTATGATGCTCTCATAGAACTCCAAGATAACACTCTCATTAGCTTCCTTCAATGCTACAGCCTCAACCCATCATTTAAAATAGTTAATTTCTATGAGTATCCATTTGTGACCAAAACTTGATAGGGTATTTATCATGCCAATGAAATCAAGACCCCATTACATGAAACACTGATCAACTTGGATAGGCTTCAAAGGAAGGGTTGAAAGCTTTTACTTTCCTACAAAGAAAGCACATTATCGACACCTTCTCACCCAAGAATGGAAATCCTTGAAGAGGATAGGACAATAATAGCCTACCATCATGATCTTGGTAGCTGTGGTTCTTAGAGAGAAATGCCCTCTTACTGTCCCATCATGGAACTTCTCAAGAAACTCTCTAAATTGATCATTATCAATACATATTAATAGCACACCATTAATGTCCCTCCTAAAAATAACACCATACATAAGATAAAAGGGAATGTATTACAATATAAAATATCTCCATTGTGATCTATTCATATTATTGGGATACTCACCATTTCAGATAAATATGATCACATCTTGTGTCCAGATTTGTGGAGGAAATGAACCAACTGGTTGGGGACAATCATGGTTGACTAGGGCCTCATATTTTAAATCATGAATATTTATATTTAGATGTTCATAAAGGCATTTTCCCCTTAAAATTTTTATCACTTTAATATCAACATCATAATACATTACCTTAGTGTTCCACCCTATTCTTTTTTCATTAAGGTCTTTGCTCAAAAGAAACCCTTTGGTGCTAGGATGAGAGACCGTAACATGAATATTGTTATTTGAGACCACATGTCTAAACTTATTTAGTCCTCTTAAAATAACAAGGACATGTTTCTCGACAAAGGTGTACTTGACTTCATCATCTTTTAAACCTTGACTAAAGAATGCAATAGGCTACTCTACACCTCATCATTCTTTTACGTCAACATGGTTGAGATAGTATCAATGTTAGAAAATGAATACAACATTAATCCTTTAGTAAAATTAGGATTCACAAGGATAGGATTTTTTTCAATTTCTTTCTTTATGGCTTCAAAACTACTTTTACCCTCTTTGGTCCAAGAAAAGACTTAGTTCTTCCTGAGCATAGCTATGATAGGTTTCACCAAAGATGCAAAACTAGGTATGAACCTCTTTAAAAAAATTATCTTTCCCAAGAAAATTTTAATACTTTTCTTATGCAAAGGAAATGATAAGCCTAGAATAGCTTCTATTCTCTTAGTATCAATAGTTAAACCATCTTTGGAAACAATATGTCCTAAGATCTTACCTTCATGAATAACAAAGATGCATTAATTTAGGTTAAAAGACACTCCATACTACCTACATATTTCAAAAAATAATATCAAGTATTTCATGTGTTCATTAGAATATTTAAAAAATATTAGTATATCATCTAGATAAACCAATAACATCTCATTGATCAAACCTTTGAAGGCCATGTCCATTGCTCTTTGAAAAGTGGCACCAACATTGGACAGACCAAAGGGCATCTTACTATAAGAAAAATTCCCATATTTCGTAATGAAGGATGTCTTAAAATTATCATCTTCATTGAATAAAATCTGATTATAGCTTGAATATCCATCTATAAGAGAGAAAAGTTGAGAACCTAAAAATATTTACAGAATCTGATCCATTGAGGGTAGAAGATAGTGATCTTTGAGTAACACTCTATTAATATCTCTAAAGTATACACAAATCGTTATCTCTTCATTATTATTTATAATAGGCACAAGGTTAGCTATCCACATTGAATGCTTGATGGGAAATATTATCTCAGATTCAAGGACTTTGGTAAGTTCTAACCTCACGAGTTGCTCAACCTTGGGGTTGATGGGTCTTTGCTTTTGTCTAACTAGTTTAACTCTAGGTTCCAACTCAATGGTATGGTGTGATAGGATAGGATCAAATCCTTTAAGGTCCTTATATTACCAAGAAAAGGTATCATGAAACTTTCTACATAGCTCAATGAATGCTTTCTTCTCCAATATAGAACATACCTTGCCTAGTTTGAGGAGTTTGTCCTTGAAGATCAAGAACCTTTCGTAATTCTATTCTTTTGTAGACATAATAACTTTATGTCTATTATTTTAATAATTCTCATTTAAGATACTTTCTAAGGTCACCAAACTCTTAGGTAACTTATTAGTCCTTAGTTTTATAATTTTATCACCCAATTGTTCTTGGATCTACCTTTGATTCCTTGAAGAAAACTCAATCTCATTTTGTAAGAAGCATGTAATTTGTTTGTCACTATCAAACACTTGTCAAGACACATAATTATAAGGTACATAAGGTCTAATAATTATCTTAATATGAGAATGATTTACTTACCCATTGAAGGCCATGAATCAAACCTTAATACTTAGCCACATTAAAAGTGTAAACTAAAATTAAATATGCATGAAGTATAATATTATTATTTGGATGGAGAGACCAACATAACACTAGACCCTACACCAAATTTACTTCTTGAACCATCAAAAAACATCTTCCATAGCTCATCATCTTCACCCTCTTCCTTGGCAAGTAGAGGTGTCAGTACTCCTTTTTCATGTATATGTTTTAGAGTAATGTCAGCTTATATTTCAAGAAAGGAAGAAAAATAAACTAGATATGGGTATGGTTGAAAAACTTGTTTGGTTATGCGCATGTTGAATCAGATGATTATGGAGAGCTCCTCTTTGGATTGGGAGGATGAATTGTAAATAATATAACACTAAAGCAAATGGTTGGTTAGATAGATAGCTAGGTGGATTTCTTAGCACTAGCTAGATCCTGGAAGTAAGATATTCCTCAGGGGATATCAATCCACACATTTTAAACAATTAAGTTTAGAAAATAAAAGACAATTATTTGCATTAATAATAAAAAGCTACTAAAATTGAATACAAGAAATGATTGATAAATAAATAGATTTAAAATGACTAATATAACAATAAGTGGGTCAATAATAATGATAAATAGTTTGGGTGTGATTCAGAAAATAGGTTGGGGGTTTGTGAACAAATAGATAAAAAGAAAACTAGATTTGATTGAAGGTAGGTGGAAGAAAATATCTTGCTGTTATTTTATACCATAGTGACTGTCGGTAGTTGGTGTAACCATAAGTGGTTAAGGTGACCATCGATGGTTGAGGTGATCATCAATGATTGGACAGATCATTGGTGGTCAGAGTGACCATTGGTGATTTCTACATATTGTAGAGATGATTACATAATATGATTAGTCAAACATTAGTCTAATAAATCAAAAGAGAAATGCATAAGAGTAAAAAAAATTAAGCCTATTTATTCATACAAGAATTTATAATGACAATGAAATACAAATGAAATTAAGTAAGAAACTTATACCTTTCCAAGTGAATCCATCCTCCAAGAGTAACTCAAAAACGTGTTATCCCTTGATCAAGATCTCTTATCTTCAACAACAATGGTGGAAAAATCCTCCAATGTCTCAAGAACTCCTTGTACAACCTAGGCTTATGATTTGGAATCACTAAACTAGCCTATCAATGAAGCTTGAAAAATAAGATCAATGGTCAAATGCAAAGGATTGTGGAAAACATTTAGCATTATAAATTTTCACAAATCAAGCTTACAAATGATGTTTATGACTCTTCTATTTATATATTTTCAAAATGGTCCAAGATCAACCATGACCATCCATATCAATATTGAGATGTGTGGCCATGAATTAATCTAATTATGTAATTAAATACATAAATATCGCTCATAAATATTTGAGATAGAAGGGAATTTAAGAGTTATGGAGGGTTTTAATGAGGAATAAAAGACCCATATTACTAATATTTTTTGCATTTATGGCTTATAGATGCCACCCCATATGATGATGTCATTAGGTGTTGTAGATATCAACAATAAATTTTTAATAATGAGATATTCAATAAGTTCCATGGAATTCTTAAGCTCTTAATTTGGATTAATTAGCTTAAACAAGGTTAATCAAGTTTAGTGAAATTATTTGAAAATTGGTGCACAATTAATCAAAATGGTTAGAAAGTCATATTACTAGGTTGTAATTTGACTCGAGAAGAATTATAAGGTAATGCTAGATGTGTTAGAACTATATTCCTATTTAAGATTTTGTCAATACAAAATAACAAAGGTATGCAAAGTGTACTGATGAATTAGAAGAAAAGAGTGATCCAAAGCATAAAAATGTATAATCATCATTTTAACTCAAAATTAATTGATCAAAGTTAGGAATCACATAAAATACATTGCCCCATTTAGGGATACATTAGCCTAAAACACATTTGTAAATTATAAGCTTGAACATTTTAGCGCATTTTAATGATTTTGACATCAAATGTGCATTTGAGTACAATTCGAGTAAGATTAACAATTTCGACATAAATAGTGTTAGGAATTGGATGTCTACATTTTTACCCTATTTAAGAAGGCGTAGTGAGATATTCAGGTGAAGTAACATATTTTCAAAGAAAAGAGTTGTCAAGAAGAAATTGGAAATGACCCATGATGCCCCATCGAGAGGACATATTAGGACGAGAGCGAAGGATGGACTCTCAAAAATAGAGGGACAATGAGAGATTAAACCATGAAATAAATCACATCTAAATGAGATAATACTTGCACATGTGGTTACCATCAATGATCAATATATAATAAGAGGTATAATGGGCCCAAAGATGGGGGGAATGGGAAGGATTCAATCCAAACATGTAAGGGACACTCTTGAAACACACCCAATTTGAGAGTGTAAGCTACGCACTTATGACATTGATCAATCTCGAGACAAGTTACACACTAAAATATTTCCATCATGGGCTTTAGTTTGGAGAGCTTAGAATTAGAGGAAAAAAAATGGTCTACAAAGAGAAGATAATAAGAAGTTCCCCAATAGAGCAAATATGATCATGATAAAATGGTTTTACCCTAGTAGGACGAATTTTGATCATTGATAAAGAATAAATAATTGTTTGCCCCTATAGAGCTTATTTGATTTTAATGTTTTTTAGATGTTGTGACCCAACATGGAAAATTGACAAGACACATAGTTCAAGGAGATAACCCAATAGATATGTTAAAGTGAGAGAGCACAAATGTACATGCGATGGTGTAATGGCTTAGAAAGCCACATAAACCCCAGCATTTGAGATGCATAAAGCAATGAAAGAGATGAAAAAAAGAATGAAAGATAGCTAAGATGACTCCAAATTTACTAGATAAGTGGACATTTCCTACATAGTTCCATGGACTCATGTTTCAACCTGAAATTTAAGCCAAAATAGTTCACCCAAGTTTGGGAGAGAATGGAATGAAGAATGATGAAAACTGACCAATAATTCATTAGACTCATAATTTATGCAAAAAGATGCATGTATAAGCATAGATTCGAGTGCTAAAATGAATGATACCTAGATTCCTATTTTCATATTATGAGCCTAGATTATGCAAAGTGTTCTTGAGAATCATTCATCAAAGCTGTGTTAATGTTATGACATTAAAACCTAAGCATAATGTGTTTGCTATAACAAAATAAATTAGGCATCATAAGTATGAATAACTTAGAATGACATAATATTCCAATTGCACTGAGTTGGTTTAAATTTGAATACCTATAACTAAGGATAATAGTAAAATAATGACCAAAACCATAGTTATAACTATTTACATTCAAACAAAAATCAAAGACAAAAAATAAGATAAACTCAAATGAACCTAACTTTAAATCAAGATATGATCAATCAAGACTTAAGTAGGAACAAAAATGTTTAAAAACAAAAACTAAGAACATCTTAATGACATGTGACCAAGATAAAAATAATCAAGATCCATGTGGACCATCAAACACATTCTTGAACACAAAAGAGAAAAATAAAATCAAACAAAAAAACACATGACCAAGATGAGACAAGAAGTAATAAAAAGAGAAAAGAAGAATAAATAAAAGGAGAGGGTGTAAAATCACAACAAAACACCAAGAAAACTTAAATAAACACACATAAACAAAAAACCAAATTAGTGTGGTTTAAAGACAAAGGTTCATACACATACGGTAGAGGCATTACTTTCCACCACAACATAACAAAGAACAATGACACAAAAATTGTTCCCCAATTAAAGAGGAATAATGACAAAGGAAATGGGGGAAGAGAAGAAAAGGAAGGGGTTGGTTGAGATGACTCTAGATGCACAAGATAAGTAGACATTGCCTACATAGTTTTATAGACTCATGTTCCAACATGAACTTTAGACCAAATGTAGTTCTCTAGGGAAATGGGATAGAAGAAAAATGATGATCAGACCAACATGATTGATGTTATAGACGAAATGGAAGTTATGAAAAACAAATGAGAATGGTCTTGCAAACAACAAGTTGATTGGATGAGAAATAATGATCTTGCAAAATGGCAAGTGAATGGAACAAGATAAACTGGTGTATCTTTGCTTGCAAAACGGAAAGAGTGTAGCATGGTGGGATGGGAATATACAAATATATAGAAGCATGAAATAATGTTTTTTATTTTTTTGTGGATCGTGTTATGATGTTTTTGGTATTTCTAAAGTATTTCCAATGTTTTTAGGATAAAATGTGCACAAGGTGGGACCATCTAGTCAAGGAGATAAACGACTGAGAGTAGGGGTTTCAATAAAAAAACTAAGGTGGTTACAATATCCCATGCTCACAAATAAATGAGAGTGAGGATCTTGATAAGACAACAAATGCATATAAAGAGTATAAAATGTAATAGAGAATAGTGTGCAACATGAAGTAACTTTGAATAATTTATCTTATGTTCACTTATTTGTAATAGTGCAGTAAAAGCCTTGAATTTATTAGTGTAGGTTTTTATTTTTCCCTATTTATTGATTAGAGAAATTGTATTTCTTGTGCATACATTGAGTTTTCCTACATTTGTGGGATAGGCTAGCTTATGGGGAGGTGTGTGTCATAGATGTATCATAGGTGTCATAAGTAACTCCCTTAATGGGAGTTACTTCTCTATTCTTAGCACCTTGTCACCACCTTTTGCGAAGGAGTTACTTACGTACTCTCCTATTTGTAGTCCTCACTTTGGCCATCTCATGTTAATCATATTTTGGTTTTCGCTATTTTGTCTTGTGCAATTTATCTTACTATGTTATTTTCAAATTGGTTTAGTATCTATGTGGTGTGCACTTGCTTCAACTCGTGTGATCATGTCTCCATTGCACTCGCATTATTCAAATTTTGGAAACAACTCCGATATGGTATTAGAGTAAGAATAGTAATCATGTGTTTGGTTATGCTTTTAGTTCATTTTGAAATCGAGAGGAGTGGAGTTCTCTTTGTTTTTTATTTTCTAGATCTGATCTAAAATAAAAAAATATATCATTTCTATTTAGTTTCCTTGGGATCCTTGGCCTTTGAGTGTCTTGGCTATCTTCACTTTAGGTGTTGGTTCTATTCTTGGGTGCCATTGTTGTGTGGAGCACCAGAGGGAGGAGAAACACTCATCTGGTAGAGCATAATTTCTGCTACAGTCCACAACAAGCTTCTGCATTTTACACCAACCTTCAGCGGCACCAAGCTTCTACATTCTGGTCAGTAGTAAACTTTAGTTCCAGCAATAGAAGGTCGTACAGTGCACAAGTCTACAGGTTCAAGCACTTTTGGTCTGTGCCAACTTCAACATCCTTCACTTCTGTCATGCCATCCTTTGTACGACGTCCAAAATAAGGTGTATGGCATCCAAAATAGCAAGCTTCTGTGCCAACTTCTGCAACATCTTCAGCCTCTATCTTTCTAGCATGCTAGTCTCTAGCAAGGTGCCTTCAATTCTACCACACATCAGGTCGTACGGTCTCCAACATAGGTTTGCACATTTATCTTTTATCTTTTTTGAGTTAAATTTTGGACTGTGCTATTTTGGCACCCCTTCCTTACTTGGCATTCTATGTGGCACCCCTTGGACATGTGGCATCCATTATTCTGTCTATGCTTCATTTTTTTTAGTTAAAATTGACTTGATAAAACAAAAATCAGTCAATATAACTGAATATTCAGTTTTATAGACAATTTTGTAATTTGAGGGTTTTCATTTTAAACTTGTATATTTGCCTATCGATGACGAAGGGTGAGGCCCAGGTTGGTGGGAGGATAATTCTCACTCACACAAACCTCCTTTGGATTCCTCTTTTCGTGATGAATCCAATGAGTGGTTGGAAGGCCACTTTCTCTCTCAAAATGGGTATTTTTTTAATGTTTTAGTGATTTTTTTACAAAAACACTAGTTTACGAGAAAATTGAACCTTTAATATCTTGCAAACGGTAGCTCAAATTTGGGTGCCATTTTTTGTGAAAGTGTTTGTAATTAAATTATCCATAGTGTAGGCTTGTTATTTGTAAAAAATGCACTAGTTTATAATGTGCCAAAAATTTGGGTCTCTCGAGATGTATTTTTGGTTGAGTCCGACATCCTGTTTGCTTTAGTCTTGCACTGATTGCTCTAAGATGAATTCTCAGCTGAGTCTGATGTCTTTTGAGTGTTCACTTTCATATTTGGGGGGGGATCAATATTTTAGGGGGGGTGTGATTGCTTCTCATAATTTGCAAATCTTTGCTTTCATTCTCCTTTCTACATAATTTCACAACTTGCAATCAACACAAATTCACCTAAATTCAGCTAAAAAATGGATTATTTTCAACTTAAACCCCTAACACCCTTTAAATATCATGAATGGAAGGTTAAAATTTCAATCATTTTAGAAGAAAAGGGTTATATAGGATCACCATGGGTACTGAAGCAGAACCCAACACTGATGCTAAAAAGGTCAAGTGGTACAACCGTAGTGATGAAGCCTATGGATTACTGAGCTTGTCTATGTCTCCAAAACTTCTCTTCCATTTAGAATCCTCTTAGAATCCCAATGACACATGGGACACCTTAGAAAATTTATTTGGGAAGCTTGATGAGATGAGAGGTCATGAGCTCAAAAATGAACTCATAAGTCTAAGTCCTAGCAACTTTGACACCCTACAGGACTTATTCACTAAGTTTAAGGCCCTTATATTGCAATTAAAATAATGCTAGATAGAGAAGAAAAATGATCAAATCATACTTTCTATTCTCACAAAGTTAGGTCCAAGCTATTCAGTCTTTGTCTCCACTTTTCATGCCACAAAAAGTGCCCTTGGCACTACATGGAAAATGCCTTCTTTGGATTCATTCATTGCCAACTTGACTATGGAGCAAGATAAGCTAATTCAAATGGGCACGAAGTCTACTCAACCCCAAGCTTTGATAGCTGGAAATGGTAAGGATAAGACTTCAACAAAGGAGAAGAAGAAAAAGAACAAGGACTAGGAGAAGAAGAAAGAAAACACCAATCCTGCCAAAAAAAACACTAAGACTTCTTCTTCCAATGCTAAACCTAAGAAAGAGAAGGTTAAGTGTGCCTATTGTAAAATATAGGGCATGATGAACACAAATTCTTGAAGAAACAAATATATCACCTAACTTATCTTCTAGAGAAGAACAACATAGGTGTTCCTGAGTCCATCAAGCAGAATTCATCTACCCAAGATTCTACCAAGGCAAAAGGCAAGGTTAAGGAGAAAGAAAAGGGCAAGGCCCTTGTAGCTACAATAACTTCTACAACTTCATGGGTCATCGACTCAAGTACTTCTCACCACATGGGCTCTTCACTAGCTGATTTTTCATCTTTAGAGCCTTGTAGCATGACTTCAATTAGTTTGGGTGATGACACATCAGTTTTTGTTGTAGGGAGAGGGTTAGTTGAAATGGAAGGAGGAACATTCAATAATTTTCTAAGTGTTCCTTCTCTTTCAACCAATCTCTTATCAGTGTACCAAATCACTCACATTGGTCAGGGCATGAGAGTTGAGTTTTCACCATATTCAGTGGCTATCAGGGAGTTGCATAGTGATACTACAGTGGCAGTTGGTAGGGTAGATCACCAAACAAGGTTATACACCTTTTCACATTTTGCATCAAATTCTTCTCCAATAGCATTTCTGACTCATTCAGATGGAGTTAGCAAATTGTGGCATGAGTAGTTTGGCCACCTTAACTACCGCTATCTTGAGCAACTTTGCAAAAATGACATGGTCATTAGCTTGCCTCGTGTCTAATTCTCAAAAGGACTTTGTGAGGGGTGCTCCCTTGAGAAGCATCCTAAAACAAAATTTGATAAAGGCAAAGCTTCGAGGGCTTCACAACCTTTAAAGTTAGTCCATAATGATGTATCGGGACCCTTTCCCAAACCATCTTTCATAAGGGCCAAGTACATCCTCACTTTCATTGATGATTTCTCTATGTACACTTGGATATATTTTCTTAAACAAAAGTCTGAAGTGTTTGAATTTTTTTTTGACTTTAAGGCTCTTGTTGAGAAACAAAGTGAGAAATCCATCAAGGTTCTTCGAACTGATAATGGAGGGTGTATGTCAGCATCAAGTTTGAGCAATTTTGCACCATAAAGGGGATTGATTTGTAGCACATAGTCACTTATAGTCCTTCACAGAATGGGGTTGCAAAATGCAATAATAGGTTCTTAAGAGAGATGGGTAGCTGTATGATTCACTCCAACTCGTTAGCACCACAGTACTAGACCGAAGCCATTAATTGTGCTTGCTACATTCAACATAAGGTTCATTATAAAGCTTTGAAAGGGATAACACCCTTTGAAGCTTGGCATAAAAGGAAACCTGATGTTGAGCACCTTAGAGTTTTTGGATCCCTAGCCATGGCCCACATTTCGAAGAAGTAATGCAAAGCTAAGGAATGTCAGTCCAAGCCTTGCATTTTTTTAGGATATCTGGATGGTATTAAGGGATATCTCCTTCTAGATCCTATCACTCATGAGTTGTTCATCAAGAGAAGTGTCCATTTTTAGGAGAGTCCTAGAGACTCAACACTTGACACTTCTTCTCCCTCATCGAATCTACTTCTTCATGATGATTCCTCGTCAAATTTACATCAGCCACAATAGGTTCTTGAGCTAGAGACATCTTCTTCTTCTTCGAGTTCAGACAGTGAGGATAGTAATGCAGAGTCATCCACCTCTAGTTAGTCATAGGATGAGGAGTTAACACCTGACTTGCCCACTTTCAGGCCACTTTGGGCCAGACAAACACTTGAGAGTGGTGGCACTTGGGCAGGAGATCTCGTAAATGATAGATGTACTAGGGGGATTTTCAAAGAGATCCACATGCTTTCTTTTCTTCAGTTTTGGATCCATAGAATTTTCAAGAGGCATCAGGGGTACCTGAGTGGGATAATGTTATGGAGGAAGAATATTCTTCCTTAATCAAAAATCACACTTGAGACTTGACTTCACTTCCTAAGGGAAGAAAGATGGTTTGATGTAGGTGGATATATCAAACCAAGTTTGCAGCAGATGGGTCGATTGCTAAGTACAAGGTGTGATTGGTCACCAAGGGTTTCTCATAGGTGGTAGGCATTGACTACTTGGAGACCTTTGCACCCATTGCAAAGACGAATTCTATCTTACTCACCTTTGATATTGTCATAACACATGGTTGGGATGTGCATCAGATGGATGTGAAGAGTGCCTTTCTTCATAGAGACCTAGAGGAGCAGGTCTACATGGAGCATCCACCAAGATTTGTTCAAGATTCTTCCTTAGTATGTAGACTTAGGAAATCTATCTATGGCCTCAAATAGGCCCCTCAGGCTTGATATGCCAAGATGGATTCCTTCCTTCTCGTAGTAGGTTTCACTAGGTGCCATTTTAATCCCAATGTCTACTTCTTGCAGCAAGATGATTTACTCTTGATATTGGTTTCATATGTTGATGACCTTTTGATCACCAGGAGTTATTCATCGACTATTGCAGTAGTGAAGGCATCTCTTCAAGATAGATTTGATATGACAGACTTAGGTTTGCTATATTACTTCCTTGGCATCAAGATCTCACACTTAAATTAAGGTATTTCTCTTGCATAGCCTACGTATGCTCTTGACTTATTGGCTTGGTTTCACATGGTTGATTACAAGCCATCTCTAACTCCCTTTCTATCAGGTGTCAAGCTTGAGGCTGATTGTTCTTCACTATTGGTTAATGCCACTCAGTATTGACAACTTGTTGGCAGTCTCATCTACTTGACTCACACCAGGCCTGACATATCATATACAGTGGGACTTGTCTCCAAATTCATGCACAAACCTCATGAGCTACATTGGAAAGTAGCTAAGAGGATCTTGCATTACATACAGGGTTCACATAGATATGGGATTCATAACAGATTTGGCATAGAGGTTGACTTGGTTAGATATATAGATTTAGACTGGGCTAGTGATTCACAGAATCTCAAGTCCACTTATGGTTATGATTTCTCTCTAGGTTCTGGTCCTATCAGTTGGTCTAGAAAGAAGTAGAATGATATTGCTATATCATCCACAGAGGCAGAGTACAGGGGAGTTGTTAATGTAGCCACTGAGGCTATTTGGCTTTAGGGGATTCTTTCTAAGTTTGACATTCCTATCAGGCAGCCCACCATCATTTATTGTGACAACCAGAGTACCATTCAAATTTTCAAGAATCTAGTTCAGCACTAGCAGACCATGCACATAGAGATTCACATCCATTTCATTCAGGAGCTTATTCATAGTCAGGTCATTGACTTGATATTTTGCCAGTCTTTAGAGTAGGTTGTAGACATCTTCACCATACCTTTCACTGAGAGCAAGTTCATTCATCTACAACCTCTTTGTGGGGTGTGGTCCACATCTGCAGCAACATCATCTTCAGGGGGGGCCTTCTAGCCTCTTCTTTTCTTTTATGTCTCTCTTTTGGGGGGAGTTTTTTCCTACGGGTTTTCTCCTTTTCTCTATCTTATGGGAGATTGCATTTGTACATGGGTACCTCATCAAGCCTAGTTTTTGGGACCCATTTTATATTTCCACACTACTCACCTAAGTTGTGCTTATGGGGGGTATTAGTGTAGGTTTTTATTTTTCCCTATTTATTAATTAGGGAAATTTTATTTCTTGTGCATACATGGAGTTGTCCTACATTTGTGGGATAGGCTAGTTTATGGGGCGGTGTATGTCATAGGTGTCATAAGAATGTCATAAGTAACTCCCTTGATGGGAGTTACTTCTCTATTCTTAGCACCTTGTCACCACCTTTCATGGAGGAGTTATAGTTTATTCTTGGGGTGCCTTGTCTACCTTTTATGGAGGAGTTACTTATGTACTCTCTTATTTGTAGTCCTCAATTTGGCCATCTCATGTTAATCAGATTTTGGTTTTCTCCATTTTATCTTGTGTAATTTATCTTATTATGTTAATTTCAAATTGCTTTAGCATCTATGTGGTGTGCACTTTCTTCAACTCATGTGATCATGTCTCCATTGCACTTGCATTATCCAGATTCTGGCAGCAACTCTAATAGAATTGAGAAGATGTTCTTATTTGCTTGTTTATAGAAGAAGCTAAAAAATCATATCCTAGCTAAAATTATTTGTAGAACTGGTGCTAAAGATGGTCAGAAAGTTCATGAGACATAATCAAGATCATAATTGGCCAAGGGATAAAAAGTATTTAAGCTTACAACATGCCCATAACAAAGAATAGGTTTCTCAAAGATAATGGTCCAAAAAATATGGTTCTCCAAGAGAATGGTCCAAGATAGGATGAAATGTGTTCAAAGTGCCAATGATTCAAAGCCTTCACCATTTAGATTCATGAAGTGTGGGCCAAAGTAGTATAAAATGTGTTCAGGGTAGGATAAAATGATGGGATAAAATTACTTCATCATAAGTTACCCCCAAGTCTTGGGTCTTGTAGACAATGGTTCAAAGATGTTCATGCATAGAACGTCTTAAGGTGTACAATGTTCATGGGCTCTAGAAATTATTCATCATTAGGTTTAGCTAGCTGATATGCCCTTAATCCATAGTTTGTCATGACAATTTATGGTCCTAACCAATTAGGCTGAAACTTACATTTTTTTTGCATTTAACATTTGTGTTCTTTTAGTTATCTTTCAAGACCATGTCACTAATTTCAAACTCTTGAGAGAGAATTCACTTATATTAAATTCTCCAAAATCTATTCTAATAGGCCTACAATTTTTTTAGGGTAGCCAAATGCTTACCATCAAGAAGTTCCCATTCTTTTAGCTATGAGGCTCTATAGTTTTCATCATCTTCAATGTGCTCTAGTGATATTTCTAATGATAGTATCTCAATCTCAATTGGGATAATAGTTTCAGTGTCACAAATAAGGGAGTATAGAGTGGCTCTAGTTAGGGTTTGATGATTGGTTCTATAAGCCCAAAGGGTAGGAAAGAGTTACAAGTGCCAATTATGGCCAACATCATTGACAATCTTCTTTAAGATGGCTACAATGGTTTTGTTTGACACCTCAGCTTGTCCTTTACCTTGTGGGTTATATGGAGTTGATTTTTTATGTTTATCTTGAATTTTACACAAAGACATTTCACATCATGGTTCATAAAGGATCCACCATTATTATATAGAATACAGGTTGGGATGCCATATTGACAGATGATATGGTAATGAATGAATTTGGTTATCTACTTTTTGGTATCATAAGTGAGAGGAATGGTCTCAATCTAATTGGTAAATTACTTGGTTGTAGTCAAAATGTGTTTATGTCCATCTATAGATGTTGGGTTAATTTTCTTGATGAGATCAAGACCCCACATTGAGAATGACCATGGTGTTGTGATCGATTTTAGTGATAAAGAAGGTGCATGTATCAAGTTGCCATGCTACTGATAAGGAACACACTTATTCACATAGTTGCAAGCATTGATATCCATTTTGGGCCAATAAAAACCTATTATGAGAAGCTTCTTTACTAGGACTACACCATTGGTGTGGGCCCCACGCATTCCTTTATGAACCTCCTTTAGTGCCATGTTGGATTCTCCTAAAAATAAACAATGAAGAAGCATTATATCATAGATTTTATGATAAAACATGTTTCCAAGGAGAGAATTACATGTTAAATGATGAATGAATAGTTTCTATTTGTTGTTGGAAAGATTGGCAGGGAAGACATGACTATGGAAATGGTTATAAAAATCTTGGTACCATTGTAGCTTAGGTGGGAGATTAGGACTATAAATGGAACATACCCTCTCTAATTTTGTTATAATATGTATAGGCTGAAGAAGATTTTCAATCAATAAATGATACTCTCTAACACTATCATCTATTTGAATCATGGAACCAATCATTGCCATTATGTTAATAGATCTATTGTTTGCTCTTGGAACTTGTTCAAACTATAGAGATTTAAAATATGTTTTGAGATTATCAACAATTTGTTTGTCAGGAACAAAATTTTCATCTCTTGTTTGATACTGATCAGTGGTCTAATTGAGGATTAACTATGAATCCCCATAGACCTTTAAGCTATGAATATCCCATTATATAACAAGGTGAAGCCCTACAATCAATGCCTCATTCTCTACCATATTATTTCTAAAATGAAATTATATATGGAATGCTTTGGGAATCAAATCTCCTTCTGGTGTGATCAACAATATGCTAGCTCCAAATCCATGGAATGTGAAGGATCCATCAAAATAGAACATCCACTATTCAAGTTCCTACGGTCCTTGTTCTATCATCATGATAGAATTATCTAAAAAGTCAAACTTGAGAGGTTGAGTATCCTCAATAGGAGCTTCTACAAGTTGATCAATAATTACTTTCCCTTTGATTTCCTTTTGATTTTAGTACTCAATGTAAAATTCACTTAGGATCATAACCCATTTATCCATGCATCCTTAAAGAGATACTTTAGACAAGAGGACCTTTAGAGGGTCCACCATGGTGATGACAATAGTTTTATTATTTAATATATAATGTTGCAATTTTTGGGTGGCAAACACCATAGCTAGACATGCCTTCTCAATAAGTGTATAATTATGTTCATAATCCACCAATGTATGAATTAAATAATAAATAACATATTACTTATCATGATCAACATGTTGGGCCAAAAGTTCTCCCAGTGCATGTTCTATGGTTGATATATAAAAAAGTAGTGGCTTTCCCTGTGTTGGTAGTCTTAAGACTGGTGGATTGGTCAAGTATGTCTTAAGCTTTACAAATACTATCTGACAGTCTTCATCCCATTGAAATGTTACCCTTTTCTTCAAAAGATGAGTAAATGGGTGGCACTTATTTACCAATTGAGAAATGAACCTACGTATAAACTAGATCTTTCCTTGTAAGCTTCATAGCTATTTAAGATTATTTGGCAAAGGCATTTCCATAATAGTTTTAACATTTATATGGTCAACTTCAATCCCTCATTATGACACAATGAACCCTAGTAATTTACCTGATGTGACTCTAAAGACACATTTCTTAAGATTTAAGAAAACTTTATATTCATGAAGCCTCTCAAAGATTCTTCATAGAACATTAGGATGTCTAGCTCTTATTCATATTTTTTCTAGTATAACATCAACATAGTCTTCTACAATGTCATGCATCATGTCATGGAAGATGATATTCATTACATGTTAATATGTTGCTCCAATGTTCTTCAAGCCAAATCGCATGAGTTGGTAATAGAATGTCCCCCATGGAGTGGTGAACACAATCTTGTGTAGGTATTTAGGGGCTATCTTGATATGATTGTAACCAAAAAATCTATCCATTAAGGACATCTCATACCTAGTAGTTGAGGTGATGATCATGTTAATGTTGGGTAGAGGAAAATCATCTTTGGGGCATGCTTTGTCGGTATCTTAGAAGCTAGTACAAAGACATATACTTGGGGTTTTTTTACTCACTGGGACTATGTTGGAAACTCACTCAGAGTAATCTAGAGCTCTAATAAAATTGGCTCCTAACAAATTTTCTAGTTCAGCCTTAATTAATAGGGCAATGTATGGATGCATCTTTCTCAATTTTTTCTTGACTGGTTTGGCATCAAGATGGACAACAAGGTTATGCATAATCAAATTAGGGTCTAAGCCTAGCATGTTAGAATATGCCCATGCAAAGATGTCTATATAATCCTTAAGAATGGATAAAATTTGTTCATGTTATGATTTAGTAAGGGAAGCTCCAAGATAAACAATTTTGGGATCATCATATGTTCCCAAGTTTACTTTTGTCATGTTTTCCACAAAGAGTGTAGATCCATATTCTAGAATTGTGGGCAAGGCCTAATCTTGCTCATTTTCTTCTACATATTTTTTTTGCTCCTCCCAAAGTTTTGGATATTATGATGAATTAGAATCAACCATCTCAAGTAAAGGCCAAGTATTAAAAACCTCAATAAACTCAAGAGAAAGATGCTCAAATATTTGATGTTATTCTAAAGAGATGCTTGTACTGGCTATAGAACTTGGGCTAGATAGACCTTCTGTGTCTTGAGGGGATGAGAAAACTTTCTTTCCTATGAGTGCCTAAAATAGGTTTTCACTTGAAGGCTTGTCTTTTTCTTTACTTTTTCCCTAATCGATAATTGCCTCAAAGAGGTTTTCACTTGAAGATCTCGATTTTGCTCTTTATTATGACCAAGAAAGTTTGCTTGATCTCCAAAGTAAGCAAAAGTATCTAATTAAAAATCAAATTCCTATTTGTGGTCACCAATGAGAAATCTATCTCATAGGCCCATGTAATCTGTAGTTGATTCTTTATTTTGAAACTCATTAAGGCATATGACTAAATTTTGTTGGTCCTAATCTATGATTTCAAGATGGCAAAGGCATCAGGAACAATGAGGGTTTGATTTAGGAAGGGAAGCTATGGTGGTAAAGATATAACGTCCTACTTTAGGAGGGAAAACACCATTAGGATGGTTATCATTTTAGGATGGGAAGCTCTAATAGGCATTATGGTTAATATGGCATTTGAATCAAATAAATCTAAGTTAACAAGCTCATCAAAAAGGCTATAATGGGATGTTGTGTCACTGCCAAGAATATCATTGCTAGTTAATTTAGAAGAATCACTATCAAAAGTCATAAGGTTACCCTCTGGTGGTATAATTTGAGACCATGATTCCAATTGATAACTCTGGATGATAAGGTTATAAGATTCCTTGCACTCTTGGGCTAAGGCCTTTCCTTGTATAATCAAGATGATACATTATCTAGTTAGGGATAGGATACTTTGGATTTTGTAAGTAATCAACAAGGCCTTCATAATATAACCAATCTCCCTCAATAAAAGCCTTTTAATCTTTCTTTGGCATGATTGCAAGTACAAAAACCATAGGTGGTTTTGGCTATTTATTCTTTGGATACCAAATCTAGTTGGGTCTTTTAGGAGTCTTGGAAGGTTTAGGTTCACCAAATGATTTAGGAGATTCAATTAAATTTACAATATGGAGGATATACATTAGGTGGTACATGGAAATATTTACATCTTTAATAACAACTTGCTTTATGAGAGCTGTAGGAAATGGATTGGCTGAGGTGGAAGCTAGATCAATAGGGTTGATATAATTAGATGGAGATGGATAGGAAATAATGGATTTGTTCTTTTTCATAATGATTTTAGAACCTAGGCAATAGTTATAATTATGAAATTTAGCTTCAAGATGTTTGCAATATTGGTATGGATGTTGATTAGTGGGAATAATAACCTCGATCCCATCATAGAGAAACTTAAGGCACTAGTGAAGAGTGGATGGCATTGCCCGTACTTCATAGATCTAGGGATGACCAAGAAGTATGTTATAAGAAAGTTTAATATCCACAATATGGAATAATGTGTGATGATAAATAGACCTAATCATGACTAGTAACCAAATTATAACCAAGGACTCCATCTCAACATTGTCGTAAGCATTGATTGTAATAGTTTCTAGCTAAATGTGCTTATCCATGTAGCCCAATCATCATACTAGTTTACGAGATATGATTTTCAACCCTGAATCATTATCTATAAAAACTTTCTTGATCTTATGATGGATAATTATTATCTCAATGTGTAGTGGGTTACTATGGTTTGGGCCAAGAAGGAACATGTATTTTTGGCAAATATGATTTATCAAAATGAAGACAAATATCTAACTAGGTTATGGAACTGATCAAGGTTAATATCATTAGGAAAAATATATTCTTTCAAAAGTTTGTTCATAATAGTTCCATAGACATAAGATGTCTATAAGATTTCTAATATGAAAATCTATATAAGGGTTTTAATCAATTGGTCAACTAAACTATAAGGCTTTTTTATTGTGGATTGAACTAGTTTAGTCTTTACTGGCACAACATTTGGCTTTGAAACCATTGCCATAATGTTCTTATTGGGTTTCATGGAAGAAGTGGGTGAAGGGCCTTGGATGGTGACTCGTAGACACCTAGTTGCAACTGCATAACCTAGAGGTGGTAAGGAGTCATTATAATTAGAACGAAGGGCCTTAGATGATGACTCGTAGGCATCTAGATATATTTCTATAGTTTTGAGTTGATGAAGAGCCTTTATAATTAGAATAAGGGTTCTATTGTTTAGAACTAGTAACCCATGAAAATGGAATCATAACATGATTATGTGGACTTGATGTTTTATTACTAGGGAAGAGGGTGTTGAACCTATAATGATGGGTCCCATGTTGTGTGGAACACAAGATTGTGCATATAGTTTCATAGTAATCATTGTAATATGGGTAGAAAAAATGTGTCCCATAGTATTTTTATAGTTATATGGCAAATTTTTTAAGCCACATTATTAGTATGGACATTATGATCCTGATTATGATCATTATGACTCTAACCCTGGTGTTGGTTTTGATTCTACCTCTATCCTTAATTCTGACCTTGGTTTTGATTGTTTCTTGGTGGTGGTGGATTATGTTGAGGAAAGGGGTATTTGTAGATTCCCATACCCTAATTTATGTCCTGATTAGGGGATAACTTAATTTCTAGTTCACCACTTTCAATAAAGTCTTCAATAATGTGTCATAATTAGATGTAGTGATATGCATCATGACTAATAACATGATGGAAGTTGCACCATTTTTTCTCCTTGTACCAATCTGGTTTCGGTTGATCTTGAATAAATGACCTTGGTACTAGCCATATAATTAGATTAGTAGTGATGAGATTTTGTAACACTATTTCAATTAGTTCTTGTAACTTGCTAAAGACTTTGAAATTTTTATGAAATGTCTTTTGTGGAGGCTATCTCTGTAAAGTAGGTGGTGGATTTAGGGTGGTTATTTGTACATCTGGGGGAGGCATAGCTTGCACCATTTGTACATGCCTTGTTTCAGTCACTCCATTTCCAACCATATTCTTATTTTTGTTAAATCCCTTAGGCTTATCTTGTGCAACTATTTGAACCAGTGATTGAGTCTGATTATATGTTTAACCCTACACAAAAATATTGACAAGGGCATTAGCAATAATAAACTTATTAATTTACACTCTTTTTTCAGTAATTACTTAAAATGAGTGCACACAAGACAACCATAGATTATGCATGACTTAAAGATGTAGGTTATATATAAATATATCGGCCAACTATTTGTTTGGAGTGCTATGTTGAAAGTGACTTGCCAATGCTCTCCACCTTTGTAGATATGCAACAAAAATTTCACCATCACTTTGTCCGGCTTTGCACAAGTCAATAGTGGTCAATTCATGTTCTATTTTATATGAGAAATGTTTAAATTTGTTTTTAATAAGTCATTCCAATCGGTAATCAATCCCTTAGGTAGTTTAAGTAGCCAATCCAGAGCCTATCCTGCTAAACTTCATGAAAATAGTCATAGTAAGTACTCACTAATATAAGCAACCTCTTGAAATAAGATAAAAAATGCCTATATGTACTCATGTGGATCTCCCTTTCCTTTGTACTTGTCAAATTTGGGTGCCTCAAAATGAGGTGTAAAAGGGTTTTGGATAATAGATAAATCAAATGGATACATATATATCTCATCAAATTTTTACTTTTTAACTCTATTATTCATCTCCAATATTTGAATAATTTCCTTCATAGAATTCCACTCTTGCATGTTTCATGCATTTTTGGATTGGATAAGATGCTATTGGGGTGGAATGTGCCCCTGATTTTGTTTTTATTTGGGTGGAATGCACCCCTAGTTTTATTATTGTTGGGGTGGAATGTGCCCCTAATTTTTATGTTATTGGGGTAGAATGTACCCCTGATTTTGCATGGATATATAGGGAATGCATACCTTTTGATCCGTGCCTTAGTCCTAGTTCACTCCTTGAGCTAAAAAAATAAGTCGTTGACTCTTGGATTGTAAATCATTTTTTGAATTCAGTTGTTTAGTACCTTATTGATTTTGGAAAGTTTTATGTTTGTTTACCAACTTTTATGCTAATTGGAATGAAGTAGCCAAATTATCTTGAGGCATTTCTTCAATTCAAAATGAATGTTTGGGTCTTTTATTTTGAAAGTAATAAGAGGTTCTTGATGATTGAAGAATGTATGCTCCATGTCAAATGGAACATTTTGCAAAATCTCTTGTGACTTTGACTATTCATTTAGGTTACCTTGATCCACTATGGTTATGTTCTCATCAAATGTTTGTTGCATTATTTTGACCACATTTCACTTCTATTTGAAGGCATAATTATGAATTTAAGTGGAAACTAATATGTCAATTAAATATATGACAAGTTGATCCACATATCATTGACTTATTATCTTGATCTTAGCTAAAAGATCTAGATTTTTGGGTTTTGACTCTGTTTATATATCCTTTCCTTTGTTAGAAGAAGAAGGTATGTCTATTTGTGCAAAAGCTTGATCTTACCATCATTATTCTCTTTCTCTAACCAAGGTATGCAATTGTTCTATAGGAAATTTTGAAGATAGTCTGGCACCTGATTCTATCAACCTATGAAGTGATTCTCCTTGATCTTATTAGGGTTGATATTCATTGTAATTACCTTTAGATCCTACTATGGTGGGGATGTCATAAAAAACAATGGGGTTGTCTTGAACATCATAAAATTGGTCATCCTCATATCTAAGGCCATAAGAGGATCCACTATGAGTGAACCTTTGAGTCATGTCTAGATGAGTGGTTCTCTGCATTTAACTAGATTTTGATCAATGTTTTGCAAATGTTTAAACAAGGTATTCTTTGATTCCCTTCATAAAAATGACTAAGGTACCAAAGAGACTATAATAGAGGGTGGCTTGGAACCACACAAAATTAGAATATTTGGTTCATGAACTCACTCAACTTTGGATAGAGTTGAAATTGTATAGATTGGAAGAAGATAAGGTAACTCAAAGATCCAAGGTGAAAACTATTACACCAAAGCCTAGATATTTATGATACACCTATACCATAAAATCTAGTTTGAAATTCAATGAGTTGACCCTATAAAATTAGAGGAAATCTCTCCACATTATGAAGAAGATAAAATGAGATAATCAACTCAAGATGTAAAAACATACATGAATCACTAAGTACAAAGCTACGACCAAATGGGTAACACAACATTACCACATGGTTCTAGTAGGATAAAATATATTATAGGACTCAAATAATGAGTGCTATGCAAGATGAATTGAGTTCACCAAGATGATAATGTGATTTTGAGTCTAATAAATGCCCCTGAATCCAAATGAAAAATTAAACCTAAGTTAGAACAAGTGTAGTGCATAAATGGTGAACCTAATTTAACACACCAACCCTTTAAACTTAGAAAGGTTCAATTTTGAATGTGAATTATAAATGAGGGGCTTAAATAAATTGGGTAAATGATCTAGACTTAATTGGGTAGCACAACTATGCCAAAGTGGATCACATGACACAAATATTTTGATAACAATTTGAATAAGGAAAAGATAAATTTTACAATTGGATAGTGTAACACCTCCCTTGCTCATGAATTTTAAGGACAATGTGCTTTGGTTAAGTTTGTTGAGTTAACAAGCATTTTTAGACATAAATCAAGACTAAGTAAGATAATGACAAAAAATAAATGTCTTAAGTCTAAACTGACAAGGTTGAGTGATATTTTTGGATTCCATCTATATACAGCATTTGAGAGTATTTTAAGTGTTCATCCAAAATTAAATGTGCATTATATAATAGAGTTTTTACACCCCCTTCTCTCAAATGACAATATAGTGACATGGACCTTGAGCCACACCTTGCACCAATAATACATCCATAGCAAGTGGGGATTTATCTAAGCTTTACATTTTTTCAAATGTATTCTATGGGAATCAATTACATAATGACTTTCACATCATGATGTAAAATAAGAACATGTAATTAGGTGTCTGTGGCACTTGGCTTGTTGCAAAAATGTCTTTCCTTTTTTGAAACCACTACATCCATTTCTTATTCAGTGTAGTGTGATATCCAAAGTACAAATACATCCTATGTATAACTCTAACACTAGAAGGTGGGTTAACCACTCAAACCTTTGATCCTAGTGGGAGTGCGTGAAGTCAATGATAGGAGATGAAACCCCAATTCAAAGATTCCATAAAGAGCTTGTGGGTGGTAATGAAGTCCCCATTGCAAGCCAAGTTTGCATAAAAATAAATGACTAATAGAGACTTTAGGATCATTTTTAAGGTCACCCAAAGCATTACGAGTTTTTGAGAAGTGATTTAGATGACATTATTTATATGCCTTAGACTATACATGTTTTCAATAAGAATGACACTTTTGATTCCAAAATTTCTCTATAGGGGATGGATGGAAGAGCATACACACAACATCATATTTTCTCAATCAAACTCTAATTAAAAACTATTGAAGACAAAATTTGACAAGTGAATTCAATTTTAAGCCCCAAATGAAAGATGAGGTGGTGTTATTTTGACCCTTTGGTCTTAAGTTATACTTTGGAAGCATTTTTTTTCAAAAAGTTCACCTAAGCACCTAAATTTTTCATTAAGCACCAAAACAAGGTTCCTAATCTATTTTAAACTTTCAAAAGATGTTTAAAGAACATGATCTAATAATTTTCAAGCTGGACCTATAATAAAAAAGCCAGTATGCCATTTAGCCTTGAAGATACTTGAATTCTGGAATAATAAACTTTGAAAAATGAAGTGTCAGGTTCACACAGTGTAATCTCATGACTTAATAGAGAAATATCATGAATCATAGGGCATGACCATGAATAAAAAAGTTGTAATATTATCAATAACTGCTAGGGCATGACCATGACTACAAAATTTTTAATATTATCAATAACTGCTAGCAGTTTTTGACAATCCTGTGACTAGGTTAATAAATCCCATGACTCAAAATGTGATACCAATACTAAAAAAGTTTTGGTATTATCATAACTGATAATGGTTTTCAACAATCTTATGACTTAGTTAGGCAATACCATGAGTCAGGTTGACAATATCATGATTGTCTAGTTGTGGTATTGCAATATCGCTACTAGTTAGTAGCAAGATTACAATATTGCTACTTGTGAGTAGTGATATTTTCAAAAAATATAGACAAGACCAAGTTTAGTGAAAAAATGCAAATAAAATGTAATACTGGCACTTGCAGAGACAATACTGTGATTGTCTAGACAAATATGCAACTTCTAAAAAAATATGTTTCATTTAATTTCTTCACTCTTTTGGGCCTCCCACACCAAGATTCTGCATGACAAAGGTTAGTAGTTTTCTTGAAAGAGATTTGTGACCAAATTTTTAGGGTGAAGTCCCATTAGATGTGCCAAAATGTAGAGAGGATTACATAGCATGATTAGTTAAACATTAGTCCAATAAATCAAAGGAGAAATACATAAGAGTAAATCGAATTAAGCTTATCTATTCATGCAGGAATTGCTAATAATAATGAAAGACAAATGAAAGAAAGAAAGAAACCTATACCTTCCCAAGTGAATCCATCCTCTAAGAGAAACTCAAAAACATGTTCTCCCTTGATCAATAGCTCATCTTCAGTAACAATGGTGGTAAACTCCTCTAATGTCTCAAGAACTCCTTATACAACCTAGGCTTATGATTTGGAATCACTAAACTAGCCTATCAATGAAGCTTGAAAAAGAAGATCAATGGTAAAATGCAAAGGATTTTGGAGACAATTTAGCATTATAACTCTACACAAATAAAGCTTAAAAATGATGTTCATGGCTCTTCTATTTATAGATTTTCAAAATGGTCCAGGATCAACCATGACCATCCATCTCAAGATTGAGATGTGTGGCCATGAATTAATTCAATTATGTAATTAAATTCATAAATATCTCTCATAAATATTTGTAATAAAGGGGCATTTAAGAGGTATGGAGGGTCTTAATGAGGCATGGGAGACTCATAATCCTAATATTTTATGCATTTATGGCTTATGGATGCCACCCCATATGATGATGTCACTATGTGATTTATTTATCAACAATCAATTATAAATAATGAAATATTCAATGATTTCCATGGAATTCTTACTTAAGCTCTTAATTTTGATTAATTAGATTAAACAAGGTTAACCTAGTTTAGTGAAATTCTTTGAAAATTGGTGCACAATTAATCAAAATGGTTAAAAAGTCATTGGAACCGTATTCTTATTTAGGATGTTATCGACATAAAATAACAAATGTATGTGATGTGTACTAATGAATTAGATGAAAAGAGTGATCTAGAGCACAAAAAGGCAAAATCATCATTTTGACTCAAAATGAATTGATCAAAATTAGGAATCACATAAAATGCATTGCCCCGTTTATGGATATATTAAACTAAACTAGCACTTGTAAATGATAAGTTTGAACATTTTAGCACATTTTAATGATTTTGACCTAAAATGTGCATTTGAATCAAGTAAGATTGATAATTTAAACATAAGTAGTGTTAGGAATTAGATGTCTACATGTATTGGGTTTGGGTTTTGAAAGGTCAGATTGATAGGATCACTGAAGGAAACTATGGGAGATGGGTTTATGTTGGGTTGATTTCAAAATACAAATGAACTAATTGAATAATGGAAAGAAAATACTTAAGTTGATGGAGGTTGGTCAGATGAATGGTTGAGGTGATTGACTCATTGGTAGAGTCTAGCATGATTTTAGTAGAGTACTGGTACTTAGCTATCGATTGAGGGGTGGTGATGAGTCAACTCTCTAGTATGATGGTTGGATTACTAGAATAACACCTAAAAAAAGCTCTAGATGCAAAAGATCTTGATAATTATGGATGGATCCTTTTCACCTTAAGTTATTCTCTTCTTATAGGAATGGAAGGAGAGGTGCAATAAGATGTTAACAAGGGATCTAAATTTTTATCTTATTTTAAATCACGTATGCATGAAATCATATGTGAATTAGACATTCTAATTATAAAAAATTAATTTAGAATTGAAGGGTCATTTAAGTTAGTTTAGGTAGTGTAACTTGACCATCAACATTTAGGGTGACCATTTATGGTTAAGGTGACCATGAGTGGTTGAGGGCCAAGGTAAAGTTGGTGTAAAAGGTGTGTTAAGTCATCAGGTCAAACTAACTTAGGTTAGGCCTAGTTTGGGGTCTAGCAGTCTAAGCTGGACCCAAAGGGGTCTTGAGGTGGTCCAAGGGGATTACAACATTTAGAACCATTGTGTGCATATTTTTGGTATCTACATTTTGTCACTTTTTGTTATATATTTTATATCAGTAAGCTACAAAACAAAAATAGATTGTAGGTTGAAGGTTCAGTTACCCTGAGCATGGGAAGAGGTATATCCCCTCAAACTAAGATTTGTGTTAGGGTGTGGAGCTAAAAGCTTCACCAAGGAGCATTCATTATCAGGTTCAGGTCTACACAGACACCGGTGTCGGTCACAGGCAGTTACAGAGGCACCAACATCGGTAGAGAGTCGGCTGACGGTGGTCACAGACAAGCAGCAGGAACCGACGTCGGTTACCTGCGTGTCCAGAAAGCTATTTCCGTGGACAGAAGTGAGTGTTTGCATGATAAGTTTGAGTTGAAGTCTCAATCTCGCGTCTCTATTGTTAGCAATACTATTTTTAGAGCCCTTGTTCAAGTGGCTTAACTGCTTGTTGGTTGTACATGCTCAAGTCTCCTAATTCTATATGTAGAATTAGATCTTCCTAGCTTATTGTAGTTTTGTAGTAGATTATTGTAGTTGGGTGAATTATTGTAATTCATTGTGTGAGAAGACCAGTATAGAATTGAATCAATCCAAGCTTGTTGGAGTTGATTGTTCTTGAGAGAGAGAGCTCTTAAGGAATAGAGATCTAGTAAGAGATCTATACACCTAGGAGAGGTGTGGAAGAAAGAAGCTTTCTTCAATTGTATTCCTTTTGTAAAGAGTTTGTTAATACAAGTTTTTAGGGTGTTTTTCTTGTATCTCTTGTTCTTGCTATTATCATTCTAATTACTTGTCAATCTGATTTAATTTCACGTTTATTGCTGTCACAATTATAATCTATTGTTGGATTGATCCCTCAACAAGTGGTATCAGAGCCTTGGTTACAGGTTCAGAGCTTGATATCCAATAATTGGTATCAAAGTTCAGGTGCACTAACAGGTGGTTCAGATCTGTGTAGTGTGTATTGATTACAGGTTCTCATAGGAGTTTCTGCAGGGATTTCTGTTTGAGTGGGAGAAGCAATGGCAGATGAAAGTAAATTGAGAATGGAAAAGTTCAATGGCAAAAATTACCAACACTGGAGAATGCAGATAGAGGATTATCTGTATCAGAAAGATCTCTACTTACCGTTAGGTGGGGTTGCAAAGAAGCCCAAAGACATGGAGGATGAAGAATGGGAAGTTCTTGACAGAAAGGCTCTGGGGTCTATAAGACTGAGTCTAGCATCCACTGTGATATCTAATTTATCACATGCAAAGTCCACGGTAGAGTTGATGACTACGTTAGCAAATTTGTATGAAAAACCCTCAGCTTCCAACAAGGTATATCTTATGAAGCAGTTATTTAATTTGCATATGAATGAAGGTGGATCTGTTTCTACTCATCTGAATGATTTCAATGGAATTGTGAATCAGTTAAGTTCAGTGAATATAGTGTTTGATGATGAAATAAAAGCTCTTTTGATATTATGTTCTTTGCCTGAAAGCTGGCATGGCTTAGTAATGGCAGTAAGTAATACTGCATCTGCATCAAATATTTTGAAAGTAGAGGATGTTGTTAGTGTTATCTTGAATGAGGAAATACACAGGAAAAGCATAGAAGAGGCATCTGGGAACGCTTTAAGTTTTGAGAGTAGGGGAAGGCAGAAAGAGAAGAGCAAGAAAGGTAGATCAAGATCCAAGTCAAAGGGGAAAGGCAGATCTAAATCTAGAAATGGCAGGAGGCCATAATGCTGGAATTGTGGAAAGATGGGGCACATAAGCAGAGATTGTTGGTCAAAGCCTAAGGAGGACAATCAGCACGAAGGAAAGGAAGAAGCCAAGATTGCAGGTATTGCACAGGATGCTTTAATTTTCTCTCTGCATAATAATATAGAATCTTGGGTATTAGATTCTGGTGCATCTTTTCATGCTACTCCTAATAGGGAATATTTCAGTGACTATATCCATGGAGATTTTGGAATAGTGTATCTAGGGGATGATGAGCCCTATAAAATAATTGGCAAAGGTAAAGTGCAGCTGAAGATGCAAAATAGCAACACATGGGTGTTGAGAGATGTGATGCATGTTCCTAGCTTGAAGAGAAATTTGATTTCTGTAGGAAAGTTAGGGGATGAGGGTTGTACAGTAACTCTCACAGCAGAATCTTGGAAGGTGACCAAGGGTGCACTTGTTATGGTTAGAGGTAAGAGAGAAGGTACTCTCTATTTGTGTAATTGTGTTACTAACAAATCTCCTTCTGTATTATCTACTTCAGATGTGGATGCTAAATTGTGGCACTCAAGGCTTGGCCACATGAGTGAGAAGGGGATGTCAATTCTTAAGTCCAAAGGTATGCTTTCAGATTTAAAAGGCATAGATCTAGAGTTTTGTGAGCATTGTGTATTTGGAAAATAGAAAAGGGTTAGTTTTCTCAAAACTGGGTCTACTAAGAAGAGACACAAGTTGGAGCTTGTTCACACAGACGTGTGGGGACCGGCTCAGGTTGCTTCCATTGGAGGATCACAGTACTATGTATCTTTCATAGATGATGCTACAAGGAAGGTATGGATCTATTGTATTAGGAGAAAATCTGATGTATTTGAGACTTTTAAAGTTTGGAAAGCTATGGTTGAGAATGAAACAGGTAAAAGATTAAAGTGCCTGAGATCAGACAATGGTGGTGAGTTCTACAGTCATAAGTTCAGAGATTATTGTTACATGCATGGAATCTGTAGGCAAAGGACAGTTCCAAGGACACCTCAACAGAATGGTATTGCTGAAAGGATGAACAGGACAATAATGGAGCGTGCAAGATGTATGAGATTGCATGCCAATTTGCCCTTACAGTTTTGGGCACAAGCTGTTGACACTACAGTGTACCTAATTAACAGAGGACCCTCTACAGTTCTGGATGGTGGTATTCCAGAAGAGGCATGGATAGGTAAAAAGGTTGATCTCTCATATCTCAAAGTTTTTGGTTGTGAAGCCTTTGTGCATATAGATAAGGAAAATAGAAAGAAGCTTGATGCTAAGTCTATGAGATGCATGTTTATTGGCTATGGCTCAGATGACTTTGGTTATAGATTGTGGAATCTAGAAACTAACAAGGTAATCAGGAGCTGTGATGTTGTTTTCAACGAAAGAGTGATGTATTGTGATCAGCTAAGGAAGTTGAATCAATTTGAGTAGAGCAATGGTGAATTGGATGAGGTGAAAGTCCAAGATGAGCTCGCGGGAAAAAGAAATAATCACTTGCAGGAAAACACAGAGACCGATGTCGGCAGGTTAGAAACCGGCGTCGGCAAGATAGAAATCAGCGTCGGCCATATAGAGACCGACATCGGCCGTACAGGTACCGAGGTCGATCAGGTAGAACTGATGTCAGCCAGTAATAGGTCTGCAGGTGACCGAGGTCGGTCACTGTCAGAGAATTTGGGTGGACAGCCTGTGGTGGACGAGTCTCAGACTCCCATTAGGAGGTTAGAAAGGGTGAGTAAGCCTCCAATTAGATATTCTCCTTCTTTATTTTATTTATTCCTAACTGATGGTGGAGAACCAGAGAGTTTTGAAGAAGCAATACAGGTGGAGTCCAAGAGTGAGTGGGAGCGTGGCATGGTTGAGGAGTTGGAGTCCTTAAGAGAGAACCAAACATGGGATTTGGTTGAATTGCTAACTAGTAAGAGAACACTTAAGAACAGATAGACCTACAGGTTGAAGGAAGGCAAGAATGGACAGATGAGATACAAGGCCAGATTAGTGGTAAAAGGATTTGCACAAAAGCCAGGTATCGACTTTGGTGAGATTTTCTCTCCAGTTGTTAAAATGACTTCAATAAGGGTTGTATTGTCTTTGGTTGCTTTTGAGGATTTGCATCTTGAGCAGCTAGATGTTAAGACAACGTTTCTTCATGGAGACTTGGATGAGGAAATTTATATGGAACAGCCAGAAGGATTTGAGGTTAAGGGTAAGGAGAAGTTTGTGTGCAGATTGAAGAAAAGCTTATATGGCCTCAAGCAAGCTCTTAGGCAATGGTATTTAAAATTTGACAGGTTTATGACTGAGCATGGCTACAGTAGGTGTCAATCAGACCATTGTGTGTATTTCAAGAGATTTGATAATGGTAGATATATTATTCTATTGTTGTATGTAGATGATATGCTAGTTGTAGGATCTCACATGCAGGATATCTCTGAGCTTAAGGTGAAATTAGCTCAAACGTTTGCTATGAAGGATTTGGGAGCAGCAAAGAAAGTCCTTGGCATGAGCATTAAGAGAGATAAGAAAAATCACAGGTTGATATTGTCTCAAGAATATTATGTGGACAAGGTGTTGAAATGGTTCAATATGCAGGATGCTAAACCGGTAAGCACACCTTTGGCTAGACATTTTAAGTTGAGTAAAGAACAATGTCCTAATTCATATGATGAGGTAGAGTACATGAGTAAGGTTCCATATTCTTCTGCAATAGGGAGTTTGATGTATGCAATGGTGTGTACTAGACCGGATATTGCCCAAGCAGTGGGAGTTGTAAGTAAGTATATGGCCAATCTAGGTAAGGAACATTGGAAAGTAGTTCAGTGGATCCTTAGATATCTGAGAGGAACCAGCAGTAGGCACTTGTGCTATGGAGGTTCAGATACTTCCCTACATGGCTATGTAAATTTAGATATGGCAAGTGATTTGGATGGCAGGAGGAGCACTACAGGTTATGTTTTTACTATAGGTGGAATGGTGGTTAGCTGGATATCTAAGTTGCAGAAGGTTGCTGCCTTGTCAACTACAGAAGTAGAGTATATTGCAGCCACAAAAGCTAGCAAAGAGATGATATGGATGACACGGTTCATGGATGAGCTTGGTAGGGAGCATGAGAGTTGCAGATTGTATAGTGACAGTCAGAGTGCAATCCATTTGGCTAAGAATTCAGCCTTTCATTCAAGAACAAAGCACATACAGCTAAGGTATCACTTCATACGACAGGTATTGGAAGATGGTGAGTTGAAGCTGGAGAAGATCCATATAGATAGGAATCCTACTGATATGTTAACAAAGCTGATTACAAAGGAGAAGTTGAATCTTCATTCAACTTCTGTTGGTCTTCATGATTGAGTTGAAGATGGAGGAGCTAGAAGATGTTGCTGTACAGGTACTGGTGCAGCTATTTATCTCCAAGTGGGAGATTGTTAGGGTGTGGAGCTAAAAGCTTCACCAAGGAGCATTCATTATCAGGTTCAGGTCTACACAGACACCGGCGTCGGTCAGGAGTGATCGACGTCGGTCATAGGCAGTTATAGAGGTGCCGACGTCGGCAGAGAGTCGGCCGATGGCGGTCACAGACAAGTAGCAAGAACCGACGTCGGTTACCTGCGTGTCCAGAAAGCTATTTTCATGGACAGAAGCAAGTGTTTGCATGATAAGTTTGAGTTGAAGTCTCAAGCTCGTGTCTCTATTGTTAGCAATACTATTTTTAGAGCCTTTGTTCAAGTGGCTTAACTGCTTGTTGGTTGTACATGCTCAAGTCTCCTAATTCTATATGTAGAATTAGATCTTCCTAACTTATTGTAGTTTTGTAGTAGATTATTGTAATTGGGTGAATTATTGTAATTCATTGTGTGAGAAGAACAGTACAGAATTGAATCAATCCAGGCTTGTTAGAGTTGATTGTTCTTGAGAGAGAGAGCTCTTAAGGAATAGAGATCTAGTAAGAGATCTATACACCTAGGAGAGGTGTGGAAGAAAGAAGCTTTATTCAATTGTATTCCTTTTGTAAAGAGTTTGTTAATACAAGTTTTTAGGGTGTTTTTCTTGTATCTCTTGTTCTTGCTATTATCATTCTAATTACTTGTCAATCTGATTTAATTCCACGTTTATTGCTGTCACAATTGTAATCTATTGTTGTATTGATCCCCCAACAATTTGATGGGGTAAAATAAAATTAGGTTTAGGTTTGAAGAGTTGGTAAATTGATGATAAAATTGGTGAATGATAGGTTAGGTATTGAATGCAAACAAGTGCAAAAAATAAAATAAAAAGTGTGATAGCCAAGATTGTGCATAGACTAGGTTGTCATAGTTCATAAAAATAAAGGTCAGTGCTAGAAGGATAAGTGATATGTGGAATGCATGACCACATTTAGGCATGGAAGCTAAGTACACTCATAAATTCAAGTATCTTAAGAAATACCAGTGTTTCTATGGGTATCTAAGGTAGGAAGTGCTCTTGGGGAAAACATAAACTAGTCAGGTGAAATCATGGGCATCTAAGGTAAGAAGTTCTCCTGAGAAGACAAATGGATCTAATATGCATGAGGTATAATAATTTCAAAAAGTGGTCAACATGGAAATTATTATCATTGTGGTCAAAAGGACTAGGCAAAGTTTATCATAAAACACGTGCTTGTTGGGTCAAAATGGACCAATGGCAAGGTGATGAGGTGGTTGAGGTGGGTGGAGAAAGTAGTATCCATGGGTAGGTGCTTTATGAGGTTTGTTGAAAATATGCTTTCTTTAATTAAGGGTAAAAAAGTGTGAACCTCCTGACTGCCGATGGTCAGGATTTAAGAAGTGATTATCGGTGGTCACCTTGATCATTGATGATCAAGGTGTAATACCTAAAAGTGTAGTGTTCAAAAGTGAAGGTACTTATCTCATTTGTCTATTTACTATTATTGACTTGTGTGTTCTATCTTTAATCATTTTGGTAGAATTTGGTGATGGTGATTGCTGAAAACATTAGTAATTATTGAGTTAGACATGTGGACTGAGTGGATTAGTGAAGATACAAGGTGGGCACAGACATAGATGAGGATGGGCAATGGGTCCTTGGATCCCTCCTCGATGATGATCAAAAAATGAGGTAGGTAGCATATTCAATTGTTAGAGTTAGATTTTAAACTTGGTACTTATGTTATTGATTTGGTGGGAGGGTGTTGTGTTGTGCCCTAGGTATTAGGGTTTTTGGTTTTTTTGGTTTAAATTTGTTGTTGATTTAGTGTTTGGTCAGGGGTAGGTGAGATAAGGTTGGAATAAAGACCAAATTGAATTTAATATTTTAGGTGATGGGGTTATGGGTAGATAGTGGGGTAGATTAGGTTTTGGGTGTTCCATTCATAGAACACCCATAGTGATCATCAATGGTCAGTACCGATCATCGATGGTCAATATATGTAGGGAGTTGGATGTTTGACCATAGGTGATCGAGCTAGTTGGTAAAAATTTTGGGTTAAGAGTTTAAAAGGGGCTATAGATAATATTTTATCAGAGTGTAAATGATATAGGGTAGGCATTTGGTGTAGGAAGCAAGTTTTAGGTATTGGTTATAGGAGGTTGAGAAATGGTTAAATAGGTAAAGTTGGGTAGGTGTAAATGAGGGTGATATTAATTTTGTAGTTATTTCTTTATTGATTTTATTGGTTGAAAGGATGGGGGATTGGATCTTAATTAGGGTATAGGTAACATTTGATTTGGGCATAAGGTAAAAATAGGTTAGGGTAGGATAAATGAAGTAGATGAGAGGTGGGTATTAACATCAAATTTTGTAGACAATACTATAAAAGGGAGATAAATGTGTCTTCTAATGAAACTTGTTGGCATGGGAGTAGATCTAGATGTAAGATCAGGTACCTTGCATCTTCACAAAGATCCACTAGGGGATGACCCTAGTGGATTGGGCACATATAAAGGAGGTCAGGCTTGGAGAGATGTGACACTACCAGCACATGCCACAAGATGCAGTGATGATCATGGCTCTCATTGAGAGATGGGATATAGCCATGAACACCTTCCTACTACTCACTGTTGAGATGAATATCTTGCTAGAGGACATGCATAGGATCACACTATTGCCCCTTTAGAGTGATATGATATATCACATTGAGTAGGAGTGAGAAGAGTTATTGGATTTGATATATGGAAATGACCATGATCATGTCAGGTGGAATGATGGTGGTTTTAGTTAATCTATGATGGTTGTGTCATGCTTTGCCCTTCTATATTCAAAAAGTGAGAGGTTTCCCTATCTATTGTTGGGGGTGTTGGTCAAGATGAACAATGTTTGGATGGGTACCTATGATATTTGTTTAGATATATAGGGAGTTGTGAGGCTTCAAATCTCATAGGAAGTATGACATTAGTGTTAGACTTGTCCAACACTATTGGTATTACAATCACATCTAAGTGTTGAGGCCATGGGGTTATCATTGATTTCCTAGTTGGTTTCATGATATGGAGAGATGACTTTGCCACTTTAGGTGTAGGAAGAGAAGCTCATGATGTATATTGGTTCATGGGTGCATTAGCTGCATTGGTGATCAATGATGTTATCTAAAGGCCATATGTCAAGATTTTAGAGTGGGCTAGATATAGGAGATAGACTTTATCCCTACAAAGTTACAAGTGGATATTTGGTAGGAAAGATGGGGAGGTAGAGCTCATCCCATTTGATAAGGCGTGGAGGTAATTTAGCTTGGTATAGGGTATCCCAAGACCATTTACTAGATATAGGCAGAAGGATGCAAAGATCCAACTACTTGAGCCATATCTAATACAGACCTTGCTATACTATGAGGAGTTACTAGCATGACCAATGATAGATAAAGAAATTTTTCTAGATGGTTACCTTACATGGTACTATACTTTTTATGGGACAATAGACTTTGGTGGGGATGATGGTGGTAGGTAGCCTATGGATGTAGACCAAGTTGGTAGAGGTCAATGGGCATAGGTTTGAGGGGTTGCCCTAGATGTAAAGGTAGGAGTGGCACTAGCCACTATATAGGTAGATGTTATAGCATTACAGGGTTAGCTAGTAGCTTTACAAGGTCAATTGGTTACACTTACAACTGAGAGGGACTAGACTAGAGCTTCACTAGCCTTAGTTACCTAGGAGAGAGACTCTTTAAAATAGGCTAGAGGAGGAGTAGTAGCACTTGCAAGACCATTGAGAACTATCCTTATTTCATGATACCTAGCCATAGTGGAGAAGTTATGCTACTATGAGGCTATAATCCTAAGGAATTATCATGATAAACCTCAATGGGGTAAGTACATAGCTAGTTTGGAAGGTGGTGCTAGTGTGGTGATACTAGGGTAGTGGGTTGGTTTCGTAGGTGGACAAATAGGTACATTAGGAAGACAAGAACTAGGAGAAAATAGTTCCCTAGGGGCATAGTCATGATATATGTTATGATATAGTATATGTTGCTATATATCATTTTGAAATTGGCCTATGAGCCAATGCGATGAGATATACATTTTTGAGAGAGAGACATGTATATTATTTATATACATTATGAGGTGTAGACTCATGAGTTTTATATATAATCTTTGTTTTTTTCTCTTTGTTCATGGTTCTGATGTTCATGTTGATTATTGATGAAGGTTATATTCATTATCTCATGATGACATTTGAAGATGTGGACTCACCTAGCTAGGCATGTGATGAAATGTATTTTATTTATGTTCATGGTTATGATGATGATTATGTTCATGCTAAAATTGAATGAGTATATGATTCTTCATTTATATTTAGACATGTGGTAGAAATGGTTTGTTGTTTTTAATATTCATAGATGGTATGGAGTTAATATGATATTGATGGTTATGTTTATGGACATGGTTTTTACTAATTATGCCTATTTTTATGCATGATATATGTTGATATGATGTGATATGGTTATTTTACTTAAGGTAAAACACATAAAGTAAGTTGAATATCAACACCAGATGTGAGAAATAGAATATAATCAAGAGACAAATGTCTTAGTGAATATATTAACTAGCCATGGTAGGATAGGAAGAGGGCATGATGCTTTTTTTTGGCAAGGACTAAAATAAGGCTAAAGTTGGATTGGATTAAGAAACATAAGACATTTGGCTTAGGGAATGCCATAATGTTTTAGAGTAATTTAAGATTATATTACAAGAAAGGAAGAAGAAGAAACTATATACGGGTATGGTTGAAAATCTTGTTTGTTTTTGTGTGCATTGAATCAGATGATTATGGAGAGATCATGTTTGGCTTGGGAGGATGACCTAAAAATAAGATAACACTAAAGCAAATAATTATTTATATAGATAGCTAGATGGATTGCCTAGCACTATCTAGATCTTGGAAGCAAGTGCTTTCTTGGGGGCTGTCAATCCACATGTTTTAAATAATTTAGTTTAGAAAATAAAAGATAAAGTAATTGCATCAATAATAAAAAGCTATTGAAATTGAATACAAAAAATTCTTGGTAAATAAATATATTAAAAATGACTAATATAATAATAATTGGGTCAATAATAATACCAAATAGTTTGGGTGTGATTCATAAAATAGGTTGGGGGTCTGTGAACATGTAGACAAAGAGAAAACTATATTTGGTTAAAGGTAGGTGGATGAAAATAACTTACTATTATTTTCTACCACAGTAACCATCAGTAGTTGGTGTGACCATTGATGGGTAAGGTGATCATTAGTGGTTGAGGTGACAATTGATAGTTGGATAGACTGTAATCAGTTAGAGTGACCATCGATGTTGGCTGCATATTGGGTTTGGGTGATGAATGGTCAGATTGATAGGATCATAGAAGGTAATTCTTGGATATGGGTTTATGATGGGTTGATTGTGAAATACAAACAAAGTAATTAAATAATAGAAAGCAAATACTTATCTTGACAAAGGTTAGTTGGATAAATGGTTGAGGTGATTGACTTGATGGTAGAGTTTCATGTGATTCTAGTAGATTAATAGTACTTGGCTATCGATTGAGGGGCAATAGTAAGTTATCTCTCTATCTTAATGGTTGGATTTATAGATTGCTAGAATAACACCTTAAAAAAAAATTGGATACAAAATCTCTTTATAATTGTGGATGGATCCTTTTCACCTCTTTTTCCTCTCTTTTTATAGGCTAGGAAGGAGAGGTGCAACAAGACATTAACAAGGGGTATGACTTGTTGTCTAATTTTGAATTATGCATGTATGGTATCATATGTGAATTATACATTCTAATTATATAAAATAAAGTTGAAAATAAAGGGTTAGTTAAGTTAGTTTAGGTGGTATAACCCTACCATCGATGGTTAGGGTGACCATTGATGGTTAAGGTAACTGTTGGTGGTCAAGGGCCAAGGTAAATTTGGTGTAAAAGGTTAGTTAATTCATTAGGTCAAATTGACTTGGGTTAGGCTTGGTTTGGGGTTAAATGGTATAGGTTGGACCCAAAGGGGTTTTGAGGTGGTCTAGGCGGATTATGACATTTGGAACCATCATGTGCATATTTCTAGTATCTAAATTATACAATATAGTCCTAGGTCAGTTTCCTTCATGAGATCATTATGATCTTGATCATAAGTATTAGTACAATATTCATCAAGAAATAAATCTAAAATGCACTCAAGCTTGGAGGAAGTGCCATCATCTAGAATATAATCCTTTATTTCATGAACAACATAATTCAAATTAAAACTTGTCTCAATGTAAGGTTAAATATGAAACATTACAAGAGGTTGTGTCTTAATTTTCACCTTCGTCTTGTATCTTATTCTAAAAGCCAAAAAAGACTAGTAAGCTAAGAGGTAGCCACCTATCTTGGTTGCAAAGTCCCTTGATAGGCATATTGCAAAGTGGTCTGGGAGATCAACCACAATTATATCTTGTAAGATATGAAAACTAGGAAAACCATGAAGGAAAACCTTCAAACCTTCTATAAGACCTACCATCTTGGCAAGTGTACCATCTAATTACAGGAAACTTTTACTATGTTGCTCATATTTTAGGCCTAGCTTGTTAACTACAACTTTGGGCATGGCAGAATTAGAAGCTCTACTATGGACTATGCAATTATGTACCAACTTATCACATATAATGAGGGTGAGGTAAAATGGTGGAGGTTTCTTATCCCTAGTGGATGTTTCAATAATGGTATTAGGATCATTTGTAAGAGAAACATGACCCTGATTTTGATTTGAGGGTGAGACACTAATAGGGATAGTAGATAACTACTTTTTTAAGAGTTCCTTTTGACCAGGCATATGAAAGACATCCCAAAGATAAATGGATGTTTTAGTGTTATTCAAAAAATATAAAATTTATAAAAAATCCATACGTACTTTCTCTTGGAATTTTTTAGGTAGAGGATTGCTTGAAACTAAAGGAATAGGAGCAGACCTTACCATATTTTGACTTGATGGAGATGTAAAAGTTCTTGGAATTATCTCACTTGTAGCTATGTCTTGTTGCCTTACAGGAGGATTGGATGATCTTGTGGGAATGCTACCACCACCTCCTAGAACCTTCCTCTTGGCCCTTGTATTGTTTACAATAGATGCTCCTTGATTTAGCACAAAAGTATATTTAACCATAAAATTGGTGAAGATCTATCCTTGAGGTTACTAACCCTCATTAACTTGAATCATTACCTCATCCTTATTTGATAGAAGGGGAGTAACTACTCCTTGATCCACTAGAGCTTGTTTTCCATTATAATTGGCATCCATGAATTGGTCTTTTTGCAAATCTTCTCTTTACACTAAATTGTTATGAACTAGTACCATATCCTTTGCATTAGTAGTAGATTTAGGATTGTATGCATTAGTAGGCCTATTGGAATTATTTTTCCATTGGCCTCTTCCTCTTCCATATTATTGGCCATACTATTGATGATAGGGGTAATGATTCTTATAGGCACCTTATTGCATATTAGTTTGTCTATTTTGAGCCTCTAAGGATAGGAACTTTGCTTTGTAATCAACATTATTTTATGCTTACCTAGGAGACACCTTAGATTTGGTATTAACATTAGGAACTTGGACTACATCTAGAGTATTAGCAGAAGCATGAGACAAAAGAGGCATAAAACCTTTAGGTAACAATATTCCATCTTGGATGAGATTATTTTCAACATTGATAGAAAGATTATATGCTTCAGGGAGGGTAGATCCTCCCATAGATTGAAGCATGACAAAAATTTTAGTCCTAATGGCTTTCAAATAAGTAGGGAACATAAAACTAGAAGTCAGTCTCATGGGAGGAGGTAATCTATGCCAAGTCTTCTAAAACCTTTTGTTGAAGTCATGCATTATTTCTTTGGGTCCCCTTTTTATCACGTTGAGCTGATGTATGAGAGAAGCATGGTCACTTTCATTTCTATATCTAGAATTCAACAACACTCCAAAAACTTATCCCATGTTATGATGCATCCACCTTAAAGAGTCCTATACTATTCAAGGGATATGGCAAGGAGTCTAATGGAAATTTTCTCTCAAACAATATTATGGAAATTGCAAAAGTTAAAAACATCTCTAATATGCTCACTAGGTATGATGTGACTCTGACTATTGAATGTGGGCATACCTTTTATGGCATTAGGAGGAATGGAATCATATGCATGAAGTTAAATTGGATTATTAGTATTAAAGGTAGGTAAAGAATGAGGTCTAACCATGTCTTCTTTTTCAAGATCTTAAATTTATTTAGTGTCTTCAACTTATTCCTCACTATCAAAATCTACTCAATCTTTGAAGGGAAGATTAGGCTATGGATACTAAATTACAAAAGGAATTTTAAGTTTAATTGGTGCATTAACAGAATTAGATGTTCTAGTAGAGGATGTCCTAGTGAGGACCTTGAATTATGAGGTCAAATTTAAAGCAAAACAAATGGACTTGAACTAGATTTACTATGAAGGAGTCATTAAATGCTGAGTAGCACACCAATTTTCATCTAGTGTTTGCCAAGACCAACATTCACCTCGACAAGTTGTCTTGAAGACAATGCATCCCACCAAGAATGTCAAAACTATTGTCACCAAAGATTACACCCTAAAAGAAGTTGTTTAAGCTTCTTCCAAATTTGGACAACATGGGAACATTTCCAAGTATGTGGGTGTACCTATATTTGAAATGAGCCTCTATATCAAGGGCCATCTCTCTGAATATATTTTGCAATGCTTATCCTTAAACTATTGTTTACTTATGGGGAAAAGAGTTAGGGAATGCATAAATTAAACCTAGTCTAAAGGAGGTGATCCAACAAAAATGTCTTCCACATGACCATAATATTTTTACCATGATGAAATAAAACATACAAACTAGTCTCTAAGTCTTAATGGGTTCTAACATAAGAATTTCAATATAGAAGTGAGATGTGAGTAGAAACATAAGTCAAGTGAACCAGAGGGTAAACTACACACTTTAAATACAACCATACACTAAAAAAATTTACACACTAGACTACACTCTATATGACCTGTTAGACTAAGAACTCTCTCAAACATGAAAGAATAAGGAAAGGAAGGATAGAGGATTATCACTTCTCATCACCATGCATCACTTGTAGACTTAGACAATTGTTCAAAACTTAAAAAATAGATTTGCATTAATATTCAAAGGCAAAATATGACATTAGTATAGTAGGGCTTCACCATACCTAGTGTGGTCTCATTTTATAATAGCTCCAAATTTATACTCATAAAATAAAGGTATCAAGAGAAAGGGAGCTTTGATGCTCAAAAGGGGAATCAATCTATTTAAACATTTGAATCATAGTTCTATCTCCTTCTGCAAATTATGCTCATTCAGATATTTTGATTGATCCAAGTCATTTGAAGTGGTTGCACAATTACATTATTCCCTTATTTATGTTTTATATGATTATAATGATGGGATTAAGTGGGTTCAAGCTAAGTTCTAGAATCAATGCAGCTAGAAAAATCAGATTTATCTTTTAGACATTTATCCTGGTGCTAACTACTTCAAACAAGTTTATCATGGTGTGCATAGTGGAGGAAATGATCCCTTTCATGAAATTGGTCTTAGAGATGAAACCATTAGAGCCTACATGTATGACTTTGTGGCATCCTTTGAAATGATGGCACTTGTTCAAACCAAATCATGCTCAAACTTGTTCTTATGTTCATGGGTCCACTATAGACAAAAAGCTATTCTCAAACTATTGGTTTTCCTATAGTCATTATATTATGCCACTCCACTTGATGCCTGGTTCTTATTAGTTCCACATAGATCCATTATGTCACTATAGGAGCTAAGGGTTTATAGATGCATGGACCCTTATTTTATAATGGTGAACATAGTCACTAGGCATGAACCCTATGTGCTATAACTCATCAAAATTGAAGTTAATATTGGGATTTAATGGCATGTTTTATGTTCCCTATGCCTAACTAAATGACTATGTCCTTTTCATGTAAATCAAGTGAGCTTTAATGGTGGAAAGATAACCCCACGAGACTAATTTACTTCTATCAAAAATGGCTTCTCGACCTCCATCAAAATTCTTAGGATCTCCTTTGTCCTAATTGGCTATCAAGCTCTGACTTATCTTATTGACATATTGAACTTTGATTGCACCATCAATCTTGATCTATATGATCAAGTGTTAGCCATCGATCTTGCTCTTGACTTGTCAGATTTTTTTAGGCTTACATCATATGTCAAATGTGTGTTGATTCTTAGGATCCATTGTTAGTCTTCCAACCTCATGCACTTATTCCACATATTGATATTTTGATCTCTTTGACTGTTTGACTCATCTCACACCATTGGATTAAGATGTATGATGCAATGTGGACTTTCAGATCAATTAGAACCCACTATTTAAAATCCAACAACCACATCATGAGCTTAAAAATGACATCCTTACTCTCATAAAATGATGTTCATATGACCATCATTGACATTCATATGACCATCAAATTTAATCTCGAAAGGATTTATTTTGCTTGATCTTAAACTTTATGTTAACATGAACATCTTATGTTACAGATCTAACTTTATAAGCTTATAACTTGAGTTAGAAAGCTCACGTGGACTTGGAACTTTTAGAGCATGTTCTTGGCATGTATAACTATAATTTTGCATGATCTATTAGTTATGTAAGGCTTCTTGAGTGAAGATAAAATACACACAAAAGAGATGGTTTATTCATTCTTAGATGACATCTTGAATGACCTATCTCCGTATACTCAATAAGATAAACTTTGAAGGCTTATATCTTGAGATAGAAGGCTCATCGAGATATGAAACTTATAGAGCATGATATTATCACTAAGGACATTGATCACACATGGTCTAATGGTATTACAAGGATTTTTGATCATAGTTAAAAATTGAACAAGCAAGTTTCTCCATTATAGTTTCTATGTGACATCCTAATGATGGTCTAGCTTCATAAAGCTTGTTCTTGATCTACTTCTTGATCTTTGAAGGATCAAATGAATTCTTTGAGGCATAAGCAAACCTATTCCATACTCTAACTACATTGATCACCATGAAGACCTACCACTTGCATATATGACTCTAAAAAGACCCTTAAGACATCAAATGGCATAAGAATTGAATTGGACCATAAACAAGACTAAAATGACATTTTAAATGATATCAAATGAGATACAACATACCCCATGACATTATAAAAATCCACTATATAGATTTTGACTATAGGGGGTTGACCCATTTTGGCCTGTAGTAAAAAATGGTCAATAATAACTTCTTTGGATCTTTCTCATCTTACTAAATATTTTTAAGGGTCTACTATGCCACTCTTTGATAAAGAGCCTCTCCTTTGTCAGGAAAATCAAGAAGATGTTTCTAAGGAAATAAAAAATGAAGGTGACTTGAGTGACCAGGAAGAAGAAATCATGATTGGGACTCCTCTTGGCAAGGACAAACATGTTTTAATCTTCCATAATTATGCAAAGATGGAAAAAATGTAAGAGAAAGATAAGGTAGAGGCTAAAATACAAGCATAAGAACAAGTACATGAAGAGGAGGTTGTTGATGTTCAAGAGAAAGACACTCCAATTATATAATTTGATGATGTTTTCTATGAGTTATTTGATAATACATAAGCTACCATCCATCATGAAGGACAAGAGCTTGTATAAGTAATAATATACAAGTACCAATCAACTAATGAAAATGAAGAACAAGCTAAAATTGAGAGCGTGCTCAGTCATCAGCTTGATGTTAAAGATGAATAAACTTTGATTGACCAATCTAAGATATCAAAAGAAGACTTATAGCCTCATAATTGTGGTCAAGAAATTGATATGCTTGTCTCTGACATTGAGTTTGAAGAAGCTCTAATTGAATTATAGCTTCATGAGAACAAATCTTTATATTTGTTTGATGTCTTTCATTTAAGTTATTCTTTACTTGAATGTTGTCCATTGTAGGATGAGGAAAGTGCCTTCATCAAACAAGAAGCCATTTTTATCTTAGAATATGACATGTTTGAACTTTTCAAATGTGGTTATCAACTTTTATCTTCAACTTCAAGTTTCTACTTTTGGAAGATAAGAATGAGCTCAAATGGCCCCAAGAAGTCACAAGATCAGATCCATCTCCCTTAGAGGTCAGCCTTTTAGATATGTCAAAGGAGATAGATCAATATGGTCTATATGTTCATGATTAATAGTTCATGAATGAAGAATAATTAAAGCTATTCCTACAAAATACACAACTTTGGGAGGAGTATGACTAGGTCTTAGAGTCATGTATACAATTCATGCGCCTAAAATTATTAGTAGAACAACCAGTTGCTTCCCTAATAAGACATGCACATCCAATTGATATTAGATATAGAAGAAAGCTATCAGGAAAAGGAAAGCATGATTCAAAGTTATAAGGTTCACTAAATAGCTTTTTAGTTGACCCTGGAGGGAAATTCATCACTACAGGTTAGTTGTTCTAGGTTTACTTTGTTTCAATAAGTGATTAGCACAAGTAGTAGTCTACTTATTTTTTGTCTTGTTTTACCTATTTCCTTAGGTTAGTAGTCCTTAATTTTTTTAGGCTATTTTATCTTCTATTCTTTTTTTCCATTCAAGTGCCTTGGACACTTTATATTGTTTTGTTCCTTATTTATTTCAAGAGGAGTTATCCAAGGGTTGGTAGCCATTTTTAGCCTCATATTAATATGTTGAACTAGAGAGGAGACTCCATTCCAAATAGAATAGTTAAGACAAATAATATGGGTTCTTAAGTATAGTAGGAATGCTTCCAAGTTGAGTCACCAAAGATGTGGGCCAAATTTAGTCCACATAATAAACTTGTGACTAGATGTGGTTTGAAACTAAGTAGGGTCTTGGTTGATAATCAAGCCAATATGAGGAAGATTAAAAAAACTTCATGTAGATAATTTGTCAATTGAAATCTTTTGAAACATTTTAAGCAAGCTTAAAGTGTGAACTTAGTGATTTCAAGGATCCAGATCATCATGACACATCATGCAAGAACAAATAGGCTAGTATAGTTGCACATTTGATAAATACACTTGGGAGGTCTACTAGAGAAAAGGGAATGCATAGATATGATGATTTTGGTCCCATAAACATCCTCTAAAAATTTTGTAGCTTGATGAGTTCTCTATCTCAAGATATAAGCTTTCAAAGTTAAACTAGTAAAGTGGGATGTGTATGCAGACGTCAAATTTGGGCTTCATGAAATATCTATTTGAATTCAAATATTCCAAGGATGAACATGAGGCTGATAAGTGTTCAAATAATATAATCTCAAGTAAAGATCCAATGGTGAACAAATATCTAAGGAGTTAGTGGGTCTCAAAGATCTAATGAAGCACGTTTAATTATGCATTAAAGATCAACGACAAGCTCGTAATCAAAAGGTCAACATATCCTAAGATTGAATTCATAGATGACAAATGGAAAAATCTCAGGTGCCCATATAAATATCTAATGGTATATAACAAATGAAAAATCTAGTGGGTCTAAGCTGATCAATGATTCATAATCCATTAGACAAAGCAAATCTAATGGTGAGCAATGGGTCAAAAGGTCAATGAATCTTGAAGACAAATTCATGGGTGATAAGTGTCTCAACCAAATTAAACTATAAAAATATCTATAGCTCATGTCCATTCATACATAAGAGAATCAATGGTGCAAGTCAAGGTTAAAAAGTCAATAAGGATCAAAAGAGGTGTGAGGCTACCAAATTTCTTAATTTGATAGGCCTGAATCAATAATCAATGACCAATGAACAAAGTCAAGCCTAGGATATTTTTGATAGAGGTTGATGAATTAGTTTTATACCCAGACCCAAGTAAATGGATGCATAGAGCTGATTTTGAATATAATCCCAGGATGAATCAAAATGGATAGTTCAAGATTGAACGTCACCATTAAATCTCTAAAAAAGTATAATAGGTCTTTTTAGGTCTAATAGAGATTGAAGGTAAACTACTAGGATACTCAAGAAATGTAAATACACCAAAGTAGATATGATGGTTATATGAAAACCAATAAATGGGATTGGTTTTCATCTATAGTAGATATATGTTTAGGGGTTGTAGTAAAAAGCACATCAAGGTATAAATATGATAGTCATATCATCCATAGTTCAATAGAAACATTCAACTACCTAAAGTAGACATAGTCATGGCTTTGTCAGGCTTAAGGATATGAGGATTTTGTCTTTATAATGAAGCTAAGTGGAAGGTGACATATATTCCTAGTAACATTAATGCATGAGGAGCTCAAGGATTTGATACAACTATTATCTTGATCATTGATGACTCCCTTCTCCATTATCCCATGCATGTTCCCCATCTCTCTCATTACCTTCTACTATAAATATGGGCTTCTAAGCCTTGAAATGGATGCCTCTCTTAGGCATGACTAGACATTACTAAGATAGATCTTTGTAACCTTCTTAGATAAATAGATGACTATTTAATATTGCATGGTTATAATATAGTGTGTTAACATCATTTTGATTTGCATATGTGGTATAAATATCTCCCTTTTCAAGTCCTAGTCTCACCTAGCTACTAGTTTATCTTGTTATGTAGGTCATGTTTAGTGTTTAATGTCATGCGATTGAATCTAACAAGTAGATTCATTGAGTAGTTAGTGCCTTTAATCAGGCCTTTCCATCACTTCCATTAGGTTTTGATCACTTGGTGAACCTATACATGAAATACTAATTCATAATATACATTTGGAGTTGTAGATTGAGTTTTTTGCTTATCTCATTAGTGTTTTTATAAGTTCAAATAGAGTGGATGAGTAATTAATTTAGGTGCATCACCAACATTAGCTTAGATTTATCTTTCAATTATCTTTCCCTCCTTTTTCACCCCATCAATTATTAGGTTTTAGTGGAAATTAGCTAAGTGATACATCATAGGATCTATCCTCATTACAAATCCTAGAGGTCTAATCCCACCATAAGTGACCCATAGGCTAGGGTTGTTACCATAGTGTGTCTCAATTGGAGAGATCTTAATGAACCCTCTCCAAGGGTGAAAATTAATGGTAAAATAGTAAAACTAGTTTTAAAACACTATTTGACTCATGTTTTCCCTCTCTATGAACTCTAATGGTGGTTTAAGGCTTCAAACATGGAGAAAATACAGTAAAACAAGTATTTTTAGGTGTCTTTTATAAGTTGTATGGACCAGAATGATCAGGTCCATATAGAGGGGGATTATATATTATAGTTGGGGTAATTTTAGAAATTATAGTGTATTTTCATGATCATACTGTTTAAAACAATATCAAAATTATTCCTTTCTCTCCACCGAGATCTTTGTTAGTCCAAGCAAGCTTTTAGGTTTTCACTCATTCCATACATAAGAGAGAAGATAAAAATCTAAGACTTTTGGGAGAGGAAGGGGGTCCCTTGACCTTATCATTCATGAAATTTTTATTCTTATTCATTTCACATACTCTATGAATAATATCTAACAATCTGGGTACTCAAGTGATTCTCTTCATTGGTGTAGGGGGTTCAAATGGAAACTATTTTGGTGCATTTTAAAATATGTTTTTAAAATAAACACTTGTTGTGTGTTCCTTAGGTCCTAATGGACTATATCAATCACCCTCCACCCCTAGTTCACATGTATGGGGGTGTAAGATCAGGAAAATATTCACGTTATCTCTATTTTTAGACTATAGATAGGTTTCCCTATGTTGCAAGGTATTCAAAGTTTGATAATGTAAGTGAATGATGGTTATGTGTTGTGTAATATTTAATTGGAATCAAATTTAACTCATATTCATTTAAAAATCACTCAATTGATCCACCATTAGTTTTAGGTCCCCTTCAAGTCCTACTTTTAGTGTGACTATCATGTGTGTATTGTTATCTCATTTTGCATAGTGGAAATAAGGTAAGTGTGAATATGTCATCATATTGTTTCAAAAAATGTGTACCTAACACTTGAGTCATGAATTTTATACCTCTAAAATATTATCCTCACCCTTAGCTTATTATGCTATGCACATACATAGTCTAGACCACCCACAAACCTTTGTGCAAGCTAAGAAAATGGAGTGTTGACTGAAAATGACACATGAGGGAGGTGTTGAAGACATCAAGGAAAATTATACATTCATAATATCCTATAATAATGGTATAGGAGATAAGGTGAATAGGGTTCAACATTAATCAACCTTCCACCTCAGCCTTAAAAGGATAAACCTCTTTTGCCATTACAAACCTATCAAAGTAGGATAGGCAAGTGGGATAACTACTCTTAGGTTGAAGTCTTGGAGGAATTGAGAATAATTTAAGATTAATATGGTCCTATTAATAAATATGGAGTTGGAAAAAATAGGGTTTGGAAAATATGAACACTTCAAACTCAGTCCTAGAAGCATAAGCATAATTAAGGCTCATTTTGAGCATATACAATACTGTTACTCCCATGTTGGAAGAGTATTGAAGGTTTATTGAGGTCAAGAATATTCATATGGGTTAAAAAATATTTATAAGGTACCAAAATGATAAATAAAACTATAGATCATCAAGTTCACCCCTCAAATTAATACACATATAACCAAGCAGACATTATTCATCACCTACAGTCAGAGTTATGAGAAGAAAAGATAAGTGCCTTAAAGTTTGCATAAGAAATAACTAGTAAAAAATATAGATTGAGTACTTTTTTCTTCTAATCCTCAATATACACCTAATGATGTGGTCCTCTAAGATGGGAAAAGGGTTTAAGGTCTAATTAGGCCTAATAAGCCTAAGACAAGCATACACAAACCTATAGATGGGAATCAGAAATAGTTGCACCTCTTCGGTACATGATAAGGCTAGGAATATTAAAATAAATAAGTTAAAAAGGTTAAAAAAACTCATATGTTATGAAGGGATGGTAACTCTCATAGTGTTAGCATAAATTCAGGGTTGTAGTTACCACTTACAGGGTTGATTATAAGCAAAGGTAGTTTGAGCTCAAGAGAGACTTCAATGGGCCTGAAGGTTATGTGAGATGAAATAAATTAGTGACCACATAATACAATTAATAGGTATGCTAAATCATGAATATTCCTCCTTTCAAAATAAAATTCACCTCTTACCCCCTTACACAAGCAAGTAAGCTATGACTGTATCCTATAAATAGTGAGGGGACAGTGATTAAATTGAAGATGGAAGAGTCTCCAAAGGAATATGTTAAGAAAAGGTAATTTTATTTATGATATACTACTTAGGATGACCTCAAAGTGTTATATAGGAAGAGAATCCATACTCACAATCCAAACAAGCTTAAAACCACTCACAACCAAGCACACAAGTAAGCCAAGTAGCCAGGGTCACATGAGGGAGATAGATAAAGGAACCATATATAGGGATAAAACACATGTCAAAGAGGTTATGATTTTTTTTAATTAAGTATATTTAACCATTTGAGAAGGCTTTAATCCATTTTATAGGTGAATAAGGCTTAGATGATTTAATTAGGGTTAATCAAGCCTAAATAGACACTTGTAGACAAAATCAAAAGAAGGAAGTATAGATTATGAAACCCTATAAGGAGGTGGAAAAAAAATACACTCAATTATCTTCTTTATGATCTAGATGTTCCTTTTCAATGTGTTATTTCTTGAGATAGACAAAAGATCCTGATGGCCTACTTAGCCCATTCGACCTAAAATGGATATGTACATGCCTATACATAAGGGTTGATAAAATATATGTATGTCAAGTGGTTTTTTTAAGTTGGAGACAACTGAGAGAGAGAGAGAGGTAAGAAGGTGTAAAATTTTTCCAAGTGATGAGGGCCTCAGGTTGGTAAAATAACCTAATGACCTATTAGGCCTTTTAGGCCTAAATTAGTACACACAGACCTACACTGGAATTAAAAGCATATGCAAGTTTATAGGTTATTTGATGGATAAGAAAACCTAAGGAGGGGGATATTAAAAAAATATATGTATCCATGATGATAATATTCTTACCTAAGGCAAGAAAAACATCCATTCAAGACTCTAGGGTCATATAAACATAACCTCCTACAAACCCTAAGCCTGGTTATATGAGCTATGTAGAGAGAAATTTTAGGATAAACCCTATTTTAAGGGATATTTGTAGACCCTATAATCATATTATATGATTCATAAATCCATAAACATGGTTTAATAAATATAAAACCACTCATCTCTCCAATGTTGGTTGTCAGGCACTCAGGCTTGGCAACCATAACAATCAAAGCACTCACATGAGAGTGGGAGAATATAGTTGGAGTTCAAGAAACTAGAGATAGTTTCCAAGGGTTGGGAAATAGTGAGAAAGAGGGTTTTATGATTAAATTAAATCCAAAAACACCTGCAAGTACCTCAGAATCATGGGACTCAGTTCAAGCCTTCTAGGCCTAAAAACCATTCTTAAGGCCTAGAAACCCCACATCACATTGAGGCATGCTCATACCTTATCCAAGAATAATTAGAGACTTATAAAGGTATAAAAGGATTTTATAGGTCATATGAAGGATGTTTTATGTATAATAATGCAAAATAATGATCAAACTCAGTCTTAGAACCTCTTCAAGCTATAATAGTCCAAATAGTTAACTTGAGGTGTACATTCAAGTGCTCAGATATTTCATCAAAAGGACTCAAATCCAATTAATTATCAATATTTGAGGACCCAAACAGACTTAAAATCCATGGAGGATATAGTGTGGTTTAATATCCCATATTCATGAATGAATGCTAAGACTACAAACATGTCCAAAAAGCTTACAAGGAGATCAAGGTCACCAACTTGCATTCGTATCTATACAAATATTTTCAAGAGTTTTAGGGGGGTATATGGAATAAACATCCATTACCATTAGTTTGGGATTGGAGGTCTGATCTTTATGAACCATTGTTGAGATGGTAGACCTCCAAAACCCTGCTTAAACCCTAGTAATGACTTGATTGAGAAGATAATGAATAATTGGCATCCATTTTTAGTATAATAACTAAATAAACACTTGAAAAACGTGGTACACTCATAGGATATTCCATCCATGATACTTAGTTGTATAGAAACTATATGAAATTGTCTAAAACTAGTACTTTTTTAAGGTTTTGGGTAGAAATCAAGGTATAGAGTTGTTTAAAGAGTGGAAAATAATTAGAGGAGGTGTTTTGGGAATTATTTAACCTATCCAAACCACTAACCTCTCATACATTGCCCTGTAAAGTCCTATATAGGTCTATTCAAAACAAAAGGTATATAAATGCAAGAAGAAGGTGGTCTAATTACCTAAGTGAGACAATGTTGTAGTTGTCCAGTGATTTTAAGGGTTAATTCATGGTGTGTAACACTTTTTTAGGTTTGTAACATGATTGTTTACCTATTCTTGAGGCTCTATTCAATGTTTCATGGCCACCAATCACAAACAACCAAGTCATTAGGACTAGCGGCCTACTAGACCTATTTGGATCAAAAAATAAAAATGTATAATGGCATGGAGGGGATGATATAAGGTTAATGAAAGGTCACATTATATATTTTAATTGATACATTGAAGGAGGAAAACACACATTCCATAGCCATCATTAAGGAGGAGGTATTTTCAAGACTAGTTAACATGAATAAAGGTTGATGGGCTGCTCAACACCTCATGTAGGCCTAAGTATACTCTATTTACACTTTTTAACTATCATAGAGAGAGTGATTGACCATTTTATGTGTGGAAATGCCTTGAAAAAATCAAATATAGTCCCAACCACTTCATCTCAATGCCAAATAACTCATTCAAGACCATCAATTTGAAGGCTAATGCATGGGGAGACCTCTGAAGGACTATTGTAACTAATTTTAACTATAATATGAGTTGAGTATGGTCATTTATTTTTTATTATATGTAACACCATGTAATCTCCCCCTTTTCTCTTTTTTGATCATTCTATATATTTAGTCCTTAAGGCCTTAATTTGTATTCCTCACTTGGGTATGAGGAAACTCTACTTGGTTTTATACTTGATCAACCTATTAGACTATTAATGGAGTGATGCAACTTATACATGATTGTTCTGTAGTGTGTATATGCTAATTTTATTATGAATAATAAGTAGGAATTATCCCTTGGCAAGTCCTTGCCACACCTACATGTTGATAAGTTATCTTATGCAATTTATATGATGTGTAAAAGGTTGGTGATCATGTTTGGAGTGTAACCTAGTTGGAAGTGCCTCAAGATAGACCTCCCACATACCACCTCCAAGTTGGAGCCATTCACCATGACCTTCATGTGAAATATTTTTTCATAGGAGACTTCGAGATAATGTTTTAGTTTATGTTTGGTTCACTAGTGTTGACAAGAGTTTAAACAGAGTGGATAAGATATATTGGTGCATCACATCCCCTTAGATTAAGTTAATTTTATGCACTATATATCCCTTTTCACTCCAAAATAAGTAGGTCTTAGTGAATTGATCCTAAATAAATTAACCATGAGAGCTAGCCCTAGAACCCAGAGGTCTAGCCCAGTCATAAGTCACCCATAACCTTAGGGATATTCCCACATTAATTCATCCTTGAAGGTAGGCCTAAACAACCTCCTTCAAAGGCATAGGTTGGAGAGCTAACAAGTATTTTTTTAGTATTTTTTCATTTTTAGAAATAACATATTTTTGTAACTAGACATGAATAGAGTTTAATTTCATTTATTATGTTAACATTAGTGTTTCTAATAGCTGTGGAGGTTTTTAGAGTCATCTAAGCTTACATGCAAAAATTACTTAAAATAACAATTGGAAAATTAGTAAAATATGAAAGTTACTAGAAATAGTATTTAAAAAAATACATGAGTTAGTATTTTTAAGTAGCTTTTAATTTATTTATCTTTTTTAATTATGAATTTCAACTCCAATTTCAAGTGGAAATTTATTTAAATACTTATGTAATATTTTATTCATTTAATGAGAATCAATAGTGCAGTTTGATTTCATGAAATTTTTGAGTTTTATGGCTATTGATATTATACTTAGCTAGTCCATGTTTTCATTAGTAATGTCTAGGGATATGTGTGGCTAACTTGTGGTCTACATACCTCTTATATTATATTATCACATTTATGTATGTTATTATTACATTCAACTTATGTTATAATCATGGCTAAGTAGAGTACATATGGGAGATAGTGGTTACTATTTAATCATCATATTCTAAATTCTACTCTTATTAAATTATTATGGAGGTTACCCTATTGAAGTGGCTTAGTTATATTTATCAAGCATTATACTCTTTTCTCAATTATTATTGTGTATCTATATATTATTCTCTTATTTTTGTCATCTAATATTGTATTTTGTAGACATCTAAGTAATTTCATTACAAATGGTATCAAAGCTTCAATTTGGGTAAGTTTATACAACAAATATTTCTTCACATATAGTGTTGTGTGTTTCTTATGAGCTGAAGGATAAAAAAAATATAACTTTTGATCTAAGAATAATTTAATTTTTACATCACTGTAGTATTATTTAAAGTGATTTTTTGAAATAAATAGTAAAATAAAGTCTAGAAAACTTTTAACCTAGTGTAAACTAGTGGTCATTAGACTCATCTATGTGAGATGATTGCAATGGTATATTCTACTGATACACTTTTGGGCTAAACTTTTTCACCCTTGTGCACATTAGTAGTTTTTAGATTTGTCTTTATGAGGTGATTACAATGGTCTCATCTGCTAATACATTTTTTTGAGGATAAAACCCTTATAGGGTTTGTTCATGGTTTTCCTAACATTTGTGGGAATGAAAAAGGAAAAAAAGCTCCTAAAAATATTCACAAGGATGACGTAGAGTGTGAAACTCCTAATCCATGTATGTTAGAGGTAGTTTAATAACTTCAATCAAAGTTACATGGCATGGTGCAAAAAGATTATTTTGAAGAAGTTAAAGGGGACATCATAGGGATGAAAAGGGACTTTAATGTATTTTGGGATAAATTGAAAGAAATAACTAGGAAATTATCTAACTTTATAGCTTGGTATTTGAAAAAATAACCTTCTACCACTCCAGTTTGGTTCTCCTCCTCGAAACAATCACACTGCCAATCTAGGTCTAAAGCCGATGTTACAAAATTTGAATCACATAAGTTTGATGGTAATGATAAGTTCATATGGATCACTCAAAATTAAAAATTATTTAATCTACATCAAACTCCATGTTCATAAAAGGTGGTCATGGCCTCTTTGTATCTTGAACCTGAGCAATTCATTTTGTTATCAATGGTTGTGTGTTCAAAATAAAAAGAAGGGTCTCCTAGTTTCTTGGTTAGTATTTTCTGAGGAGATAAAACTCTAATATCACAATAATGTCTTAGAAGACTAATTCATCTAACTAGATAAATTATAACAAATAGGGACTATAAAATATTATATTCATAAATTTAAGAATCTCTCCTTATGTTTAGTGGACATCATTGAGGAAATCTGATTGACCTATTTTTGGGTGGCTTCAAAGATAACATCCAACTAGAGGTTTGAATTTTTAGTATCATTTTAGTATCTGAAGCCATCCCAAGGGCATGCATGGGAAAAAATAGATGATCAGATAGAGACCTTTCACTAATATCTATGAATGAACTTTCTTATCACCATCACTTCCTCAGCCTACCATATTAACCCTTCATAAAACTGAGGAGAAGCATGTACAAGGTTTATGTTTTGGTTTTGATAGAAAATGGACCAAAGGACATCATTTTACTAAAAAGAATCTATTTAACATTGAAGATGCCAATGAGGTTGGTGAAGAGATTAGTCCTTAAGTATAGGGTTGGATGAACCCAAAGATGGATCTGAATATTATCAACCCACTATTTCCTATCATTAATTTTCAATTATTAGTACTCTTAAAACTCTTGGGGTGCTGGGATTCCTCAACAAATAAAAGATGACTGTGTTGATTAACTTTGGGAGTATACTCAACTTCATCAATAGTAAGTTGCCTAGTCATTTAAATTGTTTCATTTACCCAACTCCATAATTTTAGGCCATAATTATAGATGGTGGTACCATCAATAATTTTTTAAAATTTCATAGTATTAATCTTGTTATGGGAGACTACTTCTTAGATTTTACTATGTTTTATCTTCCCATGGGAGGGGCTAACATTTTTCTAAGAGTACAATGGCTCACCACTTTGGGCACTATTGATATGAATTTATAGGAAATATTCATGCACTTCCATTCAAAATAAAAGACATTTGAACTACATGGATTATAGGCTAAATCTCCATAGCTGGTTAATTACCATTAGATGATGAAGATTCTAAGAAAATGTGTTGAAGGATTTTTGGTGCATTTGTTTTCCATAGAGTTTCAACCAACCAAGGAGTCTATCCATCTTGATTTACAAATGGTGATAGATTACCATTCAATTATTTTTGGTGAGATGCCAAAAAGACTCCCACCAAGTCAAGTATGATCATGCCATTAGACTATTTATCAGATGTACACCATCTAACATTAGACCCTATAGGTATCACTTTGCCCAATAGAGTGAAATTGAAAATATGATACAAGAGATGTTAAAGGAAAAAATCATCTAACACATTCAAAGTGAATATTCCTCCCTCATGTTCATGGTGTAAAAGAAGGATGACATATGGATGATGCACTTAGTATATAGACAACCCAAAAAGTACACCATCAAAGATAAGTTTCTTATTTGATTAATTGATGATTTGATAGATTTACCAAGTTATATCTTTACTCTAGATATCATCAAATTTGAATATGTGAAGAGGGCATACCTAAAATAACTTTCAAAATCATGAAGGCCATTATGAATTTATGGTCATGCCTTTTAGACTCATAAATGCGCCATATACATTTTAGATTTTAATGAATAATGTTTTAGGTCATTTTTTATAAAGTTTGTATTGGTTCTTTTTTATGACATCCACATTTATAATTAAAATAGGGAAGACCATTTGAAGTATGTGAAATCATCACTCTCAATTCTAAAATAATATTAAATTTATGCCAAACCTTACAAATGTGATTTTGGTGTCCAAGAGGTAGAGTAATTGGGTCATATTTTTCACATGGAGTGAAATTTGATCTTAAAAATATCAAAGTGATGAAAGAGTGTTAGGTTCCCAAGACCCTCAAGAACCTCTAAGGATTTCTATGCCTAACTGGTTACTATTGTACATTTTTAAAACATTATGATAAGACCATATTCCTATTCACATCTTCATTGAAGAAAGTCTCTTTCTAGTGGACTGGTATAGCCAAGACATTTAAATAGTTGAAAATGACTATGTGCACCACTCTATTTTTGGCTACTCCTAATTTTTCTAAAACTTTTATTTTGGAATGTGATGCATCATGATACCGCATGGGGGCTATACTCACGTAATAAGTCATACCAATTTAATTTTTGAGTATACAATTTATTGGAAACAATATGATCAAGCCAATCTATGAGAAATAAATGATGGTTTTTTTCATGCAGTCAAGCAATGAAGACCTTATCAAATGGTTCATCACTTTAAGGTAAAGTATAATCACGATAGCACCAACTATTTTTTGGAATAACAATTATCTTCTAAAGAATAATAAAAATGGTTGACTAAAATATTAGGGTATGCTTTTGAAATAATCTATAAAAAAGGAAAAGAGAATGTAGTGGTATATGCACTATCCTAAAGGGATGAATCAATTGAGTCATTTTTATGCATAGTGACCATTTGACAGATAGATTGGCTAGAGGAATTAAGTTCAAAATGGGAGAATGGCAATGTTACCCATGATTTAATTCAAAATCTTCAACAAGGTTTTGGGGCATTTGAAAAATTTACATGGAAGGGGAACAAATATGGTATAAATATAGATTATACCTATGTAATAATTATATACTCAAACATAAAATTCTTCATGAAACTTCATGTATCTCTAATAGGAGGTTACTCATGATTTTTGAACACATATCATAGAGTCAAGCAAGATTTATTTTAGAAAAGAATCAAGGGGGATGCCCAAAAATGTGTGTCTAAATTCATGGTATGTCAACAAAACAAGGGTGAAACCATTAAGACCCCAAGTATTTTACAACATTTATCCATTCCCAACTATAATTGAGAGGAGGTTTCCATGGATTTCATAACTAAATTATTGCAATCTAAAGGTAAAAATGTTATCATGGTAGTTTTGGATATACTCACCAAGTATGATCATTTTTTTTTTATCACATCCATTTTTTTATAGCAAAATAGCTTCTAATTTTATCAATATAGTTTAGAAATTTCATGGTACTCAAAAAATCATTATAAGTGATTGATATCCTATATTTACTAGTAATTTTTAGACTAATTTAATTACATGTTTGGGCACCTAGTTGGCTTAGAGCTCATTTTATCATCCTCAATTTTATGGGAAAATAGAGGTAGTCAACAAATGTATAAAAGGATATCTTTGTTGTTTTATTTTGACAAATCATACAAATGAGCTCATTGGCTACCACTTGCTGAATAGTGGTATAATACTTTTATTCATAGTTTATCTAGAATGTCACAATTTATGTTTTTGTATAGATATCACCCCCCATACATTAATTTAACCTTAAAGGTCCATACCAAGGTTCAAACTATGAGGAACACATTCACCATCAATAGGATTTACTCACCAGTTTGTGATAAAATTTAGCCATGACATAAAATCCAATGAAGCAATAAACACATCAACACCATAGTGAGTAGAATTTTAACATTGGTGATTGGGTATTTGTATGATTATAACCATATAATAATATGTATTTGAAGCAAAAAAAAGGATAACAAGTTGTCTCCTAAGTATTATGGCCCTTATTATATCTTTTAAAAAAAATGGTAATGTGGCCTATAATATGGAATTCCCCCACTCCACTCGTATACATCCGATATTCTATGTATCTTTACTAAATAATGTAATTAAACACATATTTTATACTTAAACTAAGTTAACTAAATTTGATGAGGAATGTAGTATTATTCTATATCCTGAAGAGATCCTTCAAACATGCACTAATCAACTACAGACCATAATTATTAAGGGTATTTGATCAAATAGGAGAATCTACATTGTGAAGATGCAATATGGGAGGATGAAGCATTCCTAAAAAAACATCTTGGATTGATTCAAAGTTGAGAACAACACTTTTTAAAATGGGATGGGCATGTTATGACCTTAACATATGGTGAGTCTAAGGATATATGTGGTTGAATTGTGGCTTATGCTGGGTATCATTAATCCCTTTATTTAATCAACTTTATCTGTTGATGTCATTCAAACCATAGGGTACATCTAAAGTTATTTTCAAAAAGACCTATAGTTGTAAGTCTTACATAAATGATTTGGGGGGGTTTTGTCTTTTACAAATATCTAATCTAATCTATTCTAGAAAGGATTTTCCTATGTAATAAATAAACACACTTGAGAAATTTAAACAATTTGTAATCTAATTTACTAAAATAAACACTCTTACTAAAAATAAATAATCTGTTGAAAATAAGTATACTTATTGAAAGTAAACAATCTACTGAAAGTAAGCACACTTGTTGAATGTAAATAATCTGTTGAAATTAAACACATTGATTTACAATCTTGAATTAAATCTTAAAATTGAAAGATAATTTATTGCAAGTTATGAAATATATTTACAATTACTATTATGAAAATGAAATATATTTATAATTATTGAATACTGTAAATACATAAAATACCATACATAAATATGTTTCTAGTTCCTAAAGAGAGTGGGCCCTTGCTCGCCTTGGGAACAATAATGAAAAGAAAACTTAGTACTTGAAAACTAGAACTATCTTCATTAATTGATCAAAATAGATTACATGAATATAACTACAATTTTGCTAGAATACTAACTGAACAACAATATATTATCTTTATTCTATTCCTTGTATTAAGACATAAAAATCTACTTATATAATGTTGTAATTGTAGATCCCTAGATCTTAGTAGCTAATCTTTTTTTATCAAGGCAAATCTCTTAATTTTAATGGTTCTTCCAAATAGGTGATTGAAAGTTTGAAATAAGAAGATCAATCCATTAAAAAATCCACTGCATATCTACTGAGAATGACTTCTTAGATTTACTAGATCGATTTGCCTTATAAAGACTATGTGACATATTTACATTAATATATATATATATATATATATATATATATATATATATATATATATATATATATATATATATATATATAGTAATCTTATAAATAGTAAGTGACCAAAACAATCTTCAAGTACATGGAAAGTATGGATCTTTTAGTTTTGAAAGCTTAAAATTTGGACTGGAAGAATTTGGAGAAATTTTGAAAGAGTTTAGAGCATATATATATATATATATAAAGTTCTATTTATAGTAATCTTATAAAGAGTAAGTGACCAAAACAATCTTCAAGTACATGGAAAGTATGGATCTTTTAGTTTTGAAAGCTTAAAATTTGGACTGGAAGAATTTGGAGCAATTCTAAAAGAGTCCAGAGCAACTTCATAGGAACTCTGGTAGAGTCTGTAGTTATTTATGTAAAAACCTGGTGAAATATGTAACAACTTGCTTTAAGGAACCTAGATGTTGAAGAAGTCCATAACAAGGCTACCAAGCTAATAAGAATAGTAAAATACTTTTGTGAGGAATGAAATTAGATCTTAAATAAGTTTATAACTATGGATTGGGTGATTCCATAACTACTAGGTGAGTCCATAACAATGGATTGTGTGAGTTTGTAGCTACTGAAAAAGTTCATAGATTGATCTGGATAAGACTTGAATGAAATGAAAGTGTGTCCAATGAGTTTGTAGCTTGTAAAATGTCAAAATATATCATATAGGTTTCCTTATAAGATCATAAAAAAGGTTCTTATTCCTTATAGACTATTGTATCATTTACATATACATAAAATTGAGAGACTAAACATGTAAAGAGTTAGAATTAAATGACATAATTAGTAACTTAGACTTTACTTACATTAATTAAGATAAAACATCCATTTACTACACTTAGAATTAGATAAAATCCTAAGATCCTTGCATTATTTAGTTTAGAGGAGAGGTAATGGATGAAAAATGAATAAAACTGATAGTAATAATGAGTCATATTTAGACTCATCATTTTCCCCATGTTTTACCTTTTACAAGTCCATTTTGTAAACTCAATGGATTCTCTTCCCCTTATAACTCTGAATTCTATCTTTTAAATGTTGGTTGAGGTCATATATGTTAAATTCATCAGCCTAGTGATCATCTAGGGGACTGGTAAAACCATGATATGTTTGTACCATATGTTGTTAATTCTAAAATTAGTCATCTATTTGAGGACTCCATCTATGTCATGGTAGAATAGGAGTCATAATAAGTGCTAGATTAAATCCCATGCTGACCCAAATTTGTTTACCTCCTAAATTAATGACATCAACAATCATGTCATTTATAGCTTTTGCTCTTCGTAAGTTCCATCTTAAATTGGTTGGAGACATAACCTCTCTTCTCTTCAATATAATTGTCAGTGTATTCTAATTCCTGACATTAGTTGTAAAATACCATCAAAATATTATCTATATATGGATCAAAAGAGACAATTATTATAAAAAATCTACAAGTAATAGTCTTTGATGTTTGGATTCATCAAATAAATAGTTTTAAAGTTAATCAATAAATTGTTAGCACTGGTAAAAGCAGGTCTAATACATAGCCCTCTAGTTTTGGATTTTGTCACATAATTCTCATGTCTATTTTTCCAAGTTATCTAATTTTTATAATTATAAAGAAGAGCTCTAATCTAAAGCTATCCAATATATAGATTGACCATGAACTTATTATAGTCCCTTAATATCAGATTACATAAATAAAATTCACATAATAAATCATGTTGTTTTGGAGTGGACTCTTAAAAAATATTTAGAAACATAGGAGGATCTTATATGTTATGAGTTAAATCACATGAAATTATCATTAGTTACCACCTATAAAATTGTTCATGAAAATGTAGGCTATAAGACGGAGGGGCTCTGCAAGCTATAAGGTATTCCCCTATCTGACATGCAACTTATAGATTGCCTTCAATTTTTTGGGTCTGCTATTTTTTTTCTAAATTTTCTTTCATTGTCTATTTTTTCATTTTCTAAGTTTTAATTTTGTTCCTTGAATTCCTTGAACTCAAAACGTACATGACTCCATTTGTCTAGGTAGTTAGCATGAAAAACAATAGTTTGATAGACTTGATCAAACAAAGGTTTTAATTAAGAAGATGAAGTTTGCATAGAAAGTTGTTGTTGTTGAGAATTCTAGAGTTGATATTTTAACAAGTTTTCTTTTTCTAATTCAGTGATATATATCTAAGAATTTACCATTTATTCATCAAAATGAGTTATTTATTTCTCAAGCCTTTTTATTTTATTCATGTGATTCAAAGCCGTGTTTTAAAAACTATCTAATCCTTGAGTCAAAAAAGAATCAAATAAATACTTACATTATAACTAAGCCAAAAGATTAGTAATATCTATAGCTTATTATTTGATGATGACCTCAATTTTATATAATTCAGGGATGAACTACAATTATATATCTTTAGTGGAGCTAGATGATTTTTTTATTTAGAGACCATAATACTTTTTCCTTTGTATAGTACTATTATTATATTAGGAATTGAAAAAGATGAAGGGGATTCTGCTTCTTAACTATAATTTATTCTATAAATACATTTCCTTCCTGAATAACTTCCTTAGTAGGAACCATTGTTGTTAACTTAAGAATATATGTTTTGACAAATTTTTTATCAAGATCTACTGCTATTTATGATATTGTTGATGAAAAAACAATGGTAATTGTCAAAGGCTATCAAGGGTGGCAGTTGCTTTTATCTCCTCATCATCTTGTGATAAGATTAATTTTATGTATCTTTTTTTTGTCTATATCAGGGAACTGGGATCCTTTAAAGAGGTATCATCAGATACTTGTGATGCTCCAATTATTTGAGGCACCTATGTTGTGATCAATGATTCAATATTTTTAGATTTACAGTTTATATGGGATTGTGAAACCCCAATTCTTAATTTAGTTTTTGTCAGAGTTTACTAAAAACTCTGTTCAATTACATGTGTTGTTTAACATCTACTCTATCATCTCTCCCTAGACAAAACCCTAACCTTAGAAGAGGAAGCTTCTTATTTTTCTTTGGGTATTGATTTTTTCTAGAAGCTTTTGAAATATATGCTTAAGACTGATTGATTATGGATTTACAAAAAATATTCCATGCTTATTTACTTTACTGAAAGAAATGATATTGAATAATCAAATGGATAAGGTCATGATGATGAAGTGGAGTTGATCTATTAGTGGCCAAAACCTAAATGGCTCCATACAGGTATAAGGGGAGGTTAACCCTATATTGAATATGTTAATATCCATACTTGAGGTGAAGAATGATTTACATATATTTACACACCAAAATGTTGTATTAACCTTAACATATAAAATATTTCATATCCCAAAAAGGAAACATATTTCTAGGGTTTAGGTAGGGTTCCCTGTTGATCCCTTTTAACTTTCCTTGATGATTATGTACACATGTAATAGACAGTTATTCATTCTCATTGAAATGTGAAATTAACAAATCAAAAGGAGTTCTCACAAATATTCTCTTACATTATTCAACAATACCAAAATTTTCACTAATGATTGTGTTAGAAACTAGAATACTGATGCCTCTCACTATAGTGGAGTCTTCTATTAGATTGACAATAAATTCATTCACCAGACTTTCATCATTCCCTTCAATTTTTTTCAAAAATGGAAGCTAACCAACCTCAAAAAGTTCTACAAAAATGTCATCCATCATTAGTCTAGCTACAAACTCAGGTTCAAATTATTTCTTTTTCCCCATGGTAGCTTTGGTATTTTTTTGGAAGCTAGGGGTGGTTTAGCAAGTGCAAATAGTCAGTGACAATGAAAAAGAGAGCACACAATGAAAAATGAAAGGAATCAATCAAATGGGTATTAAATTTGTTTTTGTGGTTGTTGACATGATTTAGAGTAATCATGATATGGTGTAATGGTTTTAAATAAAACTATATTTGAAAGAGATTTAATGTACTTTCAAATTCATTAAAATTGTGCATGGTCAAACATGTTATCATTATTCAAAGTACTATGGATTGAGTTGGTAGATGATTTGCACATGTGAATAATGTTAACATGACATTATTTTTACTTATGTGTCCTTTCAATTATGAACCTTCCAAGTCATTGAATACTACTATTAGTTGACATGACATTCTTTTTACTTATGTGCCCTTTCACTTATTACCTTTCCATGTCATCAAATACTATTGTTTAGTTGTTACATTGATGGCTTGTAGGACATATTTTATTCAGACCTCCTCTTTAACATAAACATGCATGAACCAAAAAGACTTATACTAACCTAATGTAGATAAATAAAATTACGTACTTAACTAATCATACTCATATCCTTCATTCTTTTCTTGTCACCTAATTCTAAGTAGAGAATGAATACATGAATTAGTATTTTAGGAATGTATATAAATAAATACATCAATGATTTTATTGCTAGAAATAAACTAATTAATTTTTTGCTATTTTATAATTTTTGTATTATTTTTTTATTTTTTATTTTTCCTTTGACCAGTCATTTTTTATTTTCAAGCCAAGGCTCATTATTCAATGAATAGGTTAGTTTTTTTTATCAACATTATCAATAGTATCCTGAAAAATATTTTTACTATTGAATTTTTTATTTTTTATATATTTTATTATTATTTTTAGAATTAAAAAACCAAGAAGTGGTCTCTTTCTTCTATTTTACAAAATATACCATCATGGAAAAAATAGGTCCTTCTATGAAAACCACTTCATGCCTAATGTTTTAAACAAACTCCTTCTTAATGATAGGTTTATGATATAATTTGAGTCTATGTCTATTGACCAGAAAAGTCTTTTGATTTTCATCTATTGAAAATAATTTTAATTATCCATTCCCAAATATTTTTTCTATTTGATAGGGACCTAACCATCTTGTTCTTAACTTTCCATTGAATTACTGAAATTTAGAGTCAAACAAAAGTGTTCAATCTCCTTCTTGAAATCTTCTTTCTTTGATGTAGGAATCATGCCATATTTTTCTTTGATATTACATCATTTCTATTTATTGTAAATCTTTTGTCCTCATTTCATCAAGTTCATTTAATTGAAAAATTCTATCTTTTTTTGCCTTATCTAAATCAATGCCTACTTCCATTGCTATTTTCAAAATTTGTAATTCAAATTTAATAGAAAGTAAAGGTTTCTTACCATAAACTAACTCATAAGGTGAAAAAATAGTGGTTGTCTTCCAAGTAGTGTTGTAGGTCTATACTACTTCTAGTATTTTGATTACCCAATCTTTTATACTGCTATTGACTATCTTGGTTAGAATGTTATCCATTTATCTATTAATAACTTATACTTAGCCATTAGATAATTGATGGTAAGGATAAGATTTATTATGATTGACTTAGTAGACTTACATGAAATATTTAATCATATTAGATATAAATTGTGGTCCTTGATCTATGACTATCTCCCTAGGTGCACCAAACAATTGCATGATCTTAAAAAATAAAAAAATTGCTACTACTTCTTCACTAACAAAAAATAAGGCTTAGATATTAGCTCACTTAGTGACATATTTTGTATATACTAGGAGGTATTCCTTTTCTTAGGATGGAGAAATTAAAAGACCAACAAAATCTATTCCTTATTTCTCAAATGGTTCTAATACTACCTATGGATGAAGAGGCATCTATGTTGATAGTGTTGGTTATCCCATCCTTTGACATATATTACATTGTCTGATATGTTTTTTGACTTGCCTATGAAGGGAAGGCCAATATTATCCTACTTATAGGATCTTGTGCATAGTTATTTTTATTGAATAATTACCTCATCCTAATTCATCATGACAAGCTCTAATGATGTCATATGCTTCATTATCTACTACACACCTACGAAACACATGAGGTCCATTATTAAATAACATGCCATTGATCCATTTAAAATAATAACTTTATTTAATTAAACATTTTTTTTTATTTTGAGTAAAATGAGAAAGAAACTTACTTGTGGCCAAATAGTTGGCTATATCAGTAAACCATAGGGAATCTACTGAAACAATAGATAGTTATTCAATTGGAAAGCTATTTTTGATTATTTCTTCACTACCTGTATTATTTATTCTAGACAAAAAGTCTATAACAACATTAAATTTTATTAGTTTATCAATGATGGTTATATCAAATTTTTACAAAAGTAACAACCATCTTATGATTCTTCCTTCTATTATGTGTTTATTCATGAGATACCTTATGGTTGAATCATATATGTATATGAAGACCTTATAACCTATAATATAGTGTCTAAATTTATTGATGGCATAAATTACAAGAAGTAACTCTTTTTTTTTACAATATAATTTCTTTTAATTGGTGTGATATTTTTATTGATATAATAAATGGCATACATATGATCATTCTCATCTTTTTGTCCTATAATTACCTCTATTGCATAATTAGAAGCATTAGTGTAAATGTAATAGGGTTTTTATCAAGTAGGTCCTCTTAACATTGGTGTAGAGCTCAATTGTTTTTAATGGATTTAAAGGATTTTTGATAATCATTACTCCACATAAGTTCACTTTCCTTTGCCAATAAAAAAAGCATAAGCTCAACAATTTTATTGAAGTCTTTTATAAAATATCTATAAAAAGTAGCATGACCTAAGAAAATATTGATATAAATTTGATTATATGGGATAGGTAGGATGGAAATTATTTTAATTTCCTTAGGATCCACTTGGATTCCCTTAGAAGAAATGTAATGTCCTAATACTATGCCTTGATCTATCATCATAAAGCATTTATCATGGTTTAGTGACAAATGATGTTCTTCACATCTAGTTAAGATCTTGTCAAGATTGTGTAAGGCTTAATCAAATATATCTTCATAAGTAGTGAATTCATCCATGTACACTTCCAAAAAATTATTAGTCAAATCAGATAGTATGGCTAAAACTACTTGTTGAAAAGTAGTTAGGGCATTATAAGATAAATGGTAAAGCTCTATAATAAAATGTACCTCATGAGTAGGTAAAGGTGGTTTTGTATTGATCCTCGAATATCACTATTATCTGATTGTACCCACTAAATCCATCCAAGAAGGAAAAATACCTTTTTATTGCCAAATGATCAAGCACTTGATCAATAAAAAGATGAGGAAAATAATCCTTCATATTGACTTTATTTAGCTCTCAATAATATACACACACTCTTCATTTCTCATTTTTATTTGGTATAATTACTATTGGAAAATCCTATTAGCTATCTGAAATAGGGTAAATGATTCCTACATCCAACACTTTCTCAATTTTAGTTTTTACTATATACGTTAATGTTGGATTTATCCATTTTTGTAGTTATATAACTAGTTTGTCCTGTCTTATATAAATGTAATGGGCACAAACACTTATATGAATTCCTCTCATACATGTATAATCCCAAGCAAACACTTTGGTGTATTTTTCTAAGACATCAAAAAATTTCATTTCTTGATCATGGGTTAACTATCTATTTATATTTAATATTTTTTTTGATAATACCATAACCTGTTTAGTGTCAGGATGGATAGACTCTAATTGTTTAAATTCACTCATAAAGAAATTAAGAGGACATAGATGTGGTAATAATAGATGAAATTTAGTTGCATTTTTTACAAATCCATCTCTTGAAGGAATGATTTTAGCTAATGGACAATGAAATGATAGTTAAAAAATTAGTTTATTTATCTTCTACCCAATTCCAAATACTTTATTACAATGGTATGTGAACATATATTGAATTTTTCAAAGATTGAGTCTTTAGTAACAAGTCTAACGGAGTCTGTAGTTGATGGACTAATAAAGCTCATAACCAAGAATTAGACAAAGTCTATAGTAGGCAAACTTATAGAGTCCATAGTAGATAGACTGATAGAGTCCATAGCTGACTAACTGATAGAGTTTATAATATATAGACTGATATATTATATAGTAGATAGACTAATAAATTTTTTAGCTAAGCTTATGAGGTCAGTGAATTTTACCAGATCTGGTGCTAACTCATCAGTTAATTCTTACATGTGTCCTTATACTATTATCATGGCCAAGGATGAAATACTATTCTTATTTTTTATGGTTCATCTACCTGAATTATTTTAGTGTAATCCAATGAGGATTTTATAATGAGATATAAGGACATTATTTTTGATTTTATATCATTTAAAATAGTCATATCCCTTAATCTATAATCAATTAATGCTCCTACAATAACTAACCAAGGTCTTCTTAAAATAAGGGAGTATCTTAACTTCTTAGTTTTAGGTTACATCACCATAAAATCTACTAAATACTCTTATGAATCAATTATTATAGCTACATCTTTTATAATACCTTCTATTTTAACAACTAACTGATCAACTATTTGGAAAATGGTAGAGGTAGGTTTCATCCCCATAAGAGACAACATCTGGAGAGTTTTAGATGTCATTACAATGATTGTTGCACCAAAATCTATTAGAACTTTGGATATTTATTTCTTTTATATGATAATTATTATGATTGAACTACCTAGGTCTACATATTTGGGTAGCAGTAGTTTTTTTTACTAAAATATTAGCTAGTTTACCATCTACATATATGGTCCTTGGGTATTTTTTCTTTTTTCCAGATGTCTTGATATAGGATTTTAATGATTTTATTTAATTTTGAAATATCTTTAATGGCTTGTAACAAGGGTAATTCAATTTTCAATTTTTATAATTCTTGAATCAAATCAGATTCTTATTTGGTTTCAATTTCCTTCAATATGCCAGGAAAAGAAATAAGTAGAGGAGCAGTAATATGTTCCTCTATCTTTTCTAACAATTTTTTGAATTTTTTTTTTCTAATTATGGGTTGAGGTGTATCTATTTTTGGTTTTTCATTGGATAGTTTAGAGATGGTAATAGGAGGCTCTTGAATTATTTTACCTAATCTAAGATGAATATTTACAAATTTAATAGCTCCTACATTCATGGTTTCTCATTGTTCATTTATATATACTAAGGATGATGGTTTATTTTTGGGGTTAACCATCAATTGTGCATGTAATTGGGGATGATTAACTTTTTATATAGGTTGAGATGTATGAAGTGTCATCAAAACTTACTTTGTTTGAAATCTTCTTTGGGGGTTAAATTATAGATTAACATTTCACTGTGTATTTCTCCATTGTTGTGATTATGGTTGGCTTATCTATGATTGATGAGGCATCATCCAAGTTTGAGGTATCATCCATTATTGATTGGTCTATTATGAGTGTGCTTGTCCCCACATAGATTGAGGTTCCTAAGTAATCTAGGGTGTAATCCATGGATTAATGGGATTTCTTGGGCCAAACTGACATTGAGTCTGGTTTTGTAGAAATAAACTTTATCTTTGGACATAATTCAGCTCTTTATGGGCTATGTATTTTATTTCAATTGATTTTTCAAAACAAAAATATGGTTACAATTATTTGTGTCATGATCTTTATTGTTACATATCCCACATATTTCTATTTTATCTAAAGGACAATTTTTGAGAGCATGTTTTAACTTACATTTTGGATAGTAGATGGCTAAGGGTTATGTGGTGGAATTAACTTTGGGTTGAATACCATCCAATGTAGTATTTAATTAGACCAAAATGTTAGTTTTTAAATTCGAAAATTCCTCCATAAATTGACTAACTTCATTAGATTTATTTAGTTTTTCTTTATTGATGTTTGGTTTTATTCTAAAATAATTAGTACATAGATCTAAAATCTAGTGGAATGTTAATTTCATAATGTCTCCTTTATCCGTCAGGTTCAGAGCATCTTTGGATTCATCATCTAGTCCCTTAAAAAACATCATTTTCACTACTTATGTAAGTGGATAACCACTACATTTGTGAGAAAATGTGAATCTATCTAGATAATCTTCTAGACTTTCAACTTTATTTTGTTTGATCTTAAAAACATTATCTTTCTCATCCCTTACTCTATATTAATATTGATACATATAAAGAAAGGTAGTTACCATGTCTCTCCATGTATTAATAGAATCTTTTGGAAGGACCATGAAATACCTCATGACTCCCTTCTTAAATGTAGAAGGGAATAGTTTGATTTTTTAACTATTAGTTGTGTAATCATAAGTTTGGCATAACACTTTCAACTCAAACAAGAATTGATCTAGATCTTCTGAGGACTTACCCTTAAAATTTGGTATAATTGATGGTAAAATGTTTTCCATAGAATTTTTTAAAATCGAATCTATGACATGGGAAAGGAAAATATTTCATCTTCTTGTATTTTTATTATATTTTCTTCATTATCTTCTATATTTCTTTGGTTATCAGCCATATTTTCTATTTCTTCCCAACCTGTATTAGATATCCAATTTATTACTTCCTTTTATTATTGTAAATATTGAGGTTCGAGACCTACTCTTCTAGATAAAGGATCTACATGATTAATTCTTCTTATAGGAGAAGATATCCCAAATATGAGTCTTATTATAGGGTTTTTTTTTGTGAGGATGATCTTGATTCTAGTGATGAATCTAAATGTGATTCAAGTGTTTATATTATATTTTTATATATCTCAATCAAAACTTTTATTCTTTCCTCCTCAATTCCTAACTCTGGATCCTTAGAGATGAACCTTCCTTTAACATCTCTAGGTTGGTTCATAGTTTTGATTTTTTTTAGTATTTTTGATTTTTTACTATAGACCAATAAGGATTATGTTACTAACATCTATAGTTCCCTAATAACGGTACCAAAAATGATGGGTGTCATTAATCCCTTCATTTAATCAATTTTATCTGTTGATGTCATTCAAACCAAGGGTGGCATCCAAAAACATCTACAACAAATCTTATAGTTGTAGGTATTAAATAGATTATTTGGGGGGTTGTCTTTTCTAAATATATAATCTAATATATTCTTGAAAAGATTTTCCTATGCATTAAAGAAACACACTTGTAAAATTTAAATACTCTATAATCTAATTTACTAAAATAAACACTCTTGCTAAAAATAAACACTTTACTGAAAGGAAGTACACTTTTTAAAAGTAAATAATCTACTAAAAGTAAGCACACTGATTTGCAATCTTGAATTAAATCCTAAAACTAAAACACAATTTCTTGCATGTTATGAAATCTATTTATAATTACTATTATGAAAATAAATTATATTTATAATCATTGAAAATTGTAAATGATAAAATACCATACAAATTTTTTTCTTAGTTCTTGAGGAGAGTGGGCCCTTGCTCACCTTATGATCATGAATGAAAAGAAAACTCAGTACATAGAAATTGGAACTATCTTTAATTGATCAAAATAGATTATATGAATATAATTATAACTATGATAGAATATTAACTAAACAATAATATATTATCTTTCTTATATTCCCTATATTAAGACATGAAGATCTACTTATATAATGTTGTAGCTGTAGATCCCTAGATCTTAGTAGCTAATCTTATGTTATCAAGACAAATATCCTAGTTTTAATGGTTTTACAAAATAGGTGATTGACATTTTAAAATATTAAGATCTGTTTGTTATAAAATCACTATATATCTATTAAAAATGAATTCTTAGATCTACTAGATTGATTTGTCTTATAAATTCTATGTGACTTATTTACATTGACTGATATATATATATATATATATATATATAGACTTTATTATATATAAACTATTTATAGATCTACTTTTTATAATAATCATATAAATAGTAAGTGACCAAAATAATCAAGTACATGGAAAGTATGAATCTTTTAGTTTTGTAAGTTTAGAAGCTGGATTGAAAGAGTCTGGAGTAGTTCTAATAGAGTTTATAATAACTCCATAACAAATCTAATAGAGTTCAAAATTGTTTTTGTGAAAACCTAGTGAAGTCTATAGCAACTTGGTTCAAATAACCTAGATACTAAATAAGTTTATATCAAGGCTTCCAAGATGATAAGAATGGTAAGATGCTTTAATGAAGAATGAAATCATATCTTAAATGAGTCCATAGCTATGGACTAGGTGAGTCTGTAGCAATAAATTATGTGTCTCCCTTACTACTAGACAAGTTTATAGCTCAGTATAGAGAAGACTTGAATGAATTATAAGTGTGTCCAATGAGTTCATAGCTTACAACATGTCAAAATATTTCATATAGAATATCTTAGAAGATGATTAAAAAATATCCTTATTCCTTATAGACTATTGTATCATCTGCATGTACACAAAATTGATAGACTAAACAAGCAAAGAGTTAGAATTAAATGACAAATTTAATAACTTACACTTTAGTTACATTAAGTAAGATAAAACATCCACTTAATACACTTAGGATTAGATATACATTTAAAATCCTTACATTGTTCAGTCTAGAGGGGAGGTAATGAAAACAAAAATTGATAGTAATAATGAGTCATATTTTAGACTCATCAGTTTACGTACCTCTTATATTATTTTATCACATTTCTCTATGTTCTTAATAAGGTCAACCTATGGAATAAGCATTGTTAAGTAGAGTATATATAGGAGGTAGTGTTAATATTTGATTATCATATTACAAATTATTCTCTTATTGCATTATTGTGAAGGTTGCCCACTCAAAGTGGCTCAATTATATTTATCAAGTATTCTACTCTTCTATCAATTATTGTTATAGATATATATATCATGCTCTTATTTATACATTTATATTATGTGAATATGTAATTAATTTCAATACATATAATCACATCAACCTTGCCAAAAGGTGAACCAAATACTATAGTATAATAGCTCAATAATAATTATAAAAGTCCATCCTAGTGTATGCCAAATTCCATACAAGTGTTTGAAATTTAAAAGTTGATTTAATTTTAAAATTTAAGGTGCTCTTTGCATGTCATATCACCTCATATTTGTCTCAAGATGAAAGCTAGGTAGGATAATGGTATTAATATATATAATTCTACCAAAAATGTGCATTTGAATCATATAACTTAGAAATATAACCAATTTTAAACTTTTTAAGTGTGAAAGATATGTTCCTATGACATGCCCCCATTGAATCTGGATAATATGAAAACTAGTGTAAGTATGGAGAACATGTTTTCATAGCATGCCACCACTATAATATAAAAATGATGAGTACTAATTTTTTTTTGAAGTCATGCCTTTTTGGCATGCTCCCATTAAAATTTGAAACTATGAATATTTGAAATCCATGCCTCTATGACATGCCCCCACTACTATGTCCCCATTTTGAGGTGAGATAAAGGAGAAAATGGTAGTTACCTTACCTCAAAAAGATAATATAACTCTATAATTTATATATGGATCATGTAGCATATAATAGTAGAATGTATAGATAGATATAGCAATGAGGTACATAGTATATGACCACATTCAATCCTAAGCTACGTGATGTGAATTATGAAAATATTTAGATAGTAAAAATACAAGATCAATAATAAATCAAGCACACACAATAACACTCAAATTAAAATTAAAAAACAATGCTCTAAAGAGACCTCAAATAAGGGGCATGTTTAAATATGACACAATCGAAGGGACATGACTTAATCAATTATCCACAAGGCAAGAAATGACATATTTTAATGTCAAAATAATAAGCAATGATAGATTTAAGTGTCATTGTAAACAACCATATGCATGGAGGACACAATAAATAGATCATATTTATATTATCAAATAAGTAATACAATGCACTTAAGGAAGTGCAATATAGAAACTAACATAAACATATCATACTAGTCCCTAGATATATGTGTTAACAAAAATATTAATTACATGTCATATCAAATATACTGTAAAAATATAAGAATGGATAAAGGCATGTGTAAGTATATAAGATCATATATGATAATAGAAAATGATCATATAATAATATAACCTAGGTGTATCATTATCAAAGAAGAAAATGCCCCCAATGTCCCCATGACATGAGTAGAGGGAAGACCTAACATCTGAAAATACATAGATCATGTGTTTGGGTATGCCTGTAACACACTTAAAAGATTAATGAAATACATGTGTATATAAAAATAGATGATGTGTTATCTACTAACTTGGAAATATGATGAAAACACAGACTAGTTAAGCAAACTATCAATAGGGATAAACTCAAAAATTGCATGAAAGATAACTTCTTTGTTGATGTTTGTTGAATGAATAAAATATTACATAAGAATATTTAAATAAATATAAACTTGGAATTATATTTGACATGCATGATTCAAAAAATAAATAAATCAAAAGCTGCCTAAAGATGACCCATGCAATTTTTAGAAAATTATTATTTTTAGTAACTTTCACCTTCTAGTAAATTTTCAACTGCTATTTTTAGAAAATTTTCATGAAAACTTGAATGGGCCTAAAAATATACATATATATTCTAAAAAATAAAATTAACCCAATGGATAAATTTTAAATAAGATCTCAAATGAATTTATGGATCAAAATTTATGGCCTTTGTAAGTGGTCTCCACATCATTCTCCTCTACTTGAAAATCTCAATTCCTATCAGTTGCCCTAATTTAAACCATGCCATTTATTATTGTCAATATTTTTCATCTCCCATTATGAAATACAAGTGTTGTCTTCCTATTGTAGTCCTTCCCACTATACCAAATACCTATTATAACTTCCTTGCCTTGTGTGCATTGTCTTCTTATCTATAGCCTGTGTTATATTTTCTTTCTTCTTCTTTGGTACCTACCTCTAATTTATTTATTCATATTATTCACCATAAACATATTCTCCATGAAAATAATATAGATATGAAACATTAAATACTAAATAGATATCAACATTTTGGGGTAAACTCACCTCGTAATCATTGTCATTAATTTTTTTCATAATTTTGTATATCACAGTTTTATTATACTTGAAATTGTTGTATGTCCCTGTTGTAAATGTTTTTTTCCTCAAGTAAACCATAACTAAACATTATTATTCAAACACCTTTGTTTTTATTATAACATTTTCTTCTTTTTTATACTTATCATTACTTTTATGTAGCTTTCTCCTCACTTATTATTGTAACTATTATATATGCTCTACCAAATGCTTCTACATCATCAGTAACTTGTTCTATAATTGGTAAGTATACCAAATCCAAAACTATTGGTGTAAGATTTTTCCCACTTATGGTTTTAACTAAATAGTTGTTAGTTAGCTTTCTTAGGGTTATTAATCTCACTAAGGTAAAATACACAATATGTTTTCTAGTAGTGAGTTACATTGTTACATTTTTTATGGTCTATTCTCTCACTATATAATGTACCTCCTTTTTACTTTTTGGCTAATGGACTAATATGAAACTCACTTTTTTTCTACAATGATAACACTTAATCATAGGGTTTCATTTATTTATTGGATGTTTAGAAATTTTGGAGTGATCTGACATGGTATCAGAGCTTTGATTTGATAATCATTTTTCTATATATAAAATCTTTGGTGAGATCTTTCTTACATGCATCCTTGTTATTTTTTTTTATTTTCAATAGTTTCATAGGTTTGGTGGGATATCATGAAAATCCATTAAAATTATATATAAATTATTCAATCATAAAATGGATAGCACCATCAGATTCAAAAGACATCAAATCCCTAAAATCAATTATAAATATGACCTAGATTTGATTTGTGACAACCATTTTTTGAGGGTTTTAGGGCCTTTTTGGTGATTTTGTGCATATTTGTACACTAAGGTTCTTAGACTAGGAATTATTCTTGGGTTTTTCTAGGTTTTTTTATTTATTAAATGGGTATTTTCTATTTTTTGGAGGATCCTTACTAAAATTATGTATTTTGGGGTTTTCTAGTTTTGGTAGAGTTTCTAACCCTTGTGGGTAGCTTTGGTAGTTTTTAAGACTTGTTCAAACTTTTGTCAATGGGAAAATAGACCTAGGAAAAAATTATACCCTTTAAAGACTTTAAACCCTTTGTCAATACTTTTTTTAGACCTCAACACCCCTATTTGTATTATCAATGGAACCTGATGTACTTACAACATTGTGAGAACCTAACACTCTTGCATGCACCCCTGTTAGAACTCAACACCCATATGTGTACACCTATAAAAACTTGGCATGAATACTTATTAGACCCTAACACCCATACATGTACCCATATTATAACTTTCCACTCCTACATACACACATATGAGAATCCAAACCTGACACCAATACATGCACACATAATAAAATCTGACCCCTATTTGAGCACTTTACACACTATGATGTAAAAGATATTATCCCCTTGGTCATATGGTATGATAACATGGGGGTGGGGGATTAAATTTTTATTCCTATTAGTGGGTGATTAACCATAACCCCAACCAATTCTCTAATCAACCCAAACATTTTTAAATTTTTGTTGGGTGGAAATGTTTTATGCGAGCTTAAATATTAAAATGACTATAGATTCTGATTGCTAACTTATTTTTTAGTGACATCTTCTTAAAATGTGCTTATTTTTTCATGTTATATGTATTGGTGGTCATCTTGGGTCTACTATATATCCACTAAAAATAATTATTTTAATTTTGTAGATGCACTATTAGTTGAGCCTTACGTCCCTCTAATTCCTTGTACTTATGAAATAATCATTCAAGACACATTATTGGCTGTGTTCGATGTATATATGAACATTATTATATTTGAAAATGTAAGGGGGGTCAATATGATATTTATAAGGGGGTACTGTGTGGTGTTGTGCAATTTTATTTTCTACATTTCTTCTTTACTTTCCACAACAATCTCTTTGTTGCACTATGGATTAAAGTTCATTAAGTCTTATGACACCATTTAATTATCGCGAATCAAAATCATTTGGAAATCTAAGGGTTTTCATCAAATTATAATGGGCAAAGAGAATGAACCTAAAACAAAATCAAAGAAAGTTAAATGGTTTAACTTTTTATGATAAAGTTTGTGGAATATTGTGTCTTTTTATCTTTCTTGATCCACTCTTTCACATATAATATGTTACAACATCTAATAAAGTATGGACCACAACGGAAAATCTCTTTGCGAATCAAGATGTGATGAGAGGCCATGAGCTGGAGAATGATCTTATCAATTTGAGTTTAAATGAATTTAACACCCTATAAGATTTCTTCACCAAGTTTATATCTTTGAGGTTGTAGTTAAAATAATGTGGAGTTGATAATAAATACTATCAACTTGTTCTATCTCTACTCTCCAAATTGGGTCCAAACTATTCTATGTTTGTGTCTACTTTCCATGCCACAAAAAGTACTCTTGGACCCATATGAATGATGTCTTTTTAGATATAATTGTTTTTTACTTGATTTGGGAGAAAGATAAGTTGATATTCATGGTAAAATTAAAATCCTTGCAATCTCATGTCATTTTTTCTAAGAAAGAAAAATATTCAAACAATAAAAAGAAGAAATAGAACAAAAATAATCAATATAAGGATGTAAATATTCCAACCTACAAATTAAACATTGAGACCTCTTCTTACAATGTTAATCATAAGAAAGATAGGATAAAATTTGGGTTTTTATTGAGAAAGAATGATGAAAGCAAATGTTTGAAGAAGTAGATGGACCAACTTACTAGATGTTTGAGAAGAAAAATATGAGTGTCCCTAATTATTTGAATCAAATTTCATCAACTCATGAATATTCTAAGGTAAATGACAATGACAAAGAAAAGTAAAAATATAATGTTAAGGGGAAGTAAAGGGCAAGTCCAAATTTTTAGTTTTACCTTAGACTCCTACATGGATCATTGACTCTAGTGCTTCACATCACATGACCTCTTCACAAATAGAGTCTAGTTTCTAATTACCATGTGACATGTCCTCTATATATATAGGCGATGACACTTCTAAAAAGGTTCTCATGAGAGGTTCTATTGAGTGAGTGGTGAAACATTCAATAATGTTCTAAGTGTTCCCTCAATTTTAAATATTCTCTTAACATTTTACCAGATCACTCACCTTGGTCCATGCATGTGAGTTGAGTTCACTCCAGATTCAATGTATATTAGAGAGTTACACAGTGACACTATATTGGTAGTGGGAATAGTTGATCATAAAACTCAATTGTATAATTTATCACATTTTTTTACTAAGTCTACTTTAAATTATTCTTCTTCAAAATCACCTAAAATTGATGACATTTCTGATCTTGAGTACACTCTGATATTGATGACTCTTCTTCCAGTATATATGAATATAATAGTGATGGAGACACACCTCCACCATATCCTTATCACCTTGTAGATATTGAGGAGTTATTTCCTAATCAACCTACCTCTAATCCACTTTAGACATTATAGGTAACAAGTATATTGATACAAGACACATCATATGTTAGGTAGTCTATTTCATATTTATATGACATTCTATAGTCATTCTTAGCCTCTAATCCCATTTTACCATCATTACATAGAGTAGTCAACTCTCCTACCTTACATGAGAAGAATAGTTCCTTATATAGGAATCACACTTTGGTTGAATATCCATCAAGAACTTGGAAGACACATTCACTATTCAAGTGTGATCCACTCTTCACTACATCTACGTTTGAGCCATAATCACTTTAGAGAGATCCATTTTATGATATAAGATGGATACATACAGTTGTAGAATATAATGGGGTTGTTTTATTCATCTTATCTTCTTTTATCTCTTTTTGAAGAGGAGTTTTTCCTATAAGTTTTTTTCTTTTATATAATTTATGGGATTTGTATTGTGTTTGGGTACCTCATCAGGCCTCATTTTTGGGACCCAATTCTTTTACCCCCTAAGCTACACTTCACGGGGGTGTTGGTGTCGGATTTTTCCTACTTGCAGTTTTATTTACATGGTTGTTAGTTAGTTTGATTAGGTTTATTAAGGTCATTAATGAAAAATAAACTTAATGTGTTTTATAATAGTGAGTTAAGTTGTTACATTTTTGGTGACCTAATATCTCACTAAATAATGTTCCTCCTTCATACTTTTTGGTGAATGAACTAATATGAAATAACTAATACTATCTTTTTTTCTTCTTACTCAGTATATGTTGATTCAATTTATTTATTCATATTATTCCTATTCACCATCTTATCCATGAAAATCATATAAATATAAAACATTAAATATTTAATAGAAATCAAAATTTTATGGTAAACTCATCTCATAATCATTATCATTGACTTTATTCACTATTTTGCACATACCAATTTTATTATACTTTAACTTATTGTATGTCCTTGTTGTAAATATTTCTTTCCTCAAGTAAACCATAACTAAATATCCTTTTTCAAATACCTTTTACCTTGTTCTAACATTTTATTCTACTCTATACTTCTCATTACTTTCATGTAGCTTTCTCCTCACTTGTTCTTGAAGGTATTGTATATGCTCTGAAATGCTTCTGCATCATTACTAACTCATTATAAAATTGGTAACAGTACCAGATCTAAAATACACATAAGATTTCTCCCATAAATAATCTGAAATAGTGATTTTAATGTTGACCTAATCTCTGAACTATTACATGCAAACTTAGCCTATGGTAAATCTAAGTCCCATTGCTTGGACTTCTCTCCAACTATACATATCAACAAATTTACTAAACTCTTATTTATAACTTCTATCTTGTTAGAAAATTTAATAAGTGGTGATTATTTAACCCTTAGTCTTTATTGATTATTTATTAAATAATAATAATATATTATTTATTAACATGAGGTGGAAATCTCATGAAAATAAATAACATTATTATAATTATTTAATAGTTATCAATATTTTATTTAATAACTCTTCAGGATAGTTGGACTCGTTATTCATAACGATCATCTCCCTTTTTTAATTCACTATAAAATAGGGTTTATACATATTTATGATTTATTTAGATTTATGGAAATTTACTCAAGTTTTTATGAAGGTTATTTTGGAGAGAAGTGAGAAGAGAACTTGTATTGGGGTACTTTGTTTCTTAATATATGAAAATCACTTTTGGTGGGTTTTTTACCTCGTAAAGGTTTTCCCATGATAATTTTTATGTTGTGTATAATTGATTTGTATGATATTCTTTGCTTATAACTATATTTTTAGATCATGTGTATGCATCTATATTTTTACATGGATTCTATCATGGTATCAGAGCTTGATTGAAGTGTTGGTTGATTGACAAGATCTTGGTGATTATTTAGTGAATGATCTAGATCATTTGATAAGATAAAATATATAATTTTTTAATTATTTTATCAAACTTATAGAGTCTTATAAGTCCCATAGTATAGACTTGGAGGCAACTCACTTGAATTGAAAAATCTTATTATTCCTTTATATCAATATTTATGATCAAATAAACATTAATCTAGCAATCAAACCTTTGTTAAAACAATCTAAGATAATTTTAAAGCATGAATAATATTAGTACAATGCATTATACAACTCTATGATTTTTTTGGAGCGTAGAAAAATCATAAAACTAGTTTTATATTTTTAAGGCATGTTTTCAGTGTTTTAAACCTCCAAACACACTAATAATTGCAACTCAGACTACCTACAAACCCTGTGAATGCTTCTTCAATCCCCTAAAAAAAATTATCTTCATTTGGAATGCACTTGTATGGCTAGAACAACCACAAAAATCTAAAAGTGGAGTTGGTAGCAAAATTAGATTTTGAAGTTTTTAAATGCTTCATTGCAAGGATTCAGGAAGGTTTGGAAATTTTCAAGCCTTGTGGTGGCCTATGTATTTATTTGTGAATTATCAAAGCTCCTCCCCTATGCCATAATTAGCTACACATAACCATTCAAGTAAGTAATATTTTTTTGGAATATTTAAAAAATATTTGATTTTATTAAAATTTCAATTTTTCATGCAAGCCACTCGAGTCCCACATTAGGAAATAGTTGTTTTTTTACAAAAAGTTAAAAAAAAGTAATTTTGATTACTTTTAAAATTAAATGCACATATTTACACACACACACACACATAAGTATATAGTATTTAAAAAAATAAATTTAACAATGTTCAAATATATATTAGTGCATGTATATTCTTAATTAGGTTCCTAGAAGGGTTGGTGGATTTACTTTTGCCAAAAACTTGTAACTATAGAAGTTAAAAGTTCAAAACCCTTTAAATTCATTTTTTTAAACTTAGTCAAATAATTTTTTAAATTTAATTTAAATTGAATTCTATTTTTTGGTTTGTGTTCCAACTTTTTATGAATTTAAAACCTTAGTTGACTTGTTAGTGTTTGTTTGACTTTCAACCTATTGAATGTTTTGACAAGCATAGTCATGTAACAAGTCAATCTTGAGATTTTGGCATGTTTTGAATGCATTGGAGTGTTTCATTTTTTATTTTGAAGCCTCTTATTATTATTTTTTACATCTTTTCTAACAATAATGCTTAGGTGGTCATTTTGAGTGCGATCCTTTCGACACTTAGATTTATGCAACTTTAATTTAATTTTTAGCATTGTTTTGTATCTAAATTATGTAATTAAATATAGTTACATGTAAAATTTACTTTATTTTGAAAATATTTTTAAAAAATTATTTAAAATAGTTTCTTTTTAAGCATTTATTTACTATCCTATTTAAAGGGAAGATATGACTTCACCTTATTTTTCCTTAGATAAATCTCAAATGTTTAATGAAAATAACTATAATATATCAAAAATATATGTTAAATCTCAATTTATGACCCAAAAATTATGAAATAATATTTTTGAGACTGAAAAAAATCCTTGTAGATGACATGTAACCCTTGAGATTACCAATACATTTTAACAAAAATGACAAGAAGTTATATTAATTATTTTGTGGAGTGTTAAGGATGAATTCCTTCTCCACATTGGTAATCAAGAGTCTCCTAATGATGATTAAAAACTCCTTGAATCTATGCATGAGGGCACTCACCTTTCAAAGATCATTAAATTAATCCTTGAATTGTTAATTACACCTATGAAGGGTGGTAAAAAAGTTGTTAATTTTCTTACTAAAATTAAAAACATTAAAGCTCTATTAGATGGATGTAATTATAATTTGATTTAGGATAACTTATGTTATTTTATCATTTAATTAAATATTCATAAAAAGTTTAGAAATTTTATTTCAATTTTGAATTCTAAGTATCAAACTGAGAAAGATATCCTTAACCTTACGACATTGTCTACTCTCCTGATTCAAGAAGAGAAAGTTATGACAAATTTTAATTCTAAAGAGAATTCCATTCAATCACTTCTCACATTAAATAATATTTTTGATAACATTAAAAATAAGAAATCTAACCCTAATTCTGTTGAAGGTAAATATGAGAATACAAATTTGGGTAATAAGAATCATACACCTAAGTTTAATGGCAATTGAAATCTATGTGATAAATTTGGTCATAGAAGGGAAATCTATTATAAAAATAAGGATAAAAATAAAAAATTCTTAAAAATAAAAAAAGAAAGAAATCTAATCAAAATAAATAGATGAATCAAAACCTCAATCAAAATAATAATTAAGATTCAAATATTATTGCTTTATATGCTACTTTATGTGATTTAAATAAAAATAAATGAATTTTAGATAGTGGTCCATCATACCATATGACATGCTTATCCAATATTTTATGTGATTCTAGAGATATCTCTAAAATAATTTACTTAGGAAATAATTCTTTTTTAGAAGCAACTAAACAAGAAAAAACAATTTTTTTGAATGTTATTATTAATGATGTTTTCTATGTACCTAAGCTTAAGAAAAATTGTTATCTTATTCTCAACTTACCAATGAGAATTTAATTTTAAGATTACTAAAAGATATTTGTTCCATTAGAAATTATTATAGTTTCTTGATTGTTGAAGGTATTCAAAAGAATGATTTATATATATTTGCTCTTTTTTTATATATTTTATTTCATTGCATAATAATAATAAATCTCAATTATGACATGTTAATTTTAAAATTTTAAATTATATGTATTCAAATAATCTTATTATTGGAATTTTTTATATCCCTTCTCATCATGAAATGAGGATTGCTTATATGATAAGCAACATACTAACCCCTTTCACAAGAATCATGATACAAATTCTTCACATCTTTTAGAATTGATTTATAATGATGTTGTAGGACCTCTTAAAGTTGTATTTTTAAATGTTTCTTTGTAATCTATTATTTTTATTGATGACACTAGAATGATATGATCTTTTTTTATTAGAAAAAATCTAATGTGTTATCTAAATTCATAAAATTTAAAGCTAGTGTTGAAAATGCATCTAATTTTTTTATTAATATATTAAGAATTGATCATAGTGGTGAATATGTTAGTAAAGAGTTTGATTATTTTTGAATTAGTTATAGTATTCAAAGGGAACTAACAACTCTTTATTCCCCTTAGTAAAATGGTATTACTGAAAGAAAAAACCATATCATCATAGAATTGGCTAGAACAATGTTACAATCTACAAATATTCCTAAGTTCTTATGGGTAGAATCTATAAACAATGTTGTTTATATTCAGAATAGAGTCCCTACCAAAGCCTTGCATCTTTCTATCCCTTTACAAATATGGATTAAAAATAAACCTAATGTGGATCATCTCAATATTTTTGGTAGTCTTGCTTTTATATTTCTCCCTAAAGTTAAGAAGAAGAAGCTTGACCCCACTTCTTATTCTTGCATTTTTTAAGGATATGGAGGTAAGACACAAGGTTGAAGAGTGTATGATCCTTGTAAACCTTATATTATTGAGAATATGAATTTTATTTTTCTTGAAATTTGTTTTTATGAGCCCTCTATGAAACTTTCTTAGCATTCTTCTGTTGATGAACCCGACTCTCATGTTTCTCCTAGTGATGAAATAGATTCCCTTAAGGAAGTTGATCCATTTTTGGACAACTTAGAGTCTGAGAAACCCCTTAAGTTTCATATTCAATATAAAAGACCTAAATGGGTAGAATCCCTAAATCAATCTTCTAATATTGATAATCTTAATAAATTAATTAGAATTCAATAATCTTATCATGCTTTAATGGCTATTTATGAATGTGAACTTCAATCATTTAAAGAATTCACTCAAGATGACAGATGAAATGTTACTATACAAGCTGAATATAAGTCTTAATTAAAAATTAGACTTGAGATCTTGTCCCTCCTCCATCTAAAAGATATATTATTAGTTTTAAGTGGATTTATAAGATAAAATATGATTTAATTGGTAAAATTGACAAGTTTAAAACTAGATTAGTTGCTCATGGGTTTACTCAAAAACCTAAGATTGAGTATATTGAAACCTTTGTTTATGTAACAAAAATAAGTATTATTATACTTCTTATTGCTCTTGCATCCCAAAATTGTTGGGTTATCCACCAAATAGATGTTTTTGATTAATTAAGGTGGTAAACCAGGGGCCGAACCCTATACAGTCAAAAAAGACAGGAAGGCTGGCAAACAAAAGATGCCAGCACCGAACCAATGGCATAGCCAAGAAACAAAGTCAGAAGCAAAATAAAACACTAGAAAGACCAGAGTCAGAAAGGATGAAACTACATAACTATAGAATTAACAAGATCCTTAAGATTCTCATTGTCCACATTATCAGCATTCCCTGGATTACCCATCGCTTCCATGATCTGCAATGGCCTTCTCCACGTGGACCACCTTCAAAAGCTATCTTCATCATCAATGTGCATCATTCATGCTCTATCATCTCCTTCTAAATGATCTCTCTAATGTTTTGAGGTATATGAGCCCCTTGTTACCATACCCTCTATCCTGAGAATTGCTGACCAAGGTTGGCACAAGCATCAACGACCCTGTTACCTTCTCTGTAGGTGTGGGTAATCTCAACTTCAGAAAACTTTTGTAAAAGAAATTGGATGTCTGTAATGATGTATTTTAAATGGATACCAATGTTAGATGCTTTATAATGGCATCTATGATCAACTTAGAATCTCCCTGAATATTCAAATTTCTAATTCCTAGGGATATAGCTAACTTTAATCCCCAAAGTAAGGCCATAGCTTTAGCATAGTTATTGCTCTGGCAATCCATGCCACTAGCATAAATAGCAGACATCCCTCCTTTTTTATTTCTTATTATTCCTCCTCCACTTGCTTTACCACTCAACTTGGATGCCCCATCAAAATTGAGTTTCATCCAATTGGGTTTAGGTGGTATCCATTTATTATGAAGTCTCTGAAGAGTTTTGGAATTATCATGCCTAGGGATAAGGTTTAAAACCTTCCATTTGGCATCAATTTGACTTTCAAATTTAGATAGGGGTTTCTTTGCAACACTAATATGAGCTATTGTAACACTTTCCAAGATGGTCCTAGCAAAGGAGTTAAACACTTGAGCATCATTTCTAGCAGTGTCCCTGAAAATTTTGTGATTTCGCTCTTTCCATAAAGTCTAGCTCAAGCATGGTAGAGCTTGCTTCCATAGTTCCTTAATCTAGGGATGTGTGAAGGTTGAGTTCCAGCTGAGAATTACTTCTTTAAGGTCAGAATTGCAAACCCATTCAATGCCAAAGTTGTTAAGTATTTTGCCCATAAATCTTGGGTGAACTCACAGTGTATGAATAGGCATGAAACTGATTCCTCTCTAGAACCACACAGAAAACATCTGTTGACTAAAGTAAACCCCCTCTTTTGAAGGTTGTCCTGAGTAAGGATTTTGTTATGGGCAATAGGCTACCAAAACAAGTTAATATTTTTAGAAAAATAAATCTATATGGCTCAACCTAAAAATTTCATTGATCTTAATAAAAAATATTATGTATGTAAGTTAAAAAAATATTTTTATGATTTAAAACAAGCTCCTCAAACTTGGTATTCTAAAATTAATTCTTTTTCAATTTTTTTTTTTTTTTAAATTTCTATTTAGATAATGATCTCTTTATTAAAATTGAAAATAATCATTTGATTTTAAGTATATTATATATTGATGATTTATTGATTACTAGAGATCTAACTAGTTTAATTCATAAATATAAGGATAAACTATGCCAAATATTTGAAATATTTAATTTAGACAATCTACATCATTTTTTAGGAATGACTATATTTCAAGATAAAAATTTAATTATCATATCACAATCTTAGTATGCACATAATATTTTTGTTAAGTTTAACATGCTTGATTATAAATCTACCACTACTCCTATTGAATTTAGTGTTAAACTTGATCCTAAACTTGCATGTAAAAATACTAACCCTACTTTTTATAGATAGCTTATTGAAAGTTTAATTTATCTAACCATTACCAATCCAAATATTTTATATGTTGTTACTGTTGCTTCTAGATTTATGCAAGATTTTTATTTAGATAATTATAAATTAGCTAAACATATTCTTTGTTATATCAAAGGAACTATAAGCTATGATTTATTTTATTCATCCATTGATAATGCTCATTTATATGGTTATTCTGATGCTGACCATGTTGGTGATACTTTAGATCATAATTCTACTTTTAGATATGTGTTTAAGTTTGGTGGAGGTTCTATCACTTGGAGCAATAAGAAACAACCTACTATCTCTCTCTTCTACAAAAATTGAGTACAAAAGTGCTATGAAGGCTGCTAAAAAATCCATATAAATGTGAAGTTTATTGAGACAACTTTATTTAGATGTTTTTTAGAGTACCGTCCTTGATTATGATAACCAAAGTTATATAGATCTGAAAAAAATATAGTGCAACACCAAATAACTAAACACATTGAATTTCATGTACATTTCATCTGATTTTTTTTTAATAGTGATATTAATCCATAATTTTGTCCTACGGATGAATAAGTGGCATATGTCTTCACAAATTCACTTGGTGCTATCAAGTTTTATCAATTTTATGCAATGCTGGGCCTCTTTAAGTTATAATTGAGAGCAAGTGTGCATGACAATGTCACTTTTTAATGACCATGAGTTTCTTCTCTTTCTCTATACTTCTTCTCATTCTAAAGTATTGTAAACTTCATGTGGAATTTTTTACTTTTGTACCCAAACACATTAAAAAATATAATTTATAATGGAGGTCCTTATGCTATAAAAGGCTCCAAATATGTTTAATCATTTTTCATAAGAAATAATGATATATAATCTCACAATCATGCTATCCTAAACTTACTCCTGAGTAGTTTACAGATTATAGTTTTTTTTGTTTCAAAAGGTGACTTTTGGCATGATATAGATTTTAAAATATTTCAATTATTGCACATAGTATACTTTCTTTATGGTGACTATGGTTTTTATCCTTACTTAACATTAAGGGAGAGTGTTAAAGTATTTAATGACTAAGTGATGATTATTTAATCTTTATTCCATATTAGTTATTTATTAAATAATAATATATTATTTATTAACATGAGGTGGAAACCTCATGAAAATAAATAACATTATTATAATTATTTAATATTTTATTTAATGACTCTTCAGGATGGTTGGATCCGTTATTCATAACTATCACCTCCTTTTAAAATTCACTATAAAATAGGGTTGACCTCTATTTGTGATTTATTTGGATTTACAAGAATTTATTCAAGAGTTTTTGTGAAGGTTATTTTGGAGAGGAGAAGTGAGAAAAGTTGTATTGGGGTACTTTGTTTCTTGATATATGAAAATCACTTTTAGTGGGTTTTTTTAATCTCATAGATATTTTCCCATAGTAATTTTTGTGTTGTGTATAATTGATCTATGTGATATTATTTGATTAAAACTAAATTTGTAGATCTTATGTATTCATCTATATACCTACATGGATTCTATCATGTATGTCCATATGTTTGTCGATTGTATGCACTTCTGAGTTGTAACTTATTTCCCATTGCCTTCCATAAATTCCTCTAAAAATAACTTAGAAATTTTGTGTCCCTATCTGATGTAATGGTTTTTAAAACATAATGTAATCTCACATCTTTAAAAAATAGTTCTATAACTCTAGTGGCATCATTGGTTTTCTAACATGCAATAAAATGAATCATGTTAGAAAAATTATTCAAAAAAATAAAAATTGAATTGTTACCTCTCTGTGTGTTTATAAATCCCAACATAAAATCCATACTCAAATTTATCCATAGTCTTCTTGAAACCAATCATGGCATGTAGAATCTTGTATTTTGTGCATGGCCTTTATCCACTTCACACATCTTGCATCTTGAAACATATTTTGCCACATTTCTCTTAATTTTTGGCCAAAAATACTTATCCTCAACCAAATATATTGTCTTATCCTTACAAAAATGTTCATTTGAACCACCATTATGGAATTATCTTATAATATTATCTCTTACAAATCTAACTAGAATACATAGTTATTTTCCCTTGAAGAGATAACCATCCTATATAAGACATTTATCATGAATAGTAACTGTCTCACCTGATAATGGATTTATGCACTACTCAATTATCTTTAAAAAATATGGATCAATATCATATAATTTATTTACAACTTCAAATCTATCTACTTCACTCACCATAGTAGTTAGAAACTCCATTCTCCTGCTCAAGGCATCAACCGCCTAATTTTATTTTCTTGATTTATACTTCATAGTAAAATTATATCCATGTAATAAATACACCCACTTTGCATGTCTCATTTTTTTAAAAAGTGTTCACATACTTCAAATCCTCATGATCTATAAATAGGATAAACTCATTAGGCACCAAGTAATGCTTACAATGTCTTAATGCTTGTATAATGACATAAAATTCAATATCATATGTAGAATAATTATTTCTTATCTCCTTCAATTTTTTACTCAAATATATTATTGACCTTCTTTCTTAACTCAACACAGAACCAATTCCCACATGTGAAGCATCATAATCAACCTCATATCCTTTTTAAAAATGTGGTAATACTAAAATAGGTTTTTTTGTAATCTTATTCAACAACTCAAATTTTTTTGTTGATGCTCTTCTCCACACAAATTTTTTTCCTCTCATGCAATTTGTTATTGGTGCAATAAGACTACAAAATTTTTTAATGGAATTTATGTAAAATGTTGATAAACCATGGAAACTTCTTATCTATATGATGATTTTTGGAATAAGACACTCAACAATTACCTTTATTTTTTTTCATCTATTCTTACACCATCTGTTGAAACTACAAATCTCAAAAATACCAAATTGTTCAACATAAAATTGTACTTCTAATTTGTATAAATCTTCTCCTTTCTTAATAACTCTAATACCATTCTTAAATGTCTTAATTTATCTTATTTAGTCTTATTTAATATCAAAATATCATCAAAATAAACCACTACAAACTTACCAATATAATCTCATAGCACTATGTTGATCACCCTCATATATGTGTTGGGTGCATTAAATAATTTGAATGGCATAACCATACAATCATATAAGCCATCCCTAGTATTGAATGTTATTTTCCATTCATCTCCTTTACAAATATGAATCTAATAGTAATCAATCCTTAGATCAATCTTAGTAAGATAATTTTCTCATGCAAGAACATCTATCATATCATCTAAAGTAGTTATATGAAATTTGTATCTGATGGTAGTTTTATTGATTTCTCTAATATCTATACACACCCTCCACCCTCCATATTTTTTTAGAGTTATAAATACTGATGTTGCATGTGGATTCATACTCTCCCTTAATACGCTCTTTCTCACCAATTAAATAACCTATTTATTCAATTCTACATATTTAGTTAGACTCATCCTATAATCTACTTGATTGGGTAGAGGTGATCCTAGAATCCCAATCAATATGATGTTGAATGTCTATCTTTGGTGGTAAACTATATCATAAATCATTAGGTATAACATATACATATTATTTCAACACTTATACTACTTCTATTGTTATTTACACGACTTTTGTGTGTTATTTATTTTTTATTAATACATAACAACATGTCATATTTATGTCTTTGATAATTTTTTTGTGGATAGAATGATTTCATCCTACCCTTATTATTTAAGAGGTAATAAAACTACTTTTGTAACACCTTTATAAAATTATACGTTTTCTTTACTCCATCATGAATTATCTTTTTAACAAACTATCATGGCCTTCCTAATAACACATGCATGAATCCATTGGTATAACATCACACCATACTTTATTCTTATAATTTTTTCATATAGAAAACTTGATTAATAAATTTTTACCTATTGTAACTTCATCCCCATTATTAAACCATGAAATAAAATAATGAAAAAAAATGCTTTTCATATTGCAAACCAAGTTTCTCAATCATGTCATTAGAAACCATATTTTTCATAACTACCACATCTATAATTAATTTTCATACATTGGCTCCTGATGTGCACCTTATTCAAAAAATATTTGTCCATAGCCATGCTTCACCACCTTCCTTATTCTACACTTATTATTTCTTTAGATAAATCATTGTTCTCCTCATCATGATATTTTCTTTACTATATGATGTTATAAATTTATTATTTTGCTCTTCTATCTTAACCTCAACTAAAAAAGTCTTAGAAGATCCTCTTGCCTCCTTTCTTGTTCATGATAGTGTGAAAACTCAAACACCCTGTGCCCTTCTTCCCACATCTGTAACAAATATAACACTTAATTTGATTTTAAAACCACCCTCTAACACCACCATATCCTTATCCTCTCTAAAATAATCTTCCTCTTTTTTGGTATTTAAACCCTTATCCATTATCTTCCTAATTTTCTACACCACGTGATGATTATCCTTTACTAGGATTAAACCCACCTCTATTAGTATTAGACCCACCTCATCCCCTTGCTATAGAGGATTATCCTCTTCTTAGCCTAATTTATCTTCTAAAATTCTATGTAGTTTTTCCTTCTACCTTCAAATCTAATTGATAAGCTTTCTCCATAAAAATTATTATATGCATGCTCAATTCATTCTGAATAGAAAAATTCAAACCATTTACATACCTTTAAGCCATCTATTCTTCTATTTCATTATTCTCCACTCATATGGAAATCTTATAAAACTCCCATACTCTGATATACTATGACACTTTTTCCTTAAATTTTGAAATCTTCTATATAGGGTTTGTGCATAATCTATAGTAATAAATTTCCCCCTCAACTTCTTCTCTATGTTTCTCCACGTGTTGTTATTCTCTTTAACCTTTATTTTTATCTCTTTATGTATGTGATCCCACTAATTTATTTCATGAACCTTCAATTCCATGCATTCAAACTTTAATTTCTTTTCATCTTTTAAATTTTTTTATTAAAAAAATTTCTCCATGTTTTTCATCTAATCTATCAACTCCTATGGTTGTAAACTACCTCCATAATCACGAACATCAACCTTGATTCCTTCCTTCCTTCCCTCTAAATCCATAACTATCCTCTCTTACATTGATGGTGGCTATTATCATTCATCTTCTTACTTAATTTCATCTTCATAATATATTTTTTAATCTATTTCAACTTTTGATTGCCTTTGTCTCTGATTTGAGACAATTGTATTTAATTATTCCACTTGCCATTACAAATCTTGCATTGTCTTGTTCATCTAAGTAATTCTTCCTCATCCTTGTCCTCTTACCATATCTAACACTTTTTAATAAATCACATAACATTATATCAAAATATAAAATATCAATTATAAAGGTATCACCTCCAAAATTTAAAGTTAATCTGATACTAGATGATGAAAATATAAACAATCTAAATAAAATGTCAATAGGTTAAACTCTAAAATTACATGAAATCCAACTTCTATGCTAATTATCATTGAATTAATAAAATATTACATAATATTTTAGATAAAACTCAATTTGGAATTGGTGTTTACATGCATAATTAAAAAATATAAATAAATCAAAAGGTACTTAAAACTGACACATGTGATTTTTTTAAAAATATTATTTTTAGTGACTTTCATTTTATAGCAATTTTTCAACTTCTATTTTTAGAAGTTTTTTATGAAGCTCAGATGGGTCTAAAAATATCCACATATCTTATAAACACTAAATTTAACCTAATGGATGAATTTTTACTCAATTTCATGTCTGGATGAAAAAATATGTTAATTCTAAAAATGGGAAAATCCCTAAAATATTAAAATGTATTTTCAAACCTTTAGATGGTTATGTATGCCATCTAAAAAGTTATAAAAAAATACCTAATTAGATAGGATGAGTTATGTCTGAAATAAACTTTTTGAAAGTCATTTTGGTATAAATGAGAGCTCAAATGGAATTACAGATCAAAAGTTATGGCCTTTAGAAGTTTAGTCTCCACATCAAAATAACACCATAGATGTCAAGGAGCTAATAACATATGTAAAAGCTATTTTTAAATTTTTTTTGTTATTTTTGAAATATTGAAAAATAAAATACTATCATATGATCTCATTTAATGTTTTCTCATACGTATCTCCCATTTGGGAACCTAGTACAATATACATTTGATACTATTAAGGAACATGTATGGGTGTAATATATTTTACTATAGGGTATGTAATGCTCTATGTATTTATAATAAGAATCTATGGTTATGAATAGACAATATAAGGATTAGGGGTTCGTGTAACTTATCATTGATTACTCTGTGGGTTTTTTGAATTAGTAGTAATAGGAACATTTTTAGGTGCTTTGTATATTTAAATATGGTGTAAAGTAGATAATGATTCTATAGAATCCACTATGTGTCTCTAATGCAATGGTCTCTCAAGTAATAACCACCTAAGAAAGGGGATTTTATGTTTCTTACCCTTTTATAAAGGATTAACCTTAGTAAGTTTGATAATTAATTTCCTTGATATAAATTTCTCTTGTTGAAGTGGATGTTCATATGAAATTTTTGAATATTTAATTAACCTATTAGCAAAATATATTTAACACATCTATGCATTGTAGAAGATACTGCACATAGTGTATGTATCTAAAGTCATCTAAATAACATATCAAAAATATCCATGTAAGATATGATGGAAAAGGTAGTAACCACAAGCTAGGCCTACTTATAAAGGTAAGTCAATCTCACCAAGAACTTGTTTTGAGGTCCCATTATAAATCATAACACTATGTATAAGTTGGTGATCAAGGTTTGCTCAAATGAATAAATAATGAATATTTGAGTCATCATCCATAATCTCACTATCATCAAAATTAATAGAATTTATATGAACAATAAGAGGTGTATGATGTGTATAACTACCAATAACCCCATCTAATGGGTGCCCATAATGCAATGGATAAGTATGTTAATTATATGCATTTGCACTTCTAGTTTCTTTTTATAATGGTCTTGCAAAACATTGTCAAATATCTTTCAATTCTGGTGATCACCAAGTTGTGAACCTTATTCCTTTAGAGGATCATCAAATGTAATATTTTTGTATCAATAAGGTTTTGGATCTTATGATTCAAGTTAAAAAATTGGTTTATAGGGCCTTGTTGATAGTCAAAATAAGCATTTGAATCATATCATTTTTCTAGAGGTAGACTCATATAAACCTCTATAGGATGAGGGAGAGTTATGAGGTGACACTCCATAAGCTTCAAAATTAATGGAGTTGGAGACTCAGGCAAGAATGTAAATTTTCTCCTCAGTGATTTGGATAAGATAAGTTGATTAGGTTATTATGACACCAAATTAATCATGGTAGTTTCTTCCTCTTTAAGTTCTATGGGTTTCACCTTATAACCTGGTTTGATAGTAAACTTGGTATTTTATGTAGTCAGTGTGTTTGCTACATACTTAAGTTTGTTCAATGAGACAAGTTTCATTTCATGATTATGAATGATATATCATAAGACATCAAAATATTTGAACTTTTTGAAAAGAATGGACACATGTAATGGGGAAAGCATGTTATTCTTGAAGATATTTATCTACCATTAGATTGTTCATTTTAGCCAACATTACCTTGTATCTAAAGACATATTCATTGACAGGTTCATTGGTTCCTTATTTTATCTTTACAATTTGGGCATATGAAACCTTTTTAATAATATTTATATATAAGTGTGTCAAAATATAATCTGAAAGAGGTTTGAATGCTTTTATTGATTGGATTGGTAAGTCATAAAACCACCTTAGAACAAAGTCCTTGAGGTTCCTTGAAAATAGTTTAGTTAAAATTTTATCATTGGAGGCATAATCAAGGTATGTTGCATAAAAAAATTGAAGATATTTTTCAAGATCACCCTTGCCATCATAAAATTTAAACTTAGGTGTAGAAAAAGTAGCTGGAATGGGGTGCAAAGATATCTCAAGTGAAAGAGGGTTATGTAGAGTCTCTTGTGAATCAATAGTATAAGGTGAGTTCATATAATTTTGTTCAATATTTTTGTAGTTTGGATAATATATTTCACCTCTTGGTCATTAAGGTTTGAATCTTGTGAAGTCACCAGAGGATATGTACCCATGGTTTGAGTGGATATAGGCATTGAAACTAGTAATTGGGTTGAATTATTTATGTTTCTAATGTAAGTTGTAGTAATAGTAGGCTTTATTTTGGGGAACAAAGGTGTAAACACATATCATGTGCCCCCATTATAAGTATAAATTGATTATGTTCCCAAGGGGAGGGTTATTTATATATGGGGATGGCCCATATCTCTAATAACATGATCAATAGATGGACCTGGTGGTCAACTACACTTTTTTATTTTTTAGTTTCTAATATGGTTCTTAGGATCTCATCAAGATATTTAGGGTTTTTCCATATAAAGTGTTGAAATGTAGCAAGAGATTGTAATTACTCTTGATCTATTTGTTCATGTTCATTTTTTTCATTAGATTCATCATTTTCATGATAAAAAAACATATTATATGATAACCTCTTCAGTATGAAATTCAATATCATTAGTAACATATTCATTAGGTATAGGATTGGTTACTTTATTGGTCTAATCCTTATTATGTGGACAATGAGGAAGTTCTATGTGTTCAATAGAAACACCATATAATATAGGGCTACACCTAGGTTGTATAAAAATGATAAAATAAATATGAACAATACAATAATGAAAAACCTTAGAAAGATGAATACCCTAAGATAAGCTAGGGTTTGTATAAAGAGATGATTTTACCAAATATTTAATCCTAAATTGAGATGAGTCAATATAGTATAGGGTTAATAATATAGAAATGAATAAGTATAAGGGTGATACATAGATATATAGTAGTCCAATTAATTTTTAAACTTGGATAAATAATATTATGAATTTAAATGTTAAAATATGTTAAAAAATATTGATTGATATTGCAATAAATGAAAAAAAGATTACTTATCTAGTTTAATGTACACATGAAGATATGATATGGAATAGGTAGGAATTAGACTAGATTTGGATTCTAGATCAATCACCAGATTATGGAAATTTATATTATGTGGCCTAAAATGCTTGTGTCAAACCTAGACAGTTGTGTCAATGCTAGTGTTTGAGTTAGATGCAGGTGTTTTTTAGAAAATAGTGACTAGATATAGATTAAAACAGTTATAAGCTTCTAGGTTTTATATTGCCTTTTTTGTGTGTTCATATCTCATGCATAGGTTGTCTCTTTTTAACAAATGATCAAACCCTAAATTTATCACCCTTGGAGTGACTATGGAAAAAATGGGTTAGTGAGCACATGGTATGGAGCTTTCCTAAGGACACTTAAATAAATGAGAATTATCGACATAGAAAATACTAAAAATAGGGCCTTAGACTTATGTATTTCTTCCCTACATGCTGGATTATGTGTGTTGTTGATTATAATTTCTTTTAGGCCCAATATCAACATTATGAGGGTCCCAATGAGTTTCCAAAAAAGCTAGTTTTGATTTGTTCTATTTTAGTTCTTCTTTTAATTATACCTTAAGAGTTTTAATGAGGAATTAAAAGGTTCACTTCATATAAATTACATTTTATAATCCACCATGAGTTCTCATTAAGACCAAAATAACAAAAATAAATCATTTTCATAGGTCTTAGAGAGGTTTTTAGGGGCTAATAGAAAGTTTGAGCTACTGTAGGATTCATGAATGTGATTATAACATAAAAAAATATATTAAAAGGACTTATTATAGGTTTTTAGTTATTAAAATTAAGTTAAGGACCATATAAAAGTGATTTAAAACTTTTAAACTCCCTTCATAGCTTTATAAAAACATACACTTTATTCACAAGCTATGTTTGAATAAGGTTCTCCCTTATTCTATTCTTTTTTACTTCTTCTATCTTCCAATGAAGGATAAGACTCATGTAAGGACTCTACATCATTGAATAAGGTTTATACAGGTAAATTCAAGTATTTTTGAGGCCTTCTCCATGTTTAAAGAATAAATACAAGGTTTCATATGCGAAAAAGTATCAAAACTATAGTTTGTAAGTTCAAAAATGGATGTTATAGGCTATCACATGAGTAAAAAAGATGAGAAAGATGATTGGGGAGACTTTTCACATTTTTTGTAATCATTTATAGGATCTACAAGAATAAAATGAGATCAACATCCATCATACATAATCCAAAACCCTATTTGCAGCGACCTATATGCAAGTTTCATGAATGAGATATATCTACTCTCTTATTGTATGGTTTAGTACAAAAATTGGAAGACACAAAGAAGGCCCAAGAGAATAATCTACAAATATTTAGAGGAATTGAGAGTAATAAAGGGCTATGAACAATCATTAAAAATCTATGAAATTATTTGTAGGTAACCTAAGAGGGATATGATCAAAGGTTTTTACACACGCTTCCTTTTACATGGATAAAATCAAGTAATAAGGAAGGTAAAGAGGTTTGTGAAGAACCATTATAAGTCATCAAACTAGTTCAATAATCTCATGATCATGTGGATTTACTAAGAAAGTTATAGGTAATCTTAAACCCCCTCAAACCTTCGAAGCTCGAAGGTGCAATTTACAAGTTTTTTGAAGCTATAAGAACATATAGATGGTTAAAAAAACCTTTACAGCTCCTTCTCAGGGATAAAAACAAGATCATGAAGACATGATAATGTAGGTTTTTATCCAATAAGTCATTAAATAAGAAAATAAGCTTACAATCCTGTGTAGAGGGGGAAAATAGCATATTTGAGCTTCAAGACTTATAATTGTCCTCAAGAGCCTTCAATTCCTTCTCAAATCTCTTGAAAATGTTTTAGATCTTATGAAGGATTTTAGGAAGGTTCATAGTTTCAACTTTGAGGGTTTGAATTAGGTTTAAAACATGTAGAGCATGTTAGGGTTTGAAATAGCTTTCAATATTCTACAAGGTACCTATAGTCCTGTAGGATAAAAACATGAAATGTTATAGGTATGAATATGAATGAACAATATTTATATCAAGTTCTTCATGTTATGCAAGGTATATATGATTTATTTATGGAAATACCAATGATAAGATAGTGGGTCTTGAGTTTTAAGATCCCCCTACAAGTTTCCAATCAAGATCAAGGTTCTCATGGGCCACCAATAACATCTATAGGTCTAAAATAAGTTGTGGAGGTCTTCATTTATGTAGGAGGTATGTGAAATGACAATTAGTAAGTTTTGAATGAAACTTGATACGTTATAGGCCCGAGACCTAGTCTAAGAGGTAGAAACAAGTCTTCTAAGATCTAAAACACATTTTAGGCTTTTAGTATGTCTTTTAAGTGACTTTGATGAGTGCAAGGATTTATCAAGTTTTTAGGCCTTATAATACCTTCATACTAGCTCAATGGAAATGAGAAAACAAATTATGTTTTATGCAAATATGGAGGTAAGGATTTAGGTTTCTAAAAGGATTGTAAGTTAAGGAGCAAGGTAATCAAAGCTTGATGAGGTTGTAGGTTTTTATGGTGAATAAACATGATCCCTAAGCATGATCAAGCTAATACTGGTAGTAGAAACATGGATTTATGACCTTAATAGTCTTAAAAACCTACTACCATTTCAAATGGGAATGGAGAGTTGTCAAGACCCAAATAATATTCTATGACCTCAATAAATTGACCTACATCACTTTATCTATGATTGTGTCAATAAACATAAAAGGTCGTAGGTATTCTAAAGCATGATATAGTACCTACAAGCCTGTAAGGTGTTCCCAAGGTCCTTGTTCTTAATGTTTAATGTTGAAAAGAAGTATCTTGAGATTAAGAAAAACACCTACAACCTTGTGGTACAAATGCAAGATTTCACACAAGTTTAAAGGTTTCAATGGTCAAGATAAAGATTATAAGTAGGTTATAATCTCACTAATAGGTTTGCACACAATTTTTAGTGATTTCATGATGACCAAAGCATGAAGGCCTCAATTCCATCATATTTTAATTATGAGAGGCATGTTGGATAGGTCTCTTGACTAACCCTTCAAGACTATTAATGGTGTAAGTGGCCATTAAGATAATGATGAAAGTATGGAAGCATTTGAGAAATGGTCCTAGAAATTATGACTCCCTCTATGGATTGATAGTTATGGAAATTTAACTCCTAGAACTCTAAATGGGCATATGAGGTTTATTTTTAGACCAAGCATATTCCTTGCATGTGAATTAAGGTGGAAATTCAAACCTAAGATATATTCTTCTAGAATACATGCATGAGAGGAGGAGATGGGTGAGTGAAGGCTATTAGGATAGGATATCTAATAGTGGAGGAACATTGAAGACTAGTTGACCAAACCATGCATGCACAAGCCTTCCAAAGGTTAAGGAGAGAAAAATTAAGGTCTTCACCTCCACTATTATGCCTACCTTATATGAAATATCATCATGAAGACAATCCTAATGCATTGAATGCCCATATTTCCTTGTCTATTTTCTTGTATGGACTAAATCATGGTGTAATGGAAGCATTCATGAGGGCTCCATGTGCGCTCCTCTCCTATCTCATCTCTATTTTCTTATATATAGTACTAAAAAATTCTAATTATAAGGATCCATCTTCTTGAGTATGATAAAACTCCACTCTTTTTAAGACTTGTGATGCTATCTTGATGCCTTTATTCTAATAAAAATTGATGTTTTCCTCTTCTACACTATCAAATTTCTCAAGTATTATGTAAATTTAAATTATTTATATCTATTTATGGAGGTTTATTCCCTTGTGTTGCTATCATATCACCTTCACACCCTTCTTTATAGATTGTAAAATATGTAAATTCAAACTTTCATACAAATTACTTATGCAAAGGTTGAGAAAGTTGTAAATTATTTAGGAGTTTTGTGATTTACCATAAATTTTGAGGATTTATTGTGCTTTTCCAAGTAGGTAGAGGAGATCTATAAACTTTGGTGTATCACTTCTTTGTAGTCTTAGTTTATCCTTCTCTCTTTCCATGACCAAAAATTATAGTTGTAGCTATAAATATGTCTTATTTAGTGTTGTTTTAGGCATACAACTAATCTTCAATCAGGTACTTGTAGTTTAGGAATGAATCTATCATTTTCTAAAGGATCATCCCAAGGATCCAAGGTCCCACACCTTGAGGATGATCCCATTATTTCACTAGATCAACTGACTAATCAAACAGTTATAAGATCCATGTGATAACAGTTTCTAGCATGCCCATAGGATTGTTTGAAGTTATTTTCTAAGAGATTGGTGTTGCTCTTGGAAATTTATAGTAATTGAACACATCTATCAATCACTTGGCTACTACCTTGAGATTTCAAGGGAACCCAGTTTAGATTGGTATCAAATCTACATGCTAAAGATAACAAAAAGGGAATATTCTAAAGGTAAGGGCACTAATGTTACTAAGTTACCATTGCATTCAGTTAAAAATAAGATGTTTTCAAGGTCTTCTCCATACATTAACCTCCTTTTTTCTACTAAATCCCCTTAAAATAGCTAGGGTTTACCTCAAATTTTTCATATGCCTATCCCCAAAAACCATGTCTTTGTTCCTTTCAATGAAAGAATCCCACTAAATCTTTCCTAACATGATGATATACCAACTATAACCCTCAAGATTATTATTTATTTCACTAGATAGAATACAACCACACCTATAGATCACCTTAAGGATATTTCCAACATCTATTATGTACACCATATTACTCAGGTTAATGTTGTTATTAGGATTTTAGCTACCTCATTTAAGGACAAGGATATTTAATGGTATATGAGGTTACATTATAATTTTATCAACTCATGGGATGAATTAAGAGAAGGATTATGCAAATAATCTGAATACAAAAGTGACCATTTGTCCCTAATTGATTGATTGACCATTATTTAGAGAGCTCAACATGAATTCATGAGTGATTTCAATTTTAAGTTCCAAAAAACTTGGGATGTAATTATAACTCTAGTTAATCCCAATCCTAACTATTATTTCCTCTCCTATCTAAGAGCCTTAAACAATGACATTATTGTTATGATCTAATCTATGGGGATTTAACTCTTCTTGATGCATATGAGATTGCCATTAGGTCTAAAAACTACCTTATATAAGGTGGAAAGATTGATCCAAGACCTCTCATGCCACTATTTCTAGGTTTACCACATCCTACACCACCTACACAACCTATATTAACACCCATTCACATGCCAACAAGCCAACCAAATAGTCAATAGATAACTCCTCCTAGCCCATCAAATGATTTACAAGTAGTGAAAAGTTTACTTCAAACCTTTAGTAATGAACTAGTCACCCTAAAGAGGTATAAAACTTAGTCTAATAGGCCTTACCAACCTATTTATCCATTTTATTAGTCTTATAGGCAACCCTTTCAAGTTAATTGTTATGGGAAAGGATAATTCACCCATGCAAGGCCAGTAAGCTCTCAAAATCCAATTGTTCCTAGTTCTTAAAAAATAATTGTGCCAGATCAAAATAACCTCCTTCAAGATTATGAATGGTGTTATCCTTATTTGCCAAACTCATAACCAAACTACATGTCCTAATGGTGTTATCAATTAATAATTTATGGTCCAAAGTGTATCAATTCCTTAAAAGACACAAGTTGAAACACCATCACAAGGAGAGTCATCCAAAGGGAAAATACAACTTGATTCTACACTTTTGAATTGGTAAGAGGATTATTATTGTGGGGTAAATTAGGTGGAGAACACATATAAGGGCACTAATTATATATCAACCAACACAAGGTCAAATAAAAGGGTTGTTTTAAGTGAATAACTAGATAGTTGAGGTCCTATTTCATCTCCTATAATGCTCTAAAGAGCCATAAGGTTTGATTCATATTAAAAGGTTCAATAAAATTAAAAAAAATAGACCACATTAAGTGAGGTTCAACTTAATTATCAGATCTTATCCACTCAAATTAAATTTACTACTTCTCTTAAAATGCATCTAAATCTTGGTAATGTTACCTTCAACATCATTGAGCAAATGTAGAAGACTAATGTCAACATTTATATGTGGGAGACATTGACCTTTCTAGGACAAAAGGATATGTTGCAAGAAGCATTATCTAATCTTAGTTCGTTAAGTGGAATAATAATTAAATAAATATTAGTCCTCACTAATATATCCCATATTAATGAAATAAAATTAAGTGTGAGTGAAAAACCTCCACCATTATACATTTATTTGATCATTGGTTTCATTAATTAGGTTAATAATGCACTAAAACTATTTCACTTTTTGACCCTAAGAAAATGAGGAAGGCAATCCAACCTGCTTAAATTCTTAATATTTGTTCATAAAGAATAGAGCACTAATATTGAAACTAGTGTTCAATATTGTAAGACCATTAGATCCCCTTCCTATAGCCAAGATCTAAATCCACCATCTTGTCTCTCCTGTACGAACTAAGAACAAACTTGAAGTGTTATCCATGGATGTCAAAGAGATTGGTGAAGTAAATGGACTAGTTTTTAGATCTTTTATCTTTGAAACACAAGGATTATCTTTCCTAATGCCCATGTTAAACTCCCCTTGTAGATCCCTGACTCTATCTAACCATATTAGTATTGTATAGATCTATACTTATTTGAAAGCTCCTATAACCTACAACTTTCCTATATTTTCTCATTTTTTTAGACCATGAATCATCATTGACGGGTAAGAGGAGGGAAAATATGGGTTGTAATATATTTAAAACCATATGGTATGAGTGGGGAAGCTAAAAGGACACCTTTTCACATGTGTGGGGCCCATTGAGTGGTAAATAAGGTCATTTGATTATGGAAATGTGGTGATCATGGAGTCCTTTAAAGGTGTAATTGATGGTTTTAGTGGAATTTTAAGGTTAAATTAGCCTCACCATAAGGTCAACACACCCTCTTTAAGATTAATATATATGGATTCAAGTGAAGGCTTCAAATGGAGGTTAATTCAATACTTATTAAAAGATGTTAGAACATGTTAAAGACCTAAATTAGATTACCATCTATCTTTATAACATCCTTAATACTTATGATCATTCCATACCTTGCATGTCTTCAACACACTGGATGGATTCATGATGAGTCATAAGCTGTCACATTTAGTCATCTTTATTATGGGCAAATTTGGACCATAAAAACCACCCCAAGGCCTGTTATGGATCTTTACACATGTCTAAACATAAGGGAAGCACTTGGCACAAGCTCAATAGGGTGAATAGATGATAGCCACCATAGTGTTTCTTTCCATGACAAAACATTTTGAAATTGTTACCTAGACAAGGTAATTAGTGTTTCCTTTTGGACTACCCTAACACCACAAGTGAGTATAAGGAGGGTGACAAAATTAAGTTTTTGATTTTTAAAGATAGGTTGACTCCTTTATATGCTTGATAGTAGAATTTAGTCAACAATAACATAACAACATTATCAATTATCTCTAATAATATTTTATGGGTTTGAAGACTAATTAGTGGATTGAAATGAAAATTGTACACAAGATATTTTTTAAATATACATCTTTATAGCCTTTGAATAATCAATATATTCATTAAAAATAGACAATATAATGAGATTTATTCATATGTATCAATCAAAATAGATATGGTTGCATCATTTTTTACTAAAAATAGATAAATAAGATTTCACAACTACCACTATTTGGACTAAGTCAAATAATAAGAATCATTTCCAATCTACATATCTGATCATACAAATTATGAATGCATTTCATTAGTCACCACTTACATTTTTTAAACCACTTGTTAATGTTCAAGTAAAAAATTCATTAAATATGACAATAGTTAATGATTATTTCACATAATAATGCATATTTAAAATGAAATTAAATGACTTAGACCCCTATAAGCAGTTTTAGATTTCATGACCCTAAGTCATCAGTGTGGTAGAATGTTTAATTACACTCAAATTTTCAAAAAAAGAGAGGGTGCCAAAATAGGCACAATAAAACCCTTTAAGGTCTTTGTAGTTCCATGTAAATATGTCATCATACTCACTAAAAATCTCAACAAATGCATTTTTATCAGCTTTAGTACATACCTTTCCCTATTTGAGAAGCTTTTCGTTATTGATTGAGAATTTTTCATAATCCTTATGGTTTATATTCATATTCATCTTCTCCCATTTGGCTTGATCGTCAGTGTTAAAAATGCTGTCAAGGGTGACCAAACATTTTAGAAGCTTTTTGGTCTTCAATTGGATGATTTGGTCCTCATACTGATGTTGTAATTTAGTCCAATTTTGAGCAAAAAACTCTTATTCTTCTTAAAGAAAATTGGTTATTTATTGGTCATTCTCAAACAGTTGATAGCTAGTAACATTATTAGGTACAACAAACTTTACAACCACCTTGATATGCTACTGAGTTTTCTCCCTCTTGATTTTATTTGAAATATCAAATTGGGCACTAATGGTAGACAATCTATTTGCATATTTATTCTCTTTTCTTGGGATATCTTGTATGTTAAATGCTTCAATGTCCTCTATAAGGTCCCAAAATCTATGTTTATAGGAGTTCAATAGGTTATTATTTGTTGTATGTTTCCCTCTAACCTAATTTATAACCAACTCACTATCACTGAAGACTTGTAAGAAATTTATTCCTCTCTTCTTATCCCAATGGATTCCATGTATAGGTGCTTCATATTCAATTGAGTTATTAGTACAACTGAACTAAAATTTAAAAGTAGAAAATTACTTATCTTGCATGGGAGATACCAACATTACACTAGATCTTGCTCCAATTTTGCTCTTGGATCCATCAAAGAACATTTTATATATACCACCAACATTCTAATTAGGCTTAACAAGATTTGGGATTATAGCATCTTATTCATACATGTAATAGGTACCTAATTAGTTTGCTTAATGAGATTATAGGGGTCATATTCATGATGTTCAGCTCCCCATTCATCAAGTATAAGATCAGGAATGCCTAAAAGAAGCATGGTTGGTTTATGGTCTAGGATAGTCTCTTATTAATCAATAAATGTGAAATTAGCACTAGAAATGTTTGGCACATATGGATCTATGTGATCTTTGGACATTAGTTCCAATTTGATAGTGACTTTAGTGACATATCTTGTCCTAAACAACATTGGAGGCTAATATAATGACAAGTAGCCTCCAATATTAGCTATTAAGTCTCTAGATAGACATAGTACAAAGTATGGTGGGAGATCTATAATGAAAACATATTGATGAGGAGAGTGTTTATGAAACCATCCAAAGAGATAGAGCCTACCTAAATAAATATTTTATTTAAGATAACCACTTCTTCTTCTCACTATACTTCTTATTCCTCTAACTATATTTCTTCTTCTTGCTCTTATAGTGCTTGTGGTTATTCTTCATTATCATTGACATCCCCTGTTACAACTTATCTTCTTTGATTGGCCTATACTACTATCAACCTTACATTAAAAATCACTCTCAAGTTTCTTAACACCTCCCAGATTGCATTTTCCATATGGATACTTGTTCTTCCACCTCCTCTTGGGTTCCTCCTAGCTGACATTCTAGCTTCTCAACTCAACTAACTAAAAAATAATAAATTCACTCTTATTATCAAAGAGTGTCAAATTAATTTAATCCTCCTTTAGGTATCCAACCTAATTTGATACCAATCTAATGCAGAGGGAGAGATATTGCCAAAACAAAATGCAAATGGCCTCTATTAGGCCTCTTTCCTTGTAGCCCTCTTAAAGCACTTATCAAGTTGGTTTGGACAACACACATGGGTTAAAGATAAATAAAAGTTAAATATTTAGATACCCATTAAGTTCATACATATCCCTACAAATTTTAATGGAAAAACTCTCAAGATAAGTGTACTAACTCAATAAGACCTTCTAAAAACTAGGCCTTAATTAGGTCTCTAAAGCAATCAAATTGAGTTTGGATCAAAAATATTCCACACATGATAAATATTAAATAAATAAATTTATTGAATTTTATAACAATAAAATAAATCTTTAGGTGAAATTTGAGTTTTTGGAAAGATATGTAAGGTATATAACTACCAATTGACTAAAAACCCTGGGTAGGGTTGTACATAGACCTAAAAGGTGATAGATTGATATTTTCAAACTAAAAATGGGATTTTAATAAATAAAATAACTATAATTAAGTTTTTTATAACTTTAATCCAAATCTATTAGTTGAAATAACCCTCCACTTAACTAAAAATAGACTCACAATTGTCAAATATCAACCTAATTGTACACATAAAATAGGGTATAGGACTGTGTGCAATAAACTTGAGGTTTGAATGAGATTTTTTCCTTCTATAGTGGTTATGAGTATAATTTTTTATTATAATTATTAATTATTATCCAACACAATTTTAATCATCAAAATACCTTACTTGGACTAAAGGAACCTTACACTCCTCTTGATACTTGACTGTGTCAAACACATAATATTTCAAGGCCTGAGTTATCTCCTTTACACTTGTAAATAATAAATACTACTCAAAATATATAAATAAATAAATAATATATATGTATTCACACATAAAAATAGTCTCCAATTAAGTCACAATATTCTAATAAATCTTTCTTCATTCATTAACATTCTTCATCTTATAGAAGCATAAATAGAAAATTAAGGCAAACAATCTTCTTCTAGAAAATTTGGATCTTCTTCTTGGTGTTCTTGAATCACTCCATATTATCTATATTTAAATTATAAAATCTTCATTTTTTTAAACCTTAAAAACTCTCTAGATAATTCTTGTTAACTCTCCAACATACACCCATGCTTGAAAAAGCTAGCCTTCTTAAGCGTTACATAAGGTAATATATGGAGATCATGACCAAGAAGGTGTCCAAAAACCAAATACCATACTAGAAAAACCCAAATACAACTTTAATATATATATATAAAAACATAGTATTAGACCCTAGGAATAATGAAATAAATTTAAGTATTTGAATTCGTAGTTTTGGTGGGAAAATGCCAAAAGAGCTCCAATTGAAATTTTATTCACATATAAGACCTATAAATGACTTCAAAATGATTTATAAGACTAATAAGACCCATTAAAGACTCAAAATCTATAATAACAATAAAAAATTAATAAGATAGGGTGGTTCTCCTACATCAAGAGCTCATAAATGAAACAAATCATTCATCTCCAACACCTTTTCTTCGTGTCAAACTAGCAACCATCAAGTGCTCTAAGGGAAGGATTAAATATAAAAAGGTTGCAAAATTAACTCTTTTATATGGGTGAAATCTACCTGTGATTCACTTTTCCACTCAATTTCAACATCTTTCTTGAGCATGATATTCAATGATCTATCTCTATAAATTTATAAATGAACTTCCTCAAAATGTTGAAAAAATGACTTCATCTCCTTCTTTGTGTCAAACAATGGGATTTCTAGAATTGATCACATTCTCTTAGTGTTTATTGATATACCGCACTCTAAAATGATATGGACTAATAGCTTCCCTTTGTTGACCCTAATTATAGACTTATTTGGGTTCACTGAGATCTCATGGTCTCTGCATTTTTGTAGTACTCTCCACAAATCCTTAAGATGGTCACCTATGTGTTTGGAGAAGACTGTCAAGTTGTACATATGTAACATAATACACTTTCCCATAAAATTCTTGAAATGTATGTCCTTAGACCTTTGAAATGTAACCCCTACATTTATGGGGCCAAAAGGAATCCTCTTATAAGTGAAGGTGCCCCACTTGATTCTGAACACCATTTTAATCTGGTCCTTATAGATGACTACTACCTAATTATAACCAAAATATTTGTGTAAGAAGGACATAATTTGAGATCCATTTACAATATGTAGAATTTAATCTAATGAGGGAAAGGGTAATTTTCCTTTTCATATGTCTTATTTAAATTGTAAAAATCAACAATAATTTTGATATCCCCATTCTTCTTCCTCATTGACACCAAATTTACAATTTCATTGGAGTGCTTGATAGTAAATATGGTTCTTGATACAAGTAATTTTAACACTTCTTTAAATATCAGTGGCTCTAGTAGTAAATTAACTTGCCTTTGTTTTTGCTTGAAGGTATTCACTCCAATATTCAAAGGGATTGTGTATGTTGAGATATAGGTGTTGAATACTTTCATATATATTTTTAGCTCCATGTAATCACATCTATGAAATCTATGAGAGCTTGTACCATTTCCCGCTTCTCTTTTAGGGTATTGGCTATGATTAAAAGCACATTTTTAATATTATTTATATCAACCAAGTTGTAATGCTCATACTATATGGATTTAATAGGGGTTAACTTATCCTTTTCCATTTGACAATCCATGTTGAATAGCCTCTCAAGTGAGACCATCCCCTTAGGTATGTTTTTTGTATTTAGATTCATGGTCCCATCCTCATCTAGTTTAAAGTATTCTCGACCATCCTCATCAATAATTTGACTAGAAAATACCTCTATATTAGTCATGAATTCCAATATGTGTTGGTCATCATTAAAGACTTGAAAATTTGTGATATTATCAAGGATTGAGGGGGCAGAGACTAGCTCTGCTGAGAATCTTCTCATTCTTAAATTAACAATGGGCTCAAGAGTACATGTAGTAGTATCTAGTGCATATGATATGTAGTTATTTTTTAGATAAGAATCCATATGTTAAACACATTAAAATATTATATTTGGTTCTAGAAATGGTTGTTATATCCTGACAAACACTTATCATTGCATGAATATTGTATCCTCACTTATTTAACCACTAATTATGAGTTACACAGTACTCTAATGTTTTTCACCTTCTTTCCCATGGATAAATGAAGTCCATAGACTAATGCCTCATACTTTACCACATTATTTTCATAACAAAATTGTAAGTGATATGCAACTAGATATGATTTTCCCTTGGATTTACTAATTTTACTCTAGCACCACATCCAATTTTAGACATGGAACCATTGAATTTCAATGTCCACAAGTCTGATTTTAATATGCCAAAGTATGTCCTATCGTCTAAATATGTTGGTGGTCCTTGAAAGGAAAGTGTAGCTATAATGTTATATCTTGTTGTATTTTCTCATAATTTTTTGAGAAATCATTTTTCTTCTTGATTTGTGAGGGCCCTTTAGCTGATGAAGGTGTTGTGGATAATTCTTCGATGGGAGAAGTAAGAATGGAGTTATTTAGGGTAGTTATTTCATCTTGTAAAGAGCATAAAATATATTTGATATTACTTAAGTCATTGGGTTTCAAATTCTCACATGGTAGATCTACATTCTAAAATGAGACCATCTATGAGGCATAGTAGAAGTCCTCTTTATCTAACTAGTCTAATTTGTCTAATTATGCATTTTGTTACACACGAAGCATGTTAATAGAGAGGTTTCCATGGGTCTTATTTTATTATTTGTATAGGAATAAACTCTTATTTTTTATTCTTCATAAAGGATCTCATTTTTTTAGTTGTACTTAATGATAATATGCATCATCTTTGATTCTTGCTCAATTTTGATTTGGTTAGGTAGACCATGCCATGGTAACCACATGTGGCTAAATTTTGTTACCATGTAACCATCAAGTTTCCTCAACTAGTCTCTAATTAGAAACATGCCATAAGTGTCATTGATATCAATGAATTGTTGAATCCTTAGATTTGAGTCCAATTACATATGTATATGATTCCCTACTACCTTCACCTCTATTTTATCTAGTTAGACTACCTTTCAATTGGTGTTAGTGGGAGATTGGGTGAGCATCACAGAACATGGAGTATAGGTGACATGTCAAATGGATTACAATTGGTTGTAAGTTTATTTCTTGTTAGACTATTCTTGGATTCACATTAGATACATTTTTTTACAATAACTTGGATGAGACACTAATCATGGGTTATAAGAGAAATCACTTGAAACTTACAGATAGTTATGAAGATACTACAAGTTAACCTCTATTGGATGGAAATAGGTTGTTGTTGCTATTTTAATTGTTATCAAGTATGTTCTTGATCATATTGTAGATATGAAATTCTAATCACTATCACACTAAAATTTTAAATTTGATTGATATTCTATAATAATGCACAATCTAGACCAAAAACATTAAAAATCTTAAATTCATCCAGACACGTCACGTGTAGGAATTGATTCTTGTTTATTGATCTCTGATTGGGGTAAGACATTTTATAGAATCATTATATTTTTCCAATTCACTTTGAGTCAAATTGAGACCATGTAAAATGATAACTTGAACCACTAAAATCTTCTAATTCATCATCACACATCATGTGCATGTGTTATTTCAAGATATTACATTGTACAAAATTGACACCTTATAATTATACTCTATTCAAATTATAACTCATTAAAATGACATTTATAACCAAGTTGATTAAACGTGCAACACATTTCAAAAGAATTGCAAAAAATTAATTAAAAAAACTTAAGCAAATCAAAACCACATAGGAACTTAAGTGGAAATTCCATGAAAGTTGTTAAATATCTATTTACTATAAATTCATTAATCAATGTTGCATCATCTCTTGACATCATCATAAGAGTGTCATATATAAGCCATTAATGATAAATAAAAAGATTAAGCTCTCCCATGCCTCATCAATGTCCCATTCTTCTAAATATTAATGGCCATATTTATTGATTGTCCCTCCTATATTAAATCAATCCATGCCCATATATCATGATCTTAATATGGACAATCATCATTGATCCTGAACATTTCAAAAAATATATAAATAAGAGAGCCAAGTCTTTTAAGTTTGAATTATGTAAAATTATTATGCATAAATACATTCAAACAAACTTCAATTGAGTAATGTTAGTTTTTCCCAAAATCTATCACTCATTTTTGGGACAACATATGAACTATTTTGGTCCTAAAGGCCAAAATTCTCTCTTCCCTTCTCAAAAATTGTTCTAAGCCTTTAAAATTCTTCATTATTCAAGATTTTTCAACTAACAGACTTCACAGGCTTAAATCTACAGACTCTGTAGGCTTGAATCTACAGACTCTGTAGACTTAAATCTATGGACTATGCAAGTAGGAATCTATGGATTCATTTCTATGGACTCCACCAGTTTGTATCTACAGACTTTATAGGTTCATTTCTATGGACTTTGCAGGAAAGAAACAAGCTCTCAACACTTGGGCAATTTCAAGGTTGGTTCAATGCCAAGGTTCAACCAAATGGTTCACCAGCAAACTTTAAACAAAGGATTGAACTATTAAACCTTGAACTAAAATGGTTCAAAGGTTTAAAGGTTCAACAAGTTCAAGGGTTCAATGACATCAACAAGATTAAAGAGTTAAGCACTTCAGCAAAAGTTCAAAGTTCAACCACTTCAACAAGTTCAACGGCTTCAAAAGACTAAGTGAAACACAAGAAAGCACTTGAACCATTAAACTGTTAAACTGTTGAAATTTGAACCAAAAGAGTTCAAAGGTTCAAAGGTTCAACATGGTTAGTTCAAAGTGGTTGGTTCAATGCAGTTGGTTCAAATAGTAAAGTAAATGAACAGAACACAAGAAAGTGCTTGAACCATTGAACCGTTGAGCCTTCAACCAAAATGGTTTAAAGGTTCAATCAGTCAGTTAAAGTGGTCGATTCAAAGGAGTGCCCCAAAGCCCATAGGCCAAATTACCCTTATGGAGGGTAGGTGATGAGAAAAATAGACCTTTTTCAAAGTCTGAAGGATGAACCAATGAACCATTGAACCTTGAACCAAAATGGTTCAACGGTTCAAAGATTCAAAGGTTCAATGTGGATGGTTCAAAGGAGTGCCCCAAAGTTGAAAGAATAAGTACCCTTGTGGAGGGCAGTGAACTAAGGGTAGGTGCCCTTATGGAGGGTAGAGAATATTGGTTCAAAGATCAAAGGAAGTACTAAACAAAGGGATGGTTCAATCAAAGACCAAGAAAGTGATTGAACTGAGAAAGAAATTGAACTAAGAAAGTGATTAAACTAGGGAAGTGATTGAACTAGAGAAGTGATTGAACTATTGACATCCTTGTGGATGTCAAATTTAAGATAATGAAATATCCATTGATTTTCAAATACGGTGTAGACCCTATGAAAAAATTTAGCAACCAATCAAAGAGATAGCCCGAAGGCCACCTGAAAGATCCTAAAGGGTAAGTACCCTTATGGGGGGAACTTGACACTCAAAAAAGGACCATTTTAAAAGCTTGAAGGGACACCTTCCCTTCGGGGTGTTCCAAAGGCTTGATAAAGACACAAAAATAAGCTTTTCTCAGAGTTTTGTGGAGGGCACCAAGTGGAAAATATGAAAGGTTTTAATGTGTTTTTCTAAATGTAGCAAAATTCACCATGTGTCCCTTGTAAAACTTGGTGGAAAGTGCTAAGTGTCAATGTCTGCCATTTCTTCCTTTTATTTCATTATTGAGTACAGACTATGGTGGGCCCTGGGTGAGTTGTTAAGGTGAGCAGAGCATGCCAAGTGTCATCACTTGTGTGAATCCAAATGAGTCTCGCATGTTTCTATAGTATTTATAAAAGCTCGGTGGAAGCCACCATGTGTCATCTTCTGTAGGACTCTCAAAAGATATCTTAAGCTTCTATAAGTTAAACAGATGCTGCCAAGTGTCCTCACCTATTTCACAGTGGAAAATGCCATGTGTCACATATTAAGATTAGTGGAAAGCACCACATGTCCCCATTCCCCTTTTGAAGTTGCTCAAGAAAGAAGTATTGAGGGTCCCATTTTCTATAAGTTGGTAAAGTTTCAAAGTAGTGAACTATGATAGATGTCAAAGACAGAGCATTCCCAATACAAAAACACATTAAAAAAGATAGCCCAAAATTTCAAAATATAGCAAGGAAAGGAGAAACAACGAAGAAAGATCAAAAATATCCATGCATGGGATATGTTTCTAGAAGGTAAAGTAGCCCACCTGGTGGACATCAAAGAGCATGAACATTCAATGGTGCGGCCTATTTTTCTACATTGAGTAAAGCAAATGAACAGTTGTGCACACATCAAGAAACACATCAGGAAACACATCAAGTGTCCCATATTAAAAATTGATGCTTGATTACAGCATAGCCCATGGATAGAATTTAAAATACATTGAAGGCATTAAATGCATCATAGGCCATTTTTATGAAACAAAGTGCCCAAGTCATTTTTGGAGCACTATCTATTGGACTCTCTCTTATTGTTGTAGAGAGATCTCTCTGTTATCAAAAACAAAACTCTACCTAAATTGAAAGGCATTACTGACACATTGAGCTTAGATTGTGGATCATATTTCATTATTTAAATTAAAAAACAAGTGAATTTTCAGACTTTGTACTGGAATAGCTTAGTTGTTGGGGAAATTGTTCTTATGTCTATTTCCTTAATACATTTTTTGTCCATTTAATTAAATAAGTAGAATTAGTGAAAGTAATCAGGAAGGTGTCCTGAAGTTGGCTATGGAGAGACTTTGTGCTGCCACAATTGTATTTAGTTTGTCTATTTTCTATTTCTATGTAAAGGATCTTGGGATGACTTTGTGCCCTTATTATCCTTCATATTTCACTCTTTGGTAGTTGAGGTGGAGACTTTGTGCTACATTTCATCCTGTTGTGTTACTGTGCCCTGTTACAGTTACTTGTCACTACCTAAAAGGTTCCTATTGTTTGCTAAACAACACTTCTAAAAGAAGAGTGCCTTCTATCATTTCATCAAGATTTATCCTTTGATTGGTGAACATCATCTCTGAAAAAAGAGAGATGGATGGTGTTATCCTACCCCTGAGTGTTATTTTTAGCTTATTTATAATAGATTAACATATATATATATATAGCCCCTTAATACTTATAGGGAACCTCCCCTTGATGAGAAGAGAGATTTTTCCTCTTTTTATGTGGTAAACCTACACATTTGGCCGACCAATCTTCCTTGCTATAGTTGATCAAACCTATTTTTCTCATCAGTATGCTGGTGACAAAATATTCACCCAATAGTTTTTGGCAACTCTACTAGGGATATAATAATTTTGTGTGATTTGAAACCTCAAGCTTTAGATTGAAACATCACCTAGGTCCTACCCATTATCATTATAGCCTTATCCATTTATCCCACTGGGGAAGAATGCATAGTTTAAAGCCTCAAGCTTCAAGTTGAAGTAGTACTAGTTCTTTTCCATTTTTATTTTTATGCTCTGGTAGATCCATGATATACACGAAGCCAAAGGGCTAAAGGTATTGTTAGACCTGTATATGAGTTGGTATAGCAAAGTAATTTTGATTTATTTCCTTCACCATCTCACCTCCAACAAACTAGGAACTTTCCTCCTACTAAAGTCAAGTCTCCATTACCGAGTGAAGCATCCATTTCTACTATTAATAAAACTTTGCCAATACTTACCCCTCTGAGATTTGTTATTCCACCTTTCCATAGTCATACAATGGCAATTCAAAGCCCCTAGGGTAACTCTTTTAGCCCACTTAATCTAACTCCACCCCTACATGAGCTCCCACATAGTTCAAGGAAGAATTTACCCAAATTCTTTTATGATAGGAGAGTTTAAGTCAATGAACACATTGCAGCCTTTAGCATAGCCTACGATGTGATAGGCATGGAATTTGAGGATGTGGTAGTTAGACTATTTGTGAAAACATTACAAGATGTTGCTGTAGACTGGTTCTACCACCTGTAAGCTTGATCAATAATTGACTGGAACACACTCAAAGCCAAGTTTGAAGCAAGGTTCAAGCCTCTAGAAGATGCACATGCTCTATTGGCCTAGTTCACACAGATGAAGAAATAACCTCATGAACCTATGAGGGACTTCATTGTTAAGTTTGAAAAGCTGAGGAATTGGATTCCTATCATTGCTTATCCTACACCTGAGAACCTTAAATGTTTCTTTATCAACTCATAACTACCTAAAGTGAGTTTTCTATTGAGATAGACTAACCACATAGACCTTGCTACTACTTAGGATTTGGACACTAAGGTGGAAGATGATCTCATCTTGGCAGGGAAGATAAGACGAGATCATAATAGAGGCAAATCTTCTTCATCTTTTGAGAATTCATCTACAGGCACCATTAATTAAATGGTGCAAAAGCTATAAAATGAACTACTAGCCTTGAAAAGACAAGTGGCCCAAGGGATATCTTCAACTCCTTCATACAGAGATATGCCAAGGAGGACATTCCCTAATTAGTCATACCAGGGCAATGCTGCCAGAAGTCAAGGACAACCAAATCATCTTCCTCCCCCATAGGGAAAACTTGCCATTGAAGCAATACCAGCCAACTCAGTAGTTAGATATCTAGAAATAGAACATGATTTCTTTTTCCAACCTGAGTTTGATTAAGAAAATGATGATAATCTCCTTGCAAAAGGCTAAGAATAATTAGCTAATGACTCCAACATTGGTTTCCTAAATTACTAGGATGAACCCAAAAGTAAAGGTGAAGTAGCTGAGGGATCATATGCTATGTTTACCTAGTCCAAGAATCAATCAGCCCAGCAAGTTGATAAAGAAAGAATAGAAGAGTGAGCTCAACCTATAATTTCAATTTCTAATTGGGGAACCACTCTACCTTTCCAGCCAAAGGACTCGGTGATTGCTAAAAAAGTAAGTACCCCAAACATTTCAGCACCTTCAACTTCAATTTCATACACTAGTCCTCCCCCTTCTAAAAACCAAAAGGATGAACTACCTTCCCCTATTCCTAATTCATTTTAGACATTTGACATAATCAATCATGTCAAGAAAACCAAAATTCAAATGTCTAAATTTGAATTCCTACAAGCCAACCTTGAGCAATTGGATAGGTTGGTTAAGTGTGTGAAGAATAAAGCCATCCCTATAGGACAAGATGTTAAGAAGGTAACTCATGATCCCCCAAGGAACATGTCCATCCCAAAAAATCTTGTCATTACTCCTCTTACTACCCTGGGGAAAATATAGCCTTTCTATGTTTCCTTGTTGATAAACAGTCACCAGCTGAACAATTACATCATAGACTCAGGTGCATCTGACCATGTCATGCCTGCCAAAGTTGCAAAATATTTTGGTCTCACATTGACCAAGATATTTAGGAGATGTTTTTCCATGGACAACAAACAAGTGCCACTACTAGGATAAATCAAAGATTCCCAATTTGCTTTTGCAGCATTCCCAAATAAAAGAATCAAGATGACAGTCTTGGTGGCTGATGTTCCAGTCTCATATGGCATTCTTCTGGGGTGAAATTTATACAAGGATGTTGGTGGAGAATTGAGCATGGACCTATCTAAAGTGAGGATCCCTATCAAAGGCATCATGTAAAGGCTACTTCCTAAAAATTAATCAAAATATGTTGTCACTCAAACATTAGCCCCTGAAGCTCAAATTCTGTTTGGAATGGGTAACTTTTTCTTGACCATAGAAGATGTTAATGTTTCAGTAGATGAAAGTCTTGCAGGTGGCAATCTAGGAATTGGTTAAGATAAAATAGCAGAAGGCATGAGAGAGCACAATTCAAGCCCAAAGGAACTTTCCTCTCTAAATGAAGGAAAATCTAAGAATGGAGCAATTTTTGATGATGTATGGATACTAAAATTTGATGGCAGTTGCTCTTCTATCAGTTCTAGAGCCAGGACTATGTTGATATCTCCTCAAAGAGATATATTTCCTTCTTCATTTGAGTTGTAGTTTAGCAACACCAATAACACTATTGAGTATGAATCTTTGTTACTCGAGTTGAAGGCTACTCAAGAAAAAGGTGTCAAACTCCTTCACGCCAAAGGAGATGCTGACAAGATATGGTAGTGGACCATACTACTTCATGCCAAAGTTAGGAAAAGGAACAATTCTCTAAGAGAGCAAATATTTATGGTTTTCAAATTAGAGACCATGCCTTACCATGGGGCAAAAAGAGAGAACCAAAAGGAGTGCACAAAAAATGTGATTTCTAGTGGAAAGTTCCATTCACTCATCACCAATTTTGGAGATAAAATGGTTTCTTACTAGTTTATCGGGATGGAACACCATTTTCACTATCTCATAGTGGATAGCATCTAAAGCGCTTCAAATCTTGAGGCATCAGATAAGATCATCTGTACATATGTATATTTGTATAGTCTTTAGTTTTATTTTGTGCTTTTCATTTTTGGCACCTTTCTTTTTTGGGTAGCATGACTCCATAGCCCAATGGCATACTTGAAGGCACTAGAGATTCTAGTTTCTACTCCCCTTAGCTGTTCCAAAATTTCAACTGAAAGAAGTTACCCAAATGTAACCAGTTGTTGTTCCCAAAATTTGTCACTCATTTTTGGGACAACATATGAACTATTTTGGTCCTGCAAGCTAAAATTCTCTCTTCCCTTCACAAAAATTGTTTTTATCCTTCAAAAACCTTCATTATTCAAGCTTTTTCAGCTAATAGACTCTGCAATCTTAAATCTATGGACTCTGCAAGCTTAAATCTACAGACTCTGTAGGCTTAAATCTATAAACTCTACAGGCAGGAATCTATAGACTCATTTCTATGGACTCCACCAGTTCATATCTATGGACTCTGTAGGTTCATTTTTATGGACTCTGTAGGAAAGAAATAAGCTCTTAACACTTAGGAAATTTCAAGGTTAGTTCAACACCAAGGTTCAACTAAAAGGTTCATCGGCAAACTTCAAACAAAGGATTGAACCATTGGACCATTGAACCTTGAACTAAAATGGTTCAAAGGTTCAATGGGTTTAAGGGTTCAATGATGTTAGCAAGCTTAAAGAGTTAAGTGCTTCAGTAAAAGTTCAAATTTCAACTGCTTCAGCAAGTTCAATAGCTTCAAAAGACAAAGCAAAACACAAAAAAGTGCTTAAACCATTGAACTGTTGAACTTTGAACCAAAATAGTTCAAAGGTTAAAGGTTCAATGCAGTTGGTTCAAAGTGGTTGGTTCAACATGATTGGTTCAACCAGTCAAGTGAATGAGTGGAACACAAGAAATCACTTGAACCATTAAACCTTGAACCAAAATGGTTCAAAGGTTCAATCGATTATTTCAAGTGGTCGATTCAAAGGAGTGCCCCAAATCCCACAAGATAAAGTACCCTTGTCGAGGGTAGGTGATGAGCAAAATGGACCTTTCTTGAAGCCTAAAGGATGAACTAATGAACCGTTGAACCTTGAACCAAAATGGTTTAATGGTTCAAAGATTCAAAGGTTCAATGTGGATGGTTCAAAGGAGTTCCCCAAAGCTAAAAGAACAAGTGCCCTTGTGAAAGGTAGAGAACATTAGTTCAAAGATTAAAGGAAGTGCCAGACAAAGGGATGGTTCAATCAAAGACCAAGAAAGTGATTGAACTAAGAAAGTGATTGAACTAAGAAAGTGATTGAATCAGGGAAGTGATTGAACTATTGACATCCCCATGGATGTCAAATTTAATATAATGAAATATCTATCTATTTTCAAATATGATGCGAACCCTGTGAACAAATTTAGTGACCGGCCAAAGAGATAGCCTGAAGGCTACCCAAAAGATATCGAAGGATAGGTACCGTTGCGAGGGGCACTTGACACTCAAAAAAGGACCATTTTAAAAGCTTGAAGGGACACATTCCCTTCAGGGTGTTCTAAAGGCTTGATAAAGATGCAAAAATAAGCTTCTCTTAGAGTTTCATAGAGGGTTCCAAGTGGCAACTGCGGAAGGTTCTAATGTGTTTTTATAAATGTAGTGGAAGTCACCACGTGTCCCTTGTAAAACTCGATAGAAAGTGCCAAATGTCAACGTTCACCATTTATTCTTTTTGTGTCATTATTGAGTAAGGACTATGGTGGGCCCTATGTGAGTTGTTAAGGTGAGTGGAGTGTGCCAAGTGTCATCATCTATGTGAATCCAAATGAGTCCCACATGTTTTTATAGTATTTATAAAATTTTAGTGGAAGCTGCCATGTGTCATCTTCTGCAAGACTCTCAAAATATATCTTAAGCTTCTATAAATTAAACAGATGCTACCAAGTGTCCTCACCTATTTCACATTGGAAAATGCCATGTGTCACTTATTAAGATCAGTGGAAAGTGCCACCTATCCCCATTCCCCTTTTGAAGCTGCTTAGGTAAGAAGTGTTAAGGGTCCTATTTTTTGTAAGTTGGTAAAGTTTCAAAGCAGTGAACTATGACAGATGTCAAAGACATAGCATTCCCAATACAAAAACACAGTAGAAAAGATAGCCCAAAATCTCAAAATATAACAAGGAAAGGAGAAATGATGGAGAAAGATCAAAAATATCCATGCATGGGATATGTTTCTAAAAAGTAAAGCAGCCCACTAGGTGGACATCAAAGAGCGTGAACATTCAATATCGTGGCCTATTTTTTTCATTAAATAAAGCAAATGAATAGCTACACACACATTAGGAAACACATCAGGTGGCCCATATTAAAAATTGATGCTCGATTCCAGCATAGCCCATGGATAAAATTTAAAATGTATTAAAGGCATTGAATGCATCGTAGGCCATTTTTATGAAATAAAGCACCCAAGTCTTTCTTGGAGCATTATATATTGGACTCTCTCTTATTGTTTTAGATAGATCTCTCTGTTATCAAAAATAAAACTTTGCCCAAATTGAAAGGCATTATTGAGACTTTGAGCTTAGATTGTTGATCATATTTCATTATTTGAATAAGAAAACAAGTGACTTTTCAAACTTTGTGCTAGAATAGCTTGGTTGTTGGGGAAATTGTTCTTATGTCTATTTCCTTAATACATTTTTTGTCCATTTAATTAAATAAGCAGAATTATTGAAAGTAATCAAGAAGGTGTCCTGAAGCTGGCTGTGGAGAGACTTTGTGCTGCCATAATTGTCTTTAGTTTGTCTATTTTCTATTTCTATGTAAAGGATCTTGGGATGACTTTGTGCCCTCATTATCCTTCATATTTCACTCTTTGGCAGTTGAGGTGGAGACTTTGTGCTACATTTCATCTTATTGTGTTATTGTGCCCTATTAGAGTTACTTGTCACTACCCGAAAGTTTCCTGTTGTCTGCTCAACAACACTTCTAAAAGAAGAGGAGTGCCTTCTATCATTTCATCAAGATTTATCCTTTGATTGGTGAACATCGTCTCTGAAAAAAAGAGATGGATGGTGTTATCCTACCCCTGAGTGTTATTTTCAGCCTATTTATAGTAGATTAGCATATATATAGCCCCTTCCTACTTATAGGGAACCTCCCCTTGATGAGAGGAGAGATTTGTACCCTTTTGATGTGGTAAACCTACACATTTGGCTAACCAATCTTCCTTGTTGTGGTTGGTCAAACCTATTTTTCTCATTAGTATGCTAGTGACAAAATATTCACCCAACAATGTTATTATGTAAAAATATTGCTATAGAAATCTTTACTCATTCACCCAATTAGATAAAATTGAAGAACCTAATCCATTAGTGAATTAAGAGATGATGAAAGATCATGCTACACCTCATTGGCAAAGACATGGAGCACCAAATTTGGAAAAACACATAATTATTGACCACTTTTGAGGTAGAATAGATACTTGGAAGGTATAACTTGTCTTACTTTCATAATTAGTTCTTTGAATTCATTATTAACACCCCTTAAGGGAGTAGGCTTAACACATTAGTTCTTTATGCTTATTTTGAGATTTCTTGACTAATGCATGAGCAAACTTATTTCATAATATTATTATACATTTTGGAATGCTTGGTGGGACTACGTATCTCACACATCATTTTATTCATTATAATTTAGCACTCAAACCCTTTTTTGAGGAAAATTTTCTCCTATTTTCTCCTAGTTCTCATATTTTATGACTTCTAGACTGAATGGAGGAATTGATTTATTATTGGTGAATTCATATTAAACATCAATGAGAATGACCTATGGAATAGAGTTATCACCTTAAAAAGTAATGACATCACCCACATAAATGGTGAAATTGACATTTGTGTTTTCTATCTATGTTTGTGTGTTTTTACAAAATAGAGAAATTGACCTAAATATTGGTAGGTTCGACCTATGAAATGATGGGTTCATCAATGCTCAACAAGATATCCTTAGACCAAAACTACAAGTAACTCTTATGCTTTTCATTTTTATCATTTCTATGAGATTTCCCTATTTATTGGTGAGATCACCCTAATAATTAGTGATATCATCCCATCAATCGACAAGAATGCCAAATTGTCTATTTTTTCTCTATGAAACAAAAAATTCATCCTAAAAAATGATGGATTTGCCTTGTAAAATGGAAAGAATGCTTTACAAAATGGTGGGATCACCTTGTGTCAAATTCTAAAGAGTTAGAACAATAAATTTTAAGTTTATTTTGATATCATACACCCATTTTCTAGACTTCTACTCTCTATTTTGCAGAATTAAGACACTTAATTTACATTTTATAAAAACAAAAGAAAAATTCACTTCATATTGCATTTGGTCTTATAAAATGAAATCAAACTCTATATAAGTGATCTTAATAACTTTTAAAAAAATTTAATGTTGTTCATTGTGTATTTATTTTGAAAACCAAATGTAGTGTGTATTCTCTCCCCCCGTCCCCTTTAGGGAAATTGGGTGACCAAAAGTGCTTCACTTATTTCTTTTATAACTTAGTCCAAACATGAAAGGAATGTTGTTAAGGCACTCCCCAAGATTTGAGAGACTTGGGTGATCCCAAACTAACTTTAAAGTCCTTTTATATTTTTATTTCTTGCATCTTGTCTTATGTGTGGGAGTTCATAGCCTCCCCATGAGTTCTTTAGGAAAGCATTAACTTAGGATTTTATCTTCAGTAATTGTTTTACCCCACTCCATGGTGGGGTATACAAATTATTGGTGACCCACTAGGATGGTAGTTTGAGTAGTTAAACTATCTCTATTAATGATAATCATCCTTGAAATAATGGCTTAACCTAGACATCTCACTATACTAAGCAATTGATACATGTAGTAATTGTGAAAAGGACAAGACCTTTTCATAATAAGATGGTTAACTTAGATCCAAATGACATGTTATGACCTAGTGTTAATCACACATATGGGACCATTTAGAATATACAAAACTTGATAGCTTTTAGATAAACCCCATTTGCCATAAATTATTATTGGTGTAGGGTGAGTAACCCAAAGTTTCATGTCATCATATAATCTCTTGAGAGAAGAGGGTGTCTAAAAACCCTAATTTTCATGTGCATTTAAATTTATTATATTATAAACTTATTTCCTCTCAATGAGTATATTGATGGAATATAAAAGTGCAATGTAACCTTGTCAATTTCTAGGATAGGATGTACACTTTGGTGTTTTTATTGTTCTTGTTTACTTGAATCATTTTTTGAGTCTAAAATTATTTATGTGTGAAATGAAAATGCATCAAAAACCAAACACTTGTTATACACCATATATTTTGAACAAAAAGGCATTACACTAATCAAATTCAAAACATTTTTAGCCTTTTTCAAAACAAATAAAATCATTTGTGTTTATATTTCCAAAGTGCATCATTACATTCTCTATGTGAGTCTAGACTATATCAACACTTTTCAATTCTGAATTCCTTATTTTTTATCCAAATTTGAAATCTTACATTTCTAAGTTCTAATCCAAAATGTGATTGGTCTATATAAGGGTCTTGCCTACAACTTGGACTTGGGTGGTTCACCTTTTGTGATTGGTTTGATTAACTTGGGGGTGATATTTTATATTTGGTTTGAAGTTAATTATCTATAATTTTTCCCCATTTTATTCTTATTTTGGAATTAGATTATCTTGCATTCAATAACACTCTAAGTTCTTGGACTATTCACATTATTTTCTATGGTGTGTCATTGTGCTACCCATTTTTTGGGTTTTTATACGTAGGACTTATTGTGTTAATTCACATCCTAAAATTATTGATCCAAAAGGTCTTATTCTAATTTTACTAATCATATCCCCTCGTGGTTGTGCTTAGATTTATATGGTATTAGAAATAATTTAAACTTAGGATTCTTTGTGATAAACTTTCACCCTAAGTTCCCAAGTTGTTTTACCCTCTTCTAATTATCAACTTTGACTAACCTAGGTAGAATTTTCTCATATCTTCTTTTTTATAATTGTGTGGTATCATTCCACCTATTTATATTTTTTAACATTGAACTTATTTGATTTTAGGGTCTAAACAAATTTTAAATGTTTGTAAACCACATTCCACATCTCTTCACAAATGTAGAAACCTATTTTTCAAACATGAAAAGGTATACTCATAGTGGGGTCGCTTACGGCCCTAGTTATGAGGAAGAGAACTTCAATGATGGGGAAGAACACTCCATCATGTTTGATGATGTACCAACCATAGTAGGATCTAACTAAGGTTAATCTAAACACCAACCTTTAGAAGACAAAGGTGAATCCATTTAAAGTTTGATAGATTTAGTAACTAGACTACCATTATATTTCCCAATGTAATAATTGTACACACTTATTTGAGTAAATGAACAACAATTAAAAAAACCTCTTACTCATGTCACAAAATCCAACATTGCTTCTTCTAGTAAATGAAAAGAATAATTTATGGAGTCCTCAATGGATCATGATCTTGCTACCAAGATTTTAAAAATCATTCAACGACATGCTAAACAACTTGTTGTAAACCTAATAGCTTATTTAGTTATGACTTCAATTGATAATACCATGTTTATGGAGAAAGAACAAATAATAGACCAAAAAAGCTTAGTTGATCCTACATCTCTAGTATACTTTGGTGATTCTTCTGAATAAAATAAACCTATAAATGTTGCACAACACATTCCACCTAATACAGATCATACCTTTTTCAACCATCAAGAGAATATTTACCCTCTGTAATAACAAGGAACTAAAGATTCATCACATATTGGGAGTGGTTTACAAAACACTTTAGTGAGTTAATCTCAACTACAATGCCCTTTAGTGAACCGATAATAGATACACCAAAATTAGTAGAATTTATATAGCTCATAGTGATGGATTCCTTAGAATATGTATCAAGTACATAGGAATTAGTAGCATAATTTGTTAAACCAACAACATCAGACCTACTCAAATCAAATGGTAAACCAAAACCAAACTTGTAGACATAAGCTTCATATTCTTAATAGGACCACACATTAGGGGTACATTCCACCTCAACAAAATTAAAATCCATAAACAAATGCACCAAACATGCAAGAGTCAATTTTGATGAAGGAAATAGTTACAAGGTTTGAGATAGGCAATGGAATCAAGAAGTACAAGCTTGATGAGATATGTATGTATCCATTTAAATTAAGCATTCTTCAAGTCCCCTTTCCATCTCATTTTGAGGCATACAAATTTAAACAATACAAAGGGAAAGGTGACCCTTGAGAACACATTCAACAAGACTTTTGTATATTATGTCAAGAGGTATCCTACAATAATGTTTATTTTTTCCACTTATTTCCATCCAATTTAGATAGACAAGATCTAGATTGGCTCCTCAAATTGCGTTAAGGTATCAGTGATAGATTAGAATGATCTATTCAAAAAGTTTTTCAACCATTTATCTTATAACATTAAGCATGAATTAACAATGGTTGACTTATGAAAATCAAAATAAATATATGGAGAAAGCTTTGCTTTATACCTACAATGGTGGAGAGCACTAGTCAGTCATTTTCAACACAACTTACTAGACAAGCAGTTGGTTGACATCTTTATGCAAAACTTGCACCCTAAGGTGGTATAAAATTTATGACTCACTTGTGCTGACACATTTGACAAAATCATTGAAAAAGGTGTGTATATTGAGAAATAACTTATTACTAGAGGCCTTATAAAAATCTATTCATAGGGTAAAACACCTAATCAAACCTAACCACCTGTTCAAGATACTACTAAAAAAAACATAAGTTTTTTAACAAAAATAAGAACACGGTGGGTAATGGAGTGACATAATCAAGGAACATGCAAATAATGCATGCTCCATCAGTTCTAAATGTAAAACTATCCCAACCTAATCCATCAAACACTTTGTAAAGGTCTCCTCCATGTAGGACATTTAATAAGTATAAAACATTTAGCAAACTAGGAGAGCCTATTGAGGTAGTGTTCTAGAATCTAGTGGTAACCAATTTGATTGTGTGGTTAGTACTAAAACCCTTTCCAGAAGATCAACCTAAATTTGATTGGTATTAGGAAGATGTGTCTTGTAAATTCCATCATGTTATTGGCCATGTTGTTTATCGATGTGTACACAATTAAGACATCTTATTAAGGACCTAATTAAAAGTGGAGAAATTTAAATAAAATAAACAACATAGAATAATAATAAGATATGGGCATCTACAAAGACCTATTTCCTAAACACAATGAATAGTAGTAGAGGAATAATCAAAATTAATGTGAGGACCAACACCAATAGGGACAAGGCTAGAAACGGAATCAACATAATCATTATCAAGATCATAATACCCAAACTAATGCCCTAAGCTATAACACAATGCCTTATGATTATAATAACACCATGGGATAGAAACAACATTACCACTATTACAATCAAAACCTAGAACCATATAATGTTTCTCAAAATGTTAGTTCCCCTATTTTAAGGTTAACACCCTATTCTTCAAGTAATTCCACACTAGGTTTAATCAGTTCCATTGTGCCTCAATTTTTTGGGTTATTATTTCTAGACCATCAACCCATTATTAAAATTTTAATGACTCTATGTTAACTCAAAATTATGCAATCACAATTAGACACTCATGAGTTACCCTCCAAGGTCGGTGCCTTCTGATTATAAATCAAACACTATATCAACTAAGGCTAAGACTTCTCATCCTAATATTGAGAAGCCATATAGCACTTATGAACAAATTAGTAAAATGTCTGTGTGAATTTTTATCCTAGATCTTTTTGTGTACATTATAAGTTCACATAATTATGTTAAATTACTTCTTTTAATAATCTAATATTCCTAAAGATATCAATAATGACCAATTATAAAAACTTGTAGAGCATTTATCTCCAATAAAATAACTTAATTTTGATTAGAGAGATATGTCTTCCCTTGGTTTGAGCCATAATAACCCCTACATTGATTTTTTTATTACACATAATAAGATTAATCAGGTGCTTATAGATAATGGTTCAGGGATAAACATAGTGTTGCTAAATCTGATACAACATTTGGGATATATTTTCAAGGACATTTAACCTAAGATAATCATGATCAAAGCATATGATAACACCAAAAAAGAGTATTCAATAAATGTTTACTTATTAGTCATTATTGGGCATGTAACTCATTATACCCTATACTATGTTGTGCAATTGAGTTGACTTATAATGTAATTCTTAGTCATCATTGGATGCATGAAGTATGATCAGTGCCTCAAGTTCCCCCATTCAAAAATTGAGGTCACTATTTATGTTGATTTGCAGCCCTACCAATATTGCAAATACCTAGAGGATGAATACCAAAATTATAACTATTGTCCTAGATCCAAATTTTTAGCCAAGAATAATAAAATAATAGATTATGAACCACCTAAATTTAATTATATTTACCCTAGTGCTATTGCTTCCACTTCGACTGATCTATTTCTCATAGCCTTTGTAAAATAGCTCAGTATTGAAGATGTGGACATTTCCATGTACCATTTGAAATATGCCTTTGATATTGTAAATTTACCCATATCATCCAAGTCTTATAGATGACCTAAGCCTTCCCAAAGTCCTTATAGTCCCAACATGATTTGGAAAAAGAAACACACACAAAAGAAGTTAATCGTATTTGTCTCAAGATCAAGAAGCCTTTACTAAAAGAGATTGTCTCTATGCTGATGAACTCTCCAAAAAAATTATAAATACCAAGTACCTTATCCCTAATCAGATTATGGATAACTTGGATTATGCAAGTAAAGGCCTAGGGCCATGAGAGCAAAAGATTTTAGAAATGTTATCTACATGCAAACCTAATATGAATCAAGATCTTATATTTGTAATGATTGAAGGGTGACCTCATAAGTATTGACAGTGATTATTATATATCGACTAATGATGAGACTTTAAAAAACAACACAACATACCATTATAGCACTTATGATGAGCTAGCTGACATTGACTTATTTGACTCCAATTCCATTATGACTATCATAACCCACTATCCACTTACCCTTTGTCATCCTAACCTCATTGTTTGGGACAAATAATATTCTATTATACCCCTTGATTAATTTCATAATGATGAGTCTATTTTATATTACATGGGCCTCAAATATGTATTACTAATTGGCAATCATAAATAGTGTTTCAACTTCTCCTTGGACCCTGCTACCTACTTTGGAAAGTAGGAAAACTTTCTTGGTCATAATAAAGATAGAACATTTATATCTTTAGGTGAAAACCTCTTTGAGGAACTCATTGGTTAGGAAAAAAGTAAAGAAAAATATAATCCCTTGAGTGAAAACCTATTTTAGGTGTTCCTAGGCAGGGAAGTTTGCTCACCTCCATAAGAAGTATAGTGTCCACCAAGTCCAATCTCTAGAGCTAGTACCAGTATCACCTCTAAACATCATAAAGTCTTTGTGCATCTTGATATTGAATTTCCTAAGATATTTACTAATTTTCGAATACCTAAACCAACAAACTTATATTCCTATCACTATCCAAATATTTGGGGCTCACAACCAAAAGAAGAGGACTAGGCTCAAACACTACCCACTATTTTAGAGGATGATTCTACACTCGTTATAGAAAATACCACTGAAGTGAACCTAGGAACCTATGAATATGCCAAGATTATTTATCTTGGATCATCCCTTATTGATGAAAATCATGACTATATTGTTACCATTCTGAGGGATTTTATCAATATCTTCACTAGAGCTTATTCAGACATGTTAGGCTTGAACCTTGACTTGGTCATGCATTGACTTGTTGTACATCCTAATGTTAAGTCAATCAAGACAAAATTATGAAAGATACATCGATGCATTGATATTTTAGTAAATGAGATAAAAAATTTATTGGGATCTAGCTTTATCAAACCACTATACTACTCTGAATGGATATCAAATATAGTCCCAATAAGAAAAAAATCTGTAGTGCATACTCATTTGTACTATTTTTTGAGATATCAACAAAGTGTGTCCTAAAGATGATTTCTCTCTACCTAACATCGACATAATTATGACTTAATTGCTGGGTATGAGATGTTGTCCCTCATGGATGGATTCTTTAGATACAATCAAATTAAGATAGCTCTAGAGGGTGGTTTTACATTCCTTGTAGAACATACCACTAAAGTGAACATGGGAACCTATGAATATCCCAATATTATTTATCTTGGATAATCCCTTGCTGACAAAGAGTGTGACTATATTATCACTATTTTGAGGGATTTTATCGATATCTTTACATGAGCTTAGTCAGACGTGTTAGGCTTAGACCTTGACTTGGTCATGCATCAACTTGTTGTACACTTGATGCTAAGCTGATAAAGCAAAAATTATGAAAGATGCACCCACACATTGTTATTTTAATAAGGAACTAAAACATTTATTAGGATCTAGCTTCATTAGACCATTAGACTAATCTAAATGGAGATCAAATGTAATCCTAATAATCAAAAAGCCACAAGGTATACACATTTGTATTGATTTTTGAGATATCAAAAAAGTGTTTTCTAAACATGAATTCCCTCTACCTAACATTGACATGATTTTTGACTCAATTTATAGGTATGAGACGTTCTCCCTCATGGATGGTTTCTCTAGATACAATCAAATTAAGATATCCCTAGAAGACCAACACAAGACTATGTTCACCATGACATGGGGAACATTTTGTTACCAAGTCATGCCTTTTATATTGAAGAACATTAGTTATACCTATAAATGTACCATGATTTTCATCTTCCATGACATGATGCATGATATAGTTGAGGACTATGTTGATGATACTCTATCAAAATCAAGAACATGTGTCAGAAATCTTGACATTTTGTGAAGAATCTTTGAGAGAATTCAAGAATATAAAGTCCATCTAAATCCTAAAATGTAAATCTTAGGCATCACTTCAAGTAAATTTATAGGGTTGATTGTATCACAAAGAGGGATTTAATTGGATCTAGATAAGTTTAAGGCCATCATGGAAATGCCTCCACCTAATATTCTAAAATAGCTCTATAGCTTGCAAGGTAAAATTCAATTTATTCATAGGTTTATCTCATAGCTGGTAGACAAGTGTCATCTTTTCACGTACCTCTTAAATAAGGGGGTTAATTTTTAATGGGATATAAAATTCCAGCAAGATTTTTCTAAACTCAAGGCATACATGGCCAACTCACTAGTCTTGAGACCACCAATAACTATACAACCATTGCTTCTTTACATATCAGCCATAAAACATGCACGAGGGGCACTCTTGGCCTAGCATGATGATCAAGGAAAAGATTATGTGGTCTATTATTTTATTATAACACTCATATAATACAAGCATAATTATACACCTATTGAAAAGGCTTGTTTAACAATGGATTTCACTTCCCAAAAGTTACAACACTACATGATGAAAAGTAAAACTATTGTTATTGCTAAAGTAGACCCTCTCAAATATTTATTATCCAAACCAAATATTATAGGCCACATGGATAAATGGGTCATGATCTTGGAGTGAATTTGATGTTAAATACTAAAACCAAAAATACATATTAATGGGAAAGTAATTTTAGATCAACTTTCTGAAGATCCTATTATAGATACTCAACCACTCACATTTGATTTTCCAAATGACTCTATCATGGTGATAGAATAAGTGGATCATGAACCTAAATAATCGAAGTTATAATTTGATGGATTATTTACCTCACATGGATCTAGATCTGGGATTTTACTGGTTACACCATAAGGGTACCTCATCCCCAAAGCCTTTCATATCAATTTCAATTGCGCCAAAAATATGGACAAGTATGAAGTTCTTATTATAGGACTTTGTCTTGTAATACAGTGGGATATAAATTAGTTAGTGGTCTATGGGGATTCTTAGTTGATCATTAATCATACCATAAACAAATATCAGACTCAAGATGAAAATATTATACCCTACAAGAATATTGTGGACAATCTCAAGTTGTATTTCAAGTCCCTACAGTTTGAACAAGTATTGTGGGCCAATAACAAATCCACTAATGCAATATCAATAATTGGGTCCACGATACAAGTTTTTAGTGATATTAAAGAGTATCAATTTCTCATTGAGAATATTCTATAACTTTATCATATAGTTCTATATTTAGAGAGTATATGTATAATTAATGGTCTCAATATCTCACCTAAACTTCTTTGGTATCAAGACATTTATAATTATTTTTATGACCATGTCTTTCCTCTAACCTTTCAAAAAATTTCCAAAAAATATTCCTTCATCACCTATCCCATTATACCCACCTTGGGAACATGGTTTATCATAAGATCTATGATGTAATTATTCTTCATTGTTTATCTTAAAGAGAATCCAAGTTAGCACTTAAGGAGTTCCATGAAGGAATGTGTGGATCCTTAGTCTTAGCCAAGAAACTTCTCGTAATGGGGTAATATTGGCCCAAGATGGAAATGGATGATTGTTATTATGTCAAGAGGTGTGTTTCCTGTAGACAACATGGTAATTTGATACACACTTATTACTATAGCTGATCACTATACCATGGCCATTCTCTACATGGGGTCTCAACCTTGACAAGAAAATAAACCCAACATCCTCTGATGACCATAAGCACATTTTCACTACTACCAAGTGTTTTACTAGGTGGATTGAGGCCATTTCTCTCACTTTCATTATTGGGACACAGATTTCCAATTTTATCGATTCTCATATCATCTATCAATATAGTATCCCAACCCACATTATATCTAATAATGGTGGATCATTTATGAACAAATATGTAAAATCCCTTTGTACCATGTTCAAAATTAAACATAAGAATCCCACACCATATAAACTATAAGGCAATGGGCAATCTAAGCCATCTAACAAAACCATTATTGCAATCCTAAAGAAGATTATCAATGGCATTGGTGATAATTTGCACTAGTAAATTTTTCCACACTCTATGCTTATCGCACTAGTCATAGCACCCCCACAAGAGCCACTCCATATTCCCTAGTTTATGACACAATATTTTATGGTTGAGATACCTTCATTATTTGTCTCCTGAGAGCACATTATGGATGATGAAGATTATAGAGTTTATAGGTTTTAAGAGACAAAACTTCTTGATGGTAAACATTTAGTTACCATAGATAACTTGAGAGCATATCAGGATAGGTTGCATCATATCTATAAAAAATGTATTCTCCCTTAGGATTTCAAATTTGGTGACTTGGTCTTGAAGGAGAATCAAAAGAAGACTAATGTTGAGCACAAAAATAAGGGTAGGTTTCAATCCAATTGGATAGGCCCACACATGGTTATAACAAACTATGGATTTAGGGAATACAAATTGGATACTCCAAATGGTCAAGAACTCTTGAACCCATGAATATTGTACATCTCAATCACTTCTACACTTGACAACCTTCTTTGAACCATTATCTCTAAGATTTGTTACTTGGGGGCATCTTGTGCTAAAGCCATTTATTATTTCATTAACTTTATAACTTGCACCATTTCATTCTAGACCATTTTATCATGTACCATTTTATTCTGAACCACTTTAACTTTGGACCATTTTAACACTAGACCATTATAACCTAGACTATTTCACCTTGGACCATTGTAACTATGAATCATTATACCCAATACTAATTATGATCCTGATTATGATTCATCAATGTTATGGACACATTCAATGACCATTCTATATGGTAGTTTATCCAAATCAGTATTCATAGCTTATTTTACATACAAGTTGATTCATATTAAATATTTCATCCTCTATTATAACCTCACTCTAATACCTGCAATCAATGATTCTTACAATGAATTTTCATAATCTTCTCTTATTGTCTAGTTTTCTCACTAGGTTTCTTGGTGTTATTATCATACATGGTCTTTGAATATATTTATTTATTTCCCTCTATATACCTTGATATCCTCTAAAAAATTATCACACATCCACTCATATCACTCTATTTAATTTCTCTCTTAACTTTATCTCATACTCACTAATCTGTGAGTTTCACTAGGCCCAAAACCTCTCATTTCTTAATCTAGGTATTTTGTATACATCCTTTATCATATATATCCTCTATATGACTTCATAAACTTGTATAAATATAAATTGACACCACTTTACAATATTAAGAGTCTACTTTACCTCTCAAACCCATAACCTCAACTATCACCTTGTAGCCTTTTTTTTAACTTTTCTAACTTGTATAGATTGGTAAAAAGGAGTATATTAGTTCCAATGTATTTTATAGATACCCTCTATAACCTTATTTCACATTTCCAAATTTAATTTCCTAACTCCTCTATCTTCACTACTTTCTCAACCTTTATTCTGCTCAATTATCCCTTCTAGGCCTGTTTACCCCTGTTACTCAACAAAGTCTACTATTTATGTAATTTTCCATACCATACCAACATATAAGTTTAAAAATATATTTTAAAATATAATTCCACACATAATAACCATTTTTTAGGACTTTTAAATGATGGGGTCTCAATTTATACACATTTTTCTATATAAAACCTAAGTTAGGTCTATGCAGACCTATGTATGGTCGAGACCTATTAAAAAGCACCACATTGAATTCCTCACGTATTAAAATGATTTAAAGGTTTGTATTAACTATTTTATCCCTCTATACATCTTTTCCAATCAATAAATTAACTCTACCATCCTTGACACTCCTTTGTTCCTTCATGTTTGACATACTTCTAACTGTTAGTAGGGTACCACCAGGTCTATAGTTTTTACCAGTAACTCCACTCTCTTATTGAGTTACCATATGAGTTAAACCAACCTTAACCATTCATAAATAACCTATATTCTATACTTAATCCATTATAAGACATTTTATTGATTTATTAATGAAATTATTCCATTTTGCTTTATCTTCAAGGTTTTAATCCTACACACAGACTTGAGGGTTATTAAGAAGGAGACAACTAATTACTTAAAGGTTTAAAGACTTGTTTTCACCTTCATAAGGTATTTATATCCAATAAAAACTTATTTAAAACATTTTTTTTACCTTAAGTGTTCTTACAACAATAAATCTTACACACTTTCCTTTTTCTCTCATGATTGGTAACTCAAAAGTATAGAACACAGAGGTTATTTCATTGGCTAATAAACATTAAAAGTAACTCATAACATTATGGATATTTTATACATTAAATAAACATTAAATTTTATTTATCAACATGTCCTTTCACACAAATAGACTCCTTGATTATTAAATATTCAACTTTTATGTCCATCAACTCTCTAATACAACACAGACCTATTTTGGTGCATACAAATTATCTATTAAGAAAACATAACTATATTAATAGGATTTATGAACTTCAACCATTAAATTAATATCAAAAAATAATTAAAATAAAAAATTATATAAATTTACTTCAAAATTATTATCGTTCTTTAATTCCTTCTCTTACACAGCCAATATTGTTCCTATCAATAGAGTACAACGATCTTCATGTTTCACTTATTCTTCCTTTCTTTCATTACTCCCTATGTTATCCTTCTCAGATATTCTTTACACACCTATCCTACTCTCTCACTATTTTTTTCTCTCATTTATATACAACTTCCTTCCTCAACCAATTCTAACATTAGTTAAGGTAGTTATAAGACAACATCTTCTTACATTACAAGTTCAATGTGAGGTTTTACGGTTACATTACTAAAACATGAATTATAGACTTATGACTTAGACATATATTACTTAAAACACCTTTTAAAAGTCTTATTGTCCCATTTACACAAATATTCTCTCATATAACCACCTTAGATCATGTTTATGCTCTTTTAGGCTCTTTTCAAACATTTAAATTTTCAAGTTCCCAATTTTGGAGGAAAAACTCCAAACACAGACCAAACTCACTCTTAGGACTCTTGGTTACTCCATTTGACCTCAAATACATAATTTTACCTTATAATTTCTCTTCTCATACATGTTTATTTCAATAGTTGACTAGCTTTGACCTTTAACATCACAAAAATATGTATATTTACTTTGATCTTCCTACATCATACTCCCCATAAGGGAGGAAACTAGTGCCACCAAATTTATTTCTTTACTTATAGTTTATATTTTAAGGTTACTTCATGCTCACTTGATTATTATTATTTCTTGCTACTTTCTTTTTTCTAGGCTCTTGCTTGTCATCTTCTTGGCCTTGTCTAGTCTCTGTGTGAATGCCTCCTCTACCTCTATGAGGTGTTCCAACTACTATAACTACTTTTTTTGATGCATATTAAATATTTTATAAGTGAATTTTCCATTATTCACACTCCATATCTAACTATTGGCTCTTAATATTATTTCTCATTCTTTCTTTATGACTTGCTTACTCATGAATCTCACTTGATTATTATTTGTTTAGATGTCTTGGTCATTTGGTAATGTTGTTACCTTGCTCTATGGAGCTCATAGGTATCTCAATATCTATCATTTTCTCCAATAAACTCTTTTTTGCTACCTATACTTTGAATTTATTCATTTATTGATGTCTCTTTCTATCACCTTGCTCATTTTGTAAGAAAAACTTTTGTCACTTGGATTTTCACCCTTTAAAGAGATGCTTAAGCACTCATCATCCAAGTGGCACAATAGAAACACCTCTAGGCTTGTGGGTATCCTAAAGACGAGGTGAATATCTAGATAGGGCTAGCTCCCTTGATGCACCACTTTAGATTACAACTACACCTAAAATTTAGGGGGGAATAGGGAGAGATATAACTGAAAGCAAAATATTATAAGGGATGTTCTACACCAAATAAGATGATGACATCAAACTAGTAGCATGCTACACATGAAAACAAAGGACTAACCATACATACACTCCTTCAATCTACATCTTCTCACATTAATGTTACATTATGAGGTTATGGATGAATGTGAAAATCTATGAGGACTAGATAAAAGGCATTGAATGGAACTAGTGAATAGACTAAATCACTCAATCTTTAACATTTCCTAAAAAACTTCACATGCCCTGTAAGAAGAAACTTTCCAACTACAAATAATATGAAAGAATGAGATAACATGCTAAGGAAGCCATAGTCTTCACTAAGCAAGATCCAAAATTTAAGTAAAATACACTAATAAAAATCATGAAGAGGTAAAAATAAGTAGTCTTATTGATCAAATGGTATTCAAATGAGTATGTATTTGCCATACTTAAGTGGAGCATAAGTTATAATGGCCAAAATGGCTAGTTCTTATAGAACTTGAGAGAGAGAGGAGAAGAGATAAGTCCAAGGGTCATAAAGACACATGAAAAGCTAATAAAATTAGTTAATTGTGAATGATAAGAGGATGTGGGATACACCATGCAAGGTCAAAAAACACAAGTATCTATCCAAGTCATAAAACTCATGAAAAGTGGCATGAAACTCCTCATTATAACTCAAACATTTATCTTCATGATTTTTACCTATTTGAACATCAAAAAAATAATTAGGGATAGGTTTTATGATTGAGATGAGAGTTAAGGATTTTATACATGCCTCTCCATTCATTTGTTGTAGGCTTGGTCATTTAGAATCATTTGGGAATGAGCCATCATCATCTGCAGTCCAAAAAGCTCTTCTTTCAAGCATCCTACAAAGTTGGCCTCAAATTTGGTTTCAATTTTTGATGAACATAAATTTAAAGGGGTAGATTAAAATTTTAAAGACCTTTCATGGCCTTAGAATCATCAAGGACACCTTAAAATCACCCCACTAGAAGTTTTCAACCCTTCTCACTAGCTTGTCCATTATGTCAGTTTTAACTGGCTAAGATGAATAATTTATTTGAAGCACTTAGGATTTTTTTTTTAAATAATTAAATTTACATATGGATTTATTAAAATTCCTAATATTTCCTCCAAAATTTATTTCATCTCTTGAAACCTCCTGTGGCCTATAAAACACATAAAATAGTCAATAGTACCCTATTTTATACCCTATCCATATAACTACATAGAGTTAAAAAGCATGGGGAGTATCTTTATGGATTACTTTGCAAGTAAAAATCATCATCCTTGACAAAATAGTCCATTGGAGTAGCTATCCAACTCCATTTCTCTAAACTAGTCATCAATAATGGTTTGCAAGGGTTTTTATCTTGTTTCCACCCTTAAGGTTAGTTATTAAAGTTTTGAAATTAGATTTGAAAAAAAATTAAAATAATGTTATGTTTAGGACCCTAAATAAATTTACCAAACACATTTTTCCTCCATGAAAATCCTCCTAAGAGATATGAACATCTAAACTAGACCTATCGAGCTATTTTCTCCAACTTGCACAGACCTGATGTTAATTTTAAGACAAAAATGGATTCCTTAGGGTTTAATTGAAATTTAAATAGTTTTAACACATATATTATGTCTCCATATACATTCTCTAATTTTTTAAAAATCCTATCTCATGCTATAAATGGAAATGGTTCCCTTTTTGGCTTCTAGGCCTAAAACTTGCCTAATAGGCCCACCTGCACTCTTGTGGTTTAGACCATCCAACTAAATTTATTTTAATTTAAATAGATTTATAACATATTTAGTGACCTTAATAAATTTTTTTTTAAATTTCTAATACCCTCCTACATCTAGAAGTAAAAATGACCCTCCATTTGGGCACTAGACCAAAACTCTACCTAACAGGCTAACTAAAACTTTGAGGGTCTAGGCCATCATGTAAGGTTTCTCCCTCATACACATGGTCTATTATGATTTTTAATATTTTATTCAACCTTATAAACTTCCCTAAAATTTAAAACAACTCCTATTATCATCTCCTTATACACTTTATTCTAAACTTACCAGTTTTGTTCCCAAGGGAGTGCCTTCTGTCTAAGATAAAACAAAGGGCACTCCGACTATTTTTTTAGATAATATGAAGATTTTAGAGGGTTATAAAAGTTATTTAGACCATTTTTAATAATTTTTTACTTTTTTTAGGTCATTTTACCTTCTAAATCTTCAAAATTCTAATACTGACTGTGTTATATGGACTTTATGCAGGCTTATAACATGTGGACTATGTTTTTGATTGGAGACCTTACCCTTTTATTGCCATCATATGATAATAGATTTATGAAATAGGTGTCATAATTTTTATTATTCCTTAAAAAAAATTAATCAAATTGTATCCTTCTAACCTTATCATTTCATGCTTCTCCAATCAGCTATCCTGAATTGCAGATTGTGTACAAATGTTTGAGGAGAACCCATGTAGGTGTTCTTTATAAATGTTAGACCCTAAAAACAATGTGAAAATACCCCCTTGAATATATATATGGTGATATATCAATGTTTTTAATTTATTTTTATCTTATATCTATTCAATACAACTGTAGATGACAAGTTTCATCTCACTACCTAACTCAGTCATCGCCAATTGACTGTATGGGTGTTTCAAGCCTTGTAGGTGTGTATATATGATCAAGGCCTTAATTTATAGTTTTTAAATTCTAATTGAAGTTATAAAAACTATTAATAATTTATTAATTCATTAAATTATTTTAATTAGGTCTATCCTTCAAGGTGTTGGCTCAAACTTCAATATAACTCTATAGCTAACCTGTAGGGTTATATTTGTAATGAAAAGGAAGCTTGTAGGTTAAATAATGAGGTCAAACATAGTATATCATATTTTTATAAGATCATTATTATCATCATTAATGATACCTTCACAATTTATAAACACTCACACTATGGTGTCAAGTTCAAGTTACATTTTGGGGTGACAAAGGTCTCTTTTTGGCTCAGAAAAGTAAATAACACTACCTATCTTTAGTACATAAATGGGCAAATTTGAGGTTCCCAACAACCAGCTTTCATTAATCCTCTACCCCTTAAAATTTTAAAAATACCTATCCTATATATGGGATACAATATTTATATGTATATAATATTTAAATATCATTTCAACCAGGTCATATGTTATTCACAAAAGCCCTTTGACCTCTGTTTTGTATTTTTACAAAAAATGTCCCTGTATTTAGTCATCACATTTTTGCGAGTGATTTACATTACCACTTGCCATATTGAAACTTAAAACATGGTATATCATGGTTAAATTCTCATAATAATACTTAAAAAGAGATCTAACACTTTTTCAAATCCCTTCACAAATTCCCTCAGTTCTCTGCCAACAAATCTTGTAGGTGTGTATTATGATGCATAGCCAGTGAGTTGAATATGAACAATATGTATTCTCTTCAAAATTTCATGGTTTTAATTTTATAAAAAGGATTGAAAAAAAATTATTTACATTATCTATGACCCTTATTATCTCAAATACTTCCTTCAAACTATACATCCTCTATGAGGCACCTATAGATGAGTGTTAATGGTTGCTTGACTATGTAAAAGTACAGTGGACAGAATTTGAATAAGGTATGTTGATGAATGGTCTCATGATCCTACCTAAGCCCACATAAATCCCTAAAATGAGTGTTTTTATTTATTATAATATTTATTCAAGTCTCCAAACAACTGTTCCAATGTGAAAACCCTTTATAACTAAAAGTTATAGAGCAAGCAATGATATCTAGTGACTGTTTGTGTGGCATATGAGATTGAAAACTATGAGTATTACCTTTGAAACTAAATTTTGAAGGTAAAAGGAACTAGGATAATCTTTAAAAAATTAAAATTAAACCATCACAATCCCTTGGAACCATTGACAAAGCATGAAAATCCAAAAAAATGGTGGAAACATGTTTCTCATCTCATATGAGACCAATCTACAAACCTAAGATGATTGGCTCAACAAATAAACTTGAAACATGTAAAAAATCAAGGAAAAAATTATCTAACAAATCCAAAATCATCTATAATAAATATGAGTAATTGGTTGGTACAGACTTCTCCAAACCAAGGCAAACCCTATAAGGTGCATGAAACAACAAATAGGAAAACATAGTCATCTTCATGAGGATGGTTCATGAGGCACATGCAATAATTATTTAAAATATTATAATTTAAATTAAGGTATCTAATTATACTACCATCTCCAAAAATCATTTTCCCTTAAACCTCTTCAGCTATCTATACTAAGCATGAACTTGAAGACTACTTTTGTTTGTCAAGAAGGGTGAAAAAGGAGTAGAATAATTCTGGGCCTAAAATTGAATTTCTAGATAATTAAAAATGTGTAACTAATATTTATGAATCTAAATATACATTATATGATCATCTTCCATGTGTCACACTTCCCTATGGGTCGTACAAGTGCTAAACTCACTTTTCCCCCCAAGAAAACTACTCTTTCTTTTGAATCACCTACCAAATTAAGTTACCAATAGTTTATTAAGACATGTGAGGACACATGACACATGAAATAACTTTTTTAAACCTTTTTACTTCCCAAATAATCCATATAACTCATTAAATATCCCTTTTTTTACCTCAAAATGACTAAAATGACTAAGGACCAAGGCTAGTATGACATTAAGTGACATTAATTAACCTATAAAACACCTTGTGACATATGTATTATAATTTTACACTTAAAACTCAATTTTTTACCTATATGGGTCCTAATTTAACCTAAACATCAAATTTAGTCAACAAACTGGTGACTCATAGGGGTAGCATGTTTGTTATACTAACTAGGCCAGTAGCCTTATCAGTTCATTAGGCTTAGGGAGTCATTTAAAGTTTGAAACATAATAAAACCTTTGACCATTGAACACAAGGATTTGATCAAGATAAGACCATTTGACTACCTCAACCATACTAAACAAATGACACACACAAAACAAAGTAAACACACTAACAAGACACACATGTGCTCAAAGCACTTAGAAAAAATAGGAAGAAAGTAACTATATACAACTAACAACTAGGCATACCTCATTTTCCATGATAAAAAGGAAATTTCCTTAAATCTCCTTCTTCATGAATGAATCATGGTGCCAATTATGCTACTTTTTAGATTGAACACTTAATAGATTAAATCCACTTCTTGGCACCTCAATTGATATGCTCTCAAGTAGACCATATTAAAATAGGTCTACAATGTAAAATTATTCCTCTTAGACTTATACACATACCTCATATTTCTGCCTACTCTTTATCTCATGATCAACTTTCATCTTCTTTATAGGCATGATCTCAAGAGGAGAAGCTCCTTATTATTTTAAAGGTTGAGGTTAGTAGAAGTTTGTCTTGACCTCTAAAGGTTGATGTGTAATTTTCCCTTGTTCATATATTACATGTCATATAATTTCATCTTATTCATCTATGACATGTTGGACAATGTTGTCTTGCTCATCACTTGTAATTAGCTCAAATGAAATAGCAAACCCCTTGAAAGATTCAAACTCATTGAAAATGTTTTCAAATTTTTCCCACAATTCCTCATCCTCATTTTGATCAGCATCATGAAAGGGAAAAACAAAAGGAGATCCTTCGTCCTCTTCTCTTCAACACAAGGAAGGCATTCTTCATTATCAACCAAACAAAAACACTCAAAACAAGGAATCATCTCTTCTTCAAAACTTAGGACCTCTTGAGGGATCTCAAATTGTGTCTTAGCTATCATAATATGATCTTGATTTTAGAGGGTTAAAATATCTTCCATTTCATTCTCCTTTTTGGTGATGCCAAGATTAGGCATCTTGTAATCTGGTGACCTAGCCCAATGAGGCTGCTAAGGAGTTACAATTTCTTCAAGCAAGAGTTTTAAATTTTCCTCAACCAAATGCTCCTATTTGGGTTCCAATACCATAGGTCCATCAAGTAAAATGATGATGGTATGAGTACAAGATGAACTATATGGTGGAGGCGGAACATAGGGTTTAAAATCAAATTGAGAATGCAAAGTTGGGGATTCTTTTAGAAGTTCTTGAGGAAGGGGATGTAGACCTTGGGCTAAGATGACTTGGTTATCTTCCTTCCACTTAAAAATCACTTCATTCACATCTTATTCAATGTGGGAACTCTATTTATGGAGGTTATATGTGGTGTGTTTAGGCATAGGATCTTCTTGTGGGTCTAAACCTTCCATCATACCTTGACATAACAACTTCATCCTTGACTCCAACTCTCCAATTTTCTTGGCTAGGTTCTCTTGGAATTTTTTTTCTTGACGTTCATACACATAATCATGAGTATAAGGATTATAAGAGGGCTTATATGGAGGATAAGAGGTTTCTTGAGGAAGGGTGGGAGGTACTTTCAAAAGATCAACTTTGTTCTCAACTTCACACTCCTTAACAATGCTTCTATCATATTTCTTTACCCATGATTCTACTATCTTACTCCAGCTTAGGATATTAGGGTTAGAAGTCTTCTCTTGAGGTGGTGATGTAATTTTAGAAGTGGGTGAAGTGTTCAAGGAACTTAGAATCTCTATAGGCTTGGATTATGCACCTTGTCTCCAACTTAGAATCTCATATCTAGGGGTCACTCCTTAAGATGGGGATGCAATGTGAGAGGGAAATGAGGACTTGAAATCCATTTTATTTGTTGATAACATGGACTACTATATATTCATATTAGCCAAATTAATTTTCCTATCAATATTATCTTCAAACACAAGGTTTATCATTTCAACTCTCCCCTTCAACTCATTAGGAAAGGATGACTGTGGTATCCTTGATTGGGCTCATGAGTAGGGATCAAATATGGATAATAGGAAACTTGGGGAAGTATATATGAAGGATAATAGGTTTGGTGAGGTTGCCTTTCATGAACTATTATCCTATTCTACAAGGAATAAATTAGGAAACTCACATCAAGCATCTCACTTGTAAGACTTTAACAATTGGCTCTCTTAATAGGTACCCACTCTCTTTTGACCAACTCTAATGCATCTCTCACCTTATGAATAAGATGAATAGGAACATCTTGACCATATCCTCTTTGTGTGTTAATATATAATATATACCTCTCATATCCAGAGAGAGTTTTTTTGAAGGTGGAAATGGATTGACTTGAGAAGTGACTAGGTTGGCTACGAGCAAGATATGGAGAAGGCTGATTGTAGGATTGATACACTTCATGAATGGGCTGATTAAAAACTTATTCATATGGATAGGGAATGACACAATCTTAAAATGTCTCAAAAACTTGTGTAAAATATTACTCAACACCAAAATTAGCCATGAAACCTCATATAAATTAAGAACATAAACAAATATATTACCAATAATATTCAAAAAGAAACCTAAGTTGTTTGACCAGATGATGTATCTTCAGAGTCACCATTGATGCTTTGATAGATGCCTCCAAAGGTTCATTATTGAAAAACAAAACCAAAAATATTTCAACCTCTTATATTAAGATTTCCATCAAGCATTCCAAAAAAATTTATTACTTGGATTTGCACCCTTTGAGGATATACCTAAGCTCTCCTCATCCAAGTGGCACAATGGAAACACCTCTAGGCTTGTGGGTAGCCTAAGGATGAGGTGAATCTCTAGATATGGATATCTCCCTTGATGTACCACTTTAAAATTATAACTAAACATAAAATTTTTTTTGGGGGAAAGGAGAGAGCTAATTTAAATCAAAATATTATAAAGGAGGTGATAGACCAAATAAAAAAATGACTTCTAAAAAACAACAGGTTACACATGAGAACAAAAGACTAACCAAACATACACTCCTTGTGTGTGTGTGTGTGTGTGTGTGTGTGTGTGTGTGTGTGTGTGTGTGTGTGTGTGTGTGTGTGTGTGTGTGTGTGTGTGTGTGTGTGTGTGTGTATTTGAACATCAATGTTACATTATGAGGTTAAAGATTAATGTGAAAATATATGAGTACTAGAAAAGAGGCCTTTAATGGCACTAGTGAATAGACTAACTCACTCAATCTTTGACATTTCCTATAACACTTCACATGCCTTGTAAGAAGAAGATTTCCAACTACAAATAAGATGAAAGAATGATACAACATGCTAAGTAATCCATAGTATTAAATAATAAAGGTAAAAAATTAAAGTAAAACACACTAATAATAGTCATGAATAGGTAAAACATAGTAGTCTTATTGATAAAATAATATGCAAATGAGCAATACTTCACCATAATCAGGTGGAGCATAAGTTATAATGGCCAAAATGGCTAGTTCTTATGGGACTTGAGAGAGAGAGGAGAAGATAGAAGCCTAAGTGCCATGAGGAAACTTATAAATTTGATAAAATTAGTTTCTTGTGCAAAATAATAGTATTTGGGATGAAACATGTAAGGTTAGGAAGCACAAGTATCCATCCAAGTCATAAAACTCTTCATTTTGGCTCAAAAAATTGCTTTCATGATTTAGACCTATTTTAACATCACAAAAATGATTAGAGATAGGTATAATTATTTTTATTAGAGACAAATAGTTTATACATGCCTATTCATACATTGTTTAGAGGCCTGGTCATCTAGAACCATCTAGGAATGAGCCATCATCATCAGTAGTCCAAAAACCTCTTCTTTCATGCATCCTACACACATGGCCTCAAATTTGTCTTTATTTTCACATTAAAATATGTTTGAATGAGTGTATTAAAATTTTAAATACCATCCATGTCCTTATAATCATCAAGGACACCTTAAAATCAACCCACTTGAAGTTTTCCACCCTTCCCACTAGCTTGTCCACTATGCCAGTTTTGACTGGATACAATGAAACATCTAGTTAAGGCATAGAGGTGTTGTTTAAAATAGTTAAATATAAATATGGAGTTATTAAAATTCATAATATTTAATCCAAACTTGATTATATCTCTTGAGACATCTTATGGCCTATAAAACACATAAAATAGTCAAAAGTACCCTATTGTGTACCCTATTTGTACAATTTCATAGAGACAAAAAGTATGGGGAGTAACTTGAGGGAGTAATTTCCAATTTCCAAACATCATCATATTAAATTTGGTCCATTATAATAGCTATCTAAATCTATTTATTGAAATTGGTCACTGGTAAGGGTTTGCAAGGGGTTTAGCTTGTTTCCACTCTTAATATTAGTTCATAAATTTATGATGTTGGATTTGTATAAAAATTAAAATAATGTGATTTTTATGATCCTAAATAACTTCCCCAAACTCCTTTGTACTACATGAAAATCCTCCTAAAATATATGAGCATCTAAACCTAACCAATCGAGCTTTTTTCTCCAACTTACATAGGCCTGATGTTGCTTTTGGGCCAAAAATGGCTTCCTCAGGGTTTTCTTTGCATTTAAATAGTTTAAAAACATATAGGATGTCTCCATATACATTTTTAAATTTTTTATAAATCCTATATCATGCTATAAATATAAATGGTTCCCCTTTTGGCTCCTAGGCCTAAAATTTACCTAGTAGGCCTACCTGCACTCTTGTGGATTAGACCATCCAATTGAGTTTATTTGCATTTAAATAGATTTATCACCTTTTTAGTGACCCTAATAACATTTTTTAACAAGTTATAATACCCTCCTACATATATAAGTTAAAATGACCCTTCATTTGGGCACTAGGCTAAAACTCTACCTAATAGGCTAACTATAACTTTGAGGGTCTAGGCCATCCTATAAGGTTTCACCCTCCTAAACATGGTATATTATGATTTTTAAGATGTTAAAAAACCTTATACACTTCCCTTAAATTTCAAAATAACTCCTAGTCTCATCTCCTTATACACTTTCCTCTAAACCTGCTAGTTTTGTTCCCAAGGGAGTGCCCTCTGTCTGAGAAAAAATAGAGGGCACTCCCACTATTTTATCAGATAATTTGAAGATTTTATAGGATTATCCAATTAATTTATACCCTTTTTCATAATTTTTATCATCTATTTAGGTCATCTGACCTTCCAAATCTTCAAAAGTCTAAGATTGACTATGTGAAATGGATTGTATACAAACTTCTAGCATGTGGACTATGTTTTTTATTGGAGACCTTCCCCTTTGCTTGTTATCACATGATAAGATATTTTTGAAATGGGTTTCATAATTTTTATGGTTCCTTAAAACACATTAATCATCATGGATCCCTCTAACCTTCTCATTTCATGTTTCTCCAATCAATTATCCTGAATTGCAGACTGTGTACAAATGTTTGAGGAGGACCCCTATAGGTGTTCTTTGCAAAAGTTAGACCCTAAACACAATGTGAAAATACCACCCTTAAATATATATATGGTGATATATAAATTTTTGGAATCATTATTTACCTTAGATCTATGAAATATAACCTTAGGTGTCAAGTCTCATCTCATTTCCTGATTCAGTCATCCCCAACTGACTGTATGGGTGTTTCAAGACCTGTAGGTGTATATATATATGATCTAATCCTTGATTTATAGTTTTGAAATTATCTTTGAAGTTATAAACACCATTTATACTTTATTAATTCATTCTATGCTTGGAATGAGGTCTATCCTTCAAGGTGTTGGCTTAAACTTCAAGATAACTCTATAGCCAACCTGTAGGGTTATATTTGTAATAAAAAGGGAGCCTATAGGTTGAATTATGAGGTCAAACATAGTATATAATATATTTTTAAGATCATTATTCTCATAATGAATTATAAATTCACCATTTATAAACACTCAAATTTTGGCGGCAAGTTCAAGTTACAACTTTGGGTGACAAAGGTCTCATTTTAGCTTAGAAATGTAAATAACACTACCTATATTTATTACATAATAGGCAAATTTGAGGTTCCCAACAACCATATTTCACTAATCCTTTGCCCCTTAAAATTTTCATAGTCCCTATTCTCTATAGGGGATATAATATTTACTTGTATATATGCCATAAAGATCATTTCAACCAGGTCATATGTTATTCACAAAAGCCCCTTGACCTCTATTTTGCATTTTTAAGGAAAATGTCCCTGTATTCAACCATCACATCTTTGCAAGTGATTTATATTACCACTCACTATATTTACACTTAAAAATGGTTTATCATGGTCAAATTCTCATAATATGACTTCAAAGAGCTCCAAAACTTGTTAAAATTCCTTCATAAATGCGCTTAGTTCTTTGCCAACAAATCATATAGGTGTGTATTCTTATGCATAGGTAGTGAGTTGAATATGAGAAGTATGCATTATCTTTGGAATTTAATGGGTTTTATGTTTATCAAAAGGATTGAAAAAAACTTATTTACTTTATCTAAGACCTTGATTATCTCAAATACTTCATTAAAACTTGACACACTCTATGGGGCACCTGTAGATGAGTGTCAATGACTACCTGACTATGTAGAAGTATAGTGGACAAAATTTGAATAAGCTATGTTAATGAATGGTATCATGAGCCTACCTAATCCCACATAAATCCATAAAATTAGTTTTTATATTTATGATAATCTTGATTCAAGTATATAAACACCTGTTCTAATGTGAAAACCCTTTACAACCAAAAGCTACAGGGCAAGTAATGATGTCTAGTGATTATTTATGTGGCATATGAGCTTGTAAACTATGAGGATTGCCTTATAAACCTAAATTTTGAAGGTAAAAATAACTATTATAACATTTAAAACATTAAAATTAAACCATTGGTATCCCTTGGAACCATTAACAAATCATGAAAATCCAAAAAATAGTGGAAACTTATCTGTCATCTCATATGAGACCAATCTACAAATCTGAGATTATTAGATCATCAAATAAACTTAAAACATGAAAAAAAAAATGGAAAACATTATATAAGGAATTAAAAATCATCTAAAATCAATCTTATAAATTGTATTATATGTACTTCTCCAAACCAAGGCAAAACCTATAGGGTGCATGAAACAACAAGTAGAAAAACACAGTCAACTTCATGAGGATGGTTCATAAAGCACATGCCATCATTTTTATAAATATTTTAATTTAAATTAAGGTATATAAGTTTAATAAAACCCTATAAAAATCATTTGTCTTGAAACCTCTTTAGCTATTCATACTAAGCATGAACTTGAAGTCTGCTTTTGCTTGCCAAGAAGGGTGAAAAAGGAGTAGAATCATTTTGGGACTAAAATGGAATTTTAAAAGAATTTAAAATTTGTAACTAAGATTAAATAATCTTAAGATATATTATATTATCATATCCCATGTGGCACATTTCCCTATGGGCCATATAAGTGCCAAACTCACCTTTTTTCTAAGAAAACTACTCTTTCTTCTGAAGCACCTACCACTTCAGTTACCAATAGTTTATTAATTCATGTGAGGAAATATGTAATGTTAAATATCCTTTTTTAATCTTAAATCTTCTCAAATAATCTATACAACTCATTAAATGCCCTTTTTTAACCTCAAAATGACTAGAATGACTAGAATGACTAAGGACCAAACCTAGTATAACATTAAATGACATTAATTAACCTATAAAACACCTTGTGACATATGTATTAGACCCATAAAACACTTAAAACTCAATTTTTTATCTATAGGGGTCCTAATTTGACTTAGCAGTCAATTTTTCCAATAGAAACTTCTTATCTCACTCATCTTCAACATAGTATAATGTTGTTTGGCACCTTCTTGACTTTCCATGTTCATAGCATATCAACTATCAACTCAGATTTAGCTTGACCAAGTGAATAACTCACCCTGTTTACTTGCTCATACTCCCTTTGTTTGTATAACTCCTTGTAATTCACTAGGTTGCTTCACTCTTATTACTTCTTTGAGTTCATCCATGATCTTTTCATGATTTACTTCACCCTATTTCATTCCTTTGGATGGATTTAATATCTCTTCTAACATCTCCATTTCTTCTTGCAACTTGAGAGCATCTGCTTCTTCACAATCTTCATCAAATATTGGTCCACCTTACTCTTCATCTTTTTGGGCACCTTGATATTTGTCTTGTCCTTGTATTCTCTCATTCATGAGAGTCAAGACAACTTCATTTTGTTTCATACCATGTTTTTCAAGCACTCTTTGAGGTGTTTCATCCTCACCTTGTCTTCCATCAACTCATTCATCAATACTATTATGTCTATGTATAAAATGTCTTCATTGTTTGAATTAAATTCAAATGAATTATCATAAACAACATTTAAAAGCAAATATTGAGTTAACCTTTTCCCACTTGTCCTCTTTCTCACTTATTTGCAACATCATTTGTTTGCCATTATTTTCTTACATCATCTATCTTGTTTGCTTAGTAGGCTTGTTATCTTCTTCAATATCCATGCGTCCTTGGGATACACCTAAAATATTATCCTCTTGTGCTCTTTTCATGCTCTTTGTAACCCACTTGCTGACTTTTATTCTCTTGGATTTCTACTTACTTCACATTTCATCTCCTTCTTGATTCTTGCCTTGGTAACCTATCATGCCAACTTGATGTACTTTCCCCTTTATTCTTTATTTCCACACTTATTTTTGTTTTTCATCTATGATCTTGCTTAGATTGACCTCTTAATTTAGGTTCACCTCTTCCTTCTCACCACTTGTTTACTTGAGACATTTAGGCCAAACATATCCATACCCTTGTTCTCTCCTTGAGGGTTGTACCTTGTACTTATTTCTCACAATCTACATATTAGCCTTTTCTTCTTCATATATACAATTATATTCAATACTCAAACACTCATTTACCTCCAAATATGACTATTGCAATATTATTTATTCATTAATGTCTTTATTTATGATCTTCATGTCTTCTTTGTGAACTAGCTCTTTTGTTTTAGCGGTTATACTTGGAAAGGTATCATAGTATTCCTCTTTTACTTCATCTTCAACATGTTGAATGCCTTCAATCTTCATCACCTTGTCTTCTACAATAGGTTCTATTTCTTTTTCATCCTCCCTCTTTATGGGTGATGTTTTTGGCCCATGCTTCATTATATTTAAGGACTTATGCTTGGCCTTCACCAAACTTATCTTCATACCTACATACACAAGCTTAAAAGAATGTTAGCATATTAAAAAAGAGACCATATAGTCTCCTTGAATTTCTCTTACATAGACAGTCTCCACCTTTTCTTCTTATCTTCTCTCTCAAGTGATCCTCTTGGCACTTCTATCTCCTTCTTTTTCTCTTCAATGAGAACCTTCTTCTCAATATATTTTTATTGTTACTCACTTGTTATTATCTCATTCCTCATGCCTCTATGGGTTATCCCCTCTTTCTTATTTTCATTCTTCAAGACACTCATCTTATGACTTCTCTTTTTTTTATTAGCTTTATTGACCACTTCACGATTTTCTTCACACTAAAACCAATCCATTAGCTTCCTTATCCTTTCAAGATATTCACCATGAGCTCTACCTTCTCAATAATTTTCCCCAACTTTCTTCTCATATCTTCTACTTCTCTTTCTCCATCCATCTTCTCTCACTTTTCTTTGATTTCTAGTCCTATCTAGACCAATCACTAGCAATCTTCCTACTTGCCTCTTAGATCACTCTATTGTATCTTTTCTCATTATTTTAGTCATTTATTTATAACCTCTCCTTATCTCCTCTTGACTCTCTCTTGGAATCTTTACTCTTTTCTTTCTCTATTGAGCTTCAATGCTCTATTAAACCTATGTTCTTTAGTAATTTCTTGACTAGATTATAATCCTTCTCATTGGACTTTGGGGCTTAAATTTCTCTCTTTATCAATATAATATTCCTCTATTCTAACCTCAATATGTCATACCTATAACATCCACCTCTTACAATACCCTAAAAGGTTACCTTACACACATTCCTCATAAAATATTATGTTCATCTCAAATCAATAAGTTTGAACAACTCAAAAAAAATGAAAACCAAGAGATTAACTTTCTCTTATACTAAATTATGTAGATAAATTATTTCATCCTCTACTAGAACCTCACTCTGATACCTATAATCAATGATTCTTACAATGAATCTTCATAATCTTCTCTTATTGTCAAATTTTCTCACACTAGGTTTCTTGGTGCCATTATCGTACATGGTCTTTAAATTTATTTATTTATTTACCTATATATAACTTGATATCCTATGAAAACTTATAACACATCCAATCAAATCACTCTATCTACTTTATCTCATAACTTCATCTCATACTCACTAGTCTTCACTAGTCTATGAGCTTCACTAAGCCCAAACCCTCTCATTTCTTGATTTGGGTCTTATGTATACATCCTTTGTCATATATATCCTCTATATTAATTCACAAAATTTTATCAATACAACTCACACCCCTTTAAAACCTCAAGAGTCTACTTTTTCCCTCAAATCCACAACCTCAATTATTACCTAGTAGCTTTTGTTTTGCCTTTTTTGAATTGTATAGACTGGTACAAAGGATTATATTAGTTCTAATGTATTTTTTGGATACCCACTATCCCCTTTTTCACCTCTCTAAATTTAATTTCCTAACTCCTCTATCTTCACTACTTTCTCAACCTTTCTTCTTCTTAATTAGCCCTTTTAGGCCTGTTTACCCTTGTTACTCAACACAGTCTACTATTTGTATACTTTTCCATACCATACCAACCTATAAGTTTCAAAATATATTTTAAAATATTATCCCACACATAACAACCAAGTTTGAGGAACTTTTAATGGTAGGGTCTCAAGTTACACACATGTTTCTATAGAAACCCTAAGTTAGGTTTGTGTAGGCTTATGTATCGCTAAGACCTATTAAAAGCACCATGTTGAATTCATCACCTATTAAAATGATTAAAAGTTCTATATTAACTCTATTATCCATCTAGACATCTTTTTAAATCAATAAATGAACTCCACCATCCTTGACACTCCTTTATTCCTTCATGTTTGACATAATTTTGACTATTAGTAAGGTACCACTAGGTCTATAGTTTTTACCAAAAACTTCACTTTCTTATTGAGTTACCATACAACTTAAACAAACCCTAACCATTCATAAATAACCTATATTCTCTCTTTTATACATTACAATACATTTTATTTATTTATTAATGAAGTTATTCCATTTTTCTTTGTCTTCAGGGTTTCAACCCTACACACAAACTCAAGGGTTATTAAGAAGGAGAAAACTGGTTCTTTAAAGTTTTCAAGACTTGTTTTCACCTTAATAAGGTCTATCTATCCCATCATAACTTATTTCAAAAAAAATTACCTTGTGTTCTTAAAACAATAAAGCTTACACACTTTCCTTTTTCTTCTATGATTAATAACTCAGAAGTATAAAACACAGAGGTTATTTCATTGGCTAATCAACATTCAAAGTAACTCATAACATTAGGAAGATTTTATAATTTCAAGACACCTAAAAGGTTCTTTATCAACATGTACTTTCACACAAATATACTCCTTGATTTTTAAATCTTCAACTTTTCTATCCATCAACTCTCTATTACGACACATACAAATTATCTGTTAAGAACACATAACTATATTAACATGATTTAGGACCTTCAACCATTAAATTTCTCTCATAAATCAATGAAATTAAAATCATATAAATGTACTTCAAACATATTATCCTTATTTCAATCCTTTTCTTACACTGCCAATATTGTTCCTATCAACAAAGTACAAGGATCTTCATGTTTTACTTATTCTTCCTTTCCTTCATTACTCCCTATTTTCTACTTCTTGGAGATTACTCACACAAATATCCTAATCTATCCCTATTATTTTCTCTAATTCATGTAAAAATTCATTCCTCAGTTGATTCCAACATTAGTTAAGGTAGTTACAAGACAAAATCTTCTTACATTACAACTTCAATGTGAGGTTTTGTGGTTACATTACTAAAACATGACTTCTAACCTTATGACTTAAAACACATTTTCCAAGGTTTTTTGATTTATTTACACCAATATTCTCTCATCTAACAACCTTAGACCATGTTCATGATCTTCTAGGCTCTTTTTAAATATTTGAATTTTCAAATTCTTAGTTTTGGAGGGAAAACTCCAAACACACACCAAAATCACTCCTATGACTCTTGATGAATCCATATGACCTTAAAGACATAATTAACTAGAACTTATAAGGTCTCTTCTCATACATTTCAATTTCAAGAGTTGACCAACTTTGACCACTATCAACTTATGACCTTTAAAAACAAAAGGATGTCTATGTACTTGATGATCCTGCATCACAAGTGTATGAGGGTATGTTAGCACATGATTTTTTCATGCTAGATTATTCCTTGAAATTTATTTTACACTGTGTATTTTTATATTTTTTATATTACTTGATATTCATCATTTCTTTAAAATGATCACAAGTCCTTTTGCAGTTGGTTTAATTGTTGCTTGATTTATTACCTATGGAAGTGCAGCGCCTCAGCTAAGTGGTTCTTTATACCTTTGTTTATATTTTGGTTCTATTGTTAGGATAATGAAATCAATTTTATATTTTATTTTAACTCCTAACCATGGAAGTTCATCTCCTTATCTAAGTGGTCCCCTATACCCTTATTAATATTATGTTTTTGTTGCTTATCTCAAAAACACAAAAACACTAGAAAATGAAATGAGAAAAGACCAAAAACATTACATTGTAATTGTGTTTATTCTGATCCTGAGCGCTTTCATCATTTTTTGAGAAACTTAAGCCATGATATCACCATTTTTTTACTTATACAATTTAGTCTCTCATAATTCTTAATCGAATTGAGACACTTTGAGAACCCCTAAACACTTGTAAACTATCTCAAAAATCCATAAAATCATAAAAACATGAAAATCATCTTAGAATGTCCACAAGAGATATAAATCCATAAATTTTTTGGAATGGGTCATCTTATTTATTCATTTTATTTATAGACCACTTTGGTCTTTTTCCTCCCATTTATGGGAGAACTACATCATCCTGAGGTCTGCACAAACTGTGTAGGTAGCACTTAGATAGATGGGGTATCTTGGGTTAGCTTAGCCACATTTTCCTTTATTTTTCATCCACTTATGTGCCTTATGTATCTTGGGAATCCTAGATATTTTACATATAAACACTAGTCCTTTAGTTTCCCCATCCTTATTTTCCTCATCTTACACTCTTTCCATTTTGTGAGTCACCATTGTGTGCATTTTTCATTTGAACAAGACCCATCATTACACCCTTGGATTTTTTTATGCTCTTATCATTTTACAAGCTTTATCTATTTATAAACCTTAGACGTAGTAAACACTCTAAATTTTCAACTTCATTCATTTATGGATACTCATCTCTTATCTTCAAGTTTGGTTTTAACCTAAAATCATACTTTATTTTTTCACTCACTCACCATTTTGTAATACCATTTATATATTCCTCTACAACACAATCATGTTTTCTCAATCATTATATTATTCTATCTCATATCATGGGATAACTACATTTGGCTTGAAATTCATGTTAGATCTTGCAACTATAGAACTATGTAGGTAGTTTCCACTTGCATAGTGCATCTAGAATCAGATCGACTACCCCTTCCTTTTCTTCTCTCCCCCCACTTTTTTTTTTAATTCCATTATCACCTATGTTCTATGGGTAATTTTTTTTTTGTCTTGTGTCATTGTTTCCTTATGATATGGGGGGAAATTTTATATCCATTGTTCTTATTTCATTATTCTGGTGTCATTATTACCTAGTTTATGGGTTACCCTATCGTAGAGTGTAACGCCTCTATTACATGTGCATGAATAATTTGTTTTCTATAGACACTAATATTGTAATTAACCATTGTTTGTGTGTATTTATTTGATGTTAATTTTTTTATATCCATTTACTTTTAGTTTTATTTTTGTGCTTTATTGTCTCTTCATTTATCTTTATTGGTGGTGTGTTGTTTGTTCATTTGTTTATATTCATGTTTTATCTTGACAATTCATATCTTGATTTTAATTCAGTTACATTCTTGCATCTGACACTTCTTTTTTTCTTTTTATTTTCTTTATTTTTATTTAAACATAAATAACTGTAACTCTAGTTTTGGTAGTTTTTATCATTATCCTTAGTTATAAATATTCACATTTAAACTAGTCAATCACAAATGAAATACAATTTTAATATAAATTATTCATACTTATGATGCATAATTTTATTTTTGATACATTAAATACCAAGTACTTTATAGTCCAATAGTCAATGTGGTGTTGAAGAAGATCTCTAGAAATAATTTCCTACATATCTGCTACTTAAAAAGAATATCACCCAATAGAAGCTCAACATTAGACACAAACAAGTTTTTATATGTAGGACGTACATCTCATGGAATAACCATGAGTTGTATTGACTATTTTAATAATTAGTTTTGGACCTGCATCTCTTAATTTATCCTCTAGTATCTAGTTATACATCCAATGGAGAAATAAATACATCAACATGCATATGCTAACTAAAGAAATACATCTCTTAACACTAGCATATATCATCATATCATAACAAGAGAAACATAAAAGTAAACATCATGTGACAACAAAAGAATATTAAGAGCCCATGTACAAGTATAATTGAACCAAAAAATGAATGTCATATATATGTCTCAAAATATTTTTTTATACATCACGAGAATATCTATACATCTCATAATACAAAATATTACTACAAAAATCAGATTTGATAATGGTCTTCACTTAGGGGAATTTGTTGGAAGCTTTAACCCATGCTTGATGGTGGTGATGTTGGTGGATGTGATGGTGGAGTCCTCATGACTACTCTTTGTCATGATGGTTATGCTATTGACTTCTATAACTCAGTATCATATCTAGAATTGGAGGTCTAGTTAGTCCATTAAGATATTGTATAATATTTTTATGAAGTAACTTTCCTCTCTATGGAGACTACCACCTCATATAGCCTACACTAGTATGCTATCTCATCCTTCACACATAAGACATCATCCTTCACAAGTAAGTCATCATCCTTGGCCATAATCACATTGGCCAAGGCTTTAGCTAATCCAAAACCACTATCTATGCTAGCTTAGTGAGCCTCATCTCACTCCTCTATCAATCTCTCTATGTATGAAATTAATCACTCTATATACACCTAACCTCTATTCTTTTTGTTCATCATTATCCATAGTTTTGCATCATGGATAGATAACTAAGCCTGCACGCCTACTAACAGGGTAACCTACCCTCTTAGATTTATAATATCTACATCCTTAGCTATAATAAGGCCCTGTAGTCTAGTGGTATCCCCCTATGCCATCACTAATTATACAAGTAAACTAATCACATCACCCTGTAGGCCTACTATCTCTTATAGGCATGCCATAATCTCACTTTGTAACTTATTGATCTATGTATGGTACTTTATAGACCTACCTATACTAGAGGTTCCTGCTTCTCTTGAACCTTTTCCTATCCCTATCTCAAAGGACCCAACCTCTCCTATACCTATCCTATGGCCCTCATTACCATGATGGGCATCCCCCATATCTATATCTTGTCTGTCTAACTCATCCATATCTACATCATCTAATAGATATTTTTGTACTTGAAAAAGGATTACCTATAATGGAATGGCATGTGGAATCATTGGATATGTTATAAATTGATCTTATATCTATACTAGGGCCTAACACTAGTCTCTCCTTAGTCTCACCCATCACTGGTGTAAGACTAGTTGTTAAGGCTACAACCTAGTTAATCAAATTAATCAGACCCTAGCCACCATGTTGCATAATCATTTATAACACATGTATCTATATTTCCTCCTACATATTGCCATAACACATTCAAGACCCTACCATAATCTAACATCACCTAATTCCAAGGCATAGGTGGCCTTCAATCTCAAATCTCCCTGATCACATGTGTAAAATAGTCAGAACCCTCTGGGATATCTTTTTAGAAGCCAAACTATCATTGTACCTAATTTGGTCTATATCTCTCCACTATAAAGTCATGGAAAAATATAATATAACATGGTGTGGTCATATATCTAATCCTAAATAAGTCCTCAATCCAAAACCATTGAATAGATATATAGGGATTCCAGAGATAATTCTTGTTAACCATCTCATCTATCACCTATCTATATTAAGGCAAGTCTCTTAGATGGTTGTGTAAACTAGGACCTGTTAAATACCACTCAAGCACCATTATATCCTCTAGCCCTTGATGATATCTCTACCCCACTGGCCACTCAATGGCTATGTACTCCTAAGCCTAGACCTGAAGAAGTGTGTAATGGTCAATGTTATGCCTTCTACAATAGGCTATCATGTGAAGATATCTATATATTTGGGTTGAGATGATCGGCCCCAATGAAAATTATGTTAGATGATCAAACATCTTCTTCATAATCTCGATCAAGACAAGTGAGAAAAACCATCTGCTCTTGTCATGTAGTATAAGGCCACTAACAAGATCCATCAATATAACTACCTTCGAGGGGACTATCCCTTGTGATCGAACCACTGTCAGATCCTTTATTAATGTTGTTGTTCCACCATCTAGAGGCCAAGCTAGATCTTATAATGTATCTATGTTAATACTCCCATCAATAACCTCCTGGTAAACCACTCCAATCAAGTCATCCAAAATATCCCATTGACCTAGCAACATCTAGGTAATCCTACAGCCTTGCATAGGCATCCATAGTATGTGGTGAACATACTCCAAGATAACCATGGCCTCCCCAGTCAGTAATACAATGTCAAGGTTTTAGAATGCCACCTCTTTACCATTGTTAAAAAATAGGCATTATCTACATAAATCAATGGTAATCATGCCATGTGGTATAGATCCACTACCTTTAGTATGCTCATTATATGTAATCATAAATGCATAATGTCTATAAATCAATCTTATCTCATAGAAGATAGAGCATACCTACACTTTTGATTAGGGACACACTTTTTAAGTGAGATTATGACCAATATAGGGATCTGCTAGACCCAATTAGGGGATCACTTGTCATACCACATCATGCTAGGAAGGATTCCAAAGCCTACAATATAATACAATTGCAAAACAACCCTAATGGAGTCCTACAGTTTAAAACAATCACTTATTCTAATAATATGAAAGTAAAACTAATCTAGTGTATACCAAAGCTTGTGGAACAAAGTGGGAGTTAGAAACAATAAAATAAACATGTATAGGGAAATTCAATTAAAGTAAGTATGAGTAACACCCTAATACATAAAATATGATAGATAGTATTATTTGATCCAACATTTATGCTACTTCTATCTACTAAAATAGAGGAGAACAAAGTTAGAATATACATACCTGAATGTGAACCCATCAAGACTCAATCTCTCCTTTGGCTAAAGGGGCTTTGCAAGAGGTTTTTGTGGTTTGTAAGGATCATTAAGAAAGGCCAAATCATTCAAGACTTATTCACAAGGCTAGATTCTCCAAATAATAATCCTAAGCTATCTCCTCAAGTAGAATGGTGGAAGATGATACTTTGAAGAAGTGTGAGAGAATAATAACTCTTGATTGCACATATGAGTAATAATCAAAATGATCTTGTATATATAGGTGGATCTTACCTTAAATCCTATTGAGAATATCAGCTATACAGGGTTGACCCAATATACCCAGTGTGTTTTTGTGGATAATTTACTAGGTTTGAGCTAGATCAACCAAAGGGATAATAAGCAAATAAAGTAAAGAATACCCATAAATTATACTAGGTCAAGTTGAACCAATACAACTAACTATCCAAAAGGAGTTTAAGACAAGAAAAGGAGGAATGGAAAGATAAAAATACTAAAGGAATACTCAATAAAAGAGAAGTAGCTTAGGGAAAGGTTTTGGAATCCAGTTGGATTGGTAATAATGTTTAAAAAATGGACAATAATCCTATAAATCACCAAAGGTCTACCCACCCCTTTCCTAGTGTACCCCTTAGGTCATGCACTCAGAGAGATTGAGTCTCAACAAGTTCCTATAAGATTTAAAACATCAATATGTGATAAAGGTTTAAAATATTGTGTATACATATGCCCCACTTGAAGCTCATCTCATGTCACCAATGTGTAATAGGGGATGGTGCTTTGAGAAATAACATAGTAAAACACAATGTTGATAAAAAAAAGTTATAGTATTTTAAAGAAAAATAATTGAAAGTAAATGACTAAAAAGGGAAACTAATCTAGAAAAGTAAATAGCTAAACAACAAATACAATGCGTACCTTGACTTACCATTATCTTAGGATGGTTGTCTATTGTGTTATTAGTTTTGATTATGTAGGGCATGGAGATTGCTTTTGACAAATCCAAGAATACATAACTAAAGAGCAAAAACAAAAAAATACAAGAAAAGCCAAGATAGTTGGCGTTATGAGGATGGGATGTACTTGGGAAATTTGGCAAGATGGGTTGATAGGTGTTATGTTAGACCAAATGACCAAGTCAAAAAAAAAAAGATTAAATTGGGTAATCAAAAAGCCAAGGCTAATATAGACCAAAAAACTCAAACAAGCTATCCTTAAGTAAGAAAGGAAAACTCACTAAATCAAATCAAGGATACATGTCAAGTAGGATGGTAAAACAAAAATAAAAAAATTGTAAAAGATTAAATATAAAATGGTAAAACAATATTGATGAGTGAGCAGTAACAATCCGCATCTCACTCAACAATGGAAAAAGGAAGCATAAAAAGGAAAACAACATTGTCAAGTGAGAAGTAACAAGCCAACCTCACTTAATAATGGAAAAAGGGTACATACTCAGGTGTCCATAACAACAAGATAGTAAAACAATGAAAAAAATTAAAAGGAAAGTAAAGTAAGTGTATAAATGTAAAATCATGGTGTAAAACAAAAATAATCCATAGTTACTCAAACATGTTTTTCTCTAATGATAGATAAAAATGCAACAAAGTAGTGCTAGCATGTTTTTTTAAGAGGTCAAGAAGAAGGAAAGAAAGAAGGAAAAATAGATTTGGAATCACAATTTTTATATCAAGGGGGGAGATTAAATAGGTGGAGGGGAGAATGAAGCAAAAAACAAGGTAGAAGAACTCTATCAAAGTCAAGACATTCAAATTAGGTTTGTCAAAATAAGAGAACTTTTGACCTTAAGGACTATGAAGAACTTCTCTTAGTGACACAAGTCTTAGGTCAAAAAATGGATTATATAGATCATCTCATGAAGGCTAAATATATGAAACTTAAAATGGGCCTAGCTCCCCATGACATGTTCCGAGTTCTTTAGGACCCCTTACAAATCCATCGATCTACTACAAAGATTGGATACTTATGTGAGAAAGTAGGTAGTACCATAGATATATTTTTAAATCCCCTATTCTAATCTACTAGCCTACTGTACCCTAAAGGACATTGGCTCTATATGAGGCCAACTATGGAGTTTGAGCTTCAATTAAAGATAGGAGATGTGATTGTAATCATGTCTTTTGGTATGAATTTAAATTTTGATATTTTGATATTTCTTTTTGGATATCATTTCCTTTTTTTTTAAATGATTTGTCTTTTAACTTTCTTGATAGTTGTTTCTATTCCTCCTCCATATGGATTAATAAAACTGAACATGGGTTTTAAACATGAATTTCATTTGAATACTTGGGATAAGGTTGCTAAGAGAGAGAACTTAAAAGAGCATGGGGTCTAAGAGTCTCATAAATCTAAGTAAAATAAAAGTGATATATTTAATTCAACATTTTTTAATCCAATGTAGAGACGAAAGGAGGAAATCAAGAGGAATGACACATGGAACAATTTTTATTACTTCAAATCACAAAAAATGTGACAAAGGAAAAAAAAAAGGGATACAATGAGAGTAAAATATGATTCTTTATCATAAGAATGAAGGAAATGAAGGAAGACATGATAACATAGATTTTTATGCAGATTTCATCTAGAAAAAGAAGCAAAAGTTAAATTTGAGAACATTAAGGGTGTAACTTAATTGTGTGAAGATTGCCTTCATGCCCTTGATCTTCTTGATGAATGTTATCTTTCTACTTTGCAACATGACCGCCAATATAAAGCTTGCATTTCCAAACAACATAATAAATGTGTTCAATTATGCACTTTTAATGTTGGTGATCTTGTCTTTAAATTAAGTTACACCCATGATAGAGAAGGTAAACATGACCAAAAATGATGTGTCCCATATTTAGTTAAAGACATTCCTAGTCTAAGCACTTACTATCTTCAAACTAATTAAGATCATGTTTTCAAAGATCCCACCAACTCTCAATTCCTTAAAAAGTACTTTGCCTAAACATTTACTTCTTATATTGTTTTCTATGCCACGAAGAGATATATGAAGAGAGGGAAGCTCAACTTCTAAAGGAAGAACTGACTCAGAACCATAGACTATAAAAAATGGAGTTTCCCTAATGGCAATGCATATGCTAATCCAATAGGCCCAAAGTGTAGGGTGAAGATGAATATTACAATATGTGTGGATTTCACAAATTATCTTTTGGAGAATTTTTTTATTAGTGGCCTCAGCTTGACCATTACATTGCAGATGATAAGGTATGGAAAACTTGTGATTGATCTTGAATTTGTTACAAAGTTGTTTAACATGTTTGTTTTTGAAGTTACCACCATTGTTAGAAATGATGGTATGGAGAATGCCAAAGGGGAAAATAATTTGGTTAAGAATAAATTTGAAAATGGTAGGACTAGTGATATTAATGAGGGGCATGGCTTCTACCCACTTGGTAAAATATTTGGTAGCAGTGATGATAAAGACATGCCCATCTTCGGAGCAAGATAGTTTACTAATGAGATTGAATCTCCATGTATAAAATGGCCAAGGAGATTCGATAGTTTAAATTTTAGCAAGAGGTGAATGGATAAGATCATCATGAAGATGACAAGGAGTACACTTTTTAGCATATTCAATTGCATCCTTTTCAAGAGTAGGCCAAATGTAACCCATATATAGGCATTTTCATGTGGTAGTGTGTCTGCTACACTGACCACCATAAATACCCCCATGTGCTTGTTCAAGAAGAGGAAAAACTTTATCTTGCATAACCCAATAGAGCAAGGTATTGTCAGCATTATGATAGTAGAGGATGTTGTGTTAAAATACAAAACTTGAAAGCTTGTTTGTAAATGCTTGTCTTTTCACAAGAGTCTAACTTAGGAGGATAAGTTTGGTGTTCTAAGAATTGAATGATGTATTTATACCAAGGGCTTTATCAAATGGTAATAGCCTTAATATGATAGATAAGTGAATCTAGTGACTAAAATGAATATGGAGATTTTTTTATTTGTATAATAAAAGAAGGATTAGAAAGAACTTGATTTGGATGAAATAGAGAAGCTGAAGAGGCAAGAAAATCAGCAATGGAATTTTCATATCTATGAATATGATCAATAATGAAAGAGATAAAATCCTTAGCAAGAGTGGTTATAATTTGATGATAGGTGACAATTTTCTCACTTTTACATTGATAATCACCACTAACTTGATACTAAATAAGCTGAGAATCACCTAAAGCATGAAGGTATTCAATGTCTAAGTCAAGAGCATCTCTCATGCTTAAGTAAGAGCTTCTGCTCAGCCATATTATTGGTGACATCTAAAGTGAAGTGAAAAGCTAAAGGAATGATCTTACTAAGAGGAGTAATGAGAATGCAACCTGCCTTCACTCCTTGAATGCATTTAGCACCATCAAAGTGAAGGGTCTAAGTATCTTCATCTAAGTCAACATTGATTTTAGGGAGCTCTTCAATAATTACCTTTGGTTAAATAGTATTGAAGGGAGTGGAAGATTCTTTAAGAACATTGGCTTCAAGATTGGTAGTAAAGATATGAAAATAATCTTTAAAAGAGATAGCTTGATTAAGAACTTAAATGTAAAGTATATTATCATTTAGAAGGTCATCTTGAAGGGAATAAGTGGTTGGAATGGGAGCTATAACAAGTTGGTCAGCTATGACTTTCCCTTTAACAACATTTTGAGTGACGATGCAAAGATCAAATTTCATAAGGAGGATCATCCATTTGCCAATTCTATCTCTAGGAAGAAAGGTTTTGGAGAAGAAATGATGAAGGGGGTCAAATGAACAATGACATAAATAGTTTGGTAAAGCATATAGTGATGAAACTTTTTAGATATGAGATATATGGCAAGGAAATCATGCTTAATTTTGGTATAACATGTTTCATAGGCTATGAGGCCTTGGACAATGTAGTATATAGCATAATATATTTTCATATCATCTTATTGGGTAAGCATTTCCCCAATTGAAATATGATATGGAGGTTAATTCAAAAAAATTCTTGAAGTAGATCAAAATTTGCACCATTTTGTAGGTCCCATTGAGACCTTTATAATGGTATGTGGAATGTAGAAAATAGATCTCATATGCTCCTTATGCAGTCAGTTAAAGTTCTAGTCAAGCTAGTCAAAATTGGTCAAACTACATAAATTGACCATTATGGAATGATTCAAGAATATTTCCAATGTGTAGAGCATCTTGAGAACTTTTTGATGCAATTTGAATGGGTCGATTTAGAGCTCATATGCACAAGATATCATGCTTTAAAGTTCTCATATCAAATAGGGTAAAAGGTGACACAGGTGTAATATGAGCTCGCCAAATCAACCAATCATGTTGTGATATGTGGTGATGAGTTTGTGTGATAAAAACTATGGGTTTCTATCTTTTTTCTTTGACATGCGAATGTAGATCATCTTTGACAAAAATGTAATTGACAAAAAGGGTCAACTATGAGGACCGTAGTCAATGGAGTTCACTTTTATCTCAGAGGGGGACCCTACCACCGATAGAGCTATGAAGCATTCATCTAGTTGGATGTTGACAAGTGGTGAGTGGTTGATGAGTGGCGAGGGGAGAATGGTCCATATGGTGGGTCCTCAAGCCACCATATGGCTTGCCACCATTTAGTTATTTTACCATTTATCCCTATGGTCTAATTTTAATAGTCTTTTAAATGATTAATTATCAAGACCATCGAATGTTTCAAATAAAACCTGTAACCTATCACTTCCACATGACAAATCCATGTCACAACAAAGTTTTCACATTCCATGCCACAAATGTCATGATTTAAACCCAACATGCCACTCAACATCCACATGAAACCAAATGCCCACTAAAATTCATGTTAATGCCAAACACTTGGCATTGGTAACCATGAGTTTCATGCTATATAAATATCAAAAGAGTCACCCACCTTCCAAAATGTGGGAAAATAGATATGCATTGTCCATCGAAATCAATGTCGATAGAATTTGAACCCATGAACACTTTGGGTAAAAGGATCAGGCTTAACCACTTGGGCTACAGAATTGAATGACTATATAAAGTTGAGCCTTGTATTTGAAGACAATCAAACAAGTTTAGTAGTTAATACTTAAAAGCTATAGCAAAGAAGCTTGTGTAGAGGGAGTTAGAAGCAAAATTAGAATTTTTTTTGAAAGGAGACTAAGGTTATTTTTGCTCAAATAACAAATTATTAGTTGAATACATTTCATTTTGGAGATGTTTGTAAATATTTTTCAAGCATTTTCTTAATATATTGGTTGATAAAGGACTCAGAGATGTAGGCCATTGTGTTGAACTCCGTTATCAATTATGTAGTTGAATTTCATGATTTTTTCTTGTTAAATTGATGTTTTTTAAGTTAAATTTTAAATTATTTCTATAAAATTATTGTAAAGAAAAATTAAAATACATAAGTATATTATTGCTTAAGTTTATGGATTAGGTTGGTATCAAATCAATTAGTATGTTGGGCTAACTTCTATGTAGACATTGCTTTGATACATCAAGTTTGGTCTCATATCTAAGTTTGTGAATGAATTTGTGATTTTATTGTTTTAGATAAACTCAGCTATTATAGAACAATGGATCCAATACTAGCTCAAATTTAGTTGTTAATGAAAACCATTATCACTGTGATAGTGCAATACCTGCAATCCCAAGAGCAAAGTTGGCAAGTGGCAGAGAAATGGTAAGAGCATCAAATCAAAAATCTCTAATAGAGTATTTATGCTTTTTGGGTAGAATTAAAACAAGAATTTTGATAAAAGAAGAGGATGCATGGAGATTCAGAGACTTGTGGACATTGTGCCTGATAGGGTCATATTTTCAAGCAATGTTAGAGACTACATCCTAGTCAGGTTCCATTATGGTTTAAAAGATGGAATGAGGAGAGAGGCAAGGCACTAGACATGTCCAATAATAGTCAATCAATCTGACCAATAGTATCTCATCAAGTAACTCCAGAGTCTCTAATGCAATAGATATTGCCAACAAAAGTGCCAAAAATTATGATACACTTTGAGGAAACTCAAAGGCAGAACTACACTGTTATTTTTGAAGGAAAGTTCATGTAGATCTATTTTAACTAGAGTTATGGAGTTAGTTATATTACTAAAGGTCTCGCATAACCTCTAAAAATAAGGACTCTTCTATTACCTCACACTAAGACATTTGGAGGAGCTAATGGCATAGTACGTGGACATGTAACTCATTATGGCATCCTACAATTTGGCATTGGAGGGATATTCTTTGATCAAGTAGCTCTTGACATAGTTCTAGGAGAAGCTGAGGAGATCACTTTGGGTAATTATTATGTCACATCTTGACATGCCAAAAACACTACATCAAGAGAAAAAATCCAACTAATGACCAATCATACCTATGAGTTCAGTTTGGTACAAGCTAGACAACAAAGGTACATTCTAGTTATAGTGGTGATTCCTCTAACTCATATACTCCTAGTCATATCAATGAAAATGATATTGTAATTATATAAGAAAAGAATGTATTGATTATTAATGTATCTTTTGATGTACATTTTAAAGATGAAAATAATGAAATCAACTCTTCTAGTTATATTGACAATGTTAGGGATACTAAATGTACTAACCTTAAACATTTATCAAGTTTATGTGTTGATATATTTGAAAAGCACACAAAGGGAATAGGTTCTAAGTTGTTAGCTAAAATGGGATTCAAAGGAAAAAGCATTGACATTAATGGTCAAGGGATTGTCCAACCTATCTAAGTGGCAAATAAACCACTCTGTATAGGATTAGGATATGGAGGTAAAGGATAAATGTCCCAAGAAGCTGAGTTTAATGATTACTCAAGCATCAAGCTAGAACACCCTAAAGATCTAGAAAAAACACTCTCAAAAGATACAACAGTTACATTGGATGAAGCATCTTCAAATGACTTGTCAAGGTATGCAAAAATGAAATACTCAATTTTTTTTTTTGATTATGCCCAAGAAAGTCCTAAAAAAATGCTTAAAAGACATGTCAAGAAGAAGATTGAGAAAACAAAATTACCTAAAGAAGAAATGACATTGGGTTTTTAATTCAATGCTAAGGGGAAAATGCTAAAAGAATATAAGTAAAGTTATCCATAACCTCAAGAAAAGGTTGTAACTACACATTCAATTAGGCAACACATTGAGACTTATCAATCAAAACTAGAGACAACGTCAACAAGGGAAATGGTAGTCAATGAAAAACTAACAATTTAGAGATTGTCACCCTGAAAAGGTAAGCAACACTTCTTTAAAAGAATAATTGTTAAGCATTCTAAGATATATGTTATCTTTGATAAAAATTATTAAAATAATATAATCTCAGAAGATGTTGTAGAAACCCTAGGTTTAGAAACTAAGCCACATTTTTAACCCTATTCTTTGGATAAGATAGATGATGGTAATAACGTACATCTAAGTAAAACATGTAAACTAGGGTTTCCAATTACCACCAAATTTTTAGATGAAGTTGAATTAGATGTGGTTCCACTTAAATTTAGTGGCATTATCATAGGAAAACCATATTTGTCTCTGAGAAAGGCAACTTTTCCCAAAAAAGGAAAATCAGTATAACACTGTAAAAGATAGCGTAGAATATCTCATGTGAGCACATCAATAATAACTATTACAAGTAAACAGTGCATTCAGTGTTATTATATTCATGTTATAGATAGGAACATTATAGGGCAACAAAAATATGTCATCATGAGAAGCATTGAGAACATCTTAGAAGACAGGTTGTATATTTTAATTTGTATGTATGCATATTTGTAAGACCCAAGTATGGGAAATGTTTGTAATCATTACAATTTTTGTAAAGACCTAAGAAGGGCTAAATTTATAAAATTATTTTGCTAGGTAAAACCCTAAAAGGACAATTATAAAATGGTGATTGTTATAACACCAGATGTTTTGTAATATTTCATTAGTTTTATATCTAAAGACCCATCGAAGTATCTTCAATGATCATTAAAGGTAGAGCCATGAAAAGGTTCTCACACAAAGTACCAAGTCTAGTATCAAATTTTTTTTAAGACAAAAAGCCTTCTTAGTGGAGAAGATTGATCTTGAGGTCAATTTAGAAAAGGTCATAAAGCATATCAAAACTTGCAATATTGCATAGGGCTTGTTGAGACTTTTCCAACGGTATGTAGAACACAAAATATGGAGCTCATATGCTTCTTTTATAACCAATCAAAGTTCCAATCAAGATGGTCAAAATTGGTCAAAGTTGGTCAAACTATATAAATTGACCATTATGGAACAATTTGAGAATAGTTCCAATACATAGAGCATCTTGAGATCTTCCTAAAATAATTTGAACAAGTTGATTTTGAGCTCGTATACGTAATATATCATGCTTTGAAGTTCTCATATCAAACAGGGTAAAAGGTGACACAAGTGTAATCTGAGCTTGCTAAATCAACCAATCATGTTACAACATGTGATGATGAATTTGTGTGAGAAAAATTGTGAGTTTTTATCTTTTGTCTTCGACAAGTGAATGTAGATCATCTTCAAAAAAAATGTAATCAGAAAAAAGGGCCAGCTATGGGGAATGTAGCCAATGGAGTCCACTTTTATCTTAGAGGGAGACTCTACCACCAATATAGCTATAGAGCATTCATCCAGTTGGATGTTGATAAGTGACGAGTGGTTCATAAGTGATGAGGGGAGAATGGTCCACATGGTGGGTCTTTAAGCTACCACATGGCTTACCACCATTTAATTATTTTACCATTTATCCATATGGTCTAATTTTAATAGTCATTTAATTGATTAATTATCAAGACCATCGAATGTTCCAAACAAACCCTATAACCTATCACTTCCATGTGACACATCCATGTCACAATAAAGTTTCCACATTCCATGCCAAAAATGTCACAAACTAAACCTAACATGCCACTCAACATCCACATGCCATAAAATGCCCATCAAAATGCATGTTAATACCAAACACTTGGCATTGGTGGCCATGATTTTCATGGTATATAAATATCCAAAGATCCACCCACCTTCCAAAATATGGGAAAATAGATATGCATTGTCCACCAAAAGTAATGCCGATAAAATTCAAACCCATGACCACTTTGGGTAAAAGGATAAGGCCCAACCACTTGGGTTATAGAATTGAATGGCTATATAAAGTCGAAACCTTGTATTTTAAGGCAATCGAATAAGCTTAGTAGCTAATACTAAAAGTCTATAGCAAAGAAGCTTATGCAGAGGGAGTTAGAGGCAAAATTAGGAAAAAGTTTGAAAGGAGACTAAGGTTATTTTTGCCTGAAGAACAACTTATTAGTTAAAGACATTTCATTTTGGAGATTGTTGATGTTTAAAATTGTGATTGTTTCTAAAACCAACAATGGGAAGTTTCAAGATGTGGGACTTGCAACTTGAAACAACCTCCAAATTTTTAAGAAGCTGGTCTCTTCTTTATATCAAGTGTATACTAAGAAAAGGGATAGGAATTTTAGCAAAAACACAAATGCAAGAAAGAAAATCTAACCATGGCAATGCACCTGAATGTAATTCAACCTTAATCCTGAGCACAGTGAGACTATATGTAAGATTCAATTACATTTAAGAGAAAACAAGTGCATGATCAATGTAAAAGATGGAAATAATAAAAACAGAGGCTCACAGCATAGACTACTTTTGCAGTGATACAGAAAATATCAACAAAGGCACAGGGTTCAATCTTCTTATTTGAATTCTCCAGTCACATAAGAGGCACAAAAACACACATAGTTATATAAACTTTCCAACTCAATAAAATGGAACAAAGGCAAATGACATTCCTAATCACAGCTTAAGAAAGTCTAAAACTCTTGACAACACTGTCAGGAGATCAGGGAACAACAAACATGCTCTGACTCCACTGGTTAGGATATTGCTCCTCAGATAGAGCACAGTATGATTACCAAATATATAAGCAATTGAATATGCGGAAATAACCAGAAACACAAGTAACTAGAATTCACCAATAGCACAGAATATGAGAGATAATACACTATCTTGTATTAACACTAACAGAAAAGAATACATCAAAGAGCCGCCACACTCTTTCACCTTACAGAGATTCGCCACACCTCAAGTGTACAGTAATTCTTCTCACACACACTCTCCTACACAAAAACGGTCCCAACAACCAACTCACACACAGAATTGGTGTTCACCTCACCAACCAGTCAGTAATAACCCTGCCGGTACATCAAGCACTCTATAGCACTTCAAGCTGATCTCTCATGAACCTGCAACCTGCAATTCAAAGACCAAGCTTACATGTAGATCACACAATGAGCTTGCAACAACCTGCAACTCATAGATCTTACAACTAGAAGGAACTCTTCCTTTCTATCTCATGCCTTATACAATACATGCCAATGGGTCTATAAATAGATCCCTAACTCAAACATTAACTAAGACTTTTAATTTGGACAATTGTCCTCGCAGCCCAAGACTCTGGCTGGTCTTGACATGCAAACTCATAGTTCACTTAACTAACTGTCCGTGAAACGAACACTTCGGGAACACGCAGGCGACCGACGTCGGTCCCTGCTGGTCTGGTTCTGCCGACGTCGGCCGACTTCCTGCCGTCGCCGGTTGCCTTCTGCACTGGATCCTGCCGACGTCGGTCATGATGCCGACGCCGGTTCCTGTAGAACTCAGCAACCATCTGTTCCTAGTTTGCAAAGGTTGAAGCTTTTAGCTCCACACCCTAACAATCTCCCACTTGGAGATAAATAGCTGCAACCTGTACCTGTACCTGTACACCGTCTAGTTTGTTTCCTTGGCTTTGTATCCCTCCTCAAGATCACTCTTGAAGACCAACCACCACAAAATCCGTGATGCAAAATCTGTCACCCAAATTACCTGCCACATCCGCATCTACAACCATGTAGAAAAAGAACTTGACCCTGCATAGCATGTGCACCTGCTGCTGGTCCAACTGAACTGCCCTTCAGTATTACTCTCCCGGATTGACTCCAAACTTGTGACAACTCCCACTGCTTGGGAAAACTCAGGTTTAGTACATACCATGCACTCAACCTCACTATGTGAATCAAGACCCCTGTTCTATGAACTATCTTACCATCGGCGTGCTAACCGGCTTCACACAATCATCCTGAAACAAAGTCAACAAGACCTCCATGTCTCTAGAACACACTCATGCCAAAGAATCTTGCTGCTCCCAGATTCTCCATGACAAACCCCTAAACTAGCTTTACCTTTAGTTCAGTAATACCTGTATATGTAACCCTGCAACAAGCACATCATACAGAAAATAGAATAGTGTAGCTAATACTATCCAACCTGGTAAAGAGAAACACAATGATCAAACCTCCATTGCCCTGCAGCTAATACAAGATCATATACCCTGATCTTCCATCTCACGTATCCATTTCCGCTCTTCTTCATCCTCAACATCCATTCGTCTCTCAGTGCTTGCTTCCAGCTGGCAACACTACCCAAAACATCTATTTGGTTCTCCTCCAAGGAATCACATCCTCATCCATGCCTAGCTCCCACTGTTTCCTGGATCTACCTGTTCTGCTTCTTAATAACTCCCTGGTCTTATGCCATAAGTGAGCAACAAGTAGTGTAAAGAAGGGAAATGACGAATTTAAGAACTTACTTACACCTTCAGTCCTCCAAATGGGCGCTTGAGACTCCATGACAACTTGCTGTCCACCCAAAATTCGTCTCAGTAACCGATGCCGGTCACATCTCAGTCTACAGCCGACCGATGTCGGTTCCCTGCGACTGCCTTATCGCCGACGTCGTTTTCCCCTGGCCGACGCCGGTCTCTGTCTGCCCCGAGTCACCGACGTCGGGCTGCACATAGCCGACGTCGGTCCCTGTCTGGACGCCGACGCCGGTTTTCCTGCCGACGTCGGTCTCTGTGTTTTTCTTGTGAGACCTGACTTTTTCCCGCGAGCTCTTTTTGGATCAAAACCTTGTCCAAATCACCTTTGCTCTGCTCAGAATTCCTCTGCACCTTGTGCTGAACTCTGTCCGTCACCTTCTCCTTGAAAACCAAGGCTTTTCCGTTCTTGTCACTAACATCGGATTCCTCAAGAAACCTTACTTTCTTCTTCTGCATACAGGAACCACGATCCATGCCTTCCAAATCCGAAAGCATATTCTTTGACTCAAGAACCAGCATCTCCTTCTTATCTATGTGACCAAGCCTATCAAGCCACATCTCTGAATCTACAGCTGAAGTAGATAACCCAGAAAGAGAATCAGTAAAACAAGTAGATAGATAAAGCGTACCTACTTTCTTACCTCTAGCTATAACAAGTGTACCCTTGGTAACCTTCCAAGAGTCCGCTGAGAGAGTTACTGTGCAACCCTCTTCACCCAAACTTCTAACAGAAATCAGATTCCGCTTAAGAACTGGGACATGCATGACCTCCTTTAACACCCATGTGTCACCTGTCTGCAATTTCAGCTTCACTTTGCCTTTGCCAACAACCTGACAAGGCTTACCATCCCCTACACAAATTTCTCCAAAGTCTCCCTGGACATACTCATGAAAAAATTCTCTATGTGGAGATGCATGAAAAGAGGCACCAGAATCTAATACCCAAGATTCTACTTTATCCAAAGAACATACCAGAGCATCCTGTGCAATGTAACCTGCAGCATCTGCTTCTTCTTCATGTTCTTCATGATGATCTTCACCCGATCTGCAATCTCTCTTTAAGTGCCCTTGCTTTCCACATTTCCAGCAGGTTATTCTGCCATACCTGGACTTGGATCTCTTGCCTGTCTTTTCTCTTGGCCTTCCTCTTCCTTCAACACTCAAAGCATTTCCAGATAATTCACCTGTGCTTTTCCTGCGTATCTCTTCATTCAAGATTACACTCACAACATCATCCACTTTTAAGACTTTTGAAGGAGACACAGTATTGGAAACTGCCATTACCAAACCTTCCCAACTTTCAGGTAATGAACACAAGATTAAGAGAGCTCTAAGTTCATCATCAAATACAATATTCACTGAACTTAACTGGTTTACTAAACCATGGAAATCACTAAGATGGCTATGAATAGATCCACCTTCCAACATTTGCAAATTAAATAAACGCTTCATAAGAAATACCTTGTTTGAAGCCGAGGGTTTTTCATATAAATTTGCCAAAGATTTCATCAACTCCACCGTTGTCTTACACTGTGATAAGCTGGAAATCACAGTTGAATCAAGACTCAATCTAACAGATCCCAGAGCCTTCCGATCAAGAACCTCCCATTCTTCATCTTTCATATCAAAGGGTTTGCTAGCAACCCCACCCAACGGTAAGTACAAATCTTTCTGATACAGATAGTCCTCAATCTGCATCCTCCATAATTGGTAGTTCTTGCCATTGAACTTCTCCATTCGTAGTTGACTGCTTTCTGACATTGCTCAACTCCCACTCAAACAGAAACCCTGTGAGTAACCTGTAATCAAAACACACTACCCAGATCTACACCAATCTGTTAGTATCCCAACCAAAAGCTCTGATACCAATTGTTGGTATCAAGCTCAAGAACCTACAACCAAGGCTCTGATACCACTTGTCAGGAGATCAGGGAACAACAAACATGCTCTGACTCCACTAGTTAGGATATTGCTCCTCAGATAGAGCACAGTATGATTACCAAATATATAAGCAATTGAATATGCAGAAATAACTAGAAACACAAGTAACTAGAATTCACCAATAGCACAGAATATGAGAGACAATACACTATCTTGTATTAACACTAACAGAAAAGAATACATCAAAGAGCCGCCACACTCTTTCACCTTACAGAGATTCGCCACACCTCAAGTGTACAGTAATTCTTCTCACACACACTCTCCTACACAAAAACGGTCCCAACAACCAACTCACACACAGAATTGGTGTTCACCTCACCAACCAGTCAGTAATAACCCTGCCGGTACATCAAGCACTCTATAGCACTTCAAGCTGATCTCTCATGAACCTGCAACCTGCAATTCAAAGACCAAGCTTACATGTAGATCACACAATGAGCTTGCAACAACCTGCAACTCATAGATCTTACAACTAGAAGGAACTCTTCCTTTCTATCTCATGCCTTATACAATACATGCCAATGGGTCTATAAATAGATCCCTAACTCAAACATTAACTAAGACTTTTAATTTGGACAATTGTCCTCGCAGCCCAAGACTCTGGCTGGTCTTGACATGCAAACTCATAGTTCACTTAACTAACTGTCCGTGAAACGAACACTTCGGGAACACGCAGGCGACCGACGTCGGTCCCTGCTGGTCTGGTTCTGCCGACGTCGGCCGACTTCCTGCCGTCGCCGGTTGCCTTCTGCACTGGATCCTGCCGACGTCGGTCATGATGCCGACGCCGGTTCTTGTAGAACTCAGCAACCATCTGTTCCTAGTTTGCAAAGGTTGAAGCTTTTAGCTCCACACCCTAACAAACACAGCCTATACTACTTTTGCAATAACATAGAAAATATCAACAAAGGCACATGATTCAATATTCTTATTAATTCCCCAGTCACATAAGAGGCACATAAAAATGCACAGTTACATAAACTTTCCAACTTAAGAAAATAGAAAAAAGGCAAATGATATTCCTAGTCACAACTCTAGAAAGTCTAAAACTCTTGACAATTTCTCTCAAAAAAATTTCTCTGGTATCTGATGATGATCTTGGTGATCTCTACACCCTTATTTATAGCCTTGGATTCACTTTAGATTGTCTACTTTTTCTCAATCTAACAGCCCAACTAAAATCTAACTAAACTGGAAGTGTCTAACAGAAGATATTTCTTAGATTTTGGAACGCTTTGTCCTCTAGTAGTTCATTGGCTGAAATAGATCACAGGATGCTCCCTTCTCTTAAATAAAAGAGGACACTTAGTCAATTCCTTGAAAACCTTCTTATTACCTTAGGAGACACTGGAGGATGACACTTGGTGGGTTTCGCAACCTTACTAAAGACACATGGCACTTTTTGTGTAATTTATACTCCTTTTGTGTCTTTGCTTATGAGTGTTCTGCCTTTGACACCTGTCACAATCTGCTTGCTCAAAACTTTAATAGCTTAAAAGAAAATAAGACCCACAACATTTCTTGCCCGAGCAACTTGAAAAAGAGCATAGGGATAGGTGGCGATTTCCACTTCCCTCAACAAAAGACACATGGCAATCTCTGCTTTACTTAACTGGGGTTATGTGGTGGTCTCTACCTATTTTAGCTACCTTTTTAGAAACTTGTAGAAGGTGACACATTGTGGTCTCTAAATTACTCTATTTATATCATAGAAACAATTGGGTGTCATTTCATATTTACATGGACAATGACACCTAGCAGCTTCCGCTTGCTTCAAAAATAAAACTTGAGACCCACCACAGTCTTTGCTATATCGGTGAAGTAAAATGAAGATAATTCAGATTTGGACACATGGTGGATTTTTATCTCTTCATTTGGGATACATGGCATCTTCCATCACTTTTAGAAAATAAAATTGAAGCCTTCTGTGATTTCCACTTGGTGCTTTCTACTTGATCCTAATACTTAGCTTGTTGAAACCTTTCACTGAAAAGAGATGAAATGTGGGTGCCGATATGAAACATGGATGCTGACACTTATCACATTTCACTGAGTTGTTATGGGACATGTGGCACATTCCATGGCCTTATTGATATTATGAAAAGTGCCTCAGAAAATGAAACTTGGTGACTTCTGCCTGACTTCGACACTTAGACAAAAATGAATTAAAAAATAAAACTCGTGCTATGTTTCAAAACTTCACTGTCTTAGATCGAATTATGTGTAAACAAAATTTTGTAGCACGTAATTAAAAATTATAATGAAACATAGAGTATTTTTTACTCTACAGTTATTGGCGACCCCAAGGACTTTTGAGCTTGCTCAAAAAGAAACCACAACTCCTGCTAGATCAAAATTTCAAAATTACAGCTTTAGCAATGTGTTTGGTAGGTGGATGACTCATTTTCAGATAACCCTTGCTTATTATGCAATTCATTGAAGGATAAATCAAGGTTAATAATATCTTGTGTGAAATTTTTTGCAAAATCTAAACTTTAGCCTTCAATTTAAATTTGAGTTGGGAAATAAGAACCAAGACAGCTTCTATTTTAGGGACTGATGAATCATCCCTTAAATTCTAAAAAATTATTTGATCATTTTGTTTGGCCAATAGAAAAGGTTTAATTTCATCAACCATTAACACTGTGTTGTCATCAAGAAACAGAGAAGGAAGACTTAATTGCACTAGATCTTCAATATGATGTTTCATTTCACTGATGCCTTCTTTCATGACATCTAAGAGCTCTCTGTAACTAATGGTTGTAGAATTTCAATTGAGAACCTCATTCACTTGCTTAGCAGTGACCATTTTATTCTCAATTCTTGTTGCTGAAAACATTGCATCCATTGCATCATAAATCTTTTGTAGCAATGTATCAGAGTCCATTACTCTCCCAAAGACTGTAGCCAGAGTGTTTGCAACTGAATTTTCTACCTTTTCACACAATTTCTATGCATTTAGTAAGAAGGTGAGAGAAGGCCTGAGTTGTATAATCTCTTAGAAGATTATTTTCCACATGGATTCATAGAGCTCCACTAGACTTATACTCTAACACTCTTTGGCCTATTGGCTAGCTCCAGTGTCAATTGTGTTGCTCTATGTTGCTCTGCTTGAAATTGGGTTTGTATAGCCGCAATATTATTCTATTCAGCTAGTAGCTTCTGTTGTAATTGGGTAACTTGTAGCAGGTGCTCCTCGCATTTTTCTTACAATGTTGTTTTTTTCCCACCTTAGGGTCATTACTACATATTTTACCTGTGTTAGCCCTACTTTTAAAGAATTATTTTGGGCCTGGACTACCTAGTGAGTCTGAAGAGAAATAATATCTTGCAATTATTTATTTAGATTCTCTATCTCATTATTTTTCTATTGATCTCTGTGGTCAAATTGTTATAGTTTGCCTTTTCCTTGGCTAAATCAGCCTCCATCTTCTGTAGCTTCCTTGATGTCTTCAAGTATTCTTCAACAACTACAAAAATGGATTCATTTAGCAGCTCAATTTTGTCTTGTGGCTTGATAAGGGACATGTCGATGGCCACTGCATTCATCGTGTAGTCCTCCAACTACATCTTCTTAGTTGGCTTTATTACATTTGGTGACAAATGAGTCACTGTCAATTTTTATTGAATGGGGTCAAATTGTGACCACAGATGAGGTGTAGCCAATGCTTTATTTTTCTTGATCTTATTTTTCTCTCTTCGGGCTTCCCTTACCTTCTTAGCAGCATTCACTTGGGTCTAGAAGGTCGAAAGAGAGGCAATGTGCCCACCCATAAAAGGATGTCCCTATGGTAAACCATATTTAATAGCCAATTGTTATCTATGGGCAATTTGAGGGGAAAGTTTCTTGGGAATAGAGGGGGAAAAATGAGGTAATGTTAAAGCTTGAGGTGGCATAGATGGGGTAAAGTGAGAAATGGGAATGGCAGAGGTGGCAGGGGATGTCCTCTGGCTAGATGGAATCATCATGCCAATAGGAGAAGAAAGAGATTGAGAAGGAAAATTAGGAATAATACTCACCTGAGGAGAAATTACAATACTCTATAATTGGCGTTATGGGGTGTCCATCTCCTCTTCTAAATCAAACTAAAACTGCACCCTCTTTCATTTCTTGGGTGTCTCTTCTTCTAGTTGTGTTTCTTTTCCTTTCAATGATGCTTGTGGAGAATTGGGAATATATATAATTGATGCTAATTGGGAAGCTGTTGGTGGTGAAGGCACCACACTCTTTTGCTTTTCTATGATGTTGAGATATTGGGGCCAAACTGATACAGTTACCACAACTACAATTTGCTCTGAGGCTTGTGACTCTTGGCTTGACCCAACCCTAGCTTCCTTCTCTACACCCAGTGTTGGCAAATTACTTGTCTCTAGGCTAGATATAGGGGAGAGATGGCACTCATCCCATAGTTCTTCCCATCTCTCATCTATGTCTACATTCCTAAAAGAATGGGTTGTTTGACAAATTTCCTGCCTATATTTCTAATAGGCTTCTATTTTCTAAGCATCCCAATCTTTATTATTTAGTGTCCTTAAGCCAGAAGTCATTCTGACTTTAGGATCATAATCCCTCTACTTAACATATAATTTTTCCCAGGGTCTATTTTGTGGAAGGGGCAAGTCTGTTAACTCAACATAAAATCTAGAAGCATCTTCTCTAGGATTTTTCCTAGTTTTCCAAAAAGGGCGGTCCTCATGTGCAATTCTAGTTTCAACCCTATTAGTCCTTATCTAGGAAGTTATGAAACCATTTGGGTCATATACCCATTTGTTTTCTATTATAAGAAAACCCAAAAAGGCTAGTTTTCTAAGCAGTAGAATCTCAGCGTCTCTGGCTTCTAATACCATGCTAGTTGTCATCCATGGCAGGTCATACATTTTTCTCTTCCTTTTCCTAGAGCCATATTCATTTTCAACTATAGATACCTACCTGGTGACCTCTAAGAATGCTAACTTAAGAGTCAAAATCTTAGGTAGCAACATTGGTTCCCCACAAAAACCATGGACTCTTATAATTGTATGGTGAGACCCAAAATAGAAATCACAAGGAATTGGGCAACTAGCTAGTAGGTTTGAAACACTTGGAAACAACATGTTCATGATTGGTTTGGGGCTGAGGTGAAAAAAAATAGGGGTAACAAATAATTCCCATAATTCATATGGGTCACTAGTCTTTGACAAAATATGTGTCCATGTAGACACAGGAGTGGTCCTTTGGAGATCAAAACTTGGGTCATACACATCAAGATGCATATGTTGGGCAAAGAGGTTAGTGTTCTGAAACAACATGAGGTGAAACAAATAATAAGAGTACCTAAAAACCTCTTTCGATTTGAAATGGGTCAGTTGTTCACCATTGAGAAAACAATTTGTTTAAAAAAGTCAAGCCTATACTCCTGAGTTTTGTCAATGGTCTTCAGCCTAAAGAGGATAGCCATTTATTCTCTGTAAACTTCCATATCATCTTTCATGCCAAAGATTAAAGCCATCATAGACAGTTCATCTTGGCTAGCTTGTGCAAATTGAGCTCTTGCTGCAGGGAGTGTAGGCATAGTAGTGTCATCATTGCCCATTTGCAATTTGGATCTCAAGAACCTCAACTAGGTATTGATGTTTGCCCACATTCTTTGCATTTTAGCAATAGTAAGAAACATAGATGTCTTATCATGATATAGGGCTAACATATCTCTCATATCTTGTGGTGTGATTTTCACCGTGAATGGACCCTATTGAATGGTGCATGAGGGTGCATGGAACAAGTCTACACATAATTTGACCAAGTTAGGGCATGGATTACAGTTGGGACAAGGAATTGTGCCAATTGTGAAGTTCATATCCTCATGAAAAATGTCTCATATTTCCCTACTTTAGCCCTTTATAGAAACCTTTGATGTGCCCCTTCTCTAAGAGTTTTGCTACTAGCTCTTTAAAGGATTGGGTCCATGACTCCATCTACATAATATTTTATTTTCACTGGTCACTTGCTTGACCAGCTTCAGGAATATTGGTCCTTAGATAGGTCTTCAATGGTTACATGGGAGCTAAAGCATATGACTTACTCGCAAGAAACTTATCAAGGGATTCATACATCCTAGCTCCTTGTTATGAAGACTTTGCTCCCTCCATCTCTATATCTTTTTTGTGATAATTAGTATGAACTTTTACAAAATAGAAACACTTTCACTAAAGCAAGTCTACTAAGCACTAAAAAATTCAAGTAGCAGGATATTTTCTCGCAGATGTAGGAATGTTTGAGAACTTGTAAGCTTCAATTCTTGCTAAGATGTATTTATTGACCCATCAAGTCTCAAAATGGCATTAAACTTGGATAACCATTAGCAAATCCTACTCAATCTTTATGGGACAATGAGGCAAACATGTTATCCAAGTGGTAGCGCAAGGTACCTTGGGGATTTCTAAAGATTTGGGAGACATTCAATGCATTGGAGAATTTTGAAAATTTTGAAAAATTTTGAGCTGCCGACTACGTGTTCAAAGAACACTTATTTAAAATAAAAGTGGGAAAAAAAATGGGAAAACAAAGCAATACAGAAAGGGGAAACTATCTAACTACATTAACCAAGTATCTTTATCTCCCTCCTAGATCAAAAGAAGAATTTCTAAAGTCTCTTTCATGACAAGCCAACTTATATTGCTAGACAAGTGGTTGAATTGGATATAGCTCTGGTGACTTGATTTCTTTGTATGCCATATTGATTGGCCTGCATTTGAGTGAGTCTAAGTCAAACCTACTTCCAACATATATAAACTCTTCTTGTTTTTGGAAGCTTGTCAAATGCTGATTCTTGATACTAGCATATCTTATCAAGAAATTAATGACTATTTGCTCATCAACAGAAGCTCTTTGACATAGATCATTTATTGGCTCATCTCCTTCTACCTCAAACTTAGGTTCTATTTCATGATCATCCTCTTTAATAACTTCAAAATTACCAACCTCTTGAAAGGATAATTCTAAAAGTTTGCAACAATTTTGCATATGTAATTGAGTCTCAATGTTATCTTGTTCATCTGCAACTAGTTTACAGCCTCCTTGAAAAATAGTATAACCTGACCCAATGATATCAAACAAATCATTTAAATCATGATTAAGGAAATGTCCATGCTCCTCCACATCATCTTGCAAAGTAAGAAGAAAATCAGAAATTATTTCTTCTTCATCAGAGATTAAGGCATACACTTGTGACTTCTCACTCAGAATCTGGAATTCATGTTGAGAGACCCGAGGATCAATAGAAGAGGTATTTTTTGACTTTTATTCCTCTAGAACATTTGGGATTTTATGATCTTCATCAAGTATAACATAAGTGCCTAGACCAATAGAGTCATAATTTCCATATGGGTCACTTTGCATCATAGCTAATAAATGATCATTTTCCTCTTCTTGATCATGTCCAGTCCATTCACCTAACTCCTCAATAAAAACCCTTTCCTTTTTATTCATCATAGCATGAGCTGCCTCTAACTTTGTAGTTGGTTCATTGGTGATGTGTGTTAGGGTGTGGAGCTAAAAGCTTCAACCTTTGCAAACTAGGAACAGATGGTTGCTGAGTTCTACAGGAACCGGCGTCGGCAGCATGACCGACGTCGGCAGGATCCAGTGCAGAAGGCAACTGGCGACGGCAGGAAGTCGGCCGACGTCGGCAGAACCAGACCAGCAGGGACCGACGTCGGTCGCCTGTGTGTTCCCGAAGTGTTCGTTTCACGGATAGTTAGTTAAGTGAACTATGAGTTTGCATGTCAAGACCAGCCAGAGTCTTGGGCTGCGAGGATAATTGTCTAAATTAAGAGTCCTACTTATTGTTTGAGTTAAGGATCTATTTATAGACCCATTGGCATGTATTGTTTAAGGCATGAGATAGAAAGGAAGAGTTCCTTCTAGTTGTAAGATCTATGAGTTGTAGGTTGTTGCAAGCTCATTGGAGATCTACATGTAAGTTTGGTCTTTGAATTGTAGGTTGCAGGTTCATGAGAGATCAGCTTGAAGTGCTATAGAGTGCTTGATGTACCGGCAGGGTTATTACTGACTGGTTGGTGAGGTGAACACCAATTTTGTGTGTGAGTTGGTTGTTGGGACCGTTTTTGTGTAGGAGAGTGTGTGTGAGAAGAATTACTGTACACTTGAGGTGTGGCGAATCTCTGTAAGGTGAAAGAGTGTGGCGGCTCTTTGATGTATTCTTTTCTGTTATTGTTAATACAAGATAGTGTATTGTCTCTCATATTCTGTGCTATTGGTGAATTCTAGTTACTTGTGTTTCTGGTTATTTCCGCATATTCAATTGCTTTTATATTTGGTAATCATACTGTGCTCTATCTGAGGAGCAAGATCCTAACCAGTGGAGTCAGAGCATGTTTGTTGTTCCTGGATTCCTGACAAGTGGTATCAGAGCCTTGGTTGTAGGTTCTTGAGCTTGATACCAACAAGTGGTATCAGAGCTTTTGGTTGGGATACTAACAGATTGGTGTAGATCTGGGTAGTGTGTTTTGATTACAGGTTACTCACAGGGTTTCTGTTTGAGTGGGAGTTGAGCAATGACAGAAAGCAGTCAACTACGAATGGAAAAGTTCAATGGCAAGAACTACCAATTATGGAGGATGCAGATTGAGGACTATCTGTATCAGAAAGATTTGTACTTACCGTTGGGTGGGGTTGCTAGCAAACCCTTGGATATGAAAGATGAAGAATGGGAGGTTCTTGATCGGAAGGCTCTGGGATCTGTTAGATTGAGTCTTGATTCAACTGTGATTTCTAGCTTATCACAGTGTAAGACAACGGTGGAGTTGATGAAATCTTTGGCAAATTTGTATGAAAAACCCTCGGCTTCAAACAAGGTATTTCTTATGAAGCGTTTATTTAATTTGCAAATGTTGGAAGGTGGATCTATTCATAGCCATCTTAGTGATTTCCATGGTTTGGTAAACCAGTTAAGTTCAGTGAATATTGTATTTGATGATGAACTTAGAGCTCTCTTAATCTTGTGTTCATTACCTGAAAGTTGGGAAGGTTTGGTAATGGCAGTTTCTAATACTGTGTCTCCTTCAAAAGTCTTAAAAGTGGATGATGTTGTGAGCATGATCTTGAATGAAGAGATACGCAGGAAAAACACAGGTGAATTATCTGGAAATGCTTTGAGTGTTGAAGGAAGAGGAAGGCCAAGAGAGAGGACAGAGCGTGGGAGATCAAGGTCGAAGACAGGCAAGAGATCCAAATCCAGGTATGGCAGAATAACCTGCTGGAAATGTGGAAAGCAAGGGCACTTAAAGAGAGATTGCAGATCGGGTGAAGATCATCATGAAGAACATGGAGGAGAAGCAGATGTTGCAGGCTACGTTGCACAGGATGCTTTGGTATGTTCTTTGGATAAAGTAGAATCTTGGGTATTAGATTCTGGTGCCTCTTTTCATGCATCTCCACATAGAGAATTTTTTCATGAGTATGTCCAGGGAGACTTTGGAGAAATTTGTGTAGGGGATGGTAAGCCTTGTCAGATTGTTGGCAAAGGCAAAGTGAAGCTGAAATTGCAGACAGGTGACACATGGGTGTTAAAAGAGGTCATGCATGTCCCAGTTCTGAAGCAGAATCTGATTTCGGTTAGAAGTTTGGGTGAAGAGGGTTGCACAGTAACTCTCTCAGCAGACTCTTGGAAGGTTACCAAGGGTACACTTGTTATAGCTAGAGGTAAGAAAGTAGGTACGCTTTATCTATCTACTTGTTTTACTGATTCTCTTTCTGGGTTATCTACTTCAGCTATAGATTCAGAGATGTGGCTTGATAGGCTTGGTCACATAGATAAGAAGGAGATGCTGGTTCTTGAGTCAAAGGATATGCTTTCGGATTTGGAAGGCATGGATCATGGTTTCTGTATGCAGAAGAAGAAGGTAAGGTTTCTTGAGGAATCTGATGTTAGTAACAAGAATGGGAAAGCCTTGGTTTTCAAGGAGAAAGTGACGGACAGAGTTCAGCACAAGGTGCAGAGGAATTCTGAGCAGAGCAAGGGTGATTTGGACAAGGTTTTGATCCAAAAAGAGCTCGTGGGAAAAAGTCAGGTCTCACAAGAAAAACACAGAGACCGACGTCGGGAGAAAAACCAGCGTCGGCGTCTAGACAGGGACCGACGTCGGCTATGTGCAGCCCGATGTCGGTGACTCGGGGCAGACAGAGACCGGCATCGGCCAGGGGAAAACGACGTCGGCAGGGAGGCAGTCACAGGGAACCGACATCGGTCGGCTGTAGACTGAGATGTGACCGGCATCGGTTACTGAGATGAATTTTGGGTGGACAGCTAGTTGTCATGGAGTCTCAAGCGCCCATTTGGAGGACTGAAGGTGTAAGTAAGTTCTTAAATTTGTCATTTCCCTTCTTTACACTACTTGTTGCTCACTTATGGCATAGGACCAGGAAGTTATTGAAGAAGCAGAACAGGTAGATCCAGGAAACAGTGGGAGCTTGGCATGGATGAGGATGTGATTCCTTGGAGGAGAACCAAACAGGTGTTTTGGGTAGTGTTGCCAGCTGGAAGTAAGTACTGAGAGACGAATGGATGTTGAGGATGAAGAAGAGCGGAAATGGATACGTGAGATGGTAGATCAGGGTATATGATCTTGTATTAGCTGCAGGGCAATGGAGGTTTGATCATTGTGTTTCTCTTTACCAGGTTGGATAGTATTAGCTACACTATTCTATTTTCTGTATGATGTGCTTGTTGCAGGGTTACATATACAGGTATTGCTGAACTAAAGGTAAAGCTAGTTCAGGTGTATGTCATGGAGAATCTGGGAGCAGCAAGATTCTTTGGCATGAGTGTGTTCTAGAGACATGGAGGTCTTGTTGACTTTGTTTCAGGATGATTGTGTGAAGCCGGTTAGCACGCCGATGGTAAGACAGTTCATAGAACATGTGTCTTAATTCACATAGTGAGGTTGAGTGCATGGTATGTACTAAACCTGAGTTTTCCCAAGTAGTGGGAGTTGTCACAAGTTTGGAGTCAATCCGGGAGAGTAATACTGAAGGGCAGTTCAGTGGGACCAGCAGCAGGTGCACATGCTATGCAGGGTCAAGTTTTTTTTCTACATGGTTGTAGATGCGGATGTGGCAGGTAATTTGGATGACAGATTTTGCATCACGGATTTTGTGGTGGTTGGTCTTCAAGAGTGATCGTGAGGAGGGATACAAAGCCAAGGAAACAAACTAGACGATGTACAGGTACAGGTACAGGTTGCAGCTGTTTATCTCCAAGTGGGAGATTGTTAGGGTGTGGAGCTAAAAGCTTCAACCTTTGCAAACTAGGAACAGATGGTTGCTGAGTTCTACAGGAACCGGCGTCGACAGCATGACAGACGTCGGCAGGATCCAGTGCAAAAGGCAACCGGCGGCGGCAGGAAGTCAGCCGACGTTGGCAGAACCAGACCAGCAAGGACCGACGTCGGTCGCCTGTGTGTTCCCAAAGTGTTCATTTCACGGATAGTTAGTTAAGTGAACTATGAGTTTGCATGTCAAGACCAGCCAGAGTCTTGGGCTGCGAGGATAATTGTCTAAATTAAGAGTCCTAGTTATTGTTTGAGTTAAGGATCTATTTATAGACCCATTGGCATGTATTGTTTAAGGCATGAGATAGAAAGGAAGAGTTCCTTCTAGTTGTAAGATCTATGAGTTGCAGGTTGTTGCAAGCTCATTGGAGATCTACATGTAAGTTTGGTCTTTGAATTGTAGGTTGCAGGTTCATGAGAGATCAGCTTGAAGTGCTATAGAGTGCTTGATGTACCGGCAGGGTTATTACTGACTGGTTGGTGAGGTGAACACCAATTCTGTGTGTGAGTTGGTTGTTGGGACCGTTTTTGTGTAGGAGAGTGTGTGTGAGAAGAATTACTGTACACTTGAGGTGTGGCGAATCTCTGTAAGGTGAAAGAGTGTGGCGGCTCTTTGATGTATTCTTTTCTGTTATTGTTAATACAAGATAGTGTATTGTCTCTCATATTCTGTGCTATTGGTGAATTCTAGTTACTTGTGTTTCTGGTTATTTCCGCATATTCAATTGCTTTTATATTTGGTAATCATACTGTGCTCTATCTGAGGAGCAAGATCCTAACCAGTGGAGTCAGAGCATGTTTGTTGTTCCTGGATTCCTGACAATGTGATCTTTATATAATGGCTCAGATAATATCTTTGTCTTTGAACCATACTTGGTTCTTAAGATGAGGTGAGACCAATCAAGATACATATATCCTCCTATCTTGGCTATAAAGTCTCTGGATAAGCATAGGCCAAATACAGGAGGTATGTATATGACTACTACATCTTGATTTACAATTATATTAGGACAAGCATATAATTGTAATGGGAGTTGTTTAATTCTCTCTATTGTTTGTACTACTTTGCCATCTAGCTGCATGAATCCTTTAGTGAGTGGTTCATACTTAATTTCTAAAGCATCAGCTATTTACTTAGGCATTATTGTAGAACTAGCCCCTAATTCAATCATTGCATTATGCAGCAATTTCTTGCCAACTATTAAAGTTAAATAGAAGGGATCTGGTTTGGATTTGCTTACTTCTGGTGCATTATTCACTAGGGCTATTGTCTATAGATGAATTGTGTCTTTGGGCTTTTCTTTTTCATCAGGTCCTTCTTTGATAATAGTACCTTTGGGCACTACTTGGCCTTGTGAAGCTTCTTGTAGTAGTGTCTTTTGTTTAGGAATAGCCAATATATCCCATATTGATACTTGTGCTAGAGTCTTTTTTAATTGATCCACCACATTTATTGGTCCCAAAGTCTAAGTTCTTTAAGAATAAGGATATCTAGTATAATAATCAGATTGCACCACTAGTTTCTTGGAAGTGGAAGCTTCGTTTAAGAAAATTGATTCTTCATCTTCAACCCATAAGAACAAAGCATGTTCTAGGGCTATTTCTTCCTCTTGTTGCAAAGACATCCCTTGCAACTGAGCCATTAAGACTAAATTTTGCATACTAGAAGACTGGTAGGCATGATTGTCACTAGAACTTGCAAACTATTCATCCATTCTTCTTTGCTATACCACCTTTTGTTATAGATTACCCACAGGACAATCTCTAGGCATATGAGCATTTTTGCATGGAAAACACCAGGCATTAGTGTTATCTGCATAGTTATTTTTCCCTAGAACAATATCCCTATTTGAATTGGGAGGAATAGTCTATGAGGGTGTAGGGATTGCAACTAATTGGTTTGTTGGCTGAGGGATATTTTGCCTTGGAGGACCCTAGTACTGGTTTAGCTGAGATGAAAATCTATTTCCTTGATAGCCTTGGTATTGGGGTTTAGTATAAGTATTTTTTTGTCTTTTCATATTAATCAGCTCATTAAAAAATGTCCTCAAGATATTCTTGATATCATCCAGCTCAGATTACTGAGCAGGGACAGTTTCTTTAGTAGGTGGTTGAGGATATGTGTACATAGACAAAGGTGGGGTTATGGATTTAGGGGCTTCTTGAGGTAATGGTAAGGAAATTTTGGGAACATGGGCATGGGAGGTCTTGGGGGCAACTTTCCAGCATCTATTAAATTATTCTCAGCTCTGACCACATAGTCATAAGCCTCTGGCAAAGTTTGTCCTCCAAGTGACTGAATCATAATAGATATATCTGAATTCAAAGCCTTAAGATAAAACACTATAGCCATAACTAGTAATGGTCTAGTTGTAGTAGGGATTCTTTCCCAAGTCTTTTGAAATTTGGAATTGAAGTTAGTCATCGCTTCTTGTGGTACCCTGTGGATGGTAATTAATTGTTGTAACCAAAAAGACTTATCACCCTTTTCTTCAAATCTTTCAAAGAAAAGATATATGAGATGATCCCATGTAGATATGGTATTTGGGGTCAAAAACCAATACCATTTTAGAGCCTTCCCTTTAAAAGAAGCTATTAATAGTCTTATGGCCACATTTTTCTGTCTGATAACATGTATAGCACAGACATCTGATACATCCTGCAGATGTTCTTCAGGTGTTTTAAAGTCTTGCCCACTGAATTTGGGTAGAGATTTCAAGGCATTCACTGGGATAGGGTCCCAAGTGGCTGGTGGTATTGGGAGAATCAATGGACTACCAGTGTTCCAACTTGCATAATTTCTTTAGGGTTTAGGGGCTCCCATATTTGCTCTTGGTATTGGTATAAACTGGTTGACTCTTCTTCTTGGACTATTTACCAAAGGTGGCAAAATAATACCTATATTTATAGTAGATTGTGATCTGGTTAGGGTCCATAGCTATGACTCCTCGTAGCTCTCTAGTTTATACAATCTTGAAAGAAACTTCAAGATTTGTCCCACCAGGCATGCCAAAAATTGTTTATGTTTAAAATTCTGCTTGTTTCTAACACTAACAATGGGAAGTTTCAAGATGTGGGACTTGCGACTTGAAACAACCTCTAGATTTTTAAGAAGCTAGTCTCTTCTTTATATCAAGTGTATACTAGGAAAAGGGATAGGAATTTTAACAAAAACATAAATGCAAGAAAGAAAGTCTAACTATGGCGATGCCCCTGAATGTAATTTAGACTTAATCTTGAGCACAGTGAGACTATATGTAAGATTCAATTACATTTAAGAGCAAAAAAGTGCATGATCAATGTAAAAGATGGAAACAATAGAAACAGAGGCTCACAGTATAGACTAATTTTGTAGTGATATAGAAAATATCAACAAAGGCACAGGGTTCAATCTTTTTATTTGAATTTTCTAGTCACATAAGAGGCACAAAAACATGCACAGTTATATAAACTTTCCAACTCAAGAAAATGGAACAAAGGCAAATGACATTCCTAATCACAGCTCTAGAAAGTCTAAAACTCTTGACAACACAGCCTAGACTACTTTTGCAATGACATAAAAAATATCAACAAAGGCATAGGATTCAATCTTCTTATTAATTCTATAGTCACATAAGAGGCACAGTAACATGCACAGTTACATAAAATTTCCAAATTAAGAAAATAAAACAAAGGCAAATGATATTCCTAGTCACAACTCTAGAAAGTCTAAAACTCTTGACAATTTCTCTTAGAAAATTCTCTCTAGTATTTGATGATGATCTTGGTGATCTCTGCACCCTTATTTATAGCCTTGGATTCACTTTGGATTGTCTGCTTGTTCTCAATCTAAAGGCCCAACTGAAATCTAACCAAACTGGAAGTGTCTAACAAAAGATATTTCTTAGATTTTGAAATGCTTTGTCTTTTGATAGTTCATTAGCTAAAATAGATCGCATAATGGTCCCTTCTCTTAAACATTTGAGGACACAGTCAATTCCTTGAAAACCTTCTTATTACTTTAGGAGACACCAGAGGATGACACTTGGTGGGTTCCGCAACCTTACTGAAGACACACAGCACTTTCCGTGTAATTTATACTCCTTTTGTGTCTTTACTTATGAGTGTTCCGCCTTTGACACCTATCACAATCCGCTTCCTCAAAACTTTAATAGCTTAAAATAAAATAAGACCCACAACCTTCTTACTTGAGCAACTTGAAAAGGACCATAGGGGCAGGTGGTGATTTCTGCTTCCCTCAACAAAAGACATGTTGAAATCTTTGCTTTACTTAACTGGGGTTATGTGGTGGTCTACGCTTCTTTTAGCTACCTTTTTAGAAACATGCAGAATGTGACACGTGGTGGTCTCTACTTTACTCTATTTATATCATATAAATAATTAGGTCTCATTTCATATTTACACAAATAATGACACCTGGAAACTTTTGCTTGCTTTAGAAACAAAACTTGAGACCCACCACAGTCTTTGCTGTATCAGTGAAGCAAAATTAAGATAATTCAGATCTCGACACGTGGTGGCTTCTACTCTCTTTAGCTGGGATACATGGCATCTTCTGTCACTTAAGAAAATTGAAGCCTTTCATGATTGCCACATTTTTTTCCTGATCCTGATATTTAGCTTGTTGAAACCTTTCACTGAAAAGAAATGAACGTGGGTGCTGATATGAAATGCAAATGCTGACACTTGTTGCATTTTGTTGAGTTGTTATGGGACATGTGACATGTTCTATAGCCTTATTAAAATTATGAAAAGTGCCTCGAAAAATGACACTTGGGAGCTTCCACCTGACTTCGACACTTAGGCAAAAATGAATCAAAAGAAAATAAAACCTGTGCTTTGTTTCAAAACTTTGCCGTCTTAGATCAAATTATGTGGGAATAAAATTTTGCAGTGCGTGACTAAAAATTAGAATGAAAGTAGAGTATTTTTTACTCTACAGAGACATTTATAAGTATTTTTCAAGATCATTTGATAAAGGACTCGGAGACATAGGCCATTGTGTTGAACTCTGTTATCAATTATGTAGTTGAATTTCTTGATTTTTTCTTATTTAATTATTATTTTTAAGTCAGATTTTAAACTATTTTCATAAAATTATTGTAAAGAAAAATTAAAATTAAAATACGTAAGCATATTATTGATTAAGTTTATGGATCAAAATAGGTGTGGAAGAAGTATATAGAATCAAAGGTTTATCATTGGAAGGAGGATGAAGTGTGGGTGGATGAAGAAAAAACTCTTTCATGTTATCAAAGACTTTTTGACATGGATTCATCCATTTTAAAGCAATATTTTTCTTGATAAGTGAATTGATGGAGTGAATTTGATATGCATTTTGAGGATGAATTATCTAATCAACCCAAGCTTACCTAAATAAGTATGAATGCCATGAATAGAATGAGGAATGTGCATGTTGATGATAACACTAATTTTGTTAGGATCAACATCAATATCATGGAGAGAGACTAAGAATTCTAACATTTTTTTAGATGTGACTCTAAATACACATTTGTAATGATTAATTATAACTTTATATTTAAATATACGGTCAAAGATGATAGCAAGATTAGAGAGATGATTTTTATGATGTTTGGATTTATCAGTGAGATCATCCACATAGGTTTCAACAATTTTGTGAATGAGATCATGAAAGATGTGAGTCATTGCACATTGATAAGTGTCTCCAAAAAATTTGAGGCTAGAGGGAATTTTGACATAGCAATAAGTACCCCATTATATGGTGAAAGTAGTCTTATGTTGGTATTCAAGAGTGATATGAATCTGATTGTATCTAGAGAAACCATCCATGAGAGATAACATTTTTTATGGCATCTATGGAAGGTAAGGGGAAGTTGTCCTTTGAACAAGCAAGATTAAGGTTGTATAAATCAATACAAATGTGAATAACCATTGTGACTTTATTTTGAATGGGAATAATGTTGAAAACCCATTCAGAATAATCCACTGGTTTAATAAATTTAGCATCAAGTAATTTGATGATTTCGTTATGACATAAGGTTGAAACTTCAAGTAGAATTTTTTTTTAACTTTTGATGCATAAGATTGGCATCAAGATAAGTAATGATATTATGCACCACAATTCTAGAGTCAATGTCGGGCATGCCTTTATAAGACCAAGCAAAAGCTTTATGATATTTGTCAAATAATAAGATAAAATTATCATGTTGAATAGGTGAAAGCTCTCAAAAAATTATAATTGGTAGAGGAAAATATGGGGTATCATATTCAATGCAAGTAGTTTCTTCGATAATCATGGCATTACCATCCTGAAAGTGGTATGATGCATTAGGTAAGGTTGGAATTGGATTTATTTTAGGGTCAATGCTAGCAATGAAGTTGTTGAAGCAAGGAGTTTTAGTGTTAAAGTTTCAAAAATTTTGATGTTATCAAGGAAGTTGAGGTTTTTAGGCATGAAGTAACTCAAGAATAGTTTTGTCATTAGGCAAGGTAGAAAGAGGACCATAATATTTGACATCTACTTCAAGTTCAAGAATTTGATTGCCATTACTATCATATTCAGAATGAATCTGACAGACATTAGTTGCCTTGGCATCAAGTGTAATTTTGGGGGTAGAAGAAGTAGATGGATTAGAAAAGTTTGGAATATCAATGGACTAAATGATGGGAGAAGGATTGGATGTAATGATTAGATTGATAGGTGGTAGAGGAGATGTAGATATTTGTAAAGGTTCAAAAGGCATAATTTTCTCTACCACCTAAGGAATACTAATAAGAGAAGGATTGAGAGGAGGCACATGACCCTCAAGATCTAAAGTATGATCCAAAAAAATTATATTCACATCCTAATTAAATTAATGGATTTGGGATAAGGTTTTCTATTAATAATAGACATCCAAGTCTCTAAATTGACCTTGGGTCATGATATAGTTATCATCATATGTTGGAGAAATTGTACAAGCTTGAAAATCAATGGTAGTTTTAGAAGGTGAAATCCCACTATTGTTAAATGTATGAGGAGACATGATGAGAGCATCCTAAAATACTTGAGCCACTCTAAAATCATTGCAAGTGAAGGAATATTCTGATAAATAGGGCTCCTAAGCATTGAATAGAGGAAGAAATTTGATAATCTCATCAATAAGAAGAATGGTATGATCTATTGGTAAAAGAGAAGGAGGAAGCCATTGCAAAATATATGGAGGTAATTTGGTAATATTGTAAGTGTGTTTCAATTCATTGGGCTCATCATCATCAAAATATGCAAGATTAACTTGTAAATCAAGACTCATGTTGATGAACTCGAGTAAAGGAGCATTGTGAATCTTAAGATTTATAAGAATACGATATTGATGTTTAGTATTAGGAAAATGGATACTCCATGGATTAGGATCAACTTCATGCTTGTACCATTTTGCAATATGTAATAATTTAATGCATTAACTACCAAAAGAAGCAATGGCTCTCATGTGATGATTCCATAGACAACTAAGAAAGATACTGTAAGATAAAGGGAGATCAAGGACCATAAGCTTGGTTTGAATGGTCTTAGGTCTTATGGTTCATGGAATCTAAATATATCCAAGTGGATTTTGATTTATCTTATCAAAAACATGACAAGTAAGATGAGTTTGTTTAAGATGATCTTTGTTATAAACAAGTTATTTTATAAGCCATAAATATGTCACATTAATATCAGAGCCTTCATCAACTAAGAATTTATGAATAAGAGTGGTATCAATGGATATTTTAATAAAGAGTGGAATATCATCAGCATGAAAAAGGATTTCATCATTAATCATGTCCTCTTTAAGAAACTCAATAGAAGGCTTCAAAGAAGGACATGAGGTTTCAATGGTGTTGACTTTAGTAGGTTGAGAATCAATAGAAATTGGTTCTTCATTGATGGATGATGGATCTTCAATTTTTTGAAGTTGTTGCATAAAGAATTTATGATGATAGGATGAAGTGTGAACCAACTCCATAAGTGTAATTTTGTAAGGCAAAGAGTTGAGTTATGCAAGAAAATTCTAATGAGATTTAGAAGAACTAGCATGAGTTTTAGAAGGTAAATTATTGTAGAAGGTATAGATGTGGTTGTAAGATCAAATGGAGGAATTTGTTCCTTAGGTGCTTTTGACTCAACATTAGAGGTGGTATTATCTTTAAGAAGTTGTTCTTCTAAAGATAGATTGTTAGGCTTGGTAATGAGATCTTTGTGAACTGGTTTAAGATGATAATTGACCTTGGTAGTGTTGACATATTGAGAGTTGTTACAATATTATTCATAATTGATGTTAATGGCACAAAATCCTTGACATTTTCTTGATTATTAGAAGAATATTTTCAATTATTGGAGGTAGAATATTTAAAATTCTATCATTTTTGGGATGCAACAGTGTATTCCTGATGACAAAGATTGATCATAGCTTCATGATTGAATGAATCACCAAGCATATAAGAGACATAAAATTTATTAATCCTTCTATAATGAGAATGCCTAATGTCAGTATGAAACTATAAAAATAAATTAGGTTTTACCACTTAGGAGGAACATTGAGATAGATGAAAGGTTTTGAGGGTGGTAAAAATTATTTCATTTGTTGAACCAAAAGAGGTGTATGAGAAGGTGAAGGAATATCAGTTTTAGAAACTCCTTGTTTGGTTTGTAGAGTATTACTAGTGATAGCATTAGATGTTTGGAAAGATAATTTAAGTGGTTTAGGATTATGTTTGAATTTATTCATAATAAATTCTTGATACTTAACTTGATCAAGAGCTTCATTAAGTGTTTGACGAGCAAAGGTTGGAACCTTATATTAGAGAGTAGGAGTTAAAGCCATGATAAAGATTTTAAATAGAATATCATCATTCATGTTATGATCAGCTTTATGAGTTAAATATTTCCATCTTTTGGTAAATTCATGAGTTAATTCAGTGGAAGATTGCTTAGTATTGATGAAATAGCTGAGACAATTTTCAAGAAGATTATGTGTTGAAACTCTTTAACCAAAGGTGTTTCTATGCAAAATTGCTTTCTACATTCAAAGAAGAAATAAGAAACTAAAAGAAAATGGTCAAGGCTAGAAGTACCTGATATAGTCATGCGCACCGAAATCAGACGTTGAAAGATTCTCCTCTTTTGCTGTGGAGGAATGACACCTGCGAAGAAAAGGCTAAAACACGGAAAAACGTTAGTCAAAGATATGGTGGGCTGTCAGGCGAACACCCGATCCCGGAAGTACAAAGACTCCCTAGAAGGATATCAACCCACTGATAAAAAAGAGTAGAATATTGGATGAAAGTAGATGACAGAAATAAATGACAGAAAAATAAAGAGCGTACCTGATATGCAGCACTGTTCTGCACAGTCGCCGGCATCGGTCTCTGTGGTGCCGGCGTCGGTTAGGAAAGGTACCGACGTCGGTTGAGGTGCCATCGTCGGTCGGGGTAGTGATCGGCGTCGGTAGGGGTAGGTTCTGGGAAAAGGTTCGGGACAGGGTCTGAGAGAGTCGGGACAGGTTCAGGGATGTAAATGAAGGATGCTGGGTCAGGGACGAGGTTTAGACAGAGTTGGGACAGGGTCTGATAAGGACAGGGATGAGGTTTGGACAGGGTCTGGGGGTTTTAGTCTGGACAGAGGCAGGGACGAGGTTTGGACAGGGTCTGATAAGGTCAGGGTAGGGTTTTGGATAGAGTCGAGACAGGTTCTGAGAGAGTCTGGGGGGTTTTGGACAGAGGCAGGGATAACAGAACTAATAAATAATAACTGAGAAAGAAATGAAATAAATAGAATAATACTTACCTGGCAGAAGACGTGATGAAAGCCATGGTGTGCAGATTAGTTGATGCCGAGAGTGTTGATGATTGCTCAGAGTTCGCAGGTTGGTGGAGGAATTCGCAGGTTGGTTGCTCAGCATTTCGAATAGCGTTCGGGGATCTGGCTCGAATGGCTGGCGGAGGTTGATGAAGGCGGGGGACGGGGACGGTTCCAGAGACGGTTCGTCAACCGTTCGAGAAACCGAATGATAACTAATAACGGACAAGGGGAAGGTGACCGACGTCGGTAGGAGTGCCGACGTCGGCCGATAGGTGACCGACGTCGGCGACATCGGTCGGGTAAAGACCGACGTCGGCAGATGTATAATGGGGATAGAGTCTACCTTTTGCTCTGTGCTCATTTTTACATGCTGCCAGGGTCAAGGTTGGTGGAACAAGTGATCGGCAAGGGTTCAATAGGCGAAGAAGAATAAGACGGGGAATGACCAGGGGAGTCGACACGATTTCGGTGTCTACATTTTCCCCTTTTTGTCTTGTTGGTTGTTCTGGACGAACTGCAAGACAAAAATAGGAGTGAGTGCCCCAGGTGAGGGATAAGGTTGATTTCGTCTTGTTGGTTTGTTCGAATGAACTGCAAGACAAAAATAGGAAGCGAAATGCCCTGAGTAAGGATGAGGTATTCCCCCTCAAAGCAGGAGTCGAGGGAAGGGAACCGGGAATCGGGTGCTGATTTGATAAAGAGCGGATGAAAAAGGAGTGAGGGTGAACGCTGCAAAGGTCGTGATTGCGCGCATACCACTGCATGAGATGGTCAGGCCAAAGTGTCGCAGGTCAAGGGTCGAGGAGTGCCAAAATTGAAGTAACTGGGCCCCAGCATTTAGTCGTCTGCTGATCGGGTCACTCAATCTAAGCTGAAGCTCCAAATGGGTCGTCGCATTCCAGGTATCCCGGGCTTAGGAAGTGCTCCTAGAAACGTGAAAAAGTCACAAGTAGGGCGGATCAACCGGTGTGCGATCCTATACTTGTGAGGGTCCAAAAAGGTCTGCGTACAATTCTGCTAACCAGTCATGAGGTAGCATACATGCAAAAACAACCAAGGCAACAACGTCTTGGAAGTGGTCGAGGTCGGAGGAGATAGGCATGATCTCCAATGATTGGTGGGCGATGGATGGATGAATGGACGAAAGGATTAAAGGATGCGGCCGAGCTAACCCCAGAAGACCCCATGTCAACTGAGTGCTGCCTACATAGCCCTGGTGATAGGGCCTCAGGCCGATGTAGTTCTCCCTAGAAGGGAGGAAGGGTCAAAGGGATGGTGAGGAGCCATGATGAAGGGCAAGGTTATGGTTAAAAGAAGGCAAGAAGGTTTGTCCATCAGAGAGACGAACAAACAAGAATGGTCAAGCTAACCCCAGAAGACGGTCGTGTCATCTGAGTGCTACCTACATAGCCCCTGTGGAAGGGCCTCAGACCAATGTAGTTCAGACAAAGGGTTCGAGTGGTAGACAGGTGGTTAAAATGGTTGATAGATTGGTCATGGTTATGATGAAATGATGAGGGGAAAAAAAGATGTTGCAGCCTTTTCCAAATGGTGTATTCTGCAACATTGGTTGAGGGGTTTTTCATCCCTAGCAATATTCCATATTCGTGATGGATGTATGCTAAAAATGAATTGAGGTCTATTTATGCTTCAGCAAGTATTGGTTTATGCTGAACATAAATTGTGTCGAGTCGATAGTTTCCATGTGTATTGGTGTCCATAGAAACTAGGGTGAATAGGCAAGGTCATGTTGATGGTCTGAAAAGAGAGTTGAGCTGAGTTGATCGACAAGTGATGAGGGTGAATGTGACCAAAGTGCAGAAGAAGAAGTGAAAGGCAAATTGCTCTTTCATTGACAAGGACCAAAAAGATAGCATAGATAGGGGTTATGAGAACCAAGAGCCCCATTCATGCGTGACGTCGTTGACCATAGTTATGTTAGAGCGGTAATCGAATCACTTAGACATTAAAGTGAGCTCGAAGTCCCTTGAGAAGGTAATAGGAGGAGGAAAGAGGGTAACCCATTTTAAGAGCAGAGATAACTTTTCCCCTTTTTATAGGAGACCCTGAGACAACTACAAGCCAAGTCCGTGACTCGGTTTTTTTTTTTTTTTTTTTTTTTTTTTTTTGAGAGGCAGACTGATCGATGCGGGAAGCCTGCATAGAGATGTCATTTGCTTGGTGGTCAGGTTGTGAAGCTGATCAATGCGGGAAGCTTCTAAGAAAAGTTGTTGTTTATTGCCAGATTAGTCATAGCCATCCTTTGAGGGAGTGGTCTAGATTTTTGTTTAATATAAAGGCTTTTGAATAGCTGTCCTTCAAGGGAGCAGTCTATTTATTACAGCAATGATAGTACAGCTGTCCTTCGAGGGATCAGTCTGTCTTTTTGATTTTGATATTGATATAGATATAGTGACCATGGATATGTTTTGACATCTTGATTTGTTTTGATAGAAGTGGAGTCATGGACAAGACTGTAGAAGGTCAAGGGCTCCCTTTTATTAGGACAAAGCATCCATACAGTATAAAAGGGTTATAGGAGTTGTTAAGAGGAATAGGGTTGAAAGGAAGTAGGATGAAGAGGACGAGGATTGCTCAAGGGACGAGCTCAAGTTAAGTGTCAAGTGGACGAATACTCAACTAGCAGTAGAACGATCGCAGATGCAACGCATAAAAGGGCTCAGGGTCTGATAAGTCCCTGGTCCATACTTGTGCGTGATAAGGTCCGAGTCAATTAGGAGCAATCTTGCCCCATTTGCCTCTTTCCAGATTGGTCAGGCATTGATTGATGAGTGGATGTGAAGTTGGTTGATATGGTTATTGATTGATTGAGGCAGGTTGAATGTTTTGATAAAAAGGTTGGGTCGAATGTTTGGTTGAGATCTGGTCATGTGATAGTTGGTCAATGGTTGGTCGAGGGTTGATTGGTTGGTATTTGGTCTTTGGCTGGGTCGAATGTTTGGTTGAGGTCGGGTTAAATGTTTGGTTGCTAGTCTGGTTGAGGTTAAGTTGAAAGAGTGATTGATATGTGGTCGAGACTGTGTTGAAAAATTGGTCGAAGTTTGGATGAAGGTTGAATTCCCCCAGCGGCTAGGGAGAATGTTTGATGGATTGGTTAAGGTTGATTGAGGATTAGTGGTCAGATGGACTGTGTTGATGTCGAATAAAGGGGTTAAAGGCAGCGAAGGGACCACAGTCTGGTGTGGGGATCCTAATTTAGATGACGAGGTTGGAGAGGTATGGGTCGGGGTTGATGTTTTGTTGAAGAGGGGGTCAAGAGGATCCTTGATAAGAAAGGAATCCTTTTTTCGGTGGTGACGAATGACAGCTTTAAGAGCGCAACAACGCTCGGTGTCATGTCCCGGAGTGTGATGATAATGACAGAATTTAGAGTTGTCGAACCAAGATGGCCTTGATCCGAGACTTGATGAGTGGAGTGGTGTTGAAGGTTTATTGATAACGTAGTCAAGAAGAGAGGTGTCATTCCCCAGACATTGGCGAACGGCGACCTTGAGGGCATGACAATGCTCCGTGTCGTGCCCAGGCATGCGATGATACGCACAAATGCGAGTGTCATCGAACCATGGTGGTTTTGGTCCGAGAGAGTGATATGGTCTAAGAGGCGGGAGAGAGAGACGAGAGGACTACAACAATTGCCGTAAGAGCAAGGCATATGAACCTGCTAACGGGTCAGGATGTTTTATTGTAGAGAGGGTTGGTGACATGGATTTGGGAGGTGTAAGAGGCGTTGGTCGATGGTTTGAAGGAGGTATAAGTCTGACGGGTTGATAGAATAATGGAGGTGACTTACCTTTGTGAAGTATGGGAGTGGGAAGCACTCCGAGTAAAGTAGACGGATGTGGGCCCAAGATTGAAGGTAATGACGAAGATAGGGGAGGAGTTCTCCGGTGTGGTTTAGTAGCCTTCTTTGGTTTGGGTTGAGGGCCACTTTTGTGCGAGGCGAGATTAGATGTGGGGCGAACACCAAGAGGTTTAGTCTCTTTGGGTATGATGGACGCCTGCGCAGGTTTGGACTTAGATATGGACGGTTTTTCTCTCAATGGAGAAGGGATTAAAGGTGTGGGCTCTTTAAGTGAAAAGAGCTCCGGAGTAGTCATGGCTTCTGTGTGTGGTTGGGGAGTCAAAAAGGTATGATCGTCTATGGATGATAAAGGCGAGGCAGCTGATGTTGATGTGGTCAAAGCGTCCTCCAATATGGGAGAAGTCGCTGGAGGATAAGTGGGAGAAGAAAGTTCTTCGCCACGTGGAGGAGGTATAGGGGAAGAAAGGTCTTCCACCTGTGAAAAAGGTTGGTCAGGGATAAGAGAAAAGATAGTGTCGACTGTGTGTATATCATGGTCTTGAGGGTCATTGGTTATGGTTTGGACGTTGTCTTGAGTAGGCGGGTGATTAGAAAGGGGTTGCTTGAAAATGTCAAGGTTTTGATTGGGCGGTGCGTTTGGGTTATCTAAAATAAGATCCCCCTTGTCTAGCATGTCGTGGACGATGTTTTTGAAGGTTTGACAGTGATCCGTGTCATGGCCTTTGACACGGTGATAGTTGCAAAAGTGGTTCTCCCTGTACCATGCAGGGATAGGTGTTGAGGGGTCGAATTGATGTGGTCGGATTGGAGGGAGATTGAGGACCCCCTGCTTGACGAGTTTATCCAAGACAGAGGCATATGACTCCCCAATTGGAGTGAATTGACGCTGTATGGATTGACGTTGAAAATGTTTATTGATGTAGTCTAATGTTGAAGATGATGAGCGGTTAGTTATTGTTGAAGATGATGGTCTAAAGATGACAGTGTTTGCCAACTCCTTGGATTGAGAGTGGGCAGAAGAAGGTCTGGAAGAAGAATGGTCATTGGTTCTTGTGTTAGTGTTACACAATTTGACCTTATCTTCTTCAATGGCGCGGAGTTCAAGCTTTCGGGCCATGGTGAAGGCCTCGTCGAAAGTGTGGAATGTCTGAACCCGCAAGGTGGACGAGATGTGACTGACACATGCTCGGGAAAAGAGCTCAGTGAGCTCGGGTTGAGGCAAGGAGAAGGAGAGCTGATTAATCAAGCTTCTCCAACGGGCGACAAAATCGGTTATTGATTCGTCGTCAAATTGCCTGATGGAGTAAAGGTCTATGATCGAAACTTGTTTAGTGATATTGATAGAAAAATGGTCAACGAATAGTTGGGCGAGTTGGATGAATGAAAAGATAGAATGTCTGGCAAGAGAACTATACCAGTCAAGGGCAGGGCTAGAAAGGGACATAGGAAACGTGCGTAAAAGTAACGCATCGTCATGGGCGATAAGATAACAGGCATGTCTGAATGCCTTTAGATGTTGTTGTGGGTCTTCCTTACTCTGAAAGCGAGTGAATTTAGGAAGCTCCCAATGGTTGGGGTATGGTCAGATAGGGACAGAAGGATGGATGGGCTCGCTGCAAACTTGTTCATATGACAAAGTATTGCTTGAACCAAAGATAGAAGCTTCGAGACTGGACATTTTATCCATCAGCATCTTGATGACGTCTGCTGACAGATTGGCGGGTTGAGCGCCCCCTAGGTTATAAGGCGCTTGAAAGAGGCTAGAAGAGGCGTGCGACATAGTCGGTTGTACAATGTACGGATGACTAGTCGCAGGGGCAGAAGTAGAGGTTAAGGGTGGTTGCGTTATGAAGGTCGAAGGTATAGGCTGACTAGATACTGCCAAAGGAGGTTGTGTGATGGCATTGACAAAGGGCGAGGTAGGCACTCCTGCATATATAGGCGCAAGAGTGTGAGGGGTCGAGACAATCAAGCTCTGGTATGATGTAGAACTTGGTTGAATTGCAGGTGGTTGAGGGGGTAACGAAACCCTGGTGGAAGTTGGTCTAAAAATAGACGAGGAGGCCGAACTTTGCGTATAGGCCATGGTCGGGTTAATGGTTGAGGTGAAAGGTTGAATCGTAAAAGGTTGGGTGGCGAATGGTGTTGATGTCGTCGCCACGTCGCCCGAAAGGTCCCGCATTGGATTTCTTGCGAGATAGTTTTGGAGGGCTGCGGTATTGAGGTCCAAGAATTTTGCAAAATCTCGGTCCCCTTCTGGGATGATAGGTGTCTGGGTTGGAGATAGTCTGGTAGGAATTCTTTCGGTCTTCAAGTAGAACTCCATTATATGATTGTTTGTAGGCGGGGTAGGCGAAAGCGATTGATGGCTAGTGTGGTCAAGAAGAGCCTTGGTTTGACTACGTGTCAGAACCATTCAAGGCAAGAAAGAACGTCCTCACAAGCTCAAACAAGCAGATAAGAACTAAAAAGATGAAGACACAAGCAGATCCTAAAACCCTAGAAGTAAATTTTTAGGATTATAGTGGCTTATTCCTTAGAATGTGTGTAGAGGAAGATTGGCTTTGTGAGTTGGGTCCTAGAAGAAGCAGTCTATGGATGGTTTCGGGTTTTGTTATGGTGCTCAAGAAGTCTGTGTTAGGGTCTGGTACGCGGCCTGGTGTTAAGGAGCAAGCTCCCCTCACTTCACGATTCCAGTGGTTAGCTGGTTTCGCTTAGCCAAGATATACCTCGCCTAGAGTTTAGACTCCGCCAGAGAACGGAGTGGGCTTCCCCCTTGGTGATGAAATCCAAGTAGGGTCACCGGGACAGGTAAGGTATCCGCTGGGGGATGAAATCCCAGTCGGGCCTTGTCTCAGGTAAGTTAAAATGTTTGTTTTGTGTAGGTGGTTTGGTCGTGTAACATCAAGTGATCTAGATTAATTCAATATGCGGTTTAATTACTATGTGTGGTCTAAAAGATGCAGGCAAACAGAAATGAATGCAAAGTGTTTTAATGTCCAAGTCGAAATGTTTGTTCGTATGAAGATGAATGGAGAAAGAGTCGAAGAATATGAGTTTTAGCTAGTCTAGAAGTGCAAGAAAGAAAGAAATGTTCATTTTAGTTCTGCTTATGATGTCGTTTAAGAAGAGATGAAAGGAGGCGAAAAGGAAGAAACCTAATGCACCTAAATGAACGAAAGAAAGAAAGAACCCAAGGAGGACCTAGGGTCCCACCGGGCGTGCCAGAATGTTTCTATGCGAAATTGCTTTCTACATTCAAAGAAGAAATAAGAAACTAAAAGAAAATGGTCAAGGCTAGAAGTACCTGATATAGTCATGCGCACCGAAATCAGACATTGAAAGATTCTCCTCTTTTGCTGTGGAGGAATGACACCTGCGAAGAAAAGGCTAAAACATGGAAAAACGTTAGTCAAAGATATGGTGGGCTGTCAGGCGAACGCCCGATCCTGGAAGTACAAAGACTCCCTAGAAGGATATCAACCCACTGATAAAAAAGAGCAGAATATTGGACGAAAGTAGATGACAGAAATAAATGACTGAAAAATAAAGAGCGTACCTGATATGCAGCACTGTTCTGCACAGTCGCCGGCGTCGGTCTCTGTGGTGCCGGCGTCGGTTAGGAAAGGTACCGACGTCGGTTGAGGTGCCGTCATCGGTCGGGGTAGTGACCGGCGTCGGTAGGGGTAGGTTCTGGGAAAAGGTTCGGGACAGGGTCTGAGAGAGTCGGGACAGGTTCAGGGATGTAAACAAAGGATGCTGGGTCAGGGATGAGGTTTAGACAGAGTCGGGACAGGGTCTGATAAGGACAGGGATGAGGTTTGGACAGGGTCTGGGGGTTTTAGTCTGGACAGAGGCAGGGATGAGGTTTGGACAGGGTCTGATAAGGTCAGGGTAGGGTTTTGGATAGAGTCGGGACAGGTTCTGAGAGAGTCTGGGGGGTTTTGGACAGAGGCAGGGATAACAGAACTAATAAATAATAACTGAGAAAGAAATGAAATAAACAGAATAATACTTACCTGGCAGAAGACGTGATGAAAGCCATGGTGTGCAGATTAGTTGATGCCGAGAGTGTTGATGATTGCTCAGAGTTTGCAGGTTGGTGGAGGAATTCGCAGGTTGGTTGCTCAGCGTTTTGAATAGCGTTCGGGGATCTGGCTCGAATGGCTGGCGGAGGTTGATGAAGGCGGGGGACGGGGACGGTTCCAGAGACGGTTCATCAACCGTTCAAGAAACCGAATGATAACTGATAACGGACAAGGGGAAGGTGACCGACGTCGGCAGGAGTGCCGACATCGGCCGATAGGTGACCGACGTCGGCGACATCGGTCGGGTAAAGACCGACGTCGGCAGATGTATAATGGGGATAGAGTCTACCTTTTGCTCTGTGCTCATTTTTACATGCTGCCAGGGTCAAGGTTGGTGGAACAAGTGATCGGCAAGGGTTCAATAGGCGAAGAAGAATAAGACGGGGAATGACCAGGGGAGTCGACACGATTTCGGTGTCTACAAAAGGATTAACCAAATATTCAATTTGCCAAATAGAATGTTGGGGAAGTTGATTATACCATTCTAATACATCACTAATAAAACTTTTGACTAAGATTTTTATAGTGGTGAATGTATTAGTTTGGATCCAGTCTTTGTAAAGGTTGTTAAATGCTTTAAGTAATGTGGTTAGGTCTTTAGTCTCATCATATTTGATAGTTGGAGATATGTTACCAATATCAATGGAAATGATAAAGGGATATAAAGGCTCATTTTTAATGGTTTGAGTCATCTTGTTATTCATTATGGGTTGAGAAATAGCATTACCTGAGGCATCCCTAAAAGGTGGAGGAATATAGTTAGAATTGGTTTGAGGATGAATAGTTGGAGGTTGATTATTCACATTGATTAAGTGTTGTTGAAGTTGCATCATTTGTTGAATAACTTGGGATAAAATTTAGGTTTTATCAGGAGGTGGGTTGGTATTTGTAGGAACACTCCCCAAATTGGTATTAGGGGGAGGATTGCTATAAGAAGGATTACTAGTGGAATTCTTAAGTAAACTTATATCAATCACTCCCACATTAGTTTGAATATTTTGAAGAGTTTATTGGTAAGTATAGAAAGGATTAGATCCATCAACTTCATCTTGAGGTGTTGTTTTTACCATGTTACATTTTAAAGATGAAGGAGGCAGAGAGGTGCTCCAAGAGTGATGGTGCTCTTAGGAGGAAAAGAGAGGGAGGAATAAAAATCCCATATAGTATCTAAATGGATTCAATATATCCAAGAATATTCTAATAGGAGAATTCATTCTAACTAAAGAGAGATGAATAAAATGCAAAATTGAAAAGATAAGGAATTAGATTGATGAATAGTGAAAGTAAAAAATAGTACAAGGTCGATTGGGTTGATCAAGCACAAAAAATAGGACCTATAAATTATATAGGGTCAATTAGGTCAATCCAGTATAGTGAATAGAGGCAAGAAAAAGATAGAAAAGGAGCTGCAAATTGTACAGGGTAGATTGGGTCAATCTAGTAAAGTGAATAGGGGATGAAAAAGTTATAAGGTCGATTAGGTTGATCCTGTACAACACATAAGGAGAAAGAGAAAGATCATAAGTTATGAGATGAAATAAGATAATTTTTCTAGATAATCTATGAAATAAAGAGCTAAATGGAAACAAACAATAAATTGGATCAATGTTGGCCAATCTAAGTGAGGCACATAAAATAAAACCTTGCACTAATGTTGGCTAATGCAAGTTTTTTCACAGACAATTGAGAAAAGAGAAAGAAAACAACTTGAAAACTAGAGCTAACTAATTAGTCAACTTGTTTTTTAATTAGATTACTAAGATATGGTTTTAATGTGATTGTAAGTTTGGCTATAAATAAGGCACTAGATAGAAATCTAAAGATGGTTTCAGGTAGTTTGGGCTGAAAAAGACTATAGTGGTAATGATACAGGCTTGGTATTAGGGTATACTCCCTTAATTCACACACCATAGTCATACAAGTGTCAGGTTCTTAGTCATAATATACCATTAACTACATTTTATACTTGATCAGAGCATCAAATTGGCTTCCCCCTTGGTGATAAAATCCAAGTAGGTTGGCTTAAGGTAGACAAAATGTTAAAGTACTTATTTATGTTTTTTGTGATTTAGCCATGTGTGCATAAAATATAAATAGTAAAACTAAGTGATTAATTAAAAATACCCTAATTAAACTATGTGAGTTATTCTAAGCATGCAAGCAACAAGAAAAGAAAGTGTGAACTAATTACTAATAGATATGAGGTTAATTCCAACTTTAAAATAAGGTATAGTATTGACACTATATACACAAAATACAAAACAAGTTCGACATGGTCAAATTTATATTGTGGAAGCAAAGTCTAAAAACGAACTGGGTCAACAGTGTCGATCTAATTATTTTAGACAACACATAAAACACAAAATTGTGTCGGTAGTGTCGATCTAATTGACTATGCAAAGGCAATTTTGAAGACTATAAACTATGAAAGGAGAGATAGAAAAAAAATCAATGGAGAGGTAGAAAGGAACTTTAGTGGATCAGAGATGCAATGAAGGAATATTATTGATGAATGACCTTGAAGTATGCTTGAGAAACCTACAAATTGGGTCAACAAAATCGATAAAATTATGCAAGAACCTACTAAAATTTGCTAAATTTGTAAGGGGTTGACTGGGTTGACCTAGTAGGCTAAATTGGGTGTTTGAAAGGCTGAAAACCTATATTGGGTTTACTAGATTGATCTATTTTCTTGTTCTTGGAAACATCCACATAGAAAAATAGTTGGGTTGATAGAATCGATCCAGTATATCAAAATATCTAATAAAAATGATGATTAAAATAATGAATAAAAGAATTAAAAAGTGAAAAAAATATTACAAGGGTTAGTTTTGTGTCAGGTTCACCAGAATGCATGCAAATAGAAATACATCATGTCTATAAATCAATCCTAGCTTAGAGAAGTTAAACCATACCTACAATTCTGATTGGGGATACACTTGTTAAGTAGGAGCATGACCAATATGGAGATCCACTAGATCTGATTAGGGGATCACTTATCACAACACATCATGATAGGAAGGGTTCAAAATTATATAGTCTAACACACTTGTACAACAACCCTAATAGAGTCCTAAGGTTTAAAACAATAACTTATTCTAATAACAAGAAAGTAAAACTAATCTAGTGCACACTAAAGCTTGTGGCATAAAGTGGGGGTTAGAAACAATTAAAAAAACTTGTATAGGGAAATTCAATTAAAGTAAGTATAATCAACACCCTAATACATAAAATATGAAATATAGTATTATTCAAGCCACCACTTATGCTACTTCTATCTACTAAAAGAGAGGAGAACAAAGTTAGAATATACTTATCTGAATGTGAACCCATCAAGACTCAATCTCTCCATTGGCCAAAAGGGATTTATAAGAGGTTGTTGTGGTTTGTAAAGATCACTAAAAAAGGCCAAATCATTCAAGACTAGATTCTCCAAATAATAAACCTAAGCTACATCTCCTCAAGTAGAATGGTGGAAGAGCAGATTGTGAAGAAGCATGAGTGAATAATAACACTTGATTATACATGTGAATAATGATCAAAATGATCTTGTATATATAGGTGGATCTTTCCCTAAATCTTTCTAGAAACATTAGCTATATAGGGTCGATCCAGTGTGTTTTTAAGGATAATTAACTAGGTTTGAGATAGGGCAGTCAAAGGGATATTAATCTAAGAAAGTAAAGAATATCCCTAAACTATATTGGGTCAACTCAATACAACCGACTATCCAAAAAGAGTTTAAGATAAGAAAATGAGGAATGGAAATAGAAAAACACTAGAGGAATACTCAAGGGAGGAGAACTATCTTAGGAAAAGGTTTTGGGTTCTAGTTGGATTGGTAATAATGTGGCAAAAAGGGACAATAATCTTGTGAAGCACAAAAATTTTACCCACCCCTTTCTCAATGCACCCCTTAGGGAATGCACCTAGAAAGATTAAGTCATGATAGATTCTTGCAAGATGTAAACTATCAATATGTGATAAAAATTGAAAATATTATGTAAACACTCATGAGTTTATCCGTATAAATACCCTATTGACATAGGAATTGTGATCGTCACTCATGAGCAGAAATCACCTTGAGTCACTTTTAAAATTCAAACCACAAGGAACCAAGTCAATCACTTTTATTTTAATTATTCAAATCTACCTATATTTTTCTAATTTTGGGCCTGGACTAATCTCCTATAGGACCTACTCTCCCTTATTTTAGAGAACTCACCATTTTCTAATCTATCTCACCATTTTGTAGGTTTATTACATTGTTTAACAGGGAATCATCATCATTTGTAGAATTCCCACTGATATGCAAAGTGTTCCCACCAATTAATAGGTTAACCTCACTATTATCAGTGATATCATCATTTGACTTGGCAAAACTATCATTTGATCAACATTTTTCACCCAAATCTACAAATTTTTATTGATGAAGTGGTTATCTCACCATTTTGACTCGTAAACCCACCAAAGATCTAATGATATCATCAATATTGATGTTGAATTCACCATTATCAAGGATGACCTCATTGATTATGAATTTTCATAATTAGTGAAATCATTGAACTCCCTTCTTCTACCCTAATAATCTCCATAAATTCTAAAATTAAATACCAAAAAAGAGTACTTATTGATGGCCCACTCCTTGGTGGTATCTGATACTCTCACACATGTTCACTAAGGTATCAATGGTGTGGGATATTAACCATTTTATCTAGCTATCTCAAGCATAAATCTCATAGATCTGGATCACCATAGCCAAGGGTGCAAATGAACTATTTTTACCCCCTAGGGGTCAAAATATAGTAATTTTTTCAAAATTTTCACCCCTAGACCTATAGCTACCACCTTCTATCCTCCTAGGGTGCTCCAAGAAGCCCCGTTTATCTATTTTTCCTCCTACTTACTTCTAATTGCTCTATTTTTTAGCCCCCTCTACTAAAATTAATGTGATTGTTATTTATTATGATTGAGGGCCATCCTATTAAAAAAGTCAATTTTTATGCCCTCCCCTTGAGGGGGCATCATGGGCCACCCAATCACTATTTTGGGCCTTTTTGTTACCCTGTTTCTATGTAACTCATGCAAAATTTAGTAAAAATTAGGGATAGATTTATTTCTTCTAATTATAGTGACCTATTTATTCTTTGAAAAGATATTGCTTCGACCAAATGTCTCACCACACCTTCTCAAACAAGGGCAAAATATAGACATCCAATTCTTATCATTATTATGCTAAAATAAAAAATCTAAATGATATTATGCAACAATGTATAATCTAAACCAAAATCACTAAAATTCTTAAATTCATCTGCACATGTCATGTGTAGGTACTAATTCTTGTCTATTGATTCCCAATTGGAGAAAGGAATTTTATAAAATCATTATATTTTCTCAATTAACTTTAAGTCAAATTAAAACCATGAAAATGATGTCTTAGACCATTGAAATCTTATAATTTAGTAGCACATGTCATGTGCATGTGTTATTTTGCATTCATAATATCCTAACTAGGATATTACCCTATACGCAACTCACACCTTATTCTAGTTATACTCTAGTCAAATTATGACTTAGTAAAATGACATTTCTGATCAAGTTGATCAAACATACAACAAATTTGTAAAGAATTATATAAAATTAATTAAAGTTACGTTAGCAAATCAAAACCAAATTAGGAGCTTAAGTGAAAATTCCATGAAAGTTGTTGAATATCTATTTCCTAGAAATTCATTATTCAATTCTACATCATCTCATGACATCATCATAGAAGTGTCATCCATAAACTATTAATGGGTTAAATATTAATATTAAGCTCTCCCATGCCTCATCAATGCCCCATTATTATATCTATTAATGATCATATGTATTGATTGTCCCTCCAATATTGAATCAATCCATGGCCACACATCTTGATTTCAAGATGGATGGTCATGGTTAATTCTAAACATTTTAGGAAAACTATAAATAAGATAGCCAAGACCATAACTTTTAATCTTGAATTGTGTAAACTTATTGTGCAAAAATACCTTCAAACAAGATTCAATTGAGTAATTTTATTATGCAAGAATATTTTTAGAGAAATATTTACTCATTCACTCAATTAGACCAAATTGAAGAACCTAATCCATTGGTGAACTAAGAGATGATGGAGGCTCATGCTACACCTCATTAATCTGACTGACACCAACTTCTGTGCATTTCCAAAATTGTTATTTTTAGGAGAATAGATTTTAACCTTTTATTTAAGAGGTGGATCTAAGGGTGGTGAATGCATGGCTCATGAACCCTAGTGTTGTAGTATTCTATATAGTAGGGTTAGATCCTCATAGCATGTACAATTCAGTAATTGAGTTGATTGTAATTGATTGAGAGAGAGAGAGAACTCTTGAGGGAGAATTACTATACATCTACGAGGTTTAAGGAGAGAGAGATTTCTTCATTGTATTTCATTCTGAAAGAGTTTAATATAGATTGGTTATTTCTTGTATCTCCTATTATTTGCTATTTTTGATTTCTAGTTACTTATTACTTCTAGTTTCAATTTCGTGTTTAGTTGCTTATACAAAAGTAATCAATTGTACTCTAAGATCCTAGCATATTTTTAGAGAAATCTTCACTCATTCACTCAATTAGACCAAATTGAAGAACCTAATCCATTGGTGAACTAAGAGATGATAGAGGCTCATGCTACACCTCATTAATGAAGACATGGACCACCAAATCTTGGGAAAAACAAACCTATTAACCATTTTTTAAGGAGAATAGCTACTTGGAAGTTATAGCTTGTCTTACTTTCATAATTAGTTCTTTGAATTTATTAGCACCACTCTTTGAGGGAGTAGTCTTAGCACATTAGTTATTTATGCTTATTTTGAGATTTATTGACTAATGCATGAGCTAACTTATTTCTTAATCCTATTCTACATAGTACTTTTTGTTGGTATGTTTTTTTAATATTATTTCATTTTTCATGTAGGACTTGTTCCATAATATGTTTGTAGTCAAAGTTTTATTATAATATGTGAAGTGCAAGTAAGAAATGAATAAGTTGTATTTGAATACAGGCTCATAAATAAATTCATATATATATATATATATATATATATATATATATATATATATATATATATATATATATATATATATATATATATAATGTGTATTTGTTTTTTATGAAGAGTTATGGTTTCAATACATTTTATATTATAATTTTATTAAAAAATGTAGATCTGATTTACATAGTATTAATTGTAATATGTAGATTATATATGTTTGATTCTTTATACAAGACTTCTTAATTATATTCTTGTTATGATAATCATTGTTCACTCTCATTTCTATGAAGTTTCAAGCTATTCCTGCAATTATCAAGTTCTAAGAAATCTCAAGAACCACTACTAAAAATGGTGTAGTGAGCATGGAAACTCATTATTTGCAAGTATGATATGGTAGCTACCTAGCTAAAGAGATTTAGAACATTGGTTAAATGAAAAAATCATAGAGTTCTAATAAAAACAATCAAAACAAGTCAGGTATTCTGAATGATAGATTGTACAGGAACATATTTATGGTGAAATATATGATATCTTCTTGTGCAAACTACCTAGACTATTGACTAATTAGTTTACTCATCTACAATATCATTTCTATAGATATAGATCAGCTATTGACATTGTATGGACTAAGGAGAAAATATAATAGATTCAAACACTAAATAATAGTTGGACTCATATGATAGATCATTGGTTAGCCACAACCATTGATGGATATATTATAGAGTTTGAAGTATAAGGCTATGTAGCATTTGAAATGGCAAATGATTTATTTGTGAGAGGAGTAAGAGGTAAATTTTTGTATCAACTCCTTATGTTATTTAATATGTTGGTTGTGGAAAGAGCAATGGTACATGATCCTTTTAAAATGGAGTAGTGGATCAGGTATCATGGGGATATGTGTGACAGATGGATGAAAGGTGAAATAAAATATGGAGAGAGCTTGAATCTAAGATAAAAATGGAATCTTAATCAGATTTATAATGAAATAATACCTTATAATTATAATTATAATTATAATTATGACAACAATGGAGGTGGAATCTTTTGAGGAACACCTATGTACCTACGATTAGGAGTAATAAAGTAGTAAAGTAGGAGAAAAGAGTAAGGATGATGAAAGAGAAGTGGATCAATATGAAGGAAGAAGTGAGGAAAGTGGGCCCTAGATTAATAGAGATAAGAAAAGAAATAAGGAAAGAATAGATGGTGAATTTGGTAGTGCAGAGGTAGATCAAGTTGTTAGTAGTCCTACATCACAGACATATAGAAGAGTATTCCATATTGAGGAATTAAATCTCTCATTTAAGGAGCAAAAAGAAAGTCACAATTAAAAAATCATAGGTTCAAGATCCTAAAATGATGAGGATAAAGGTAACAATTATTCATCTGGGAAACTCACATCCCCCTAGCCTAATTTTTTCAACATATTATGAGTCCCGTAGAAGCTTTGGAAGATGAAGAGAAGTGAGGACCAGTGACTGAAGGAGTTCATAACAAAACAAGAATTTTTTTAGATAAAACATATAACCAAGTAACTTAAGGGTTCACAAGAGAACAAAAGAGGGGCATCAAAGCCTTAGCATTGACTCAGACTGAACTACAAATTCTTGAACATTTGAATTATTGGATTACACAAATACAAATCATAGAAGAAGGAGAAGAAGGGAATAATTCAGACACTTCCTCATCATCAAATTCAAATCAAATATAAAAAATAGTGAAGTCCCTACCTAAAATAAACCAACAACATTGGTGATTCCTATTATTTCAAAGATGCCTCTAATCTAACCATATAATTTTATAGTTATGACAAATCCTAATATGGCATTGTAGTTGGGTGCCTTTATTCATCTTGTATAGTATGATGGATCTGCAGACCCTAAAGAATACTTACTGACTTGTGATATGAAATGGAAAGCTAAAGGATTCATTAATAAGGTAGTAAATAAATGTGAATTGATTGGTGCTTTATCAAGATGAGCCTTAGAATTTATTTTTTGTAAAGACACAAACCTAGCAAGTCTATAGGATGTGTAAAATTGGCTCATTATAGGGTTCAAAATAAAGAGAAGTTTCAGTCAGACTATCCAATACCTCAAATAAATTTGTCAAGGAGCAAAAGAGACTATTAATGACTACACCTATAGATTTTTTGGCATAATGTACAAAGTCAATTTTTTTTCAGAAGACAAGGATAAAACCACCTAATTTGTAGAAGGCCTATTATTAAGAATAAGGTTTGCCATTGTGCAAACATAATATCCTTCAAAAGTAGAGGCAAGGACAACTATGATCCATGTAGCACATATTGAAGATTATGAAGAAGCTTTAACGCTAAGTTCATAGATATAAAATATGCTACAAGTTATTATAAAAAGGTTAGAACAACAACAAGATGTAACATAAAGGCCAATATTTGGTCTCTGGGGCATGGAGTGTGTTAAAGAAGGACACCACACAAATTAGTTTCCTAGAGTAAAAATGGATCTTTGTGATATATGTAAAATTGTGGGACATATAACATCTCAATGTCATCTTCTATTGTAGAATGTAAAGAATCCCCATACATTGTATTGTAAATTTTACAAATCTCATAATCATGATGGAAAGAACTACATATACCTTAAAGAACTAAAATAAAACATCACTAAAAATGTTTTTGTGGTCATTGCTCAGCAAATGACTACTATGACTCAAACTAATCTGATTGATGAAGCCAAAAAGTAAGGTACCAACCCTGATGCCTCACTGTGAGCACTAAAGATACCAACTTATTAGCCTAAAAAAATGTTTAGTTGCAATCAACCTATAAAAAATTAGGCACCTCCTATTTAGAATTAGAATTATTGGAATCTGACAATTCCATAGTCATAATAGCCTTTATGGGTATCACATTCATCACAACCCCAATATGTTGGATATGTAGGTGGACAAAAAACTCAACCATGGAATACCCAACTAAACCCTATAGACTTTAGACCACAATAGTCCTATAGTTGGGGATTTTAAGCTAATAGAGGAAGAGGTGGATCTAGGGGAGGTTATTTAGGAGGTGCATAGAGAAGAAGGTAAAATGGTTTTCAAAGACAACCTATTTAATGTTATTTGTGTGGATAATTAAACCATGTACAGAGAAATTACCCTCAAATCCCTAATGGCAAGCCTATTTCACTTATTATCATATGTTTGATAATTATGACACTAGGGATTATCTAGTCATGGAGAAATAATTCATAGAAAGTAGTGCATGTGGAGCTATAGGAATATGTTGTTATGTAAGAAGTAACGTGAAGATATCATGTAGAGTAAAGACTATCTCCTACTGAAATGTTGTAGGACCATGGCATAAATAAGTTTTGTGTAGACAAGTACCCTAAACCTACCAATGATAAGGGCTTAATGAAGGAAGTTATGTAGATTCTAAAATCCATACAATAATAAGGAACAACAAAAATTGATGATGCCACCACTAATATGTAGATATATGGATAAATAGTGTGCATTATGTGCCAAGAAGGAGTTGTGACTACATTGACATGTTTTATCAAACTATTAAGTACTCTAATCTATTAGAATTTGCACATAAAGGATAATAACACAGAGAGTTCTGACTACATTGACATAATTTATGAAACTATTGGGAACTCTAATCTATTGGAATTTACACATAAAGGACAATAGAGAATGGATAAACCAGTGTGATACATAAAGATGAAGAAGTTATGGGAGAGAATGGATAAACTCATGTGGTACATTGACATATTTTATCAAACTATTGAGTACTCTAATCTATTGGAATTTGCACATAAAGGACAATAGAAAATGGATAAACTGGTGTGATATGTAAAGATGAAGAAGTTATGGGAGAGAATGGATAAACTCATGTGGTACGTAAGAGAGAATGGATAAACTGGCATATTTTATCAAACTATTGATTACTCTAATCTATTGAAATTTTCACATAAAGGACAATAGAGAATGGATAAATTCATAAAGATGAAGAAGTAATGAGAAAGAATGGATAAACTCGTAAAGATGAAGAAGTCATGGGAGAGAATGGATAAACTCATGTGGTACGTAAAGATGAAGAGAATGAATAAACTTGTGTGGTACGTAAAGATGGAGAGAATGGATAAACTTCATAAAGATGAAGAGAATGGATAAACTCATAGAGAATGGTCATGTGGTACATAAAGATGAAGAAGTTATGGGATATAGATGTGAGGATGGACATAGAGATAGTGGGGTATAGAATACTTGCATTGGATACCCAAGTACAATTAAATTACCAACTACCCAAGCCAAGTTTGGATCATCTAAACTTATCACATAATCTGATTCATTATGATAATAAAATGCTTAAGACGTGGCCTTAGCCATTCATTAAAAAGGTTAACAAAGACTATTTAAAGTACTCTATAACTTGTCAACCAAGGAATGTGGGATATTAATTTCCTTTTCATACTAAAAATATGCCAAGATTTGAGGAGCTCAAATTGTTAGCCTATGATGGAACAACAAATGTAGTGAATTTTACAAGACTGTTAAAGAGGATAAATAAACTCCAAGATAGGGGTTCTCACCTATTCTTTGGAAAGGCCAAACCTATGTTGGTATAATTCCTTTGAGAGATCTATTGGCCATGGAAAAGGGCATGTGTTAAATATGTAGATCACTAATTTTATAGGCCATGGAACTAAGCCCAAGAAAGGATATGACTATTTTGTTGTTTTACCTTATGGTGAATGTTTTAACTCATGACAACGAAAGCGAGTCCCTATTTCCAAAAAAGCTGAGTATGGAAGGACATTCATTATTAAGATATGGATGTGTTCTTTCATTTTTGTGCATACACAAAAAAGAGCTCACGATTGGACCAAGATAATAATAGATGGCATAATATATATAGTTTCAAGACAACACCATCCAAGATGGACATGGAAGTTATTCACCATCTATCTTGAATGTAAGAGGTAAGTCTATTTTGTTCATTCTTATTTGTAGAGACTAAGACCATGTAAAAATTATGACAGGATTATTTACAAAGTCTGAGTCATGGGAAACTAGAATGACATTATTTTTTAATCCCAATCTATAAGATGGATGTGTTTCTCTATTTCATTTAAATTTGAGTCTCAGTGAAAGCAAGGATATTGGCATGCAGTCGAGTCATGATGGGTTCACACAGTCTCGAATAGGGGTGTTCTTGTCTACTAAGTAGAACCATTGGTGTTGAAGGATTAGAGAGTCAAGGAGATGCCATTCAAAGGGTAAGGCTTGAACATAATGGATGGTTATTGACTTATATAGTCCAGGAAAAATTCCATCACATTACAGGTTCTCCTAAATCAAGATGAATAATAAGAAAAGAGACAATCCCAAATAGGTAAAGGGGAGATTATCTATTCTGAGACCTAGGATGGACATGGGTGATTAAATTTTGTATTTACATAGTCTCAATGGGATGTCTTGTTTGATTCAATAAAACCCTTATTTTTAGGTGAAGAAGGATGCACCTAGGGAACTAGAATGAAAGCTCACTAAGTCGATAAGGAAGACATATACAATCCTAAATGGAGAAACTTGATTTTTTCTTTTGAAAGGTCACCCAGGATTGATGGAGGCTTCTACACCTAACTAGTAAGACTCTTTGACCATTGACAAAGATGCATACTATAATTTCAGGCAGAACTAAGCCTAAGAAGAATGTGTCTATTTTTTTTATTTGGGTAAAAACCATTGTTATATGTTGTGGAGTTTATTTAGAACTGAATCATAATCTTGTTGGTACCCTCTTATATTTTGTAAATACCATCATGGGCATATGGTGCATGAACACAACTACCTATTCTATAAGGTCATGGAAGATGGATAGGTATCCCAAATATAATATAAAGGACCTTGCATCTAATCTAGAAGATCTCTGGTCTATAACGGATAAATATGCCTATTTTGTATAGGGCCTTCTGGCCATACGTAGAGGTTACTTGAGTTACAATGTGTTGACAAAGACACAAAGACATGTGGTAGACAAGGAAAATATGTATTATGTCTCTGTATTGATACATAGACCTATGACTTTATTGTGTCTATCACCTCTATTTATTTTTAACTTGGAGGGATATAGATAATTGTAGGGTTATCATGGGTTATAGGTCTAAATAAAAACTAGAGACATTCCTATTTATTGTTACTCATGTTATTTAATATTTCCATTTGTTAGAGTTTAACAGATACTCTAAATGGAGAATATATTCCCTACATGCATGAAGAAGAAATATAAATGATGTTGACAAAAGATGATTACATTAGAGCCTCAGAGCCTTCATTGTCATATTTTAGCATTATAGGTTTTTAAAATCCATTTTGAAGTAAGTTATTAATTATATATTTAAATCTTTTATAATGGATTAGATTTTAATTAGTCAATCCTAGAGATGTAGCCCAAATGATGGGTGAACTCCGTTATCAGATTGGTGTTGATTTTTTTCATTGATTTCTAGTTTTATCTTAATTCAGTTTCAAATGAATTAAATGAACACTAGGATTAATTATGGGAAATTATCAAGTGGTACTAATCAGGAGTTTTCAAAGTAGGAATGAATTATAGAGTTTTCTAAGTGATTTTAAATCATTCTTAGAATATTTTGAAATTAATTTCATTTGAATATAAATTGAGAATTTCAATATCCATTACATAAATTGTTTATTTGATTTATGGATCAAATTTGGTATCAAAGAAAGTGATTGTAGAACCTTGCTTTAGTTGTGATATACTTTAATTTGGAGTTTTATCAAATTCTTGATTTATGATTCTTCTATTTGATTTGACCATGTAGAAAGGCTAGTGTAAATGGAAATTGGAAGGTGTTCTAATTCATTGAAAAAAGACAAACTTCTAACAGCCAAGGTTTTGGAACCACTAACCCTACAGGATCAACACACATGAAGAATATCACATTGTCATTTGAGGCGTGAGATGGTATTATGAAAGGAACAACCTTTATTCCTTGGGAAGAATTTAGATAAAGTGCAAGGCACTTTCATAGATACACATCCAAGAGGAAACAATTGTAGTTTGATTATTAGTCTTACACATAGGGCAGATTAAGGTTTGGTTATAATCTGATTTCATATTGGTATTAAGACAATATTATTAGTCTTTGTTAACCAGTTGTGTAGCCCTTATATTTTGGATTATAATAATATTATGGATGCTTATATCCTTCATGATAGGAAAAAGTGAAAATACCAATTCTATGATAAGATATGGAAATGGAAATAATGCATTGTTCAATATTGAATAGGTTTTTACACTTTGAGTTTTGAGTTTTTAATTGGTTCATAGATTGGTATGTTTCACAACATTGTTAAGAGTTACATGAAGCAATGATCCATAAACTACACTGATATACTCAAAGTGAAGTTTAAAAAATGGATACTAAATTTCTCAAACTTATCAAATTCTTGAAATATTCAAAAGAACTTACAAATTATTTGGTAATTAAGTATTCTTAGTTATCGAATTAGATTGGAACTGTTGAAATAATTTTCACTTCCATTAACCAATTAAACTGGTTTGTTTTTAAAAATGTCAAATTTTAATCTTTACATGAATTCATAATTAAAAATTAGAATCTAAAATAAAAACATGTAATCAAATGACAAATTACCATCCGACATTAATAACGGAGTTCAGCATCTCTTGTCTACGTCTCTAGGTCCCCCAATAGTGAGGACCATTTCCGTTAAATTTATGCAACAAATAGCTTACAAATTCTTTGAAACATTGCACATATTCCCTCAGGCCTAATCTCTATTCAATAACTCCACCTTCAATAATATACTTAAGCTCAGCAACACGAATCCTTCCTTAGTTTTCAACCCCTTCCAAAGGTGCACTAAGTCCCTCCACTTAACTATTGGTCTATCAAAATTATAATAATAATAATTTCAACTTCTCTTTTCAATTACAAAACATAATTAAAAAGGATTACTCTCTATGTATCGGGTCGGATAATGGATCAAAATCCATTTTCTAGCTATCTCCAAGATTCCATCTAGCTCTTGGCCTCTTAAAAAAATACAGTCCAACAAAAACTTACCTTCAAATATAATTTTATTCCTTTTATATTGTTTGCCAGCCCATAGCATGGTCAGTCAAGGCTTATCCCTTTTAAATGATAGGTACAAGGTTCAAGTATTTAGCCTCCCTTTTTGGGTACTTGGGCTTATCCTTTATCCCACATTGGTAATTCTTAATTAGCTTTGTGACTTTTTAAAGGTTGGTGGCTCCCTTTTACAATGCCAATGCCCCTTTTAGTGGGTTCAAGGCACCAAACATAACATGATTTGTTGGTTGGTGTACCAACTTAGCCTATACACTATTCAGCCTATTTATTCTCGAGGTCTATAGCTCATCATATGGCTTGGCATTTCTCATGGTCTCTGAACTGGCATATAATCTTGAGCTTGACTCGGTAAGGTGGTTGGATGTGGCATAGCAACTACCGGTTCTCCCATGTGGCTTAATGGGGAATGGTAATTACAAAATATTACTAATTTATTTAAAACATATAATTTAATTGTCCCACATGCATCTAATGGGCACAAAATATAGGTTTAAAAGTAAAATCAAATACATTAAAATATGAAATGGAGGCCAAGGCACCCCTCCTTAACCAAGTGTGTCAAACCTCGCTGAGGGCCCCCAATGAGCCAATAATGGGGCCCATGGTTCTCTATATGATCACCTATCAAATACTGAAGGCTAAAATGAAACTAAAACACCAAACCAAATTTTTGCATAAACATACAAAAATGGACTGCCATGTGTCAATGGGTGATTGGTCCACTTGTCGCATACAAATTTTACTATGCATTGCGACACCTCCTTTTGAAAAATAACTTCAATATCATATAACTTGGGCATCTAGACTCCATTATATGATCCAAAAGAAGTGCCAAAAATCTCTTGATGAGCTCTTTTGCATGCAAAATGTTTCATCATGACTTGGGACCTTTTTCTAAACTGAGCTCTAGATCACACCTCCCTACAAAAGAAGCTTTTGGTCTCTAAAAGTATACTATCTCTTGAAACTGATAATTGGTCTATTGTATCACATCAAATAGAACCCAATCATAACAAGAGATAAATATTGGAAAAATAAATGATTCACAACTCAAATAAAAATGCCTACACCATGGCATGAGTAAAGGAATTTACAACTACCAATAAATTGATCACAACATACCAAAACTATCTGCCCATGTCACATCCTATAAAGTGATGAACTATCAATAATTGACACAATTCAAAATGTAATTACAAAACAAGTCTTTTAATGCCAACAACATACATTAAATATTTTAGACATGTTGCAATACAATGCCCTGGTATGTGACTTATAATGCTAAGCAAATGTAAATAACACAAAGTGTATATTGTCTAACATCCAAACATGCCCATAGGGCTTTACAATGCATCTATACATCCATGTGCCAAAAATAGATACATTCTCAATATAGAAGTCAAATCTAAGACAAGGGTTGTAAGGAAATTAAATCAACCCACAAAATGCATTCTATTATTATCTCCAACTGATCAAATGAGTTAAAGTCCTATCAATTCCATAGACAACTCACTCAACATAAATAGGAGTTTCCAAAACATAGAGCTATTCAACATAAGGTGAGAATTGAAATACTTCGAATGATAAACCTATTTCAAAGTGTTCTCAAAAAATCTACTAATGCATCATCAAAGCTTTTTCTTTCCCTTAACCGAATTCTTAACAATGCTTTGAAAAATAAGTGCATTATAAATCCACTTAACCAAATTTTTTGCCTAGTTAACTTGATTTCCTCAGTGGATACCTTAACATCATTATGAAATGATTTAACTTCATTGACCTTATTAATAGGTTGATAAATCATCTTAGTTTTACCATGTCTAGAATGAGAATATGATTGAAGTTTAAAATTGTTGTCCCCCAAAAAATATCACTCATTTTTGGGACAACATTTGAATTATTTTGGTCCTACAAACCAAAATTATCTCTTCCCTTTTCGAAATTTGCCATGGGAATTCAAATTCCTCATTTTTCAAGCTTCTTAGAAATCTAAGAACTCTTGAATCTATGGACTCTGCAAGCTTGAATCTACGGACTCTGCAGGAAAAGAAAATCTACAGACTCTGCAGGCCAAGTTCAACAGGCTTCACAAATTGATTTCTATAGACTCTTTCAAGGTTAAAGAAAACTAAAGACTTGGTTTCTATAGACTCTATAGTAGGTTCATTTCTACAGGTTCAAAGGATTCTATAGGTGGGTTCAATCAAAATAATTAGTTTCCAACACTTAGTCATTTTTGGGATTGGTTCAACGCCTTAGTTCAATCAAAAATCTCCATCGACAAAGAATCTAAGAAAGGTTCAACATCATCAACAAGAGTTAAATGCTTCATCAAGGTTCAAAGTTCAATCACTTTAAGGTTCAATAGCTTCAAAACACTTATCAAAGAGAAGAAGGTTTGAACCATTGAACTGTTGAAGCATTGAACCACTTTGGTTCAAAGGTTCAACATGTTCAAGGTTCAACAGGTTTAATGCATTTGGTTCAATGAGGATCAAAAAGACATAGATAAATAAAAGGGAATGAACCATTGAACCATTGAACCAAATCTTGGTTTAATAGTTGGTTCATTTAGTTGGTTCATTTATTCAGTTCATTCAATCGGTTCATTCAGTCGATTCATCAAACGGTTCATTCGCTTGGTTTAAAGCTTGGTTCGTCAGCTTGGTTCAAAGCTTGGTTTAATGGTTGGTTCAAAGGAGTGGTTCAATGCAAAATTTCAAGAGAGCCTCCCAAAGGACAAGTGCCCTTGTAGAGGGCACTTGGTCGACAAAAGCACCCTTTGAAAGGGTCATTTTCAATGAAGTCGCAAAGATAAGTTCTTTCAAAATTTTGTTTAAGGTAGTCAAAAGACAAATGGATTTACTTTAGGAAAAAGACTAAGGCATAATTCCTTTGAACTTTTTGTCTGAAGGAATTCTTTTGAACAAAAAGTTTGAAGGAATTTGGGAAAGAGTCCATGGGAGAAGTTCCAAAGGATTCCAAAGAAAAGGCCACCGAAGGACCTCAAAGGGAAGGTGCCCTTGCGAGGGATTCTCAACTACCAAATTAAAGGACACTTCCCAAAGTTGAAGGGTCACCTTCCCTTCGAGAGGATGCAAAATAGAAAAGCTGAAGAAGGACCAAGGGGTGATGCGCCCAAAGACATCAAATTTAAGAACAACGAACTAGCTGTTGAAAGCATATTGACAGGTGCATGAACATCAATTTCAAGGCTCATAAAATAGTTGTTGATCCTTGTAGATTTAAATCTATGGTCCTAAATGCATTCAAAGGCTTTAAGGGAAAGATTAGTAGGAAGTGATTAAAGAATAGAGTATCAGATTGAATCAAGGACTTGATTCAATTAACCAAAAAAGGAGGAACGATGAAAAAAGATCAGATCACCAGGTGGACATTGAAAGTTGTAAACTTTCAATAGCATGACTTGTTTCTCTACATTGAGAAAAACAAATGGGTAGATGCCCCTAAATTCTAGCCTATCTCCTTAACAAATTTCAATGTAACATGATGTGTTATTGTTCCTGAGTCCTTCTTGAAGAGGCTATATAAAGGACTCTCTTTTATTGTAAATGAATATCTCTCTCTGACAATTAGAAATGAAACTCTGCCTAAATTGAAAGGCATTAATGAGACTTTGAGCTCAAATTGTTGATCGTATTTTGTTATTGGAATAAGAAAGCAAGTGATTTTTCAGACTTTGTGTTATGATATCTTTATTGTTGGGGAAACTGTTCTTATGTCTTTTCCTTAATATATTTTTTGTTCCTTTAATTCAACAAGTAGGATTAGTGAAAATAGTTAGGAAGGTGTCCTAAAGTAAACTGTGGAGAGACTTTGTGCCCCCACAATTGCTTTTAGTGTGTTTTCTTTTTGTTTCTATGTAAAGGACCTTGGGACAACTTTGTGCCCCCATTATCCTTCGTATCTCACTCTTGGGCAATTTAAGTGAAGACTTTGTGCTACATCTCAATTTACTAGTTAATACGTCTTTGTTTACATTTTTCAATTACTACCAGGAGTATTTTTGTGGTATGCTAAATAGTACTTCTAAAAGAAGAGGAGTGCTTTCTATCAGTTCCCTTGAGATTTTTCTTTTGATTTGCATGCATCATCTCTGAAGAAAGAGAGATGGATGGTTTGTCCTACCCTTGAGTATTATTTTTTATTTATATAATATATATAGTCTATCTATAGGGAACCTCCCCTTAATGAGAGGAGAGATTAGTCCCCTTTTGATGTGGTGAACCTACACATTTGGATGACCAATCTTCCCATTTTGGTTGATCAAACCTATTTTGTTTATTAGTACACTGATCGACAAAATATTCAACCAATAGTTTTTGGTGACTCCGCTAGGGATATAACTCATTATCCATTTATAGCCTTATCATTCACCTCCATGCTAACTGGGAAGGAACGCACAGTTTAAAGCCTCAAGCTTCAAACTGAAGCAAGGTCAATTTTTTTTCCATTTTTGTTTCACAATCTGGAAAATTCAAGGTATAAACGAAGGCAGAGGGCTAAAGGTATTGTTGACCCTGTATTCAAGTTAGTACATCAAAGTGATTTTGATCTGTTTCCTTCACCATCTTGTCTCCAACGTACCAAGAGCTTTCCTGCTACCAAAGTCAAATCTCCATTACCAGACAAAGTATCCACTTTTGTTGTTGATAAAGCTTTGTCAATAATTACCCCTCTGAGATTTGTTATTCCTCCTTTTCATAATCCTATAATGGCAGCTCAAGGCCCCTGGGGTAATGCTTTTGGTCCTCTCAATCTTACTCCACCTCTACATGAGCTTCCATGCAGTTCAAGGAAGAATTTCCCCAAATTTTATGGTGATGGAAAAGTTCATCCTGATGAACACATTACAGCCTTCAGCATACCTTGTGGCATAATTAGAGTAGAATTTGAAGATGTAGCAGTTAGGCTATTTGTACAAACATTACAAGGTGCTACTGTAGATTGGTTTTATAATCTACAGGCTCAATCAGTGACTGATTGGAATACTCTCAAAGATAAGTTTGAAGCTAGATTCAAACTTGTAGAAGATTTACATGCACTTTTGGCTCAACTTACACATATGAAGAAAGAGCCTCATGAACTAATGAGAGACTTCATAGCCAAGTTTGACAAACTGAAGAATAGAATTCTTGTAATTGCTCGACCTATAACCGATAATCTCAAATGCTTCTTAATTAATTCTCAGTTACCTGAAGTAAGTTTTCTTTTGAGACGTGTTGGTCAAATAGATCTTGTTGTAGCTCAAAATTTGGCCACTGAGGTAGAAGATGACCTCATCTTAACAGGGAAGATAAGAAGAGATCCAAATAGAAATAGACCTTCATCATCTTTTGAATATTCATCTACAAGCACCATAGATCCAATGGTGCAAAAATTGGCAAATGAGTTGCTTGCTCTCAAAAAACAAATGGTGCAAGGAATGTCTTCTACTCCTTCATACAGAGATATGCCAAGAAGGACATTTCCAAATTAGTCATATCAAGGCAATGTTGCCAAGAATCAAAGACAACAAAATCATCTTCCTCCCCTACAAGGGAAACTTGCCTTGGAAGCTCCTCTAACCAATTCAATAATGGGATATCTTGAAGTAGAATTAGAGTTCTCTTTCCAGCCTGAATTGAATTAAGCAAATGACGTTGATCTTCTTGAATAAAATCAAGAAGAATTAGCTGGTGACTCCCACATTGGTTTCTTGAACTACCAGAATGAACTCAGAAGAAAAGGAGAAGCTTTTGATGGATCATATGCAGTGTTTACTAGGTTCAAGAACCAATTAGTCTAGCAAGTTGATAAAGAGAAGACAGAGGAACAACCTCAACTAGTAATTACAATTACTAAGTGTGGAACCACTCTACCTTTCTAGTCAAAAGATCTAGTGACCACCCAACAGATAAATGCATCAATTTCACCTTCACCTTCTACTTCAATTTCACAAATCAGCCCTCCTCCCATGCCTCCTAAAACTCAGAAGGTTGAAATACCTTTCTCTGTACCTAGCTCAATTCAGCCATTTGACATAATTGATCATGTCAAAAAGACAAAAATACAAATGTCTGAATTCGAATATTTGTAGTCTAATCTTGATCAATTGAATAAGTTGGTCCAATATGTCAAGAACCAAACTATCCCTGTAGGACAAAAAGCTAAAAAGGTAACTCATGATTCTCTAAAGAAAATGCCCATTCTAAATAATCTAGTCATTACTCCTCTAGCTACCCTTGGAAAAATAAAACCTTTCTATGTTTCCCTATTAATAAATGGTCACAAGCTAAATAATTTTATTATAGACTCAGTACATCTGATAATGTCATGCCTGCTAAAGTGTTTGAATCTCTTAGCCTCACGTTGACCAAAATATTTGGAAGATATTTTTCCATGGAAAATAAGCAAGTACCATTACTAGGGAAAATCAAAGATGCTCAATTTGTATTTGTAGCCTTTCCAGATAAGAGAATCAAGATGACTATCCTAGTGGCTGACATCCCAGCATCCTATGGCATTTTACTTGGATGAATTTTTTGCAAAGATGTGGGAGGAGAACTAAGCATGGACCTGTCTGAGGAAAGGATCCATGTTCAAGGCGTAATGAAGAGGTTGCTCCCTAAAAAGGAGGCAAAATATGTGGTAACCCAAACATCAGCCCCTGAAGCTTAAATTCTTTTTGAATCCTCAGGTATGGGTAAATACTTTCTATCTATAGATGAAATGTATGAAACATCTAATATAATTCTTGAAAGTGTCAACTCAGAAATTAGTTCAATTAGAATAGCAGAAGAACTAGTAGGCTGCAATACAGATGAAGAAGAACCCTCCTCTAATGAAAGAAAGTCTAAAGAAAAATTAGTATCTAATGAGGTATGGACTCTAGAATTTGATGGTAGTTATTCCTCTACCATTTTAGGAGCTGAGATTGTGTTGATATCTCCTCAAGGAGATATGTTTCCTTCATCTTACAAATTCTAATTTGGCAACACTAACAATACAGTTGAATATGAATCTCTATTGCTTGGATTGAAGGATGCTCAAGACAAAGGCATCAAGTTTCTTCATGCCAAAGGGGATGTTGAATTAGTGGTTTATCAAGTGAAGAACTTATACCAAACCAAGAATGAAAGATTACACCACTATCACAACCTGGTTTGGGACCAAATTGAAAGCTTTGATGCTTTCAACATTTTTGCCATACCCAAGGAATCTAATGACAGAGTTGATGCACTTACTATTTTAGGAACTCTCTTAGTTCCCTATTCAAATTTTAAAGAAGATAGGTATACTATTGAACTATTCAATAGACCAAGTGTACCTGACAATGCTGATCATTGGCAAGTATTCAATGATGATCATCAAATCATTTCTTTCTTGGAATGAAAAGATAATTTTGAGCAACTACATTTTGAAGGTAGTGAATCTCAAAAGATGAAGCAGTCTCTGAATCCAGTTCAGATATAAATGAAGAATTCTTACAGCTGAAAGGAAATAAAATTCTCAAAGGCCTAGTTTCTCTTGAGAAACTGTTGACAAGCATGATAGATTCATCAAGTAATAAAAAATAGATTCAAGTTTCTGTCAGGGATTTGATCAAGTAAATCTGACTACTAAAAAAATCCCAAGATGGTTAACATTGGTAAGTGTTGTACTCTTAAAGAAATATTCAAGTTCACCACTTTACTCCATCAATACATGGATGTCTTAGCATATTCTTATGAAGACTTGAAGTCTCTCAAACTTGATGAAATCTGCCATGACATTCCTCTCAAGGCTGACTCAATGCCCTACAAACAAAAATCTAGACAGTACAATCTAAAAATATCAGGTATTATTCTATTTGAGATACAAAAAATGTTAAATGCTAGAATCATCTTCCCAATCCATCCTTCTACATGGATTGCAAACATAGTGCCTATAAGGAAGAAGAGTGGTGAAATTTATATTTGTGTAGATTTTAGAAATTTGAATCAGTCATCTTTGAAAGATAATTACCTTTTGGCAATCATGGATCAAGTGCTTCAAATAGTGATAGGTTTAGAGATGTTATCAATCCTGAATGGATTTTCAAGATATAATCAAGCTAAATTTGGTGAAGCAGACCAACACAAGACTGCATTCACCACACCTTGGGGTACATTTACATATAGAAGGATGCCTTTTGGCTTGATAAATGCTAGTGCTACCTTCCAGAGAGCAATGGACCTGGCTTTCAAAGATGAAATAGGTAAATTCATAGTAGTATACCTTGATGACTTGACTATCTTTTCAAAACATCAATCTGATCATGTACGCTACTTACAACAAGTGCTGAAGCATTGCCGCTAGAATGGTATTTCCTTGAATCCTAAGAAGTCTATTTTTAGAGTAACAGAGGGGAAACTCCTTGGACACATTGTGTCTAAAGAAGGCATAAAGATTGACTCAAATAGAGTCAAGTCTATTCAAGAGCTTAATTTTTCTTCAAGTAAGAATGATGTTTACTCTTTCTTTGAAAAGTTGAATTTCTTATGGAGGTTCATTCCTAAATTTGCTGAGAAGACTAGACACATTATGAACATGATGAAAGGGAAGGCCACCTTTAGCTGGACTAAAGAAGGCAAGTCATCATTTCAAGATATCAAGGCTGCCATTACTCACACCCCTACCTTGGTTTGTCTAGATTACAACAAAAATTTCATCATTTATAGCTATGCATCTGAACATACGCTTTCAGCAATTCTTTTTTAACAAGACAAAAAATGTATGAAATATCCTATTTCTTTCATGAGTTGCCCTCTTAAAACCCATGAGATGAAGTATTCAAACATAGAGAAGCATGCTTATGCATTGGTGAAAGCGGTCAAATATTTTCGCTTCTATATTTTGAATTTACACACTACTGCCTTAGTTCCTAACACTACAATCAAGTCTATATTAACTCAACAGGAGTTTGGCACAAAAAGAGGCAATTGGATTACAAAGATCAAAGAGTTTGATCTAGACATCAAGCCAACAAAGTTGGTTAGGGGTAAATACCTATGCCAATTAATTGTTGAAAACAAGCTAGAAGATACACAGCATGAAGAAGCTGAAGTGGAAGAGACACCAACAGTCCTTTTTGTCTCCACTACTAATGAGTGGTATTCAGGGATTGCTCATTTCCTTACTTATGATGAATGTCCTACTCATTTATCTTATAAATAAAAGAGAACTATCAATTTGAAATCTACCAATTTTGTCCTTTGGGACAATGACTTGTACAAGAGAAGCATAGATGGAGTATTCCTTTGCTGTGTAGACAAAGAGTAAAAAAGCCAACTTTTGAAATATTTCCACAATCTAGCTTGTGGAAGACATTTTTTTGCTCCTATGACTACTCACAAGATTTTGTGAGCCAGATATTATTGGCTAACTCTTTTTCAAGATGCATATAAATGGGTGAGAAAATGTGAACTCTGTCAGCAATTTGTTGGAAGACCCAAGTTAGTTGCACTACCTCTCAAGCTAGTGATCATAGAAGAACCATTCTAGTAATGGGGGATTGATTTTATTGGGACTATAAACCCATCTTCAAGTGTTGGACTTGATTATGTCCTTACAGTAACTGATTATTTCATCAAGTGGGTAGAAGTAATACCAACTAAGCATGTTACTTCAAAAGTTGTATGCAACTTCCTCAAAGAGAATATCATTTCCAGGTTTGGAGTTCCAACCAAAATTGTTACTAATAATGTAGCTTGTTTCACCTCTCAAGAGATTACACAATTCTATTTCCATTATGGAATTATACTCTCTCACTCTTCTGATTATTTTCCACAAGGGAATGGACAAGCTGAATCCATCAATAAGAACCTGGTAACTATTATCAAGAAGCTAGCAGATGACAATCAAAGGACATGGCATAAAGCATTGGTTGATACTATATGGGTAGACAGAAGCATACCAAAGAGGGTAATTGGTAAGTCTCATTTTCAACTTCTTTATGGTATTAATGCTGAGATACCAATCACCTTAGAATTTCCAGCCTTGAAATTGGCTAAGGCAATTGAAGATCAGACATATGAAAGCTCTCTTGATAAGAGAATCATATACCTGACTAAGTTGGATGAATAGAGAACCATGGTGGTAGACCGAATTGCTAGTCATAAAAGTCTGGTAAAGAAACTCTTTGACCAAAAGGCTAAAAATCATGATTTTTAGATTGGGGATCAAGTCCTACTATGGGAGAAAAGGAGAGAACCAAAAAGGATGCATGGAAAGTTTGACTCCATTTGGAGAGGCCCATTTATAATTCATCAGCACAATGGTGAAAATAGTTTTCTACTAAAATATCAAGATGGCACACTCTTTTATCTACCTCACAATGGACAGCATCTAAAACACTTCAACTCTTGAAGTATCAGATCATTGTATATGTACATATGTATATTTATATAGTTTTTAATTATATTTTGTTTTGTTTGTTTTCTTTTTTTGATGCCTTTCATTTCTAGGTAGCATGACTCCATATCCCAATGGTACACATGAAGACACTAGAGATTCTGGATTCTACTCCCTTCAAATCTTTTTACAATTGATAGAAGTTCTCCAATTAGAGCCAGCTATTGTCCCCCAAAAAATATCACTCATTTTTGGGACAATATTTGAATTATTTTGGTCCTACAGACCAAAATTGTCTCTTCCCTTTTTGAAATTTGTCCTAGGCATTCAAATTCCTCATTTTTCAAGCTTCTCAGAAATCTACGGACTCTGTAGGCTTGAATCTATGGACTCTATAGGCTTGAATCTATGAACTCTGTAGGAAAAGAAAATCTATGGACTCTATAGGCCAAGTTCAACGGGCTTCACAAATTGATTTCTACAGACTCTTTTAAGGTTAAAGAAAACTACAGACTTGGTTTCTATAGACTCTATAGGTAGGTTCATTTATACAGGTTCAAAGGCTTTTGTAGGTGGGTTCAATCAAAAGAATCAATTTCCAACACTTAGTCATTTTTGAGATTGGTTCAGCGCCTTGGTTCAATCAAAAATCTCCATCGGCAAAGCATCTAAGTAAGGTTCAACGTCATCATCAAGATTTAAGTGCTTCATCAAGGTTTAAAGTTCAATAGCTTCAAGGTTTAATGGCTTCAAAACACTTATCAAAGAGAAGAAGGCTTAAACCATTGAATTGTTGAAGCATTCAACCACTTTGGTTCAAAGGTTCAACGAGTTCAAGGTTTAATAGGTTCAACGTGTTTGGTTCAATGAGGATCAAAAGGACTTAGCCAAATCAAAAGGAATGAACCATTGAACTATTGAACCAAAGCTTGGTTCAACAGTTGGTTCATTTAGTTAGTTCATTTAATCGGTTCATTCAGTCGATTCATCAAACGGTTCATCCGCTTGGTTCAAAGCTTGGCTCATCCACTTGGTTCAATCAAAGGGATCATCGACTTGGTTCAAAGCTTGGTTCAAATCATGGTTCAAAGCTTGGTTCAATGGTTGGTTCAAAGGAGCAGTTCAATGCAAAAGTTCAAGATAGCCTCCTGAAGGACAAGTGCCCTTGCAGAGGGCACTTGGTCGACAAAAGCACCCTTCGAAAGGGTCATTTTCAAAGAAGCCGTAAATATAAGTTCTTTCAAAATTTTGTTTAAGGTAGTCAAAAGACAAATATATTTCCTTCAAGAAAAATACTAAGGCATAATTCCCTCAGACTTTTTGTCTGAAGGAATTCAGGAAAGAGCCTGTGGGAGAAGTTCTAAAGGATTCTAAAGAAAAGGCCATCTAAGGACCCCGAAGGGAAGGTGCCCTTATGGGGGACTCTCAGCTACCAAATTAAAGGACACTTCCCAAAGCTGAAGGGTCACCTTCCCTTTGGGAGGATGCAAAATAGGAAAGCTGAAGAAGGACCAAGGGGTGACGCACCCAAAGATGTCAAATTCAAGAACAACAAACTAGCCATTGAAAGCATATTGACAAGTGTGTGAATGTCAATTTCAAGGCTCGTAAAATAGCTATTGATCCTTGTAGATTTAAATCTATGGTCTTGAATGCATTCAAAGGCTTTAAGGCTGAGATTAATAGGAAGCGATTAAGGAACAGAGTACCAGATTGAATCAAGGACCTGATTCAATTAACTAGAAAAGGAGGAACGATGAAAAAAGATCAAATCACCAGGTGAACATTAAAAGTTGTAAACTTTCAATAGCATGACTTTTTTCTCTACATTGAGAAAAATAAATGGGTAGATGCCCCTAAATTCTAGCCTGTCTCCTTAACAAATTTCAATGTAACATGATGTGTTATTGTTCTCGAGTCCTTCTTGAAGAGGCTATATAAGGGACTCTCTTTTATTGTAAATGGATATCTCTCTCTGACAATCAGAAATGAAACTCTACCCAAATTAAAAGGCATTACTGAGACTTTGAGCTCAGATTATTGATCATATTTTGTTATTGGAATAAGAAAGCAAGTTATTTTTCAAACTTTGTGCTGTGATATCTTTATTGTTGGGGAAACTATGCTTATGTCTTTTCCTTAATATATTTTTTGTTTCTTTAATTCAACAAGTAGGATTAGTGAAAATAGTCAAGAAGGTGTCCTAAAGTCAACTATGGAGAGACTTTGTGCCCCCACAATTTCTTTTAGTGTGTTTTCTTTTTATTTTTGTGTAAAGGACCTTGGGACAACTTTGTGCCCCCATTGTCCTTTGTATCTCACTCTTGGGCAATTCAGGTGAGGACTTTGTGCTACATCTCAATTTGTTGGTTACTACGTCCTTGTTTATATTTTGTAATTACTACCAGGAGTATTCTTGTGATTTGTTGAATAGTACTTTTGAAAGAAGAGGAGTGCTTTTTGCCAGTTCCCTTGAGATTTTTCTTTTGATTTTCACGCATCATCTCTGAAGAAAGAGAGATGGATGGTTTGTCTTACCCTTGAGTATTATTTTCTATTTATCTAATATATATAGCCTATCTATAGGGAACCTCCCCTTGATGAGAGGAGAGATTAGTCCCCTTTTGATGTGGTGAACCTACACATTTGGATGACCAATCTTCCTATTTTGGTTGATCAGACCTATTTTGTTTATCAGTACGTCGATCAACAAAATATTCAACCAACAAAAATAATGATCAATATGATGTCCATGCATATGGCAATGAGTTCATAAAACCTTTTTAGGTGAGGTATCCCTTTTACCTCTTCTCATGTTTTCATGATGCGAATGGTCTTTAATCGTGAAATCTGCTTAATCAAAGCATTTCTCTTTCAATAAAATGCAACACAGTGATTATGCATCCCAAAAAAATTGCAAGGAAATGATTGCATCATCTTTTGAATGTTAAATCCAAATTTCTTAAACATAAAATGTGGATCAAAAAATTTAGTGCTAACTCTAGTGTAGGAACTAGGAGGTGGAATCTCAATACCTCATCTACTTATTCTCTTACAATGCACATGCTCTACTAGTGGCCTCGAACCTTTGCTATTAGAATCTTGTCTTCCTTTAGCCATGGAAGAATTTTCTCCAATATCCACCTGCTCACTAGTGTAACCCAAACCTGCATGAAGAGATTTATGCTATACCTATATTGGGTTAGTAATTCCTTGGCCATCTCAACCAAGACCCCTTCCATTAAAGCCCATTTTCTTCAATAATTTGGATCCTATACCCTTAGTGTGTTTTTCATAACTACCAAAAATATCATTACTTAAATCTGAATCTAAATGGGAAGAAGAAGATTAATTACTCAGTGAATAGCTTACAGTACACTCAGTCATATTCTCTACATATGAAGTAGAAGTTATTTCCTTCTTTGGTTCACCACACTACAATCTGATCAAGAGCTCATCCTTAGATTCAAGCTCTGATTTCAAACTTGTAACTTGCTCTTCAAAAGTTAAGAGCATTCATCTCAGGAATGCATTCTCATCCTGAATCTAGGTATTGATGCTTTCAAGATCTTCCATCTTAGCTTTATGTGACAACTTGCCCATGGTTTCCTGCAAACACACTGATTTCACAACTGCACAATATTGAAAACTAATAAACTAAAAGCAACTGTCAAATCACACAATTAAAAGCTAACCTTGCTTTCTAACTACTTTGATACCAATTTGATCCATAAACTACACTAATAAAATCAAAGTGAAGTTTAAAAAATGGATACCAAATATCTCAAACTTATCAAATTCTTGAAATACTCAAAAGAACTTGTAAATTGTTTAGCAATTAAGTATTCTCAATTATTGAATTAGATTGGAACTATCGAAAGACTTTTCACTTCTATTCACCAATTAAACTAGTTTATTTTTTAAAATATCATAAAATATCAATTTTTTAATCTTTGCAAGAATTCATAATTAAAAATCATAAATTGAAATAAAAACATGCAATCAAATGACAAATTACCATTTGACATTGATAATGGAGTTTGACATCTCTTGCCTATGTCTCCAGGTCCATCCAATAGTGAGGACCATTTCCATTAAATTTGCACAATAAATGGCTTACAAATTATTTGAAACATTGCACATCTTCCCTTAGCCTTGATCTCTATTCAAGAACTGCACCTTCATTGATATACTCAAGCTCGGCAACATGAATCCTTCCTCAGTCTTCAACCCCTTCCGAAGGTGCACTAAGTCCTTCCACTTAACTATTAGTCTATCCAAATAATAATAATAATAATAATAATAATAATTTTAACTTCTCTTTTCAATCAAAAAACATAATTAAAAAGGCTTACTCTTTGTGTATCAGGTCAGATAATGGATCAAAATCCATTTTCTAGCTATCTCCAAGCTTCCATCTAACTCTCAGCCTCTTAATAAAAAACACAGTCTAGTGAAAACTTACCTTCAAATAGAAGTTCATTCCTTTTATATTTTTTGCCACCTCATAGCATGGTCAGTCAAGGCTTATCCCTTTTTCACGATAGGTGCAAGGTTCAAGTCTTCAGCCTCCCTTTTTAGGCTCTTAGACTTATCCTTTATCCCACATTGGTAACTCTTAATCAGCGTTGTGTCTTTTTAAAGGTTGGTAGCTCCCTTTTACAATGTCGATGCCCCTTTTAGTCGGCTCGAGGCACCAAACATAACATGATTTGTTGGTTGGTGTACCAAATTAGCCTATATGCTATTTGACCTATCTTATTATTGAGGTCTATAGCTCAACATATGGCTTGGCATTTCTCATGGTCTCTAAACTAGCATATAATCTTGAGCTTGACTCGATAAGGAGGTTGGATGTGGTGTGGCAACTGTCAATTTTCCCATATGACTTAATGGGGAAAGGTAATTATAAAATATTACCAAGATATTTAAAACATATAATTTAATTGTCCCACATGCATCCAATGGGCACAAAATATAGGTTTAAAATCAAAATCAAATACATTGAAATGTTAAATTGAGGCTAAGGCACCCCTCCTTAACCAAGTGTGTGAACCCTCACTGAGGGCCCCCAGCAAGCCAATAGCAGGGTCCACAGTTTTCCATATGACCGCCTGTCAAAGACCAGAGGCTAAAACCAAACCAAAACACCAAACCAAATTTTTACATAAATGTACAAAAATGGAATGCCATGTGTCAATGGGTGATTGGTCCACTTGTCACATACAAATTATGTTATGTCTTGTGACACCTCCTAATTTTGCCTATAAAAAAATAACTTCAATAGCCTATAACTTGGTCATCTAGACTCCATCTTGTGATCCAAAAGAAGTGCCAGAAAGCTCTCAATGAGCTCTTTCATGTGCAAGAGGTTTCATCATGACTTGGGACCTTTTTTTGAACTAAGCTCTAGATCAAGAAAATATTTAGTTGTTTAAACATCAATAGTATATATAGCTTCTTCATAGATATAAATTATTCTCAAATGTAACTATGTTTGCACATTTTTGGTTGAATCCTTCATGTAAGGTTACTTTGAGAGTAAAATATGTCTTTATTTGGAATTGTTTTAAAAGCCTTTTTAAAATATAATATGGATCATCTAACTATTTGAGATAGAGTTGAAAACATGAAACCACTACTATTCATTTTTGAAACCCATGAAGACAGAGCAACCCTTATGGGTTATACGGTTTATTTGAATAGTATTTGATAAGGATTAATATAGTATTGAATAGTTTCCCTCCAACACATTATTATCAGATAAATTCATAATTATTGAATTTGGGAAGGAAATTTCATTAAAATTGTGTTTGGAAGAGTTTATATTTGTTATCTCCTATTTTAATTTTTGGAAACTAACTTAGTTGGATGAGTTATGGAGGTATGAATCAGGGAGAAGTCAGATAGTGAAGGAAACCTTGAGACAGGTTTAAAATACTTAATTTTTTTCTCATCTTTATATGATATTTGCTTACAATTACTTATAGATTTGTGAGTTTGTAAAGAAGCTCTTGTTATGGAAAGTTCTCCAAGTTGACATTGGAATTTGACAGGTACAAGAAAATATTTGAGGGTCATAGTAGTAATTATATTATTTACAATTACCTTGATTATCCTTAGGTATTATGAGTATTGTGAATTATTCACCTTAAGATAGATAAATTTATTGCATTTTTTTATACTATGTATATATATTTAAGTCCCATCATAATATGGGCAATGCTTGTATTACAAACTTTCTATACACACATATATGTTTTTCATTCACATCACATAGGTGTACTTTAAAAAGACCCATAGATGGGAAATGTTTATAATGCAAGTATATGTATGTGCAATAATTTGTAAATCCTATAGGCTTATATAGCACAATGTGATTCCCCTTATGTAATAACAGGGAGAATACCTTAACCTTCATGCAGTGCATGGTTGAGAGAAGAAGCTAGATATTATGACTATTTTGGGTAAATAGGTCATTTAGAAGAATGGATACAGAGTTTATTTTAATCTCCATTTATAGGTTGAACTTATATTTGGATAGTTGACTTCTAGTTAGTCTTTATATATTGATGTACATTAATGTGGTACAGAGAACCATTTAGCAGAGGCAAGGAGTATCTGGACTTTTGGAAACCAAAATCCTCTTTGTGGGGAGGTTTGATCTAGATGATTATATTCACTATTTTCATCGGTTTGTAAAAGGTCAGCTAAGAAGACTATATTTGGTGGAGTTTGCTTTTATAACAAAGAGGGATTATATCATCATATTTGTTAATAGTGTTTTTAATTTCATGATTACACTATAATGAATCATATATTATTTTGATGATTTTGGATTGTGACACATATTTGGATGAGGAGTATTCAAGAAAGGTCCACATGGTGGGTCCTTAGGCCACACTTGACCTACCATCACATCCTTCCTATTGTCCAAGTCACTTTTTACATGCCAAGTTTGAGTTGAAACTAAGTTAGAACTGAGTTGCATTGAAACTGAGTTGGGATCGAGTTACATGGAGACCGAGTGGGGTCAAGTTTCATTGGCCAAATTGTAGCCCAAGTATAATGAATTTCCAACTACCCAAGCCAAGTTTGGATCATCTAAACTTAGCATAGAATTTGAGTCATTACAATAACAAAATTCTTAAGACATGGTCATAGCCACATATTACAAAGGCTAACAAAGCATATTTAAAATAGTCTATAACCTATCAACTAAGGATTGTGGGATATTGATTCCCTTTTCATACTAAAAATATTCCAAGATTTGAGGAGCTTGAACAATTAGCCTATGATGTAATAACAAAGGCAGTGGATATGGTGAGACTGTTAAAGAGGATAGATATTCTCTAAGATAGGGGTTCTCACCTATTATTTGGAAAGGCCAAGCTTATGTTGGAATCATTCTTTTGGGAAGTCTATTAGCCATGGAAAAAGGTGTGTGTTAAATCTATGGATCACTATTTTGATGAGTCATAGAACTAAGCCTGAGAAAGGAGATGACCATTTCATTGTTTTACCTTATGACAAATCTTTTGACTCATGGTAATGATAGCGAGTCCCTATTTTTAGAAAAGTTAAGTATGGAAGGATGTTAATCATTAAGATATGGATGTGTTCTTATTTATTTTTGTGTAAACCTACAATGGAGCTCATGATTATACCAAGTCAAGAATAGATGATAGAATATATACAGTTCCAAGACAACATCATCCAAGATGGATGTGGTAAATATCCACCATCCATCCTAAATTTAAGAGGTAAGTATATTTTGTTCATTCTTATTTGTAGAGATCGAGCCAATGTAAAAACTCTGACATGATTATTTACAAAGGCTAAGCTATGGGATAGTAGAATGGCATTGTTTTTTAAGCCCAGTCCATAAGATGGGCATGTTTCTCTATTTCATATAAATTTGAGTCTTAGTGAAAGGAAGGATATTGATATGCATCCAAGTCATGATGGTTTCACATAGTCCTAAATAGGGATGTTCTTGTCTACTAAGTAGAATTAGCATCAAAGGATCAGAGAGCTGAGGAGATGCCATTCAAAGGGGAAGGCTTGAACGTAATGGATGGTTATTGAATTTTATAGTTCATGAAAAATGCCATCATATTATAGGTTCTCCCAGACTAAGACAAATGATAGGAAAAGAGATAATCCTTAATAGTTAAAGGGCAGATCATCTATTTTGAGACCTATGATGGATATCATGATCTAATTTTGTCTTTACCCAATCTCAATGGGATGTCTTGGTTTATTTAATAAAACCCTTGTTGTCAGGCAAAGAAGGATGTACCTAGGGAGCTAGAATGAAATCTCATCGAGTCATCAAGGAAGGCATAGATAGTCCTAAATGGAGAAACTTGATTCTTTCTTTTGAAAGGTCACCTAGGATCGATGGAGGCTTCTATACCTATCTGGTAAGACTCTTTGACCATTGATAAAGATGCATACTAAAATTGCTTACAAAATCAAGCCTGAGAAGAATGTGTTTATTTTGTTTATTTGGGTGAAAGCCATTGTTATATGTTGTAGATTTTATTTAGAACCAAATCATAATCTCTTTAGTACCCTCTTCTATTTTTTAAAGGCCATCATGGGGTATATGGTGTATGAACACAATTTCCTATTCTATAAGGTCATGAAAGATGGATAGGTATCCTAAATATAATATAAAGGACCTTGCATCTAATCTATAAGATCTCTGATCTATGAATGAATAAATATGCCTATTTTTTATAGGGCCTTCTGGCCATAGGTAGAGGTTATTTGAGTTACAATGTGTTGATAAACACATAGAGACCTATGGTAGATAAGGAAAATATGTATTGTGGATTTGTATTGATATAAAGACTTATGAATGTATTATTTATATCACCTCTATTTGCCTTTAACTTGGAGGGATATAGATAGTTGCAGGGTTATCGAGGGTTATAGGTCTGAACAAAAACTAGAGACACTCTTGTTTATTGTTACTCATGTTATTTATTATTGCTATTTGTTAGAGTTTAATAGATACTCTGAATGGAGAATACATTACCCACATACATGGAGAAGAAATATAAATGCTATTGCTGAAGGATGATTACTTCAGAGCCTCAAAGCCTTCACTGTTAGATTTTAGAATTATATTACAAGTTTTTAAAATCCATTTTGATGTAAGTTATTAATGTTATATTTACATCTTTTATAATGGATTGGATTGCAGTTAAGCAATATCAAAGATGTAGGACAAAGGATGGGTGAACTTCATTATCAGATTGGTGTTGATTTTATTTTCATTGATTTCTAGTTTCAGCTTAATTCAATTGTAAATGAATTAAAAGAACACTTGGATTAATTACAAGAAATTATCAAGCAACACTAATCAAGAATTTTCAAAGTGGGAATGAATTACAAATTTTTATGAGTGATTTTAAATCATTACTAAAATATTTCACAACCAATTTCATTTGAATGGAAATTAATAATTTTAGTATCCATGACATAAACTATTTATCTGTTTTATAGATCACCCAAGTTGGCATGGGAAGACATTGGTAGAACATCATTGAATTGGAGTCCAGTTACACTTAGCCTTATATATTATAGATGAGTGAAACCCATTAGATGCTTAGAAGTCTAGAGATCAAAATTGAAGACCTTAGTTTGTGAGGAGATTTTAAAGTCATCGACATGAAGATAATGACTAAGCAATATCTTATGATAATTGAAAATAAATAGGCCTATGATGGCCAGATGATAATCAACATGGTCTTGGACCAATTGAAATCTCACCAAGATGACAAGGTCATCATAATCCCAACGAACAAAACAAAAGACAAACCATACATAATCCCCAAGGAAACAAATATACATATTGTCCTATAGGGAATAACTGGATGAAATTTAATGCATAGAGGGAACTTCAATAACTATGAGGTATAGAATATAACATTTTTTTGCCATAACTCCAAAATGTCACTCTAAGCTCTGATAATTAAATAATTACCATACAACTATTTAACTAGGATACAAGCCCATGCTAAACCATATAGATGTGCTACAATTGGATATGACCAATGTTCGATTTATGGTGATAAGATATCCCACCCATTTTCAAGTAGATTTTGTATATTAGATAGGTTGCATATATAAGTAATATATCAATCCTATGCTATAAGGTATTCTATCTTAGGATACAATGTCTTCAATTAGTGGTGATTTATATACTCATCTATTAAATTAGTCAAAAGGGGACCATGAAATAAGACCTCTGTACATGGTTTTTACAAATAAGCATCAAATACCTTAGTACTTTGAAAATAAGGACATTGACCAATTATTTCTATGATTTTAGTAGTATGTGCCAAACATTGATCAAAGGTTTAGCGTGCTCAACTATGTGCTAAAATGAATCACTCTAAACTAATGGTCAGTACATCAAGATGAAAATCTAGACTAGGAAGTGTGTGAAATAATGATCACATGATTTCAATTTTCAAATGAAGTGAGGTGATATTGACTGATCTTTAAAGTAGGGGACTATTCAGAGCTCCATATCTATAGGTGAATTGAAGTTTGGAATACAGAGGGAGTGGATTATAAATATTGGGTACATTATTTTAAGTATACCCTAGGGGTTTTTCCAACTGCCTAGTATATACATAAAGAGAATTGTAAGGAAACAAAGCATTGGATGAAATTTCATAATGATTTTATTTAAACATTCATCTTTAAGAGTGATAATCTAATAAAACATTAGGCATTGAAAAATTTGAAAGCGTTTCTATGTCATAGAAGGATTGAAGACATAGATAATTTGATGGAGTCCACATCATAGTAGAACACAGCCTACAACTTGAATAATACCTTACAAACTTACCAGGAAGAGAAAATTAAAGAACCTAATAGATCGCATCCATGTCCTAGTATACAAGAATAAGATGAATCCATATCAAACTCAAAAATCAAATATATGGACCTTACAAACTTATTTGAACTAGAAAGAGAAGTTGAATAGTTACTAGAGTTGATTATAAGATAAACTCAAACACATTAATATACCAGAGAGGAAAATACAAAAATTATAAAGAGATTCAATTCTTGAGGAGGAATTCAAGATGTATCAATAACCTCTAAAGTAATATATTAGAAACATGGCCACCAAGGATGCTCTAAATATGACACAAATTGGGGATTACTAAACTCAAGCAGAGATCTTAGAAGTCATACAGCTCTTAATAGATTATCAATATGTGTTCCCTACAAATTTTATAAAATTCAAATGTGTATATCTTCCCTAGGATAAATGCACATCAAACTACAAGAGTGTGCATAGTCAATCAAGAAAAGAACATCTTGCCTGAATCCAAATATGAAGCTAAAGGTCAAAGCTAAAATAAATCACATGCACGAAGTAATAATCATCTTTCTTATAGAAAAATTTGATTGGGTAAGTCCAATGATATTAAAACCAAATAAAATAGGTGAAATGTAATTCTATGGATATTATCATAGTTTAAATTATGCTTATGTGAATGATCCCTTTCCCATATCTTTCATAGATGAAGTGCTTGAGGTTGTCACAAGACACAAGGTCTACACATTTACAGACAACTTCAGTAGTTATAATCATATACCAATCACAAAATGGGATCAATTGAAGACCATGTTTGCCACATAATGGGGCTCATTTTCCTATAAGGGAATGCCTTTCATATTGACAAATGCACCTATGATTTTCTCTAGAGCCGTAGTGATTGCATTCAAATATTTTATCTATGACTTCTTAGAAGTCTATTTGGATGATCGGGTGGTGTTTTCATTATTTAGGAATCATGTTTCCAAACTTAAATTGATTCTATAATGATGTAGGGCACTGTAGATTACCATGACTTTAAAGAATTTTTTGTTTTTTACACCCTTCAAGGTTTTATTGGGTCATACAATATGTAGCAAAGGAATTCTGGTGGACCAATCTAATATCACATTAATTTTTGGAATACCACCACTGACTAGTTCCATAGAGGTAAGATCTTTTCTAGGCCACACTGATTATCATAAAAAAATTATAAAATGGTATGCAATTATATCCGCACCCTTGGAAAAGCTATTGCATAAAGGAATGTAGTTCACATAGACAAAACCCTATCAAGAGGTATTTATTAATATAAAATAGTGATTGGTGACTATGCCAATATTGGTTTTCCTAGACTAGAGTAAGGTATTCCATGTTCATGTAGATACATCAATAATAATAGTGGGAGCCATTTTAGTACATCTAAGAGGAGGAATGGATCACCCCATCCACTTCACAAGTAGAAAGATATTAGCCATAGAAAATAATTACACTACAATAGAGTGGGAGGATTTAGAAATGGTGTTCACATTGCATGAGTTCAAGCATTACTTATTAGAAACATTATTTGAGTTATTTATAGATCACCAAGGACTATGACATTTGGTCAATAAGCTTATGCTTGGAGAAAGAATTTATAGGTGGTTGATACTTTTTCAAGAATTTTAGTTTTGTATAAGTGTTAAAATTAGAAGGGAAAATGTAAGACCTAACCATCTAAGTAGATTCTGCAATGGTTAGGAACCAGAGGAAATCCAAGATGAGTCTTCGAATGCATATCTTGTTTGAGCAACTGTAATCCTAGAAAATTTAGAATAAATTACACAATTTTTAAAGTAGGGGATTTTTACATCACACTATCAAGAGAGATAAAAGAACCAATTAATCACTAGAGCCTTACCATATACCATTATAAATAGATTTCTTTATCATCTCTTCTAGGATGAGGTTCTGTGCAGAGTAATTTTGGAATATAGACAACCATGGTTGATTGAAGAAGCACTCTAAGGACTAACTAAGGGTCATTTTATAGGAAATGTTACTGTGAGGGAGATTCTACATAGTAGGTTATGATGGCCTCATTTATTCTAGAACATGATCCAAATCAACACAAAGTGTGATTTATGTCAACAAATGATGAATCTAAATCAGAGGGATGAAATTTCATTACATATTATGCTTTCACAAAAACCATTATAATAGTGGGGGATAGATTTTGTCAACCTAATAAATTCGCCTAGTAAACACAATTATGTGCAATACATTATTATTTCAAAAATTTACTTCATGAAGTGGGTAGAAGCTACTATGATAATAAGTTGTGATGTGAAAGACACTATAAAAATTTTGTATGAAAACATCATTATTGGGTTTTGTTATCCAATCAAACTAGTAAGTGATAGGGGTTCCCACTTCCTAAAAAAATAATCAAAACTCTCACTAGTGAATAATTTACTACACACCATAAGATCACATCCTATCATCCATAGGCAAATGGCTAAGTGAAAGCTATGAATAAAGTGTTCAAGAGAATGTTTATGAAAATATTTGATGTATATCATGATGATTGGGACGACTGAATTCCTATAGTTTTATGGGCATATCGCACACACTATAAATGTGTGATAGGATTTACACCCATCTAACTAGATTATGTCATGGAGGTAGTCATGCCTTTTGAATATGTGGTTTGTAGCATATGCATCGCTCATATCATGCATTTAGATGATCAAGATTCATTAATAAATAGAATAAAAGAGTTAAATAGGATGGAAGAATAGCGCAATCAAGCATTTCAAACATAATAAATCCATAAATTCATCCAAAAATCATTTCATGACAAAAATATACACATTAAGCAATTTCAAGTGGAATAATCGATCTTATTTTATGATATCCAATTATATGAATTTCTAAGAATACTCAATATCAGATGGAAAGGCCCATATATAATTCATGAAATATCATTATTTGGGACTATGATTTTAAAGGATATATAAATCAATATTCTACCAGGATGAGTTAATGGATGTAAGTTAAATCCCTACCACTAGTAAAGTTTGATTTGTAAAGTCAAGGAGGTGATGTGATGCACCATTTTAGTTTAGGGTTTTTGTTCTTGTTGCTTTGTGTGTTTGGATTTGTTAGCTTTTATTCTATGTGATTAGGGTGTTGTGTGATTTTGGTTGAAGTAACAATAAATAGAATAAGGAATAATTTTGTAGACAAGTAAATGAAGTAATAAAGGGGTTGGTAGAGACACGTGTCATAACTAAAAAGGCTATGGTTGACAATTATTAAGTCTAGAAGATGACACATGAGATGAGATCTTAATTCTAAAATGGATAATAATTATTTTATGGTTGTTAATGATGAACCAAGTAGGATAATTAATATGGATCCCAAAATGACATTGTACATCACCATCACTAGGTGTATAGATAGGTATGGAAGAATAAAGGAATGACAGTGCATCTAATCATCAAGAGTCAAATGAGTGTTAACTCAAGATGACAAAGGCTAAATCAGAAAATAACAATATTGAAATTAGATGTTTCCATGCATGTGACCTAATGGCATCTTGATGTATTTAATGATTAGGGAGGTGAATTGTCACTTTAAAACCTATAAAAAGGTGATCAAAACTTACAAGTTGACATTATAACCATTACTAAGTTTGAGCCTAATGATTGCTTAGAGCTTAAATAACTTTTTATAATCAGAAGTATCCTCAATCTCCACACTACATAGAATATAAATACACATAATGTTGATACTGATTATGGTTGCATGAAAATAAATCAAGCTATTTACAATGGCTCAAATGGTAGACATTACAATCGGGGCCAATTTTCAACAAACCAAATTTGTAGATCTAGAAGAATATGATTTCATCAAACATGTGGAAGAACGTTTGTTTGATCAGAGAGGACCACAAGATTCACAATCCTTAATGCTCACTTAGCACAATAAAGTATACAATATAAATGTCTAAAATATTATTCAACTTCCTATTTTTGGTGATTTCAACAACATCATGTAATTATTGTTGGGGATATACAATAAGGGTAAGAGATATCTAGCCCTAGATGTTACTATTTATATAAATGAAGCTACCATGGCAAGAGTGACATGATTGATGACATGAGGGAAGACATTAACACTTCATAAATTGAAGAACCAAGCTATTTTACTAGAAATTAGAGTGGTGTAAAGAGGAGTCCCACTGAATGACATTGAAGATGTGCCTATTCATATTCTTTTAAAATGCATTACCAAATGCTTATGGTATATAGCCATAAAGGAAATGATAAAGGGTATCATCAACATTAATCATCAGATGATTCACCTCAGAGAGGAATTCAATTGGCCAGACTTCCTTGTCTCTTAAGTTTTCATGAACATTGGGAGAGTTATAAAATAGACATTCCAATATTAATTTCTAGAATTTATCTTGGTATTCACATAATGGAAAACCCCAAAGTTTTTTTTACTTATGGATGTTGATCACTGTCCTAAAATAAATTTTTAGAATCTCATCTAGAATAGAGCAGAGAGTAGATATTTTATGCATAGTCAACTATTTAGGGCCTAGTGGGAAGAAATTATTGAATTAGTGACTTATCACCCTCATATCCCACCCATGTGATGAAGTACTTAGGTCAACATGCAATTTTCATAAATATCTTACATAAAACCACCACACACATCCATGAGCTACCCAAAGTACCTAGTATTACATTACCCTTCTTTGTTGATATGGTGACTGTGCAACATGAGGTCATGCACCAAAAATAATTAGATACATGTAGAGTGATGCCTTTACATATAGTCAAATTAGATGACTCTATAGTCACTTTGTCTACTAAATAAGCCACATCTTCAGCCATAGAACCATTGGATTGCGGCAAGAAGAAGTTACCTAAAGGGAGCAAATCTCTTTCATCTCTTATATGATGTACGTGGAGTAAGACATGGGTAGAGGACCAAATTATTCCCCAAATTTCAAGCCAATGTCATTAGGATGAGATTCATATGGATGTGCAAGATGTCTATCACATGATAAATGCCAACATGGTTGGCAATTTTAATGAAAATGAATAGGGAAAAGAATATTTCTTTTAGAAAGTAATGCATATTGAGAAAACAAGTAAAATGTTTTTGAAACACCTTTGGGTAGAGCTACCTATTTTCCCATTGTCAATTATTGTGGATACTATTATAGAATAATACCTCTTGAAGGATATCACAAAATAATTTGCTATAGGGGAGTGCATGGAAGATCTTTGCATCCACAGTCATTGGATCCAATGCCTAAAAGTTCTCTAAAATTACTTCACCTGAAGAAGTGCATGTAAAGAAGATATAAATAGGAAATAGATGAAGAATAAATGGAATCATTGGATACCCTTGTGTATCTAACACCCATAGATGTTTTAATAACTTCTTCATTGCCAGAGATAGTTCCACAATATAAGAAGATGACTCTAAAGCAACCATCACACCCAAAGATGAGTGTCAAATAAAATAGTTCAAGTGTCTATGCCTACACCTACTCCCTCATAGTTTGATGATCTTATGATGTAAATTGAAGTTGTATTGGATCCAGTAACACTAGAGGAATAGAATGCTACATGGGAAGAGGCAAAAAGGGTTGTATAACATCGACAAAGGAAAGAGGAGAAGAGATCAAAGAAAGAATAAGATCAACAAATAGAGGTTGACAAATAAAAACAATGGGTTATTGTTCAACCATCATCGAAGTAAGTTGAGGCTCATCCATGAGCTAAGGATGTAAAGGTGTTTCCTAAATTGGATGAAGTGCAACAAGTGTAATAGACATATGAGGAGGAACTGCATAATAAGGTTATTGAGGATGACAACACTAAAAGGTAGAAAATCACCAATGAGGCAACCAAACAATAGGCTTCAAAAGAGGAAAATGAAAGGCAAGTTGCTTCTAATACAACCAAGAAGAAACTTGATGAATAAGAAAAGCAGAAGAATAAGAACAAAAATAAGAATAATAATAAAGGAAAGAAGACAAGCTAGGTGGAATAAAGAAGAAGAGGAAAGGAAGCAAAAATAAGAAGAGGAATAAAATAAGAAATCTGACATATCAAAGAAAAGGCAAGAGTAATAAGAGTAGAATCAACATGAAGAAGATACTATGAAGAAATAGGCCACCAATTTAGAACAAAAGAGGAAAGATGATAAAGAAGAGGTTAAGCACAAGGCTTCCACTAAAGTAACTTAGAATAACATAGATGAATCACATCAAAGGATAGGGTAGGAACCTGTGCAGGTAATGGCAGTGTAGGTGGATGCATAATAAGAGATGATAAAATTAGAGATATTGGGTGCCCAAAAATTCACATCAACTATGAGCACCACACCCCTACCACAAGTTCCTTCTTCAACACCACTTAGCTTGAGTCTCTATATGTGGGTTGTTTTAGCTTCCTTATCTTGGTGCACCACCTTCTCCTTTCACATCACACCCTTATAGTAGGCTTTGAACACCATGGCTACTTCTATTTTGGCACTTATTCTAGATACTATAGAGGCCTCTTTGGATGTATCTCAATTACCACTGATAAATGAAGGGGCAATAACATTTCAAGATTCCATTGCCCAATAAGTTATATATTTTTAATAATAAGTGCAAAGCCTAGGCCTAGAAAATTCTAGCTTACATCAATAGATGTACAAGTCTAATGAAATAATTAAATATGCCTACCCTAGATTGGTCAAAGATGCCATTGGTGATCATCATCTCTCCAATCATGAACATGTACTATTTTTTCTCACTCCATTAGTTATTGACTAGCTATCTATTGAGAAAGTTGACTAACTCTAGGTATAGGGCCAAGTTGTCAAGGCTAAGACTAAGATTTTATTTGAGCTCCTTATAGTTTATCGACAAGACATCTCTTAGGCTACCACTCAAGAATGACAAGTTGTTTATTACCTTTTAGATTGAAAGAAACAACTAGATGACACATGTGGCTTTACACACCTAGAGTTTATATAGGTAGATAAAACCCAAACTATTATGGATGATAGTGCAACTACTTTTAACTAGATGGATGACATTTTATATGGTTATAACAGTGCCCATGATATTGTTATGTAGTATCTTAAGAATTGATAAAACCAAATTTTGTGAAATACCTTTGTTAGAGTACAAGTATAGTGGTAGGCAAACAAATTTAATGATCTACTACAAGATATTAATATGAAGGTATCCACTACCAAGGCCAAGTTTGATAACACTAAATATTATGACCTATTCCAGATCATTTTCACTTAGTTTCCTTTACATGTTTTATGTTTTATTCAAGAGTTTTAATTGGACTAAAAGGCACTCAATGTTGATCTTGATACATTTGATTCTTTGATCATGCCCTTGATTAACACTATCATATTCATTCTTCCCAAATAACTTATGGTCATTCTCTAACAAAAATAGAGTGTTCTTTCTTCTTTTGCACTACCTTACCCTTATGTTGGTCCTCAAGACTCACCATCATCAATAAGCTAGGTAACGTTGACTATCAATTTTGAAATTTTGGCTTCAAGTTTTTTACTTTTATTATCAGTTGCAATCATAAGTTTTATAAGACCAAGATGGTTGAAAACTCATAAAATATAGCCCCTTGGCACACCATTTGACGAGTGTTATTTAACTCCTCATTTAATCAATGTTCAATTGATATCTTATCAACTAGGGTTGGTGTCCAAAGTTGTCTATAGTAAGGTGTAGGATGGTAGATCTAAAAGTCTGCTTGTGGGGGTGTTTGATGGTCCTATTCTAACTTTGACTAATGAAAAAAATGTGTCTTAAACTACTTGATTCACTCTTTTGCTGAAAAGGAAAAGATGTAAATATTTAATCAAATAAATCCACTCTTTTCCTTGAAATTAAAGTCACACTCCTATTTAAGCTTGCATGGAAATGGAGATGTTTAACTTAAAAAGGAAATTTGATTCACACGTTTGCTGTAAAGAAAACACACTTTGCTTGGAAAGGAAATAACTTTGGAATAAGAAAATGCCTTTTGAACTATGAATTTATTTTGATGTTTTATGAATGAATGCAAACATTAGCAAAATTCTTATTAGTTATAACAAAGAGTTAATATAACTTAACATAAGTACCATACACAATTCAGGGTTCTAAGAAGAGTGGGCTATTTCTCCTATCAAAATCAGGAACAAAGATTAATTAATGCTATAAATTAAAGTGATAATTCATAAAACTAAAATGATTACAATCTATCTAAAAATTTTAATATGCTTGTACATATCTTTTATCTATTCTCTTTTAATAACAAAAGTCTTATATTTTATGCTAATATAATCAACTCAAAATAGGATGCAAAGAGATAGGATTCCTTGGTCGATCCACTCATCCAAAGATAGGAGATTGGATTTCCAAGAGATCTAATTATTCTAATGAAATAGATATACTATCCTATAATAGTATTAAGATCCAAATATATACAACTTTATCAAAATAAAATCCTACAAAATAGTAGGTGATTATTTTCCTCATTTGACTCCAACTAGAATGATTCTCTCTCATCTTATCTAACCATCAGGTTTCCTATTTATATCTTTATCTTTATAGAATCCATATAATTGACCCTATAGAGTCGGTAGGAATGAGCCTGCAAAGTCCGTAGAAAAAAGCCTATGGAGTCCATAGAGGCAAGCCTGCAGAGTCCATAGAAACAAGCCTATGCAGTCCATAGAAACAAGTCTATGCCATCCTTTGAACTGATTTCATTCATGATGATTTCTTACTATTTCATGTTGGTCCTCCCATGTACTCATATGAACACACGTATCTCAAAAACACAAAAAAATGGACTTGTAGAGTTCGTAGATACATTCTGTATGAGTTTGTACTTCTACTAGATGAAGATCAAAATTGAACTTTCACTATACATCACCTATGTCTTCTCTTGAGCATTTTTCACAACAAAAATCACTAAAACATGATATGTATTAGACATTAATGACAAAGTAAAGGTTTAGTCTTTAGTTCAATATAAACAAGACAAGTATCTACTTTCCATGTAATAGCTATCTAACAATCTATGATTTGCATAAGAAAATATATTTAGAGAGATAAATTGAGGGAAATAATATATCAATAATGAGCCATATTTTGAGCTCATCATCTCTTTCAGGATTTATCTTTTATAAGTCCCATTACAAACATTCATTTGCATTCATAGCTCTTGCATCTACTTTTCAAACTCTGACTCAAATCATAGTCATCAAATTCTTTTGTTATATGCTTGTAAACCCCTGATATTCTTGAATCATTTGTTTCTATGTATTGAATTAATCATCTGATTGTGGATCCCAACTCTACCATCCTAGAATAGGTATGATCAATAAAGGGGGTCTATATCTCATTCCAATCTATTTCTTTTCTCCCCCAGAGTTTATTGCCTCTATTAATATTTCTAAAATTGAGGTAGCTCTCCTCATACTCCATCTTAAGTTATTTGGAGACATGACCTCTCATCTTCTACGAGGCACTGAAAGTTGGTCCCACCTTTTCACACTTGTATTCACCACTAAATCAAAACTCTATCTTGAAAATAAGACAAGAAACAACAAAATCATATAAATCTTGTAAATAATGAGTTTTAACTTCATCACTTAAACAAGCATAGTTAAAATTCTTTCTAATCAATTTAGGGATAGAAAAGATTGGTCTGATATACAATCTTGTAGTCTTAGCATGATTTGTATACTCCTCAAATCTGCTTTTCCATGCTAGTTGATTTTTGAATGTAGAATGTAATGCCCTTAGTTTAAATTTTCCTACATAAAGGTTTATCAAGAACTTATTGGGCTCATGGTCTCCTATGATCAAATCATGCAAATAAAACTCACAAAGCAAATCATGTTGATCAGGTTCAGCACTATAGAAAATTTCTAGAAATGTTGTTGGTTGTAAAATATTGTAAGGAAGATGACAAGATATCCTCAAAAGTTATCATCTATAAAATTGTTCAAATAAAAACAAACTATATGTAGGAGAAGGATTCCTACATGCCAAAAGAGATTCCCCTAATTTGCATGCACCCTACAAATTTTCTTCTAAATCTTGGACCTTAGCTTCTAATTCTTTCTTTTCATTTTCCAATATTTTGTTTGAAGAAGTTGCAATTTTTTTTTTTTTTTTGAGTATAGAATATTCTTATTCAATTTGATTTAGAGTTTTTAAGGTAGGAATACTTGGACAACTTGTTTGACAACTTCAGTCAACAAATATCTTAGGAGGAGAAGGTGCAACATTAGAAGGTGCTTTGGAAGAGCTGACCAAACTCTGCAATCTCTTATTATCCTTCTTCATATTTTCTACATATATACAGAGGTCTATTTATGCACTTTCATTTTTATTTATTATTTCTTTTAATCTTTGAACTTCTGTTACATGATTGGCAGATGTTGTGTCCAATTTTTGTCAGTTGTTTATTGTTGCTCTAGAACTTGAGCTTTAGAAAGCTTCAAGGTTAACTGCATAATAGGATTATTTAGATTAGATGACTCTCCTTTTTCATTTGTGCATATAGTTTTCCTTTATTCATTGTAGTTTCAACTGAAACATGTGGTTGTTCCACCATACTTGATTCCTCTGCCATGATTAGCTATTCTATTATGATTGGAGAGTTCCTTTCAAAAGGATTTTCTTCAACATCTAGAGTTTCAAGGATATTTTGATGTATGGAGAAATGAGATACCATTTTTAGACTATCTATAATGTCTACAGCCTCTTATTCATCTTCATCTATCAGAATTAACCTTCTCCTTCTTTTGGTCACTCTCTGAGCTATACTCGGCTGTCTTTCCTTTTCAATCATCAAACCCTCAGTCTTCTCAAGTTCTATAGAAACTTTTTATTTTAACTTTCTTCTTCCTAACAAGGGAATTAGTTGCATTATAGATTTTTGAGGTTCTTGTGGGGACCTTGAAACTACAAGAATTTGAGACCTTGTGATTCTTCTTGAAGAAGAAGAAGAAGGGATTTTTTTTTTTTGACTATAGTTTGTGATTTCTTCTTTGGAGTTATTTTCTCAACTGATGTTTTAGGTGGAGTTGAATTTTCTTCTGATAAATTTAAAGTTTATTATGTAGGTAGATTTGGAATTCGTTGTGTTACACTATTCTTAAATTCCTCCCAGACCTCTTGTCCTCCCTAAAGGACGTGATGTTGGATAATTGGGTGAATAAGGCCATGGTGCCTAAGAGTAGCATTAGGAGTTATAGTCATAATTTGAAGGGAACCATATAAGAAGGATGGGAGGTTAATCTTGTAATGAGGGTTTTGCCTCCTAGATTTAAGTTGTATTAATATTTTCATGTCATCTCCTCCTAAAAGATTGTTTTGCCCCTCACAAATGATATACTTAAGTACCCACTTGGCTACATATTTCCAAGGTTCAAGAAGTGAATTTTTATGAATCCCTTTTGATTTCATTTTAGAATATATTAGACATGAATTTTCAGTCTGCTCATTACCATTAAACTAAATAATTAAATTATTAAATGGAATTCTGCCTATCGCTCTCATTCCCTCTTCTATAACTTGTATGATTTGACTTATAATTTGAGTTGAAATAGGAATAACAATGCCTTTAACAACTAAAAACTTAGGGGTGAGATTAGTGATGAATTCTCTTACCATTGTTTCTTGGAAACCATAGAACTTTTTAATGAAAGGTAGCCAGCCATTTGCTCTAAACACTACCATAGAAGCTTTCTCTTTGTGAAGCTTTGCTACATTCTTCAGCTTTGATCTCATTTTTTGTCCCATTTCTACTCAAATTTATAGAAAACTATATTTTTTGAACTTAGAATAAGGTTTAGACCAGCTTCTATTGAAATTTGTAGCTAATAATCACTGAGGATCTATAGAAATGAAATATTTTGTGTGAAACTCCACAGCTTCATGAGTCCATAGTTTAACATGATTAATTTATACAGTTCAGCACCTCACATTTCTACAGAGTGTGCCAACTATTTTGTCAAATTATTAAAAATTAGATGAAATAATGATGTGGTACTTTGATGGTGATAGCTATTTATCATTTCATTTACAACCCCTTTATGATGTCCTATCATTATAATTATTGATTACATAATTGATTGTACCAAAGTTGCATAGGTCATCATGAAATAGATGTACATCTTTGTCATCTTGTTTGTATGCTTATCCATTATGGTATTTGTCATGTCATTCTATTTTAGAAGGCTCAAGTTTGGGTCATCTTCATAAAATAAATCTTAATTAAATCAAAGATAATTAGTTAAATAAACATAAATAAATAAAATATATGTCTCACTTATTTTTGACCTTGGATTTATCCTGTGCTCACCATTTGTCATACACAAATAAGTTTGCATGGATTAGTCAATAGGTGTTGAAAAGAACAAATTTTATTGCATAGAGAAGACTAATCATAGTGACATGATGAGATTCTTATTTTTCTTATACATTTTGTTTTTGCCCTTTGGCCAGGCATTGCTGGTTTTCTAGCCAAAACTTTTTTGCAATGCATAGCCAGCCAACAAGCTGGTTTTTTGGACATGCATTGTCAATAATGTCCTTGGAAGAATTTTCACTATTGATATATATATATATATATATATATAGAATCCTCCAGAATAGATACTTAATTTGAAATAGTTTCTCTAGAAGAAGTAGAGTCATCCAAAAAGGCTACTTTATCTTTTACCTTTTAAATAAATTCTTATTTATTGAGAGGTTTCTGATAAAGCTTCAATCTATGTTCATTGACTAACAGATATCTTCTACTATCATCAATAGGTATTAGCTTAACAAAACTTTTTTCAAAGACCTCCTCAATCTAATAAGGTCCCAACTACCTCATTTATAGTTTTCTTTTAAAATATTGAAATTTAGAATCAAATAACAGTGCCCAATCTCCTTTCTAAAACTTTCATTACTTGATCTATGAATCATGCCAAACTTTTCTTTGATGTTGTACCAATTCAGTTCTTTGTAGTGCTTCCATTCTCATCTCATCAATTTGATTAAGTTGTAAGAGTCTTTCTTTATGTATTTATTCTAATTCAATCCCTACTTCTACAGTTGTTTTCAAAGTTTTTAATTTAAATTAAACAGAGAATAAGGGTTTCTTACCATAAACCAATTTATAAGGTGAAAATCTAGTTATTTTTCAAGTAGTATTATAGGCCCAAATAGCTTATGGTACCTTATTTATCTAATCCTTTCTATTGGAATTAATAACCTTAGTTAAAATGGTTTCCAATTCTCTGTTGATGACTTCAACTTGCCCATTAGCCTGTGGATGGTATGGAGATTTTTTTTTATGTTGAGTTTGATATACTTGCATGAAGTGATTTATCATATTTGACATGAACTGTGTTCCTTGATCTAAGACTATCTCCCTTAGAGCACCAAACCTTTGCATGATTTTAAAATATAATAAATTAGCTACCATCTCTTCTCTTACATGAGTTAATACTTCCACTTCCACCCACTTGGTCACATAGTCTGTACATATTAGGAGATATTATTTTCCTCTGGAAGAAGGATCCATAAGACCTATAAAATCAATTCCCTATTTTTCAAATGGTTCTAAAACCAGTTGAAGTTGAGGGTTCAGAGGCATCTCTATTGAAAGATTGGTTGTCTAATTCTCTAAAAAGCATCACAATGTCTGATATATCTTTTTACTTGCTGATGAAGGTGAGGCCAATAGTATCCTGCTCCTAGGATTTTGTGTATGGTTTTTTGAGCTGAGTAATGACTTCCTCTAGGTTCATCATGACAAGATCTGATGTTATCATAAGCTTTAACATTTGTCTTACACTTACGAGACACATGGTCAGGTCCAAGTTTGAATAGCATTCCATTAATCCATTTAAAAAAACTTTCTTTGATTAAATGCTTCTTTTCTTTTTGTGAAAATTGTAGAAGAAACTTTCCTGTGGTGAGGTAATTGGCTATATCAATAAAATATAGAGATTTTGATGAAATAAAACATGGTTAGTCATCTTTCACTAGATTTTCCCCATTTGTAGTGTTCATTCTTAACACAAAATCAGCAACCACATTAGAATTTCTTGATTTATCTATAATAGTAACATAAAATTCTTGTAAAAGCAAAAAACCATCTAATAATCATACCTCCCATAATTAGTTTATTAGTAAGATATCTAATAGTTGAATGGTCTGTATAGACAAATACCTTGTATCTCATTATGTAGTGTTTGAATTTGTTAATTGCATAGACTACAACTAAAAATTCCCTCTCAGTTATGATGTAATTTCTCTCAGCAGATGTCATGCTTTTTCTAATATAATATATAGCATACATGCTATCATCGTCATCTTTTTGTCTAAGGACTACTCCAATTTTTGTATTGGGTGCATCTGTGTATATATGGAATGGTTGAGTCTAATCTGGTCCTCTCAATATTGGAGCGGTAACAAGTTTAGCTTTGATGGTCTCAAAGGCCTAGTAGCAACTATCACTCCATTCAAATGTACTATCTTTTGTAATCAAGGCAAACATAGGGGTAGCTATTTGGCTAAAATTATCTATGAAGCATCTATAGTAATTAGCATGTCCAAAAAAACTTTTAATTTTAGTTTGTGTTTGTGGGATGGGTAAGTTGGAGATTATTTCAACCTTATTTGGATCTACTTGAATGATTTTTGTAGAAATATGGTGTCCCAACACTATTCCTTCATATATCATCAATAAATATTTCTTATGGCTCAAAGATAATTGGTGTTCTTCACATTTGATCAATATTCTTTTCAAATTGGTAAGATCCTCTTCATAAGTTCCACCATGAATGATGAAATAATCCATATATTCTTGAACATAGTCATTTATAAGGTCAGATAATATTAATAAAACTACTCTTTAGAAGGTTTTTAGAGCATTACAAAGTATAAATATGAGTACTTGGTAATCAAAATTTCCTCAAGGGTAGGTAAATATGGTTTTATCTTGATCTTTAGTTACCATCGTTATCTAGTTATACCCACTAAACCCATCTAGAAAATAAAAATATCTTTTTCTTTCCAAGTTGTCAAGAACTTGATTAATGAAAGGTAGAGGAAAATAATCTCTTAGTGTTGAGTTATTTAGTTTTCTATAATCTACACAAACCCTTAATTTTTTATTTTTCTAGGGCATAATTACTAGGGTTGAAACCCACTGGCTATTTGAGATGGGATAAATAAACCCAACTTCTAGAAATTTTTGGATCTCTATTTTAACTATCTCCTTTAATGATAGGTTTAATCTTCTTTATGGTTGTCTGACCAGTTTGATAGTTTCCATGTAAATGTGATGAGTTTATGTGTTGGGGTGAATTCCCTTCATGTTGGTATAATCCCAAGCAACAGTCTTGGTATGTCTTTCCAGTACTTCAAAGAGTTGATCTTCCTCTTAATTTGTTAACCAACTATTGATGTTCAAAATCTTTCTAGGTATTACCATGATTGGTTTTATGCTTGGGTAGTTGGATTTTATTTTCTTGAATTCACTAATCAATAAATTCAGAGGATATGGATGAGGAAGTAGCTTATGAAATATGGTTACATTATCAACAAGATCTTCAAGAGGAATCAGTCTTGCTAAAGAATAATGGAATGCATCTAAGAAATGAGTTTGCTATTGTTCTATCAATTTTCACACACTTTCTTGAATCAATCCATGATCATATGGTGAGGAAACAATAGAAGAAGTAGAAGTGGAGGTTTCATAATATTCTATCTGACCCAAGAATCCTAAATTGAGGTAGTCTGTAGTTTTTTGGACTGGTAGAGTCCATAGATTTTAGACTAGCAAAGTCTGTAGCTTTCAGACTAGTAGAGTCCATAGCTTTCAAACTGATAGAGTCCATAGATTCTAGGTATATGTCTCCATTCAATTCTTTCAAGTGTTTTATAACTATGATCATAGCTAAGGAGGAAATGTTGTTTGATGTGTTGTCTGATTCATCCACCCAAAGTTCTTGTATGTGATTTGTTGATGGTTTTGAAGGAGGATACAAAGAGATGCATTTGGATTTTAATCCATTATAAATGGTCATGTCTCCTGACCTACAATAAATTAATTCTACTATAATAGCCAACCATGGTCTACCTAGGATTATGGGATATCCTAGATTCTTTGTTTTAGGTTGTAATACCATGAAATCTACTGGATATTCCCAAGACTCTATTAGTACTTCCACATTTTCTATAGTCCCTTTTAGTTTAGTTATAAATTGGTCCATGATTTTAAGAATGGTATTTGTGGGTTGCATTCTCATAAGCGATAATGTATGGAGATTATTAGTTATCATAACATTAATTACTACTCCCAAATCTACCAAGATGTTAGGAATTTATTTACCTCCGATTGTGACTATTATCACTGGGCTTCCTAGATCTACATATTTTGAAACTAATAATTTTTTGATAATAAATCAACAACTTTTTTGTCAACATGAATGGTTTCTGGATATTTTTCTCTCTTCCTAGGTGTCTTGATACAAAGGTTTTTGATGATCTTGTTCAATGCAGGAATATCCCTAATAACTTGTAATAGGGGTACCTCAATATTGATCTTTTGTAACTCATGGATCAAGTTTGATTCTGGTTTAACATCAATTTCTTTTAATCTTTTAGAAAAAGGAACTACTAGTGTAGTAGTGTTTTTTTGTTTGCTTCAGGGCTCATTTTGATTTTAGCTTCTCTAGTGTTTAATTGAGATGATTCTATTTTTTTTAATCAGGTATCTCAAAAATGAGAACTAGAGGTTTTTGTATAGTTTTCCCTGATCTTAAATGTATGTCTAAATAATTAATATCTCCAACAATCATTATCTCTTCCTGTTCATTAACATAAATAACTACTAGTTGTTTATTTTTTGGATTTGCTATTGGTTGTGCAGGCATTGAGGGTTGATTGATTTGCCTTTGTTGCTAAATAACTAGGGGTGGCATTATATTTTTTTGTTGAAGTGGTATTTTTGGTAGGGTGAATTGTTGTTGTGGATTCCACTGTGGATTCCATTATTGATATTGATGTGGCATCCATTGCTATTGTGGTACCTATTATTGTTGTGGCTATGGCTGTGGCACCATCCATGGGGGTGTTGGCATCCGATCTTATCCTACCCATGGATTTTAAATTAATGGAATTTAGGGTTGATTCCAAAAAGGTGAAGGAACTAAAATATTCCATGGTGCCATCCATGGATTAACTAGGTTTCTTACATTAAATTGTCCTTAAGCCTAGTTTTATGGGGCAAAGTTTTATCTCTAGATATAATTTACTTCTTCATTGGACTAGACATGTGTTTTCATTTAATTTTTTAAAATAGGTAGAAGGGTGGAATGTTTGGTATCATGATTTGTTGCATCATAGATCACACATGATGAAACATTGGTTTTATCTAGGGGGTAGTCTCTAAGGGCATGTTTTTATCTGCACTTAAGATAGTAGATTGCTAAGAGTTTTTTTGCATTTGACTTAGCTTGAAGGTCATCCAAAATACTATTTAGTGTAACTAAAATATCCTTCTTTAGATTAGAAAATTATTCCATTAGCTTACCCACTTCATTAGATTTCCCAAACCTTCCTCTCCTAATTCTGGGTTTTATTCAAGAGTAGTTGGTACAAAGCTCAAAAATTTGATTAAAAGCCAAATTATTTATATCTCCACCTCCCATCAAATTTAAGGCATCTCTAGTATCTTCATCTAACCCTTTTAAGAAAACCAATTTTTAAACTCCTTCAGTGAGTGGATAATTGCTTCTTTTATGAGTGAACATGAATCTATCAAAATAATTCTCTAAAGATTCATCCTCATTCTATTTTATTTTGAATAAATCCTCTTTTCTTTCTCGCACTCGACAGTAATCTAGATACTTGTTTAAGAATTATGTCTCCATGTCATCCCATGTTCTAATAGAATCACTAGGTAAACCCATGAACCATCTCATAACTACATCTTTAAGTATAGAGGGAAATAGTTTTAATTTATGGATATCTATTATGTAATCATAGGTTTGACATAGCACCTTAAACTCAAATAGGAATTGATCAGGATCTTCTATAGATCTTTCCTAGAAATTTGATAGATTATTTGGTGAAATATTTTTCATGGGGGTTTGATCTTTAGGATCTGCAACAATATGATAGGAAAAAGTCCTTCCTAGTTGTGAAAGTTGTTGATTTTATGGATTTTGTTGGAAGGCCATATTTTCTTATTCTGATGATGTTTTAAGACTTGGATTATCTTTCCACTGAATATTTGTGGTATCATTTATGGGTTGTTCAAAGTTCTCAAAATTTTATTCAGCTATGGATTTTTGAAATGCTTCTTCTAAGTCCTTGGCAATTTTTAAATAATGTCTTCCTGTAAGAAATTGATCCTGAGGAATTTGTTCTATAGGGCTTGCTTGTGGCAATGGACTCATTTCTATCCAAGTTTCTGAAGATTCTTGTAGATAGGTTTCACTCATAACTTTCAGTTCACTACTCAAAGATGTTGAAGGAGTTTCAACTTTTTTTTTGTGGGAATTTTTGGATGAATCGTCTTTTAGAATCTCTATGATGGTACATCAATTTATTGATTTTTTTAGGATTTTATGATTTTTACATTTTTTTCTATTTTTTTCACTCTAGACCAATAATTATTACCTTACTAACACCTTGTTCCCTAAAAATGGTGCTAAAAATGATGAATGTTATTTAAATAATTATTTAATCAATGTTCAATTTGTGTCTTATCAACTAGCACTGGTGTCTAAAGCTATCTGCAGTAAGGTGTAGGATGGTAGATCTAGAAGTCTGCTTATGGAGGTGTTTAATGGTCCTATTCTAAATTTTACTAATGAAAGAAATGTGTCTTAAACTACTTGATTTAGGATGTAACTATTTAATCAAATGAATCTACTCTTTTGCTTGAAAATAAAATCACACTCCTATTTATGCTTGCGTGGAAATGGATATGTTTAACTTAAAAAGGAAATTTGCTTCACACATTTGTTGTAAAAGAAAACACACTTTTCTTGGAAAGGAAATGACTTTGGAATAAGGAAATGCCTTATGAACTATAAATTTATTTTGATGTTTTATGAATGAATGCAAACATTAGCAAGATTATGATTAGTTATAACAAAGAGTTAATATAACATAACATAAGTACCATACACAATTCTTGGTTCCAAGGATAGTGACCCCTTGCTCCTCTTAGACTTAGGAACAAAGATTAATCAATGCTAGAAATTGAATTAATAATTCATACAACTGAAATGATTATAATTTGTCTAAAACTTATAATATGTTTGTATGTATATTTTATCTATTATATTTTAATAACAAAAGTCTTACATTTTATGCTAATATAATCAACTCAAAATAGGATTCAAAGAGATAAGATTCCTTGGTCAATCCACTCATTCAAAGATAGGAGATTGGATTTCCAAGAGATCTAATTATTCTAATGAAATAGATATACTATCATATAATAGTCCTAAGATCCAAATATATACAACTTTATCAAAAATAAATCCTAAAAAATAGTAGGTGATTATTTTCCTCATTTGACTCTAGTTGGAATGATTCTCTTTCATTTTAGCTAGTCACCATCTTCCTCATTTTTAGATTTGTCTTTACAAAATCTATAGAATTGACCCTGTAGAGTCGATAAGAATGAGCCTGCGGAGTCTGTAGAAACAAGCCTGTGGAGTCTGTAGAGACAAGCCTGTGGAGTCAGTAGAAACAAACCTATGCCATCCTTTGAACTAATGCCATTCATGATGATTTATTACTATTTCATGTTGGTCCTCCCATGTACTCATATGAAAACATGTGTCTTAAAATCATGAAAAGAAGGACCTGTAGAGTTCATAGATTCATTCTATATGAGTTCATAGTTTTATTGGATGGAGATCAAAATTAAACTTTCACTATACATCGCATGTGTCTTCTTCCTAAGAATTCTTCACAACAAATCACTAAAACATGCTACGTATTAGACGTTAATGAAAAATTAAAGGTTTAGTCTTTGGTTCAATATAAATAAGTCAAGTATCTACTTTTCATGTAATAGTTATCTAACAATCTATGATTTGCATAAGATAATATCCTTAGAGAGATGAATTGAGGGAAATAACATGTCAATAATGAGCCATATTCTGAGCTCATCACCATTTAGTTGAAAACCCTCAAGGGTAGTTAAGTGGTGCATATGGAGTGAAAACTAATAAATAATGTTTCATGCAATTACTATAAATCTTGATTAGCTCTCTCTAGTTTTGGGAGCATTCTCTCTTCATACCATATCCTTCATATTGGTGAAGTTATCTCAGGGTGATCCAATATTTTAAGTTTGAGAGAATGTTAACAGGAGATTATGTGAGCTTCACAACACATGGAGCAAAATTGACATATCAAATGGGTAACAATTGGTTGTAAGTTTTTTTCTTGTTAAACTATTCCTAGATTTAAAACATATGCATGTTTTTTCAACAACTTGGATAATGCACTGATAGTGGGTTATAATAGAAACTACTTGAAAGTTACAAATAATTGTGAAGATACTACAAATTAACCTCTGTTGGAAGGAATTATATTATTGTTAATATTTTAATTATTATTAAACACATTCTTGATCATAGTATATCCTATTGTTATGCTTGTAAATATATTATTACATTTTTCATGTAAGACTTGTTCCATAATATGTTTGTAATCAGAGTCTTATTAGAATGTGTGAAGCGTAAGTAAGAAATGGATAAGTTGTATCTGAGTGTAGGATCATATATATGTATGTATATATGTATGTATATAGATGTGTGTGTGTGTGCATATACATATATGTATGTATATATGTATGTATGTATGTATGTATATAAATATATATGTATATATGTATATACATGTAAATACATATGTACATAGATATTTATATACATACATACATACATACATACATACATACATACATACATATACATATATATATATATATGTATGTATGTATGTATGTATATACATATATATGTATACATACATACATACATACATACATACATACATACATACATATATATATATATATATATATATATATATATATATATATATATTTGGGTATTTATTTTCTATGAAGGGTTGTATTTTCAATATGCTTCCTATTATAGTTTTCTTAGAAACCACAATTTTTTTTAAGTAGTATTAGTTGTTTTAAGTACATTATATATGTTTGAGTCTCTACGCAATCCTTGTTATTTGTATTCTCGTTATGATAATCATTCTTTTCTCTCATTTTTATGAAGTGTTAAGTTATTCTCATAATTAGTATGTTTTGAGAAATCTCAGGAACTATTGCTAACAATTGGATTTGGCAAGTGTAAGACCCACTTAATATTAGATAGCATATGGCATGACATTCATAGAGGCACTGTAATCAACCAATTATTCTTTCCCTTTATTATTAGAATTTTTTTTTTAAATAAAATCCCTTTGATCAACCATTTATAACAATTCAAACATAGTGATATTAGCTTTGGTTTTCTTCAAATCTTCCACAATGTCGTATCTAGGTTTGGCTTGTTCTTGCTATTTATTAGGTGGAGTATGTGCTAAATATTTATTTGGCTGACAAGAGATGGGAGGCCCTTTAAATGGGGTATGATTATTGTTTGATTTCACATCAGGTGCAACCTAAGTGTTGCTTGAAGGAGTAGAGGCATTCAAATGATTAGCTGATTTATGCCTAAACTGATAATTTTTCCCTCTTTAGAACTATCTAAAAGCATGGATCTCATCTGAATTATCTTTGGGCTCATTTTCATCCTCAAATGGAAATTTATAAGTCTCCACTACTAAAGCAGTGTCTAGGCTTCCTCTATCTTGGTTTATATTTTCACCTGGAGTAGGTACTATTTCCATGTTATCTACCTCTTTTTGAAAGTTGTTAGAGGTAGCTATAAACTCAACATAATTGGTTTTTATACACTCAATTATGTTATACAATCTGCACCAAGTGTCTAAATCCAAGTCTATAAAATTCACTGAATGATAAGCATTGTTGTTGTTTTGATTGCCACTTTCAAGAGGACTGGGCACATTTCTATCATTAGGTCAAGTATTCCATTATCTATTAAACCTCTATAAGTTGAAATTATTTACTTTATTTTCATTTTGGTTTGAATTATGAGACCCTTATCTATGTATATTGATTACATCATTGGATAAGCATTGAATTATTTGCCTCATCTTGCATATCTTGGGGTCTATGCCATCATTTGGCTAATTCATAATTCATTGTTGTGGGTTCACCAGATGTGCATTAATATTTAGAAAAATTGGGGTAGTAGATAGTGCTAGATCAAGGGTGTTATTGATAGTGGGTTTAATGTTCAATAATGAAGTTATTACCAATGGGTTTATACTAGATGCAACATAGCCACTAATACTTAGCATGGAAACCATAATATTGTAAGCAACTAAGACAATCTAATCACTAGTTATCTATGGGAAAGCATGGTTTAGAGGCATGTAGGGATGACCACTAAGCATTTATTTCATTGGTGTTAGGCTATACAATAGGTTCAATATTTTATACAAGTTTTCTAGGGTGGGGTTTATTAATGGAGTGTCTTAACTGAGAGCTTGATTAATCATGAGGACATGGTTATAATATCTTTATTATATTAAAGATGGTAAAGCACCTATGTTATATCCTTGAGGTACCATATAATGTTCTATGTTCATAGATTTGTTATAGGCCAATGATAGGGATATAATTATAGTTAGCGTTCTTCTAAGGAATATTGATATCAAAACATCCATAGACCTCAAATAGGATTTGGATGACAGGGCCCTTTGCTAATATATAGAGGTATTTCAACCTCTAATAAAGTTTGTAAAACTAAGCATTAAGCATGCCCATGGGTTCATTTGATTCTTTGTTAGTGGCTATAAAATGATTATATAGAATAAAAGAGTTGATTATGAAACTAAAATGGTTCACAAAGATATTTTTTAGGCCATCCCAAATGGTTACAAACCCGTTTTCTAATCCTAAGTACTAGGCATAGGTAGTCTCCCCCAGTTAATAAGGAAACAATATGCATGCAATATCTTTATGTTGCACCTATTATATGCAATTAAAAATTCATCATGTTTATGGATTAATCCTAGATTGGATAAGATAAATCACACCTACTCTTACGATTGGGATACACTTGTTAAGCAAGAGCATGACCAATATGGGGATCTACTAGACCTGATTAGGGGATCACTTGTATCACTTGGCACAACACGTGATGCTAGGAAGGGTTCCAAAGACTAAAATATAATACAATCACACAACAATGCTAATGGAGTCCTAAGGTTTAAAATTTTCACTTTATTATAATAAAAAGAAAACAAAATCTAATCTAGTGCACACCAAAGCTTGTGGCACAAAGTGAGTGTTAAAAACAATAAAACAAATAAATACATTAAACATGTATTAAAAGACATATACTCACGTCAATGTATATGAAATCCTAAATACATGGAGAGAAGAAAATATAAATGCATTATCATTCTAGTCTTATAAAGGAGAAATAAAGCTAGGAATACTTACATTTGAGGATGAACCTATTGAGCCTCAATCTCTCCCTTGGCCAAGGTGATTCATAAGAGATTGTTGTGGTATGTAAGGATAACCAATATAGATTATCTCTAAGATGCATAACCTATCTATGCATCCAAAAGACTTTTATACAAGATAAGATCCATATCTGCAAAGAAAGTATGGTACCCTAAGCTTTATTCCTCAAGTATAATGGTCAATAATTAGATGTTCTCTCATACTTCTTCACTAATATTTCTTCTCTTATGAATGGTGGGAAATAAACTTGTATATATAGGTATATCTTTCCCTAAATCCTTCTAGGAACATCAGATATATAGGGTCAACCCAATCAACCCCGTGTGTTTTTAAGAACAAATCACTATGTTTGAGTTAGGTTGGTCAAAAGTCTAACAAGCCAAAAAAGTGAAAATACCCATAAACTATACTAAGTTGACCTAGTACAACCGACTAACCAAAAAGGTGTTAAGACAAGAAAAAGAGGAATGGAAAGAATAAAATATTGGAGGAGGTAGGACTAAGAATAATAAACTTAGAGTAAATGATTGGAGGATTCAAGTGTGTAGATGGAAAGTGGTATAAGTGACAATAATCTTACGAAGCACCGATGGTTTGCCCACCCCTTTCCTGACGCATCCCTTAAGGCATGCACTTAGAGAGATTGAGACTCAATAGGTTCTTGCAAGATAAAAAGTGTCATTAATAAATAACATTTTGAAAATATTATGTGTATACATATGCCCCACTTAAATCTCATCATGTGTCATGTAAGTGTAACACAGGATGGTGTTTTGAGATAAAACATGATAACACACAAAATTGATGCTAAGTAAAGTGCAGTAAGTAAAAAATAAGATAAATAAAAGGAATTAATTGAAAAACACATACCTTTAACTTACCTTAGTGTTTTAGATAAATAAGTAGACTACTAGAGATGTGAAGGTGTCCAATGTGAAGAACACTAGACGAACCTGTAGAAGTCAGTAAAAAAAATAGCCAAAAATCAAAAAAATTAAAAGATAGGCATATAGTAGTTAAGAATGAAAAATAACATATTTGGTATTTTAGGATTGGTAAAGCAAGGATTTTATAATATTGAAGGCAAATAGATGACAAAATAATGGGAAATGAATGATAAATTATTGGAAAATGAATGACAAATGATGGCAAATGAATGACAAATGATAAGAAATAAATGACAAATGATATTGAATAAATGGCAAATGATATTGGAAAGCATTTAAAGCATAAATGGAAAAAAATAATGTCAATGCAAGAAAACTATAACAAAGATATGTAAGAAAGTGAAAAGTAATCTCATCTAAGATAGGCAAAAAGGAAAACATGAAATAAATAAAATGAAATATAATTGAAGATGGAAGACAAACATGAAGAAGGCATATATGTAATAATGGAAAAAGGGTGTAGATGTAGCTATCCACAATAGAAGGGTAGTATAATAACTAAAAATGAAATAAAAGAGTGTTTAATAATTACTCAAACATGTTTTTCTCTAAAGATTGATAAAATTAAAATAAATTAATGCTAGCATGTTTTTAAAGATATGAAGAAGAAGGAATAATTAGAAGAGGGAAGATAGATTTGGAATCATAGTTTGCCTATCAATGGGGTAAATGAAATGGGTGGAGGGGAGAATGAAGGAACTAGGGTAGAGTAATTTTTTATTGAATTCAAGACACTCAAATTAGATTTTTCAAAACAAGAGGACTATTGACCTTAATGACTATGAAGATCTTCTCTTATCTACACAAGTCTTAGGTCAACAAATGGAGTATATAAATCATCCCATTAAGTTTATATACATGGATATTAAAATGGACCTACCTTCCCATGATGTGTTCCCCATTCTTCAAAACCCCTTACAAAGTCATCAGTCTACTGTGAATATTTGGTACTTGCATGAGAAAGTAGGTAGAACCATAGAGCTGTTTTTGAAATCCCCTATTCCAATCTACTGGCCTACCACACCCCAAAGGACCTTGGTTCTATGTGAAGAAAATGGTGGAGTTTGAGATTAAATTATAGATAGGAAATGTTTTTGGAATCATGTCATTTAGTATGAATTTTTACTTATGAGATTTATATGTTGCCTTTTAGATATCATTGTCTTTTATTTTAAATTATTTGGATTTTAACTTTCTTAATGGATTTTTCTATTCCTCCTCCATATGGATTTGGAAAGCTAAACATGGGTGATAAATATGAATTTCATTTGAATACTTGGGATAAGGTTGCTAAGAGAGAGAAACTTCAAATAGCACGGGGTCTAAGAGTCTCATAAACCTAGGTAAAAGAAAAGTGTTATCTTGACTTCGACCTTGTTTTATCCAATGTGAAGATGAAATAAAGGGGAAATCAAGAGGAGATGACACGTGGAATAATTTGAATTGCTTAAAATTACAAAAAATCTAACAAAAGGCAAAAAGGGATATAATGATAGTAAAATGTGATTTTGTATCATAATAATGAGGGAAATGGAGAAAAACATGCTAACATAGATTGTTTGCAAATTCTATCTAGTAAAAGAAGTAAAAGCTAAAGTTGAGAATAAAGATCAATAACATGAAAAAATGGTGATTTTATGAGGAGGGTTGGGTCATATCTATGGTATTACACTGCAACTTCATAAAAGAGAAACCCATGGGGGTGATAAAAGGACAAGTGAAAGATAAACAAAATATGGTACATCAAGAGGTAAATGCTAAAAAAGGGGGTAAAAATGATTATAAATCTATTAAGGAAAAGAGTGACATAAAAAGACAAATGAAAGAGGTATATAAATACAAAAATGAAAACAAATGCTAAATATAATGTGGAAGAAAATAAAAAAATGTAAAGGAAAATAATTATGTTAGTAAAATGAAAGTAAAAGAAAGAAAGAAAAATGCACAAAAACAAAGAAACATGAGACAAGGGAATATTTAAGACCTATGCTAACATATGTATCAAAGATGAGCATGTGAAATGCAAGTTTATAAGTCTTGAAAGGTTTTTTGAAGATGGATTTGGTTGTTATTATGTATTTTAGAATAAAAGTGGGCATCGTATGATGCCCCAAAGGGTAAGTGGATGTAGGGATGGCCATTGATGTTAAGCACAGAATATACTGAGAGGGGGGGTGACTCAGTATATTATATATCTTATAAATCTTTCCTTTAACCAATATTCCACTTAATCAACATTCAAGATATGCAATAAAACTCAAACAATAAACATCACACAAGATAAAGAGAGACACCAGATATAACGTGGAAACCCAATGTGGGAAAAACCACGAAGAATCAATCTCAAATATATTCATGAGAACAACCCCACAGGAGCACCATACCCCTTTGTCAAGTACAAACCTCAGCTACAATTTGTGAGCACCACCCCATAAGATCTTCAAACCCCTTTGCTGAGCACCAACCCAGCTGCTATTCGTGAGCACCAATCCCTTTGCCGAGCACCAACCCAGCAACAATTTGTGAGCACCAACCCATAGGAGCACCAACCCCTTTGTGTATACCACACACCTATCTCTCAATGTTGCTATCTCAACAAATGATAGATCAATACAACATCTTCTTCCTCTCTCTCACTTTTTCTCTTCTAAGCTAGATATAACAAATACAAATCATCTCTCAAAATTACTCTTCTAAGCTAGATATTACAATATCAAATCAACCTCTTACTTCCACATTACAAATGGCTACTCAAGCCTTTATTTATAGCTTTCCAAATGACCTTTGGCCTTCCCCCTTTGTGACCTTTCAATCCTCATGGAAAATGGCACCAATCTTAGATGACCCTTCATATCCAAGCATTTGAAAAGTCATGTGGTGACCCTTCATGACCAAAAACATCTTTTCCACTTTTGTCCTTATCTTTGGTGACTTTTCATATTCCTTTAAGTGTCCCTTCATGAGAAATTTGCCCATACTCTTTTGTCTTCACTTGGTGAGTCTTGGTATTCCTCAAAATGACTCTTCATGGGAAAATGTGTCCCATCCTTCTTTTGTCTTTATCCTGTGACTCTTCGTCTTTTCCATGGGCCCTTATTTTCTCATATGTAACCAAAAAATATATTCGTTAATATTAAATAAATATTAACTCATATTAGCCAAGATAAACACTATTAAATGCAATGGGGCCTTTATCACCAATAATACTAAACCTTTGACATCAATGACAATATTTCCAACAAATGAAATATGCCCCAAATGTGAATTAGAGTGAGGTAACATTGAACCATTAAAATGATTTGTATTGGGTTGGGAGGTACGTTTGGAAATAGGTAAATATGTTGGTTTGGTAGATTTTAAGGATGTTGAATGTGGCATATGATGTGTAGGAGACGTATGAGGAGATAAATGAGGTAAAGGAAGAACATGAATGATATGATTTAGCATAGGAATTTGAACTAAGTACTCCTTTGGTTTATGTGGCATAAGAGGTTAAGGTTCAATAGATGCAATAATATGTTTAAAGTTTTTCATGCTAGCTATCCTTTCCTTATTGGTGTAGGAAGAAGGTTGAATTTTGGTTTGAATAAAATTATCAAATGAGGTATAGGTATGGGATGATTGTTTTTGTTCATTAGGTAGTTTATGTTGATGTGATTATTGTTATTGAGATTGAAGTTGAGAAGATTTAAGATAGTCTTGATTACATTTTTTTTGTGAGAGTATCAAGATTGAAATGTGGACCAAGCAAGGAAGAAAGAATAAATTGGTGAAGATCAAAACAAGACTCATGGGAATGACCTATAGTGGCATGCCATCAATAAAATTTATCTAGATTGTACCATTTTGAAGGAGGTTTGGAAGGATCAAAGCTCATGTGTTTAGAGGGTGGCAATTTCCTCTTTAGTTGTTCTAGATTCAAGGGAGGGTGGGTTGGGTTAAAATTGGTTGAATTAGATGCTCTATTTTGAGGTTGGGGAAAGTTGGATGAATCAATGTTATGATAAGATGATTGGAAAGGTAATTTAGTTGTTTGAGATGGTTCAAATTGATTCATAAGAAAGCCTTGCCCTTTTGCTTAGTCTAAGGCTTCATCTAAAGTTTTACGAAAAAATATTCAAACCTTGTATTGAAGGGGAAGTTTAAGAGCAGTGACAAATAATTTTAAAAGAGTATCATCATTCATGTTATGGTCCACTTTATGATCAAGAGACTTCCATCGTTTGATGAAAGTGTGATCATATTCATTGGGAAGTTGTTTGGCATTGATGAAATGACTAAAGTAATTTTTAGGAAGGTCATCATGTTAAAATTCCTTCACTAGAGTATTGATTAAATCCTCTAGTTGTGAGATGGAATGTATAGGAATTTGGTTGTACCATTCAAGTGCATCGCCAAAAAAGGTTTTGGTTAAGAGCTTGGTGGTAGAAAAGTTGTTAGTTTGGACACATTCCTTATAGAGATTACCAAAAGATTTAAGAAAGATAGTAAGGTCCTTAGTCCCATTATATGTGATAGTTGGAGAAATGTTTCTAATATATATGGATGTAATAAATGGGGATAAAGGTTCATTTTGAAGATGTTGAATCATTTTGTTATTCATTAGAGGTTGAGGGATGGTATTCCCATTGGCATCTCTAAGAGGAAGAGGGAAAAATCATGGATTTGGTTGAGACATGATAATTTGAGGTGGTTGAATAATCATGTTGTATAAATATTGTTGCATGTTCATCATTTGAGATTTATTGGTTGTTTTCATGATGGTCACTTGCTCTATGACTTGGGCAAGAAGTTGAGTTGTATCAATAGGTGGATTGGTGTTTGTAGGAGGGGTATTAGTGTTGGTAGGAAAATGATTATTTGTTTTGGTGAGAAAATGATTATTTGTAGGTGGAAGATTACCAAAATTGGTATTGGGAGAAGGATTAGGATTAATGACTTCAAATACATTACATTTTTTAGTGATTGGTTTTGGTTTAGGAGAAGGGGAAGGGGAAGGAAAAAAATGGATAGTTTCATCTGAAGTAATGAAATAAGTGAGGTTATTATCTAATATTTGATTATGTAATGTTTTAGACTAAGAAAAGGTTGAAAATATGTCATCATGATGAAACAAGATTATATAACTACATAAGGGGAATAAAAAGTGGTAGAAAATAATATAGGGTCGACTGGGTCAATCTTATACAATAAATAGAGACTTAAAAAGGTCTATAAATAGTAATCTTGAGAAGACATAAGTGGGTCAAGTATGTTCAAGGTGGCACAAGTTTAAAAAGTGGTCAACATAGCAATGTTGTCATTCTGGTCAAATGACCAAGCAAAAGTTTTTGCAAAATACATGCTAGTTAGGCTGAAATGGACTAATGATGAGGTGACAAGGCTATTGAGATGGGTGGAGAAAGTAGTATCCATGGGTGGGTGATTGATTTGGTTATGGTTTAAATGGGTTGCTTAAGTCAAAATGAAAAAATTGAATAACTTGACCATCAACGGTCTAAGGGAATAAAGGCAATCATCAATGGTCACCCTCACTATCAATGATCAGGGGGCAAACCCTAAAAGTCTGGTAGTCAAAAAACAAAAAATCTTGTCTCATTTATGCATTTCAAATTTTTTACTATTGAGCTTTAGCATTTGGCATTTTGGGCAAATTTTATTGATGGTGACTACTAAATATTTGATTGATTTTTGAGGTGGATGAGTGGACTGATGGGACCAATGAGGATGCAAGGTGTGCATGGTATGGATGAGGATGGGTAGGGGGTCCTCAAATTACTCCTTGATGATAGTTGATAAATGAGGTAGGTGGTGTCCTTAAACTAATATATTAGACTGTGGTTTAGCATATGTAGTGGGTAGAATTAGATTATATGGGCATTGATTCAATGGGTGTGAGTTTTGACTAAGGTTGTATGGGTTTTTAATTTTGTTTAAAGTGGTGGGTAATGTTGGTAATTGGTCATGGGTAAATCAGGTAGGGGTGGGTAGGGTTTTGAAATGATAAAAATTTGTAAGGATGGAGGTGTTTTACTTGTGTTTAGGGAAGGGTAGGGTTTTAAGAGTCCATCAATGGTCACACACTATGACTGTCAATGAGTCACTTCCTGACCATCAACAGTCACTATGACCATCATTGGTTGAGCTAATCGATGAATGAATTAAGGTTAAGTATAAGGAATTTATAGGTTTTGATAGGTGAATAGTTTGTTTGAGTTGTAAGTAGGGTTGGTAAGGGTTGGGTGGGTAATACTTAATGAGTTAATATGTTAAGTTCAGAACTTGATAGATTTAAATGTTAGGTTTGGTAGGTAAGAGTCAAAAAATTATCAAATGGGTAAGGTTAGGTAGGTTGAAGGCACTTAGTTCATAGGCAAAAATAGTATAGGTGAATAAGCTTATTTTTATTGATTGTTTATAGGCATGAGGGTAAATTTAGATGCATGATTAGGTGTTATGTATCTTTATAGGGGTCCACCAAGGGATGGCCCAAGCAGATTGGGCTCATATAGAGGAGGTTGATCTAGGAGTGATGTAACACTACTAGTACATATTGTGTAATGTATCTATGATCATGGACCTCATCAAGATATGGGATCTAGCTATGAACACCTTCCTTCTATTGACTAGTGAGATGACTATCTTACCAGAAGATCTGCATAGGATCACTTAGTTTCCCCCATGGGATGATCTAATATATCACATTGAGAGGGAGGAGTGAGATGATTTATTGGAGTTAATATACAAAGATGATCATGATCATGTCAGATGGTATGTTGGGGATTTTAGATACTCCACACTATATCAAAGGGTGATAGGTGAGAGGAGATTGATGATGATGATGATGATGCTAGTGTCATGCTTTTCCCTTCTTGACTCAAGTAGTGGGAGGTTACCATACTTACTATTAGGGGTGTTGGTTGAGATGTTATTGGGGAGGATAGTGTTAAGATGGGTACCTATGCTTTTAGTGTAGATATATAGGGAGATGTGGGGTTTCAAAGCTCACATAAGGTATGACATCAATTTTGGTCTTGTTCTATAAAGTTGGGCTTAAGAGCACATCTGAGTGTTGAGGCTAGTGGGGCTACCATATATGGGATATGCTTAAATATATTTCCTAGTGGGTTATATGAGGTGGAGAGATGACTTTGCCACTTCAGGAGTATGTAAAGGGGCTCACAATGTAGATTGGTTCAAGGGTGCATTAGTTGCTTTGGTCATTAGTGATGTTATCTAGAGACCATATGTTTAGTTTAAAATATGGGCAACCCAAAGGAATTAAACTCTATCTTTGAAAATTTATAGGTGGATATTCAACATGTAGGATGGGGAAGTAGAGATCATCCCATTTGATAGGGTGTGGAGATAGTTTGGCATGGTACAAAGTATCCTAGGCCCATTCCCTTGATATAGGTGTAAGGATGTAGATTTATTATTATTAGAGCCATATCTAGTACAAACTTTAATTGCTCATGAGGAGTTCCTTGCAAGCCCAATGATTGATTATGTAGGTTTTCTAGATAGTTACCCTACATGGTATAGTCTCTATATGTGGTAGCAAATTTTGGTGGAGATGATGGTGATAGGAGGTAGATAGATGTATAATTAGATGCTAGAGGTCAGTGGGCATAGGTTCATGGAGGTACCCTAGATGCATGGGTAGGAGCAATGCTAACCACTGCACAAGCACAAGTTGTAGCACTACATGGTTAGGTGGTAGTCTTACAGGGTCAGGTGGTTATAGTTATGTGTGAGAGGGACCAAGCTAGAGCTTCACTAGCCTTGGTTACCCAAGAGAGAGACTCCCTAAGATAGATAGGAGGAGGATTCATAGTATCTATAGGACTACTAAGCACCATCCCCATGGCATGATACATAATTATAGTGGAGGAGTTATGGTACTATGAGGCTATAGTCCTAAGGCAGTGTTACAATGATCCCTAATGGGGTGAGTATGGAGCTAGTTTGGCAAGTAGTGCTAATGTGGAGATACCAAGTCAATAGACTACTTTTATAGGTAGACAAATAGGTACACCAGGAGGACAAGTAGGGAAGGATAGGTAGGGAGCTCAGGGGGACAATTGTAAAGACCTAGTGTTCCTTTAAGAGATAGTGGTGCCCCAAGGGCATAGTTCAGATATATTATATGTTATTTTATATCATTTTAATAATGACCTATGAGTCAATGCGGTGAGATGTACATTTTGATAAAGAGAGACATGTATATTATTTGTATACATTATGATGTTAGAATCATGATTTATATATATGATCTTGTTTAGTGTTGATGGCCTATGGCTTGTTTTGATTTTAATATTTATGATGTGATGTTTATATTGACCATTGATGATGCTATATTTATTATGCTTATGTTATGGATATTAGACACTGATGTAGACTCACCTAGATAGGCATGTGATGGTTTATATTTTTTTTATTCATAGTTATGCTTTATGACATGTTTGTTTATGACATGATAAATTTTAATGAGTATATGCTTCATTATTTATATTTAGACTTGTGTTGAAAATGGTTGATTGATTTATTGTTCATGGATGCTTGACTTTTACATGATGATGGATATGTTGATGATGTATGTTTTTGCTTATGATATATGTGGATACGTTATGATTATGATTATGGTTATTGTTAATTTACTTGAGGTAGAGCACATAAAGTAAGTCAATTAAGAACATTAGATGTGAGAACAAAGAATATAATCAAGAGACAAGCATCCTAGTGAATACATCAACTAGTCATAACAGGGTAAGAAGAGGACACGATGCTCCTTCTTTGACAAGGACTAAAACAAAACCAAATTTGGATTGGTTGAAAAACATAATCCCTTTGAATGCTTCATATTATCATTTGTTAGTTGGTAAAAAAATTATCATCATCACATAATGTCAAGTGAGATTAAAATCCCTTGTTTATAGTGTATAAAGGGGAGATGGATGAAAGATGGAACCTTATTGTGAGACTAGCATGTGTCATCTGTAAGTTTCTAAAGAGTTAGTATAAACAAGTATATGTCATACAAAGAGTATATTGATCAATGCGGTAAGTCTACTCATGAGACCTGTTTTCATCTTTCAAGATTATTTTGGTTATGAAAACCAATTGTGGCTTTCAAAATTATTTTGAGTCTACTATTGCTTGAAAATGGGTCTTTGGTTTTTTGCTTTGTTGTTTCTTAGGGGGTTGGGGAAGCTAATCGATGTGGGAAGATTCCAAGAAATTACATATTTTGATAAATGATTTACTCAATCATCCTTCAAGGGGGTGGTCTAAGTTTGTATACTATATTTAATGCTTTTGATAGTTTTCCTTCAAAGGCTTAGTCTACCTTTGAGCAATTTCAAATATGTTTTCAACAATTGTCCTTCAAGAGAGCAGTTTGTGAATGCTAAAAATGACCCATGATTTGTATTGGTTTGGATTTTTATTTTTTTTGTTTGATTTTTCTTGACATAGACATGCTTATATAGGCTTAAAGGGTTCACATGTATGAAGGCCTAGCTAGAATCACAAAAGGGTTGATTGGGTGTAAATAGGTTTAGGTGATAATAATCATGGGAATCCATCCTATAAAAGAGGTGGAAAGTACCATGAGAATCATATCATGGGTAGAGCCTTGATACCCATTATCTAAGATTAGGCTATGATTGTGATGGGTAATCACATGATTCAATTTTAATCGATTTCTCCTAAAATATGGAGATGAATGTGGTTTGTAAATAAGGGATGAGCTTAAGTTAGACAAAATGTGAGTTTGATCATCTTTAACAAAGAAAGGATGCATATGAGAAGCATTGAGGTGCTCAGGTTCTAGGTTGCCTTCAAGAGAGGACATTCAATAAGCTCATAATCCATACTTATGGGTTATGATATAAGGTCTAAGCCAATTGAAAGCAAATTTGCCCCACTTGATTTTATCCATATTAGTGACATGTTGGTTTTCCTTTAAGATGAGGTCTTTGATGTTGATTTCTTGCACTCTAAGGTGCTTTTAATAGGCATGCATGATGCACTCCCAATAAACATGAAGATGGGTAAGGGAGGCTAATTGATACTTGTCAAGTAGCTCAATCTGGGCTAAATAGTGTTGATGATAATCATCCTTGGAAATGAGATCTTGCATAGATATATGAAGATAAGGAATTTAGAATTCAAGAGGCAAGATGGCCTCCACTCTAAACACAATAGAAAAAGGTATATCACTCATAGGGGTTTGAATTCTAGTATGATCTACCCATAAGGTGAAGGGGATATTCAAATGCCAAACCTAACCAAACATATTGACCATTTTAGTGAGCATGTTGTTAAGAGTTTTGTTAGAGGCTTCTACTTGTCCAATCACTTGAGGATGATAGGGTAAGGAGAAACTTAAATTAATCTCAATTGAATCATAAAGACCCTAGATTTTCTTTTTTTTAAATGACTTTCCATTATCAATGATAATTTTGTGAGGAACACTGAAATGGTAGATGATGTGATGGTTGATAAAGTTGACAATCTTCTTCACTTTGGTCAAGACTAAAGGAATAGCCTCTACCCATTGGTAAAATACTTGATTGTGGTGATGATAGAATGGTGTCACTACAAATAATTGTGGTTAATTTCACTAATTAGGTCTAGACCCCATTGTAATAAACGCTATAAATCAGTGGAGATATGAAGACTATGGCTAGGTGTGTGATGTAGATTTGTGTGTTGTTGACATTTAGCACATTTTTTTACATAATCACAATTGTCTTGGTTAAGGATAGGCTAGTAATAGCCAAGGTAAAGGATGCACTTAGTAATAGCAAGGCCACTAAAGTGTCCCTCACAGATCTCATCATGCATTTCCTTGATAGCGTGAGAGGCTTCATGACTGTATAGGTAATATAATAGGAGACCATCAAAGACATGTTTATAAATAATTACCCCCATAATGGTATAATGTAAGGTACTCTAGATAAACACTCTTTAAGCATTATAAGAAAGACTAGAAGGAATGATGGCAAGGTTGAGGTAGTCAAAGGTCTGTTGATACCAAAGGTCAGGTTGGGTTTCTTCCACATTGAAAATGGTGGGAGAATCTAGTTTAATATATGAAGGTTGGGTAAGTCTTTGGATAATAATAGATAACTTAGAGTTATAGGGTAAAAATGGTATCTAAGAGGTGAGGGAAGCCATAGTGTTGGAAAACTTGTTAGCAGATAATGGGGTTGACTAAATGTGATAGTGTTTAAATAATGTTAAGAGTTCATCAAATAGTTGTTTGTACTATTTTAAAACATCATTCTTACACTGGTAGGAGTCATTGATTTGATTGACCATAAATTGAGAGTCCCTAAAGATATTGATTATTTTGACTCCCAAAGCTAGCACATTTTGAAGGCTTATGACTAGGGATTCATACTCAACCATATTATTGGTACATTCAAAGTCAAGTTTTAGAGACAAAGGAAGAGGTTCATTATCAAATGGAATAAGGATGATGCCATCTCCCCCACCATTTTGACACTTTGATCTATCAAATAACATGGTGACTTGATAGGTGAAGTCCATCTAAAAAAGGGTCCCAATGGACTCATCAAGGAAATCAAGAGGAGGAGGTTGGTTGTCTATGAATTATGCTTTAACCAATTGGTTGGGAATGAATTTCCCCTTAATTAAATTCTAATGAAGGAACTCAAGGTCAACTCTACTAAAATCTTGAGCCATTTGGCCATACATTAGTTTTGGTATGGATTGGATTACATGTACTTGAGTGGGTCAGTATTGGTTATGACATAGATTTTGTGGTTAAGAAGGTAGTGGAAAATTTTGGTGGCCATGAAGACTAAGGATAAGAAAATCTTCTCGGTATGGTTGTACCAAGTCTTATATTCTACAAGCATGCATCTAATGTAGTAGATGGCTTGCTTTTTGTGTTTTTCATCTTAATGAGCAAGCATTTTCCCTAGAGAGTGGTCAGTGGAAGAGATATAAAGGTAGAAAGGTTAGTCATCCTTATGAGGAGTGAGGATAGGTGGAGACAAGAGGTACTCTTTCAATGAATTAAAGTTTCTTTTGACAATCATTATTCCACCTAAAGGATACATTCATCTTTAGTTATAAGAAGGTGGAAGGCTTGTCATTGGTCTAAGAGTTGGGAGATAAAATGATGAATGGATTGGAGCTTCCCCTAAAAACTACAAAGTTTATTAATGTGGGTGGGGGGAGGCATATCAAATATCACTTTGATTTTGGTAGGATCAACATTAATTCCCTAAAGGGAGATGATAAATCCAAGGACTTTGCCTAACAAGACTCCAAAAATGCACTTCTTGGCATTGAGGTAGACATGGTAATAGATGAGGCACTCAAAGATGATCTTGAGAATAGCCAAATGATCTTTATGATACTTGGATTTATTAAGAAGGTTGTCAACATAGTCTTCAATAATTTTATAGATGAGGTTAGAGAAGATTAGGTCATGGCACATTGGTAGGTTGCACCAACATTCTTTAATCCAAAAGGCATGACCCTATAGTAGAAAGTTCCCTAGTTTTATGTTGACCTTTAAGTGTAATTAGGATTTGATTGTAAATCAAGAATTGATTGTAAATCAAGAATTTATCCATGAGAGATAACATCTCATGGCTAGTTGTAAGATCAACTAGTTGGTCAATGTTTGGTAGAGGAAAGTCATCTTTGGATCAAACAAGGTTGAGGTTACAAAAGTCCACACAAATTCATAGTCCCCTTGTGGCTTTGGTAATAGGTATTTAATTTGAGACCCATTAGGGATAGTCAATGGGTTGAATGAAATTGATAGATAAGAGACATTAAAGCTCTTCTTTGACAAGAAGGGATATGTGAAGGTGCATTCATCTAAGTTTCTACCTGATAGGTTTGGTATCATGGTTAATGACTATGTTATGGGTGGTAATGGTAGGGTTAACTCTTGGCATGTCGCTATAAGACCAAGAAAATGCTATGCTATGGTCTTAGAGGAAAGATGGGAAGTTTAAAGTTCCTTTAAATTCAATGATTGGCCAAGTTTGATAATACAAAGGTTTTTTAGAGTATCCAAGTTGACATCCATGGTTGATTCATTCAACATGGTTGAAGTATTAGGAGGTAGAGATTTATGGATTGAAGAATTTGGGACACTAAGGTAGGTGAGAATGGAATCATCATCCTTATATTGAACAATGTTAATGGTAGGAAAGTCATCTCCTATCATCTTAAGATGGGTCATATGGATGGCTACAATTTCCCCTTCCTTTTGATAAGTTAAGGGTCTAAGGATGATCATGTTGATGAAAAATAAAATCTAGGTGGGATAATGTCAGAATCCTCTTGTTTTGATGATGAGGGGGTTGACAAGGATGGGATGTTCTCATCATATGTAGTGGTGGGAGGTGATTTGGTTTGTTAGTCTGATATAGAGAAACCTATACCATGTTTCTCATGGGGTTTTTGGGTCTTAATAGAAATCAACTCATGTGGGCCATGCTCATATCACCCAAGACCAAATCCTTTCCAAGCATACCTGTGGAGGTATGTATTGGCAAAACTTGATTTTTCTAGATAGGAGAATCTAGAGGTGAATGGTTGAGGTGAAGAGGAGGTGGTAGAAGCATAAGGTGGTTTTTCAAGTCCCCCATAGATGAAATGTGTTTGATAGTTTGAGGGTTCAAAGGGAATAATGGCTTTGATATTGGGGTCATACCTGGGTTGGTGATCAAGTTTCTCATACTCTTGGGGAGTAGGGAAAGCATCAAGGGTGAGGAGGTGATATTTCCCTAGTGAAAGATGTTAGAATGTGGATTCTAAACAGTTCAAGGTGGGGATCTAATTAGAGGGGATGGATGAGCTAGTTGATGCCTCATTGGTAAAAGAAGGTATGACTTCCTCTTTTATGGTTGAGGACTTGTCTTTGGCTGATAAGGTTGTGCTAAATGGAGTTAAGAGGACATTGTTAGGTTGATAAGTCATTTTTCATGAAAAAAAGGGGCTTGGTTCAACTTGTATAGTGACAACCTAACCATCATGTTCAAATTTAATGCAATGATGAAGGGTAGAGGGGACACAACCCATGGAGCAGATCCAAGGTCATTCCAATAAAACATTGTATTATAATTCTCCTTCCACTACATAGGAGAGATATAGGAGCATGTGAGGCCCTAAATGGATATGAAGGACAATAGTTCCACGGGTAGTGGCCATGGTGTCATTGAAGGATCAGAGTATGGTTGAAGTTTCAAGCATGACATTGTTTAGTATTTTGAGTTCATCTTAGGCATGGGAAGAGATGATGTTAATATTGGCTCTCCCATTAATCATAACCCATTTGACATGGTTTTAGTTGATGTAAGAAGTCATGAAAAGAGGGGGATTTGGGTCATCAAGATTAATGAAAGGTATTTTCAAATCCTTGAAGGTGACAAGATTGAAAATTTGGAGAGCACCAACAAAGTTTGTTAGGGGTTGAGGATCTTCAGGTTGGACCTATATTGATTGTAATGCCTCTATCATGGCTTGGAAATGATGAGATGAGGTAGAAATCAATTCATATAAGCTCATCTTTATTGAGGTCTAGTGAAGTTGTTTGAGAACCACTCTTTTTATGGATTCAGAGGGGTTGGCTTGAGAGACACATAAGATAGATACCTTGGGTTTGGTTGAAGGTGAAAATGTTTGAGTGCGGTTTGGTTGGGAGGTAGAAGATGGATACATCCATGGAATGGACACTTTCACCTTCCCTTTACCCTTTTATTGTGATCTTGAGACTAGATAGATGGTATGGATAGAGGGAGGAGTTGGGGTAGGAGAGTGGTTTGGTTACTCATCACTCTGAGGTGAGAGCGGGGGAGTAAGAAGGCATTGGGTAGTGGTTATTGTTGGTTGTTTTGGTGGAGGGATAATGTGAGGTTCATCTATTAATAGGTCATCTTCATCATAAAGTTGATGGATTATGGTTTGGATAGTTTTGTAGTCCTCCATGTCATGCCCTAGTGTCTTATGATAGAAGCACACTTGGTGGTAGTTATACTAGACGGGATTACGACCAAGAGGGTCAAATGGTCTGGTAGGAGGTAAGTTCAAAAATAAGCTTGAAAAAACATTTGGAAAACATTTGAGTAAGACTTAGCTAAAGGTGGTGAGTGTTTGATGTTTTGGTTTTGGAAATGGTTCTAGTAATAAATGATCTGAGTAGGGTAGTGTTCTTAGTTGAGAGTTTTGGTCTTGGTAAGGTAGAAGTTGATAAAGTGGAGATAGGAGGCATAGTGAAGATAGAGGGTAAGGTTGAGGGAGGTATAATTTTTACCTTGTGGCTTATTGGTGGTTTTACCTCCTTGGTTGGTTTTATTTTTTGTTTGGTTGGTAGGTCTAGTGAGGTGAGTTCTAGTTTTAAGTATGGGTGATTAAGGCTCTACATAGGGAAGACACCAAGATTTTTGGTTGGTTTAGTTGGTTTGGTTGGAGAGGATGATTTGGTTATTTGGGACTTGGTTGCATGGGATGTTCAATAAATGGTTGGGCGGATAGAGGTTTTTATTGGTTTGGTTGATAAGGTAGGGGGTTAGATAATAGGAGTGGTGGGTTGGTCTACCAAAGGTGTGGTTAGAGGTTCTTGTTTAGTGATGTAAGGGAGCCCAAATTATTTCCAAAAGGTGGCTTGATAAATGTCAATTTTGGAAACAAATTCTAATTTATAAACTAATTTGGAGAAGGTGTTGTAGATTGGTTTTATTACTTAGGTAGTGGGCCCTAAAGATAAAACCATATGCTGAGAAAGGAGGATGGTGACCTCATCCTTTTATTCAATCAAATGATGCAAGGTTTAGATAGGTGGTTCCTCTATGGGAGGTACAAGTGTGGTGGTTTCTTCCTTAGGAATGATCTCCAAAGTGGAAGTGAATTGCTTGGTAGTTGAGGGACAAGGTAAAGTGGTGATGGTTGTTTGCTTGAGTATGCCAGTTGAAGGAGGGGTTAATGACTCCACTACCTCAATAGGTGGAGAAGAGTAAAAGGATACTTCCTTATCTTAGGTATCAAAAAGAGGAGAAGATAAATTTACTACCTCAATAAGTGGAGAGGGTGAAGAATAGGTAGATTGGGTGATAGGTTCTTCAATAATGAGCATGTCAAGAACCATAGTGACAGTATGGGTATCATGAGAATACTCAACTTTGTTGCTATCATTTTTGGTAGGTGCATGATTTGGAAAAGGTTGTCTAAAAATGTTAATGGCTTGGTTTGAAGGTGTATTGGGGTTGTCTAATGCAAGTCCCCCCTTGAAAATGATGGTTTAGATGATGCTCTTGAAAGTGTTACACCTACTAACATCATGCCCCACTACCTGATGGAAAGTGTATAGGTCATTCTCATTGTATTAGCTAGGTTCAGGATGAGAAGAATCAAACTAGTGTTGGGGCTTGATGAGAGGAAGTTATATGATATTGGATTTCATCAACTTCTCTAGGACTGAACATAAAATTCTCCAATTAGAGTAAATTGCTTCTAATTATTTTAGTTTTTGTTTCTCATGTTTTGTTTTAAGGAGATAAATAATTTTGGTTGATTCATAGATGGTGGAGGAGTATTTTTAAGGAAAACCACATTTGTAGTTCCCTTGTTATTGGCATTGGTATTGGTTTGGTTACTTGGTTTAGAGGAAGAGGCCTCATTAGTTTTATAGATAGAGTTTTTTTTTTCAACTTTAACTTTCCTTCATTGATGGATCTATTTTATAGATTGTGCACCATAGTGAAAGCTTCATCAAATTTTATTAAACTCTAAACACATAAAGTAGAAGAGATGTGCTTTAAACATGCCTGAGCAAAAAGTTCTATCAGTTTGGGATAGGGCAAAGAGAAGGAGAGTTGATTGACCATGCTCCTTCAATGAGCTGTAAAATTGGAAATATATTCATCATTAAATTTCCAAATATAGTAGAGATCAATGATTAAAAATTTATTGGAGATGTTTATCTAAAAGTGATCCAAGAAAATTTGAGCTACCTATGTGAAAGATAAGAGAGAATGTTTAGTTATGGCACTATACCAATCCAATGCTAGACCAGATAAGAACAGTGGGAAGGTATGGATAAGGAGGGCATCATCATATGAAATCAAATAACATGCATGTCTAAATTCCCTAAGGTGTTTTTGAGAATCTTCCTTACTTTGAAACTTAGAGAAATTGAGGAGCTCCCACCAATGAGGATATGGTCTGATATAGAGAAATGGGTGGATGGGCTCATTATAGATCTTGTCATATGATAAGATGTTGTGAGCTTCAGAAATGGATGACACTAAGATAGTCATTTTATCCATGATTTTTTTTATTAGATCCATTTGGGGTTGGGAACTTGAAAGGTTGTAATGTGCATATTGTTTTTATGGTTGGGTGACATATCGATAACTGGTAAGAGGTTAAGAAGCTACCACATATTGGTACGTGGACATCGGTGGTTAGGTGGAAGCTATGTAAGTTTAGGTAGATGTAGGTGATTGAGTGGTAGGTAGAGGTACATCCCCTTATGGTTTGGATATGTAACCTAGGTTTAGTGTAATGGGCACCTATTGGGTAGGAGAAACAATTAGATTGGTGATCAAAGGAAGTGTATTGACATTTGTATTGATGGGTGGAAAGATTTTAAAGTGGGATAGTGGTTAGTAGATTATGGGTAGCTGAAGGAATTTTGGCAATAGAAGTGGTAGGTACTCCCATAATGAGGGAATTATAGGTGGTTAGCAGTTGGGTTGATTCTAAAGTAGAGGAGTTGTTGATGGGGGTGGAAGGTATAAGGGTGTTTATAGGTTTGGCAGGTTGGTTTTTCACAGATGTATCAAAGGTATTATTAGTGGACGAGGGATCTTGGGTAGTCAATGGTTGGGTGTTTAATGTGTCAATGGAAGTGTTTCCCATAAGGTGGGAAAGCATGCCATAAGGTGGATCCATAAGTGGAACTGAGGCAAGGGTATAGTAAGGTATGGTGTTAAGATAATGTTGAAGGGCCATGGAATTGTTATTTAAGGTGGAAAAGTTTGTATCTCCTTGGGAAACTTCCTGAGGGAAGGAAGGACTTCCTAAAATACAAGGAGATTTCTCTAGTTCAGATATGTACTCCATAGATGAGGAGGTAGAAAAGGTTGATTAGCTTAGTGATGGTTCTATTCTACTAGGTTCCTTTATTATTGGCAAGTTAGAACCATATATGATAAGGGAGAGAGAATACACAATCTCACCACTCAAATAGAGAGAAGACAAGAAATGATCAAGGAAATCAAATAACACTCTAAAAAGTGTGTTAAGTCCTAAAGTTCCTTTTAATCTCTCTTTTGGATTATGCCTTAAGCTTTTAATAAATTTTGTGACTAAAATTGGTTTATAGAGTAGGTACTAGAAATAAAGTCTATGGTTGGCTTTAGATTGTGTTTAAGATCTCAAAAGGATCTGTATTATAAATCAATATGTGGCTTGGTATCAAGCTTACCCCCTCACTTCATATATCACAGTGATAAGGGTGTTGGGTGCTTAACTAATATATACTAATTTTTAGAGTTTATACTCAACCAGAGAGTTGAGTTGGTTCGTCTCTTGGTAATAACCTCCAAGTAGGATCAATAAAAAAATGTAAGGTGACCTCTAAGTGATAAAATTTGAATCAAGCCTTGTCTCAAGTTATTTAATGTTTAAATGATGAAGGTGGTTTGGTTTAGTGTGTGCAATAAAAGTGATGATATGATTGAATTACTTTGCTTTACTTTAACTAAGTGATCCAAACTTGCAAGCAACCAATGTACGCAGTTGATTTTAAACCCAAAAGAAATTTTAGTTTCATTTATGAGCACAATATAGGGAAAAGAGCATATGAATGCAAATCAAATAAACTCGAGTAAAAAATCAAGATCCCATTGGGTGTATCAAAATATTTCAATGAATTATAGCTTATATTTTGAGAGAGGAAGAATAAAAAACAAAATACTAGTATGGTTGAAAAACCTATTTGATTATGCGCATGTTGAATCATATAATTATGAATAACTCCTCTTTGGATTGGAAGGATGACTTACAAATAAGATATCACTAAAAAAATTTGTTAGTTAGATATATAACTAGGTGGATTGCCTAGCGCTAGTTAGATCTCAGATATACAAGCTTTCTTGAGGGCTGTCAATCCACATATTTCAAAAAATTAAGTTTATAAAATAGAATATAAAGTACTTACATCAATCATAGAAGATACTAAAATTAATTACAAGAAATGTTTGATAAATAAATTCACTAATCATAGTAATAAGTGGATTAATACTAATGCTAAATGGGTTAAGTGTGCTTCAAAAAATAGGTTGGAGGTCTGTGAATAGACACACAAAAAGAAAACTAGATTTGGTTGAGTGTAAGTGGGTGAAAATAGCTTGATATTATTTCCTATCATAGTGACTATAGGTGATTGAGGTGATTGTCAACAGTTGAGGTGACTGGTGGTGATTGAGGTAACTATGGTTATTGTGTGTTAAGTTTGGGTTGATAAAAGTTAGATTGATGAGTTCACAAAAGGAAATTATGAGAGATTGGTTTATGATAAGTTTATTGTGAAATAAAAAGTAATTGGATAATGAGAAATAAATACTTAGCTTGCAAAAGCTTGGTCGCATAAATGTTTGAGGTCATTAGCTCATTGATAGAGTATGATGTAATTCTAGCATAGTAATGGTACTTAGTTATCTATTGAGGGATGATGTCAAATCAGCTCTCTAATATGATGCTTAGATCATTGGATTACTAAAAAACACCTGAAGTTTTAAATGTAAAAGGTATTGATAGTTATGGATGATCTTTTCACCTCCTGCTCCTCTTTTATTATAGGTAAGGAAGGAGAGGTGCAATAAGACATTAACTGAGATTTATAATTATAACTCATGCATGTAATAGCTCACACATGGATTTAGATGAGCTAACTATAAAAAAAACAAGGTGGAGTTAAGGGTGAGTTAAGTTGGTTTAGATGGTGGAACTTGATCATCGGTGGTTAAGGTGATCGTCAATGGTCCCCTTGCTCATTGGTAGTTAGGTGTCAAAGATAGAGTTGGTTAAAAGGTGAGTTTTATCCAGTAAACCAATTGACTTAAGTCAAGTGGGTTAGGTTCACTTAGGGGTCAAAAAGGTCAAGGTTAGGCATAAGGGGATCCTGAGGTGGTCTAGAGGAATTATGACATTTGGAAATATCATGTGCATATTTTTGGTGTCTACACATCTCTCTATGATCATATTTTCCCTCTTAGAACATTAGACCGATCCTACCAATTTAGTTTTTCATCATGTCTTTAAAATTTTCTAATAATTTATATTTATACTACTAGATCCATTGTATTTACATGGTTCTTTCAGTTATTTTTAATTCTTTAGTATATGAAAACTTAGTCAACTAGTTTGACTTTATTTTAACATTCTATGTTGTAGGTTCAAACCCTCATCTGGACAACACAACTTAAAAATAACAATTCAATAGATTTATTACATTGCTAAAATCAATCAAAAATCAAATTGATCAAACCAACTTCAAGTTCATTCTAACCATCCTAGCCATTTCATTTATCTCAATTTTAGTCAAACTTCAATTTTATTTTCCTAGTTTTTTAGTTTTATAAAAATGGTCGCCTTACAGTAAACTAAGTCGATTGGATCGACTTAGTTTTGTAATAATTTTTACCTAGAAAACTTAGTTGAGTTAATTGCATTTTTTTGGATTGTCTTGCAACATACAAAGTTGACCAAATCAACTTTGTTATATAATGTTTGCATATTAGGTTGATCCAATCGACCTAGTATTGTGTCTTTTTCAAGCAAAGAAAATTAACTCACATTGGTAGTAATTAATTCACTTTTTATTTATCTACTTGATTGATTAGAGTAGCACATATCATAACTATAAAATTTAATTTATTAGATTAGTCACTTTCTTCTTTCACACACTACCAAATCAAAAAAATCAAATAATCTTTTAAATAATTCTACCTAGGTCTACCTACTTGGATTTCATCACCAAGAGAGAAATCAACTCAATTTTTTGGTTGAGTATAAATACAAAGTTGATGGTATATATTGGAAAATCATCCAACATCCTTATCATTATGAGATTATGAAGTGAAAGGGTAAGCCCTAATACCAATCCAATACCATCACCATTACATATCCATTTCAACCTTAACAAACATAAAACTATCTTTAACTTACCTCTTTTTAATTATTTTGCAAAGCCAAACACCCTATTACATTTCAAAACATATAGAAACATCTGCTTATTAGATTAGCATTTACATTTCACTATTGTTGCTTGTATAAAAATTATATTTAGTATTGTAAAACTTGTATTAGCCAACATTGATACAAGCTTTGTGTTATGTGTTGCAACCAGATCAATTTAATTAGCTTAATTTCTTGTGTGTTTAGCTTATTTTCCTACAAAATTGCTACTCATTAATCCATATTTATAACATTACAAATTTTTTATACCTATAAAACACAATAGGCTTAGTCAACTCAATCTCTTACAAGCTACTTTATTTGCTTTTCTACAGAACATAGTCAACTCAATCTCTTATAGGCTACTCTATTTTCTTTATTATGTAAGATAATTGACTTAGTCAAAGTAGTTTCCCATGAGTTTTTTTTTTTACCTTATTATAGATCATATTTGACCTATTCGACTCTATTTTCTATCCATTTTTTTAATTTTCTTATAGAACATAATCAATCAGTTTAACCCTATACCATTTGGCTGATTATGTGCCCTCTAACCAATTCAATCCTTTTTTTGAATTCTTATTTAGTCAATCTCATCCAATACTTGGTTAATTTTATCCAAAATTCATTTTATTTTCTTTATTATTATATTCTTTTTTAAACATCATGAAATCCCCTATTAAATTATTTTTAAATAGCCTTAATCCATTTAGACAATACATAGGTTGTTATTTCCTTCCTACCTTCGTTACCCAAGAGGATACTTAATCTTGGGGCGCCTTCTCTCTCCCTTCATATATGGATTTCAATATGGTTCAAATCACCCACAATTATGACACAGATGGATCAAATCCATTTCACACTTCTCAAGACATTACCCTATCCAAACTACATTTTTTCACCATAGAAAAAATCAATACGAGCCTTATAAAAAACTCCATAAGATATACTTTAATTAGGAACATCCCTCCTCCCACCAACACCAATATTCCTCCTAATAACAACACTAACCTTCCCCCTTCAAACCCTAATAATTCAAATGTACAAATCAATACTAAAATTCTTGCACAAATATTCCAACAAATGAATGTTATGCAAACAAAAAATATATCTCAAATTATGTAAATGCAACAAAACATATTACACATAAACAATCAACCCCATCTTATTTTATCTCAAACTAATCAAAAATTTATCCTTCCTCCTCTTAGAGATACCAACGAAAATATCATTTTGTCACCCCTTATGAATAACAAGATGCTTCAAAATATCCAAAATGAACCATTAGCTCCCTTCAATTATTTCTTTTGATATTTGAAATATTCCTCTAACTATTAAATATGATAGCCTTAAATACCCTACATCTTTTCTTAAGGCATTTGGAAATCTCTACAAAGAATGGATTCAAACAAACACCTTCGTTACCACCAAACTTCTAGTCAAACTTTTATAGGAGATGTCCTAGAATGGTGTAACCACTTACCTCAACATTCTATTTGGTAATTAGAAGATTTGGTTAATGCCTTAGTCAAAGAATATATAAATATAATTACCTTCTCAAAAAAATTCTTAACCATTTTATCAATGCTAAACAATCATTTTATCATAATTTTAATAGAATTACGATGGAAATATTTGACTCATATAGCAGATCATAATGTAAATGATGATTATCTATTCAAACTCTTTATAACCACATTAACACCCTCACTTCAATATAAGATTAAAACTTTTTATCCACAAAATCTAAATGACACAATTGATCAAGCTAAAAGACATGACTTTCTTATGAAAAAATTTGAGACAGATCATAAAGCCATTAAGGGATATTTCTAAAATTCCACTAATGTGGTTACTAGAAATCCTATTTTAAACCAAAGTAAGAATAGTCAAATTGGATAATCCCCTTGCTTCCCATACACTTTTAATAATTCAAAAAAGGAAGTAACTATTATATACCTCTAAACCTTTCATTTAGAATAATGCTCCACCTTCAAGGTATAACCCTAACAAATTATGTTGGTTTCATGTTGATGTAGGTCATTATCATGAAATATATCATGGAACTCTTAAATTTGATAATTATTTTATGTTATAAGATACATTTGACCATGATACTATGATTAAATTATGTCACCATGCTTATGTCAAATCCTCTCAAAAGAATAGTTTACCAAAACTTTGTCATCCAAACCCAAAAAATCATTTTCTACTTTTAATCCATAGCATTCAAACAAGGATATTTGCGTAGTTGATGCTGATTATGACTAGTATTATACCAATTCCTAATATGTGAATGCATCCAAGGTCAATTATAGATACAACTCTACTCAAAAAGATATGGTCACTAAACCTTAAAAAACCATCAACCAAAGAACAACTATTTAAATACACCACCACTACCACACCTATACCTTTTGAATCAAGTGAGGAAAAAATTGTGTACCTCATAAATCTTGTATTGCTTCTTCATCTTCTAAATCACATTAAAATTTATTGGAAGAACTTAATTTGACGCCTTGTAAAATACCCCTCATGGAATTAATTTTTACTTCCCCATATCATTGTAATTTTATAAAGACATTGAAGAACCATGCCTTGATTTGGAAAATTCTCCTAAATAAACTTCACCTACAAAAGTACATACTATTAAAACTATTTATACCTCTTCTAAACCATCCATAGTATTTCTTTAAGAAGACATGATTAATGATGAAATTATTTTTTGAGCCAATGATACATCCATATTTATTAAAATTTTAAACAATAATACCCTCATCAAAAAGTCTTAGTAGATGAAGGACCAGGAATTAATGTCACCTCTCTTTGGTTAATACAGTAGATTGGATATACCAAATATAATCTTAAACCCACTCATCTCTCATGTAGAGGATTTGATAAAACAAATCAAAAACCACTTGGTTATATTTGGCTCCCACTCATAATTGGAACCAAGATAATACACACTAAATTCATGGTTAATGATCTACCAATATCTTACAACATGTTCCTGTTGGAGGTTTTAGATTTCACCCTAGATGAAATTAGAAGTGTTTAGGTCCTACTCTCAAACCTATTCCAACATGGGAATGTCCCTAGGCTATGGGTTACCTAATGATGGATCAAATCTCTAAGATTTTTTTTTAATGAGGCTAGCTCATCATATATAATAATTTGGATCTCTCTCCTTAAAACTTAACCTATTGAGATGAAAAGGGGAGAAAATGCATAAATAAAAACCTACTTTAAGTATGGTGATGCACCAAATGTTCAATGATCCACTTTCGACTTGGACACTTTCATGACTACTAATGAATCCAATGGGGACAAGGGTTAAATAGATTCTATAAAAGTGTTCCAAACATGAATATTTTGTATGAAGGCTAAAAAGAGACCTACAACTTTAAGGATAGGAAGAGATAGGTCTATGTAAGACACTATGAATTTATGACACTTAAAGAAGAACATCAATAGCTAACACTTTATACAACCTATAAGAAACCAATAGTCTTAAATCAAGGTACATGAAGGACTTACAGATGATGAATAAACACCATACATTCTATAAATCAAACTTCACTAAATCACACTTAGCATTAAACTATAATCTGACATGTCTTATATTTATTCAAAAGAGTTTTACAAAGTGATTTTAGTGGAATTTTACTATACCCAGTCGAGGGATACAAATAAAGAGTTCAAGCTAGTATATATAGTAAAAAATAAGATAGGAGAGAGAAATGTTGGCACTAAAAGGGGAATTAATGAACGAATTCCACTCAACACAACCACCACCACCTTTCTCAAGCCTACCCCTACATTAATGTCACTATATCCCTTTTTGGAGTGATGGAGAATATGAAGATAATGATCAATTGTAGGAAATAATCCCCCATCACTGCAATCCTTCTTGATGTCATCATGTTTGGTGTTCTCTTTGACATTCCTTGCACAATCCCCACTCTATCATTGCTTGTAAATCTTGAATATAGATCTATTATGGATGACAACCAATCATCCTATTAGTTTTCATATAGTCATGATTGTACTAAAGATCTACAAGCTAGGGTTTTTTATCATAAGATGTGAAACATATGTCTAGAATATCTCAAAAAGATTTATAGAGCCTTAAGGGCACTTGATGGCTTTGCAAGGTCAACTCCTAGTTATCCAAATCATATTTGATCTTGCATTTATGTCTTTTACCTATTTGGGGTGGTGAGGTCCTTTGTCCAATGTATCTAACTATATGGCTTTCCTTTGAGCTATTTATTCTATTTCAACCTCAATTTCATGCTTGAACTCTATTGAAGATCTCCTATATTTGACTTTTGATATCAACCATTGACCTCAATTTGGGCTTCTCAAGATTGCGCCAACTATTAGTTCTTCATTCATCCTATAGGATCCTGCTATCAACCATTTGATTTATTGACCTCATGCACACTATATATCTAATTCTATATGAATGAACATGAGTCATCAATCCCTATCAATTTAATGTGGTTGAGACACTTGGCAGTTTTTCATTTAGCATAAAGATTCATTGACTTGTTAACTCATCACTCACCATTAGATCTTCAAGTACGATTACACACCCACCATTAAACTATTAGATCCACTAACCTCTAATAGTCAATGCACGTTATTAGATCTTCAATCAATCACACAAGATCTAGAAACTTGTTAGATCCATGTTCACATTGACCTTTTTAACTTAATGCTCACCATTGATCTATGATGCATGATCAATTACATGTCATTAGACCTTTAAGACCCACTACCATATATTAGATTACCATTCACCATTGGATTTGATATGATTGAATGTTAACCATTGATCTTGGGTCATTTAAATTCAAATGGAAATTTTATGAAGCTTGAACTTGACATCTGTGTGCTTGTTTCACTCTATAATTTCAAATTTGAAGGCCTATATCTTGAGATAACAAGCTCATCAAGACACCAAATTTGTAGAGCATGATCTAGGCATGAATATTTTTATGTCCATGTAATATTTTAGCTTGAGAGGATCCCCATGTTCATTTATTAAATATGTAATTAGATTGATCTATTTATTTCTAAATGATGTGTTGATGATGGTCTGGCTCTTTTATGCTTGTGTAAGAACTTTCAAGGCTCAAAATGCATTTTTGAGACTTTTGAAACCTACTTTATGTCCATGAAGGTCATGATCACCATGAGAACCTTCTAGATTTTCTTCCTTTACAACTTTAGACCTATTTCAAGACTTGCTTCTCAAAGATCAATAAATGGCACTTTAGCTTAAAGTGTTTTAAAAGATTTATAAGCAATATGAGACCTTTGAACCACTCATTCCATCAAAAAAAATATTCATCTATTCAAACCATTTATAGGAAAAATATCCTTATGTGGGGTAAACTTGGCCAACATTTTTGGTGACTCAACTGGCTTGACTAGCCTGCTAGTCATGAAACCTAGAAATTAATCAAACTTGCTCATGATAAATTAGATAAATGAAACATTACTTATAAAATAATTTTTCCTAACTCCTTGAAACACCTTGAAGCAATGATAAATGCACAAATAATAAGAAAGCAATAAAATCCATTGAATAACTACCCTAAAAATAGAAAATAACAAACAGAGCAATGTGCAAGAGCACTTAGAGGTAAATACATACCTATCTACCTATGTACAAAGAACATGAGGCAACAATAATAGTTTAGTTTAAGGTACCTCCCATTGAAAAGAATGGTAAGGCTCTCCCCATTCAATATAGCAAGATAAAATTCATTGATCTCCTTACAACCTATGATAACATAAGACCCACTCCAAAGACTATCAAACTTGGAGTGATTTCCTAGTTTTACATGGTCTTTATCCTATTTGAGGACTATATCACCTTGTTGGAATATCCTTGAAGAAGATATCTTGTCAAATGAATTCTTCACTTGGTGTTGATTAGACCACATAGTGTGCATAGTAGTGTCTCTTGTCTCCTCCAACTACCTGAGCTCATTCAACCTTATCTACATAGCATCATCCTCTATGACCTCAAGTTGGCATGCGAGTTCCAATGCATGAAATTAAAGAGATATAGAAAGTTTGGATTCTTTTCCATAGATAAGAAGGTATGGGGAGTGTCCATTATCTTTCTTAGGTGTCACTTTGTCTACCCATAGGTCATTCCTCAACCTAGTATGTCACTCCCTCTAACTATCCTCCATAGTTCTCTTGATAATCCTCAATAAGTTCTTATTTGTGGGCACTTCTAATCTATTTCCCTATGGGTAATAATTAGAAGATGTCTTGACATAAATTATATGTGAAATAGCCCACTCGCATACCTTTTTATTATTTAAGGTCGGTGAATTATTATAAATAATTGTATAAGGCACACCAAATTTGGTCACAAGGTTATCATAGAAGTCCAAAATAGAATCTTCATTAGCTTCCTTGAGGGAAGTTACATTAACCCACCTTGTAAAGTAGTATGTATCTATGATGATCCATTTATGTCTTTTACTAGAAGTGGGATGTATCATCTCTATGAAATCTAAGTCCCATTGCATGAAAGGTTATTCTCATTGTATTGGTTGTAAGAGAAGGGTAGCTAGTTTCTATGTGTCAATAAACATTGCACATTTTGGGTATTTCCTTACCCAAGAGTGTGTATCTCTAAACATTTTGGGCCAAAACTACCTATATTTAATGATATTAAAGGTTGTGGTCTTCGTAGTAAGGTTCCCACTAGCTGGACCATCATATAATTTCTCAAGCAACTTTTTTTTTTGCATGATTCTACACACCTCAAAAACATGCCTCCTATGTCTCTCTTGAAAAGTAATCCATCTATCAGGATATAATATATACTTTGAATCATAAATTGCCTTCTTTTATCTCTATCTAATCCCATAGGACATTGGCCTAACTCAATAAATTTGATTATATCATATGTCTAATTGAAAGGTATGTTATCTGTAGCTACCTATTGGTTGTCATAGACTGACAACACTTGATCTTTATCTTTTTTTGCCTCTCTTATAAGGTGTTCACATAAACCTTTTCCCCTTATAAGCTTTGTGACTCTAACATCAAGGTCATACTCCATAGATTTTATCACCCATCTAGCTCTTTTGTCATTGAGGCTTTATTGAGTATAAAATATACTTGGGTGTACCACCATAAGTATGATCTTACTATTGGAGACCATGTGACTAAATTTATTCAAACCTCTCACTACTACAAGCACATGTTTCTCTAAAAATTGATACCTCTCCTCATATCCCTCTAAGGCTTGACTAAATAAATTAATAAGTTACGCTAAACCTTGTTCATTTTGTTGCATCAACATGGCAGAGATTGCATCGAATGTAGAGAAGGCATATGAATAGAATTCCTTGTTAAAATCAGGATTAAGAAACATAAAGACATGAGAGATGGATTCTTTGATGGATTCAAAACTCCTCTAACCTTCCTTTTTCTATGTAAACTCCTTAAATTTTATTAACATGTGAGTAAGAGGCTTGACTAGCTCTGTAAAGGCTACGATAAACCTTCCTATAAAATTGATCTTTCCTAAGAAACTTTGTAGACACTTCTTATGCTTGGGAAAGGGTAGGGATAAGATGGACTCAACTCTTTTAAGGTCTATGAAAAGACCATATTTGTACACTACATGACCTAATAACCTGACCTCATGAACACCAAATATACATTTTTTAGGATTTAATGATCCACTAAATTCTCTACATCTTTAAAATAATAACTTGAAGTAAGTAATGTTATCAGCTAGGTCTTTTGAGAAAAAAGTGATCTCATCTAAGTAGATGAGCACCATGCTATTAATCAAACTTTCAAATGTAACATCCATTTCCCTTTATAAAGTTACCTCAACTTTGGATAATCCAAAGGGCATTTTCATATATGTATAAGTTCCCCACTTTGTGGTGAAGGCAATCTTATGCCTATCTCTTTCTTTGACCATGATCTGACTATAACCAGAGTAGACATCAAGTAATTAGAATCTCTGAGAACCTTCCACCATATGAAGAATCTGATCCATTAAGGGTAGTGGGTAATGATATTTTAAGGACACCTTATTGAGGTCCCTAAATTCAAAACATAATCTTATTTCCCCATTCTTATTCCTCACTAGTACAAGGTTTTTCACCCATGAATAATTTTTAATAGGGAATATTATCTTTGACTCAATCAACTTGAATAGATCCCTTCTCATCAAATCCTCCACTTTTAGGTTGACAAGCCTTTACTTTTACCTGCTGGCTTTGCATTACTTTCTAGTCCAATGGTATGTTGTACAAGTTTGAGATAAAAACCCTTCAAATCCTTGTATTCCTATGAAAATACATTAGATAACTCTTGGCATAAAGAAACAAATGTAGCTCTCTCTTATGATGTGTTAATCTTCCCTAACTTCAACAATTTGCCTTTGAAGATCTCTATCTTTTCATTATGTTCCCCCTTGGCTAAGATACATGCCTTACCTCTTCTCACTTGGTGATATTCATTTAAAATGATTTCCAATGTCACCAGCCCCTTAGGCATCTTTTTAGATCTTAGTTCCACTATTTGATCATCATACGAATGTTGGAATTTGTTTTGATTCTTATGGCAGAATTCTACCTCCTACATCAAAAAATATATGATTTGGTCATCACTATCAAACACATGCCAACTCACCTCATTATTAGGTATAGTTGGAATTCATATGACCTTGATATTTTCTTGATTTTGGTTTCTTTTGACTCCTTCTACAACCTCATACTGATCCTCTATGGTTGCAAGCCTAGCCACATGTTGGTTTGCCTCTCTTGGTATGGATTATATATTGAATGATAAGAAGTCCTCTATGATATCCTACACATGATGTTTGTAGGATTTCAAATGATGGTTCTTGATTGAAATTATGCCTCTCACTTGTACAACAATCTCACTATCACCCTTGACTTGAATAAGTTCAACACCTCTTCTTATTGCCTCTTGCAAACCATGTAAGAGATCCTCATATTCAACTATGTTTAAAGTTCAATTGAATTGAAATCTTGTAGATGAATAGAACATTTGACCTAGGGATGAAACCAATATGGATCTAATTCCACTACCATTCTTTGACCTTGAACCATCAAAGAATAAAGTCCATATACCATTTTCCTCTTGAGTGGTGTTAGTTAGGCAAGGTATGGAGGCACCCTCCACATGCATACAATACACCCCTAAATTTGATTCTTTAATATTTCTATAGGGATAAAATCCATAATTTTTAGCTTCCCATTCATCTAGGTACAGGTCTAAAATTCCTTCAAGATGATCATGAGGTTCTTGTTCACTAACATTTTCATCTTCTTCAAATATGGTACAATTGATATTTGCAAGGTTAGGCATATAGGGCTCTAAATTAAACCTAGAGATAGGTTATAGCCTAATAGTTACCTTAGTCCCATATCTGGTCCTGAAGACCATGTATGACTAGTCAAAGAATAAATATCCCTTATTTTTTAAAATAACATCCCTAGATAGGCATAGGGAAAAATATGAGGGTAGGTCTATAACCATTACATCCTGAGTGATGACATAATTTGGACAAGTTGCCAATGTGATCTTAATACCTTTCACTATACCTCCTGCTATAGTGGGAGAACCATCCAACACTTTTTTCATTAGACACATACTTAAGCTCTAGCTTATTTGTTATGGCTTTAGGCATAACTGAGGTTGAAGCTCCTATATCCATCATAAAATTATGCACTAATTTGTCCCTTATGATGATTGAAAAATAAAATGGAGGGGGTTTGACAACCTTAGTGGGGATGAAAAACATTATGAACTTGATCTTGATTAGGAAGTTGACTAAGAGCTTGAATTTGACTAGTCTAACTACTATTTATGAAAATAATGTTCATCTTATCAGTTATCTTGCTCACATGAGGAAGTTTGGAGAGCTCTTGTTGAAGGGTCTCTTTCTATTCTAAAATATATAGGTCATCATACATAGAAATAGTGACATTAACCTTTTTCATATGATCCATAATATTGAAAGGGAGACTAGTACCTTTAGACTGCACCTTGGAAGTAGAAACATCACTTGGCACTTGAGTGACATGAGGAATAAAAGGAGAGTTCTACTATTGCCCATGATGTTGAGGTACTTGTTGAGTTCCAAAGCTTTAGCAGCTATATTTGAAGTATTAAGTTGTTGACTAATTTGTGGAGGTGTTGAAGAAGCCTTAAGCTACCCCAAATTATCATCCAACATCCTCCTCTTAGCCCTTGTATTGGTTACAACTAATTCATATTCCCTTTGTGTAGTATGCCCCATGATTATTGATACATGATCAAACATATGCTCCCCTTATTGAAAGTTTATGCATATGGTGTCAATGGGTCCCTTACTCATACTCCCTTGCTATTGTATTTCAACTTCTGATGATGTCATGGTAGGCATGTTATTTTGATTTATTGGGGGGGCTTGTAGTGGAGGAGGCATTATGTCATGGCCTTGGAATGAAGGAGTTTGCTTCCAACTAGGATCCTAATACATTTCTCCTCTTGGATCCATTATCATCTCATTGGACTACCCACCTGATTGCCATTGACCTTCTTGTGCAAGGTTATTTTTTATGGGGACCAAGGCTCTTGAGCTACTTGCAATTATGGGGTTATAACTATTATAAGATCTGCCTTAAGTAATTTATCCTTGGGATTGTTGATTTAATGGATAAGGGGATCTATTATAGGATTTAGCAAGGTATTGGGTTTGGAAAGGAACTTGGTATGGCCTATATAAAGTCTATTGTTATCTATCTAGAGCCACTAGCTTTTTCTCTTATACCTTCAACAAATTTTCAATTATTATAAACTTGTCCACTTAACCATCATCAAGTTGGGCTTGATTATTTGAAGTGGACAATGGGGAAATGGTAAGTGGGGTTGGCTAAATCTCAAGAAAAAGTGGCATGAGATGTGTTCACATGAGTTTCTATGCTTGTATCAAATAATTTTTTGCTCTTATAGCTATCTCATAAGCCCCTAACAAAGTTAACCCACCCATAAATTAGATCATAACTATAATGTCTAAATTCAATGCTCTTAAATGGTAAAGAAATGCATAATTGGGTGTGGGTTTAATAATGATAGGGATCCTATCACAATTCTTTTGGAATCTATAGTTGAAATCAAACATATATTCTTGGGTTGCCTTCTTGATTGAGGTAAGTTGTTCAATAAGTGATATGTGGTCACTTTTATCCTCAAAATGTTTACATAGGCACTCACCAAACTCATCCCAAGTGTTGATTGAGGTAGAATCTAGATCCCTATACCATTATAGGGATTTGCCTCTCAAAGATGTGGCTAGTAATCTCATGGTTACATTATCTTCTATAATGTTATGTACTGAACAAAGGTTTGAAATGTTAGTTATGTGCTCTAGAGGGGTGGTGTATTTTTTTCTATAAAATATGGAAGACTGTTTAAAGAGGCAACAAGGATATCATCATGTTCTGAAGGTTAAGAGGTCTAACACCATAGAAGGGTACAAAATCTTGAATTTTGGGCCTTACCATTTACATAGTGGGGGTTGTGTTGCTTGTTGTGCTGCTTAAGACAATATGATGACCAGGGGATGAATATTTATTTTAAGTATAAGTACTTTTCCTATTGAACCTTGCTCTTTTATATGAAATAAAAGGTAGCTCAATAAATTCAGAAGGAATACCTTTACTAGCTAACCTTCTAGTAACCTTTGGCATGAGAGGTGTTGTTTGGATGATGTTGTGAACTTTATAACTTGGAAAATCTTTAGCTTCTAGTGATGATGAATGTCTCCTTCTATTAAAAATACCTCTTATTCACTCCAAACTTCACCTATGATAAAGAGAATGTCTTGGGGTCCCACCAAGCATGCAAAAGCTATTGGAGGTTCTAGGTTGTACCCTATCTGAAAGTAGAAGTGTTCAAGTCCTACTCTAAAACCTAATCCAACATGGGAATGACCCTAGGCTATGGGTTACCTAATGTTGGGTCAGACCTCTAGGATTTTTTTAATGAGGCTAGGTCCTCAAATATGACAAGTTGGATCTCTCTCCTTAAAACTTAACCTATTAGGATGAATGGGGGAGAAAATGCATAAATGAAAACCTACTTTAAGTATGGTGATACACCAAATATTCAATGATCTACTCTTGACTTGGACACTTTCATGACTACTAATGAATCTAATGGGGACAAGATTTAATCAAATTCTATGATAGGGTTCCAAACATAAATATTTTGTATGAAGGTTGAGAATATACTTACAACTTGAAGGACATGAAGAGATAGATCTATGTAAGACCCTATGGACTTATGACACTTAAAGAGGAACATCAATAGCTAACACTACATACAACTTGTAAAAAATTGATAGTCTTAAAGCATAGTATATGAAGGACTTACAGATGATGAATAGACAACATACATTATAAAAATCAAACTTTAAAAAAGCACACTTAGACTTAAAATAGAATTTGATATGTCTTATATTACTTTAATAGAGTTTTACAAAGTGATTTTAATAGATATTTTCTATACCTAGTTAAGGGATACAAATCAAGAGTTCAAGCTAGTATATATAGGAAGAAAGAAGACAAGAGAGAGAAAATTTGGCACCAAATGGAATTAATGAACCAATTCCACTCAAGACAACCACCACTACCACCTTTTTCAAGCCTACCCCTACATTAATGTCATTGTATCCTTTTTTTGCATGATAGAGAATATGAAGATCAAGATCAGTTACAAGAAGCAATCCCCTACTGCCACAATGCTTCTTAATCTCATCATGCTTGGTGTTCTCTCTGAAATTCCTATTGTCTCCAAATCTTGCACCCTAAAAGAGGGTGTTTAGGCCTCTTCCATATTTGGGCAATGTTGGAACACTTATCGGCATGTGGGTATACCTGTAATGGAAATGAACCTCTAGATTGAGAGGGCTAGCTCCCTGAATTTGTCTCTAAAAAATAATCTCTGTCTACACTAGCTTGATTGAAAATAAAAGGGTTAGAAATTTCATAAGGGAAACCTATTTTAATAATGGTGACTTACCAAGGTTTTTCTTCCACATTAATGTCATATCCTAGCACACAACACAATAAAATATAAAGACCTTTTTCCAAGTTCTATATATTTTAACATGAATAATTTAGTAAAGAGGTGAGATACATGAAAAAATAGAAGAAAAATGAACTGAAATGCACATTGCACTTTCAATAATAGTTAAAATTCTTATAGTAGCTCCATACACTTAAACACACTATAGATGACTTCTTAGATCAAGAACTTTGCTCAGACATGAAGGAAAAATGATAGAAGCATGAAATCATCACTTGTTGTTAATATATGTCACATGTATACTTAGACAATATTCAAAACTTGAAAGGGAAAAAATACTATACTAATGCTTAAAAGTTGAGTATCATTCCAGTAGGGCTTCATTGTACTCTATGTGGCTACTTTTTCACTAGCCAAGGGGATATATATATAGCAAGATAGATGAGAGAGAAGAAATATTTTGGTACCAAGGAGAAGAATCAATTTATTTCAAGTGACCATATTCAGTTACAACCATCTTTATAATGGATGCTTGCTCAGGCCATTTAGTTGATCCATGTCATCACAAGTTGTTACACCTTTGGTCTTGCTCTCTCAAAGATGCTTTTCAAATGTTTGTATCAATATAATAAGGATATTCTTGGGCTGAGTCATGGAATCAAAATAGTTATTACAAGGGAGTCCACCTATTGCAAATTTGTCTCTTTCATTCTATTTGGCTTTGTCCTTATTCTTTGATTGGTCCTCTAGGAATGACTCAGATCTTGGTATATCAATGGTGATATGGGCTCTCTCATTATTTTAATGGATGAAGAATGTAAGCCCTTGGATCTAATTAAATGCTCTTGTGTAAACACCAATGGTTAGCTCACTATCTTGAAGTTGACATTCATTCAATAATTATTCCACTTAGACATTTCATTTGGGTACCCTTCTTGAATAATTCATGTGGGTAATTTCCCTAAAATAATTCCCATAGGAATTTTCATCAAACATTTTCCTTGATGGATTTCCCGTAGGTGTGCTTTCCCCTTTGAATGGTCCATGTCTTTTCTAAACTTTGGAGTATGGCTTGTCAGAATTATTTTTGTGGACAAAAAGTCTACAAAAATTCCTTCAAACTTCTTGCAAAGGTCACTTCCCTTTGGAATGATCCCTTCAAGCTTAGAAAGTGTCCCTTCAAAAAATTTCCAAAGGGCACTTTGAAGGGAAAGTGTCCCTTCAAAAAAGTTTTGAAGGAAACTTTGGAGAGAGAAAGTGTCCCTTTAGAACTTTTTCAAATGGCACTTTGAAGAGAAAGTGTCCCTTTGGAAAATTTTGGAGAGAGAAAGTGTCCCTTCAAAAAATTTTGGAAGGGAACTTTCCCTTCTGAAGGGCACTTTGAAGAGAAAGTGTCCCTTCAAAAAAGCTTTGAATGGTAGTTTGGAGAAAGAAAGTATCCCTTCAAAAAAATTCATAAGGGCACTTTGAATGGAAAGTGTCCCTTTAGAACTTTTTAAAGGGCATTTTGGAGGGAAAGTGTCCCTTCAAAAAATTTCGAAGGACACTTTGAAGAGACAAAGTGTCCCTTCAAAAAAGTTTTGAAGGGCACTTTGAAGAGAGAAAGACCCTTCAGAAAAATTTGGAAGGGTAATTTGAAGGGAAAGTGTCCCTTTGAAAAAGTTTTGAAGGGCACTTTAGAGAGGGAAAGTGTCCCTTTGAAACTTTTTTGAAGGGTGCTTTGAAGGGAAAGTGTCCCTTCAGAACTTTTTGAATGACACTTTGAAGAGAGAAAGTGTCCCTTCAAAAAAGTTCTAAAGGGTACTTTGAAGAGAGAAAGACCCTTCAAAAAAGTTCCAAAGGGCACTTTGGAGAGAGAAATACCCTTCAAAAAAGTTTTGAAAGGCAATCTGAAGAGAGAGAGACCCTTTGAAAAAGTTTTTAAGGGCAATCTAAAGAAAAAAGACAAAGGAAGAGAATTATTTTAGACTTTTTATCTAAGACAAAAAGTTTGAGACAAGAAACTTGAAATATTTCAAACTTGGGAAAAAGACAAAAAAGACACTTTGAAAAGGTTGAACACAAAATCTGAAGAAAATAAAATAAAATAACTGGTCTTTTACAAGTGAGTTAAAATAGACAAGTGAACATTGAACTTAGCTAAAGGGAGCTGTAAAATAAGGTATGAAATTTAGGTTAATATTCTTGGTGATTTCAAGGGGAGGCATGTTTGCTATGTCAAAGACCAGTCACCTTAATCCTTTTATTAGGAATGGAGTCACACATAAGGCTCTCAAAATAACTTGAAAAAGCTTCTTGGCTAAAAAGTCACAAGCTGGATGATCAAACGCACAAAGGTAAAGATGCACACCAACACAAAGAATAAAACACACTTGTGATACAAAGCACTTAGGGAACACAATAACAAACCAAAAGGAAACACACATCTAAACTAGTATTTACAAAACATGTCTTTATAGGACTAACAAAAAGACTTTAGATCTATCCCATTCATAGGGAGAGGCAACTCTTCTCCATTCATCTTGGATAGTTGAAAGGATTTGCTTTTCTTGCATTTATTGATGATATAAGGGCCACTCTATAAAGTTTCAAACTTTATATGTCTATTTGGCTTTGTTCTATCTTCATCCCACTTCAAGACCAAGTCACCCTCTTTAAACACTCTTGTGCTTGCTTTTTTTCAAAGGACCTCTTCATTAGTACTTGATGGTGCTCCATACCCTTGTGTGCATCATCCCTCACCTCTTGCAACTACATTAGTTTTGTCAACCTGACTTCCATTGGAGTGTTTTCAAGTAATTCTAGCTGTTATGTAAGTTCTAGGGTAGAGAGTTCTTGGGATATGGACAACCTGACTTCTCTCCCATAAAAAATTATAAAAGGAGAGTTACCAATTGATTTCTTAAGATTAATCTTGTTTTCCCATAAAGTTATTTTCAACTTGTTGTGCCAAGGTCTTTCATTATTCTCCAATGTTTTCTTAATGATCTTGATGAGGTTCTTATTGGTAAACTCAACCAATCCATTCCTTGAGGGTAATAATTAGATGAGGTACTCAAGTGAACTCCATTCCTTCCTGTTGAATCAAAAGTTTTGACACTTAAAAAAGTAAGTGCATTATCAAAAATGATGATATGAAGAACTCCAAACTTTTTTATAATTCTCTCATAAAACTCTAGGATAGAATTTTCATTTGCCTCCTTCAACCCAATGGCTTCTACCCACCTTGTGAAGTAGTTAGTAGCAGTCAATATCCATTTGTGTCTAGCACTTGATGGAGGGTTGATCATACCAATGAAATCAAGGCCCCATTGCATGAAAGGTTGGTCCACTTGGATAGGATTCAAAGGAAGGGCTACAAGTTTTTGTTTTCCTATAAATAAGGCACATTGAGGACACACCTTAACCCAATGATATTAGTCCTTAAAAAGACTAGGCCAATAGTAACTATACCTCATTATCTTTGTAGATGTATATCTAAGAGAGAAATGACCTCCATCTGTACCATTGTGAAAACTTTCTAGCATCATGTCAAATTGACCACTGTCAATACACCTTAATAGCACACCATTTGTGTCCTTTCTAAAATAACATTATCAACAAGGCAATAGGGAATGGTCTGCAATCTAAAGTATCTCCTTTGATACTTGCTCAAACCATTGGGATACTCATTATTTTCAAGAAAATTGTTGATGTCTTGTGTCTAGCTCTGAACTGGTATGTGATCAGTTAGTTGGGGGTGAACTTGGTTGATCAAGATATCTTTTTTGGCTCTTGTAGATTTGAAGTTAAATGCCTACATAATCCTTGTCCTCTCACCAAGTTTATCACCTTGATGTCCACATCATACTCCATCACCTTTGTGATCCAACCAACTTCATTTTTAGTGAGGTCTTTGCTTAGGAGAAACTCTTTGGTGTTGGGATGAGAAACTATGACATGTATATTATTGTTTAAGACCATGTTTCTAAAAATTTTCAATCCCCTTATCACTATCAAAGCTTGATTCTCAACAAATGTATATCTAACCTCATAATCTTCTAATCTTTGGCTAAAGAATGCAATTGGTTGCTCTACCTCTTCATCATTATTTTTCATGAGCATGGTTGATATTATATCAAGGTTAGCAAAGGTATAGAGTATGAAATCCTTGGCAAAGTTTGGGTTCAAGAGAGTAGGAGATTTTGCAATTACTTCTTTGATTGTCTCAAAACTACTCTTTCCCTTCTTTGTCCAAGTAAAAAATTGGTTTTTTTATAGCATGGTTGTGATAGGCTTTACCATAACTAAAAATTATAGAATAAACCTTCTAACAAAGTTTATTTTCACCAAGAAGCTTTGCAGTCCCTTCTCATGTTGAGGCAAGGAAAAGCCTAGGATAGCCTCAATCCTTTTGGGGTCAATAGACAAACCTCCTTCTGAAACAATGTGCCCCAAAATTTTACCTTTATGAACAATAAAGATACACTTTTTTAGATTATGGGATATGCCATAATCCCTACATTTATCAAACACCTACCTTAGATGTTTCATATGATCAATTGCATCTTTTGAGAAAATAGTTACATTATCTAAGTACATAAGTAGAAACTTATTGATCAAACATTTAAAATCCATGTCTATTATTCTTTGAAAAGTGGCTCCAACATTGGACAAACAAAAAGGCATCTTATTATAGATAAAGGTTCCCCACTTTGTAGTGAAGGCTATCTTTAATTGATCCTCTTCATTTTCCAATATTTGGTTATAGCTTGAATAATTGTCAAAAAGAGAGAAGCGTTGGGAACCTAAAATAACCTACAAAATTTGTTCCATGGAAGGTAGTGGATAATGATCTTTGAGAGACACTTTGTTAAGATCTCAAAAATATACACAAAGTCCGATCTCTCCATTTTTTTTGGATAGGTATAAGATTAGCCACCAAAGTTGAGTGTTTGATAGGAAAGATAACCCTAGACTTAATCAACTTGGTTAGCTCTTTCTTCATGAGTTCTTCTATCTTGGGATTGATAGGCCTTTGCTTTTGCCTAACCAATTTAGCTCCAAGTTCTAACTTAATGGTATGATGAGCTAGACTTGGATCAAACCCTTTCAATTCTTTATACTCCCAATAAAATATGTCATGAAACTCTTTGCACAATTTAGTAAAAGCCTATCTCTCAGACTAAGAACATACCTTGCCAATTTTCAAAAGTTTTTCCTTGAAAATAAAGACTCTTTCATAGTTTTCTTCCTTTGTTCACATGCTCACTCTTACTTTATTATTCTAATCATCCTCATTTAAAATACTCTCTAAGGTAATAAACCCCTTAAGTATCTTATTTTTCTTCATCTGAATGATTTACTTTTTTTATATTGATCATGTAGTCTCCTTTGGTTTCTTGAGGAGAAACCTACCTCATTTTGTAATAAGTGTGCAATGTGTTCATGAATTTAAAACACCTGACATGATACTTCATTATCTATAATAGAGGTTCTCACAATGATCTTGATATGAGATTAATCTTTCTCTTATCCCACATCAGCAGTTGTATCAAATCGTGCCCTTATGGCAGCCAATATGTCAGCATGTCTATTGGAATTCCTTGATATGGCTTGTATGTTGAAGGCGTCAAAGTCTTCAAGTGGGTCACATACCCTATGCTTGTAGGATTTAAGCAAGGGATTCTTGTCTATAGCCTAATTTCTTACTTGGTGGATGACCAGTTCATTATCTACATAAACCTTTAAACTCTTGATTCCTCTCTTCTTTGCCCATTAGAGACCATGGATTAGGCCTTCATATTATACCACATTGCAAGTGCAGCTAAATTGGAATATGTATGAGGAGTATTATTAATTATTTAATGGATAAACTAACTTAATGCTAGCTCCTACACCTATTTTGCTTCTTGAGCCATCAAGGAACATTTCCCATATCCCATCAAGTTCATGGTCTTCATTAATGAGTGAAGGGATTGGAACATCCCCTTCATACATACAATAAACTCCTAAATCAGTCTCATCAATGAAATTATATGGACCAACTCCTTGTGTTTTAGTGTTGTATTTATCAACTTTTAGATTCTTTACTAATTAGATAATTCTAATTTGAGTTTGTCTCCATGTATGGCTCAATATAAAACCTTGATAAGGGATAAGTCCTTATATTCACCTGGTTCCATATCTTGTTTTAAAATCTAGAAAATACCAATCAGTAGAAAGGTACCCTCCTATCTCAGTCGTGAAGTCCCTTGACAAGCAGATAGCAAAATGGGCTAGAAGTTCTACCACCACAACGTCTTGAAAAATTAGAAAACTTATAAAATCAAGTAGAAAGACATTTAACCACTCCCACTATCTTAGTTGGAGTCTCATCAAGATACAATAAACCCTTGTTATGTGGCTCATATTTTAATCCCTGCTTATCATCCACCATTTTAGGCATACCAATGGTACTAGCTCCACTATCCATAATGTAATTATGGACTAGCTTGTCTCCTATAATGAGGGTGAGATCGAAGGGTGGAGGATTTCTATACTTGGTGGAGGGCTCTAAGACATGGCTTGGATCATTTTTAAGGGCTATACCATTGTGCTTTAAATTATGAGGGGCTACATGAATGTTTAAAAGTTGCTCTTGCAATAGCTCCTTTTGACCAGGCATATGCAAGACTTTCCAAAGAGATATGCTTGTCTTGGCATTCTTCAAAAATTAATAGTGTTTAAAGAGAGAGAATTCACCTTTTATTGGACCTTTAAAGGTAAATAAGGAGTCTAAACCTATTGTGTTGTAGGTTTGACAATCCTACTTGTATTTTTATTTTGTTGAGGAGCATGACTTGTATCAGGAATTGCATTAGGAGTCACACCTTGTGGCCTTAGAGAGGCATCTCTTGAAGTTATTGGTGATTCTTGATCTTCTCTTAATGTTATCTTATTGGCTCTTATGTTGGCTATGACTGATGTGATTTGATTTAACATATAATCATCTCTTGTTTGGATGTTCATCATACCTATACTTTGGCTATTGCCTTCTCCATGATTATCCCTTTGTGTAAGGTATGATTCTTTTGAAGTTACATAAGGAGTAGTTTCCTCTTGTGTCACCAAATCTTGGCTACCTTCTCCACCATCATGCATAAATTGACCTTGAGGTTGTCCACATTGGTCTAAATGATTCTCTCCTTAGACCAGATTAACATGTACTAGAACAATAGCCTTCGTGAAAGGAGTGGGATTAGGATTATATGTATTGGGTTGCCTATTAAAACATTGTTAACCCTATCCTCTTTCTTGGTAGTTGTATTGGGGTGGAGCTCTATAGCCTTGTTAAGGATAGTATGTATGGTTAGGTGGAGCACTTGTCTATAACTGATCTTGCTTGAGTTGAGCTCGTAATGACTAGATTTTTTCATCTTTGTCCACAACACTATCTAATTTCTTGGGGAAGGCTCTTGGCTTGACATTAGAATTAGGAATTTGAGCTATGTTTGGAGCTTCAACTGAACCATGAGACAATAATGACATGGAAACTCTTAGAGGGAGTCTTCCAACTTGTATCAAGTTATTTTCAGCTTCAATATCTATTTCATATGCATCAAGAAAAGTGAATCCTCCCATATATTGTAACATCACTGCTAAATCGGTACCAATACCTTTGAGATAGGTGGGGAACACAAATCTTGGGGGAGGTCTCATGATAGGAAACAACCTATGTTATGTCCTTTGAAATATTTTTAAAACCCTTCATAGATTCATTAAGACCTCTCTGTATCACATTTAGCTAATGGATTAATGAAGTTTGGCCACTCTTATTCTCAAATCTAGTCACCAATAATTCACCAAAGCCATCCCAACTTGTAATGTAACCACCTTCCAAAGTCCTATACCAGTCAGGGGATTTGCCTTTTAGAGACATAGCAAGCAATCTAATGGCTATGTTGGCTCAGGTGACATTATGAAAGTTAAAAAAATTCAAAATGTCCCTAATATGCTCAGATGGGTAAATAGGACCCTCTCCATTCAAACTAGGGAGACTATTGGTAGAATTGGGAGGAATAGGGTCGTATGCAGGAAGGTCAATTATATTATGTGTTAAAGGCTAAGAAAGGCTGTTGTATATCCATTTCTCTTCTTTCCTCTTGATCTCCTATTTCTCCAACCTCCTAAACTTCTTCTCCAAAATTTCCTTGCCAAGGATCTCTAAGCACTGGGAATGGTTTACGGTGTTGTTATTCAATAAGAGCTTTAGTTAGAGGGGCTTGATCAAAAGTCCTAAATGACCTAGTGAGGACCTTGAAGCATAATATGGGAAATTTGATCTAAAACCAAATATTTTCACCTTTTGGAGTCACCATATATTGTATTAAGAGTACAAACTTAGATTTTTCAAGACTAGCATTCACCTTGACATGTAAATAACCAGGACCTAGGGACCTAATGGGCATGCCAAAACTATTGTCTCCAAATATTTCAACCTAAAAGAGGGTGTTCAGGCCTCTTCTATATTTAGGTAATGTTGGAACACTTCCAGGCATGTGGTAATACCTATAATAAAAATAAACCTCTAGATTGAAAGGGATAGCTCCTTGAATTTGTCTCTGTAAAATAATCTCTTTTTACACCAGCTTGATTGAAACTAAAAGGGTTAGAAATTGCATAAGGGAAACCTATTTTAAGAATGGTGATGCACCAACATTTTTCTGCCACATGAATATCATATCCTAGCACACAACACAACAAAATGTAAAGACATTTTTCCAAGTTATAGAGATTCTAACATGAATATTTTAGTAAAGAGGTGAGATGCATGAAAAAATAGAAGGAGAATGAACTGAAAGGCGCATTTCCAATTCAAGAATATTTAAAATTATTATAGTAGTTCCATACACTTAAACACACTCTAGATGACCTGTTAGATCAAGAACTTTGCTCAAACATGAAGGACAAAGGACAAAAGCATGAAATCATCACTTGTTGTCAATATATGTCACTTTCATACTTAGACAATGTTTAGAACTTGAAAGGGAAAAAAGACTATACTAATGGTTAAAGATAGAATATCATTCTAGCAAGGCTTCATCACACTCTATGTGGTTGATTTTTCACTAGCCAAGGGGTTGTATATATAGCAAGAATGGAGAGAGAGAGAGAGTAAATCCTTTGGCACCAAGGAGAGGAATCAATTTTTTTGAAGTCACCATCTTCAGCTACAACCATCTTTACAAAGGATGCTTGTTTAGACCATTTGGTTGATCCATGTCATCACAAGTTGTTACACCTTTGGTCTTTCTCTCTCAAAGATGTTTTTCAAATGTTTGCATCAATATAATAAGGATATTCTTGGGATAAGTCATGGCATGAAAATGGTTATTACAAGGGAGTCCACCTATTGCAGATTTGTCTCTTTCATTTTGTTTAGATTTATCCTTCTTCTTTTATTGGTCCTCAAGGAATGACTCAGATTCTAGTCAATCAATGATGATATGGGATCTCTCATTGTTTCAATGGATGAAGGATGTGGGCCCTTGGATCTGCTTGAATCCTCTTGTGTGAACACTAATGGTTAGCTCATTATCTTAAAGTTGATGCTCACTCAACTGTCATTCCACTTAGACATTTCCTTTGGGCACCCTTCTTGAATAATTCATGTAGGTACTTTCCTTGAAATAATCCTTGTGGGCATTTTCATCAGGCATTTTCCATGAAGGATTTTCCATGGGCATGCTCTCCCCTTTTAATGGTCCATGTCTTTTCAAGCCTTTGGAATATGGCTTGTAGGAAGGATTATTGTGGACAAAAAGTCTATAATAATTCCTTCAGACTTCTTGCAAAGGTAACTTCCCTTTGGAACGATCCCTTCAGGCTTGGAAAGTGTCCCTTTAGAATGTTTTTGAAGGGCACTTTGAAGGGAAAGTGTCACTTTGAAAAAAATTTGAAGGGTACTTTGGAGGGATAAAGTGTCCCTTCAAAAAAAAATTGAAGGGCACTTTGAAGGGAAAGTGTCCATTCAAAAAAGTTCTGAATGGCACTTTGGAGAGAGAAAGAGTCCCTTTAAACCTTTTTTGAAGGCACTTTGAAGGGAAAGTGTCCCTTCAGAAAAGTTTTGAAGCGCACTTTGGAGAGAAAAAGTGTCCCTTCAAAAAAAATTGAAGGGCACTTTGGAGAGAGAAAATGTCCCTTTAAAAAAGTTTTGAAGGGCACTTTGAAGGTAAAGTGTCCCTTCAAAACATTCTAAAGGGAACTTTAGACTGAAAGTGTCCCTTTAGAACTTTCCAAAGGACACTTTAAAGACAGAAATTGTCCCTTCGAAAAAGTTTTGAAGGGCACTTTGAAGAGAGAAAGACCCTTCAAAACAGTTTTGAAGGGCACTTAAAAGGGAAAGTGTCCCTTTAAAAAAAAATTAAAGGGAACTTTGGAGAGAGAAAGTGTCCCTTCAAAGCTTTTCCAAAGGGAACTTTGGAGGGAAAGTGTCCCATCAAAACTTTTTGAAGGGCACTTTGGAGGGAAAGTGTCCCTTCAGAACTTTATAAAAGACACTTTAAAGAGAGAAAGTGTCCCTTTGAAAAAAAATTGAATGGCACTTTGAAGAGAGAAAGGGACCAGGGAACTTTGGAGAGAGAAATACCCTTCAAAAAAGTTTCTAAGGTCAATCTAAAGAGAGAGAGACCTTCAAAAAGGTTTTGAATGGCAATCTTAAGAAAAAAGACAAAGGAAGAGAATTCTTTTGGACTTTTTGTCTGAGACAAGAAACCCAAAAGAATTCAAACTTGGGGAAAAGACCAAAAAGACACTTTGAAAAGGCCAAACAAAAGCTCTGAAGAAAAGAAAAGAAAACAACTGGTCTTTTACAAGTGAGTTAAAATAGATAAGTGAAAATTGAACTTAGCCAAAGGGAGATGCAAAACAAGGTATGAAATTTGGCTAACAATTAATTGTAAAGTCACCACTCTATCATTGCTTATAAATCTTGAATATAGATCTATTATGCATGAAAACCAATCACCCTATTTATTTTCATATAGTCATGATTGCACTAAAGATCCATAGGCTAGGGCTTTTAATCATAAGATGTGAAACTTACATCTAGAAGCTCTCAAAAATCTTTACAAAGCTTTAATGGTACTTGATAGCTTTACCAAGTTAGCTCCTGGTTATCTAAATCCCATTTGATCTTTAATTTATGTCTTTTACCTATTTATGGTGGTGAGGTTGTTTTTCCAACCTATCTATCGACATGGCTTTTCTTTCAGTTATTTGTTCTATTTCAACCTCGACTACATATTCGACCTCTGTTGAAGATTTCTTGTCTTTGAATTTTTATATCAACCATCAATTTTGATCTGGACTTCTTAATAGTATGCCAAATATCAATTCTTCATCTATCTTGTAAGATCCTACTATTATCCCTTTCACTTCTTGACCTCATGTGCACCTTAGATCTTATTCTATATGAATAAATGTGAGTCATTGATCTTTATCAGTTTAACATTGTTGAGGTACTTGAAATCTTCTCATTTGGCTTCAAGATTTATTTAATTATTAACTCATCACTCACCATTATATCTTAGATTACAATTATACAAACACCATTGATCTAGCTAGACCCACTAACCTCTATCAGTTGATGTGCACTATTAGATCTTTGATCAGGTACTTGATATCTTGACACTTGTCAACTTTGCATTCATGTTGACCTTTTAAAATAATGTTTACCATTAATTTTTGATGCATGATCAATTATGTGTTATTGGATCTTTGGGACCTACTAACACCTATCAGATCACTTCTCACCATTGGATTTGATTTGATTGAATACTAACCATTGATCTTGGGTCCTTTGAATTCAAATAGCCATTTGTTGAAGCTTTAACTTGACGTTTATGTGACCATTTCACTCTAAAGTTCAACTTTAAAGGCCTATATATTGAGATAGCAAGCTCATAAACACACCAAATTTCCAAATCATGATCTAGGTATGAAGATATTTATGTCCATACAATATTTTATCTTGAGAGGCTCCCTAAGTGCATTTATTAGATGTGTAATTAGATTGATCTATTCATTTATGCATGATGTGTTAATGACATTCTTGCTCTTATATGCTTGTACAAGAACTTTCAAGGCTCAAAATGAGTTTTTGATACTTGTGAAACATGTTTTATGTCCATGAAGGTCATGAGAACCTGTTGGATTTTTTTCCTTTACAACTCTAGACCTATTTTAAGACTTGCTTCTCAAAAATCAATAAATTACACTTCAGTTTGCTTAAGGTGTTTCAAAATATTTATAATAAATCTTATATCTTTGGACCACTCATTCCATTGATAACTCTATTCATCTATTCAAACCATTTCTAGGCAAAATATCCTTATGTAGGCCAAACTTGGCCAACAATTCCTAGGTCATCCATGGACACATCATATGCGAGCTATTGCATCTTCAGGAAGTAAATGTATGAAATTCATCTATAATGTAAAATTTTAAAAATATAAGGCTGATCCTAATCCATGGAGTATACAACTACCAAACCCCAAGTCTCAATATCAGATTTTAACCATTCCATGCATTAACAGTGCACTTCTACTAGAATTTGTTAACATGAATATAGGTTTACATGTCACTCTCCTTAATTCTGATGATGATGGGCCTAATGACTTAAAAAATACTTGTAATTTTACTAAATTACCTCTTTATATTTCAGAGTGTCTTCCTCTTTCTTTACTTTCGCGTGATCATACCATCCCTCTAGTTGATAATATCACTGAAATTCCTCCTCCATGTAATGCATATGAATCTTCTTACATAGAATATGAATTCACATGTTATGAATACGGATTGGCCAAATTATTTCAAGATCATTTAATGATATCTCCCTAAAAATTTATAAATTTAAATGCATCCACTTCTAATTCTCCCATATAAATAAATGAATGCACTATTTTCCACACATATGATGATAATTATATCATGGCCTAATCTCAATCACAAGATTTAGATGTACAACATTGTCAAAAAACATTAGCCAAAATACATGCCTTCAATCATGATATCCATGTCATTCACATATTAATTGATATTAAATTATAACTTGAAGGTTATGTATCTCCCCTTAATCCTCCACTATTATATACCCTATGGGTACTTGAAGATCTCTCCACTCCTAAACCTTTTAAACTTTCTATGCAACCAAAAAAATTTCAACCTCTTTCTTCCATTGATACCACTGAGTATATCCACCTTAATATAATTTAAGGTTCATCTATAAGATAAACTAGCATACCTATTACCTATCACCAGGTTGGTTAACACCACTCAGCCTAATACCCCTCAAATTGAACCTACACCTGAAATAACCTTAGACATTAAAGCTACAGATGTGATAAAAATGCATTTCGAATATGATTTTCATAGTAATAAGATCATTGATATCAAATAGATGTCAAATATTATGGACCATTACACACGTTCCCTAGTGATGAAGCTATACTTGAACTACTCCATGCTAGAGAACCTCAACTTCCTTGATAACATCATAAACTTGGAAAGTTCATACAAAAATCTCATTATTTTAATAATTTCATTTCTAGTGTGGATCCTAAAATAAATCCTATTTATTCTTTCCTTCATGATCCATTTTATTTCTAAGAAGAAAATTCTATGCTCATTGAATAAATCATAAAAATAGATTATGGTACACCAACATGTTCTTGACCTATTACTATCTCTAAAGAACTCACTCCAATAGAGCATGATAACTTTAGCTTATTATTTGACAAGTATCATGAAACATTTTCTTGGTCATGTAAGGATATGCCACGTATTGACCCTAGCATCATCATACATAATATCATCACTTACCCAAATGCCAAACCTTTTAGACAAAAACAAAAAAAAATTACACCATATGTCATAAATAAATCATTAAACTTTTGAATGTCAAATTCATCAAACATCATTCCCATTCATAAAAATTTCACCATGATTATTCATATAGGCATCAATTTTTTTAATCTTAACCTAACATGTCCAAAAGATAACTTTTTATTACCTTCAACAAATGTTATAGTCGATTCCACTACTGGATATGAACTATTATCACTTATGGATGGTTTCTCAAGCTATAACCAAATTCACATAGCTCCTGAAGGCCAACATAAAACAACATTTTATATAGAGTGGTCACCGATTATTATATTAAAATGTCTTTCAATCTTAAAAATGCTGGAGCAACCTATCAACATGTAATGATCCACATTTTTCATGATCTTATACACAAGATAGTGAAAACTTATGTCAATGATCTCATTGCCAAATCTAAAAGTCGTACGGTGCAACTCATTAATCTAACTATCATTTTTTATCAATTAATTAAAAAAATTAGACCTAACCCAAACAAATGTGTATTTTTAGTTATATCTAGTAAATGTTTAGGGTTCTTAGTCTCTTTTTGAGTCATTGATATCGATCCAGCCAAAATGAATTCCATCAATATTCCTATTCTTCACTCCATTCTTGACATACTTACTTACCTTGAAAAACTTAGGGCAATTCAAAAATTCATTCCAAAAATGGATTACCATATATACTCTTTTAATTCACTTCTCAAAAATGATAATGCTCTAGAATGGATAGATTAAAGCCAAAAATCTTTTGATAGTATGAAATAATTTTTGTTCCATACTCCTACTTTTCAACCACCTTCAAAAAATTATCCCTTAATATTATATACCTCATATACCCCCATATCAGTTAGGGAAATGCTTGCCTAATAAGATAATACTAGTAGAGAGTACATTATCTATTACATTAGTATAGGACTCATTGATTATGAAAAATATTATACCAAATTCAAACATGATTTCCTTGTTATATATTTCATAGTTGAAAAGCTCCATCATTTTATGTTATACCAGACCTATTATGTCATTGTTTATTTCAATATGATTCATCATTTCTTCTCCAAATCATTCTTACCTAGAGATAGAATTTTAAAATGGATGGTCATGTTGATGGAATTTGACCTTATAATTATTACATTAAAATATGTCAAAGGACAAGTCATCATTGACTAACTTGTGGTGGTACCTTTACTACCCACAAATCGCCTTCAATATAATCTCCCTAATGAAAACATTATTTATATTGAAGGTCTTAACCAATATATCTCTCCCAAATATTATTTTCATAGCTTCATTACTGATCTAAAACCACATATTCAAGAAGATACCAATATCACTCCTCAATAATACTAAACCTAAAGTAGTTATTGAAGAATTACTTGAAGTTACCATTGATTTACATGAAGACACCTAGGCACTCCACTTTGATGGTTCTAAATACCTCCATGGAGATAAGGAATGATATATTATAATAAATCCACATGGTAAGATCATACTTTTAGCATTTAAATTAAATTTTGACATTATTAATAACATGACCAAATATAAAGATTTAATATTAGGCATGAAATTTGCACTTGACTTAGATATCCCATATTTATATGTTTTGGGTGACTCACAACTTATCTATCACCATGTTAATGGTTATTATCAATGTAAATGTGAAAATTTAATCACATATCATAAAATCAATACCACACTTTCCAAATAATTTACTTTTTTTACCATTGAACAAATTCCAAGATATCAAAATTTCATAGTTGATTCTCTTACTTCATCATCATCTCTATTTTACATCATCATCTCTATTTTACCCTCATCAAGTACTAAATTATTTTAAATTTTTTATCTAAATCATAAAATCACCTTCTTATATCACACTAAATGATTCACTAATCTATCACACTGAGGTTGTCACTATTCAATAAAGCACATGGTATAAAAACATAATATAATTTATTGAGCATCAAACAGATAGATTCTTGTGAAAAGACTCAAATACATAAATAAGATTTCAAGTATGTCTTTCAATACAACATATTTTATTACCATATTGTGGAAGTAACCCTAATCTGTTGTGTAATGTAAGAAGAGGTTCTTACTCTTCTAGAACAAGAACATGGGGGCATTTCTGGTGGTCACTATAGTGGACACACTATATCTCTTAAATGTTTAAGTATAAGTTATTTTTGGACTACTCTAAAAAAATGCTATTAATTTTGATAAAAACTGTAATCATTGTCAACTCCATGATGATCTAATCCACTCACAATTGGTTGAGCTCTAAATAGTGGAGTCTCATTGGCCATTCTCTATGTGGGGATTAGACCTCATTAGCAAATTACCATGATCACAAAATAGACTTGTCTTTATCATTACTAGTAATAAATATCTTACCAAATGGGTAGAATCCATGCCTCTTGTTAATGTCATAAAAAGCACCATTTCAAAATTTATCCTTAACCAAATCATTTGTCATTTTAAAGTTCCACATACCATCATCTTTGATAATGGTGGCCATTTCAAAAATAAAGACATGAAATAATTATGTGCCAAATTTTAAATTTCTCACAAATTTCCCACACCTTATGATCCTCAATGTAATGGCCAAGCAGAGGCCACTAAAAAATCCTAAATAAAATCTTACAAAAGACTATTCGATAAATTCATACTGATTGGCAACTTCATTTATATCCCATACTTTGGGCTTACCATACTACTATATGTACTACCATTGGAGCAACACCATTATCACTAATATATGGTTCAAAATTAGTATTACCATTAGAAGTTGAACTCTCATTAGTACGTATATGTCTTCATGGTATAATTCCCAATGACGAATTACGTGAAGCTCATCTTCATGCATTAGATTTTCTTGATGAACACCACTTGGTCATTTTACAACTTAATCACCAATACCAAGCTCACATTACTAAACAACATAATAAAAAGGTCAAATTTTAAACATTTAATGTTGGCAACTTAGTCCTAAAATTAGATTATACACATGATAAATAAAGAAAATATGGCCAAAAATGGTGGGGGTCTTATTAGTATAAGACATTCTTGGTCCTAGTACTTATCATCTACAAAATAATCAAGGCCATGTTTATACATAACCCATTAATACATAATTTTTAAATAAATATTTTGTTTAAATATCTCTCTTATTTTCATAATTCATATACTGTAACTACTAACACTTCTTAGGACTTCTCCAACAATCTCTCCTTTCTTAGCAGTATATTATATACACAAACCTTAGTCTCCTTTGGTATTTTTTTATTTATTAATTTTATTTAATTCATGATTTTTATTGGCATACCATGGATAGGACCTAGTTTTCTTCATGAGTACCTTTTTCTTTCATACATCCATTTTTAACACTTTTTCTCTTTCATAATAAACTTGTTATTTTATAACATTTTATGTTCTTTATTTTGTGAGTTACAATGTAAGACCATGGATAGGACCAAGAATTTCTCATAAATACCATTTTCATATTTTGTACCTACTTAGGTTTATGTTTTATAGATTTATAGTTGAAGACCATGGAAAGGAATAGGATCTCCTCATAAAATCTATATATTTTTTCAAACCTTTTGCAAAACTAAGTGTTCTTTTTAGAATGTTTAAAAATGGTTAAAATTTTATGATTCCATATTCTCAACCTCAGTTTTTATTTATTTAGGGATAAAACTTGCACATTAAACTATGTTAGAATGTTTTCCAACACTTACATTCTTATGATAAGTAATCTTACTTACCTATTATTGTATCCCTTTCGCATTGTCACATTTTTGTGATTTGAGATAGCTCAAATAATTTCATGTTCATTTGCCTTTGTCTCCCTTCCTTTAATTCCACTTTGGATAAAGTTTAAAGTTAACACTTTTATTTAACATGAATAAACAAGACTATTAGACACCATGACCTCTTAGTCCTCTTTCTTAGAAACTAAGTTTAAAGTTTTTGAATGATAGTCACTTTTAGCACCCATGTTTGGTTCTTTCAATCCATATGGAAGAGAAATAAAAATAGCCATAAAAAATTTAAAATGTAAATTATTTAAACAAAAAGTAATGATCAAAAGCCAATATGAAATCTAAAAGTCAACATCACACTAAAAGACATGATTCATAGTGTATACTCATAATATTTTTAAACTTTATCAATTACTGATGTTTTTATCTTATAAGAACCCATTGAGTCTCAATCTATCTAAGTGAATGCCTTAAGGGGTGTAATAGGAAGGGGTGAGAAAACCATTAGTGCTTCATAGGATTTGTATCCCTTATTACCACTTATTATTAATCCAACTATCTCCTCAAAACATTCCCCTAAGCTTGGCCTCCTATTTTGCACCCTCTAGTCATTTACCACCTTCATTAGCCCTTCTCTAACCTAAAACCCATTTTTATGGTTTATGTTACACTATCAACCCCATCAACCTTGTACTCTAATTAATAAAACTTATTAGGGTCTAGATCAACCCCTGGCTGACCTAATTTGTGATCTAATTTTTTTATCAATAATGATACTAGGTCAACCTTGTCAGCCTAAACTTTTAGAAAGGACTAAGGTTAGATATGCCTATATAAATACATTCATTTTACATTCTTAGAAAGATAAAAATATTTAATTATTAATTTGTGTTTTTTACAATCTACTCTTTCATCAGTCTACTTGAGGAGTCTTAGTTTAGGGTTTCTACTTGGATAAAAATAGTCTTGTGGAAAAGTCTTGGATGCTTTGTCCTTTCTTAGTGATTCTCAAAAACCAAAAAAATATCTTGTGAAGCACCTTTGGCCAATGGACATATTGAGTCTTGATGGGTTTATTTTCAAGGTAAGTATCTCTAACTTCTCTCCTCTATTTGGTAGATAGAAGTAGCATAAGTAATGGCTTTTGAATATATTGCTCTCTCCATGCATTAGATTCTTATCTATACATAGCTTAATTAGGATTTTCCTATGCATGATTAATTTTAATTTTTATTACCCCCACTTTATGCCATAATATTTGGTGAACACTAGATTAGACTTTACTTATTATTATTTTAGTGAATATGAAAACATAGGACCTAGTTAGGGTTATTGCATAGTTTTGCTTGACTTGAGGCTTTGGTAACTTCCCTAGTGAATTTATTATGGTGAGAGATCCCTTGCCTAGGTCTAGTATATCCATCTTGGTCATGACCTTGAATATATAAAGTATCCACAATTAGAAGTTTAAGTAAGATTTATTTTCTTTGATGTAGGATTGATGTATAGATATGTTGCATTTCCCATTGCATACTTTATAGTGAACCAGATGTGAATCAAATCCTTGCAGTTTTTCTTTCATGTTATCATTTTTATCATCTTATTATATTTTTATGTATTTTTAGTATTGTGTCAAAATATTTAGTATAATTCTAAACCGCTATGTGTAGATTTAACACAGTCACATCAAAATGACTTTGTTATGTCTATACAGGTCCTCATTAGATACAAGTTACTAGATCAAATAAGTTGACATAGTACCCTTATTTAATTATAGATAATCATACAGAGTAAAATAGGTCAACTTTTTCATCTTATTCTCTTTTTCAGCATACATGTCAATAAACACTAATGAATAGGTCAACTTTATCATCTTATTCTTCTTCAGCACATAGGCTTTTGTAAAATTGGGTCAAACCAATCGACTTACTTTACAAAATTTTAAAATAAATATTTAAGGCACTTTAGTATAAAATTTAAAATTTTAACCATCTTCAAGCCCACCAAGACTCTTCTCTTACTTTATATGTTATTTTAATACTTTATTCGGTTCTATTTTTCACAAGTCAGTAGTCTTTAAAACTATAACCCTACAACCAACTAGGTTAACCTGGTCAACTTAGTTATGTAGCCTATCTTCTATCTAAGAGACATAGTCAAACCATTTAACTATGTTCTTAAAGACCTTACTTGTATAGAATAGTAGAGACCTAGTCGACTCTATTTTGTACTATTTGCATATAGTGTCACCCAAATTGACTTTGTACTATTATTCATCAAATAATTAACAAGTATTTACTATTAATTAATTCATTTTTTTTTTAATTTGTATGCTTAGAGTAACTCACATAGTTTAAATAGGTGGTCTTTCAAACTATCATTTTTAGTTACACTATTTTACTCTTTTGCACACACTACCAAATCACATAACATTCAAATTGCATTTAAACACTTATCTTCCCAAGACCTACCTACTTGGATTTCATCACCAAGGAGAAAATTGACTTGGTTTTATGGCCAAGTATAAATATGTGATTAATAGTATATATTTTCAAAGCACTCGACACCATTATCATTTTGGGATTGTAAATTGAGGGGGTAAGCTGCAATACCAATTTAGCACCATTGCCAACACAATATTTTTCATCCCAAATGTCTTGAAACCATCCATATATTGATTTTTTAATTCCTTATTTCATCCAACTCTCCTATCACATTCAAAATCAATACTTTATAATATATATAATAATACTCAGGATGACCACTTAGTTAGCATTTACTTTTTAGTTGATTATTTTCTCTCTGGTCATTACATGTTATATTATAAAAACTTACAATAGCCAACATTGGTACAAGGTTTTATGTTGTGTACTCCAATTGGATCACTCACATTCATCCAATTATTTGTGTGTCTACTTTCATTCTTGCTTCATTTATATTACAAAACTATTTATCTATTTTAAAACATTGGCATTATGGTTGATATAGTCTTTATGGACTACATTTTTCTTCTTGCCAACAGTACATAGTCAACCAACATGATTTTATCTCTTATATTTCTATTCTACCTTATATCCATCTATACATAGTCAACCTAGTCAACTCTACTCTTATAAACCTCTATCCAATAGTAATTTGTTAACCCATTCGACCTTATACTTGATTACTGACCTTGATCTTCTATCTAGCCGATTTTCTTCTTTATCTAGTTGACTTCTTTCTCTATTTGACTTAGTTTTATATCCCTTGATCTCTCTTTTATATTACTTACCAAGCATTATGTAATCCCCTATGATAATCTTCTTAGACAACCTAAATCCATTTAAACACTATATGGGGCATTCTTTTCTCCTTTTTTTTAACCTCCTAAGGGAACTCTCATTCTTGGAGAACTTTTCCCCCTCCATCTATGGATTTTAACATGGTTCATATCATGCCTCAAGATGAAGTAGGTGGATCTGATCCTTTTTTTACCTATCAAGACAATTCTCATCTTCAAACATTTCAACACAATGTGGGAATGATTGACACAAGTTTATCCAACAATCCCACTAGTAATCCACCTCCCAATAACCATCCCCCTAATACTAATCTGGGGAGTCTTCCTATAAACACCATCTGCCAATTGATATAACCCAACTTATTGCACAATTGTGCAATAAATGAACATAATAAAAACATCTAACACCTCCCAAATGATGAATTCGCAACATCATTTGATCAATATGGCTAATCAACTTTTGGTTCTAATTCCTCAAACTAATCAAAATTTTATTCCTCTACCTCTTAGAGATGCCTCAAGAAATTTTATTCCCCAATCTATAGTGAATAAGAAGATGATTCAAAATATTTAAAATAAATTTTTAGTGACTTTCATCATTTCTATTGATTTTAGTAGCATCTCTCCAACTATCAAGTATGATGGGATTAAAGACCCGGCATCCTTTCTTAAATCAATGTTCAATCTTTATAAAGAGTGGATATAAACTAATACTTTCCCCACCACTACACTTTTAGTTAAAACCTTCACTAGTGATGTATTGAAATGGTACTACCAATTTTCTAAACATTTCATCTGGATACTAGAGGATTTAGTCAATCCTCTAGTTAAATAATTTCAACATAATGGCCTTATTGAAACTTGTCTTAGCCATTTCATCAATGCTAAGCAATCTCTCACTAAATCAGCTAATGATTTTACCAAATGAAGAAAATATTTGGCCCAAAAAGTTGACTATAACATGAATGATGATAATCTATTTAAACTCTTTATAATTTTTTTAACTCCTCTTCAATATAAGGTTTGAACTTTTACCCTCGAATGATTGATAAAGCTGTTGACCAAGCCAAATGTCAAGACTTATTAATGAATTAATTTGAACCTAATACCAAATTCTTTAAGGGATATTTTCAAACTTATAACAATGCCATCACTAGAAATACTCCCAAAACCAAACTAGGAGTTGACAAAGCCAATAATCCCCCACCTTCTCACATACCATTAAATGTGAAATAAATTAAATAATTCTTAACACCCTCTAAACCCTTTACTTATCCTAATAATCATCCTAAGTGGTATGGCATTGGTCATTCCCATGAAACTTGTAGAGGGCTTACTAAATTTATTGTCTCCTATATGTTTGGTGATTCCTTCAATCATAAATCCATGATCCAACTCTATCATCAATAATGCCACACTGATACCTCTTCTAATAAGCAAAAAAAAATACCATATCTACCAATAAAAAAACATCAAGGACGGTTGTGCCATTGATTTTGAATATGACCAATATTACAACTCTATATATCTTAATGCAACTAAGGTTAACTATTATCACAAACTGGCTCACAAAGATCCTATCACCAAATCTAAGAAGCCCTCTTCGGAGGAGAAAATTGTCAAAGATAATAAAACCACTCATTTAGATTCAAAATCTAATGAGGAACCATATCCTTATTATGAACCCCCAACCACTTCCATTCATTCAAAATCTAACTTATCTTATAAATCTCATACTTATTCTTCTTCTAAATCCCATTGGAACTTTCTAGAAGAACTCAACCCCATGCCTTGAAAGATTTCCCTTATGGAGTTAGTTCTCACCTCCCCCTATCATTGTAAGTTCTTCATGCAAAAATTGTAAGAAATTGAATATCCATATTCTATAGATGAAGAAATACCCTCTCTTGAGCCTTAACATACCAACGTGCATGCCATTGAATCCATTTATCCTCCTTCCAAACCTTCCATTTAATTTCTTAAAGAAGACATGATTAATGATGAAATTATTTTTTGTGTCGATGATCTAACATTATTCATAAAATATCCATTAATATTACCCTTATTTGTAAAGTTTTAGTTGATGAAGGGTCTAGTCTTAAAGTGACATCTTTATGGCTCATCCAATAACTTGGATATAATAAGGATCATCTTAAGCAAACCTACCTAAATTTTCATGGATTTGACAAAAATAATCCTAATCCACTTGGTTGTATTTGTCTTCCCCTTACAATCATACCTAAGACTATTTGAACTAAGCTTATGGTCCTTTACTTGCCCCTATCTTACAACATACTCCTCGATTGACTATGGACTCATAGAATGAGGGCTATCACCTCTTTCAATAATCAATGCATCAAGTTACTACATAATGGAAAAAGGTATAAACATGAGGCCAATATCAACCCTTGTAGTATTCAACTTCCCAATCCTAAATCTCAATATTGCATTCCTACATTCTAATAATCAACAATGATCCCTTACCTAAATTCATCAACATCAATCTAGACTTACATGTCACTTTTTTTGATTTAGATGATGATGAACCTAATGACTTGAAACATACCTACAACACTACTAAGCTACCTCATTACATCTCATATTGGATCCCATTTTTATTACCTCATGATCACACTAACCCTCTCATTGATTATATCACTGATTTCCCCCTCCATGCAATGTTCAAGATGCTTCTTACCTAGAAGATGCCTTCACATGCAATGATTATGGAGTGGTCAAATTATTTCAAGATCTTTTAATCATGTCTCCATGCAAATTCAGTGATCTAGGTATCTCCCCTTCTGAAACTCCTCTTGAATCTCAATCATGTACAATTTATCCAACCTACAATGATAAATATATCATGGCCCAAGATCAATCCCAAGACTTGGATGTTCAACATTATCAAAAAACTTTAGCACAAATACATGCTTTCAACCATGATGTTTATATCATTTCCACTAATTTTTAATTTGGTCCTAAAGGTCATGTACTTTTTGCTAATTCTCCACTTATTGATACTCTTTGGATGGTAGAACAAATCCTACCTTCCAAACCTATGCCACTTCCTACGCATGTTCCACCATTACATCTAATTCTTCCTCCATTAATGAAATTAATGATAAACCAATCACATCTGATCAACTATCTTCTCCCACTCCCCTTATTCCCAAGATTACATTAGATGCCAAGGCCACATATGTGCATCAGATACATTATGAATATGATCACCATGATAATCAATTTTTTTATCTCGAAGTATATGTTGAGTATTATGGTCCTCTTCCCACTTTACCTAGCGATGAATCCATTCTTGAATTGCTTCATGACCAAGAACCTCAACTCCCTTGATAACATCATAAACTTAAGAATTTTAAAAATACAACCCCTTATTTTAATAATTTTATTGCTAGCATCAACCCTAAATCAAATCCTATTTCCTCATTACCTAATGCACCATATCATTTCCAAGATGGCAATTCTATGTTTATCTAATAAACTTCTTGAATCAAATATGGTACCCCATCATTCCTTCGACCAATTATAGTCTCTCACAAACTCACATCAACTAAACATGATAATTTTAGCTTATTCTTTGATAAATATCATGACTTTTTCTTGGTCCTAAGAAGACATGCCTAATATTGACCCTAGAATCATGGTACATAATATTATCACTTATCCCAATGCCAAACCTGTGCAATAAAACTCATGGAAATTTCCACCAAAAGTTTCCACTTTATGCCATAAATAAATTATCAAGCTTCTTGATGCTAAGTTTATCAAGATCATGGACTATTCTAAATGGGTCTCTAACATAGTCCATGTTCAAAAAAAGGTCACCATAGTCATTCACATCTACATTAATTTATGTAATCTTAATATTGTTTGTCTTAATGATAATTTTCATCTGCCTTATATTGATGCCATTATTGATTCCAATGTTGGTTATGAAATGTTATCTCTTATGGATGGTTTTTTGGGTTATAACCAAATTAACATTGCACTCAAAGACTACCATAATAAAACTTTCACCACAGATTGGGGTACCTATTTTTATGTTAAAATGCCCTTTGACTTCAAAAATATTTGAGCTACTTATCAACAGGTAATGACTCACATATTTCACAATCTTATCCACAAGATTGTAGAGACCTATGTGGATGACCTCATTGCCAAATCTAAAAGCCAAAAGACTCATCTCTCTGATCTTGTTGTCATCTTTGATCATCTCATTAAATATAAAGTTAGATTGAATCCTTACAAATGTGTTTTTAGTGTCACATTTGACAAACTATTAGGATTCTTAGTCTCTTTTTGAGGCATTGATGTCAAACTTTCCAAGATTAATGTTATCGCCAACATGCCCATCTATTGATCCATTTCATATATTCAAACTTACCTCTATAAACTTGGGAAAATTAGATGGTTTGTTCCCAAAATGGATTATCATGTCTATTCTATAAATTCTCTTCTTAAGAAAATTAATGTCCTAGAATGGAAGGATCCCTATCAAAAAACATTTGATAATATGAAAGCATCATTACTTCACCCACCTACTCTCCATCCACCTTTAAATGATCATTCATTAATCTTATACACCTCTTCCATAACCATATAAATTAGGGAAATGCTTTCCCAACAAAATGATACTGGGAGGGAATATATCATCTACTATATCAGCTGAGGCCTTATTGATTATGAAAAACATTATGCAAATATCAAACGTGATGCCTTGCCATATATTTTGTCATTGAAAAATTCCAACATTATATGCTTTATCAAACCACTTATGTTATCATTCATTCTGATCCCCTTCATTAATTTTTATCCAAATCCTTTCTTCCTAGAGATAAAATCAACAAGTGTATGGTCTTTCTCATGGAATTCAATCTTTGAATTATCACCTAAAAAACTGTCAAAGGATAAATCATTGTTGATCAACTTGTCACAGCTCCCATCCTAGCTACTGACCACCTTCAAGATAGTCTTTCTAAAGTCAATATTCTCTATATAGAAGGTCTCAACCAAGACATATCTCTTAGATATTACATATATAACTTCACTATTGACCTTGAAACAAGTAATCTAGAAGAGTCCCCTATCTTCTCTGATAATACTAAACTAAAAGTATTTATTGAAAAACTTCTTAAAATTAATGTCACTTTATAAGAAGATACTTGGACCTTTCATTTTGATGGTGCTAAATTCCTTCAAATAACTAGAAATTGTTTTTTATCCTCATGAGCTCTTTTGGAAAAATTATCCCATTGGCATTTTGCCTCACATTCAGTGTCACTAAAACATGGTGGAGTATGAATATTTAATCCTAGGCATGAGAGCAGCCCTTGATCTAGATATCACATATTTGCATGTTTTATATGAATCCCAACTCATTTAATACCAATTCAATAGCTATTATCAATGCAAGAGAGATAATATCATTTCTTATCATCAAATCACAACAACCCTCACCAAAGATTTAACTTCTTTTACCATCAAACCTATCTTTCGAGATCAAAATTCTATTGTCAATTCTCTCTCTTATTCACCATCTCTTTTTCTTCCACACTAAGTTCTTACTGATCCCAATTTTATTATCCAAATAATAAAATCCCCATCTTCTCTTTGACTACAATATTCACTTATCTACCATATTGATGTTATCACCATTTGACAAAGCTCATGGTATAAAGATATTATTCAATTTCTTGAATAACAAACTTAACCTCCAAACCTTGATTCCCATGAAAAAACTAATCTTCATAAATAATATTTTAATTATGTATTTCGATATAACATCCTATATTATCTCAATGTTGAAGGTACCTTGCTCTATTATGTTATGAAATAAGAGGTTCCTATTGACCAATTTTGACTTTTAGTTCAAAATAGGGTACCCCTACTAAAAAACTTCACTTTTAGGTATATAAGAGGGTATAATATGTTTTCATAAGGTGTTTCATAATTCAATTAGTGTCAATTGATGTTATACTATCTTTGATTAAGTGTTCTTTAGGTCTATTTATCATTTTAAGTCATTTTGAGGTGTCTAAATAGTACATTTAATGCTTTATATGGGTTTTTTGGGATAAATGCAAGTTGAAAATGTTGATTTCATTTCCCATGTGTCCTTATGAATCTTAATAAGCTGATATAACTGAATAAATGGTAGGTTGTTTATAAAAACGGTAGTTCTGTTGACCAAAGAGAGAGAAAAGGATATCATTACAACTCCTTGGGAAGTGTGCCACTTGGAAAACATGGTGGTGTGAATATTAACCTTCCCAAATTTCATTTCCACATTTATATTTAAAATATTTCATAAACATTTTCATTTGTAACTCATTTCTCTTCTTTTTCCATTGGTAAGCTAAAAAAAGGCAAGTTCAAGCACTCACTATGGTCCATACAGGTAGAGTCAGGAAGAATACTTATTCAAGTTGATATTAATATGAGTTAAATTGACATATATAATAATAAATCTCATATTTTTGGCTCCTTCATGAACAATCACTTACACCTCAAATAGTTTTTTTTTAAATATGCATTCAAGAGGGGTATGGTTGTGCACTTGTTTCTTATTTTAAGAGATCCATGGAGATGTATAATCTTGATGAAGTGATTTTAGGTTTTAATAGGCCCTATAAAATATTTTTTCCATCATCTATCACTTCTTTCTTAATTACATTGAAGGATATTTCAAAATTGTGCTTGTTTTCTAAGTTTATAGCCATGGATGGGTAACATGAGTTTTGAAACATGAAAAAGGATCCATGGTGATGTTAATAATCTTGGAATCATTTTTAAAAAGTGTTTTAATTTAATTACATTATTATAAAATCAGTCATGCTTCTTCAAGGTCAAATTACCAATTTTCCTTCTTCACTGCCTTGTTGGTAGAGTGTGCTCACAGTCAGCTTCCACAAGGTTTCCAATAGGTTGTATAGAGGTGTGAGTCTTGTAGTACATCATGGAATTTATGTTTGGGATAAAATTTTAAAATTTTCATGTATTTCATGCCATGGAGGTTATAATTATATGACAAGTGTAATTTTTCTTTCAAAACAATGATTGACTGTATTGGGCTCACAGTCCCTCAAAGTTGCAAATAGAGATCCTTGCCCCTTTTTGGAATAATCTATGCCATGATTGAAGGATTTTAAGATGAGATTAGTTGTTTGGTATAGTATCAATATCCTCTTATAATAACTATTATAATTCTGAAAATCAAAGTATGAGTGGAAGATGGATTTTGGGACCCTTAATAATTGTCAAAAATCATAGAATCCAAACAATGATATCTACGGGACAATGGATGGAAATTTTGACTTTGCACTTCCATTTGATAGTCCTAGCCCATGATATCAAGGGGAAATCATTAAAAATGATTAAAGGGACATTTTTTAATTAAGGTGACTAATAAAATGTCAATATTGATTTTTTGACCTCTTAAGAACCCTCCCTTGTCTATACACAGGCCTGGGAAGGGTCATCTATAGTAGGCCTTAACAAAGTCTCTACCTCAATTGGGCATATAGTGGTAAAATTGAAGGTTTTATGTAAACTAGATACTTTTAGTGTAATAATATTAAATTGGAGAGTGATTATATCAATCATATGGCCTAAAAATTCTCAAATACACCTACAGGCAGCACCTAAGCTCATAAAACAAGTTAGTTAAGGCATGTTGACAAAGGAGGAGGTTTAAAGTTTGGACCTCATTTAGGGTTTATAAAGTGTATGAATTGGTTAAATTAAGGTAAATTTACCTTAAATAACTCATGTAATACTTAAATACACCATCTACAAGGCCTAACTCTTCCCAAGGACACAATTACAGGGGCAAAATGGTGACAGTTACAATCAGGGCAATGGCTTACTAGTTAAGGACCTAAACATGAAGCAATGTTGGTTTGAAGGATTATAGGTGAATAAAAAGCATGAATATGGTTTATAACTTAATAAAAAATTTAAATAAGGTCCATAATCACTAACTTAAGTTCAAACTAAGACCTATAAGTAGGGTCTTAAGGTGTCTCAATCCTCAAGAGGAAGGTGTCTTAGTCTTGGAAATCAGGAATGCTAAAGATGGAGTTTAGCCTTATAAATATGGTGAATGACAAATTTAATGAGATTTTAAACATTATATAAGGTGTGTATTGTGTTCATAAAGAGAAAACCTAGCTCAATTAACCTACAGCAAGGCCTAAACAGGGATCTCCTTATGGGCAATCATAGAGCTAGCTAGGTTTCCAAGAGCACGAGGAAGGGTTTAAGGGTAAATAGATAGGAAATGGTTTGAATAAATTATGTGAGGCATGAATGATTATTCCATATCCTAATAAATCTCAAATCAACCCCTAAAATCTCCAAACCCAACCTATACCCTACCTACCCTCAAATTATGCCTATTCAAAAGTCTGCCTAACAAAATTGAGGAGTTGGAGGGTCAAATGGAGGAGTTAAGAGCTAAAAATTTGTTAAAATAATCCTTAAGAGTCATGAAATAGGATAAAATCATAAATTTTCTAACATAAATAGTGAAAACCTTCTCTATTTTATCTTAGATCAGGGGCAATTTTGTCATGCATAAGGAGATAGTTTGAAGGAAAAATTTGGAAATTGATGACTAGAGGGAAATAAAGGACCAAATGATTATTGAAAAATCCATTAAACACCTATAAAAAGCTTAAAAACCTTTATAGAAGCATTACAGAAGGAGGTTTTTAGTCATGTGGGAGAGAAACCTTTAGGCCTAAAAGCCAACTAAGGGTCATGTGCATTTTTGAACTTATCCATGATTTCCACTTGACTAGTTCATGCTTGAAAGAGTATTTTAGATATTTTGAATCCATCTAAAAAGCTATGTACTCCATCAATCCAACTACAAACTCCATCAGTATAAACCCTATTTTAGGACCTAATGGTGAATATGAGCCTAAAAGTACATCTAGATGGATGAATTTGCCTATGAGTGATGAAGAGAAGTTTCCAAATTCATGAAGATCAGAACCATGGGATAAAATTGTATGGACCTATACAAAATAAGGGGAAATAGGGCTTATTTTGACCATTTTTTCTATTGTGTAGGCATGGTGAACTTTTAGGAGACCAAATCAATTTTGAAGGGAATATTAGGACTTGTTATAAGTCCCCATGGTCATTAAATAAGGCATCTCAACTCCTAAGTATGCCTACTAGTTCTCTCTTTTCAGCCAGTCCAATGAGCTAGCTAGGGAAGACTTAATAAAAAGGTGAATCTTCATTTAGAGAGCATTTGAAGGATTTTTTATTGTAACTAATGTAATGGAAAATTGGGACACATGTCATTCCTCTTATTTTATGGATCAAATTGCACGGTTGAAGAGTTTTTGGTGCTAAGTGTGAGAGCTGTTGGGAAAAGGGCTATTTTGGGACTGACTTGGATGATGATGCATGGCCAAAATGATAGGGATGATCAAGAGCCTCACAAATGCATGTGAGGAATTTTTTATAACCCCTTCTAATCATAACCATCATTAGATTTGACTACTTGTAATTACAACATAATTTTGGAAGAACAATTATCAAGGGCAATTTTTTATGTATGGAAAGGAGTTTCTAAACCATTTTGTAGGTCATAAATGATTTCAAATGACATTTTTAACTCTTAACACTATATATCTCACCCCATATCTCTCTCATGCATTTATAACTAATTTGAGCAAGTTGACACATGTCCAAGTGGCTCTTGGACTCCCCTTCTCTATCTCTTCCCATTCCTTCTATAAATTGAGCCTTCTTGGTTGTTGTATGCATATCTATCCAGTTGCGTATGACAAATCCCTACTAAATTTTTTCCATGACTAAATAAATATAGTTATTTGTACCTCATTCAATAATCCTCTAAGTGTATGTGATGGTTTCGGTCTTGTGCAAGTGTATCTTAGCTTACCTTTACATGTCTTCTTTCCTAGTACCTTGTGAGTTCAAAGAATTCTCTTTGTAGGTCAACAAGAACGGTCAAATGGATTTATGGGTGTAGTGAATATCTCATTAAATATTATGTCTTAGAATGCCTATTGTCTAAGTCTTCTTAGCCTAAGCCAATTTTAAGACCCCATGTTGAAACATTGATGCAAGAGGGAAGGCAGTCATTGGATGGAGTGTATGTTAGGCTTCTCTTGGTTCAAAGTGCATGTCAAAGAGTGTGAGTAGAGAAAACATTTGGTGTATCAATTATTTAGTATAGTTTTATTTTTATGAAAACTTCTAACCTTTTTCCCATAGACAATCTTTAGATTAGGTGATGTGCACTTCAAGAATAATCTAAGGAGCTAGTCCTTATAATCTAGAGATTCATCTCTCCTAAAAGTTTACCCATAACTTGAGAGATAATTCAATGTTGCATCGAATTGCAGGTGTTTGATAGAGTATCTTAGGGTGTACAATTTGACGACAACAATTTTGGCATGCTTGATGGGACAATTAAATTTAAGTAAATGAATTGTTGGTGTTATCCTTCAGCTTATCAGCCTCTAAAGGTAATCAAAGCACTAATTGTGACTATGAAAGATTTCAACTGGTGTAAGTAGTCCTAATGCTTCAAAACATCAAATTTTGTATATATACTTCATCTTCCAATTAGCATGTACCTCCTTATCGAGATGGTTCTCCTTTTGGTGTTCATGGCTTCTCCACAAGCTGCCCTAAAGAGACTGCACTCCATGAAGGTCTATATCAACCTTTATAGCCTCGTCCAACATTAACTCACTCCTATTACCAACCTGTTGTCCCTAATGATCAGTTTGATCAAGATGAGAATGAGTTAAACCTAGATTTAGAGGGTTTGAAAAGTGAATTGAGGGATTTAAAAGAACTTTTGAAATAGTAGTAAGTAATGCAATATTAATGTCATGTTCCTCAACAAGTCAAGGAAGTTTTTCCTTTTCCTTTCATTTACACCATGATCATTGATAATGTCTTGATTCATAATTGTACCTTTAGTACTATTGCAATTCATTGTTTTATTCCTAAGGAAATAGATGATGAGTTAAACCTATAGTATGAGTGTGATCCTAGATTTGAATTGAAATTAGAAGGAAGAGATGTAAACCCTCTTGGCATTGCAAGAAACATAAATGTGTCTTTTGATTTTCCTATTTATTCTAATGTTAGAATCCCACAAGATATAATAGTTGCAGATGTGAAACCATACTTTTATCTATCCTTAGTTAATGACTTCATGTCTAAGATTGGGGGAAGGGTGTCCAATGATATGTCTCAGTTTATCTTCAAGTTTAAGCCTAGTTGGAAAGGACAAATTGAGTCAAATATGTGTAACAAGTTTCATTTACAACTCTTATCTTCAAGAAAACCAAAGGTTGATCATTCTCATTCTTCTACTCCTGAGTCTTCTCCCATTATTACTAATCGTACTCAAGAGCCTACCATAGATTCATATTGTAGTCTAGATTGGACCAAGAACCCAAACTATGTCATGCCTAACCTTGAGATGAAAGAAGCTCTTACGCCTAGGTAGATTATGAAAAAGGAGGATTGTGTTGGGATATATTGAAAAATTTTGGCAAGTTGTTACAATTATCCATATACCCTTCATTGTAGAGCTTCTCATAAATTTCAAGGCATAACAAAGGTTGACAAGGTACTTGAAGAATTGTCATTTAGTACTTCTTCTCTATTGCCTTCACAAGTAGAGAATCAACCAATTATTCCTAAGACTCTTCAAGAGTTGGAGGATGATGCTTCCATAGATGATTTCCTTAAACATATTGAAGATGATGCTGCCTTAGATGAGATTGTCATTGGAACACCTTTTCACCATAGTAGATCAATTTTTGAGTTTAAGGAAGGAGCTGATGACATAGAGCAGCAAATAGAGGTTTTGGGAGAAAAAACACTTCAACTATAAGATAAGAAGAAATAGACCTTGAATGGATTGATGAATTACCATGCTTCATGGAAGATGATGATGACCAACTTGAAATACAAGATGAATAAGTGGATCTTGAAGGTGTTATGGTTCAAGGAGAAGACATAAGTCACACCTACATACAAATGTTCTAGAAATATGAAGATGAGATTGACAAACTTAACATGTCAATGTTGGATGATGGAGAATGCAAGCATAGTGAGCTCTCTTCACCTTTGTTCAATGAATTTTCCTCTTGATTTGATGAATATATTGACCCATACATGAGACATTAGCTGGATGAAGTTCAAGAGCATGACGTTGAGTAGCTAGAGACCCTTATTTTTTATCAAGAATGAGAGGAATCAGGATGGTGTGATAGAGGCATTGAAGAGGGAGATTTGGAACAAGAGAGTGATAATTTTTGGGATGAATTAGAGGAATTTTGTCTCAATTCAAACATCATACCAACTAACCTTCCTCAAAAGGATCATGAAGAGGCTAGGGATTAGTTTTTAAAACTTATTGAAGAGATAGAGAAAGATGAGTTGGTCCAAGATACATACCAAGAAGTATATGGATAAAATGAGCCTTATAATGATGAGATTTCAGCCTTTAATGCAATGATGGACTAAAATAGCATGAAGGGCCATCATGAAACATGTTTCAAGGAGAAAGATGATTAAATGAATTTTAAAGACATGTTTGATTATGATTCATTTAGACACATGCCAATCAAGGTGGCAAGCAAAAAAGATGAGTCACCACGCTCTTACTTTAACAAACTACTTGGTTACCACCATGAGGTTGTTTGTCATGAAGGAGATCTAAGAAACTTACCATTTGATCTAACAGGGGAAAAAACATATCAATTTAGGTGTACATATTAGTCTGGTTTCATTTGTGCCTTGCTTCCCCTAAATTCTTATTAGCACAAGTGTGTTTGCTTTGGCCTTTGTGTGTGTTATTATTTCCCTTTGTGTGGTTGAGATAGCAACTAATTATCTTGTTGATTAAGGATTTGAGTTAATGGTAAAATAATATTTTTTATCTCAGTCCTTAGATGACTCCATAATCCCAATGAACTGATAAAGATACTGGTCTAGTTAGTATAGCAGGCATACTACCCCTATGAGTCACTAATTTGCTAACCAATTTTGACTTTTAGGTCAAAATAGAGCACCCCTAGTAAAAAAAACTTTAATTTTAGGTATATAATATGGTATAATATGTTTTAATAAGGTTTTTCATATTTCAATTAGTGTCAATCGATGTTGTACTAGCTTTGGTTAAGTGTTCTCTAGGTCCATTTATCCTTTTAAGTCATTTTGAGGGGTCTAAATGGTGCATTTAATGCTTTGTATAGGTTTATTGAGATAAGTAAAAGTTTTAAATGATGATTTAATATCCCATGTGTCCTTTTAATTTTTATAAAGTTGACATAATTGAATAAATGGTAGGTTGTTAAAAAAAGGGTAGTTTTCTTGACCAAAGAGAGAGAAAAGGACACCGATATGGATCCTTGGGAAGTGTGTTATTTGAAAAATATGGCTGTGTGACTCTTCACCTTCCAAATTATAATTTTCACATATATATTTAAAATATTTCATAAAAAAAATCATCTTCAACTCATTTCTCTTCTTTTTCCATTGGCAAGCTAAGGAAAGGCAAGTTCAAACACTCACTATGGTCCGTAAAGGTAGATTCAAGAATAATGATTCTATTGGTGGATAGTAATATGAGTGAAATTAAAATCCATAATAATTAATCTCATATTTTTGGTTCCTCCTTCATTGATAATCACGTACACCTCAAATAGCTATCTATGAACTTGCATTCAAGAGGGGTATGGTTTTGCCCCTGTTTCTTATTTTCAGATATCCATGGATATGTATGATATTTATGAAGTTTTTTCAGGTTGTAATAGTCCATATCCAATGTCTTTTACATCATATATCACTTCTCTCTTTATGCCCTTGAAGGATATTTTAAACTTGTGCTTGTTTTCTAAGTTTATAGCCATGGATGGGTAGCCTGAGTTTTGTAACATGGAAAATGATCCATGGTGATGTTAATGATATTGTAATCATGTTTTAAAGGTTTTTTAACTAAATTCCATTATTATAATATCAGTCATGCTTCTTCAAGGCCAAATTTCCAATTTTCCTTGTTCATTGCCTTGTTGGCATAGTGTGCTCACGGTCAGCTTTCATAAGGTTTCCAATAGGTTCTACAGAGGTGTGAGTCATGTAGTACATGGTGTAATTTGTGTTAGGGATAAAATTTCAAAAGAGTCATGGATTTCATGCCATGGAGGCTATAATTATATGCCAAGTGTAATTTTTCCTTCAAAATAATGATTGACTGTATTGGGCTCACAGTCTATCAAAGTTGCAAATAGAGATCCTTGCCCCTTTTTGGAATATTCTATGCCATGATTTAAGGATTTTAAAATGAGATTAGTTTTTTGGTATAGTATCCCTATCCTTCTATAAAACTATGCTAATTTTTAAAAGCAAAGGATGAATGTAAGATGGAGTTTGAGACCCTTTAAAGTTGTCAAAAATCACTAAATCCAAATAGTGATATATACAAGACAATGGATGGAAAATTTGACTTTACACTTCCATTTGATAGTCCTAAACCATTTTATCAATGAGTAATCATTAAAAATTATAAAAATTACATTTATGAACTAAGGTGACTAAGAAAAGATGAAGTTTGATGTTTTGACCTCCTAAGAACCCTCCCCTATCCGTACATAGGCTTGGGAAGGGTCATCTACAGCAAGCCTTAACAATGTCTCTACCTTAATTGGGCATATAGTGGTCAAATTGAAGGTTTATTTTAAATTAGATAATTTTAGTGTACTATTATTAAAGTGGAGAGTTATTATATCCAATCACATGGCCTAAAAAGTCTTAGATATACCTACAGACAACACCTAAGCTCATAAAACATAGTTAGTTAGCATGTTGATAGAGAAGGAGGTTTGAAGTTTGGACCTCATTTAGGGTTTATAAAGTGTATTAATTGGTTAAATGAATGTAAATTTACCTTAAATAACTCATTAAATACCTAAATATACCATATACAAGGCCTAACTCTTCCCAAGGACACACCTACATGGGTAGAATGGTGACTATTACAGTCAGGGCAGTGGCTTACTTGTTAAGGACCTAAACGTGAAGAAAAGTTGGTTTGAAGTATTATAGGTGAATAAAAATCATTAATATGGTTTAATACCTAAGTAAAAATTGAAATAAGGTACAAAATCACCCACTTAAGCTCAAACTAAGACCTACAAGGAGGGTCTTAAAGTGTCTCAGCCCTCAAGAGGCAAGTGTCTTAGTCTTGGAAATTAGGAATGCTAAAGATGGATGTTAGCCTTATAAATATGGTGGATTAAAAAATTAATTAGATTTTAAACATTATATAATGTGTGTATTGTGTTCTTAAAGACCAAACCTAGCTCAAGTAACCTACAGCCAGGCTTAAATAGGGATCTCCTTATGGGAAATCATAGAGCTAGCTAGGTTTCCAAGAGAATGTGGAAGGGTTTAAGGGGTAAATAGATAGTAAAAGGTTTTAATACATTATGGGAGGCATAAATTATCCTTAAATATCCTAATAAATCTCAAGGAAACCCCTAAAATCTCCAAACCTAACCTATACCCTGCCTACCCTCAAATTTTATTTATTCAAAAGTCTACCTAACAAACTTGAGGACTTGGAGGATCAAATGGAGGATTTAAGAGATAAAAATTGGTACACATAATCATTAAGATTAATTTTATAGGATAAAACCATAAATTTTCTAATTTAAATATTGAAAACCTTCTCTATTTTGTCTCAGAGCATGGGTAGTTTTGTCATGCATAAGGAGACAGTTTGAAGGGAAAATGATGAAATTAATGACCAGAGGGAAAGAAAGGACAATATTATGATTGGAGAAGTTTTAGGACACCTATAAAAATCTAAAACACCTTTCTAATATCCTTTAAATAAAATAATGTAACCTACATAAGGAGGTTTACAGTCATGTGGGAGAGAAGCCCTTAGGCCTAAAAGCCAACTAAGGGTCATGTGCATTTTTTACCTTATCCATGATTTATAATTGACTAGTCCATGATTTTAGGGGTATTTTAGAGTTTTTTAATCCATAAAAAAAGATATGGACTTCATCAGTCTAGCTACAGACTCCTACAACAAAACTATGGACTCTATCAGTATAAACCCTATTTTAGGACCTGATGGTGAAAATGAACCTAAAAGTACATCTAGATGGATTAATTTGACCATGAGTTGTGAATATAATTTGTTTCAAACTCCATGATAATTATATCCATGGGATCAAATTGTATGAATCTATACATAATAGGGAAAAACATGGCTTATTTTGACCATTTTTTATGTTGTGTAGGCATGGTGAACTTTAAGGAGACAAAATCAATTTTAGAGGGAAGATTAGGACTTATTATAAGTCCCCATGGTCATTATATAAGGTATCTAAACTCATATGTGTGCCTACTAGTTCTCTCTTTTCAGCGAGTTCAGTGAGCTAGCTAGGGAAGACTTAGAGAAAATGGTGAATCTTCATTTGAAGAGCCTTTTAAGGCTTGTTTATTGTAACTAATGTCATGTACACTTGGGACACATGTCATTCCTCTTATTTTATGGATCAGATTGTAGGTTTGAAGAGTTTTTGGTGCCAAGTGTGAGATGTGTAAGGAAAAGGGATATTTTGGGACTGTCTTAGATGATGGTGGATGGCCAAAATGATAGAGATGATCAAGAGCCTCGCCAATGCATGTGAGGACTTTTTTATAATCCCTCTTAATTATAACCATCATCATATTTGATTAGTTGTAGTTACAATGCAGTTTTGGAAGGCTAATTGTCAGGGTAGTTTTTTGTGCATGAAAAGGAGTTTCTAAACCATTTTGTAAGTCATAAATGATATCAAATGACATTTGTAACTCCTGACACTATATAACTCACCCCATCTCTATCTCATGCATTTTTAACTTATTTGAGTAAGTTGACACATGTCCAAGTGACTCTTGGACTCCCCTTCTCTGTCTCTTCCCATTCCTTCTATAAATTGAGCCTTCTTGGTTGTTGTATGCATATCTCTCCACTTGGGTATGGAAACTCCCTACCAAATTTTTGCCTTGAATCAATATAGATATTTTTTTCACCTCATTCAATAATTCTCTAAGTGTATGTGATGGTTGTAGTCTTGTGCAAGTATATCTTAGCTTACCTTCACATGTCAACTTTCCTAATACCTTGTGAGCTCAAAGAATTCTCTTTGAAAGTCAGAAAGAAGTGTCAAATGAAGTTGTAGGTGTATTGAATAGCTCATTAAATAGTGTTTCTTAGAATTCCTATTTTTTAAGTCTTCCTAGACTAAGCCAATTTCAAGACCCCATGTTGAAATATGGATGCAAGAGGGAAGGTTGTCATTGGATGGAGTGTATGTTAGGCTTCTCTTGGCTCATAGTTCATGTCAAAGAGTGTGAGTATATAAAACATTTAGTGTATCACCTATTTATTATAGTTTCCTTTTCATGCAAACTTCTAACACTTTTCCCATATACAAGCTTTAGATTAGGTGATGTGCACTTCAAGAAGAATCTAAGGAGCTAGCCTCTATAATCTAGAGATTCATCTCTCCTAAAAGTTAACCCACAACTTGAGATATGATTCAATGTTGCATGAATATTCAATATATTTATAGAGTATCCTAGGGTGTATAATTTTATGACAATAGTTCCTCCTCTCCTCAAATAATCAAATGAGGCCATTTGTACTGGCCACTATAACAGACATGCTACAACCTACAAATGCTTATATATGGAATAATTTTGGCCCACTCTTGAATAGGATGCCATCAAATTTTCTAAAAATTTTACTTTTTTCTAGCTTCATGATGATCTAATCCATGCACCTTTTACTAAGCTTAAAACTTTAAAATCTTTCTAGCCATTCTCCATATGGAGATTAGATATCATAGGCAAGTCACCTCGATCTCAAAATGGCCATGTCTTTATAATTATAGCCACATAATATTTTACCAAGTGGGTTGAGGCTATGCCCCTTTTCAAAGTCATCAGTACCATCATTTCCAAATTCATCCATAATCAAATCATTTTTCAATTTAGCGCATCCCTAATACTATCATTTCAATTAATGGTGGTAACTTGAAAAAAAAAGACATCAAATAGTTATGTGTTAAATTTAAAATCAATCACAAATTTTTCACACCCTAGCATCCACACTGTAATGGTCAAGCCAAGGCTAAAAATAAAATTAATTAATAAAATTTTCCAAAAGATAATTCATGACACCTGTGCAGGATTGTCATCTTAATATATATCATGCTCTTTGGGCCTATCACACTAGAATATGCATTGTCACTAGGGCAACACCATTTTATCTAGTATATGGTTCTAAATCACTCTTCCCATTAGAAGTTGAGATTACCTCTCTTCGTATATCAATTTATGGTATCATACTCAATGAATAATTATGTGAAGTTTGCCATCATAATCTTTATCTCCTTGATGAACACCATCTTTTTATTTTGCAACATAATCGCCAATACAAAGCTCATATTTCTAAACAACATAATAAATGAGTTAAAATTCATACTTATTTTGTTGGTGATCTTGTTCTTAAATTAGACTATACTAATGAGAAAGAAGGTAAATATGATCAAAAATGGTGAGGACCTTATTTAGTCAAAGACATTATTGGTCCAAGTACCTATCAACTTCAAATTAATGAAGACCATATTTCCAAAAATACCATCATTGCACAATTCCTTTGGAAGTATTTTGCCTAAATCCTTCCCTTATTTTCACCCTTTCTATATGATATTTATCTAACACTTTTTATAGAATACTTACATGGGTCTCACCCTCTACAATCGTTCTCTCTCTTCACAAACCTTAGTCCTTCATTTTGATCTTTTGGTTTCCATTTTTCTCATGAGTTGCATTATAAAATAATAGATAGAACCTGATCTTCCTCATGACTTATTTTCTCTCCTCTTTATTTTCATACTTTTTTCACACTTTTTTGGCACCCCTTGGGTTTCTCTTTTGTGAGTTAAAATGTAAGACCATAGATTGGACCTGGCCTTCCTCACAAAAACCATCTTTATCTCATTTACTTTCTACATGCTTTGTGCACTCTTATTTGTTTTTCTTTTATGAGTTTGTGTAAGACCATGGATAGGACGTAGCCTTCCTCATAAAATCATCATATTTAATTCAATGTTTCTTGTCTAGAATGTGTTTTATAATGGTTTTGAGTATATCATATTTGTTCTCAGTTTTGGCTTTTATTTCTTTGATAGATGAAAGTTGCACAACTTGTGTTAGTATGTTTTACTACATTTCCTTTATTCTTATGATAAGGAATCACACTTTATTGTCATTATATCAATTTTTCACCCTTTCTCACATTTTTTTATGATTTAAATTAATTCAAATTATTTCATGTTTCATTCCTCTTGATTTCCTTTCCTTTCACTCTACATTGGATAAAACAAGCTCAAAGTCAATATATCACTTATATTTTACCTAAAATAATGACTTTTAGACACCATGATCTTTAGATTATCTCTCTTAACAACTAAGTCCCAATAATTTAAATGAAAGTCATCTTTAGCACCCATGTTTAGTTTTTCAAATCCATATGGAGGAGAAATAGAACACGCCAACAAGAAATTAAAATCTAAATAATTTTAAATAAAAGGCAATGATATCTAAAATACAACATACAAAATTTCAAAAGTTAAAATCACACCAAAAGATGTGATTACAAGCACATCTCTTATCTCCAATTGAAGCTTAAACATCATAGTTGGCTTTATAATAAAGTCGAGATCTATTAGGATGTGGTAAGCCAATAGACCAGTATAGGATAATTCAATAAACACTATGTTTTTATCTAATTTTTCACATAAGTACCCAATCTTCATAGTAAATTGATGACTCTGTAAGGGGTCCCGAAGAATGAGGAACACATTGTGGAAAGGTAGGTCTATTTTTACTTTTCTTACATATAACTTTCATGAGATAATCTACATACTTCAATTTTTGACCTAAGACTTATGTAGTTATGATAATTTCTTTAGAGTCCTTAAGTTCAAAATTCATCTTATTTTGAAAAACCTAATTTGAGTGTCTTACCTTCAATAAAGAGCTCATCTACGTTGGGTTTTCCTTCATTCTCCTCTCCACCCATTTTATTTTCCCCTTGATAGGATGGTGTGATTATAAATATATTTTTCTTATTCTATATTTCCTCATCTCACATCTTAAAAACATGTTATCACTACTTTGTTTTAGTTGTATCTATCCTTAGAACAAAACATTATGCATGAGCAACTATGGATTATTTTCTTTATACCATGACTCTACATCTTTAGACATGTCTTACTTTATTTTACCATTTGTTATTATTATACTACCCTTTTTATAGACACCTAAGTTTGCTTCTACTTTGATGTACTTTTTTTATTGTTGAGTGAGGTTGGCTTGTTACTTTTCACTCACCAATGTCATTTGTAGACACTATATAATCGTACTAGATGTCAAAATGCTTCAAAATACCTTAGGAACTACTAAACCCTTCTTAACCCACTGACTAACCTATCAGACCTTGTGTCTAGTTAGATACTTATCTAACTAAACTCAATAACTTACTAACAAACTTTAAAACCATTCATTTTAACTTATCTTAACCATTTTACTCTAGACACTCGACCGTCGACAGTCAACTTAACCGTCGATGGTTAGCCTAATCATCGATGGTCAGATCCTCACCCTTATAACACATCACCAACTATATGTGAGATAATGAGACACAATTAAATATTTTCACCTTATGCAGTGTTAACAAACTTCCAATCAATGAAATCAGTAGCCTCACCCTTTAGGGAACCTTCTATCCTCCATCTCTATTTGCCTATAAAAGGGGGGAGTAGGAGGTGAAAGGGATCAATGATCATAAGCACTCTTACATATAGGTATTCAAGTTTTCCAACATCCATTATTCCTTTAACAACTCAACAACAATAAAAGAGACCCAAACCTCTATCAAATTTGCTTTTGAGGCCAAAGTATTGTTACTCTGACAAAATTTCTCCAGCATTCATCCATCAGCTATCTAGTAGCTACAAGTTATTCCTTCCAAACTAAAGAAGAGTTCTCCATCTTCATCTAGATTACGCATGTATCACCAATCAAGTATTTCTACCACACCTTTATTAATAGTTTCTTATCTTCTTTCAAAATTAAGAAATGAGCAAAAATTAAGATAACATTTTGGCATGTCTAGTGGGACCCTAGCATCGTCTAGGTGCCCCTTTTTTATTTTATTCTATGTTCATCCAACAAAATCTAAAATTTATTTTGGACTCAAAATAAACCTTGTATACATTGATTGCTTTCTTATTTTAGTTTATCTATTTAACTTAAAATTAAAGTAATTAATCATAGTTTCACTCTTGTTATCACACACTTTATCAAACCATATAATCAATCAATACATCAAAACAAATTTGAGATAAGGATTGATTAAGATCTCATCACCTAGTGGTAAATCTTACCCTTTTCTGGTAATCCTACTTAGAGGTCATTACTAAATGGAGAGCCAACATAGCTCTTTGATTGAGTATAAACTCTAAAATTTAGTATTTCTTGGCTAAGCACCTAATACCCTTCTCGTTGTAGTCTATTAAGTGAAGGGGTGGGCCCCAATATCAAGCCACATACTTAATTTCAATACAAATTCTTTTTTAGAGCCTTTAACACCTGAAACCAACCTTAGACTTCCTTTTTAGTACCTGATCTACAAACCAAATTTTCTCTTTAAACTTTCTAAGGCATAAGCCAAAAATGATCTAAAAAGAATCCCAAGTTTTTAAATGCACTCTAGTGTGTGTTTTGATTACCTTGAGATCTTTTTATTTTGCTTGCTTTGTGTTTGAATTGTGATATTTCATTCATTCCCTTTTATTCCTCATATGGTTTTTACTAGACAACTATTGAAGAATCAAACTAACCAAGAACCTACCTCCCACCATCTTGCCTCCATCACTTTGTTTAATGGAGAACCATCCTATAGTCTTCCCTACAAATCATAGCTATTATAGAATCTTGGGAGACAACCCTCTTTCCTTAGAGTATTACCTTGAATCACGAGTCACTTGTGCTCTTAACCCTACCTAAAACCAACCCAACTTCACCTATAATCAACCCAACCTTACCTATAACCAATCAAACTTCAACTTCAACTAATAAATAAATATCAACCTTCACTTGAACTGGTTAAAATGTTAATGGATTGGATAATTACAGTATATTCATCCATTTCTAATAGCCACAATCAATCAAATTTTAACTACAACCAACCAGCAACCTATCAACAACCATTTGATCATCATCATACCCAACCAATAACCTATCAACATATATCATATAAATCAAACCTAGACCCACATATAAACATATATTGTAAAACCTTGGGCCACCTAACCCAACCATCATATCAATTACCTCAACCTACCTTATCAAACCAACCCACCTCATCAAACCTATCGAACCAACCCACTTTATCAACATTACCAACCTTACTCAACTTATCAACCCTATTAAATTTGACCAACAACTATCAACCAAACCTAACTAACTTATCAAACCTATTAAACCCACCAAACTTATTAAACTGATCAAACCAATGAACTTCATCAAACCAACCAATTAACTCATAAACTCAAGAGCCATTAGTGCACCCTCTTCCTAGGCAGCACACCCCACTAGGAGAATCATACGCCTCAATCCTTGACAAACTCTTAGAGGCTTTTATCATTAACCTTCCTCAAATCAAAATCATTACTAGTTCTCTTCCAAAGATAATTTATTTTATAGAGAATGAATTTTGTGCTTATCACCATGTAAATGAACATGGGATAAATAGATGTGGCTCTTTTAACATGCTCATCCAAAACCTTATTGATCATAAGGAGTTATCAAATAATATTCTCTATGTTTCTCCCAACCTAGCCTTGAATACCTTTAAGCAATCAATCATTGAACCCTTCCTTCACTCATTGTTAAGGAAACCCATAACCAAATCCCTCAGCATAATGAGGCCCATCCATTTGATTTGGTCCTTGATGAACTTATAACTAAGAAAACCATAATCCAACCCTTAACCAAACCACTTGTTAACCAAGTGAAACCTTCACACCTTTCCTTCAAAATCACAATCAAAGAAACCAACCAATATCCTCCACTTACCCTTGTAGAACCAACCAACCTACCTCTTCCACTTACTCATGTGGCATCAACCTATCAACCTTTTCCACTTACTCATGTGGAACCAGCTAACCTACCTCTTTTACTTATCAATTTTGTGAAAACTACCATCAACCAAACCAAATCTACCACTAACCCAACCAAACTTACCATCAACCCAACCTTACCTATAATCATCCACCAAACCTTACCTCACCAACCAAACCAAATAATCAAAACAACCTCTACACAAAATAAATGAACCACAATCAACACACCTTTTAACTCAACCATAACCAACCTCTCTAATAACCCAAACCAAGATCAACCCATCAAACCTACCAACCCTATCCTAACCTACCTAAATCAAACCCAATATCATTTTCCTAGCCTTGGTGTACTAGAGGAAACCTCACCTGAATAACGTCCTCTTAAGAAACATCTTTACCAACACACCCAACAACAGATAGATCAATCATCAACTATTTGAATTAGGCAACGTGAAATAGGACACTACCATCATCATCATAGTCATCAAGCACCTATCATTTGGCACCCTCTGGTATAGTGGCCTATAACCAAAACCACGTGAATGGCACTTAGCAAGGACCTGATCCTCACCATATATCAGCTCTATTTGCTCATTTTTTCTCTCACTCTCAATATGATAAATAGGCTCCCCTTGAATAGACAATCATGTAATCTTGTGAACATCCTCTAATAGGATGGTCATCTCCCCTATCAATAGTAAGAAGGTGTTTGTGGTTGGATCCCATCTCTTAATGAGGGCCAGGATCATGATCGTGTCTCACAATAAGTGTTGATAGTGTCTCATGGCTCTGATCTCAACCTCCTCTATGTGTGTCCAATCATCATTAGTCATCCCTTTGTCAATCTCCACCAAGATCCTCAAAACCCAATCTCTCATTTGGATATGGTCTCATGCCTGTAAAAATAAATCAAGTTAGTATGCATGCTTAGTTTTCCATCGACCTAAGTTCACCTACATTAATCTATTCCAACCATTACCTTTATAACATTTAACATGACCTTGACCCACAACCATTTTTAACCTATCATACCAATACCTAATGCTTCTATCATAAACATCTACCATACCCCACACACTTTTCACATGCCTTCTCTAAACCTATCAAACCAACACCTACTTCTAACCAACACCCACCTCAAAACATCAAAATCACTCTCTCAACCATCTCACACATCTATCTTGACCCACACTTAGAATTTAAACCCTATTCAAACCCTTTAAAAAAGTTTAAAAACACTTCACTTGAACCTTCCATCAAGAACATCTACCCTAAATCTACAAACTTTCCAAAATATCTACCACACCAATACTTGTTCTAAACACAATAACCATTTTAACACATTAAACATTTTAACATATTAATATTTTAACATGTCCTATCTTCCACATTTTAACTTGGTATTTTACCTAATATTAACCCTTTAAAAACATTTTAAACACCTTCCCATACCCTTCCATTATAACCCACTTACCCTAATTATTCAACCATCGATGGTCCTAATAACCACTGATGGTCAAGTGGGTTTTATCCTTCGATGGTCAACCACCAATGATCATGTCTGACCATCAATAGTTGGGTCTAACTATTGATGGTCATTATGTGTGATTGCTAGTGAAAAACCCCTTGACCTACCTTCCTCAAAACATAACCAAACATCAAAATTTAAACAACTAAACTAATTAAATATATCCTACAACCCACCCCCAACCCAAATCTTCTTTAAAACTGTAAATTCATCCACTACAATTTCCAATTTCATCCAAAAACTACATCTAGGTTAAACCCTACCAAAACAATCATAAATTATCCAAACTCAACTTCAACAATAACCAAATCAACTAACAATTTTAAAATATATCCTACCTCATTCCTCGATTATTGTCAAGGATGGAACCCACATCTAGCTTCTCAATTACATCCTTGTCTATGTTACATCTCAATCCCAACCACTCTCCTGAACACATGCCTCACATCAATCAATAGTAGACCCATCAGTAGTAAACCACCTAGATAATCACTCAGTCAAACCTCTTAGCTAAATGTCAAAACACAAAATTGATAGAGCATGGAAAGCATGGAGTCAATAAGTTAAAATAAAAATAAAATTTTATTTTAAATTTTTATCCTCAATTTTTTAGGGTTTTCCCTTGACTGTCAACTATCAAGATGACCGTCGATGGTCAACCTTAGAAACCCTGACCATTAATGGTCAGAGTATCACTTTTAAATTTTTTAGGCACATATACTTAAGTACAAATTTTTGGAGATCACCTAATCTCCCCCAAACCAAAAATTAAACTTTTGGAGATTACCCTTCTCCAACCAACCATTAGACCATGTCCACCTCAATTTTGGTCATTTTTGACCTAAACAATCACATATTTCATAATGAACCTTGCATTAATCTTTTTGACCACATTGACTTCCCTTGCTATGTTGAACATTTGAATTTGCATCACCTCATGCATAACCAGACCATTTATATTTTTTAAGGGAAAACTTTCTACTTTAAATACCCACAAAAATATCGACCTTATTTAAGATACTTATAGAGTCACTTGATTGGCTATGACCAACGATGTGGACTGATTACCCTATCACTTGTCCTTTTCTAACTAACCTTATTTTTACCAACATTGGCAATCTTAGTTTTTATGTGATCTTGACTATCATACTTGTATTTTGTATGCATATTTATGTTTTAAATGCCCAACCCTCCTTTTTGTCACCAACCTTGTGACTCACCATATATTATTTATCAAATATTGACTCAATTTCAAACTCACCTCATTGATTCTCAGTTTGAGGGGGAATACCTCCTTCCATACTCGAGGCAAATAGAGCTTCGACCAATCAATTCATTTTTATTTTGTAGCTTGTTAATTCAAAACTACATAATAAAAAAGGACAAAATGTAGACAATAAAAAATTATACTAGATGTTGAAATGCCTTGGAATACCTTAGGGACTCCCTAACCCTTCTTAACCCACTGACTAACCTATCGAACCTTGGGTCTAGTTAGATACTTATCTATCTAAACTCAATAAATTACTAACAAATTTTAAAACCACCTCATTTAACTTACCTTGACCTTTTTCCTCTAGACACTTAGCCATCAATGGTTATCTTAACCATCTATGGTTAGCTTGACCATTGACGATCAAGTCCTTACCATTATAATATATCACTATCTATGTGCGAGATAATGAAGCATAATTAAATATATTTACCTTATGTGATGTTAACAAACTTTGAAGCATTGAAATCAGTAGCCTCACCCTCTAAAGAACCTTCTATCCTCCATCTTTATTTATTTGTAAAAGGAGGGGAGTAAGAGGTGAAAGGGATCAATGATCACAATCACTTTTGCATACAAGTATTCAAGCTTTCCAACATCTAGTCTTCTTTCAGCAACTCAACAATATCAAAAAGGACCCAAACTTTTATTGAATTTTCTTTGGAGACCAAAGTATTGTTATTCTGACAAAATTGTCTTAATTGTCAACCATCAGCCATCTAGCAAGCTATAGGTTATTCTTTTCAAGCCAAAGAGTTATCCATCTTCATCTGATTATGCACGTATCACCAATTAAAGATTTTTATCACACCCTTATTACTAATTTCTTATCTTCTTCTAAAATTAAGAAATGAGTAGAAATTAAAAGAAATATTGTTTTCCATTTTATGCACTTTTTATATTAATGATTAAGGATTGTTATTATTTATTTTTCAATATTGTTTTACTATTTTACTTTTCCATCATTGTTTAAGTAATGATTGTTACTACTTTCACATTGATGTTTGATTAGTATCATTTTTGACATGTATCTTTGGTTTGACTTGGTGAGTTTACCTTTCTTACTTAAGGTTCATTTATTTGAATTTTTCATTTTTTAGTAGCCTTGACTTTTTGGTTACCCAATTTTTTTAATTTTGACTTGGTCTAACATAGCATTTATCACCCCAACTTGCCAAATTTTCAAGTACATCCCATCCATATAGCATCATTTATCTTGGATATCTTATATTTATTTATTTTTGCTCTTTATCTTTGTATCCTTGGGTTTATCAAAAGTAATCTTTGTGCCCTCCATGATTAAAACTATAAACACAACAGACAACCATCTATTAATAAAGATAAGTCAAGTTATGCATTACTTTTATTTTTTAGTTATTTTTATTTTAGACATTTGCTTTTAGTTATTTTTTTTCAAATATTATAAATTTTTTTTAGCTTTAGTGTTTTGTATTACTATGTTCTTTTATCGAAACACCATCCCCTGTTAAATTTGAGTTATACATGATGAGTTTCAATATATATATATATATATATATATATTTCAGTGTACCCTTTAAGGGATGCACTCATAGATATTGAGATTTGATGGGTTCCTGTAAGATATAAAATTTTTATCAATTATTGATGTTTTATATCTTACAAGAACCCATCAAATCTCAATATCTATGAGTGCATCCCTTAAAGGGTGCACTGAAAAATTGGTGGAAAAATCATTAGAGTTTCGCATGATTTTTATCCCTTATTTGCACTTGTTATCAATCCAACCATGTCCTAAAAATATTCTCCTATTCTTGGCCTCCTATTTTTCACCTTCATTTAGTCATTTACCACTTTAATTATCCCTTCCCTAACCTAAACCCATTTTTGGTGGCTTACATTACACTTTTGGCCCCATCAACCTTTTACTCTAATTGATAAAACTTATTAGGGTCTAGGTCAATCTTTGATCGACTTAATTTTTTTATCAATAATAATATTAGGTTGACTGGGTCAACCTTGTTGACTTAAATTTTTAAAAATGACTAGGATTAAATACGTCTATATAAACATATCTATTTTTTCATTCTTATAGAGATAACTATTAAGAATGGTAAAGGCATTCCAACCCAACAATCTAAAATATTGAAAACAAAATATCACAAAAGAAGCTACATATATGATATGCATAAATAAAATAGATCATATATTATTTAGAAATGAAGCATAATGAATTATGCTAGTACAAAGGAATGCACTTTATTAAATAGACAAGGTGATATACTAGACTAGCCTACATGGTCAATGTGAGATAAATATGTACATAAAAAAACTCACTACAAGATGAAATAGTTAGCTAATACACTAGTAAACATGAAAAAATTCATGAAATACATAATCTAATACCCCCTTTCAAGTGAATCTAGAGGATAATAAAAATCAAAAAAATAGTGACATATCCATAGTATGAGTCCTGACAACTAGGCCTGATAAGGTACTCATATAAAACATGTATTTATGAAATGAAGATGAAATATGTCCTCTTGAACACCTCTAAGAATAAATTTTGAAACCCTAAGCATGTCATGCAACTTAAAACAGCAAAGTGATGCAAAAAGCTTTGTAAATATGTCTACAACTTATAGCTGAGTCTGAATGTACTCCAAATTAAGAACATCATCCGAAATGTACTGATAAATAAAGTGCTTATGTATCTCAATATGTTTGATCCACTAATGCTCAACCATGTGAGATATATGAATTGTAATCTAGTTGTCACATCAAATTATAGTAAATGAATCATGTGTGAAGCCAAACTCTGTCAACAACTAATGAAGTTAAAGAATCTGTTAACTCACTGTAACTAGTGCCCTATACTCAGCCTATATAGATGAAAGTGAAATAGCTTGCTAATAAAATCCATGTAGAAATACATATACATACATAAGATCTAAAAATGTAATTATAATCAAAGAATATCACATAGATCAATTGACATAATGACAAGATTTATCATGAGAAAACTTCTACAAGATAAAAAAATCCATTAAAAGTGATTTTCATATATTGAGAAATAATTTTACCTCAATATAACTTCTCTTCTCACTTCTGTCTAAAATAACTTTCATAAAATTTTTGAATAAATTCTTGTGAATAATAATATGAATATGAAATAACCAATAAGGATAAACCCTATTTTATAATGAATTTTGAAGGAAGGTGACCATGGTGAAAAATAAATCCAACCATCTCGAAGAGTTAATAAATATATTATTGGTAACTATTAAATAATTATAATAATGTTATTTATTTTCATGTGGTTTTCACCTCATGTTAATAAATAATATATTATTTTATTAAATCACCTAATATAGATTATCGGTTAAATAATCACCACTTAAGTCATTAAATTCTCTAACACTCTTCCTTAATGCTAAGTGAAGATAAAATCCGTGATCATCATAAAAGAATTATACTATATATAAAATTGAAAGATTTTAAAACTTTCATCATATTAAAAGTCATATTTTGAAATAAAAAAATTATAATCTGTAAATTATTTGAAAGTAAGTTTAGGTTAGCATGATTATGAGATTAAATTTCATTGTTTTTCATCAAAAAACACTAAACATATTTAGAGCTTTTTATAACATAAGGACCTCCATTATAAATTATATTTTTTAATATATTGGAGTACAAAAATAAAACTTTTATATAAATTTTATTTAAATCAAATAACTTTCATATAGAGTTTTTATAATGCTTTACAATGAGAAGATGTGTAGAGAAGAAGAAATTACATATGGCCATTAGAAAGTGACATTATTATGCACACTTTACTTCAATGACAACTCTGAGAGGCCCAACATTTAACAAAATTGATAAAACTTTGTATCATCAAGTAGTTTTGTAAAGATATATACTACTTATTCATTTGTAAGACAAAATTATAGATTAATATCATTATTAAGAAATTTCTCTCAGATGAAATGTACATGAACTTCAATATGTTTAATTCTTTGATATTGAATTGAATTTTTTGCTAAATTTATATAAATTTGATTATCATAATGAAAGATGGTACTATGAGAAATATCTAAATAAATTTTTTTCAATAATATTCATATTCACATAGATTTTTAACAGTTTTCATAACACTTCTATACTCTACTTCTATAGAAGAAAGAGAAAATAGTAAATTACTTTTTGTTGCTCAAAGTGATAGTACATATATCAAACTTAAACACATATCTAAAAGTAGATTTATGATCTAAAGTATCATCAATATGATCAGCATCACAATAACCATATAATTTAGCATTATCAATAAAAAAATCAAATAAACCAAAATTAATTATTCTTTTAATATAAAAAAGAATACATTTAACTAATTTTTAATGATTTAAATAATAATTCTATATAAATCTAGAAGCAACAATAAGAATATATATAAATTTTGGCTTAGTAATGGTTAGGTAAATCAAACTTCTAATAAGTTGTTTATACAAAGTAAGGTTAATTTTTTTCATACAGATTTACTATCAAGTTTAATACCAATTTCAATAAGAGTAATGATATATTTAAAATCAAACATGTTAAATTTAACAAGATTATGTGCATATTGAAATTGTGATATAATAATTGAATTTTTATTAAGGAATATAATCATTCTTAAAAAATGATGTAAAATGTCTAAATCATTTATTTCAAATATTTAACTTAATTTATCTTTATATTTATGAATTAAACTAGTTTGATCATTAGTAATCAACAAATTATTAATATATAATACAATTATGATTAAATGATCATTTTCAACTTTAACTAAGATATTGTTATCTGAATAGTAATTAGAAAGACCTAATTTTTTTAGAACAAAAAATTAATTTAAGACTAAAAATATCAAAAAAAATTAGACCATACAAAGATTTATTTAACTTGTATACATAATATTCTTTGTTAGAGTTAGTAAAACCTTTAAGCTGAGTCATATAAATTTCTTCTTCTAAATCACTATTTAAAAATTCATTCTTGACATTTATTTGGTGGATAACTCAAATATTTTAGGTTACAAGAGCAATAAAAAGACTAACAGTACTCATTTTTACTACAAAATTAAAGGTTTCAACATAGTCAATCTTAGATTTTTGAGTAAATCTACGAACAACTAATCTAACTTTAAACTTATAAATTTTACCAATTGAATTATATTTGATTTTATAAAGCTACCTAAAATTGAAAATATATCTTTAAGCAGATGAGGGACAAGATCTTAAGTCTAATTTTTAATTAAAAAATTATATTCAGCTTGCATAAAAATATTTTATCTATTATCTTGAATCGCTTACTTAAAATATTGAGATTCACATTTATACATAGTCGTTAATACATAATAAAAATGTTGACTTTTAATTAATTTATTAAGGTTATCAACATTAAAAAATTGAATTAGGGATTAGGTCCATTTAAGTTTTTTATATTGAATTTGAAACTTAGAAGTTTTTTCAAACTAATTAAATCAACTTCCTCAAAGACATATGTTCCAATACAAGGAAAAATATGAGAGTTAGATTCATCAATAAAAAAACATTGAAGAGTTTTCACCGAGGCTCACAAAAAAAAATTAAGAATAAAAATATTTGTATTCTCAATTATTTGATGTTTAAAGGGATCATACACTCTTAAACATTTTATCTTACCTCCATATCCTACAAAAATACAAGAATATAAAGTGAGATCGAGCTTCTTTCTTTTAACTTTAGGAATAAAGATAGAAGCAAGACTATCAAAGACCTTGATATGAGTCATATTACATTTTTTTAGTCCACATTTTTAAAGAGATAAAAAGATGTAAAGCTTTAGTAGAGATTCTATTCATAATAAGACTAGTAGTGTTCATATCTTCAGCCCATAAGGACTTTAAAATATTTGTAGACTGCAACATTGTTCTAACTATTTCTATGATGGTGCAATTTGTTTTTTCAAAAATACCATTTTGATGAGAGAAATAAAGAGTTGTTAATTCTTTTTTATTATCATAATTAATGCAAAAAAAGTCAAACTCTTTACTAACATATTCACCATCATTATCAGTTCTTAATCTCTTAATAGAAAAGTCAAATGCATTTTTAATATAAACTTTTAAAAAATTAAACTAAGAAAAAATATCAATTTTTTTTTTAATGAAATAAGACCAAATCATTCTAGTATAATCATAAATAAAAATAATAATATACAAAAAACTATTAAAAGATATAACTTCAAGAAGTCTTACATCATTATGAATCAATTATAAAAGATGTGAAAAAGGAGTTAGTATGTTGTTTATCACATAAGCAATCCTCATAAATTTCATGATGAGAAGGGATAAAAAGAAGTCTAACAACAAAATTATTTACAGATATATCATGAATACTTTTAAAATTAACATATCATAATCTTTCATACCATAATTGAGATTCATTTTTATTATATGATGAAAGTAAACATGCAAAAAAAAAAAAGAGAAAAAATATATGAACCATTCTTTTTAACACCTTCAACAATCAAAAAATCAAATTTATTTTTCTAATGGACCAGTTATATTTAAGTAATGTTATAATTTAATTATCAGTTATAATTTGAAAACAAGATAGTAAATTTTGTTTAAGCTTAGGTACATAAAAAACATCATTTATAGTAACATTTAGAAATATTAATTTTTCTTATTTATTTGATTCTAAAAAAGAATTATCTCATAAGTAAATTTTTTCAGAGATATCTCTAAAATCACATAAAATATCAGATAAACATGTCATATGGTATAATTCACTGCTATTTAAAATCCACTCATTTTCATTTGAAATAAATAAAGTAACATATAAAGCAATAACATTTAAATCTTGATTGTTATTCTAATTAAAGTTTGGATTTTTCTACTTGTTTTGATTAATTTTTTTTATTTTGTTATTTTTATAAGTTTGATTCTTATTTATATTTTTATTTTTATAACAATTTTTCCTCTTATTATCAAATTTATCACGCATATTACAATTTTTATTAAACATAGGTGTAAGATTTTTATTACCAGATTTTTTATTCTCATATTTGACTTTAGCAAAATTAGAGTTAGATTTCTGATTTTTAATGTTATCAAAAATATTATTTAAAATGAGAAGTGCATGAGTGGCATTTTCATTAGAATCAAAATTTGTAATAACTTGCTCTTCTTGAATTAAGAGAGCAGACAATGTGGTAAGGTCAGATATATCTTGCTCAATTTGATATTTAAAAATCAAAATTGAAATAATTTTTTTATGAATATTTAACTGAATGATAAAATAAAGTAATTGATCTTGAATCAAATTACACTTACATTCATCTAACTAAACTTTAATGTTTTTAATTTTATTAATAAAATTCACAACTTTCTCATCACCTTTCATAGGTGTAATTAGCAATTCAAGGATTAACTTAATAATCTCAGAAATGCATGCTCTCATACATGGATTTAAATAGTTTCCAAACATTGATAGAAGATTTTTTATTACCAATATGGATCAAGGACTATTCTTTAACACTTTTCAAGATAATAGACATAGTTTTTTATTATTTTTGTTGAAATATATTATAAGTTCAAGGGTCACATGTCATCTAGAAAGGGCTTTTTTAATCATAATGATAACATTTCACAACTTATAGATCATAAATTCAATTTTAACATAAATTTTTTATATGTTATAATTATTTTTATTAAATATTTGAGAGTTATTTAAGAAAAATAAAGTGAAGCCCTAACTTCCCTTTAAACAAAACAATAAATAAATGCTTTAAAATATTTTTTTTAGTATGAATTTTAACTTAATTTGATATTAAAACAAATTTAAAAATGTAAATACATAATGATTGTTCAATTAATTGCTAAACAAAGTAAGAAATTTATGAAAGATTGTGACAAAATAGAGTGTTGCAAGTGTCACAAACAAACATTAAAAAAGAACAATTTACCAAATTAATCTTTTTTACATGAAATTTTAAATTATTTTAAAAATAAAGTGAATTGAACATGCAAACATACTTAATTATATAATTTGGATATCAAACAATGCTAAAAATTGAATTAAAGTTGCACAATTCTAAATATCAAAAAAGTTGCTCTCAAAATGACCATTTAAACACTATTATTAAAAAAGGAATAAAAATTATAATAAAAAGTTTAAAAATTAAAAAATGAACCACTCCAATGCATCTAGAATGTGTCAAATCCTAGAGATCGACTGGTTACATGACTATGTTTAACAAAACATTCACTGGATCGAAAGTCAAAATATGTTTGATGGGTTGACTAAAGTTTTGAACGGGTGAATTGTGACACATAAAACAAGAATGAAATTAAAATTAATTTAATTTAAAAAAAATTAAAAAATAAATAAAATAATTTTAGGGGGTTTTGGACACAAGACCTCCCTTATGATAAGATTTTAACAAAATAAAAGTTACCAACCCTTTTAAGAGTTTATTTAAAATTTTACATGCACTAATTTAAATTTATATGTTTTTATCTAATTTTTCGAAAATAAAAATATATATATGTTGCATGTAAATTCAAAAAGTAAATAAATTATTTTTTTCAACTTTTGGATTAAAAAAACTATTTTCCAAGGAGTCGGGTTGGCTTGCATGAAAATTTGAGATTTAAATAAATAAAATATTTTTTAATATATTCAAAGACTTAATTCTAACTTTTTTATTTCTCTATAACTGGTTATGGCACTCCTATAGGTGAGAAAATGCTCACAATAAATTGTACAAACTTCTAACTAAATTGAAATTTTTAGAATCCTCATTAAATTATCTGTTAGTGACACAGCAAGCTTTAAAAAAAAATTGGTGGAGAATTTGTTGTTTCATACCTCTTGGATGTACAATGGAGTTAAATAGCCTCAATAAAAATTTATGAGTTTAAATGAAAGCTTCCCAAGCCTCAAAAATAAATTTGGACTATTTAAATATGCATACAATGACCTTTTAGATCATCAAATCTCTTGAAGAATGATATAAATAATTTATTTATAATTTTTTTTCTTGTATGGACTGTACAAATCTGAAAATGGTACTTTTTAATAGCAAAAAAATTCAAATTTTTTATTTGAGCCTTAAATAACATATATAAGTACTCAAATTTGTCTTAGAATGCATTGCATTGCTCTGCAAACCTCCAAGGATGTCCAAGAAAAATATTGAATAAAGAATAATATTTTAAAAGCCTTTCAAGGTCATACCATTGCTTTAAAAATTTAAAATTTTCTTTAAATTTTATTTTCAATAGTCTTAAATGATTTGATTGATGTCTTTAATGATCAATAGTTTTGCCAATCAATCAATCGTTCAATCAAGTTTTGTTACCATGATAGAATCCATGTAGGTATATAGATCATATGCAAGGTCTAAAAATGTAGTTGTAAGCAAAAAATATCACATAGATAAATTGACACAAAGACAAGATTTACTATGAAAAAACCTCTACGAAGTAAAAAAAATCCATCAAAAGTGATTTTCATATATTGAGAAACAATTTTATCCCAATATAACTTCTCTTCTCACTTCTCCTCTCCAAAATAATCTTCACAAAACTCGAGTAATTTTTTGTGAATAATCCGATGAATATGAAATAACCAATAGGGGTAAACCCTATGTTATTTTGAATTTTTAAGGGAGATGACCATCATGAATAATGGGTCCAACCATCCCGAAGAGTTATTAAATAAAATATTGGTAGCTATTAAATAATTATAATAATATTATATATTTTGACGAGGTTCCACCTCATATTAATAAATAATATATTATTATTTACTAAATCATCTAATATAGTCTAAGGGTTAAATAATCATCACTTCATCATTAAATACTCTAAAATCTACTGCTTCTTGTACAACCAAGCAATAGGTGAAGAATCAAAATAAAATATGTAGCTAGAAGTGGAATGCATGTCATCAAGAGAATCTATCCAATATGAATCATTGTATCTAACCAACTGAGTAGAACCCCAAGTGTAATGTAGTCCAAAATTAGTAGTGCCTCACAGATATCATGGAATCTTCTTGGTAGCATGCCAATGACTATCATGGCAGTCATGTACAAAGATAGATACAAGACCAAATGTAAATAAAATTTTAAGATGAGTATGGGTCAAATACATAAGACTCCCAACCATATGCTTATACAATGTAGGGTCATAAAGTGGAGTAGTACAAGAGGAAGTGAGAGTCACTCTAGATTAAAAAAGAGAACTTAGCTTAAAATCAGTCATACCAAAATGTTGAAGAAGATCAAGGGTATACTTTTGTTTATTCAAATAAATCTTTATATCTGACTATGAAATCTATAAACCAAGGAAGAAATATAGAATACCAAGATCTATCATGTTAAACTGTGTTGAAAGTGCCTACTAAATAGTTTGAATCTAAGATGATGAACTGCATGTGTGAAGTAGATCATCAACATACAAGATCATAATAATAATGTCCTCTCTAATATGATGAATATACACTATGAGATCAGAGTGGCAATGAATAAAGCTAGTGGAGAGAAGAAATAAATTCATCTTCTCATACCAAGCTCGAGGGACCTATTTGAGATCATAAAGATACCTCCTAAGATAATAAAGAAGATAAAAATCATGAACAAACTCAATAGGCTATTCCATATAGATTTTCTCACGCAAATCTCCATGCAAGAAATCACTCTTAACATCTATCTGATATATTGAACAACCCTATGATGTAGTAAGAGAAAGTAAAAGGTGAATAAAATCTATCTTAAAAATGGGAACAAAAATATCATAATAATCAATACCTTTGACTTGTGATAATCACTTTGCAACAAGATGTGACTTATACTATCAATAGACCTATCAACTACATACTTGGTATGGTAAATCCACTTGCACCTAACCAACTTTTCTCCCTTAGAAAGAGTGACCAAATCCTAAGTGTGATTCTTCATCAATTAAGAATACTTATCTATCATTGCATCATCCCACTCATGTATTATATGAGCCTGTGAAAAAAATTATGGATCCCCAAAGAATGCCTAACACAAAAGTCTAGTACCCATAGAATGTCCATGATGATGTTGATTAGGTGGAAGATCCTATGTGAATGGTTTTCCCTCAAAAAGTATAGTACAATCCCACCTCGACATAGTGGCAACATCAGTATGAATAGGATCCCCATCCTCTATAACCTCCTTAGGAATTTCTTGAACTGGCTCATCAAAGATTAAATCTTTTAGAGGAGGTGAATCATTGAAAGTAGGCATGGAATAAGATAAGAGTCATGAGATGTGAAGTTCTCATCAAACTTTATATGAGTTCAAAAATGAACATCATGAGTATCAAGATCTAAAAGATGATAAGCTCTCATGTCCTCGCAATATCCTACAAAAACCAAAGGTTTGCTCTTCTTATCAAATACTTTTATTTTTTTATTTGATATAAATACCCAAATAAATATTTCAAAGACTCAAAAAAATGAGACATCAAGCTTAGTTCCAAACTAGGTCTCATCTGAAGTCATATGCTCAAGTGTTCAATGATGTGAAGTTTTGAATGTAGTTCACATAATTAACTACCTCTACCTAATAGATAAGAGGTAAATCTCATGAATACATCATACAATTAGCCACCTCCTTTAGAGTTTAATTCTTTTTTTCTTTTAAGTCATTATGTTATAGAGTTTGTGAAACAAAATGCTAGCAAACAATATCATGAGTTGTTAATAAATTAGTGAACTTCAACTAAAGTACTCCCCCTATTATTTGTACGAAGCTTCTTAATGCAACTCGATGATTGTTTCTCAACCAAAGCCTTAAATAATTTGAAGTGAGAAAAGACATTACTCTTGTACTTGAGGAAATAAACCCATGTATGCCTAGAGAAATTGTCAATGAAGGTAAGTGCATAATTAGCTCTATTGAAAGGAGTATAAAATATCATCAAATCAATGTGCACAAGATCAATTGATGAAGAATCTCTCATGGACATGATCTTAAGAAATGATTCTAGTGTTGTTTCTCCAATGCATAATTAGGTGAAACTCCATTAAGACATGAAATATTAGGAAGACCCTCTACCATACTATGAGTTTTCAACTCCTTCAAATATCTATAGTTGAGGTGTCCAAATCTCTCATACCAAAACCTACTCTTAGAATCTACATTAGAAATTAAACATGTCCATAAAAGAGTATCATCAAAAACCTCAAAATAATAAAATCAATAACTATTATCAAAAACACCCTGTACAATAAGTGTGTGTGGCTCTGACAAAGCTTGAAATTTAACACCCTATGATGTGAAAGTCATTGTCTTGCCCTAACTAGAATGATAAAACTGATAAACTAAAACTAGATTGGTGGTGATGTCTCAAACATATAATGCATCATTGATGTGACCACCATCTAGATCTATGTCACATTTCCCCTTAACAAAAATGAAGTAAGAATCTCCAATCTTAATGTTAGAAGTAGAACTCAAACCAAGAGATAAAAATGACTCTTTGATAGAATTCATATGATGTGAAGCATCAAAATCTAAAACCCAACTATCTAAAATAGGTAACTATGATCTACCGACAACATTAAGTGTTTTCTTATACTCATGAGATAGAGGAGGGGTTGAGATATAAATATTATGTTTCCTAATGGCATCCTCTAAGACTTGCATTCTCTTGAAACACCTAGACTCTTTATGACTAGTCCCCCATAATAAGAGCAAGATAGATTAGACTTATTCTTAGATTTAGAAGATAGTTTGGATTTAGATCTAGTAGTGTTGGGCTTAAGTGTATTTTGAGGTGGAAGAAGAGTGTTCTTTTTTATTCTTTAGACTTTCCCTTAGTCTTAGCATCTGAGACCACTAATAATTTTTGAGAAGTGGAAGACTCAAAGTGAGACTATTTGGATTCCGCTATAATGAGCCTCTCACAAAACATCTCTAAATTTGGTATTTTGAATGCAGTACCTAAAACATTCATACTAAATAAAAAAGTAGAAATAAATATTTGGAATGGGCCACTCAACTTAGACAATATTGAGTATACACACTCTTCATCTTTTTTTATCTCATTCACTCCCCTTCAACTATGTCAACAAATTATTAAATTTAGTGAATTAAGCTCCACTTCAAGCTAGATTGCTCTTAAGTGATTTACTTTCCGTAACAAACCCTTTAACTTAGTATATATTTTGAATGAAAAATCACACCCATCAAAATTAAATAAAATACTATCACTTATATTTCCCCCAATCAAATCCACACACTCTTCAACTTACATTGATGCTGAAATTTTTTAAATTCACATGTGAACTGTGGTTGTATTTTATTCATTAGAGACCATAATCTTTTGCACTTTATGATTATTTCTATTTGAGATCTCCACGTTTGATAATTATGTGCATTCAAAGGCTCACAATGATCATCCATGTTAAGAATCACCAAATAGTAGAAAGAATATAAAAGGTGCATAAAATCGACACTGAGACAACCCCCCAAAAGATTGTATTATAAGACCCTTAATTTAACAATTTATAAAAAATAGTGAATTTTTACAATTTAATGACACCAATGGATAGAGAATCAAAAAATATGCACTTTTTGAAAAAAAAAAAAAAAAAAAGAACTCAAATCTAAGTTACAGTTCAAAAATTATAAGTATTACGATTTTTCATAAAATTGACCAAAATAATTAAAAAACACTACAAATAGAATTTAGTGACCAAAATAGAAAAGAACATAGTCATCCAACCATTCTTTGAAACCGGAATTGAACCATAGTCTCATAAATACCAATCGATGTAAAAACATATCCTCTTGGTTAACACTATGTTTATGTAAATAAATTGTGCTTCCACTTGAGCCAAAAAGTCAGCCTGTAAAAGTAAAAAATGAATGAAACTAACGATTTTGAGAGAGAAAAAAGAAAATTTTGTTATTTTGGCTCCAGATCTCCCTCAAACATATCTAACGTAATAGAAAAAAGATATTATGCAGATCCAATGCCATAAATAAGATCTTTAAAAATCTCCAACAATTCTTTCTCATAGATTTTGATTTCAAAGCTAAAAATAAGGATGTATCACTTATAAAATGATGTCTTAGAGCATTTAATAGCAAATTTCAATGCCAATACTAAATCTCTAATCTTTTTCCAATCATATTTTGATCTCTATAATTAAAATAGATCTGGAATAGGCAGATAATGATGCCAAAACTAATTTGTGAAAAAAAGTTCTGATCTTTTCTAATGTCAAAACATCCTTCTTTAGAGCCAAAAGATATCTCTTATAGGGACCACATGCTACTAAATAATAGATCAGATATCTTAGATCCTTTAACATGACAAAGTCAAAATTTTAACAAAATGCACCAAAATCAAAATGTTAATGTCAAGCTCTTATATCCTTCAATGCTTATCTCAAAATGCCAAGTGCAAGTCTTTACAGAAAACAAGATCCAAATAAAAAGCTCCTTAACAAGAAAAAGGTAGATTTGGTCAATACAGCACAAGCTAAAATGCCACTTCCAAATATGAAATGCCTTTGTATAGCACAACTTGACTTTTAGATCTTAGAACAAAATGCCACTCTCCCAAGCTAAAATGCCACTCTCAAATGCTCAAAATATACAAATAACAAAAATACCAACACCTATCTTTGAAAGGTCTTTAAATAGAACACTTCATAACATAGAAGCATTCCAATCCCTTTTTTTCAAATATAGAAAATGATGTAAAAACACCAAAGGATGATAATAGCATCAAGATATCCACACTAGTTTACTGCCTTAGAAGCAACAAAATTTTCAAAAATAATAAATTCTTCAAAATCTTTAAAAAGTCTGAAAAGAGGCATGAAAGGGCACAAATATTTTCTCTTACACCTCTTTTCTACGCTTCCTTTCCACGATTAGAGAAGAAACACTGATAAGAGGTAAGTGAAATAAAATTATATGAATTTCAATCTAATGATGGTTGTAACTTCTTTAGGGATTTGGTACCATGTTAGGAATTATAAAGATATTGTAACTCAAGAATCTGAAGTGTTAGAAATAAAATATCACAAATAAAGTTGTAGATATGATATACAAAAACAAGGTAGATCATATGTTATTTATAAATAAATCATAATGAAGTATTCTAATATAAAGGAAGGCACTTGCTTATATAAACAAGGCAAAATATTGAACTAATCTACATGGATAATGAGGGATAAATCTTCGCATAGGATAAACTCACTACAAGATGAAATAGCTAGCTAATACACTAGCAAACATAAAAAAATGTAAAAAAATACATAATCTAACAACAGAAAGAGTTAATTATTTATTTATGCTTCTTTACAATCTGTTCTTCTATCATTCTACTTGAGGAGTCTTATCTTAAAGTTTCTACTTGGAGAAAAATCTAGTCTTATAAAAAAGTATTAGATGTTTCAGCCTTTCTTAGTGATCCTTACAAACCACAACAACCTCTTGTGAATCACTTTTAGCCAAGGGATAGATTGAGTCTTGTTGGGTTTGTCTTCAAAGTAAGTATCTCTAACGTTGCTCCTCTCTTTAGTAGATATAAGTAGCATAAGTAATGGATTTTGAATATATTGTTCTCTCCATGCATTAGGATCTTACCTATATATAGCTTAATTAATATTTTTTTATGTATGTTTAATTTTTATGTTTATTACCTACACTTTGTTCCACAAGCTTTGTTGAGCACTAGCTTAGATTTCACTTAACTTGTTATTAGTTTAGTGAATATGAAAACATAGGACCTAGTTAGGGTTATTGCATAATTTTACTTGACTAGAAGATTTAGAACCCTCTATAGTGAATTTATTATGGTAAGAGATCCATTAACTAGGTCTAATGGATCCATCTTGGTTATGACCTCAAATATCTAATGTATCCGTAATCAAAAGTGTAAGTAGGTTTTATCTTCACTAACCTAGGATTGATTTATAGATCTACCGCATTTCTCATTTTATACACATAGCACATCTCCTATCCTTAATCGAAGCTCAATTTTCATATTTAATCTTATAATAAAGCTAAGGTCCATTGAGGTGTATTAGGTCAGCATATTGGTTTAAAAAAATTTAAAAATTATCTATAGTGCTACCTACTTTCTCACATAAGTACCCAATCTCCACAGTAGATTGAAGACTCTGTAAGGGGTCCTAAGGAATGAGGAACATGTTGTGTTAAGGTATGCCTATTTTACTTTTCATGCATATAGCCTTCATGTGATAATATTCATACTTAATTAGATAACTTAATATTTGTGTGGTTAGGAGAAGTTTTTTAGAGTGTTTAATGTCGAATGTCTTTTTATTTTGACAAACTTAATTTCAGTGTCTTAAATTTGATAAAGAGTTTCTCTAACTTAATTTTGCCTACATTTATCCCACCACCCATTTCATTCCCCACTTGACAAGTAAGTTTAATTATAAATCTATTTCTCCATTTATATATTCATTATTCTTCACATCTTAAAACATGTTAGCATCACTTCGTTTTAGTTTTATCTATCTTTAGAACAAAACAATATGATTGAGTAACTATGGATTATTTTCTTTATACCATTATTTTACATGTCTATAATTTTCTTAGTTTCATTTTAAAAGATTCAAAAAATTGTTATCATTCTTTTTTTGGGACAATTATGCCAATTTATCCACTTTTTGTACTTTTTTCATTGTTGATTGAGTTTGGATTGTTACTTCTCACTCACCAATGTTGTTTTTACTTTTTGTACTTTTTACATTGATGACTGAGTTTAGATTGTTACTTCTCACTCATCAATGTTGTCTTACTTTAATTTTCTTCTCCATCTTTTTTAAAGTTTGGTTTTTTACTTCTTAAAATATTGATGTTAGACTTATCATATTACTTTTACATGTCATTGGTTTGATTTAGTTTGTCACTTTTTTTACCTAAGGAATAATTTTATTTGAGTTTTTTGGTCATTTAATAGCCTGGTATTTTTGATTACCCGATTTACTCGAATTTTTGGCTTAGTTATTTTGGTCCTAACTTAGCATTTATCACCCTAGCTTACCAAATTTTCAAGTACGTTATGACTACACATTTTAGTTAATTTGACTTTCCTATGTTTGTTCTTGCTCTTTAAGTTTTGTATCTTTAGGGTTTGTCCAAAGCAATCTCTACACCCTCCACGATAAAAACTATAAATACAATAGACAACTATTTAGCGATAAGGTAAGTCAATACATGTTTATATTACGTGTTTATTTTAGTTATTTTCTTATTTGTCATTATAGTTATTGATTTATACTATAATTTATTTAGCTCAACATTGTTTGTTGCTAAGTTCTTTTTATTGCAATTTATTTAGTTTATCATTTTTTGTTGCTATGTTATTTGTCTGAAGTACCATCTCATTTTAAAATTGCATGACATGTGATGAGATTCTTGTGGGGATACACACAATATTTTTAAACTTTATTAATTACTAATTATTTCTCTTTGGTAGAATTCTATCAAATCTCAACCTCTCTAAATGCATACCTTAAAGGATGCACTAGAAAAGGGGTAGGCAGACCTTTAGTGTTTTGCAAGATTGTTGTTTCCTATACCATCACCTAAAATCAAAACAAATCCCTCTTTTATATTTCTCTAAGATTTGACACCTCCCTTACATGCTTGTCCAAACAATTCCTTCTTCAAATAGCCCCTACCTAACTCAAAACCCCTTTTTACCATTTACCAAATGTAGTTGAATAAGTCGACCTAGTTTTGGGAATAGTGCATGTTACGAGACTAAGTCATCCTAAGCCAACTTAGTCTGAGACCTAACAACTCTATTTTTTAACTAACTAGGTCGACTGCATCAAATAAAATTCTAAGACTTAAGGTCAAATCACGATATATATACACATCCTTTACCCCATTTATAATAGATATAATCATTAATTTACACTTCTTTACGATCTATTTTTTTGACATTCTACTTGAAGATTCATTACTTAGGGTTTCATGTTTCTTAGAGGATAATCTTTATCTTGTGAAAGCTTGAGATTCACTAGTAGGTCCTTGACTATACTATAGTTCATTGTCCATCCTTAGTTTATTTAACAATATATAACAACCTCTTGTAAAGCACTATTGGTCAAGGGAGAGGTTGACTCTTGATGATTTTATCTTCAAGATAAGTATTCCTAACTCTCATTCTTCTATTTTTGTAGATAGATTTGTTTGTATCACGGCTAATGAATGTATTATCTCTCCTTGTTTAGGATTACCTCTACATTGAATTGATTAGATTATTACTTTGAATGTTTATTATTTATGTTTATTTTCCATTTGTGCCACAATATTTAGTGAATACTAGATTAAATTAATTTTATTATTACATTGATTATCAAGACCTAGCTAGGGTTATTATGTAGTGTTGCTTGACTAGAGGATTTGTAACCCTTTTTATCCATATTATATGATAAGAGATTCCTTAGGTAGGTTTAGTAGATCCATATTGGTCATGACTCTAATTATCCAAGTATTTTTAGTGGTATAGTTAGTTGATTTATCTTCTCCGAGTTATGATCAATTTTTGGATTGGATTCGATAAGGCCACCCTAGTTCACAAGGTCATAGTGTCGTATTGTCTAACATAGCATGGAATTGTCCTAGAAGAACAAATATTGTTGGGATAGGTATAACAAACCTGTATCATAAATATGGATGAATGCATCCAAAATTGGTATGTTTATATGTTAGTTTTAGTGTTTTAGGACAATGAAGGCTCTCTTATAGATCATGAGTCAACAAAATGATGAATAGAGTGAGTAGGGTAAGGATGTCAATAATAAACATTGTCAAACATGTTAATGATTAAATTTATGTGTTTACATGATGATCTACATGTGGTTTTGAAGACCAATTGTGCAATGGACAAGCCACACTTGGAGATAGGTAATAGGTAGTAGAATGCACAAGTATAGATTAACCTATTAATCATAAGTGTGATATGCATTAATGTAACTTATATTTAGAAAGCACAATGTGAAAAGTATATATGTGTAAAAATATAACAACAAATCTATGAGAAGAGGCTCTTATATCAAAATGGGAATACATCCTTAATGATTGCCTACACTATTTTGAAAGAATACAAAACAGACTATGATTCAAATTTGAGAAAAATCCAAGCCACTCGAGTGTGAGTGTGTATTGTATTGATTATAATATATACAATAGAAGATAAAAGTTACAACTGATGAGAGTGTAAAAGAGATGGTTAAGATTCATTTTATCTCCCCTTGCAACATGAAAATTATGATCCATAACATGAACTAATATGATTTTTTTATGATATTATGTAGGTGTGTAGCATGCCATCTGACATGTTACATGGTATCAAAGTGTTAATAGGTGAACAATGAGATGTAACAGTTATGCACATATTTATGGTGACAAATAACATGTGAAGAAGCAAAGTGAAAGTATGTTGATGTGCTATACTAATGTGAATGAGTACGCAATGTTGAGGTAAGTTGTGAGCATTGTGAGTTGTTATGAAGTATCACAATATTTTCTTATGAAATGTGGTGATGCATGGTGATAAATATGCTATGAACATTGTAGAATAAAACATTCAATCCTGCAGATGCTAAGATTATTACATATGTGTGCGGTAATCATGGGTCTACATGAATTGTGTGAAGTAAGTTGCCAAGGTGCCATGAAACTTTAGCAATAAACACTAAGTGTCTATAAAATTTTGAGCAAAGAAATAGTTGTGTGGAGTGCTACGAGGAACTATGCCACCATTGTCCATTAATGCATGGATTTGTACTTAACACTAGATGTTTCAAATTTGAGGAGGTCAAATTTAGTGAGAGAACTAAAGAGGCTTATGCAACTGTGATCTATAGTGATACAGACTAAATCTGCACATGGATCAACATGCACATAATGTAATAGTATGGCAATGTGAATCGCAACAATGTATCTCAAGAGAGTATGTGAAGATGATAATAAGTATGTCCCAAAGTGGAAATAATCAATGTATGCTCATGTAATATGTATATTTAAATGTATGTGATCATTTAATCTCAATTTAGATTATAATTAGTATCAATATGTATAGGTGAGTAAGTAATATGTTATAAAAGAATGTGCATTTGAATGAAACTAATACAAAGGATGCATCATTGTAGGATAGATGTCGCAGATGTCTAGATTAGCATAAACAATAAGAAGGTAAGGGGCCAAGAGAAAACATCATAGTCACAATAAAACAAGATCTAGAAGAATGATCAATGCAAGACCATAGGAACACACTTATGTCAAAATAGAAAGAGGGAAGAATAAATACGTCAATCATCAAAAAACTATGTACAATAGACTATGGTAGGCTAGATAAAAGGCCCTATTACTAGAATTTGCATATGTAGGCCCTGGATTATTCAAAACAATCAATTGTTGACATTGAATAAATTTTTGCTCTTGTACACTTTTGATGCTAGACTTAAATGTTATCTCTATCGCATGGGAAAAATTATTATGTGGATAGTGATTCACTAGACTCAGAAGTGCATTAATATGTATGGAATCATCTGACCAAAAATTTAGAAATAAAATTGTACATTATATTCATCCTCAAAGGAAAATAAATTTTTATGTTATAAATGAGGTGCTACCTTCTTAGGGACACTCACACTTGTATGATATACCTTGTTATATATTGCAAAATACGTATAACCAACTACACCATGTGTCAAAATAACATCCTTTTTATCATGCACATTTGATGTGATTTCATTATATGTCTTTGCTTGAGTTGAATAAATTGTTTCCTTTTTTTATCTTGCTTCAAAAATATTTACTCTTTGGAATAGTACTAGTCTCTTTTTTTAGGTCAAATGTGACATAATCATAATTCTTATCAAGTTTTACACCAATTCCTCTAAGCCATTATCTTCCCAATATAGAAGCATACTTTCCAATATAGAAGTATATTTATTCAAATTAGGGATAACATGAAATGTCATTAAGCATGGTTTTATACCAAGAGTAACATACCATTTAATGGAACCATTGTATAACTTGGATGACGTAACCTTATGCAAGCATTATTCATATCCAAGAGAAGTGTCATGCTACATATATTGAATGTGTAAGTGTTATAAATCCTATCATTTATGCATTTCTTTTCATTTATATGAGTGTTAACAATAAAATGATCTAGACATAAGACTCTCTAATTTCCTCTTTGGAAACCATGCTCATAAGACTAGTCTTCTTAAGTAGATGTTATTTTTTAACTTCCTTCTTAAGAACCATTTTCTTAGTCAAAATCTAATTTCTTTATTTTATTTTTCATAAGTACACTTTGTTTTTTGTTTTACATTTCTTTTTTCAACTTGTATTTTTGTAAATTTTCTTGTTGCAACTTTTCATTATGCAATTTTTCATTTTCTAATTGTTCCTTATGTGATTTTTCTTCTTTTTAATTGTTCTTTAAAAGATGTAACCACAATCTGAGTAGGTTTCTCAATTGTAAAATCTATGCTTGAATATAGTGGTGACTTAATGGATGTATCTAATGTAGGATCACCACTATCAATAATATTTTTCTACATTTATTTTCAAATCTCAATAATTATACATGTGTTATCCATGCATTCTATGATGGGAATAATAGTATATGGAACTATTAATAGGATGCATAAGAATAAAAATGATAAAAGTATTTCAAATCATGTCCCTTATATTTTAAAATTAGAATCTTATTAACTATATTGAAACTTTTTAAAAAATTAGTTGTATTATGTTTATCTATCCATTCTTGAAATGAAATATTTTGAGGCGCAAAATGCTTGAACAAAGAAATAGAAATGTAATTGACACTAACATACTATGGATTCACTATGTGTGTAATCTGATCTTCAAGTAATGTAACTTTTATACATATTTACTTTTGGAATTTCTCTATGGATATTATCATAGTAACTATATGATCTATAATGGCTCCACGAGCACAAACCCTGGGTGCTTCTAATTGAATATGCATACAAAGGTCATCAAAAGGATTTGTAGGAGGTGGTGGGGGATGAGAAGGAACATTTTAATGACCTCTGCTTTATAATACAATATGGGTCAACATACCTCTTGGAATAATGACAACATGGACTTCTTATTAGGGATGACAATTATCATGACTTTGATGAGGGAAAAAATAAGTCACATATGGAGATACTTTAGATTCAACATTCATATAAGGTGTATTACTAAGGAGATTTAAGAATTCATCATCATTAATTTCATCCTTCATTTTATTGTACATGGATTTTACCCATTTCATTACATGGTTATGAAATAAATTATATATTTCAAGCCAACAATATGCAACTATAATAATCATTACTTGATTTATAAAATACACACTATTAATATCCATTATAGCCATCATACAATGCACATAATGAAGAATTAACCACTCAAATAGGACCATTACAATTTTTTTGTAACAAAAATATATTTTTGATACAAATTAGTAGACAAATGAAATTCATAAATTATTTTGAAAATAGAGACACCATTTTCCCTTTAAGACAAATTTATTGAAAAATAGAGTAAAACTTTGATTCCATAAACTTCATAGAGAATTATGGTAAAAAAAGGTTGTTGATAGAACCACAATGACTAACAAAATTCTTTAACATTTTGAATATATATTCATTTTAGTCGGATATTAACCAAACAAAGAACAACACTAATAGAGGAAACCCTAATAGGAGAATAAGCATGAAACCCTAGGGTAAAAGAATAAAAACATCATATTTGCACCTATAATGATGGAAACAATATAAATTTGGGCTTAAAATCAAACACTAAAGTATAAATCTAAAACCCTAGAAAGAAAGAAAGAAACCATAAGGTAACTTAGAGTTTAGTGTGCTCAACAAAAGAAACATATTCACTAATATGTTTTACCCTATTTATGATTAATTTGGTCTAATAATAAATAATTGTTGGACTATTCAAATTATGTGATATATTATAAGAAAAGACTGATCTGAATGTTAAATCAAAATATACTTGAACAATTACAATTTACTATAAATGGAAATTACATATTTTGTGTAAGTCTGAGATTGAATGTAGGTTGCTAAAAAGACTATAAAATCTATTATAAGTCACTCAAATAGTGAACAAGTTTTTGGATCTACTTAGATGAGTCCATTAGGATTTGGACTTTATTTTCATATGCAAGTGTTTACTATTTCTAGATTTGTCTTTTGAATATGTGCCTCAATGTTTTGGCACAAGTTGTTGTGCATGCTTGAAATCTATCTTTATCTGCAATATCACATGCTCATTGCATGCACATATTTAGAAACTTGTCTCCTCTTTGAAATTGATGCAGAAGCTTCCCAAGCAAATCATAAATCTTACATCATCCAAAAACATAGTCAGTCAACTAGAGAATAAACCAAATTTTATGGTGCATAGTTGCATGACACAGTTTTGAAGGCTTTCAAAATTTCACAATATTACACTTGCACGAGAAAAAGATACCTTGGATATGCATAAATTTTGGTAGAATAATGGGTTACAAATTTGGCTAAGGCATAAAGTGTGCATAAGAGGGGTGCACTAAGGACTGAAGATCAAGGTGTAGAAGTAAATATTGTGTAGTAGCATGTGAAATACAAATATTTTCTAAGACCCAAGAGTGTGGTGGTGTAAAAGGGAGTTGTTCGTAGAGGTTGTGCAACACATGGAAAAGGATGATTTTGACCACATCCAAGTTTGGTTTTGTGTAGATAGGGCACAAAATTTTAAGCTAGCAAAGGAGGCATAGATAGTTGGATGTGCATAACAAGATAAATAAACATGTGTATAAATGCATGGAAGAATTAATGAACTTGTGAAGAATCTAAGTCACTTCAAATAAAATAAATAGAGAGGGTTTGTGCATGAACATGTAGACATTAACGGTGCTTGAAAATGACATCCAAGAACTAGCATAAGGAAATGAGGTGAAAAATTAGTTGACTCAAAAACTGAGGGAGGCATACACTAAAACAATAGCTAGCCATGTAGACATAAACTTAGTTGTTTGACTAGGTTATGCTAATTCCATGATTAACACAATTGCATAAAGGATAGAGCCAACAAGATTTAATGTATGCCTATTTAAGGGTAACCCTATAGATTATCACAATACCTTATTGAATATAGTTGTCAATCTTTACATGAAAGACATTATGAAGACCTGACACCAAGTGGATATAAAAGTAGGGGTAGGTCCAAACACTAGGGATTTTTTTTCACTGCTTATGAAGAGATTGCCAAGTTGCATTAATGAGCTTGGATCATGAAGGGGAGATTCTTCCCAACTACATAACTATACCAGTCCATTAGGAAAAGGACCTATAACCTTGAAGACATCCATGTTTAATTATTGGATAGAGAGAGATTCAAGATCCCAAATAAGGTTTGTAGCCTTAGTGTGTATGGAGATAATATGACTTTATTTCTATAGAGAATAGAGCGCTCCATTATAAAGTTGACAAGCTACCAATATCTTGTATTCCAAGATTAATTAATAAAATAATTTTAGATATCCATTATAAGAAACTTTGAGGGTAGCGTGGTTAGGCATCCCTTCACTGGGAACCCTAACCAAGATTGCACTAGTTTAGTATCATAGCAAGGTTATGAACCTTGAGTAATTTCAAGGAAATAATTTGAAAAGTGCGATATGATTCAATGGAAGGGAGGCTAGCAGACTGCTAAGTGTGAGGAAACTAGTTGAGTGTTTTTCTCCAGTACAAGAAGGTGGGCATATATCAAGCAAGTGAAATATAATAAAACACTTGGTAGGGACGAGCTATGTAGGATAATAGAGGGTAGTGGTTCAAAATTCCAAAGTGCCTACATAGGATTATTATGGGAATTGCAGTAGTAGGTAGCATAAGAATTTTTGATATTTCTAGCAGTGTGCAAGAGTTGTATAACTGATAATAGAACATCAACCATGAAGCAGTCATTGTGATATATAGGTTCTTATTGGATCACCAACCAAGAGGTAGTTTATGTGGTGAGGGAGGCACTGACTATTATGTATTAGTGTAAATTTTACAAAATGTAGCTAATACAAATAATGAACACGAAGAGAATTAAAAATATAAGACCCACTATATTCTCTTACATAATTCATTGGAGCATTAAAAATATATATGAATTTCTTTTCTATAAACAAGTTGAATCATATCTCCACAAATAACTCATCATATCCCTAAGATCACTCTTTAATATTGACTAACCTATTTACGTGATATTGTTGTAACTCATAACAATATCACAACCAACTAATATATTCTACTAACCCACCCAAATAACAACTAGTGAATTATTACTCATGTAATTATTCATTTTAAAATATTAACGCAAATTATGTGAATCTAACTTTTCCTAACATTCCCCCCTCGGGCCCTACATGGTAATTTGTGTTTCATAGGACTTAATGAAAGTAGAGAAGGAACATCATCAACCATTCATTATCGAGAACATATCTATCAAATGAATGTGAAAACTCCAAACAAGAACCATTTGCCATCAACCATTCATTGAGGGAACCTCATCAACCTATACAGTGTGGGAACTACAAGTAGGAACCGTTTGTTTAACGTTCACTCTTGCATCTCTATAACACTTTTTTATACAGTACACTATGATAAAATAGGAAATATACCTCTTATTTGTCACACATACAAACAAGTGATGAAAATAACAGACTTTATGCACCACTAAATCAAAAGTGGCCCCATCATTAGTGGCTAATGAGGGATTTGAATGGCCTCCATCCAATGCCTCCAACCTCATTCATGAGAAGTTGCTTACTCAGGAGATGAAGATTTGAAGTGCAACAATTTTCACATTGGATTTATTTCCCCCTTTAATGTGAATATGTAAGGCATCGGGGTTACCTGAAAATGCGTCCATAAGACAAATATTTTTATTTTTACAATTTTGAGTCTATATGACATAAAATTAGGGCTTTTGACAAAATGGCTCAACACACAAAATGACTCTTCTCTCATTGTTTTTATTTTGACAATTTTGACATAAAGACTACTATGACACTTTGGATTTTGGACAAAATACAAAAAATTAAAATACCAAATGTTAATATTTTAACTCTTACTAGAGACACGACTCAAAACTTTTAAAAGTAATGACTTGTTAAAACTTAAATACATATATGACTTGAAAAAGACTTGAGAATTTATTTAAACTTTGCCTGTATGAATACACAATGTAAACGTGACTCTATAAAATATTGACAAAAGATTACGTGGCACAATAGAAGATTATATGGACCTAACCTTAATATAACAAATTGACCATAAAAGACTAAACCATGTGTAAATACCTAAAACTAGACCATTGCATTAAATCAGAACTAAAAGGTAATAGTCTATTGATAAAGATTAAAACCTTCATTATTCTATCGAATGCACGTGTACAAGTGCATGAAGTTTCATAGATTGTCGTGTGAAATAACTTGTCAAGGCACTGAGTTGATGATGAAATGACTTTTAGACGAAATTTCCAACACATGGGACATGACTTACATACTGTATTGCACAATAGATCATGATAAGAATTAATTGATATGCATAGGATCATGCATGCACTTAGATTTATAGATAGGAGTTTGAATGCATTACATACAATAAAGTAAGGTAGGTAGTGTCTGAAGTGAGATCTGCTCATAAGAGTGAATGTATGGTGATTGTTGAGTTGTTATGAAGATTAAATCATAGAAATTTCAATAGTACAGTGAATAAAAATGTAAAATAATAAATGTAGAACTGGCAGGTCGAAAACATGACAAATCTAAGCATATAATATGAAAAAAACCTCAAATATTTCTTTAAGATTATTGATGAGTTTGATAGAATACATAGGTGCTAACCAAGGATGTATAATCATATTATCACATAATGGAATCCGTAGAGATTTTCGTACTGTACCATTTGCAATATAATACCTAAAGAAGCTAATATCGCTATGAATTCAATGATAATAACATTGAATGATAAATCTGAAGCAACCATATATAAATGGCATTACCTCATTAGCATTATTATTCTTCCATCACACAATGAAACACTGCTCTAATACCACTGTTAGGTATTAGTGCAAATTTTACATAATGCAACTAATACAAATAATGAACACAGTGATAATTAATAATATAAGACATGTTATATTGTATTATATAATTCATTCAAGCATTACAAATATATAAGAATGTCTTTCCTATAAACAAAGTGAATCATATCTCCACAAATAACTCATCATATCTCTAAGATCACTCTTTAATATCGACTAACCTAGTTACGTAATATTGTTGTAATTCATAACAATATCACAACCAATTAATATATTCTACTAACTAACCCAAATAACAACTAATGAATTATTACACATGTAATTATTCACTTTACAATATTAACCCAATTTATGTGAGGCTAACTTTCTTATGTGAGGCAATCTAGAGTGGATAAGGAGGGGTGGAGTGTCAATAAATCACCAAACTTAAGGTAGTCAAGCACAAAAGGGAAATGAGGCATGAGAAGAATCATCAATAGGAGGCAGCCAGAGCATAGAAGTAATGTGATGCAAGGCACAAATAGATTATTTAATGTGAGGTAGTCAGGGCACAAAAGCATCATTTGATCAGAGTATTGGGTAGAAGGTGTAGGAGAGTAAAATTTCTCCATCAAGCATGAATGACTAGAGAATGAGAAACACAAGGAATGACTTGGCAAGAAGCTAAGAACAAACCTGACTCGGAGTTGTAAATCTCATATAAGATGGAGGTAACCTTCATGTTACAAGCATTTCAAGATAGGATGGTGCAAGTGACAGTTAAATATGTTGGAATGAGATATTCCACAAATAAATAAGGAGAGATCAATGAAAGGTAATCCTCTAAGGCTTGGAATAAATAATCTCAATTTATCCATGGCTTATGTAGATACAATAGAATTTTTGCTCTTTTTTGTTCAATATAACGAATGTGCAAAATTTATCAATGATAAAAATGATTCCTCAAGAGTCAAAATTATGTCCATTAGCTACATTATGTTAATGGTCAATGACTTCAAGAAATGGAAAAGATTTAAAGTTTCAAAATCACATCATCTAATGACTAAGTTGGTCTGATTGCATTGTGATTTTCATAGTTGTCTTGCCTTATGACCCCATAGTCAATTTATTATTTATACTATATACTCTAATTTTTTGTCACATTTTTAGTATACTCAGTTTATTATATTATTTGGTTGGTCTTTACTACATACTTCTAAACAAAAAAGAAATTGATTTCCTCTGAAATATAATGGCATGCAAGATACTTCTTTTAACTAATGCACAAAGAACAAATTGAATAAATGCAATAGAGCTTCATGATCATATTGTATTTTGTTTTTAAATGTTTGAAGTAATAATTATATTTTAGTTGGCATGGTTTGTTAATTAAATAAAAAAAATGTTTGAAATGCCAATATAGATATAGTTAAGACATTTTGATAGACCTTATTATACAGCTTATAATTTTAAAACTATGAAAATGTTTTGAATATATTTTTTAGTTGTCAACCTCATTTTTTATAGTTGTCTTTCCCTATGGCCCCATAGTCAATTTATACTCTATACTCTGAATTTTTGTTACAATTTTTGCTATACTCAATTTATTATATTATTCAATTGACTTTTAAGAGACTTACAGAGGTTTATACTCAATTTATACTAAGTCATATGGCCATCAAATTTAGTTCTTAAAAAGGATAAATTTAATCATTAAAAAAAAGACAAATTTAATCATTAAAAAGAAGGAACCATAAATATGATGTCCACATTAGACTTCTCATCCTCTAACCTCTTTCTGTATTGGTTTTTTAATTAACATAAATTACCTCTTATAAAATAAATCTACATAAGTGCTTCAAGTTGTTTAAAATGTTAAAACCACAAAACCCTAAAACCCAAATTCATATAACTTCATTTCTGTTAATTTTTTATTCCTTTGTGGTTGTGAGAATTGTGAAGCAAATAACCATTGCAAAAGGAGGCCAAGGAAGAGTCTAAGAATCCAACAATGAAGTACAATCCAAGTAAGAAATACAAGCCCTACATATCTACAAATATTTTTACACATTTAAATAAATTTTACCTATATTTAAATGGATTTGAACTACTACCATGCTATTTTTTCATCAAATTGTTGCTTGCAGTGTGAAAACTTTTGTTTACCTTATATCAAAACCCTAAATATTAACCACAATTTAGTTATCACACAAGATTGTTTGTTTAATAATGAGATCATCAAGATATTTACATTTGTTTGGAATTGTTTGTTTAGTAACGAAATCAACAAGACCTCAAAAATCTTGTGAATATGTGTCTATGCATTGATGTGGCGATGCATTTTTTTTTAGAGTTGCACACACCTACTTGGGGTTTAGGTTTGAGATGGGTCTGTAGCAATTCTTATTCATGTTGTCTCTCATGTCTTCCTTGCTTGGATTTATTAATTCGGGTAAGTGTTAGAAATGGTTGAACGACCCCCAATTTCATAGGGCAAAGCAAAATAGTTGTTTTGAAAAACTTAGGGTATCCATTAATCATAATCATTATTCCACCTCAAGCATATTTCACCGATAATGTGTTTTTAGAAAGGGGTTTAACTATGGATATTTTTCTATTATTTATTGATTTGAATATGAAGTTTAATTCACTAGACATATATAAAATTTTTGTAAATGCTAATAGAAATCACTAGTCAATTTAGACATGCATGGAAATTTTGCCAAAGATTAACTAATGGATTATCCCTGAACTCTAGAATTCATTAGGATTTTATAGTAAGTTTTAGGGGTCCAATCTTAGAATTATGCCTATCATCTGAGTCTTTTAAAGTTGTCTAAATGTCAGGGATTATGATTTGATAATCAGGAGAGACTCTGAGTATGATAATGAACAAGTTAAGCACAGATTAGAGAATTATTATAGGTGACTAAATTAGAGAATTCTTATAGGTAACTAATAGAAAATATGGAAGGTTGGACATATAAGAAGTATTTGGATAGAAAAAAAAGGTGTGCAAGAGCCACATGTGCACACACAAGTCATATAAGGTGAAAGTAAGTCAAGAATGAGATTGCCAAATATCTAGTACTACACTTTAGTGTCTAACCCACAAGATTTTTAAGGCCACATTCATGTGGTAGATAATGATAGAAAGTAGTGATATCACTATTATTATCCCTAGATCCATTAGTTTGAAAGATGTGTGTGAGTTGGCAGTCAACATATTAAAGGAAATTATCTACAAGTTGATTTATGGTATATATAATTTGTACAAATTATAGATTAATGTGTTCTCATGTAGTTGTTTCAATGATAAGATTTAATCAATAGTCAAGATGGGTTAGATAGGGACCTAGTAATTTTCTCCCATTTCTAGCAAAAGAGGTTGTTCAATTTAAATAGAAGGTTGGGTAGGTGAGTAAAACACTAATTTCTTGGTGTTGCTTCCATTATAAATGACCATATTCCCTAATATACAATTGTTATATGCATCTAATTTAGCTTACAAATGTCTTCCCAAAATAAGAGGATACCCTCCTAAACTAACCTTTGGCTATAAGATCATAAAATCAACTTGGGTATTCCCATGAATCCAATGATATAACAAGTCCTTCAATTACAACTTCAAGTTGAAAAATGGATCTATCTTCCATTTGAAGGATAGTGGGGGTTTGGCAAAGTCCTTGTATCTTAAGTTGTTCCATGATCTACTTAGTCATGACATTAATAGTTGTTCCTAGGTATATAATAGTATTTTTAATTAGCAAACCTATTGTGTGCACATCTACAACAAGGTTACCAAAATTGAAATATCTGGGAGAAGAAAATGCTCCCAACTTAAGATCAACAAGTCGTCCAATCAATTGAATAGTTTGAGGATCTTTCTTCGTTCAACCAAGTTTTCATTAACATAGCTGATGGATAGCCTTAGTGTAAATGGGCACATCTTTGATGGTTAAGACATTCAAGGAAGGGAGGGTTGGATGATACAACTTGACTTGTCGATGGGATAAGTTCAAGAATGGGTTCATTATTTAGTGGTGGTGGTGGGTCAGTTGTATTTTTATAAAACTCCTCAAAGGGTTCCCTTACCATGGGTGTGGTGGGATCTTGGACTACCTTTTATGAATGAAGTTGAACATCATTCAACTCCATTGATTATGTAGGATAAGTCACCATTTTATTAATTTACACTGATTGAACCAATTTTTTATTTGGCTTTGGTGTGGGTTTAACATGCGATTATGGTGCTCGAGGGGGTGGTTGGGTTTGGTTATTTAGAATCAAAGATTGTGGTTTTTTTGTTGTTGCTATTAGAAACTAGAATTTTGGTTTGGTCAAGTGTGATTTCCCCTTCATGGTGGTTGTCATTGTTTGGGCAGGAGGTGGGGGAGGGAAGGGCAGAGGACCATTGTTGGTCTTGAGGTTATGGCTTCCATTGTTAGCATTGAAGTTGCGGTTGCCGTTGTTGGCTTCACTATTATGGATAATGACCTTGGGGTTGGTATTAGTTTGGCCAATTCTAATTTTGAGGTGGTGATTGGGGCGTTTGATTCCAAAGATTGGGTATGTACCAATTTTTCAAAAGAACAACATGCATATTGTCATGTCCCCTTGTTGAAATTTTTTATTATGAAATTTTTTAATAATAATATTTTAAGTTATCCAAAGTCATTTTATTTTATAACATGGAAAAGGGGCACTTATGTAGTATCATTATAAAGGGGGCCAAAAGTAATATTTATTAAGTGGGTCAAAAAGGTGGTATATATTAAATGGGCCAAAAAGTAAAATTTTATTAAGATTGTTTTAAAACATTTTAAGGATTTCGGGAATGAAAAGTGAAATTATAAAAAGAGGAGTTGGGCTCAAAAGTGATTAATCATTATTCATCTTTAAAATCAAAACCATGTTTCTAGGTTGGAGATTTTGTGTTCAAAGTTTTCATCAAAAGACAAAAACTATTCGATGTACAGGTGTAAAGGGCGAAAACCCTCTTACCCATTGATGTGATTCCATCTAGGGATCACAATTTGCATATAAGTCAAGTTATTTTCAAAATTTAATTGAGCTGAAGCTTGTTATCGATTCCCAACTTTGTGTGAGGGTTTGATCTATTATTTCCTCTCTACTACTGCATTGCACCTTGCACTTGCATTGACTACTATATAAACTATTTTACCACTCAGTGTAGAGGTATTTATTGGAATTTGTGTTTGTTGGAAGTTGTCATAGTCTTTGGTGACTGTTATATGCTAGTTTAACATTGTCATTTCACCTCCTAGCCAACTGGGTTACCTTCTTGTTGTCATCAACTTTGATATCAACACAACTTTATTTAAAATCCATTGATGTTTTCATAACTTCATTTACAACAATCACAACATTAAAAATAAGCCTTCAAAATCCAGTCATAAACTATATTGTCTAACAATGATAGTAAGTACTTTGTTGTTGGGTATTTGTCATTAAACTTAAATTTTATGATATATGTACAAGGGTTTATTGTTGTACATGTTGTGGTTGATTAGTTGAAACAACCCAAGTATTTGGTATGCACTTATTTCAATGAAATAAATATTACAATTTGAGTTTTTAGTATTAATTTTTGCATGTTCTGCTCTAGCATTTGCATGTGAATATAAAAATCAAAATTTAATAATTTACCAAAAAGGGTGTATGAAAAGATCCAAATTTGTTATTTTTTGTCTAAAAAGGGACATTATAGTGGTATCAGAGCATTGATCTTTCCAGCTTTTGCATTGGATGAAAAATCATGGAGAACAAAGAAAAAAGAGTTCCTACAAATGAGATAATATTTTTGCAGAAAACGATCGGCTAAGGTCAAAGAGATCTAGAAAGAACAATCTAAAGGATAGTGAAAGAATCCATGTCATAGTTACTCTGCGTCTTGTAGGGAAATAATAAAAGGTGAATAAATGGGAAGGAAATTCTTTAGCTAATGAGAGGATCTCAGTCAACCCCTCTTTCAAAACTTTCTGAGCAATATTTCTGCGAAGAGAAGAAGCACACATGAAGAACCCAAGTTTCAAGGATCAGTTATTGGATCAATTTTATATTAAATTCAAAACATTAACTTCATTTAGAAGAGTATGAAATAAATATCCTATTCAGGAGATGTGGTTAAAAGAGCAATGACACAGAGATGAATGCAAACTTCTTGCCTTTGACACATTTGATAAAAAGTTGGTATCTAAAAATCTTATAATATCTTTGAAGAATTCTTGGAGGTATACAAAGAAAATAGAAGTAAAAGGTTGAATAAGTGTTAACCAATTTTGGTTTTGAAGGCCAAAAAATCAAGCTCCCTTTTTCTTTCCTTGCTAGCACTGTTAGCAAGTCTCTGATGATTTCACCTTATTGCAATTGTGGGTTTTCCCTTTGTGATAGGCCTATTTCTATAAAGAACCAAGTGATTTGAGTCTTGTAGGTATTTCGAGTTGATCTGGGGCTCATTTCGTTTCAAGCAAATTACCTTAGATAAGCCTTTTTGTCGGCAAAAGAATGGGCCAGTTTCAAAGAAATACAAGTCTTTTGCTAAACTCCAAAGGTCAAGTGCCTTGCAGAGGGCAGGAAAGTAACAAATGGGACCATTCAAGCAAGTTCTGAAGGACAACGTTGGACCCAAAGTGCCTTTGCAGAGGGCAAAAAGTGCATTTGTAAGAGATCAAGACCTTTTGCCTAAAAGGGAAGTTTCCTTCGAAGAAAGTGACAAGTCAAACAATGGATTTCTTTGGACATTTTGTCCGAAGAAAATCCATGAAGAAACAAAGGGGCGAATTTATTTGGACAAAATGTCTAAAGGAATTCCTTTGGACATTTTGTCTAAAGGAATTCTTTCGGACATTTTGTTCGAAGAAAATTACCAAAGGAAGGCCAAGACAATGAACACACGAATTCTTTCAGGCAAAATGTTCGAAGGAATTCGTTCGGACATTTTGTCTAAAGAAATTTGTAAAGTAAAGAAACCCAAAAGGTAGGTGCTTTTGTGGAGGACTCTTGGCCATCAAAAAAGACCTTTTCCTTTTTTCGAAGGGGCACTTTCCTTTAAAAAAAGTTCATTTTGAAAAAGCTGAAGGAATTGCTAAAGGATGATGAAAGGCCCGAGAACGTCAACTTCAACATGGTGAACTAGCCGTTGAAGGTTCAAATGTCTAGTGACGTGCCCACGAACATCAAATTCAAGGTAGTAAAAGAGACGTTAATTTTCAAATGATGATGGGCCCGCGAGTGTCAAATTCAAGATGGGTCAATCATCATAGAAAAGGCTAACGGGCATTTCCTTTGGACATTTTGCCTGAAAGAATTCGAAGATTGAGTGACCCGCCAAGAAAGGAGCCAAGAGGAGGCAAAGAATAGCCTGAGAGCTTGAATCGCCAGTAAAAAAACAAGTAGCAAGGAAAGAGATAACAGAATAGTAAATCTAGAACGTGGCTATGCACACATAAGACAACACTTGGAACGTTCCAGAAGACACATCCAGCGAAGCGCAGATATGACCTAGATCAGCACAGGTGGCAAAAGAGGCATCGACAGTAGAAGTTATTGCTTGCAGATGGAATAGTCTCCACCAAACAGCCATCAAAGGGAACATGAGCATTCAATAGAGCGGCCCATTTTTTCATGTTTATCATTAATAAGCAGAGAGTTGCATGAGTTTTCAAGGGAGGCGAACTTATCGTTCAAAGGATAAAGCGACCCATGCTTTAACAGGAACATTAAATGCAGTTTGAGAAGCAAAGTCAATGTTTGTGACATATACAGCGTGGTTCTTCCAGATGTATTTATGGAAAGATGACAACAACATGAGTAGATTCCTCTTACCAAGGTGTTTAATGCATTATGGGTCGTCGGTTCCTTGAGATGACTAAGGATTTTTTTCTAAAATTCTATATATTGTAACCTCTCGGCGGAAAAGGCTATCTCTCACTTGTGTATGGTGAAGCCCTGACAATTTGACCTTTTAATCAAAAGAAGCATGTTTTACCTCCATCTTATTTGTTATACTTCAGAATATGTCTATGTATCATCATTATGCTTAGTCATTCTATCTTAATGCTTTCATAAGTCGACACTGACATATCTAGTATATCCAAGACCATCTTCTGCAAGTTAACAGGAAGTGCCCAGGTTGAAGCATAGAGGTGGAAGAGCAACTATCTGAGAGTGTGCTTATGGAGCATGTATGGTAGGTTCTTCATTATATCTCCATTAAGCCTCTTGTTAAAACATCCATGTAGTCTGGTCTTTTGTTAAAATGAAGTGTCTGTTCACCCCTTTTGATGTAAAGTGTCGATAAAGCTGAGTAGATCGAATCATTTGGTGAATCACCATTTTAGTTCGGTTCTACTTTTGTAACATCTTTCTCTCTTTTCACCCCCCCTATTATTAGCAGTAGCAGTTAAGGACCTCAAAGGTGCATGAAGGGGAGCTAGCACTTAATTTAGAGATTCATTCCTCAAATTTGCCAAGCTCACAGCAAGAGGAATGTCTCCATTGTGCCGCATAGAAAAAAGAAGTTGAACCTTCTTTTCAAAGGTGCAAACAACAGCGTCAACAGCTTTTGGCACACCCGATGGGACCATTTTTTGATGGTCTAGAAAATTTCAAGATTGGGGATCTTGATAATACAAGAGTGAGCGAACTAACCCAGCATTTGGCGACTCCATTTTTAAGAACTTAGTCTCTAGTTAGAGATCAGCATGGCATTCCATGCCTAAGGTCACCACAAGATCTTCTTCCAGGGGTGTTCCTTTCAAATTCGTTGAGCTGCCTTTAAACTCAACAAAGTGGCTAAGGTTTGCAAAGACTCATCCTTACACAGCAAATCAATTTCCCAGACCTGCCATAAAATATACCTACACGAGAAGACCCAAGTTGAACCCTGTCATCACCATGGCTTTACCTTTTGTAGCCTTCAATGAGCCCTTTAAATGTTTTGCAATATGACCCAATCCCAGGGACAGCCCTTAATAGTGTTCCTCCTTTTAATGGAGAGGGGACTATTACTGCTATTGAGCATATTAGAAATATAGCCAACCTATACAACATTCATAATGTCACCGAAGAAAACATAGCCATTAGGTTACTGGTGTTGTCTTTTAAAGGTAAAGTTTTGGACTGGTATGGGACCTTGCCTATGAATTCAGTAGGCTCATGGAACGAATTCGGCACCCTCTTGACAAATAGATTTGGAGAGAAGAGTGACCATCTCTCTCTAGCTGAGCAATTGACCATTATGAAAAGAGCTCCACATGAATTTATGCATGATTTTAATACCAGGTTCCAAAAGACCTTGGACATAATCCCCATTTTAGTGAGGCCAACCCCAAGCTATGCTTTCATTTACTATTTAAAGGCATTGAACAACGACATTGTTGTCATGATACAGTCCATGGGAGGACAAGTGTTACCCGCTGCCTACGAAATAGCCATAGCCACCGAAAATTGTTTAGTGCAAGCAGGAAAGATAGCCCCTAGACCTCATATGCTGCTCTTTCTTAAATTGTAACCCTCAGTTCAGACTGTTGCACCCACTTTAGCTCCTCTGCCTGATGTACAAAAGCTGACTGCTACCTCACCAAATGATCTCCATGAAGTTAATAGTTTGTTACAAAGTGTTACCAATGAATTAGTGGCTCTCAAAAGGCAACAAGCTCAAAGCTATCGACCAAATCAAGGATACCAGCAATTCAGACAAACGAATATACCTTCTTTCCAAAATTATAACCAAGGACAGGGCCAGATTACCCAGGTCAGACCATATCAAGGTTATAATCCAAGTGCCCCTTCATCGTCCAAAGCTCTTGTTCCCATTCAAAATAATTTGGTACAGGAACAACTTAATTACCCACCGCTGGGGTATGGTCAAGAACATGTTGCTTATACTAATGAGTTGCCAAATCAATGTATGAACATGCAAGGCAATCAAACAACACAATTCCCAATTTTTGAGGCATCAGCATAGCAAAAAATAGACAATAGGCAAGCTCAGTCTCATTCCACTCTTATGAACCACCTGGAAGGAGAATTTTATGTAGTCAATTATGTGGGGCATATGAATAACCAAGATGATTGTGTTGCAACCAATACCAGGTCCAAAAAGAGAGTTGTAGAGGAAGCTCAAGCAACTAATCAAGCATCTGCAACATCTTTTTCATCACAAGTAAACCAGAAGTTTCCAAATTACAGTTAGTTGATTGTAACCTCAATTCCTTAGGTTGCACCTCAAGTTGTAAATACTTTCAAAGAAAATTCCAAAGGGGGCAACCCTCCAATCAATGTGGTGGACCAAATGAAAAAGCTACACATGAATATATCATTGTGGGATTCCTTAGCAATGCCAAGATAAAAGGATATACTCCAAAAGGAATTGCATAGACTGAGTGAGAAAGCTGTCCCAACAAAGGCTGATAATGTGTTGATTATGAATGGGCCCCCTTTCATGGGAGGTCAAGCAAAAAAGAATGAAAAGGTGTCTCATTTCTATCTATCCTTGGTCATTGGAGATTTTTTGGTTCACAATTGCATTATTGGCAGTGGAGCAAGCAACTCGATAATGCCCAAATACATAGCTGACAAGATAGCACTCAAATATGAAGAAATGACCAAAGGAGTTCTGCAGTTGGATGGATCACCAGTGAAAACATTAGGAGTGGTAAGAGGCTTGAATCTAACGCTCCACACCTGTCCAACCTTATCCGTTCCTCACGACGTGGTAGTGGCGGATGTTCCCCCTTTGCTCTTTACTTATCCAGGGATTTCATGTCCAAGATAGGTGGGCACTTAGCAGCAAATTGGTCTTACATGGTTTTTAGAACTAAATATGGAACTAAAGTGAAGATTGAGTCAGAGCCCATCCATAGAGATCATCTAAAACCATACTCATTCAAGACGTCAAACGTCAGCTATGCCATTATTGACAAAGAAGAATTCCAAATAGACCAATCCATGCCCTCTTCCCTTGAAGGAGTTGTTGACTTGCTATTAGATGAATGGGGAAATGACAATTTTGAATATGACCCATACAAGTTTATTGAAGAGGCAGGTCTTGGAGTTTATTGCATGTATAAAAAAGGTACTTTCGTGCCAAATTTGATGAAGGCAAACCAAGAGTGTTGTGGTTTGTGGCAACTCTTCTTCGATGGATCAAGAAGCAAGTTGGGAGCTGGTGGTGGAATAACGTTAGTTTTACCCTCAAAGGAAAGATACTTCTCAACTTTCAGGTTTCAATTCTCCTGCACTTACAACATTGTATAATATGAGTCTCTCGTTCATGGTTTGGAGTGGGAAAGAAAAAGATGAATAAAAGAATTACAAGTTTTTGGAGACAGTGAGTTAATTGTAAACCAGGTGAGAAGTCAAAACTCAACCAAGAATTCTTTGCTTAAGTCTTATAAGCACAGCGTGTGGAACCTAAATTTTCCTTGCTTTCAACATTATTTCCATTCCAAGGGAGCAAAATAAGCATGCAGATAGACTAGCATCAGTTGGTGTTCAGTTTCACATTCCCAAGGGAATCAGTCAACACCATTTAAAAGTGATAATAAGACCCTCTGTACTTGATAATGTCACTAATTGGTAGGTGTTTGATAGTGACCAGTAGATAACACTCTTCTTACAAGATGAGGCTGAGTTCGCTTCTAGGAATCAATCCACGTTGCAACAACAGTACGATGGCCAGATTGTTCAACTGAAGAACAACAAACTTATTAAAGGTTTAGTCACTCTCGAAAGCATCTTCAATGAGGATGACCAACTCAAAAATGACAAGGCAAGCATCACAATCAAGAAAGAAAATTATGAAAGAGTCAAAATATTCAAGGATATGTTGATTGCACTTGGGAAGGTACATACAAATGATGAAAGGCATTCTTTCATTTTGTTATGCCAAGAGTTTACAGATGTCTTTGCTTGAGAGTATAAAGACCTGAAGGGTTTTGACCTAAGCTTGGCCCAACACACCATTGAGCTGGAGGAAGGTGCCAAACCCATCAAACAAAAATAAAGGCCCATCAATCCAAAGATTGAGCCTCTCATGCGGAAGGAACTCACTAAGCTGATTGAGTCTAAGATCATATTTCCTATCAAACACTCTTCTTGGTTGGACAATCTAGTCCCTATTAGAAAGAAAAATGGGGAGATCAGACTATGTGTTGATTTTAGAGACCTCAATAGAGTCTCATTAAGAGATCACTATCCTCTTCCAAGTATGGAGCAGATCCTCCAAATGGTGACAGGTAGTGAATGCTTCTCCCTCCTGGATGGGTATTCAATATACAATCAAATTCTAGTGTAAGGTTGCGATTAGTACAAGACAACCTTCAACACCAAGTGGGGAACTTTTGCTTACATGAAGATGCCATTCAGAATGTCAAATGCTAGAGCTACCTTTCAGCAAGCCATGGATATGGCTTTCTAGGGTCTGATAAATAGTATTGTATTGGTCTATCTTGATGATGTGACAGTCTTCTCCAAGGATGCAGGACAACATCTGAAACACTTGAGGCAAATTTTTGAGAGGTGTAGAGAGTTTGGTATCTCTCTCAACCCAAAGAAATGTGTGTTCGTTGTCCATGAAGACAAACTCCTAGGTCATGTCGTTTCAAAAATAGGCTTGACCATTGATCTAGAAAGAGTACACACCATCCTAGCGTTGTCCTTACCTAAGCACAAAAAAGGTCTGCAAAGATTCTTTGGCAGAATGAACTTTATTATGATATTTATCCCTAATTTTGCTGAAATAGTCAAGCCACTAACTTCCATGCTGAAGAGGGATGAGAGGTTTAAATGGACAGCACAAAGGAAGGATAGTTTTGAAGGGATTAAGCAAGCTATTGCCCAGGCTCCCACCTTGATCAGTCTTGATTTCTCCAAGGATTTCAACTTTTACACCTTTGAAAATGAAGAGGTAATCTTTGCCATGCTCACTCAAGAAAATGATGAAAACTTTGAACAACCTCTCGCATTCTTTAGCCAAGGTTTTGAAGGTTTTGAAGTTAGGTACACATATATTGAAAAATAAACACTTGCAGTTATACGAAGCCTAATAAAATTTAGACATATGTTGTTAAACAACAAGATTTATATCATGGTACCACATCTTAGTGTCAACGGTTTCTTGATGAGCCATGACTTAAATGAAAAGAGGGCAGGATGGATCATCAAGGTAATGGAATATGATGTGGATATCAAAACCACCAAGTTGGTAAGGGGAAGAGAGTCGTGCGAACACCTCACTACAAACCTTAAATAGTAGAAAGAGGACATTTTTCTACCCATGATGAAACTGCAATAGAGGAACTTTTAGTCATAAAAGACTGGGCACAAGACATGATTCATTTCTTTCTCACTAGTGAGTGCCCATAAGGCCTTGATAGGACTAAGAGGAGGTATTTCAGGGTCCAGTCTCTTCCTTACGCCCTAGTTGATGGGGTGTTGTTTAGAAAAGATTTTTCAGGAGTACTCTTGAGGTGCATAGACTCAAATCAAGTCAATAAGATACTATTTGAATTTCATGATGGACCAGCTAGTGGTCACTTTGCTCCTAAGCCTTCAGCTGTAGAAATTATGAAGGTTGATTATTTTTGGCCCACTTTGTTCAAAGACACTCATGCTTGGGTACGAAAGTGTTTAAAATGTGCTCTCTTTGATGGAAAGCAATGACTGGGTGCAATGCCTCCGCAACATATTCAAGTAGAATAGTCGTTCATGCAATGGGGTCTGGACTTCATAGGGATGATCAACCCTCCTAGTGCTAGCCATAAGTGGGTCTTGACTGTTACAGATTATTTTACGAGATGGGTAGAAGCTATTGCTTTGAAAGAAGCCAATGAGAGTGCAGTTTTAAACTTCTATGAAGCCTTGGTGATAAGATTTGGAGTCCTAGCTACCATCATTTCAGATAACGCATTGGCCTTCTTAAGAACCAAAACAAGCGAGTGGGCATTAGGATACGACATCTATCTTAGTACTTCTTCCAACTACTACCCATAAGAAAATGGGTTGGCTGAGTCCACCAATAAGAATCTGATCAAGATCAATAGAAGGACAATGAAAGAGAATCTAAGGACTTGGCATGTCAAGCTGAAAACAACCTTATGGACAAACATGGTCACTCCAAAAAGAACAGTTGGTAATTCACCATACACACTTGTGTATGGAAGGGAAGCTAGACTTCCTATTTCACTTGAATTACCAACCTTGGATCTTGCCCACCAGCTGCAATTGGAAGGAAGTAACAACATGGAAGTTAGATTTTGTGAATTAATGGAGCTTCAAGAGGCAAGAGACCAAGCCATGGTTTTCATAATTAGCTGTCAACAACAAACAAAGAAACATTTTGACAAAAAGTCCTCATCAAAAGACTTCGCAAAAGGCCACATTGTCTTGAAATAGGATGAAGACTGAGCTAAATTTAAAAATCACATGAAATTCGATGCCTTGTGAAGTGGTCCATATGCCATCACTCAATGCAAGCAACATAACGCATTCCAACTCTCCAGGTTGGATGGTGGAGAACTACATATCCTAGTTAATGGGATATATCTTAAACATTGTCATTGAGCTTTCTCTTGTGATGTACATGTTTTCTCTATTTTTTCCTTGTTTTCTCTAAGCACTTTTGTGCATGTTTGTAGTTTTTTAGCCTTGTGTGTTTTCTTTACCTTTTGGGGTAAAATCTTCTTATTGATTCTTAGGTTTCTCAAGGTTATTGCCAGCCTTTCAAGCTGTATCCTGACTCCATGCCCAAAGGACTTGTAGGCCACCAGTTTTCTTAAGCATAGCAGGCATGCGTCCCCTGTGAATCACCAAATATGTTAATCAATTTTGGTCTTGAAGGCCAAAAAATCAGGGTCCCTTTTTCTTTCCTTGCTAGACCTGTTAGCCAGTCTCTGATGATTTCACCTTATTGCAATTGTGGGTTTTCCATTTGTGATAGCCCTGTTTCTATAAAGAACCAAGTGATTTGGGTCTTGCACGTATTTTGAGTTGATTTGGGGCTCATTTCATTTCAAGCAAATTACCTCGGATAAGTATTTTTGTCGGCAAAATAATGGGTTAGTTTCAAAGAAATATAAGTCTTTTGCAAAACTCTAGAGGTCAAGTGCCCTTGCGGAGGGCAAGAAAGTAACAAATGGGACCATTCAAGCAAGCTCTGAAGGACAACTTTGGACCCAAAGTGCCCTTGTGGAGGGCAGAAAGTGTATTTGTAAGAGATCAAGACCTTTTGCTCAAAAGGAAAGTCTCCTTCGGAGAAAGTGACAAGTCAATCAATAGATTTCTTCAGACATTTTGTCCGAAGAAAATCCACAAAGAAACAAAAGGGCAAATTTCTTTGGACAAAATGTCCGAAAAAAATTACCAAAGGAAGGCCGAGACAACGAAGGCATGAATTTTTTCGGGCAAAATGTCTGAAAAAATTTGTAAGGTAAAGAAACCCAAAAGGTAGGTGTTTTTGTGGAGGACTCTTGGCCATCAAAAGGGACCTTTTCCTTTTTCCGAAGGGGCACTTTCCCTTCAAAAAGGTTCATTTTGCAAAATCCGAAGGAATTGCTAAAGGATCATGACAGGTCCGAGAACATCAACTTCAACATGGTGAACTAGCCGTTGAAGGTTCAAACGTCTGGTGACGTGCCCACGAATGTCAAATTCAAGGTAGTAAAAGAGACGTTAATTTTCAAATGATGACAGGCTCGCGAGCGTCAAATTCAAGATGGGTCAATCATCAGAGAAAAGGCTAATGGACATTTCCTTCAAACATTTTTCTCGAAGGAATTTGCAGATTGAGCAACTTGTCAAGAAAGGAGCCAAAATGAGGCGAATAATAACCGAAGAGCTCGAATCGTCAGTAAAAAACAAGTAGCAAGGAGAGAGAACATAACAGTAAATCTAGAATGTGGCTACGCACACATAAGACAACACTTGGAACGTTCTAGAAGACACATCCAGTCAAGTGCAGACACAAACCAGATCAACACAGGGGGCAAAAGAGGCATCGATAGGAGAATTTATTGCTTGCAGATGGAATAGTCTCCACCAAACAATCATCAAAGGGAGCGTGAGCATTCAATAGAGCGGCCCATTTTTTATTGTTTAGCATTAATAAGTAGAGAGTTGCATGAGTTTTCAAGGGAGACGGCCTTATCGTTCAAAGGATAAAGTGACCCATGCTTTAGCAAAAACATTAAACGCAATTTGAGTAGCAAAGTCAATGTTTGTGACATATACAACGTGGTTCTTCCATACGTATTTACGGAAAGATGACAGCAGCATGAGCGGATTCCTCTTACCAAGGTGTTTAATGCAGTATGGACCGCCGGTTCCTTGAGATGACTAAAGATTTTTCTCTAAAATTCTATATATTGTAACCTCTCAGCGGAAAAGGCTATCTCTCACTTGTGTATGGTGAAGCCCTAACAATTTGACCTTTTAATCAAAAGAAGCGTGTTTTACCTCCCTCTTATTTGTTATACTTTTGAATATGTCTGTGTATCATCATTATGCTTAGTCATTCTATCTTAATGCTTTCATAAGTCAACCCCAGCATATCTAGTATATCCAAGACCATCTTCTGTAGGTTAACAGGAAATGTCCAAGTTGGAGCATAGAGATGGAAGATCAAATATTTGACAGTGTGCTTCTGGAGCACCTATGGTAGGTTCTTCATTGTATCTCCATTAATGTAATGACCCTTACTAATAGGATCACTAAAAAACACTGGTATTGCACTAGGGAATTTCGTCAAACACTTACTATGAATATCAAAATTTAATATTGCACTAGGAATTTTGTCAAACAGGGCACAAGATATACTAATATTGCATTGTAATTTTGACAAACAGTTTGTAATCGGCCTAATTGACTCAGTGCAATAAAAATTATTTAATTCTGAAAAAATTACAGTCCTGATAAAATATTTATGGTTATTTCAGCCTTACAAAATGAGCAGAATGTATACACTAAAACCCTGATGCATAAGTCTAGAAATGCTAGTAAAAATGGAACCTATTATTGATGAAAACCTGCTCTGTAAATTACACCTGACCACTATCCACGGACTGTCCAGCAGTTGTCCGTACCCTGCTATAGGTATAGTCCGTATAGCACAGACTGGTACAGATTTTTTTTGGGTCTTCAAAATCAAGCGCCTCAGGTCCACAATATCGTTGTCAAGCTGAACGCCTCCCAAAAAATTGTAGGAATTAAATCACCCCAGTCAAGAGCGTCGTAGACTTCCAGAATAACTTGTTGATTGCTGGGAATGTTTCTTGTTGTACGGCTTTGCAAGTACAGGCCGTACCTATACGGACTGCAACAAAATGTGGTTTCCTTCAAATAGGTCAATAATATACTCGCCCTACCAATGGATTCAAAACTGGTTTTAACTCACAAGCTGACCCTGAACGCTCAACATGAAATAGCTGTAGACTATCTCCAATGTGCAACCCTTCAGAAGATCTCTCACTTCCTCAGTTATGCAAATCACTTGAGAGGTATCGTTCTCAAGGATTAATCTAAAAATTTGCAGACTCTGAAGTCTTACAAATGCTCAAGTAGATTCAATGATCAAAATAAAACTGGATGCCAAATAATAGACCCATAGGGTCTATTTATGCTCTTTTGGAACTTCAAAGAGTTTCCGTAATACATCATATAAAACTTGTTATACTTTTTAAATAAAAAGTAATTTTATGAAAAATAAAATAAAAGTGCACTTAAAATTAAAATATAACATTTTGGCCTCCATAATAATAAAATATAATATCTTCCAGAGCATAGTGAGCCATCAAATCGCAAACATGACCCTCTCACCACCTTCATCTGCCTACGAGAGTCGGGGATAGGCAAATCTACGTAGAATGTCACGTCGCACTAGAGAGGGGACATGACAGTCTGCCCCTCCTGAAATTGCTTGACCTCAAGCAATCTCAATGCCGGATGCTGCAGAATGACCTCACCCTCCCAAATAGCATCCTCAACGGGTAAATCCTTCCACTTAATCAAGTATTCTCTGATCACCTGCCTGCGAAGCCGCTTTTCTCTGCTATCCAAAATGGATGCTGGAATCAAAATTAATTTCCCTTCATCATCCAAGGGAGGTAATACCGCAGAAGGCACCACACTCTAACCCAACGCCTTCTTGAGGCGTGATACATGGAATACATTGTGCACTCTGCTATCTGAGGGAAGTTTCAACTCATAAGCCATTTCACCAATTTTTCTGACAATCTCGAATGGTCCATAGTATCGTGGCTTGAGTTTTTCTGTGCCACTCTTCTTGAGAGTGGACTGCCTGTATGGCTGCAACATGAGGTATACCATATCGCCCACTTCAAAACTACGCATAGTCCTCTTTTGATCCGCATATTGTTTCTGCTGGTTCTGAGCTTTGGCAATATTATCCTTGAGAGTAGCAACTATGTCTTCACTCTCTTGTAATAACTCACCTGCACTAGGTACACGACTGTCACCCAACACTAAGTCTAGAAAACTAGGTGCTTCATAACCATAAAGGGCCATGAAGGGAGTCATCCTTATAGTCATGTGGTAGGTAGTGTTATAACAATATTCGCATATATAAATCCATCTGACCCAAGCCCGTTGTTGGGCTACCACATAATTTCTCAAATACCCTTCTACCCACTGGTTTACTATTTCTATTTGACCGTCGGTTTGTGGGTGATAGCTGGTGCTGGGTGTAAGCTCAGTACCACATAACCGAAATACCTCCTGCCAGAAGTGGCTCATGAAGCGGCTGTCTCGGTCACTCACAATGTTACGAGGCAATCCATGTAATTTGAAAATCTCCTAGAAGAAGACCTCTGCTACTTGAACTACTGAGTATGTAGTAGTAATAGGGAAGAAATGGGCATATTTTGTTAGCCTATCTACCACCACATAAATACAATCTCGTCCTTGTGCCTTGGGCAAGCCAGTGATAAAATCCATGGAAATACACTCCCACTTCCTATCAGGAATAGGAAGTGGTTGTAGGAGCCCTGCTGGATATGTGTTCTTGTTTGTTTTGCTGGAAAACAAGACACTCCCGAACATACTGTAGAACATCAGCCTTAAGCCCTTTCCAGGTGAACCTTTCTCGAACTGCTTTGTAAGTCTTGAAGTATCCAGGATGGCCTGTTGTGGGTGAGTCGTGAAGCGTTCGCAAGATCAGCTTCTTAACCTTTGATCCTAGGACCAAATAAATTTTGTTTTTGTAAATGATTAGATCATTTACAAGCGTATATCTGGTATCTACTGTTGTCCCTTCCATTATATTAGAGGCCCATGTGTCCCTAGCATATTCCACTATAATCAAATGTCGCCAATCCTCTGATATCTGGATTATAGACGTGAGGTGTGGCCGGCGAGATAGAGCGTCTGTGACAACATTTTGCATACCCTTGACATATGTGATGTCAAAGTCATACGCCTGCAACTTGCTCACCCATTTCTACTGGCGATCATTCAAATCTCGCTGTCCCAAAAAGTGTCTCAGACTGTTATGATCAGTCTTTATACAGAATCTGCTGCCAACCAGGTACTGTCTAAATTTAGCCAAAGCATGCATGATGGCCAACATTTTCTTATCATAGATGCTAAATGACCTTTCTAGTCCTCTAAGCTTCTTGCTCTCATAAGCAATTGGGTGCTTATCTTGCGTGAGTACAGCACCTACTCCTTCTCCAGATGCATCACATTGAAGCTCAAATGGCTTCAAAAAATCAGGTAATGCTAAAACAGGGCATGTAGTCATTATCTCCTTAAATCTCATAAAACATTCCTGTGTCTCCTGAGTCCACACAAATGCCCCCTTCAACAAATCTGTCATGGGTGCGGCAAGTCGTGAATAGCCATTGACAAATCTGCGATAAAACCCACATAAACCAAGGAACCCTCTCAATTGTGTAGGGTTCTTTGGTGGCGGCCAATCAATAATAGCACGGATCTTTTCAGGATCCATCTGAACTCCATCCGCACTGATGATATGTCCTAAATATAAAATCTCAGTCATGCCCAAATCACATTTGGATTCCTTGGCATACAAGGATTCCTTCTGCAGAATGCCCAATACTGTCTCTAAATGCTCAAGATGTTCTTGCCATGACCTACTGTATACTAAAATATCATCAAAGAATACTAGTACAAATTTTCTCAATTGATGATGAAAAACCTTGTTCATTGTAGATTGAAAAGTGGCAGGTGCATTGGTCAAACCAAAAGGCATAACTACAAACTCAAAATGCCCACACTAACATCAGAAAGCGGTTTTCTCAATGTCTTGTTCCCTCACCCTGATCTGATGATATCTTGATCTTAAGTCAATTTTTGAAAAGTAACAAGCCCCATGCAATTCATCTATCAACTCATCGATGCGTGGGATAGGATATATATTCTTAATAGTTCTTTTATTTAACATTCTATAGTCAATACACATCCGGAGAGTGCCATCTTTCTTTTTAACTAAAACAATAGAAGATGCAAAAGGTGACTTACTTGGTCGGATGTGCCCCATGGCTAGCAACTCCTTAATGGTCCGTTCGATCTCATCCTTGAGTCGCTTCGGATGTCGATATGGTGTGATCATGATAGGCTTAGCGCCTTCTTCTAGTTCAATAATATGATCAATGCCTCTATCCGGTGGTCTGCCTGGTGGAATCTCGCTGAATACTTTTTCATAAGTACTTCTCAACTTTTGAATATCAGGATGATATTCAGTCTTGTGTTGGTCCTCCTGTGTAGGCATCAAGGTACACATAGCTGCCCACTCTATGTCATTATGCCTGGCTAGCCTCTCCATTCTCCTAAGTGAAATAGTTTTAAAATCATCATCATGAATAGCCTTCAGCACATGTGTTCTGCCATCTACCTCGAACCGTATCTCCATATCCTTAAGTCTTAAAGTAATTTCCTCCAACGAATGCAACCACTGCATTCCCAGCACTATGTCCATGTCACCCATGTTGACACATGGTAATCGGCTTTGAACTCATAGTTGTTCAAGCGTAGGGGTAGATCACGTACCATCTTATTACATCGCAAGATAAACCCATCAGCCACCTTGACTCTAAGTCCATCAAACTCCTCAGTGGTAAGCCCATGCCTCTCTACAAAGCGTGTATCAATAAAGTTGTGCGTGGCACCAGTATCCAAGAGTGTAACCCCCTTTTGATAGGCCAAAACACCTCTAAGTCTAAAAGACCCTTCTCTTTGAATGCTCGATAGGCATGCTTCCCATGAATGTAATTTTGCCCCCTCTTTTTGTACAATATTTTCTTCCTCTTGTTCCTGCTCTGCACCATCAGGATCATGGTATTCTGAGATGTTTGAATCTGAATCCTCGTAATAAACCCACATCATTCTATTGGCCTTCCCCTTAGGCCTCATAGGACAATCATGTCCAAACTCATAAGGACCTTTGCAGTAGAAGCATAACTTCTTTTTGTGTAGGTCATTAAGAGTCTCCTTATCCAATGGTGTAGTTGACTTACCCTTTGCGTCATCTTTACCTTTACTGACTCCTTTATTATCTCTAAATGCTGAAGCGTTTTTAGGGCCGAACTTGTTTGCTGGTGCTGCAAGTTCCATACTTCGGCTTTTCTTCATGGCTTCCTGGAATGTGAGAGGATTAAAGGCCTTGACCCACCCTTTGAGTGGTTCAGTGAATCCTTCTATAAACAGCATGACTATCCTACGCTCTGAGATATCAGGTAACATTGCCGCTAATTTTTGGAAGTCATTAATATAAGTATCAAGGGAACCATGCTGTTTTAATTGTGCTAGTTCACGGAAACTTACCTCAAGGTCTTTGACATCGAACCTTTCGATCAATCTGTTGGTAAACTCCTCATATGTAGTGATGTGGTTGTGTCCCAGAGTGACCAACCCATGATACCACCACTCGTGAGCAGCTCCTTCAAGGTGCAATGTAGCAAATCTTATGGCATCCTCTTCAGGCATTGGTCTTAGAGAAAGATAATTATCTAGTTTTTGAATCCAAGACCTAGCTGTGCATATGTTACTTCCATCATAGTTAGGCATGGAAATCTTACCAAGTGCTTGTCGATAATCATTCCTTGGTGCGTGGTGATCATTTCTTCCTCCTCTCTTATTCCTTTGATTCATGAATTGGTCAAATGTCCATATTTCTCTCATATCAGGGGGGAGAGTGGTATACTCCAAGTAGGCCTATCTAGCCTCCTCGCCAAATGGAGTAGCTGGAGCAACATGTAATGGTTCTTCTCTTGGTGTGAAAGTGGGAAAAAAAGGCCTAGAGGCTGATCCTCTAGTGTTTCCAGCACGTTGTATGGACCTTTCCTCATTGACTCCACTATGTTCAGCTGTGTGCTGGTGATCTTGATCTAGAATGGCTTGCTAGTCCATTCTTGCCAATAAGCGTGACATCATATCAAGCATATTGTCAAATTTTCTTTCAGCATTTGCATCTCTATCTTCTTCTGCCATTGATTTCCTAGTGTCTCTTAACGCTTCTGGCAATGTATCTTCTATTATATGAGGATTAGGTTGTCTTCGCTGCTCCCAAGTATAATATCTGACTTCTCTCTCGTTCATCTGCTGTTTAATAGACCACATGATGGCAGGATGAAGGCTCTGATACCACTGTAATGACCCTTACTAATAGGATCACTAAAAAACACTGGTATTGCACTAGGGAATTTCATCAAACACTTACTATGAATATCAAAATTTAATATTGCACTAGGAATTTTGTCAAACAGGGCACAAGATATACTAATATTGCATTGTAATTTTGACAAACAGTTTGTAATCGGCCTAATTGACTCAGTTCAATAAAAATTATTTAATTTTGGAAAAATTACAGTCCTTCTGATAAAATATTTATGGCTATTTCAGCCTTACAAAATGAGCAGAATGTATACACTAAAAGCCTGATGCATAAGTCTAGAAATGCTAGTAAAAATGGAACCTGTTATTGATGAAACCCTGGTCTGTAAATTACACCTTGACCGCTGTCCACAGACTGTCCAGCAGCTGTCTGTACCCTGCTACAGGTACAATTCGTATAGTACGAACTGGTACGGATTTTTTTTTTGGTCTTCAAAATCAAGCGCCTCAGGTCCACAATATCGCTGTCAAGCTGTACGCCTCCCAAAAAATTGTAGGAATTAAATCGCCCCAATCAGGAGCACTGTAGACTTCCAGAATAACTTGCTGATTGCTAGGAATGTTTCCTGCTGTATGGCTTTGCAAGTACAGGCCATACTTGTACGGACTGCAACAAAATGTGGTTTCTTTCAAATAGGTCGATAATATACTCGCCCCACCAATGGATTCAAAACTGATTTTAACTCACAAGCTGAACCTGAATGCTCAACATGAAATCGCTGTAGACTATCTCCAATATGCAACCCTTCAGAAGATCTCTCACTTCCTCAGTTATGCAAATCACTTGAGAGGTATCATTCTCAAGGATTAATCTGAAAATTTGCAGACTCTGAAGTCTTACAAATGCTCAAGAAGATTCAATGATCAAAATAAAACTGGATGCCAAATAATAGACCCATAGGGTCTATTTATGCTCTTTTGGAACTTCCAAGAGTTTTCGTAATACATCATATAAAACTTGTTATACTTTTTAAATAAAAAGTAATTTTATGAAAAATAAAATAAAAGTGCACTTAAAATTAAAATATAACATTTTGGCCTCCATAATAATAAAATATAATATCTTCCGGAGCATAATGAGCCATCAAATCGCAAACATGACCCTCTCACCACCTTCATCTGCCTACGAGAGTCGGGGATAGGCAAATCTACGCAGAATGTCATGTCGCACTAGAGAGGGGACATGACAATTAAGCCCCTTGTTAAAACACCTATGCAGTCTGGTCTTTTGTTAAAATGAAGTGTCTGCTCACCCCTTTTGATGTAAAGTGTTGATAAAGTCGAGTAGATCGAATCATTTGGTGCATCACCATTTTAGTTAGGTTTTGCTTTTGTAACATCTTTCTCTCTTTCCACCTTCCCCTTGCCCTCTCTCCCCCGCCCCGCCCCCCATTATTAGCAGTAGCAGTTAAGGACCTCAAAGGTGCATCAAGGGGAGCTAGCCCTTAATCTACATATTCATTTCTCAAATTTACCAAGCCCACAACAAGAGGAATGTCTCAATTGTGCCGCGTGCAAAAAAAAGCTGAGCCTTCTTTTAAAAGGTGCAATCCACAACATCAACAATAAGAAAGAGGAAAAATCAAAACCTCAAAATGTTGCTAAGGAAGAAATTAGAGAGCAAGAAGAACAGTGAAGATGAAATCCATAAGACATCATTGAGCAAGAACATGAGGGATCCAAAATGCAAGGTAAAGAGCCTTTGATAGTAAAATATGTTTTATTGACTTCTAATGATTGTATTTATGTCAATGAAGTCAAGGAAAATACATCACTAATTTAATGCAAAGATTAGAAGATGGAAATAGATGTGCCAATCCATGATCTACCCAAAAATCTTTCGAAGAGTGAACTACTACCATATAATATTGAATTTAGAATTTCAGAATAATCTCTCAAAAGCTCCTACTTTAGCCAAAGAGGGAAAGCACTCTTATAATTTTAGTTTAAGATATGAAAATGATGCCACAGATCTATTTTAGTTTTTCCATCATTCTAAGAAGGGTAAAATAATGAAGATAGATCATTTGGCTCAAAATGCATTTTGCATAATGGCATGGAATCTAGGAGATATTTTGAGATCCATGAAGGATAGAATTTATGATTTCAATATCATTTTTGTTGATAATTTCATCATCTGATACAAATGTATAAGAAAAAATTAGGATTGTCCTCAGATGAGCATAAAGAAAATACTATGAATAACAATAGGACTCAATAGTTGAATCACAAGGGTCAAATATCTTAGCTACAAGCCACATATCAGCAGCTGTAACAACAAAACATTCAGTATCAACAAGGTATGGTTCATGCATGGGAACCACAGAAAAGTATTCCTAAACAATCAATTTTTGTTTAAAAAGTTTGGTTGATTGGTCCTTTACTCCATCCTTATCCCTGTAATTTCTCCCTTTTTGAGATAACCCTTGGATAAGACCCTTAGCTTGAGCATTCCATAGGGCTAAGGATTTAAAGCCAAAAAGAAGAACATTGGTAAGCTTCAAAGATATTTTGATAAAGTGATAAAGTACTTTAGTATCTAATTTTGGGGCCTTTTTAAGGGCCATTCTAAAAGTGTTTTTATTAGGAAGCTTGTTATATATCTTTTTGTTAAAAAGGAAAAGTAACTTGCCTTCTCTATTTTGGGTGCCATAATTGGAGAAAAAATATATAAGGGAAGTGAGGCTCTTTTGAAAAGGCATGTTGAATATTGATTTTCAAAAATTGAATCAAGTATGTCAATATTGGTTTCCACCTCTTGAGGATGAAAACCTTCAAGAAAAATTATAGGTTTGGGGACAAAAACCTCCATTCCTTCTACTTGGAAAAATCTATTCAAAGATTGTAAGTGAGCTTCAAATTGCATGTGTTCATGCAAGTGGATCACACAAAGGTGTTTTTAGACACCACCTTCATTGAGGAAATATTGCTACTTCTATCGAAGATAGGTCTTTTAGAATTTGACAAGTTTGTAGAGGAACAAATTGTTTTGGGAGATTGTTCATGTTGCGGGAGACCTTCCCAAGGGATGGCGACTTGCCTAAGGAGCTAGGCGAACCACTTGGAGGGGTCATTGGAGGCCAAAGAGGGTTGCACATGCTTTCATGGAATTTTCCAACTAGGGAGACTTGATTAGAGAGTGGATTTTGTGGGTTTGAGACAATTTTGGAGTGCTAGCAATGTATAAAATATTGCTAATATTTTATACTACCTTTTCAGCTTGGGCGACTTGCCTTGGGATACCTTTGGAGGTTATTGAGAAGGATTTTGGGTGAGTTGAATATTTTGAATTTTATTCATTAATTTTATAAGTTAGGGTGAACCAGTGGGGGAGAAGAATTGAGCATATCGGAGGGTTTTTAGACTCCATTTGACAAGGTACTAATGGTTCTTTATTTTTTTATTTTTGTGGCAAATTATCACAAGGTTTTGGAAGAAAATTGGAAGGCAAATACTAAGGTTTCATCTTTAAAAATTTGCTATTATTTTATGAGTGGGGTGATTAACTTGAGGAGCATTTTTTGAGTTTTTTAGGATGCTATTAGGGCCTAAAAAGTGCACAAATAATATTAGAATTATTTATTATTTTTGGCATATTTTTCAAAGTCCTTTGACATCATTTGTGAGTGAATACAAAGGAGAAATATGATTTATTTAACACAGTAAATTTCTGCACATGGGCGAATTGTTTTGAAGGTTATTTGGAGGTTTAGAGAGGGCTAACATTGGAAATATTTTAGTCTGAAATAATTACATATTTTATCATTATTTTTGGTGAGTTTTGCAAGGGTTTGAGAGCTGAATTTACAAGAGAAAATGCAGCTGAACGTTCAAGCAAAAAATCATATTTTCTCAAGGGTATTTTCCCAAGGTACATGCACCCTTTCTCACACATACACATGTGTTTATCACAATAGCAAATTCAAGTTTAATGCATGACATATTTGTGGATTTAAGGTGAAAATTCAGTGGTTATATGCTTCATGTACTTTGGAATTAATTGTGCAACATTGGCACCTAGGGTTTGTTCTACTTGTGGTACTTTAAGCATATATTATTCAACTAAAATTTGTTGATTATAGTTTTAAGTATTCAATTTGTTGGGAGTTGATTAAGAGTTTTGTTGGGAAACCCTCTTTTATCATCATTGTCCCAATTAGGGGACATTACAATCCCAAAGGACTAGATAAAATTGTGTTAATAAGACTAACTAGAAATCAAATTTCTAATTGGTCCACAAATATGTCAATACGAGGTACAAAGGCAAGCCACCTCACATTTGATAGTGATCTCAAGGTAAGTGACAATGGAGCAACTCAATTACAATGTAAGCAAATTCATACATATACCATCTTGGTTGGATTCAGATTTGATGTTTGGATAGAGAGTGTAATCCTTAAACAATAGTCATATTTTCAAATGAATGTGTCATAATATTTGACACGGTGATTGGTGATAAGCTGGCAAATGGTTTTCTATACAAGGTCCATGGTATGCTAGATAGGGTAGCAATGGTTTTATCTTCTTATGTTGTTTTTGATTCAGTTGCGAATATATCATTCAACATTGGCATGATATTCTCCATATATAATGAGTTGTATTTATGTATTTTGATGTGTTTCCATCATCATGTTTTGACAATCGTAGTTAAAGGTCAAAAAAATAAGTCACAACGCTGCATGCGCATCTTATTATGAGATCCTAGAGATATTTCTATACATGAGCAAGGTAAACATTAAGTTGATAATTGTATTTTTCAAAATAAGTGTATTATGGTGTTTACACATTTGCTCCCAGAATCACAGGACAAAAGATTAGTGCATCACATATTTGGAATCAAGATCCAAGCATGTTCACCTTTCCAAGATACATAAAGGAGAATTTCTAGAAGATGATAATCATGTTGATGGGAACATTATAGCTTCTTGTGAGATCTTTCATTAAAGCACTATACACAATTGGAAGAAGAATCCATATGCAAGTCTGAATTTATACTGAAAAATGTATGAAATGGATGGTCAAATTTCAGATTTGTTGCTTCATACTATGATATTACAAGATTTTTGTCATCATGGAAACCATTCTAAAAATAGTTATAAAGTGAAGGTTACAACTTACAGCATAGGGCATATAGATTTTTTGATTCAAGCTCGAAATTATTTTTGTATATGGGATCTGGGTGACTTTCTGAGGAACAAAAAGGATAAGGCTTTGATGTGACTATAGTTGATGGCTTCACCATCTCATGTACCAAAAGGACTCAACAACTTAACCTTATCTTGGAGAGAGATTTTCATAGAACATAGGCAACCCATTGTTTGGATGAAGGTGTTGAGGACGTCTCAACAATTTCTAATGCAACAAAGGAAGGTAAACACTTTGATCACAGCCCAAGCTATATACAGCTTGGCCACCCTTAGTTGGGAAAAGGAGAATTCACAAAGGTTGGGATACTATAAAATGGCTTCACCATTCTATGCATCATGATTTAGAACTCAACGTTCAACAATCAAAATTTCCTATTTGAAGTGGACACAAAGTATGCAATGATTCCTAAATCATGGGTTTAGGTGAAAAGCTAAAATCTATGGATGAAAGACATTTTACTAAGGTTTCAAATGATGTCAGTTCAAATTATGAAAGGAATGTTTCGATCCAAGAACCATATCAGAGTGACTTTCAGAATGATTTTACTAATAAGCATGCATTTGAAAAGAGTATTTTAGTAGAAGTGTTGAGTTCACAAATTCAACGATCGGTTGCATTTCACAACACGGTTCTTAAGATGATGTATTGAGACATTTCAAAGCTTTAGTATGCCAAAAATCTGAGTTGAAACATGATCATAAACAATGTGGTAATGCATATGAGAAAGGTGACAATAAATGTGAAAATTGGGAGAGGCTCTTTGACACTAGAGATAAACTAACTTCTCATCCTCTTGTATATCTCATGAAATTTTATGCAACCTATGAATTCTTTGGATATTTTCCAAGAAATGCAAAATAAATGAGTTCCTTTGAGTGTGATTACTTATGAGAAAATTATACAGGGATTGTCAAATTCTCAAGGAAAATGGAATTCAAGCCTAGAAGGGATAGTTTATATGGTTGTAAGTTTGCAGGAGGGATTTGTGACCATAACAAAAAAATAAAGATCTCAAGCTCTACAAAACTACTAAGACCCAATTCTAGCGATGAATTCCAAGTGCAATTAAATGAATTTGGCGGTCATTTTAACTTCACAAGTGTTGATATACAGTTCACTTTTAAATTCTATAAGGCAACTAGAAATTGTAAACAAAAGGCACTTGATGTAGGTAATGAGAGTGCAATATTAGAAGGGGCCATTATGGGTAACATATGACAAAAACTGAATGTTTTATAAGCGCAAGAAGAACAATTTCATGCTAGTTCTCAGTCAAACAACTGGATGAAGCAAAGTTCATTCAAAACATGAAGTTGCAAATCCCCAGTGATGAATTGGGATCCAGGTATTATAGAGATAACCATTTGGGGACAACTCGAGCAGTTGAGCTTACAATTGTTTGAGGGCAAATAATTTTGGGAAGGGTCGACTGTCATTTCCCTTTTTCTAAATATTTAATTATAAAAATAATTTAATCATAATATTTTAAGTTGTTCAAAGTCACTTTATTTTATAAGATGGAAAAAAGATATATATCATTATTATAAAGAAAATCAAAAGTAATATTTATTAAGTGGGCCAAAAAAATAATATTTATTAAGTGGGCCAAAAAAATAATATTTATCAAATGGGCCAAAAAATTTATGAAAAATATTTTAAAACGTTTTTAGGGTTTTTAGATTGAAAAGAGAAATTATGAAAAGAGGAGTTGAGCTTTAAAGTGATTATTCATTATTCATCTTTAAATCAAAACCTTATTTCCATATTAAAGCTTATGTGTTCAAATTTTCTATTAGAGGACGAAAACCCTCTTACCCATTGAGATGGTTCCATCCAAGGATCACAATTGTGCAGATAAGTCATTTCCAGAGTTTAATTGCACTGAAGGTTGTTATCAATTTCTAGTTGTGTGTGAGGGTTTGGTCTATTGTTTCCTCTCCACTACTGCATTGCACATTGCAATTACATTGGTTATTGTATAGATTGTCGTACCACATAGGGTAGAGGTATTTATTAGAGTTTGTGGCTGCTATTGGAAGTTGTCGTAGTCTTTGGTGATTGTTATATGCTAATTTGAGGCTATTGTTTCACCTCCTAGGGAGCTAGTTTACCTTGCTGCCAACAACTATCAGCTTTGATATCAACACAACGTTCTTTAAATTCCCTTGTTGCTATTGTACCTTCATCTACTGCAGTCACAACATTAAAAATCAACATTCAAAACCCAATCGTAAGCTATATTGTCTAGCATTGATAGTAAGTACTTTGTTATTGGGTATTTGTCATTAAACTCAAATTTTATGATGTGTATAAAAGTTTTTTGTTGTACATATTGTGGTTGTTCAATTGTAACAACCCTAGTATTTGGTATGCACTTATTTCAATGAAATAAAGATTACAATTTGAGTTTTCAAGTGTTACATGTGTTAGTCTAGTATTTGCATGTGAATATAAAAATCTGAATTCAAAAATTTACCAAAAAAAGTTTACAAAAAAATATGAAATCTTTGTTTTTTTTGGTCCAAAAAGGGACATTACACATATTAATAAAATAAATTTGAAAGATGAAAGGTCATTTGGCATACATGTGTTTTGTTGCCTAGGGAGACAAGGTCTCCTTTGTGTAGCGAGGAAGACTTGTCCACTTTCATCCTCGACTACTTGAAGTTCCCTTGCAATTGGTATTTTCTCTATTATGCTTGCCACCTTTGCACAAGCATCTTGGCATCTACATTCATCCTTCTTCCTATAACTATCAGGACAATAAATTGTTAAAGTTTTTCCTATCTATTTTGCTTTCTTATTGCGTGCAACATGTTTATGTAACCATGCGTTTGATGATATCCAATTTCATATCTTACATCAAGAGGTTAATTTCTAAGTCGTCCCATTTGCTATTTGTAACTATCCCACATCTAAAAGAAGTTGTAATTGTCTTGGATATATTAGTTTAAATAGAGAGCTTGTGTAAAAGGAAGGATCATATATTGAGTCATGCTCAATTAAGGTTGCCCCCTTGAAGGGTCCACGATATTTTATAGTGTGTTTCTATTATTTCAATTCATATTTGTTATCTTCTTTCAATTTAGCGAATATTTGTTATGAATTGATTGCTAGATTAATCTGTGTAAAAAGGTTCCTAACATTGACACAAAGCACCAAGTAGTAGTCGTTGATCAGAATACTTGTGACAAGAAGACACAATGGCATGTTGGTCTTATTGTCGACTATTGTGTGTGCATGGAGACAGGGCAACAACAAATCCAATTGGCAATAGAGTACGATAGATTGAGTAGGCCATGAGGGTAAATGATTTTTGAATTGTGCATTAACTATTAGATCGTCATGTCCCTTGGACGTAGTAGGGTATCTATTGGCATTGGAAGAAAGGACAACGATCATGCGGGTGTTGTCGACTATCAACCCTTAACTTACCAAAATCTACAATAAATTTTGGCATTTCAACCTTTGGCCCCATTTTTTGGTTTTTTGTTTTTAAATTCTTAGAACAATTTGTAAAAGGTTTCACCCTGTAAATGCAAAGGTCTATCTTGCCCCCGAAATATACTCATCAAGGAACTTGACAGTGAATCCCTACTAAATTGAATGCTCCAGACGCAATGGTGGCATTAAAAATTGTCCAAGGGACTTCAATAATATAATTTTTGATTGAGCCTCTTGGGATTGAAACAAGGGAGAAGTTTCATAAGGCCTTGGCAATGAGGTACAATTTTTAAAATGAAAATACCCAAAACTTCTACAATCCTTCAAATTGGAATTGCTTGGATAACAATGATGAGAAAGGAAAGCTCAGACGAGTAATCAATCCTCTTAAATGATCAAGCAATGTAACATACAAAGGTCTACACAACACGTTCGACGTAGTCTTCCTTCAAGGGTCTATCCATAAGAAGTGTGACAAATTCTTTGTGTCAAATAAAACCCTAAACTTGTAAGTAAAATGAGATTATGAATATTCCCACAAATTGGATTCACAACATAGATGCCTTTAAATAAGCGTTTATAAAACAAGTACAAACTATAAATCTAAGAGGCCTCACTTATCCCTTTGTTGGGAAAGCACAGGTGACAAAAGAAATAGAATAATACATTCCTATTGAATCAGGAAAGTCCTAAGAACTCTCCATGAGAACCTATCTTCAACTAACCATTAAATACAAAATTGTTTGTACACTTTTTAAGGGGTAATATACATCTAAGGGTGAAAGACAAACCATAGGTTAAAAACTCATCATAAGCACCCTATGTAACCATGTATCAGAGGTTGATGTCACTTGTAAAGCAAGCATAGTGAGAGTATTTAGATCTCATACAAGTACAACAAATTGCCACTTTATGCTAATGATTGGCTAGAAGAGTATTAATTGAGTTTTGTGTAGTTACAAGGTATGTTTTATGTCTCTATAGTGTCCTAGTAGTATCTTTACCATTTATATGAATTTTGTTTGGCTTTATATACCACTTGCATAAAAAAGAGGTTATAAAATTAGTCTTATATTGCAAATCCTATCTCGTGTGGGAAATATTGGGACCAATGTCTTTGAAGAGAGATTACAAAACCTAAATGTCCTTGAAGGGATTCAAAATATTTTCTTCTTATTTGTTAATAAATAATTGTTTCGTGTTTTTTTTTTCCACTTTTTCTCCACATTTTTAGAGCATGTTTTGTCTCGTGGGGCATGCTTCCATACTGCAAACTCCATTTTAGAAAATAGCTCTGTACTTATTATATTTGTCATGAGAGCTATTGTTTTAAAAAAGAATGGCCCAATTATGCAGGGTACAAACTCTAGACAGGTAAAGCTTGATTCATTTCATATACAAATCGGAGTGAAACTTTCATAATTTCATGGACGTTTGCTTCTTTTTCTGATAGACAGCTTGCAATGCTGTCATGACTACTGTTGATACAATATCATCTACAGTGCATCCCCTGCTTAGATCATTGATGGGTTTGCGCAAACCTTGTAGCAATGGGCCCATACTTATTGCTCCAGTGCTCTATGTAATGTCGAAGCAAGAAAAAGTTAAGGGATATCCTTAATTTAATAATATTATTCAATAGCACAGATTACAAGATAATAAGGTCCACTTTCAGAATTTCAAGGTAAACAATGAAAGTAAATGACAGCTAAGAAGGTAGATGAGTGCAGGCTAAGAACTGCAATGCATTCCTCTTAATTCAACTGCAACTTCAATGCTTATTTCTTCAAGAATTAAAATGCATAAATGAGGCATCATCAACACTTGGGCTGTCAACAAATATTATTGAATGCTAGATAGAAAAGGGTGGCTTTTTTGACTGGCGAGGACTTGATAACATTGTCTTCAAAGGAAATTGTGATTGTTGATTCCTGGGTAATTCACATTTGATTGCCGTCGATAGGTGCGCGGGTTTTATTTATCTAAATTGTACATGTAGGATGTCCACAAGGGGTGACCTCACAAGGATTTTATGAGAAATGAGAAGCACAAATGGTAAACAAATGATAAAATGAAGAGCATAAAATAGGAAAAAGTGATCATATGAATTCCCTAGTAAGGAGGAAAATCCTATCACAATATATTTTCCTTTGCAATTGGATTCTTGCAAACTTTGATTTCACTCCGGGCATATTGATATGAATAAGAGTTTTAACATGCAACTGTCTCTAGTTTGATGTCACAACAAAACGGAATCCATATGCAAATCCTAATAAACCATATAATAATGTGCAACAGAAGGCTCCGTAGTGGATATTAAAAAGACTGTAGAGTGTAAATTGTTTATAAAACTAAGAATTTAAAAAATAACTAAAAACCAAAATCACCTGCTGGACAGCTTTGTACGTGATATTTCCTGCATTTAGATCTGGAAAAATGAGTATGCTAGCCTGCAATTAATTAAAAAAATGTCAAATAGGATTTTCCTGTTATAGAGAAACAATTACAAGGATGAATTATCCAGCACTACATTAAAAAAAATACAATTTTCAATTGAAAAATCCAGATAGAAACAAAAATAACATTTCAAATGTTTTTTATGATTAGTGCAATTGATCCATATGGGATCGGGAATCTGGTGGACTACAGAATAAATTTTAAGTATTAATGAGCTATAATGTGAATCGGGTTAATTACAACAATTGTATCATTAAATAATATTGCAGAATTGTAGCAAAATGAACCATGAATGAATGGAAATAAAAATATACATAGAGAGAATGAATTATGAATAAAAGAATTTAATGATTCACTGACATAGAAGGTATGTAAGGCCATCTCTAAGAAAAGATGTATGCTATTTATCCCGTGCTATTACAAAATAGTAGCAATATCAACGAAGAAATGAGAAGCTACAAGACTTTGTTTTCTCTCTTCATTCTCTACATGATATTGGGAAACAACTTTTAACACTGAAACCATGTTAGGGAAGAGAAAACCCAAGGAGCTCTACATGTAAAGACACCACTCAACAGCAAGTATTCAAATGAGAGATTCCACCAACAAAATAGAAATGAATTAATCCGAAAAAAGGGATATACAAAGGGAAAAGTGTGCAAACAGAATGTTGCACAACCACTATACCAAGGATCAAGTGATCTTTGGTTCTCCTAAATAACTACATCTATACCAACTCACTAGATGCAATATGCTCCAAGACTAATGTTTCTTACATTACTTACCCATTAAAGACACAAATGTTCTTTATATAGGAAAAGCAAGAGCTAAGAGGGAAATGTTTATTGGTAGTGTGAAAGTAGAAGCAATCCTAGGTTACACCTAACCCTTCTCATAGATGTAAGGATAACTACCATATTAGATATGCATTTAACAATGTTGTGCACATAATAAATCTCACATTGATAACAAAACTATCTAAAATGGAATTCACATTAAATGTAAATATGACACACCAACACCCCCCTATGCAGATCAACTTAGGTGATGTGGTAAAAGAGAATAAGTCTTTACCTCATGAATATGGATCCCAACAACTAAACCTAATGAGATACCCATGTACAATGAAAGAGTAAAAGAATAATGAAGTTGCTGAAGTAGATTATTGTTGAATCTGATGAAGCCTCCAATGGAATGAATTAGATGCTAAGAAACAAAGCAAAGGCTAAAAGTGACAATAAGTATGGCCACCATAAAATGTCATGAAATGGTACTAATACAAGCCCCCATTTGCATAAGAGAATATTTGCATGAAACTCGAACAAAACTTGCTACTCCTTAATTTAATGTAATCAATCAAATGAGTGACCACATTAACACTACTCGCTGCAATAGAGAAAATATGAAAGCATGGTCAAAGCAAAATGTGGTACCAGAAATAGATTGTTCACTGATCAAGATGTAGAAAGATTTTTTTTTTTTTTTAAACTTCTTCCATGAATCTGGTTGTGTGAACAAGAGTGACTATATGGTATATATTCCATTTAAATGAAATGCATGGGTAACCATCATCTGCATCTGCCTATATTATGGAACAAACACTAGGTACATGGCATACTCGAACAATCAAGGAAGCATTAATAGTACATGTCGAAACATCCCCCTATAATGCTGACTAGGGAGTGAAGACAAAGCAACTATCAAGATCCAAGACCTCAAAAAATGTGTGTCAATGTGGTAGGCGTGCAACACAACAACAATGCCTGCAAAGGCAACTAAGGATATGAATCAAGCACCAAAAAAATCCAAAAACGAAAGTGCCCAATATGCAACATTAAGTACTAGCAAGTGATATCAGAAAAGAGAGTGCGACAAAACAAAAACATGCATGAAGGAAGACAAGGCTAAAATAGCAAAGCCCCCATGGCACTTCGTAAATCAGTGCAAGTACAAAATGCATCTAAAAAAACACAGCCAGAAGGTGTATGAAGCATTGAAGAGTAATCCCCCTTGAAAACAAGGTGGCACCTATACTCAGTGAGTAGTAGTATGATTTATAGTTTACAAATAAGCCATTAAGCTGAAAAACTACAAATTTAAAATAGAATCAGAATAAACAAATATTAAAACTGCAACGAATGCAAAAACACACGTACTTTTAAAAAAGCATACAAATCCGAGTTACCAATCAAAAGTTATGGCCTCCGGAAAGACAAAAAAAATAGAATTGGTCAACAAAACAAAGAAGAAACTGCAAATTATGAAAATTTGGGTTACCAAAATGCAAAATTAACCCTACTACTATGTAGATCTCGAAAAAATAGGCAAACTGAAATAACATTCACCCTTCCAAGTTTCATGGATCAAAAGTTACAAACCCCAGAAGTTCAATACTCCAAAAAAAAGCCCAAAGTGGCTAGGGACTCGCCCTCAAGGGCTAAAAACACCCAACGGCCAGTCACATGATGGACTATTGCTGTTGTAGAGCACTAGTGGCTAGCCATTGGCGATTAGGCACAGGTCGCGGTCTGCATAGCGGATTAGGCACAAAATTAGCTGGAGCAGCAAATCATATGGTGCTAACGGTAGGGGACCATGTGCTAGAGGACTTGGCAACAGATCAGCTGCAATGGCTATGGAAAATCCAGGCAGCACCACCAAAATAGTGGTAGGGCTCCCTTGTCTCCTTCACACACATTTAAAGACTTCAAAAGCAAGCCACAAGAGCACCATAAGTCCAAATCGCGCAAACGAGGACTTTTCAGAAAGCCGAATCAATTGAACATAATTTCAGTCCATGTTTTTTGTAGAAAAATACAAAAAATTGTTAGAAATACCTATATGTCCTAACTCTTCCCACATAGAAATCTCTCCAAAATCTGTGAATGGAAACAAACTATAACTAAATTAAAGGTCTCCCTAGGGGTTTTTGGACACTGCAGATGCAATGAAAATGTCAGATTTGCTCCAGGATGTAATGAAATTACTTAGATAATTTGCATCAATGGAATAATGATAATAGATCAACAATATATCACATAAATAAGAGCAGAATAATCAAATCCACATCAATACTTGACAAAAGTGCAAAATACTCGATAAATATAACCGAGTCACTTTGAGGGGGCAACCTCCATACAATGCAATAAGAACAAAATTCGCAACATGGTATCAAACTACTAACCACTACCTCTTATATATACTTTACTCTAGCCATGGTTATTCCATAGGTCGACCATACTACAATAAAAGAGCCTAAAGAAATGTGATAACATATAGACAACGGTTATGGAAGCTACAAGTCAACCACACATATCCCTAGACACATTATAGATTACAACGTAGCATGCCCTTCCCCTTCAAAACAATGTTGCTCTCAACATTGAACAACTTTGGATGTTGATGTAGAAATACTTCATCCTCTTATATTGCATCCTCATTGGCCACATTCTTCCATTTGATCAAATGCTCCTTAATCTTTCGTGATCGTTGTCTTTATGTGTGTCTGAAGTATCTCCTCAAGTTCCAAAATGACTGTGTTCCTCATCCAATTCAAGTAACTTAGTCTATGCAGAGACTTTTTGTTTGATTACCTTCTTCAAACAAGAAACATGCAAAACCAGATGGATGTAGGTAGATTGGGGTAACCTTAGCGTGTATGCTACGCTGCTAATTTTCTGCAAGATATTATAGGGTCCATAATACTTGGGAGAAAATTTGTTATCCTTTTTTTGTTGTTTCAGGGACATTTGCTTATATGGCTATAGGTGCACAAATACTCAATCTCCCACTTCAAAATGCCTCTCACTACAGTGTTAATCTGCTTGTTGTTTCATTTAATTTTGTGCCATTACCAAATTCTCTCTGAGACTAGCTAGTACCTCTTCTTGTTGTTGAATGTGATCTTTCATAACTCGAACCTTTGGCCGAACCCTCAAGAATGAAGTGATGGATGGGGGTTGATACCAAAGAGTGACACAAATGAAGACATTTTGGAAGAGGTATGGAAGGAAGTATTATACCACCATTCTGCTAGTGGCAACCAATGAACCCATCTCTCTTGTTTATCTAATGCAAAGCAACGAAGATAAGCCTCTAGGCATTTGTTGACCCCTTCTGTTTCCCCATCGGATTGAGAATGATAAGACAAGTTAATTAAATCGAGGCCCCGAAACTTATTTTTATTTCTCATAGGCTAAGGGGAAATTAATAAAAAGAAATAATCTATTAATAATTTATTAAGTTATCCAAAAGGTACTTTAAGTTATAACTTTGGAAAAGGATATTTAATTTAATATTGTTGAATGGGGCCAAAAGTAAATATTGGATACATGGCCAAAAAGTATTAATATTTATAAGTTGGAAAAAGGTGAATATTCAATTAAAATAAATATTAATTTTTTTTAAGGTTGGAATGGAAAAGTGAATATTAAAAGACTTGGGTAAAAAAGAGATTGATTATTGAAATCATTCGAACAAAAACACAACCGTTTTTACAAAAAGAAAGCTTGCAGCTTCTACAATTATTCAAAGAATGAAAACTCTTGAATTTACATGTACAAAAACGAAACCCTTCATACCCATTTGGTAATCCCATCCAAAGATTACAATTGTGCTTCCAATTTCAGGATTTAATAGGTTTGGAGGCCCAAACAGCTAGGGTGCCACATTTCCAGGTTTGGCATGAGGGTTTCAAGGGCAAATTAGCATGCATAGAGGATCCCCAATGCTGGGCGACTTCATTAGAGTTCTATTTGCAGCCCTATAAGCAGGGTGTCATACATTCTGAAGATGCCATAGCCCTCAAAGGGCAGATTGCAATAATTGGGAACTGCCAACAGGGCCGGATAACCATCCAACAACCTCAAAATGTGTGACGCCCTACCTATAGGGATGCAAATAGACCCCTAATCAAGTCACCTAGCCTTGGGGATCATCTATGCCCTTGAAACCCTCACGCCAAACTTAAAAATGTGGCGCCCTAGTTGTTTGGGCCTCCAAACCTGTTAAAACCTGAAAATGGAAGCACAGTTGTAATCCTTGTATGGGATTACCAAATGGGTATGAAGGGTTTCGTCTTCATACCTATAAAGTCAAGGATTTTCATCCTCTAAATATTTGCAGAAGTTGCAAGTTTTTCCTCTGTAAAAAAGGTTGTGTTTTTGTTCAAGTGTTTTAATAATTTCTTTTCCAACCCAATTCTTTTATTATTCACTTTTTCATTCTAACCCTAAACGAAATTAATATTTTTTTTAATTGAATATTCACCTTTTTCCAACTTATGAATACTAATTATTTTTTGGCCATGTATCCAATATTTACTTTTGGCAAATATATGATTCCTTGGTGGAATCTTCAATTGGGTTTGAGGGATTTCGTCCTCTTATCTGTAAATTTGAGGGTTTTCATCCTCTGATGAATTGCAGATGTTTCAAGTTTTTCCTAAAAGAGTTTGGGTTTGTTTTGGTGTTTTAATAATAATTTTTTTTCCAACCCAATTATTTTATTATTCACTTTCTCATTCCAATCCTAAAAGAAATTAATATTTCTTTCAATTGAATATTCCCCTTTTTCAAATTATGAATAATAATTACTTTTGGGCCATGTATCCAATATTTACTTTTGGCCCCATTCAATAATAATAAATTGTCATTTTCCAAATTTATAACTTAAAGTACCTTTTTGGACAACTTAATAAATTATTATGAGATTATTTCCCTTTTAAAACCCCCTTTAGCCTACGGGAAATAAAGAGACGCTTAAGGTCCTTTGCTTTGCTTAGTTTGAAAAAGGGGCCATTACAATGACAATCTCCCATTTTTGTTTCCTTGTGCTATAGAAGACTTATGTGGCTCTAATATCGTGAAAAGATCAGAAGCAAGAACATAATGAACATGTTCCTCAATTGAATCCACAACTTTTTTGCCTGTCCTCCAAGGTCGTGCATCTAATTGAGGAAGTTCATCCTCGTGGACAACCTGTAGAGTGGAGTAGAACCACTTTGGTCTCTGATATACTGAAAAATCCTATATTTGTTGAGTATCAATCTGAGCGTAGCCAACGTAGGTTGGCATCAGTGGCATACCAATGGAGTATGTGAAATATCAGCCCTAGGTTGCTGCACTAAAATCTATGGAGTACTTAAAGATCTCGATTCCTCAACTTCTAAAGGAATGACAAGACCAGATTTAGGTACCTAAGGTATCTCTGAGAGTGCTTGTTGGTTACAAATAAAAAATAAGTTTGTCTCGTTCACATCAACATCTCGACTAACAATGATCTTGTTAGTGGAAACATTAATAAGTCTACAGAGCTTAGATTAGTCACATTATAGCTAGCAAAAAAAATCTGGCACTCTTGGAATTTAGTTTACTCCTCTTTTTATCAGCAATTAAAGTATATGTAGCAAAACCAAAAACATGAAATGTTGTAATGTTCCATTTTCCAGCTTGATCTTTTAAAGTTGACCGTTGGCCTATTCCGGAGACCCATAGGCTACTCGGAGGTTGAAATTGGGGTTTCATGTTTTGGTGGTTGCTTTTGTTCGTGGGATGTGGTTTGGTTGGTGGTCTCTTTCTGGGGTTTTCAGTGAGCTTTGCTGGGATGTGTTTCTCTCAACATTCAGGAATTTATTATTTTTAGTAAGTTCGAGATTGGCACCGGAACGAGATTTTGAGAGTGGGGTTGGATTCGTCTTGTCAAGATCTTTCCAACGAGCTATAGATCATTGGTTTCCGACATCATCTTGGCCTCCGTTTTAAAGTCCGTAAATTAAACATTATTATTTAATTTTGGACCTTGGTGCCTAGGCTCAACGACTTAATGTTGAGGTTGAAAAAGAATTAAAGAGGATTATATTATTTTCCCTCTCATGTTTTATCCCATATACAAGAGGATTTTAGAGACTCCCAGTTGGAAAAGTATAAAAGGAGGAAGAGTGTTCTCATTCCATGATCGGAAATCTTGATAATGTTATGCTGCCGGGATTGGCCTTGGGATTGCTTCAAGGAATGTATGCCTCCTAGCTTGGCATTGCTTCTCGCTTGAAAGATAGCGACTAGTGGTGAGATCGTATAGTTTGATTGTTTTGTATGCAGGATTTGTGCATGGTATTTGGTGTTTGTTTTATAGATCAGTGTATGAGAAATTCAGGGTTTTCTTATTCAGTACAACAAGCTGAGTTTTATTCACAAATTAAAAAAAAACTCAAAATTTCATTGTGTTATTGGCTAATCCTATTTGTTGGTGATGGGTGCTCCTATTCTGTAATTTGTGAAATTTTTGATGACTTTTGTGAATTTTAAAAGCAAATCACCCCCCTTGCTGGACTGTACTTGTGTGGACATTGGGATCCGTGCAACAATTGTATAAAAACTTTTGGGTCTGTTTTGTGTTCCAATATTGGGTGCCTTGATCATTAGGGTCTTTTGTGCTTCATTTCATGTCTTTTAGATGAGTTGTGTGAGAGATATGTCCATTTTAGTATGATTTCAGGTGGCTGGCTTGACATTTGAAAGTGCAGAATTGGACAAACCAAAATCTTGAATCAGTCTTTTGAAGAGAAGAAATCGGTTTCGGCATTTCCATTCAAGCAAGGAAAATGCTCTGTTACAATGCCCTTTGAATGGTTCGAATGCTATGCTCTTGGCAAGTTAATTCTCTATCATATTGTAAGCTGGTAGTGTACTGACAGCAGATCTTAAGTTTGTTTAATCTTGATTTATAATGCTGATCATCTATTTTGAAACTGCATTGTAATACTTTACATCTCCGTCATATGGTAGCTTCCATATCCTTCCGGGTTGGAAAGCATATTCTTGATGTTGAGTATTTTAGCATTCTTGCTTATTTCCTCTCAAAGCATTTTAATAAGTAGCGCTCCGCCATATGGTCGCCTCAACTCCATACTGGATTGGGTAGCACATACTTGGTGTTGAGTTTTTTTAAGTATTGTAATTTTTATTACTCCACCATATGGTCGCCTCAACTCTATTTCGGATTGGGTAGCACATACTTAGTGTTGAGTTCTCTTTCAGCACTTGTAGTAGAAGACCCTCTGACCATATGCTCGCCATCATCGATGCCATTCTTGGTTAGATTTCATTCCAGTTCTGTTTCTGCATTCAGATCCTCTGACCAATGCTCACACCTTGGCCTCTTCGGAACCTTGGTGTACATTCTGGTTAGAGTTACTTCAGCATCGTATGGGTTATAGACTAACTCTAACTATTGTGTATTGCCTTGCTGATTGCAATTGGAAATTATTAAAAAAAAAATTGGCTCGGATTATTTCAGTGGTATCAGAGCTAAGTATCCTGCCATCCTGTGAACAAACCATCTATGAGTGACAGAGAAAAGAGATACATCGCAAGGGAAGATAAGAAAATTGCAAAACAGTTCCAGTGGTATCAGGCTCCAGAAGGTCAGACAGAGATACATCGCAAGGGAAGATAAGAAAATTGCAAAACAGTTCCAGTGGTATCAGGCTCCAGAAGGTCAGACAGCTTCAGAGGTCTTGAGGGCTCATTGGGAGTCTTCTCAAGAAATAGATATGGCAGAAGGTGAGAGATCAATCGGGGGTAACGAGAGGTTTACCAACACCAGAGATGATAGTGGGAATGGAAGAGAGAGATCGATAAGTCCCGGAAAGAGATTTGAAAGGAAGATGGATGCCTTGATGGATATGGTATCTCTCATGTTGGAGAAAGTGGGCCAGAACACAACTCTACAGAACAACCCAGGATATAGAGGGGAGCATAGTGCCTCAAATCAACTTGATGGAAGTGTTGCTCAACCTGTTTCAAACAACACATACATTTCGTCAAGGCCCTTCAAACCCACCTTCTTAGCACCAGTAAACACCCAACCTGATCCTGAAGAGAATGCTTCATTTGTGGAACAATTGAGAAGTGGCCATGCAGAGTATAATTCTCTCCCTAATGACATCAAGATGGACATGTCCTATAATGAATTTATGGATCATAAGAGAAAGAGTAAGGGACAAGGGAGACATCATGAGCAAAGAAGAACAATTCAAGGGGATTTGTATCAAGTTGTCAACAAGGTTATACTTTCACACTATGACGGGAGTGATAACAGTTCAGCGCGAGCTTGGATACAGAAGCTGGACAACTATCTAGCTCTTAGACCCATGGCAGAAGAGGAGGCGATTAAGTTTGCTACGCTACACCTTGATGGGGTGGCGCATGAGTGGTGGTACCATGGCTTAGTCACCTTAGGTCATCAATCTATCACTACCTATGATGAGTTCACCAATAGGCGAATCGAGCGATTTGAGAAAAAAGATCCTGAAATACATTTTAGAGAATTGGCACAGTTGATGCCTACATAGCTGAGTTCCAGAGACTTTCAGTGATGGTCACTGGCATCACGGAGAGGCAGTTGGTGATCCTTTTTGGCGAAGGATTGACGGAACTACTCAAGGGTCGGATTAAAGCCTTTGATCCACCATCCCTACAGGAGGCTATGAAGAAAGCAAGAAACATGGAGTGGGCTGTTCCTAAGGTGAAGTTTCAATCCAAGCCGCCCTTTCACAAAGGGGATAAAGGAAAAAGACCTCATCATAGAACTCCTTTAAGACCTCAGCATAAGGACTTCAATCAGCATAATCCTCATGTCACAAGATTGGAGCCTGAGACATTGAACGAACTCAGAAGAAAGGGACTATGTTTCCGGTGTAGAGAAAAATGGTCTCAAGAGCATGTTTGCCCAAAGCGAGTCAAATTTCACCAGATTGAGTACTATTCAGTTGGTGAAAGTAATTCTGATTTTTCAGACCAGCAATCTGAACCTAAAGATAGTGAAGTGGAAAGAGCTCTAGAAGAGTCGGAAGATGAAAAGGAAAGTGTAGGCATTTTGGCTCAACTTTCAAGCTTCCAAAGAAACGAATCCTTCAAAGTTCGAGGGATGATTAAAGGGCAGCGAATAGTTGCTTTGATCGACACTGGAGCAACACATAGCTTCATTAATGAAGTTGTGGTGGCAAAGAAGGGGATGCAAACAAAAGATTTTGAAGGCTTCAAGGTCATGGTTGCTGATGGGTTCCACATCTCATGCACCAAAAAGATCTCAAACATGACTATGCAATTGGGAAACTATGAAGTCAAGGATGACTTCTATGTAGTTAACATTGGAGATACGGATGCCGTTCTAGGCATTCAATGGCTGCGTTCACTTGGAGAGATCTCCTTAAATCTGCAAACTATGGAGCTCAAGTTTCAATCTGATGGGAAGAGGATAGTACTAAGAGGAATGTCCAATGGGGGACCTCGGGTCGTGTCATTCAAGAGAATGGCAAGGCTGATCCGTCATGATCAAGCTGAGTGGGTTGCAGAATGTATGATTCTTCCTGCTAGTCCGGTTGAAACTAAGAGAGACTATCCTCCTGATATTCAGTCTCTACTCACAAAGAAGAGCAAGGTATTTGCTGATTTGCCCCCTGGACCACCACCTGAACGGGGTTCGGAACATATCATAGAGCTCAAGGAAGGAGCTAAACTGGTTATTACAACTCCATATCGGTACCCCAAAAAGCAAAAGGATGAGATTGAGAAAAACATTCAGGAACTCTTGGAGATGGGCTTCATTCGCCCAAGCAAGAGCCCCTTCGCTTCAGCAGTGGTTCTTGTGAAGAAGAAGGATGGTACAATGCACATGTGTGTGGACTATCGGGCTTTGAATCAAAGCACCATCAAAAACCGATACCCCATTCCAAGGATAGATGAGCTCATTTGTGAGCTACATGGAGCCAAGTTCTTTTCAAAGATCGATTTGAGATCGGGCTACCGCCAGATTAGGATGAGGGGGTCAGATGTTGAGAAGACAGATTTTAGATGTCACTATGGCCACTTTGAGTTTCTAGTCATGCCATTTGGGTTGACTAATGCTCCTGCTACTTTTCAGTCTTGCATAAACCGAGTCTTTCAGAAACAGTTGAGGAAATTTGTATTAATATTTTTTGATGATATCTTGATTTTTAGCAAGACATGGGATGAACATCTCAAGCACTTAGAGGAAGTGCTTAGTATCCTAGAATCTGAGAGCTTGTTCGCCAAAGCATCCAAATGTGAATTTGGAAGGGAGGAGTTACTGTACCTTGGTCACATAATCAGTGCTGAGGGAGTGAAGGTTGATTCGGAAAAGATCAAGGCCGTTGTTGATTGGCCACCTCCTGAGAACTTGACTCAATTGAAAGGGTTCTTGGGTCTTTGTGGATTTTACAGAAGATTTGTGAAAGGGTACTCACAGAATGCTGCTTCTCTTACGGATCTCACGAAAAAAGGGGCCTTTTGTTGGTCAGAAAAGGCTCAATCTACTTTTGATAAGTTTAAGAGGATCATGAGCTCTTGTCCGGTTCTGGCTATTCCAGATTTCTCCAAGCCTTTCGAGCTACAGTGTGATGCATCCGGTGAAGGAGTTGGGGCTGTTTTGATGCAAAACAAACATCCCATAGTGTTTGAGAGTAGAAAACTAAGAGGTGTTGAAAAAACCTACTCTATTTATGACAAGGAAATGCTTGCCATTATGCATGCATTATCTAAGTTCAGACAGTATTTGGTGGGAAACAAGTTTGTGGTCAAGACTGATCACAACAGTCTCAAGCACTTTATGCATCAGAAGAATCTGAACGAAAGGCAACAAAAGTGGGTGAGTAAGCTCCAAGCTTACAATTTTGACATCGAGTATGTCAAAGGGAAAAACAACATTGTCGCTGATGCTCTATCTAGGAGACCCCATTTAAGCTCATTGTGCGAGCTTACTACTGATTGGAAGGACATGTTGCTTGCTAATTATGCCAAAAATCAGTTTGCAACCAGCATTATTGAAGATACTTTTCATGATGAAAGGTACAAGGTGATTGAAGGGCTGATTCACTACAAGGGTAGGATCTTTTTGGTGGCTGATTCTAAGCTCAAAAAGAAGATTTTGTTGACATTTCATGACATTCCGCTTGCTAGTCATCAAGGCTTCTTTAAGACATATAGGCAGACTCGAGAAAGATTCTCTTGGAAAGGGTTGAAAGGGGAAGTTCAATGCTACATTAAAGAGTGTCCCACTTGTCAAATGAACAAAAATGAGCATACTCTACCAGCCGGTTTGTTGCAACCTCTCCCTATTCCCAACCAAAAATGGGAAAGCATATCGATGGACTTCATCACAGGGTTGTCCAAGGTTCAAAGAAAAGACTGTATCTATGTTGTTGTGGACAGATTAACAAAGTTTGCTCACTTCTTTGCCATTGCCAGCATTTTTTCAGCAACCCAAGTTGCAAATCTGTTTTTTCATGAGGTGTTTAGATTACATGGGTTGCCAAGAAATATCGTGAGTGATAGGGACAGCAAGTTCCTAAGCACTTTTTGGCAAGAGGTTTTTCGAATGAGTGGTACAGTGCTTACTCCCAGCACTAGTTATCACCCTCAAACCGATGGACAGACAGAGATAGTAAACAAGTGGTTGGAAGGTTACCTGAAAAACTATGTTTCGAAGCAGCAAAGAGCTTGGGTGAAGTGGCTTCACATGGGCGAGTATTGTTATAATTCTACTTTTCACATGTCAATAAGGATGTCACCTTTCATGGCTCTTTATGGTTATGAGGCTCCTAGCTTTGCTGATTTGGTGTTTGGTGATAGCAAAGCCCCTCAGGCCAAGGATTTGTTGCAGCAGAGTCAAGATATCTTGAACTCATTGAAGAACAATCTTCAGATTGCACAAAATCAGCAGAAGATGTATGTTGATCAGTGGCGTGTTGAGCGTTCTTTTGAAGTTGGAGTTATGGTTTATCTTCGACTACAGCTTTACAGATAGTCTACTCTCAAGAAAAGTGGCACTGAAAAACTCAAACCCCATTTCTATGGGCCATTCAAGGCCACTAGGAAGGTGGGGGCAGTAGCTTATGAGTTGGAGCTACCTTCGGATAGCAGAGTGCACAATGTATTCCACGTGTCTCGCCTCAAGAAGGCACTTGGACACAATGTTGTTTCATCACAGTTGCCACCTTTGGATGAAGAAGGACAGTTAGTTTTGATTCCAGAAAAGATTCTTGATTCTAGGGAGCATTCTTTGAGGAAAAGAACTATCAGAGAGTATTTGGTGAAGTGGAAGAGCTTGCCTATAGAGGATGCGACTTGGGAGAATGATGAGATTCTGCAGCATCCAGGTTTGCAATTGCTTGAAGACAAGCAATCTTGGGAAGGGCGGACTGTAATGTTCCATTTTTCAGCTTGATCTTTTACAGTTGACCGTTGGCCTATTCCGAAGACCCGTAGGCTACTCGGAGGTTGAAATTGGGGTTTCATGTTTTGGTGGTTGCTTTTGTTTGTGGGATGTGGTTTGGTTGGTGGTCTCTTTCTGGGGTTTTCAGTGAGCTTTGCAGGGATGTGTTTTTCTCAACATTCAGGAATTTACTATTTTTAGTAAGTTCGCGATTGGCACCGGAACGAGATTTTGAGAGTGGGGTTGGATTCGTCTTGTCAAGACCTTTCCAACGAGCTATAGATCATTGGTTTCCGACATCATCTTGGCCTCCGTTTTAAGGTCCGTAAATTAAACATTATTATTTAATTTTGGACCTTGGTGCCTAGGCTCAACGGCTTAATGTTGAGGTTGAAAAAGAATTAAAGAGGATTATATTATTTTCCCTCTCATGTTTTATCCCATATACAAGAGGATTTTAGAGACTCCCAGTTGGAAAAGTATAAAAGGAAGAAGAGTGCTCTCATTTCATGATCGGAAATCTTGATAATGTTATGCTACCGGGATTGGCCTTGGGATTGCTTCGAGGAATGTATGCCTCCTAGCTTGGCATTGCTTCTCACTTGAAAAATAGCGACTAGTGGTGAGATCGTATAGTTTGATTGTTTTGTATGCAAGATTTGTGCATGGTATTTAGTGTTTGTTTTATAGATCAATTTATGAGAAATTCAGGGTTTTCTTATTCAGTGCAGCAGGCTGAGTTTTATTCACAAATTAAAAAAAAACTCAAAATTTCATTGTGGGTATTGGCTAATCCTATTTGTTGGTAATGGGTGCCCCTATTCTGTAATTTGTGAAATTTTTGATGACTTCTGTGAATTTTAAAAGAAAATCGCCCCCCTTGCTGGACTGTACTTGTTGTGTGGACATTGGGATCCGTGCAACAATTGTATAGAATTTTTTGGGTCTGTTTTGTGTTCCAATATTGGGTGCCTTGATCATTAGGGTCTTTTGTGCTTCATTTCATGTCTTTTAGATGAGTTGTGTGAGAGATATGTCCATTTTAGTATGATTTCAGGTGGCTGGCTTGACATTTGAAAGTGCAGAATTGGACAGACCAAAATCTTGAATCAGTGTTTTGAAGAGAAGAAATCGGTTTTGACATTTCCATTCAAGCAAGGAAAATGCTCTGTTACAATGCCCTTTGAATGGTTCTAATGCTATGCTCTTGGCAGGTTAATTCTCTATCATATTGTAAGCTGGCAGTAGTACTGACAGCAGATCTTAAGTTTGTTTAATCTTGATTTATAATGCTGATCATCTATTCTGAAACTGCATTGTAATACTTTACATCTCTGTCATATGGTAGCTTCCATATCCTTTCGGGTTGGAAAGCACATTCTTGACGTTGAGTATTTTAGCATTCTTACTTATTTCCTCTCAAAGCATTTTAATAAGTAGCGCTCCGCCATATGGTCGCCTCAACTCCATACTGGATTGGGTAGCACATACTTGGTGTTGAGTTCTCTTTCAACACTTGTAGTAGAAGACCCTCTGACCATATGCTCGCCATCATCGGTGCCATTCTTGGTTAGAGTTCATTCCAGTTCTGTTTCTGCATTCAGATCCTCTGACCAATGCTTACACCTTGGCCTCTTCGGAACTTTGGTGTACATTCTGGTTAGAGTTACTTCAGCATCGTTTGGGTTATAGACTGACTCTAACTATTGTGTATTGCCCTGCTGATTGCAATTGGAAATTATTTTTAAAAATTAAAAAAAAAGAAAAGAAATTGGCTCAGATTATTTCAAATGTGTTACCTTGGGTTTGACTCCAAACCATCCTTCCTCAAATGTGATGTCCTGCAAAGCTTTTTAGGGACTCCTATTCAGAATGTATACTATCATGTTTGCTACTCCACAATATTTGTACAGCACACCCCTACATGGCAGTTTCTTACCTTGTGGATTCTAAAAATATAAAGTCAGGGGAAGACAATGCTTAGAATGGAGTAGCTAAGAAAGAGGAAGCAAGAAGTGGAGCCATTGTCTTTTCAAGCATGTATTCTCTTCTAAACCTTAAATCATTGTTCTATGAGCATTGTTTCACTTAGGACTATATAGACCTTGCTCATTATTGATATAACTTCAATTCTACAATACACACACACACACACACAAATATATTGCCCTGAAGATCACATGTCGAGGGCTTCCATTTAAAACATTTATGTTTTCTTGTCGGTGTTGTGCGCACTTGATACCTAGTTAAGAATTGGCTTAAACAAAGTTTAATCTTCCTTGATATTTTTTGATGATTAACATGAGTAAATGGATTTATGATGCATTCAGTTGCAAACTTGCCCTAAATTCTTTAGGTGATACCAGAACCCTTATATTTAATTGATTGGACCCTTATAGGGTTGAAACAAAGTATTAATATTGTTACATTGCTTGTCACTATTTGGCATTGTTGCATGGTTGGTAGAAGTTTTTGATGGAATATGAAAAATAACATATGATGTTAATTGTGGTTACTCTACATTATGGGTTCATTGTAGAAACAATGTACTGGGTTTTAAATAGAACTCTAGTTCTTCTTGGTAGGAAGGATATGAATCCGTTGTGTGAAAAAACCCTCGTTGGCTAAGCAAAGATTTGACAAACCCTGGTATCATTCCTCTTGCAATAACAATGTTAAATTTGTTATATTATGATTAAAGGATGTTCTATAATTGTATATTGACCTTGCCTCTCTTACATAGTCTGCCCCAATATTTATTGATTTCTTTTCTACATGAATTTTGATAATAGGAATGATTCTTCTATTCATTGCTTATGGGATTGTGCGGGTTGATTTTGCCTTCATTAGGCTGGTTGTGAAATGCTTATGGTAGCATGTATGGTTTGAAAGTACAAAAGAGGATTCTTTATTAATTTTCATTACTTTTACGGAATAACAAGTTTGTATAGAGTTCCTATTTAGGGTTTATTATACAACTAAGATCAAAGACTGATTAATAGTATCTCTGTAGATTGTGAACATTTGGTTGGTGAGTTGTGATTGTCTTGTCTTGATGATGTTCCTAAATATTTGATTGTCGTACCTCTATTATTTGGGTTTTCAGATTTAATAAATGATCTCTATGCAGTAAGAATCATAAGAGTTAAAGCAGATAACTTATATTGGATTATATAGATTGAAGTATTCATTGTTGTTATCTGTGATAAGTTCTATGGATTTAACATACCTGAGTTTTTATATTCTTAGATGGGTGTTGTACGGCTTAAAAGAGAATACATTGCCAACTTATGTAGACTTAGTCTTGCTTAATGCAGTGCAGAAGTTTCCAACTAGTAAAAGACTCGCTCTTGGTTGTGAAGCTATCTATATTGTTGTAATTTGGACTTAAGTTTGGTTTCTCTATGTTCCCTTCCTTGTGTAGCTGCCTAGAACAGTATTGTAATGGATCAAAAGCTCTAGCAATTGTCCGCTAATAAAATCTAAGGGCATCTAAGTTTGAACTTTGCTATAAGTCATTGTGGTACTCTGCTTAAAATAAAGGGGTTACTGATTAGGTCATTCACCTGGTATAGCCTACATTATCCTGTCTTGTTATTCTATTTCAAGAAAGCTTTGCTAGCTGTTAGACTACTATCACATGAAATAAATAAATGCAAAGGCAATTATGTCTTGTTATGTGCATTACTTGGTGTTTAAGGTTAAGCCTAATTCTCAGTTTAACCCTGAAGGCATGAAACTTGATTGAGAATAAATTGATTCTCATTGCAATCTTGTTTTACTTGCAATCTCTTATTCATGACTAGTTGCATTGATTGATATTAACCCATATACAGGTTGTGCGTTCTGTGCATGATTTGCATTTTGTGCATGAATTGATAAGAACTTATTGACTTGAAAATGATTCTATTATGATACTAGTCTCTGTCAAGATAATATGTTGCTCTTACTTTTGCTTAAGTCTTCACAAGAGTGTCATAGTTGTCATTAGGAATCCCTACATAGTTGTAATAGGGTTATGTGTTAAATTGAGTATGTCATCGATAAAGTTGGAAATGCTTGCAACTCTGATTATTTATTGTAGTTTGATTTGTTCCATAAATGAATAGACCCTGCATTTAAGGCAGTGATGTTAAGTTGATAATGGAGGCTCTTGTTTCATTTGAACTGTATTTTGTAGATGAATAACATCGCATTGAATAATGGCAGAAGTAAGACAGTCTTGTCATTCGATATCGATTTGTTATAGGGAATATATATATATGACTTTGTAGTGTTGTGCATAATCATTATGGACTGCCATTGGTAACTAGATTACTATTGTGCCTTGACCGGTGAGACTACCATAATGGAACTAAGTATGACCTTAATTAGAAGGGTATGGTGTACTTGTATCCGATAGGCTTTGACTATAGTCTGAGTTTGAGTGTAGACGAAACTGTATTGTCATTTGGTCGTCTAGGATGATCATTGTGCAAATGGCATACACGATCATTGTGTAAATGGCATATGAAAACAATTGAGTATACAAAACAATGTCGCTGCCTGTACCCTTTGTGTTTGGTTTTCACTTGTACATATATGTTTTGGTAGACCAAACCTTGGTACCATCCTGGTCATGTTGGAAACTTCATGCAACTGTTACTTCTTAATGATGGAAACTTATTCTTTTTGTGTCATGATGTCTTTGATTTCTTAGCACCACATTAAGGTTCTATTAGGGTTGGATGGACCGACTCTTTTACAGTATGCTTCTTCTAGTTTTTCTTATAACAAAGTCAATACTAGATTAATATGCCCTATTTTGGACATTCTAGGTAACTAAGTTTACAGAGTGTATTTGATAATCATTTTAGTTGTCTTGTTTCTTTGAATGGAAAGATGTTCAATTCAAATCTGATACCCTCATTCTTGACATTTGTATGAACAAAGCATATTAGTAGTATTGTAGCACAATACGGATTTACATTAGGTTATAAATTGGAGTTTTCCTTGCTTGATAATCATTAGGGTTTTTCTTTTAACAATACAATAAACCTCTTTGAGTTCTTCCATATCCAGTGACTGTGCTTTTAATTGATCTCTCTAGGTTAAGTTATCAGCATAGATTTATATGGGTTTATAACATAAGTTCATCCTCGGTTAATACTTTTGGTTGCTTGGCAAATATAAGTAGTTTAGTGACTCGGACTTGGTTATCCCAGATCTTGGTTGCAGGTTTCTTGAGAAGTTTTATTCACGACTTAAATTGAGGTAATATATGATTAAATGAATTAAAAAGTAATGCTTATATAGTCCATTGATTTAAATTACAAATTTATAACATTCGAACCATATATGAAGCTCAAGTATGAACTCGAAAGGCTGAGCACATCTCAGACCTGAGCATTTAATCTTCGGGTACAACATTGTTAATTAGTATTTTATGAATTTATTTAGAGCACAATGATAGTCTGCAGATACTCAGGGGCCCTTGTCCTAACAAGTGAGTAATTATGTGGAAGAGTGCATAAAGCCTTTTGATACAAAGTAATTGCGACAACAATTGGTTGATAAAGTGTTTAAAATAGAAACTTAATTCATGGTACCATTATGATCCAGAAGTTTCCCACTAGAGATTGTGTACATCTGAGTGGCAAAGAAAAAGAGAATGTTACAAAGGAAATTACGTTTGTACCTCTGTTTTAATATGTCAAAGTTAACCACAATCTATTTTGGCAGTTAAGACTAGAACTGAGATATAAATAATAAAAAAAGGGGGGAGGGGCACATCATTGTTATGCGGGATATTATAATGCACGTTTAATGTGGTAAAGGTTGTAAGGAAACTCTCACAGAACAAATGTGTTTCCTATGTAGTTAACCATATGTTTGGTTTACTGTTAAAGTTGGTCTTAGCAAGTGATGAATGCTAAAGTAAAAGTAGTGTTATACTTTTGTTGGACTATTGGTTAATGAAACATTTGATTTTGTTAAGTACTGCTGTTTATATTAGAGTTTATTATGAACAGTACAATATACGACACAGAGATATTATCTCACTCTAATGACTTAGTGGCTGATGTTATTTGACTAAGTGATCTATCTCAGAAACTTTGTGGAATGGTTTTAACCTTTCTATACTCAACTACTGCAAGTAACCCTTTTTACCCATTCTCTTAAGCTAAGGACGAATGCATGGGGTAACTATTTGCAAGGGTTAAGGTGAATTGAATCCTGACTTCATTCCGATTGAAGTCAATCACAAGGGGCTAGGACTCCGTGATTTGCTGCAATCAATAGGTACGGGACATTAATCACTTGTTGGTATTTACAATTAGTATGCTATTGTAACTCTTGTTAAAGGTGGAGCCTCATTCAATTTGAACCCATTTGTGTTCTGCATTGCCCTCTGATTCATGTGATTACCATTAGATAAAGTTGTCAGCGTGTCATGTTGGCATCAAACCAACATGAAGCACAATATCACCTACCCCAAAAACACATTCATGAATGGGACATCAGGCACAACCGAGAATGTGTCCAAGTGAACAATCAGTGCTAGAATGATAAGGGATAATGCATGCTCAAAATGGGGATGTCGAACACAGCCAACAATGCATCCATGTGTGAACAATCGATGCATGAAGTATAATGCAGAAAGTAGTATTGCACTTCCTTGGTGTCTTCTCGCAGTCATGATGACTCCATTTGAGAGACTCCATAGGAGGAAGGTTCAGTCTACGCCAATGGTTCTTCTTGGGAAGATCAATTATGCTTCATGGCATGTGTACAAGGAACATTCACTCATGGATTAAGACCTTATTCCATTCTTATATGGACAAATTCTTGCTCCTATTGACCCAAGTCAATACGAAGACTGGGCCAACTCTTGTGACTATGTCTTTGATCACTTGTTAAATGTTTCATGGGATCTACACCACCATGTGGAGAACAAAGAGTGTCCCTCCACTATTTAAAGCACTCTTCAAAGTCTTTTTGGGGATACTACTGTGACCAAAATCACACCTCCGCTTCCTATTGTCTCTTCTGAGACTGTTGTACTCTCTCCTACTTTTATTTTTTGTGATGACAAATCCATGGTGGATAGTGTTCTTCCTTTTGTCGAGCCCCCACTACAGAACGAGATTCTGCTAGACCTTAGTTGTCTCATTGTAGATTCTACACTTGTTCTTGTGCAGATTGTTGCTCTTCCAAAGCCTTCATATACTTGCATTTTGGACGACTTTACTGATTTCAGTGAGAGTACATACATTGAGAGTATCGACAACTCATATGTTCCTGTGGACATTCATCTTGCAGATCTAAGTGCTTCATTTGCAAACTAGTATTCAATTTTGACGGTTATTGAGCCTTGCTCTCCTCTTCCCATGGACATTCTTTCAGTGAATGTTCCATGTCTATCTTCTTCTCTGGGTGTTCTCTCCCCTTCATTGTATGTTTCTTCTTTGCCATCTTCTACTGTTAGTCATGTGATACTTGATCAGACTTTGGCAAATTCGAGCATTATCAAGGAGACATTCAAGCATTTTCTAGAGATCTACATCATGATTCCTATTTGCATTCCACTTGAGTGGGAATTTGGAATTTTGACAGCTTGGGATTTCTTTCTTCTAAAAGGAAGAGACAACATTTGTTGCAGAGAGACCTACTACAACATTTGTCATGTGACATTCTGCACTTACCTTCTCTCTCTTCTTTGTAGAGGCACACATCCTTCATATTTTTGTAGGATACTGAAATCATTGCTATGTACTTGGGTACCTCATCAGTTCTCATTGTCAGGACCCAATTCCCTAGCCCACCTAAACTATGTTTAAGGGGGGTGTTGTTGTAGACTTTTGTCCTATGGATTTTGTCTACACAGTTCATTATGCTTGCTTAAGGTCTTAGAGACCATTTGGGTCATTTGGGAAGATTAGTCCCACATTCACTAGAATGTGGGGTTTAACTCTCTCTCCCACCTATATATGTACCTCTCTCCCTTTGTATTTATCATCCAGAGTTAATGAGGAATATCATCTTATGCTCTTTGTTTTTTGGTAATCTATCTCACCTGCTCTATAGCTCTCATATGTGCATTCAATCTTGTTGAGAGGTCTTGGAGAAATCCAACATAAAGTACATTTTATCAGTAATATTGGTTGCAATAAAGGCATACATGTCCTTGACTGTTCAAATGTTTTAGGTTGTGACATTATACACAATGTTTTGACAGTGAACAAAGAACATACAGGACAGGGTTGACCAGGTAATGAAAACAACACAACATAAAAATACCCTTTTTTGACCTATGATAAAAATCAATTTAGTAGGCAAAATATGATTTTATGACACTTCTCTAACCAAAAAAATAAAATGCAACCAAAAAAATTAGTGTTTTGGGGAAAAGTACACGTTTTGAGAAAAGTACACAATCTGAAATTACAATCGAAATTTGACTCTGAAATTATGAAGAATACAATCTGAAATTTTGGCAAAATTTTTGAATTGTTGAAGACGCTGAGATTCACATTGATTGCATAACCAATGACTAACCATCAATTGCTCGGTTACTCGCCGAGAAGACCACTAGGCAAAACTGCCAAAATGAAAAAACCGCAAATTTGTTTTAACTAGCAAGTACTTGCCGATTACTCACAAGTAACCACAAGTAATCAACGAGTACTCGCCAGCGACCTGTACGCTGGTAAAACGTAGGATACATAGGCAAAATGCAAAGAACCCATGGAAATGGATGCCAAATGCTAAGAAAATGTTGCAAAAATGTAGAAATTTGTCTTATAAATTGAAACACACCACCTCTCATTTCATTCACACAAGATTTGAAGCATTCAAGAGCGGATAGGAAGGAGAATTCAACAAAGCGATTTCTAGGTTAGTAAATTTTTTTTTTCCCAAGCATGTAGAGGAATTGTAAATTAATTTTAAACATGTTTGATAAATATTTTAAAATTTAATATTCAAAATTCATGCATTTCGTTCAAATTTAATGAATTCTGTTAAATTTTAGTGTTTAATATTTAAAATATTCAAATTCCATGCATTTCGTTCAAATTTAATGCATTCTATTAAATTTTAGTGTTTGGTATTTAAAATTTATGCATAATTTTTTATTTAAAATGTTTTTTAACCGTTATAATTTTCATTTATCATTATAATTTATTTATTGTTGTTTTTTTATCATTATAGTTTTCAATTTGTTCATTAAATCAAAATGTGTTTTAGTTTTTATTTAATAGTTTATCATTATAATTTATTTATCGTATTTTAATTTATGTTAAATATTTTTAATTTTTAATTTTCTAATATTGTTTTCAACAAATTTGTAGGTTATCCGTTGGCAAACAAAGGCATCTACTAGTGCATTGGAGTCAAATTCAGTCAATGGTAGCCAATCGGCTCTCCATAATGCTCACATCATTGCTTGAAAGTATGTCGTGCGGGTTGGAACATCCCAAATGATTTCAATTTGTTCGTTTTGCTCGAAGAGAATATCAGGAGGCATCAATCGCCTCAACTACCACCTTTCATGCATTCTTTCCCATTACGTCATGCCTTGTCCCAGTGTCACACAAGAGACAAAACAAGAGATGATTGTGGAACTTGCATTGCTGTACAAAAAGAAACTAGAGAGACCAAGAATGCAAGCAACCCTAACAATAGCCATTACTCCCACATTGGCAGAAAAAGAAGAGGTAGCTATGACAGAAATTGTGGATTCTACTTGTGGTCCACGCAAGTGTCATGACACATCATCGATTTCAAGTCAGATACACACATTTTATGTGCCTAGAAACACATCTGGGCATAACCTTTGTTGCAAGGTACAAAATGGAACAAGGAGGCGCATGCGAAAGTCGATAAAGCATGCACAAATTTTTGGTACTTCAACAACCTTCACTTCAACATGACAAGGAGCTCGTACTGTGAATATTTGGTGACAACATTGACAATTACAGGGAAAGAGTGCAAAGCACCCTCTCCAAGATACTTAAATGGGAAGTTGCTCCAGAATGCAGTTGAAGATGCAAAGGTAATTGTAGAAGATCAAAAGAGGTTGTAGCGTAACTTTAAATGCACCATTCTTTACGATGGATGAATGGATAGAAAGAACCGCACCATCATCAAATTTTTGACATCTTCAAATGATAAGCTAGTTTTTTTTAAATCCATTGATGCATCTAACAAGATAAAGAATACAGAAACTTTGAATTTAATGCTAGAGCGGGTTGTTTTAGAAGTGGGCATCAAAAATGTTGTCCAAATTTGTAATGTCCCCTAAATTGGGACAATGATGAAAAATAAGGGTTTCCAACAAAACCCTTAAACACTTCAAACAAAATGAATTCTGAGAATTTCAAATCAGCAAACCCTGGCTGATATATAGTTGCTCAAAACACTCCAAATAGAAACAAACTCTATGTGTCAATGGTGCACAATTAATTCCAAACTACTAAAGCATATATCCACTAAATTTTCACCTTAAATCCATATAATATGTCATACATAAACCCTAAAATTACTGCTGTAATAAATACTTATTTGTGTGTGAGAAAAGGTGGATGTACTTTGGAAAAATACCCTTGTAATATTCTAATTTTTTTCTCCTAAAGGTACAGCTGTGTTTTCTCTTGTTAATTCAACCTCAACCCCTTGCAAAACTCACCAAAAAAATATAATAAAATATAAAAATATTTCATAATGAAATATTTTCAATGTTAACCCTTCAAAGCTTCCAAAAACCTTTCAAAGCAAGTCATCCATGTGCAAAAATTTACTGTGTGACCCTTGGATTCACTCACCAGACAATGTCAAAGAACCCCAAAAATTATGCCAAAAATACACAAATAATTGTAAAATTATTTGTCCACTTTTTAGGGCCTAAAAACATCCTATGAACCTTAGAAAATATTCCACAAGTGAATCTCCCCACTCATAAATTAATGGCAGAATTTTTAGAATGAAACCTTAGTCTTCCCCTTTCAGACCCTTTAATAATTTGCCACAAAAATTAGAAAATAAAAGAACAATTTGTACCTTGCCACACGGAGTCTAAAAACTCTTTGAGATGCTCAATACTTCTTTCCAATTGGTTCACCCTACCTCAGAAAATAAAGGAGTAAAAATCATAATATTTCACTCACCCAAAATTCCTCTGAATATCCTCCAAAGCACTCCTAGGGCAAGTCGCCCAAGCTGGAAAAGTGGTATAAAATATTAGCAATATTTTATACATCGCAAAGCACTCCTAATTAACCTCAAACCCTTGAAATCTACTCTCCAATCAAGTCGATTTAGTTGAAAAATTCAATAAAATAATGTACAACCCTCTTTGACATCCAATGACCCCTCCAAGTGATTCGCCTAGCTCCCTAAACAAGTCGCCACCCTTTGGGAAGGTCTTCCGCAAAACGAACAAGCTCTCAAAATGATTTGCTCCTCTCCAAACCTGTGAAATTACCAAACACCTATTTTCAATAGAAGTTGCAATATTTCCTCAATGAAGGTGGTGTCTAAAAACACCTTTGTAAATCCACTTGCATGAACACATGCAATTTGAAGCTCACAACCCTTGAATACAGTTGCTCAAGTAGAAGGAATGGAGGTTTTCGTCCTCAAACCTATGACACTTCTTGAAGGTTTTCATCTTCAAGAGGTGGAAACCAAGCTTTACATGATTCAATTTTCAAAATCAATATTCAACATAATATTTTCAAAAGAGCCTCTCTTCTTTTTTATATTCTTCCTCCAATTGTAGTGCCCAAAATAAAGAGGGAGAGTTACTTTTATTTTTAATAAAAAGATATATAACAAGCTTCCTTATAAAAGCACTTTTAAAATAGCCTTTAAAAAGGCCCCAAAATTAGATAATAAAGTGTTTTATCAACATAACCTTGAAGCTTACTAATGTTCCCCTTTTTTGCCTTTAAATCCTTAGCCCTAAGGAACGCTCAAACTAAAGGTCTTCTCCCAAGGAGTAGCTCAAAAAGGGGGTCATTACAAAGTTATCACAAACAATGAAACATCATATGCGACAGCTAAAAGACTTCTCAATGAGAGACATCCATTACTCTTTTGAATCCCTTGTGTAGCCCATTGTCTTGACCTTCTTTTGAAGGACATAGGCAAACTTGATTAGGTGCGACCGATTATAAAAGAAGCTAGAGAAATAACAAAATATATACACAATCTGTAATGTCTCCCTTTTTGACATAACTTGCTTATGGACCCTTAGCTTGGTTTTGTTCCCACAAGACTAAGGGAAAAAAAGAAAAGAGAACTATGAAAAGGTTATTCTAAGAGCAAAAAGATGAAAAGTACTTAAGTATTCTAATTTTCAGTTGAGTTATACAAAAAATATTTTTGATCTAATTTTCAATTAAGTAGAGGACTTTTAAGGGTCATGAGAGCCTAAACCCTCTAAACAAAATTTTAAAAAACGTAAAGTTGCTTATGATTCAAAAGACACATCCTTCCAACTTGGGCGTCACCCTTTGGGGATGATTATAAAAAGCAATTGAGGATTCATTTGGAAAGGTATGCTAATTGAGAATATTGAATCATTGATTTAGTATGTCAAGCCTATTCATTACAATTTGAGGAAATAAACCTTCAAATGTGTTAAAGGTTTGGGAACAAAAAACCTTCATGCCTACTTTCAGAGCAACTCTATTCAAGGGCTGCAATTGTGCTTCAAATTTGCATGATTGCATGCAATTGGATCTACAAAGGTGTTTTTGGACACCACCTTCATTAAAGATTATTTCAAACCTTTTAAAGAGCTAGTTTCAAATAAACTGCAAGTCTTGGAGATTGGCAACTTACATTGGGAGGTTGTTAGCATGGTTTGAAGCCATACCCTCGGGTGGCAAGTTGATTTGGTCAAGTGGAAGACCCCCCTTGAGAGGGTTGCGCTACACGGAGACCCCTTTGAAGGTTTGAAGATTTATTGGTGAAATTCTCTCACTTGAGCAACTTGCCTGGAGCATCATAATAGGTCATTTGGTGATCAATTGGAGAGAAAATATTTTGATTTATTTTATAATTAATTATGGAGTGTGGCGAATTGATTTGGGCAAGGGATTAAGTCTTTTTGAACTAATTCGAGAAGGTAAAGTCATAATATTATTTTTGATTTATTTGAGGTAAATCACAAGGTTTTGGAGGGTTTCAAAGAGATAAGGTGAAGGTATTAAGTCTGTATTTTTAGCAATTATAATCAGAGATTGGGCGATTCACTTGAAGAGAAATTGCAAGGGTTTGGGGTGCTTATAGGCCTTAAATCATTAAGCAAATATTACTCTTAATATTTATAATATTTTTTAAATTTTTTCAGCTTGTTGGCTGAAAGTTTTGACTTCATTAATCACTTGAAGTTCACATTATTATGAAGTGATTTTATTTGATAATTTTTCAGCTTGCTTGTGAGGATTCACAATCTGATTTTCTCTTGTTTAGTGGCCATTTTGGGGGCCTAATTACATATTTCCTTGGCTGGGATTAATAATTGGTTTTACCTAATTTTGCAAACTATTTTCAAGAGGTTTTACAACTGGTGTGGTGAGTGAAAAGGCTTGGGATTGTTGGTTTTTTTGGTATATATTTCCAGCTAGTGTGAGCATCAGCCCCAGGTATTTATCACAATAGTTTGCATCAATTTTCATAGTGTATTTTAAGTATTTGGAGTGATTATATATCGTTGTAGTTGTGGATTAAGTTTTGCCCTAGTGGCACCTAGCAACTGGATTACATTGGGAAGTATTGTGGATTGGTTGATACCCCTAGAGTTGCTGGTCTACTTCTATTATTTTTAGATTTTGTCGATTGGGGTTTGTGTCCAATCTTGTATTTGCTCGCTTGTCTCTAACCATGGACATTACACAATCACCCTTGGGTTCTCAACTTGATGAAAGAGTACACCAAGGGAAAAGAGCTTGTTTGAGCAAGGGTCACCAAGTTTGCAATGAATTTTCTTACATTACAAAATATTTGCAGTTTATTGACTCTTTTGAAACAAATGTTTGTGTTTTAAACATGAGTGGAATCAGCATATTTAAAAAAAACCAATGGATTCAAGGTTGAGAAGACAGTTTTCAATGAAACCTTTGAAATGAGAAATAAAAATCATCAAGGTAACTTGAAATCACAATTTAAATTTCAAGTTGTTTCCTTTGTTTTCAATTTTTTAAACATAAAATATTTATTTATAAGTTTATAACACTAACTTTAATTTGTTTGTAACTTTGTAAGTGTCAGAGCCTTTGGTGAGGGTTTTGTGATTGGTAGATGAGGAGCAAAATCCAATGGGTTATAATTATGGGTCCACATATAGAGCCAAGAGTCCGTCCAAAACTATTATAAAGAGGATCATACCATATTTGATCCCATTTGAAAGTTGGTTCATCGAAGATAGAACAATCAACTCCACCAACCCATCTATGCAATAGGGTACTATCTAAACCCTAGGTTTTTTTACTCTGATGGCTTCACAGATGCTAGTAGAGGTTATGGAGGGTCTCTCAATATGCATTGAGAGTATGACACTTGACCTTGAGATAAAGGACCTCATTATTGTAGAGTTGCAGAACTACGAGCAAGAAAGGGAAGGCTCTTTTTTTTATCACTAGTTATTCGAGAGAGAGTCACTCGATCATCAAGTAATAGAAAATAAAATCTTTACTTGTACCTTGCCAGTTACATTTTACAATTATTAATTACTTACAAAGTTTTGATTATCTTGTTTGTAGGGTCATGGTGGGAAGATTAGGGTGGAAATACCCCATATCTTCAAAATCTAGCCCTCCACATTTTCTCTCAAACATGTAGTACTTTGTAATGTCTCCATTTTCACATCATTTATGAGCAGGTATTAAAAACCTTTAGTCTACTCCCCCATAGACTTAAAAGATTCCTTTTTAAGTTTTATTTTATTAATTAATTATAATTGTCCAAATAGTAATTTTAATCATTTGCTCATATAAGGCAATTATTAGTTGATTAATAGACTTTTTTATAAAAGTGGTTTTTACCACTAAGGTATTTAATTGAAATAATTATTGAATTATTGCTTAAAAGTAATTTTAATTACTATTTATTATTTAGGCAATTAGTTAATATTATTTTTGGTAAAAAAAATTTCGGCGTGTAAATGATCAAACGCAAAAAGGAGATATGCTAAAAGTCGACAAGGAGAGTTAAGAAAGAGAATTTGACCTTCCCAAGGTGGTTCACCCCCTTTGAAGGGTACAAATACATGGTCGAGTTCTCCTTTGAAGGATATGTTGAAAATTGATATTGATTCTTAATGCTTGAAGAAAACATTAGGATGTATGCCCAATAAGTGTTTGCAAGTTTTTGAAGCTGATTATTCGACAAAACGATGTCTTTTGATACCACCTTTGCAAAAGTGGAATTTGATTATTGCCTTAAAGTGAGACAACTTGCTTGATGACTTATTTGTGTCGATTTCAAGGCTAATTTGAGGTCAAATTGACCTAGTTTCATTGCTGAAATTTATTGATGATTATTGTTGAAGTGTGGCATTGAATTTCTATGTGATTGGGCAAGGTTTTCAAAGTCTTTTCAAATGGATAAATAAATAATAAATTATGATTTATTTATTTATTTATATTTTTTGGTAGATTTCATGAGGGTTTTGACTTCATAAATTGTGGATTTATGGCTACTATTTATTGATAAATTTTTCCAAGTGTGGCGACTTGAATTGAAGGGAGGGTTTGTTATTTGAAAGGGTTCAAAACCCTAGTTGAAAGGCAAATAATATTTATGATTATTATATGCAAATTTTGACCTAGAAAAACTAGGTTGGAAGAGGGTTTTGATCAGTTTGAAGGCCCAAAAAAAGCGTTGGATTTATGTGGCTATTTTTGATAAATTATTTATGATTTTTGGCAAGGGTTTGACAAATATTCGACTGTTGTTTTGTGTAAAATTAGTTATTTTACATCAAGGTTAAATATGATTTTCATCCACATATAAGGGATTAAAAATTATAAAATCTCTATTTTCAATTCGTGGCTTATTTTGGATAATTTTGAGGTGTTATTTGTTCAAGGTAGTTATTGAAAATTACCTATATATTAATTGCACATTGGTGCCTAGAGTTTTGAAGTATATCGCATGTTTTTTAGGTATATCTTTGAGCTACGGTTTGTTGATTTGGCTAATATCAGAATTCAAAATTTTGTGAATTTTAAGGGAACGCTCATTTTTGTTGAATTGTTTCATTTGGAGACATTACAGTGGTATTAGAGCACCGATCTTGTCTATCTGTGAGTTTTGGTTTGTTGGATGCAAGTAGGTAAAAAGATTTTGTATTATCAGAGAAAAGATAAGATTATGGAAGATCAAAAGCCTAAGGGGTTCTCTTCAAAGCAGGTGAAGTTTTTGCAAGAGTTGATCAAACAGAGCTAGACTGACCTTTAGCATACCTTGAGTATGCAAAAGTTAGCTTTGTTGAAGACCACACAAGAAGGCAAGAGCCATCACCATTCAAGAGAGGATAGTTCGAATGGCAATGAGAGGGTTTCTATTAACCCCCCTCATAGATTCTTCAAGGCCACTTTTTTGCAAAAGTAATCAGTTGTGGAGATGGAGGCACCAAGGGATGATTCTCTTGATATTTGTCAACAAGAGTATGCAACCCTAAGCCATGACACAAAAGCACTCTTGTCTTTTCGAAATTATTGTGAGATGAAAGATCCAAGCCAAGGGTTCCTAATATGCAGCCCCATAGAGACTTGCATAAAAGGTTGGATAAGATTTCTCTTCTTATTTTTGATGGTACTGATAAACTTTCTGTGAGATCATGGTTGCAAAAGTTGGAGACATTTATCACTTAATCCCATGTTTGAAAATGAGGCTCTCAAGTTTGTCACCTACATTTGGAGGGTATTGCTCATGAATGTTGGTTTCATAGCTTAATTACACAAGGCCACGAATCCATTACTACCTTGGAGGAGTTTGGTAAGAGGATCATAGAGAGATTTGACAAAAGAGATCCAGAGATACATTTTCGTGAGTTGGCACAACTCAAGCAAAATCATGATGTTGAAAGGTATGTTGATTTTCAAAAGGTTTTAGTTATGGTACCGGATGTTAGTGAAAGGAGGTTGGTTGTTTTGTTTGTTGAGTGTTTGACTGAGCCTTTAAGGGGTTTGGTTAAGGCTTTTAAACCTCTTTCTTTACAAGGTGTCATCACTAAGGCTTTGAATTTAGAATGTTCAACATATAGGGGCCATGAATGGCCAAGAAGGCAGCCAAGGGAAGCCACCTATTCGCTGCCCAAAAGGGCAAATATAGGGCAGCCAAGGTCTGATTTTAGTGGGCAGCCAAGGGCACAAAGTGGGCAGCTTAGGGCACCACCCAAAGAGCAATAAAAGAAGCCTTCTACACCATATGTGCCACTTCATAGATTGGTTCCCTATAGCAGCAATATGAAGGATGCTAGAGATGAGTTGAGAAGGAAAGGGTTGTGTTTCACTTGCAAGGATCCATGGACCAAAGGCCACCGTTGCATGGGCAAAGGACATGTCCACTACATTGAGGTAATTGAGGAAGATTCATATTTTGATATTGTTGATATTAATGATAAGCAAAATGAGAATGTTGTTGATGAGCATGTGCATGAGGACACACAAGACTTGGGTAGCACACTTGCTTCTCTTTTAAGAGATCCCAAGTATCATACTTTTAGGGTAAAAGGCACATTGAGGGGTCAAAGAGTGATTACATCGGTTGATAGTGGAGCCACACATATCTTCATTGATGGAGGCTTGGTTAAGAAGATGGCATTAAAAGCCATGGATTGCAAGGGTTTCAATGTGACTATGGTGGATGGATTCACCGTTTCTTGTTTCAAAAAGTTGCCACAACTCCCACTCACTCTTGGGAAACACAAGGTAATTGATGATTTTTATGTTGTTGACATTGGAGATATTGATATTGTTTTAGGTGTTCAATGGTTGCATTCCTTAAGTGAATTCACTCAAAATTGTAAAATTATAGAGATGAAATTCTTCAAAGAAGGCAAGGAAGTGGTCCTCAAGAGTCTAGCAAATGGTGCTCCACAAGAGGTGTCTATGAAGAGGATGGAAAGGGCCTTTAGAAGAGGTCAAATTGCTTGGACAGCAAGCTGTCTTATCACAGTAAATTCAGAAAAAAGAAAACAACAGCCCCTTCATGATAAGTTACAAGCTATTTTAGACAAGCATGTTCATGTCTTTGATGATTTGCCTTATGGTTTGCCATTGGATAGAGGTTTTGAGCATAATCTTGAGCTAGAAGTGGGTGCCAAACTGGTTATTTTCACTTTTTATCGTCTTCCAAGAGCTTTCAAGAAAGAGATTGAAAAAACCATCAAAGAGTTACTTGATATGGGACACATAAAGCCTAGCTCAAGTCCTTTTGCTTCTTCAATTGTTCTAGTGAAGAAAATGATGGTACTATGAAGATGTGCATTGATTACAGATTGTTGAATAAGAAGACCATCAAGAATAGGTATCCAATACCTAGAATTAATGAATTGATGGATGCGTTACATAGTGCCACCTATTTTTTCAAGATTGATTTAAGATCTAGTTGTCACCAAATCAAGGTAAAAAAGATGTTCATAAAACTAATTTTAGATGTCAGTTTGGACATTTTGAGTTTTTGGCTATGCCTTTTGGATTGACTAGTGCCCCAACTACTTTTCAATCATGTATGAACAATATGTTTGGCAAATATTTAAGGAAGTTTGTGCTAGTTTTCTTTGATGATATTCTTGTGTATAGGAAAACTTTGGAGTAGCACTTGAGGCACTTGGATTTGGTTTTGGGCACATTGGGGCAGCATTCTTTCTTTACAAAGAAATTCAAGTGTGAGTTTGGAATAACAGAGATTTTGTATTTGGGACATGTCATCAATGCACAAGGTGTGCAAGTGGATAAACAAAAAATTGCAACTACATTGGATTGGCTTATTCCCTCTACACTCACACAGTGGAGAGGTTTTTGTGGTCTTTGTAGTTATTACAGGAGATTTGTGAGGGGTTTTTGTTTCTCACAACTTGCTACCCCTTTGACTGATTTGACCAAGAAAGGGGCTTTCAAATGTTCCAAAACAGCCCAACTAACATTTGAAAAACTCAAGGAGGTTAATGTGTTTTTGCTCAGTTCTTACTAGTCCAGATTTCACTACTCCTTTTGTGGTTGAACGTGAAGTTTCAGGGGAAGGGATAGGGGCTGTCCTAATACAGAATAGACATCCTATTGCTTTTGAGAGTAGGAAACTCAAGGATTCAAAAAAAGCTTATTCAATCTATGACAAGGAGATGTTGGCAATTATGCATGTTTTGAGTAAGTTTAGACAATATTTGGTTTGTGGCAAATTCATTGTAAAATTGGATCACAATAGTTTGAGGTTATTCCTCAATCAAAAGGAATTGAATGGCAGAAAACAAAAGTGGGTAAGGTGCAATCTTATGATTTTGATATTGAATATGTGAAAGGTAAAAACAATGTGGTAGTGGATGCTCCATCAAGAAAGCCTTGCTTGAAATTGTTTGAGGGCAAGCAATTGCGGAGAGGACTGTAATGTCCCCATTTTCACATTATTTATAAGCAAGTATTGAAAACCTTTAGTCTACTCCCCCATAGACTAAAAGATTTTTTTTGTGGTTTTATTTAATTAATTAATTATAATTGCCTGAATACTAATTTTAATCATTTGTTCATATAAGGTAATTATTAGTTGATTAATAGAATAATTTATAAAATTGGTTTTTACCACTAAGGTATTTAATTGAAATAATTATTAAATTATTGCCTAAAAGTGATTTTAATTACTATTTATTATTTAAGAAATTATTTAATATTATTTTGGGTAAAAAAATAATGTTGACTTGAAAGTGATCAAAGCCAAAGATGGGATATACTAAAAGTCAGCAAGGAGAGTTAAGAAAGAGTATTTGGCCTTCCCAAGGTAGTTCGCCCCCCTTTGAAGGGACAAGTGCATGGCGGAGTTTTCCTTTTAAGGATATGTTGAAAATTGATATTGTTCTCCATGCTTAAAGAAAATATTGGGATGTATACCCGATAAGTGTTTGCAAGTTTTTGGCACTGATTAATCGATAAAATGGTGTCTTCTGACGCTACCTTTGCAAAAGTGGAATTCGATTATTGCCCTAAAGTGGGGCGACTTGCTTGGTGACTTGTTTGTGTGGGTTTCAAGGCTAATTTGAAGTCAAATTGACCTTGTTTCATTCATGTAATTTATTGATAATTATTGTTGAAATGCGGCGTTAACTTTTTATGTGATTGGACAAGGTTTGCCAGGTCTGCAAGGTCTTTTCAAATGGATAAATAAATAATAAATTATGATTTATTTATTTATATTTTTGAGCAGATTTCATGAGGGTTTTGACATCATAAATTGTGGATTTATGGCTAATATTTATTGAGGAATTTTTCCAAGTGTGAAAACTTGAATTGAAGTGAGGGTTTGTTGCTTGAAGGGGTTTAAAACTCTAGTTGAAGGGCAAATAATATTTTTAATTTTTATATGCAAAGTTTGATCTAGGGCGACTAGGTTGGAAGAGGGTTTTGATGACTTTGAAGGACCAAAAAGGGTGTTGGATTTATGTGGCTATTTTTGGTAAATTATTCATGATTATTGGCAAGGGTTTGACAAATATTCAATTTTTGTTTTATGTGTAAAATCAAATATTTTACAACAAGGTTAAATATGATTTTCATCCACATACATGGGGTAAAAAAGTATAAAATCTCTATTGTCAGTTTGTGGCTTATTTTGGGTAATTTTGAGGTGTTATTTGCTCAAGCTACTTGCAAAAAATTACCTATGTATTATTTGCACATTGGTGCCTAGGTTTTGGAAGTATATTGCATGTTTTTGAAGCACATCTTTGAGTTAGGATTTGTTGATTTGGCTAATTTCAGAATTCATAATTTTGTGGATTTTAGGAGAAACCTCTTTTTGGTTGAATTGTCCCATTTGGAGAGATTACACGCTTCTAGATGTGAGCGCAAATGACGTTTGTTTGATGCCATTCACACAGAAGCGCAACAAGTTGAGTCAACAATGCCTCAATGACTTGATTTTTATGCAATACAACCTTAAACTTCGCACAAAGAAGTTGGAGAACTCATCAGAAAAACCTATCGACCTAGATGAGATTGATCCCTACAATGATTGGATTGCACAAAAGGAGGCCCTCATGTTCACAGAGGACAAGATTGTTGATTTCAAGTGGCAAGCTACGGAGGGTGCAGCTATAGCAGAAGGAGGAGATTGGATTGGTTATCCTTGAAGATGAAGCAGAGGTAGAAATAGAGGTGAAGCCACAAGCGCAAGTGCAGCGTTCTAGATAGAGTGGGGCGGGGCAGTCGAGTGGGAGGACTAGAGTTTCTCAGCGTCCCTTAGTTTTCCAGAGAGCAAGGAAGAGAAAATTATAGATTCTTATAATTTGTACCTATAGATTTTTGTATAAAACTATAAGTATCATTGTAGTATGTTGTATTCACATGATTATGCAATTTTGTACTTTATTTGTATTCAAATCTAATAGAAAACCCTTTCTCAACATTTTACAGACTCATTTGATCTATTTTGCTTCTGCAATTTTTTTTAAAAATATGTTTTTTTTTGATAAATTTAAGTATTTTTTGTCTTTGTCAGTTATTCCTAGTTATTCAACCAACTCTATCGAATAACTATCAGTTACCCAAAATTGTCCCTCGGTGAGTACTCGTCGGTTACGCAAACTATGGCTAAGAATACTAAAATTTCTGAAAACTTAAATTACTTACATGGCCTGGTTGTTGGTCAATAGAAAAGCTTTTTTGCCTATGTGCCCTAGACGATTATTTTGTTTGCAGTTATTATTTTCGAAATGTGCCCTAAGCAATAGTTTTGCAAATGTTTTTTTGCAGTGTGTCGTAGGCAATTGTTTCGCAATTGTTCAATCCATAGTCCGCACTGTATCTTTGCCATTGTGTTCTCATTGCAAGCAACGACTTATGCAAGAAACAACTTCAAGCTTCTTTGTTGTTCGTGTTATAGTGTCTGAAGCTTGTTTTTCGCTCACGTGCCCTCATGTTCACTCGTGCCCTTGCATTTGCCCGTGCCCTTGCATTTGCCCATGTCCTTGTTCTTTGCCCACGAGTTTCTCTGCCACTATGAATCATGTGAATAGAGTCAGGTTCTAAAAGAAATCATTGCATTATGCCGTCCTCAAATCTTTCAAGATTTCAACCTCATGACTCTTCACAATCACAGTCTTTTGCGAATCTTGAATCTTTCATTCACTCTTTTTTCTGCCATGTCACGCCCTAACTTCGACATGTAATGTGATTGTATGTCTGCCACAACCTCTTCTTCTTCTCTACAGGTTGTACCCAACTAGGGTTTTATCAAATTCTTCACATTGATTGTTCGTACCCTCTCCTAGTGCTTCCTCGAACAATGGCTCTAATACCAATGTAAGCAAATCTAATTGCTAAAGGAATGAAGAGAAACTAGAAGGCACACTTACAACACCGTATGCATCCTTCATTTATTAATGCCATAAACAAGTTACACATGGTTGAGCTGGTTGACAGTTACATTGCTTAGAATTTAACTAATAGAAGATTAGTTAAGTCTCATTAACATATTAAACCAATATATTTAATATTTCTTTGGGCGCTCTAAGTAGGATTTTTTGGAGGGATGTTAAAGTTGACCAAAATATCTTATCGACACCATACATTTGCCTATAATTTCAGATACATTGGGATTGATGTTGGAATAGTAGGCTATTGAGTGTTTGCTCACCCCACACGTGATTGGGATTAAGTGTATAAATAAAGGGCTTTACCTCCCCTATATCAATTAATTTTGCCATCTTCATTCTTTCTGATTTCATTGAGAACATTGTGCCTTGGGGTTCCTTAGGGGAATCCACCCAATATCTTTGGTGTTCTCATGTATGATCTATTAAATGTATGGGCCTATCTATTCTTTGTCAATCATAGGATCTTGCATATTTAATTTAACCCAATCACAAAGAAGTCTTCTATGGTGGAAGGTAGTGAGGAATTCCATAAATGATTGCAGGAACAAGCCGAAACAAACATGGTACAAATGTTCATAACTACAAAACAAACACGACACAATTAAAATTAAAAGTTGGCTTCCAAATGAAGTTGCAATAGTGACCTCGTATTTTCAAATCAAGTACTGCAAACACAAGTCCTTGTGAAAATAAATCACCTTTTCAGTCATACCAAATTTGCATACTGTGCTCAGCCATTTATACCTACATGCCATACAATAGAACAAGGATTAGTATAGGCTTTTCAGTATTAAATCCTTAGTGAGAAACCCACCATAGTACTTATGGGAATTATTGGGATATCTCTAACTAATGTGACTATGGGTGTAGGATCTGGAGTAAACATTTTATCTCAAACAAGCCCACACTTTGGCTGCCAGTTTTGAGGTTGAAGGTGGCCAACCAATTCAGGGTTGAACCTTTGGGAGTCTGGCTGCTGCACAAAGAATAGAAATTAAAGATTTGTATATCATTGTCTTTATGGTTGTCTCCTTACGTTCTTGCAGTTAAAGTGATTTATATTTGAGGGAGTGATTATTTAACCTTCTAACAGCCTAGGATACATGTGAAAGTAGATTTGAAGATTGAAAATGTTAGCGAGGAACTAGCCAATTCACATTTTGATCAAGCATATAAATATTTTTGATGATGGGATCATGATTCCAACCATAGTAACAAGGGTCAACTGAACCTCAAAGTATTTTTGCCAAACTTCGAACTTCTTTCAAGGGTCAAACCTATCAAAACAAACTTGTCAATGTATGATCAACACATCAACCGTGACATCAACCCTTATTTTCATCCCATATATTTCGTTTTCCAATTTGTATAAATGAGATCTCGCATCTCCAGCTCATTATCATCCTGTGTGCTTTGAAAATCACGATGAACACACGCATCATTGTAGTAATAGTGCAAATGGTACAAATGCATTGGATCGGGATGTTGGCCTTGATTGTATTAAGGATCATGAATTGGTCATGTTGCATGATACGAGTTTTAAGAAATTTAAATTGTCGTTTTAGAGCCCAGAGGTCCTTGGGCCTGAACTATAGAGACTTGAGAGCTAACACCACATTGTAAATATAGTATGATAGTATGATAGCAACATCCAGAAAATTTTGCATTCATAGAATAAGTTCCCTTATGCACATTCAGATACATGAAGAGAAACATAGAGTTATAGCCAATATATTAAAATAATAAATCTGAGTAGAAATAAAGGTGAAAATATAGAGTACAAATAAAGGTTAACTTTGAAGGTAGATTTTTAGATCACGGCCTAGTGAGACATCAGGTTAGAATATGAGACTCCCTTAAAGGAAGCCCATAAGAGGATTGTTTTCCATTTACCTTATATGCTATTTTGTCATCCTTGGTTTTGACTTCGTGACAAAGCTTAGTAGTAAACTCGAACTCACCAATCCACCTGTACCGAGAGTACTCAAAATGACAAAATTACAAGCAGATGACGAGATAATAGCTTAGAATAAACATATTCAACATGTTTAAGGAAAATGAAAGGAAGAGATACACAATGAATGAAAGGTAAGCGCTGAGAGACAAGAAAAGCAAGCCAGAAACATTACAGTGGGTGAATGAAAGTTTAAATTCAAGGTGTAAAAATAAGGGAAGTGACAAATTAGATAGAATAGTGCAGAGATTAGATCTATTGAGGAGGACATCACACACATGAAAAAATGTGGTTAGGTAGAAGAAAAAAGCAATGAAAAGATGTCATATGACAAATAGAAATGAACAATGACAAATTATTTGAAATGGATGATGTAACAACTACGAACATTGTCTGGTGCAATGGACAGTGACTGAAGCAGGATTACACATTGATCATTAGGCTGTTAACTTCAAAAAGAGAATCATTAGAGATGTGCTCTTATAAGACTGGAAGAGGATGTGTTCTTACAAGATTGGAAGAGGATTTTTTAAATTGTTGGCATACTTCTTGGGATAGTTATGTTCAATAATAATTGATTTATATTATTTAACCATTCTATTTTTATTATTTAGGTAAATGACTAATCTATACCAATAGGATAATGGGACAACAACAAACCTTATGGTTTCAATGACAACGGACAGTTGTAGCAAGGGAAGAAAAGAACATATGAAAAATATCACTGCAATAATAAATTCACAAAACGCACATTTACATTTTAGGATAGTAGATGGTCATTAGTAAAAATCAAAACATTTAACATGCTAACAAAAAGATTCAATATAGAAGTCCAAAGCAAGGAAATTCTCATATTAAGAAAAGAGATAAAGACAAGGCCCATATCATTTCAAAGCCACATGGAAAACGAACCTTTCCAGCCACCATACTCTCTTGTCCTTTGAGCTTTATTTTTGCCGTTGTCAAATTCACAGCAGCATCATACTACCGACAATGAAAATAAGTTTTATTTTAATCTCAATATTTTAAATTCTAGAACATGTACAAAGTCACACAAAACATTATGTTAAACATACAAGTGGTACACACAAATTAGAATAGATTGTTCACCTGTAGAGGACCCTCAATGCATAAATTAGGCTGCAACTGTAGGGCAATATTTTTTGCATCTCTAACTTTTTCCACCAAGGGACCTACAACCAAGATCAGATGTACCAAAAGCTCAATATAGTAAGCATTTAAGAGTTTATGAACACAAGAATGCAATAGCATGGAATTTCACTAATTTCCCAAGTTTAAGGGCCCGTTCAAATTCAGTAAGTTAAAAAATGAATAGTACCCATTGAGGTACAGTAAATTTATAAATGAGTCACATAATTCAACCACCTAAATATAAATTAGTATAGAAACTATACTTTCAAAAAATATATATTATTAAACAACAAAATCACAACCCAATGTGTGGAGGCAAGTAAACATAAGTCATAAACATCAAAAATTATGTTAGTCAAAATTTTAAAGTTTAGAAGTAGATAAATAGATGAAAATGTGCATTTACAAATATTTTGCTATCTTTGAGTTTATGATAAAACATCTTTTATGACATAAAATCAACGTTTTAAACAGTCACTTGTAGGGTTATGAGCCTGAACTAACCAGCTTAATAAAAGACATTACAATCCTAAAAATATATTAAATAATATATATGCAAGCCTGACTTGTTAAATGATATGCACAAGGGAAATTAATCCATGAATGCAAAATTTTCTGGATGTTGGTCCTCTCTACCCCTAGTAGAGAACTTGTGATCAGGACCCTGTCACTAGCTTTTACTAGTAGAGCTTCAGTCTTGGACATTAGGGGAGCCTTGCTCCATCAAACCCCCTGAGATAAATCCTCTCCAAATGATGTATTCAGTTCCATCATGGGAATTAAACAATAATGAATAAAGTGTTCTCCCGTAGTTGCTAATGAGCATTAAGGATTTGGCCAACCAGGCTCTCATTTGTGAAAGTAGCTCAACCCGTCTTTGTTATATTTTTCTTGGAACCGTGTGTACCATTTGAGTCATTAATCTTGTACATATACTTTCGCTCTAGGATCTACAGCCCTTTGTGAACCCTCTTTTGTTTCTTTCTAGTCTTATACAACAATAAACATTGGTTGAACTATGAGCCCCATAGGCCAACCGCTAATACAATTTCTTTCCTTCTTTGATTCTAATAGACACAAACTTCAATAGATAAGAATCTCAGAAATTGTCTGGAACTAACTTAGTAAAGATATGACCAGATCTTTCCCGATCATTGTATTAATCACAAAAAACAAATTTGTAAAATTCTAAAAAGCTAAGAAAAAACTAACCCATTGTATTCCAATTCAAATGATGAAAAAGAAAAAAAACATAAATAGAATTTTACTCCCAAGTCACAAAAATTAGTTGAAACCAAATACCATCATTAGAGTCTCCAGTCGCATATGACAACATGGCAACCAATGGCTTGATGCCAAATGCCATTGCTGTTTCGGCAGATGCAACTGCTATTACAGCAAGCTCCTTACTTGTTGGTTCAACATTAACTGCACAGTCTGCAAAAACTTGCACTTTGTCCTTTAAGCAGATCAAGATCACACTTGATGCTATTAAACCTGACTCTGTCTGGCAACAGACCAAAAGACACATATTGTCACTTCTATTGAAATATAGAGACTTGAAAAATAGTTTCTGAGGAAGGAACAAAATGCTTAGCTCTTTTGAATGCCCACTCCACAAACAGATGGTTTTACACAGACTAATTACCCAGATGTAACTAATTCTAAATTCCACAATCCAAAGATCACACTTCTTGTATTTAATAAATAAATCATATCCAAATTGAAGTTTGAAGAAGAATACATTGGTCTACACAAATAAATTAGCTAGGGTACATCTTACCTTGATAATTTGTAATGCAGGACGGATAGTATCTGCAGTTGTATGTATAGCACCTGAAACCATGCCATCTGCATCTCCAGCAGCAACCATCAATGTACCAAAATACATTACATCTTTTGCAAGGTCGTATGCATTTTCCTTTGTAACACCCTGTACAATAGTGCACAATTGTTCAAAATACTCTTACATCTAATAATTATGTGCATAAAATTATAATTGTAGAAAACAAGAAAGCTATCTATAATAGCCAAAGTAATAAGGATTATAACAACAATGTTGCCTCTTCATTTCGATCTTCCTTGTTAGCAGTGAGAGCACCCAAGATTCTAGTAGATTTTTGTGCATTCTTAGAGAATTAAAGCAAATGTCAGAGAAATACCAGAGAGGTGCATTTTACAGAAGTAATGATGGGACCATTTTGCAGAGCAGAGGAGGACGACGACAAGGGAAGAAACATAATGGTATGAAATCGTCTCTTACTTTTTTATAGTTTTATCCAAGTCTATTGTTTTTACGTCTTCATCTCATCTGTCTAGGGTTTGGGTTTTAGAAGAAATAGACCAACGCAGGTTTTCTGTTGTAGAAGATATAGTTTTAATAACAAAGAAAGTGGGGTAAAGGGTATGTCTATGACTTTTGCTTCTACTCTAGAACTTCAATTAGTGATTATATGTTTTTCATGAAATAATTTAGTCATAGATTGAATAAATTTGGGGTTATTATTTGTGTTAGTCTTATTAAAATATCAGGTATAAATTAGGTCTATTATGGAATAGGTTTGTCGAATCTTACAACAATGGTGGGCAATCATGTCCCTGTGAGGTTTATTTAAGAAACCTATATTGTTCATGCACATTGCTACATACACAATAGTGCTTTCATCACAGACAGATACACCAGTGCTCTTTTAATAAAGAGGAAGTGGAGGTGTTCGTCGAAAAAACTCACATGCCTTTACATAATTTATAGCACTGTATAATTCAATTTTATATGATTTGATGTCACACGTGATGCTGTGCACATTATAACCTTTTTTTTCAATTTTTACTTTAATAGAGATTGACTAATTTGTTGGTTTAACTATTTCCGAAGATATCCAACACAAATTGAAGCTAAATTGAAGATGCTATTGAAAAATAGACATTGGTGTTCTAAGAACCTCTTTTCTCACATGTAGCCTTTGTATATGTAAAACACTAGTCAATTTTTGGCTTTTGGAAAGCTGCATGGGAGAGAAAGTAAATACTTAGTTTTCTTAAGTTGATTAATACAGCATAGACAGATAAACCGGTGCACCCAGCATAGACAACTTCATAAAAAAGGACAGTGGTGTTTTAAGAAATCAAGCTTCCTTTCTCTACAATGTGGACTTCTATGTAAAACAACTTCATGTTGTTTTTGACATTTGGAAGGCTACATAGGAGAGAAGGGAGATACTTTGTTTTCTTAAGTTGATTATGACAGTTGAATACTTTAATTCAAGCACATGTGCCAGGATCTACAAACAAGTGAGTGTAGAGCCTATTGCATCACTTATATGTTTAATGATTTTTTGTGTTCAGTTATTTGTGAAGATGGTGATCAGACCACTAATGTCTAAGCGCCATAAACTCTCCAAGCAGGTAAGCATTGACGCATGATCATTTTATTCACAATTTGTCTGCATATTTGTAGCCTCATTCATCCCTTTGCCACCTAGTTGCTTACCAAAGACCTCCTATATGTATACAAAATGACGTGACCTTTTAGGTTACAGGACATCTCGTATACAAATGACCTAGTATTGGCATGACATCTCATATAAAAATGATGTAGTTTTGGCATAGTCACTTTAATCTCCCTTTTGTACAAAGGGGTTATACTCAGCAATATTGTTATTTCAATAACTTTGAATAAAAATTATTTTATTTAATTATATATATTACCCCTTTTTGTACAAAGGCAGTATACTTTGCAATATTGTCTTATTTCAATGATATTAATTAAAATTAATTTATTTAATAATGTGTTTTCAATTGTTCTATTATGATTATTATTTTCGAACTATGTGCATATGACAACAACTACACCTAGATGACTGCCTCAACCTGCAATTTTGGGGACCATCAACCTTGCGCTCCATTTTCCTCCATACGATATTGAATTCTTTAATTTCTATATTTTTTGAATTGTCTTATTCAATTACCTAGGTTTATTTGATTCCTCATATGGTTACTCACCATGTGCACATGAAAGAACCAACACGTGCACAAGAACACAATAGGTATTTGCAGACAAAATCACCAATGCATATACAAATGAGTCTGTAATGTCCCCTTCTCAGGTTTAGTGTCGTTTGAGACTCTTAGCCTATTCTTTGGTTTCCTATTGGATAAGGGAAGGAGAAAAAAGGGAAACATGGGTCTTTCATTCAAGTTGCCAAAAAGTGAATACATTGGCAACTCATTTCTAATTTGAATTTTAATAAAGGGGACTTTCTATTTTGATGTAAGTCAGCCCTTAATTAGAAATTAGAATGGAATTTTTTTTTTAATATTTGAGTTTCCTTCCCACTTAGAGCGCCCCACTTGGGAGTTGGATTGGAGGGAAAAGGGTATAAAGGAAAGTGGAGAGGTATATTTTTGGGATCTATCCATCATCTATCAACCAATTCATTTGATGTTAAACATGTTTGCTTGCTCATTCAACTCTTGAGGATGGAAACCCTCATTGGCTTTTAGTATTCGAGGACAAAAACCCTCAAAACTCAAAATCTTATTCAGAGGTCACGATTGGGCATAAAATCTTCTTTTCAGGGTTATCTTGGAGATTGGCAAATCAGTTGGACAGCCCTAGGAGGTGGGCGAATCAGCTTGGACACCCCTTTGGAGGGGGGCGAATCAGCTTGGACACCCCTTTGGAGGGCGGCGAATTAGTTTGAGGGCTTTGAAAGTGAACGCAGCAGTTAAGGTTGTCATTTGGCTTGAGCGCAGTACTTGGGGGTCTCCTAGAGGGCAGCAACCTACCTAGTGAGGTCAAAACTCAGCTTGAGGATAGTTCGGTTGGTGGATTTCTGTGTTTTGTCATTCCTAGCCTCAGCTGTGATTTATCATAATTTTCAGGCCTGCAATTTATTCTAAAAAATCAGATTTGATGTGTCAATTGGAATATTGAAGTTCCTTATTTTTTATGTGGGTTTCTATGATCGTTGAGTTTATATTTATGCGAAAACAGCTCTTTTCAAAATTCTGAAATTTTGGTTTAGATTTCTGCAATTTCTTTAATTTGACACAAATAAGGATATTTCAGAGTCAGATTGAAGAAATTCATGAGCTGTTTGAAAACATGCTTCAAGAGCTTTATATCAAGGGATTGCAGTCAAATTTCTAATCAGTATTAAGGAGTGGTAACCAAAAATAAGTTTGACTTCTGAATCTAGGACTATTTGGCAGATTTGTTTCCAACAAATCATCTGAACTTGTAGAGGGTCATTCTCCTAGCACTAGTGTAATATCCTCAAATCATTGCCAACAGCAAATCGCAGCCAAGGAACTCGTTGCTAACAACAAATCAATGTCAACAGCGAATCACAGCTCTTCAAGGCAAATCGCAGCACCCACAAGAAATCCATATAGCATTCCAAAGACATCAACGCAGCACTCAAAGAAGAGATCGCTGGTCATGAGGAGATCGTTGGTCCATCTTCTGGGAGATTGCTGGTCATACGGAGATTGTTGGTCATAACCAGCAGGTCTGCAATGTAAAAGGAGCGCTACACCACCTACAAGGAGATCGCAACATTACAAGACAAAGCACATCAATATTTAGGCATTAATTAATTCATTTGTTATCAGCAGCCTTCATTTAAAAGAAGTGACACCACTTTTACAAGAGACACATCCCTTGGTGAGAGGTTATGAAGATATTTATTTCCAGCAATTGATGGAAGAGGGGAATCATAAAAAAATCATTCATGTATTAAACATTAAAACCTTGTACAAGCGTAATGCTTTACAATGACAATTAAGGACGAAAACCCTTAAATGTAAAATTGGGTGCAAGGACGAAAACCCTTGTCATCTCAACCCAAGGACGAAAACCCTTGTAGAATTATAATTTATTGTTCAAGATCCGAAAACTCTATATTAAATTCAATATAATTATTTACATTATTATTTAAATTATTGTTGTCAACCTGGAGCTGCGCCCTGATTCGAGGACGTGTGCGAAACGGCCAGTCCTCTATCCGGCTGAAACAATGGGATCTTCTCACGAGGGTGGGTGCCTTAATAGTGAGAAGAACCTCCAGAGAAGGCTGGTTCCTGTATGATGTATCAATGAAGATTCCTACTCTACGCTGCTGACTACCATGGAAAAGGGAGAAAGAAAACTTAAAGGGGAAATCCTACCTAAAAGGGGGTGATACACCAGAATTATGATCCTACTCAGCGTGGAACCTTGAACACTAAACGAACAAGAGAAAAGGAAGACCTTAGACTTCAAATTAATCACTTGTGCATAAATATTTCATGCAGAGGTTCGATCTAATAACTAAAACCTGAGGGAAAATGATGGAGAGAGGTCCGATACAAGACACTTTGCAGCCACCTAACATCCACTTACAATTTCAACAAAAAACAATAAAGAACACTTTAACATGACATGCACAAGAATAATATAGCAACTAGGTATGAAATAGAATTTGGGAAGGGAGAGAACTCTACCACTTATGCAAATTGCTGAAGAAGTACACACTATGCCAACGCTTGAAATTTGAAAGTACAGTCCTTCTTATTGATCGAAGAGGTTACACAACTCACCAATGGCAGAGTCTGGTCTAACCAAGAGAGATTGGATGATTTTTAATCAAGGCTAAAAGCCATTATATAGCAAATTACAAGAGGCCAAAGATAGGCATATAAACTTGAAGAGAAAGATTTACTTTTGTTAACTCCAAGCTTTACTTGGCCTTAAAATAAAATATATTTTCCTTTGTCCTTGCATAAAGCCTATTCATTTGATGAAGCGCACTTATCCTTGTTATGAACCGTCCACCTCCTTTTGCATGGAAATCTTCTAGTGGATGCGGCATTTGATTAATTAGTTAACTCCAAATATGGACTAGTCAACTCCAAATATGAACTCGGAACTCCAGTTTGAAGCCGGATTTAGTCCTTTGGATGCATGCGCTGAATGAAGACAAACATGTCTCTAATGATAAGTCAACTGAAACTTAGACCGTTTATTCGAAAATAGCTCCGATGTTCGAAAATAGCTCTAACGTTCGAAAATAGCTCCAACGTTTGCATGTATTTCATTCTAATTTTGATCGTGTCTATTTCTGGTAGGATTCCGTATTCGATTTTTTCGTCAGATTATCTATTTTCTGTTCCTTTTGCACAGTCGGCTTCCATTTATTTCGGATTTTCTGCTCTCTTTAGTTTCAACGGTTACTTCCTGCAAGAAAAAATTGACGGCCTGTAGGACATCACTGGAAACTGTCACATTTCCTTCGAAAATATTTTTGCGGGTTTATTCCTCTGTTATTTCCCTTTACTCTTATTGCTCGGGCCTTCTTCCAGGGCCTATTGCTATGTCGGCTTTTAGTATTGGTTGCTGAGTCATATTCTGGCGGTTTCTTTTGATGACATGTGTTGTCAAATTTCTTCGCTTTATTTCTTGCGGCCTTCTTCCGCGGTTTTGGCTAAGCTTCCGAATTCCTTCGGACTTTTTGTCCGAAGGTTTCGTAGAGCAAAGGCAAAGAAAGAACCTTCGGACTTTTTGTCCGAAGGAATTCGGAAGTGGCTCAAGACAAGTCAAACATATAAAGAAGACCCCGGACTTTTCAAAAAGGCAAAAGGAATTCCTTCGGACTAAAATGTCCGAAGGAATTCCTTCGGACTTTTTAGTCCGAAGGAATTCCTTCGGACAAAAAGTCCGAAGGATTCCTTTTGTCTTTCACTTTGCCTTTTTGAAAAGTCCGGGGTCTTCTTTATATGTTTGACTTGTCTTGAGCCACTTCCGAATTCCTTCGGACAAAAAGTCCGAAGGTTCTTTCTTTGCCTTTGCTCTACGAAACGCCCTTCGGGATTTCCAAGTGTCCTCCGGCAGCCAGTCCACGTGTCCTTCAGCAGCAGTCCAGGTGTCCTTCGCAGTCCAGGTGTCAATCCACGTGGCCTCCAGTAGTGCCCTTCGGAAAAATTGGAGGCAAACGGACTTTTTGCAATGGTCACTGATTTTTGTCTACTGCCTTCTTGCAACTTTTCCGAATTTCTTTTAAGTGCTTTACAAACTTGATTGATTCCGTAGAAAATTTGATTGAGCGAGTTCGTAGATTTTTCCTGACTGAGTGAGTAATTCCTTCGGACTAAAAAGTCCGAAGGAATTCCTTCGGACATTTTAGTCCGAAGGAATTCCTTCGGACAAAAAGTCCGAAGGATTCCTTTTGCCTTTTTGAAAAGTCCGGGGTCTTCTTTATATGTTTGACTTGTCTTGAGCCACTTCCGAATTCCTTCGGACAAAAAGTCCGAAGGTTCTTTCTTTGCCTTTGCTCTACGAAACGCCCTTCGGGATTTCCAAGTGTCCTCCGGCAGCCAGTCCACGTGTCCTTCAACAGCAGTCCAGGTGTCCTTCGCAGTCCAGGTGTCAATCCACGTGGCCTCCAGTAGTGCCCTTCGGAAAAATTGGAGGCAAACGGACTTTTTGCAATGGTCACTGATTTTTGTCTTCTGCCTTCTTGCAACTTTTCCGAATTTCTTTTAAGTGCTTTACAAACTTGATTGAGTCCGTAGAAAATTTGATTGAGCGAGTTCGTAGATTTTTCCTGACTGAGTGAGTCCGTAGATTTTTTTCACTGAGTGAGTCCTTAGAATCAGCGAAGGAAAACAATGAATTCTTCCATCCTTGGCTAGAGACGAGAACTTTCCAAATAGCAAGAAAAAATCTGACTCGTGGAAGATTTGTCAACATTCTGGCGACTCAGCTGGGAAGCATGCCTGCTATGCTTGAGGACCTAGGCCATGTATAGACTTTATTCGAATTTTTTGATGGTGAATCCGATTTTGGATCGAAAAAATCTGCTCTGATCATTGCTGTAATAACCTCCTTCAAAATAAGAAGGGAAACACACGAAAGCGAAAAACTAACTAAAAGCAAATGTGCAAACAAGCCCTTATTGAACAAAACTGAAGCAAACTACTGTGCTTGAACATCACTTAGAGGAAAGTAGAAACAACTAAAATAACCTAATTAACCATGATAAGGTACGATCCGCCTGGATCAAATGGAAAATTCTTGAACTCGCTCCTTTCGAGAGATGGTACAATTTGCAAGGCAGGATCTTTATTAGTCATAACCTTTGATGAGGCATTTGCCTTGTCGACTAACCGTATTAGCATCTTCTCAAATGGGCCATCAACAACAAACTAGTCACCAACAAAGACAAACTCACCAAGTATTTCCTGATTGTTCTCGGATTGCTTGTCATCTATCAACACGTCAAGCAATACTCCATCTATGCATGTCTTTTGAGTGACCACATCCTTCTTATTTACTGCTGCGAGTTCATCCAGCTCTTCATGGAGCTTTGAATATGCAACCCAATCTGTATTGGGATCTTGAATAGGTGATTCTTGATCAAGCTTATCATAAACATGCTCTTCAATAGCCAACATATCTGTACAAAGCTCTTCAATCTCTGGTAGAGGCTCAAGGCACAGCTGCCAATCATATTTTTGTTCCTCACTTTGATCTATTTGAACTGAATCAACTAAAATGCTATTTGGATCCTTCTCAATAGGAGATACCTGTAACTCATGTATGACTTCAATCTGTATCAGCTCCTCTTGAAGTTTCTCTATATCAAGATCAGTGTTCCCACTCTCAGCTATAACTGGATGCTCAATAGTATCAATGGGAAACTCTTCTTCAGGCACTTTTGAAGCATCCTCTATACATTCTGCAAGAACTTGTCCTGTAGCTGTAACCTCCTTCTCAATCCTTCAAAGGACAGGGTCTTCTTCTTCAAGGGTGATGGCGGGAGGGTGATAAAATTCATTTGTTGGAGAGGGAATATGAAGCATGGGAGGTCAATCATGATTAGATTTTGGAATCTTGAGGGAAAAGGAATTGTCTAGGGAGTTTTTGAGAGGAGGGAAAGAGAAATTCTTCAAGACGTCTGTATTTTGCTCCTTCCACTTGGCCATTACCTCATCAAAGTTTGAAACCTGCTTGTCTTTCTGGACAACCTGAGCTTGAGGGATGATTGGTGAGGAAAAGGGACTATAGGAAGGTTTAGTCTCATAAATAGTCACTTGAATAGGCTCTTGAATATGCTCTTGAATAGGCTTTTGACTCCAACTAGGAAGCTCCCTTGGCACACACTGGGCATGGTTAAGAATTTCATAAGAATAAGAAGCACAATAGCCTTTTGTAGACAATTGGTTTAACTTGATTTTCTGCCTTTCCCAAGCCTCTATCTTCTCCAATACAAGAATACATAGTCCATTTATCTCTTTTGGATCATTGGACACATTTCGAAATAGACCATTCACTTCCTCATACTGAGAGTTAGAACAAACATTTCTTGCATATGCCAGTATTCTGAGCTCTATTTCATTCATTTTTTCTTGAAGGCAATACAGCTCATATGCAACATCATAGCCATATGGGAAAGATGAAATCTGATCCTGAGACTGATATGGCTTACCAGGAAGGTAAGATTCATGCTTCTGATAAGGCTGATTATGAGAAACTTGATAAGGATCCACATAGCTTTGATAGTACTCTTGATAAGGCTGATTAGACTCATAAAGAGGCTCACAGGTATCATGACCAGGCTGGTATAATCCATCATTGGGCTGATAAGGAAACATAGCATAGGAATTCTCTCCATACATAGCCATCAAAATTCATTCACGAAAATTCAATAAAAATAGACTTACATGGAAGCTGTCCTGAACTATTAGAAGCAACTGCTTGAGCTTGGAGTCACCGAATACTTCTCAAAGAACACTGCTGTAACTGCAATTTCATTAAAACCAGGAAAAATGTGTCCCACCGGGCGTGCCAAAAACTGTTGTCAACCTTGAGCTGCACCCTGATTCGAGGATGTGCGTGAAACGGCCAGTCCTCTATCCGACTGAAACAATGGGATCTTCTCATGAGAGTGGGTGCCACAATAGTGAGAAGAACCTCCAGAGAAGGTTGGTTCTTGTATGATGTATCAATGAAGATTCCTACTCTACGCTGCTAACTACCATGGAAAAGGGAGAAAGAAAACTTAAAGGGGAAATCCTACCTAAAAGGGGGTGATACACCAGAATTATGATCCTACTCAGCGTGGAACCTTGAACACTGAATGAACAAGAGAGAAAGAAGACCTTAGACTTCAAATTAATCATATGTGCATAAGTATTTCATGCAGAAGTTCGATCTAATAACTAAAACCTGAGGGAAAACGATGGAGAGAGGTCCGATACAAGACACTTTGCAGCCACCTAACATCCACTTACAATTTCAACAAAAGACAATAAAGAACACTTTAACATCCCCTGCACAAGGATAATATAGCAACTAGGTATGAAACAGAATTTGGGAAGGGAGAGAACTCTACCACTTATGCAAATCGCTGAAGAAGTATACACTATGCCAACGCTTGAAATTTGAAAGTACAGTCCTTATTGATCGAAGAGGTTACACAACTCACCAATGGCAGAGTCTGGTCTAACCAAGAGAGATTGGATGATTTTTAATCAAGGCTAAAAGACATTATATAGCAAATTACAAGAGGCCAAAGATAGGCGTATAAACTTGAAGAGAAAGATTTACTTTTGTTAACTCCAAGCTTTACTTGGCCTTAAAATAAAATATATTTTTCTTTGTCCTTGCATAAAGCCTATTCGTTTGATGAAGCGCACTTATCCTTGTTATGAACCGTCCACCTCCTTTTGTATGGAAATATTCTAGTGGATGCGGCGTTTGATTAATTAGTCAACTCCAAATATGGACTAGTCAACTCCAAATATGAACTCGGAACTCCAGTTTGAAGCCGGATTTAGTCCTTCGGATGCATGCGCTGAATGAAGACAAACAGGTCTCTAATGATCAGTCAACTGAAACTTAGACCATTTATTCGAAAATAGCTCCGATGTTCGAAAATAGCTCTAACGTTCGAAAATAGCTCCAATGTTTGCATGTATTTCGTTCTAATTTTTATCATGTCTATTTCCGGCAGGATTCCGTATTCGATTTTTTCGTAGGATTATCTATTTTATGTTCCTTTTGCACAGTCGGTTTCCATTTATTTCGGATTTTCTGCTATCTCTTTAGTTTCAACAGTTACTTCTTGAAGGAAAAAATTGACGACCTACAGGGCGTCACCGAAAACTGTAACATTTCCTTCGGAAATATTTCTGCGAGTTTATTCCTCTGTTATTTCCCTTTACTCTTATTGCTCGGGCCTTCTTCCGCGCCCTGCTGCGATGCCGGCTTTTTGTATTGGTCGCTGAGTCATATTCTGGTGGTTTCTTTTGATGACATGTGTTGTCAAATTTCTTCGCTTTATTTCTTGCGGCCTTCTTCCGCGGTTTTGGCTAAGCTTCCGAATTCCTTCGGACAAAAAGTCCGAAGGATTCCTTTTGTCTTTGACTTTGCCTTTTTGAAAAGTCAGGGGTCTTCTTTATATGTTTGACTTGTCTTGAGCCACTTCCGAATTCCTTCGGACTTTTTATCTGAAGGAATTCCTTCAGACAAAAAGTCCGAAGGTTCTTTCTTTGCCTTTGCTCTACGAAATGCCCTTCGGGATTTCCAAGTGTCCTCCAGCAGCCAGTCCACGTGTCCTCCAGCAGCCAGTCCACGTGTCCTTCAGCAGCAGTCCATGTGTCCTTCGCAGTCCATGTGTCCTTCGTAGTCCATGTGTCCTTTGCAGTCCACGTGTCCTTCAACAGTCCACGTGGCCTCCAGCAGTGCCCTTCGGAAAAATTGAAGGCACCCGGACTTTTTGCAACGGTCATTGATTTTTGTCTTCTGCCTTCTTGCAACTTTTCCGAATTTCTTCTAAGTGCTTTACAAAATTGACTGAGTCCGTAGAAAATTTGACTGAGCGAGTTCGTAGATTTTTGCCTGAGTGAGTCCATAGATTTTTGCCTGACTGAGTGAGTCCGTAGAAACTACCTCTGAGTGAGTCTGTAGATACTGCTAAGTGAGTCCGTAGAAAATTTCCTGAGTGTGAGTCCGTAGATTTTTTTCACTGAGTGAGTCCTTAGAATCAGCAAAGGAAAACAATGAATTCTTCCATCCTTGGCTGGAGACAAGAACTTTCCAAATAGCAAGAAAAAATCTAACTCGTGGAAGATTTGTCAACAATTATATAATATATATTTTATTTATACGGAATTACAAGAAATCCAAATTCTTGTAAAATATTCCAATTTGGGATATTACAACTAGTGTCAGATTGAAGTAGTTTTGGTGCCACTAGAAATTACACTTCAAGAGCTTTCTAGAAAATGGCAGCAATCAAATTTTGGGCAGCCTTGAGGTAGGGATCGCAAACGTTATCATTCTCGAACAACCGAAATTTTGGTTTTTCAATTGTGACTTGGATAGGAAATATGAAAAACGTCACATATTTCAATCTAGAAAATTTTCAATCTCTCAATCTGATAGGAGCGGAGATCTATTGAATGATAGATGTCACAAAACCCTAGTTTTCGTTGATTGAAGCAAGCCCATATAAGCAAAAATTGCTTAATTTTGTTTTTTTTTTGTAGTTTTGAATTTGATCTATAACAATTGTCAGAGAGATATCTTTCTGTGAGAAGGAATAATTTAAGGCAATTTATTTAAAAAATCTCTAGCAGGTAATGATCCCTTCACCTGATCAGCAAAGGTAAAGGGCATTGTGAGTGGGGGATTTTGAAACAGCGACAACAAGAAGCTTTTAAGAGATCTCCAAACCACCAAAAAACAGGTTAAAAACACCATGAACCATACCCCATTTCATTCATCTACCAAGAATTTAGGCATATGCAGGCGCTACCCAAATCCACATCAAAGAACTAGCAAGAGTAGCACAGTGCAAGGAAAACTCAATAGCTCTGAATTGTTATCTCTGGGCCTAGTAGAACTAAACAATAGAGATGGCACGAATGGTGAGTCTATTTATAGGGATGGAGCCACCAAGGAAAATGTTAACCTAGTAGACAATAAAATGAAGCAATTCCAAGCATCATTGCACTAGATAAGTCACCAAATTCACATGATGATTTATCGGACATTAAAACATCCATAAAGGGAAGGAGAAAATGTTGTATATTGTAATGAGCTCACTAATACATTCATTGTTGAATGTGACACCTCAGACTCAAGCATCGGGGCAATCTTAATGTAATATCCCTTGTCCAATATGCCCTCAAGTTAATTAAATTCCCAAGGAATATCATCAAACATTTGTCATGTAACCCTCTTGCTTGCTGGTCTGAGTTTCAGTTTGTTTATACTTGCTTGGAATAATGTCAAACGAGATCTAAATGCGTGCAAATGTTTACTAAGATGTCTAAGCAAAGAACTAGAAATCAAATGCAATTCTTTTGGTCCCTTCAAATGCATATATAGGATCTAGACATGCAAAAAATTCAATTCAATTAACTGATTACAATGCAGATGGAATAGCCAAGACTCTTGGCTTTACAATTTCATGAGTTCCTAATTTCTAAGTACAATGGCTACCACTAAAACTACAATTTCATGAGTTCCTAAGTTCTAAGTACAATGGCTACCACTAAAACTATCTTTAATATGACTTAGAATTGGATGTAAAACTATGCAAAAAACCTGGAAAAGAAGCGCCTAGGGCTAGAGATGATGTAGCAACAAAAACAGTCCCAAAATATTCTTCCTCCTGGCCAAACCAATGCCTACTCCAACCGCCCCTGCTCTGATATAAAATGCCAAACTAAAATAATGTGCAACTTGTTGTCTCCCCTCAAGCCTCAAACATTATTGCCAAGTCCCAATGAAAGATTCCAAGCCAAATTTTTTTGAACTTTCAATTACAATCAGCAGAGCAATACACAGTCGTTAGGATTAGCCTTAGACCAAACGATAATTGAAGCAACTCTATAACCAGAATGTACACCAGGATTCTGAGAGGCCAAGGTGTGAGCATTGGTCAGAGTATCTGAATGCAAAAACAGAGCTGGAAGGAACTCTAACCAAGAATGGCGCCGATGATGGCGAGCATATGGTCAGAGGATCTTCTACTACTACAAGCACTGAAAGAAACTCAACACCAAGTATGTGCTACCCAGTTCAGTTTGGAGTGAGGCGACCATATGGTGGAATACTAAGAATTACAATGCTTTAAAGAAAATCAACACCAAGTATGTGCTACCCAATCCAGTAATGGAGTGAGGCGACCATTTAACGGAGCGCTACAAAGCACTGAAATAAACAAGAATTGCTGAAATACTCAACGTCAAGAATGTGCTTTCCAAACCGAAAGGGAGTGGGAGCTACCATATGACGGAGATGCAAAGTATTACAATGCAGTTTCAGAATATAAGATCAGCATTACAAATCATGATTAAGCAAGATTAAGAATTACTGTCAGTACTACTGCTAACTTACAATATGATCAAGAATTAACCTACCAAGAGCATAGCATTAGAACCATGCAAAGAGCATTTTCCTTGCTTAATGGAAATGCCGAAACCGATTTCTTCTCTCAAAACACTGATTCAAGATTCTGGTCTGTCCAATTTTGCACTTTTAAATGTAAACCCAACACCCTGAAATCACACTAAAATGGACATCTCTCACACAACTCATCTAAAAGACATGAAACAAAGCACAAAAGACCCTAATGATGAAGGCGCCCAAGATTGGAACACAAAACAGACCCAAAAGTTCCTATATAATTTTTGCACGGATCCCAATGTCCACACAGCAAGTACAATCCAGCAAGAGGGGCGATTTGCTTTTAAAAATCACAGCAGTCATCAAAAATTCCACAATTTACAGAAAAGGGGCGCCCATTACCAACAAAGAGGATTAGCCAATACCCACAATGAAATTTTTTGTCTTTTTTTATTTACGAACAAAACACAGCCTGCTGTAATGAATATGAAAACCCTGAATTTCTCATGAACTGATCAATAAAACACACACTGAATACAATGCACAAATCTTGCATACAAAACAATCAAACTACACTATCTCACCACTAGTCGCTATCTTTCAAGCGAGAAGCAATGCCAAGCTAGGAGGCTTTCATTCCTCGAAGCAATCCGAAGTCAAATCGGCAGCATAACATTCATGTAGTTCAAGATGATCCAAGTGAAGACCAAAGGCTTCCTTTTATAATTTCCGTTTGACCCTTCTAGAAACCCTATCCTCCAATAGGTGGCGTCCAACTTAAGCTTGGATTAAATATTCAATAAGAATTATAATTAATTCTTTTAATGAGGCACCCACCCCATAAAGAACATCTTTTTAAAACAACTTAAAGTTGTTAAACCTAGCCACCAAGGTCCAATTTAAATAATAATAATATATACTTTGCGGACTTTAAAATGGAAGCCAAGATGATGTCAGAAATCGAAGATCTATAGCTCGTTGGAAAGGTCTTGACGAGATGAATCCAACCCCATTTTCAAAATTCTGATCCAACACCGAACCTGAACTTACTAAAAATAGAAAGTCCCTGAAAGTGCTCTGTGTGCCAAGTAAAACATATCACCGCAAAGCTTTCAGAAAACCCAGAAGGAATCCGCAATCCAAGTTCAACATTTCCCAGTGCAAGCTCCGCAAAAAGACAAAAACGTCTTCCAAGAAGTTTGGAAACCCTGATTCGAGCTTCTACTTAACCTACGAGTTCCCAAAAATAGGCTAAATCCAAAAAAAGAGTGTAGGGCTAAATTGGGGACATTACACCCAAGGAGTGGAGCGCTCAAGCTAGAAAGAGGAATCAATGCCAACCTTGGCCTCCATGAGTGAAATCGTGATCTCCAATGGTGTCTCTATATGATTGTAACTTCTGATCAAACCTCTGCAAATGTATATCAAACTTCTAATGTACTTCTAATATGCCTTCTATGCTACCAAATGATGCAATGGCGATGCCACCAATGAACTCCTAACAAAATATGCAAATCGTCCTCAGCAAGTCTAGCCTATGACCACCAAATGAAGCACAATGAAGAGACTGAATTATCTCCTCTAATAGCTGCAACCCTTTGGAAGATATTTCACCATCTTAGTTATGCAAATCAATGGGAGTTTCTATTCCCAATAACCAATGTAGAAATCTGCAGAAACCCTTGGCTCCACCAATGAACATATCAAGCAAATGTCAAATACTGGATCATTAGAAGCTTAACTTGAAATTCTTTTATACTTTTTCTCCACTCCTTCAAGAAGCTTCTAGAAATAATATTATTTCACTTAAGTGACTTTTATGGTTTAATATTTTATTTAAGTCACTTTAATTAAATTAATTAAATATAAAGTCACCCTTTTAATTTTTTATTTATTTGATAACTTTATAAGAAATTAATTTAATTAATTTCTCCTTATTTCTCAACTTAGCCTTCGGAGACTAAAGGCCAAGAACCTTCTGATACAGCTAGAAAAATGGAGACATTACAGTCCACCCCTCCTGAAATTGCTTGTCCTCAAGCAATTCAATCACTCCACCTAGATCCACAAGTAGAACTGCATAATGTCCCTGTTATCTCCAAACAACTCCTGTAACACCATCACAACCGACTGATCTTGCCAAACCAAATCAATCTCGCCAACAAGTACCACAGAAGTATGCAACTCAAAAGACTGACAAGATTTGTTTCCAATCTCCACATAAGGCAAGCTATTAGGCAAACTATCTAACACATGCACTTCTGAACTGTGCCTCCAAAATACATCATGCACACGAGGATCAAGTGTAAAATCATATGCACTCCTCACTATGTACTCCTCATGAAACTCTTCTACAAGCCCTGTCTAAAAATCCGATGCACTGGAAGAGTCCCAAATGCTACAATCAACGATCAACTCAAGACTAGAATCAAGAGAGTGACCATCATCTAACTCAAAAAGTGGGTTGTCAAATGTCCATGTAGCATCTGTCTCGAACAAAGGATTGTGAATCATCTCATGCTCCATCTGTACCAACTCATCTTTCTCCCCGTCCATCCCCTCGCAAAGGGTGATAGCATGCAAACTCCCATCTATAATTCCCCCCAACATATATGTCCTGTTATTCCATTCAAATTTTATTTCCATCTTTGGTATGTTGAGAGTAAACTCTTCAAGGTCCTGAAGCCATCTCATGCCCAACACTAAGTTCATCTCTCCTAAATTGATCACATAGTTTTGGATCACCTCCCGTGATCCTTCTTCAGGAGAAAGACATGATCATGGGAGGTGATCCGAAACATCAAGGTCAAAATTCTTCACACAGTTTTTCCAAAAGCAAATTTCAACAACTAATTGTTTTGGCATACCTTTTTGTGGTTCCCATGCATGGACCAAACCTTTTTGATACTAAATGCTTTGTTGTTGTAGCGGCTGATCTGTGGCTTGATGTTGAGATATTTGACCCTTTTGTGACTTGTTAACTATTATGAACTCCAAATTTTTGTCAAATAGTTCATGCCTCTCTGCATTGGAGCATAACAAGGTTTTACTAATCTAAAGAGGTGTTTTGTGGATACCCCTAGAAATTACTGGAACATATTTTACAATTTTGCATTCAACAAGCGATATTTGTTCCTCCTTGACTTCATTAAGACAAACTTTTTGCTGGTAGTCAATTTTAAAAGTCAATGAAATATATTTTTTCTGATAAAAGATACTTCCCTTCAACTTCCATGTGGCATTCATTTTGTTCCTCAATAGGGTTTTGAGGTTTGAACCTTGACTCTCTCTTCCCTTTATCTGACCACACTTTGTCATAGTGCCCTTTTCCATTCCGTGACTCCATCATCTCCATAAAGTCTATAAAAGAGATTTCTATTCAGATCTTTGTTGGAAGAATTTTATATGAATCAAAATTGGCCATAATATCCTTATGTAATGACCCCATGGTTCATAGGCTGGCAAAAAAATGGCTCTAATACCACTAAAATATCCCCTTTTATAATAAATTATGAATTATAATTTTTATTTAATGTTCCTAAAAATTCAGTCAAACCCCCATACAATATATGCAATAGAATACTAATAGCTCACAAAGGTACTCTCTATTTCAGTCAATTGAAAAGTGTAGCAACATAAAAAAAAATACTGATAATGCATAAAAATCCTTCAAACCCTAGGTGAAATGGCTCAGCACAATACAACAGCCCTAAAATGCTACAATGTTGTTCAGGGCAATAGAAAACAGGGATAGTATGGATGTACAAATTTGTATTTTTTTTGCAACCCCTAAAAACTGCAATCTTATTTTTGCAGGGACAACAAAACTAGGGCAAAAGGGGATGACACCCAGCTAGGGCAAACCCTATGAAATTGATTCTAGAATTTTTTCTTGACCCAACAACTTCTCAACCTCTAAAAGTAAATGGCGTAATGCCCCCAAGTTGAGACAATGATGAAAAAAGAGGGTTTTCCAACAAACCCTTAGACAACTCCAAACAAAACTGAATTCTGAAAATTTAAATCAACAAACCCTAGCTGATTTAAGATGCTCGAAAACACCACAAATAGAAAGAAACCCTAAGCGTCGATGTTGCACAACACTAATGTGGTATATTTCTACTAAATTTTCACCTTTGATCCATATGATATGTCATACATAAACCTTGATTAAGTTGTTGTAATAAATACCTTCTTTGGTGAAAGATGTGATGTACTGTTGGAAAGTACCCTTGCAATATTTTTAATTTTTCTTCTGAAAGTACAGCTGCATTTTTCCTTGCCAAATCAACCTTCAATCCCTTCCAAAATTCACCAATAATAATAAAAATATTTCAGAATGAAATATTTCCAAGTTAGCCCTTCCAATGGCCTTCAAAACCCTTCAATGCAAGTCGCAAATGTGCATTGTATGAATTAAATCAGAATTTTACCCTTCGATTCACTCTCAAGATGATGTCAAAGCCCCTGAAAAATATGCCAAAAATATACAAATAATTATAATATTATCTGTCCACTGTTTAGATTTTAAAGGCAGCCTACAACCCTCAGAAAAAACTCCACGAGTGAATCGCCCCTCATAAAATAACAGCAGAATTTTTAAAATGAAACCCTAGTCTTTCCCTTTCAATTTATTTCAAATCCTTATGATAAATTGCCACAAAAATAAAAAATAGTATAGCAATTTGTACCTTGTCAAACGAAGCCTAAAAACCCTCCGAAGATGTTCAATTCTCTTTCCAACTGACTCACCCTAACTCAAAAAATATAAGAAATAAAATCAGATTATTTTACTCACCAAAATCCCTCTAAATAGCCTCCAAAGGACTCCTAGGGAAAGTCGTCCAAGCTGGAAAATTAGTATAAAATATTGGCAATATTTTATACTCTGCAAAATACTCCCAATCAGTGTCAAGTCCTCAAATCTGCTCTCCGATCAAGTCACCCTAGCTAGAGAATTCAATAAAATAATATGTAACCTTTTTTGGCTCCAACGACCCCTCCAAGTGGCTCGCCCAACTCCTCAGGCAAGTTGCCACACCTTGGGATGATCTTCCGTACAACAAACAAGCTCTCAAGATAATTCGCTCTTCTCCAAAACCTATGAAATTATCAAAAACCAGCTTTTGATAGGGTTTGCAATATTTCCTAAATGAAGGTGGTGTCCAAAAACACCTTTGTAAATCCACTTGCATGTACACATGCAATTTTGAAGCTCACAACTCTTGAATAGAGTTGCCCAAGTGTAATGTCCCTTTTCTAACCTTCATAGCATAATGTTGTCGTTAGCCTATTTCCCTATGGTCCCGTAGGCTAACCAGGGCATTAAAGGGACTTAGAGGCCATTTGGCTTAGACAGTTTCAGTTGCATATTTTTTTGAGAGGTTTTGAAGCAGTTTTGGGCATACTTACTATTTATAGTAAGTCGTGATGGACATGGCTAGATATCTAGGGGCAGTGACATGTCATGGTAATTGTTTAAAATCGACGGGAAGATTTATTTATCATTGATATGATTTATTGGGCACTAATGAAGTTATTTTATAAAGTTAAATTTAAATATTTAACTTTATTAATGCATATTCTATAATTTGTGAGAATTATTTAAATAAAAGAATCACCTTTATTTTATAATACATCATATACATAAGTTACATAAAGGGAGTTATGTTTTATCCCACATTGACAAAACGAAAGAATGGACTCTTGTGAGAACTCTATAAAAGAAATAGAAGAGCTTCCATTTAGGGAGTTTTGGATGAGATTAATGTTATGCTATTGGATTTCCTGGAAATCTGAGTTTCGAGCTTGGAGGACGAAATCCCTCTTTGCTAGCATTCTCTTCGTTGTTGAAAGACACAGTCAAGAGGATTGATGGTGTTTTCATTTAGAAAACACATTGCACTTATTGGATTTACAATAAAGAAGGGCAGAATGATTTGCTACAGGAGTCGTGAATAGTGTTTTGCTACAGTGCACGTGAATAGTGTTTTGCTGCACTACGCGTGAATAGTATTTTTGCTATAATGCACATGAATAGTGATTTTGCTACAGTAACCCATGAATAGTGCTGCTATAGTGCGCGAACAGTGTTTGCATAAAGTACTTGTTTATTCTTGCTGATTAGGGGTCTGGAACGCTGCCATTTCATCTGTAGATCACTACAGCACTAATTTCTAAGTTTCTTCTATCAAATTTTCATATCTAAGCATTTTAATTTTTGAATACAAATTTGAATATTTGTCGCAGCCCATAAGGCAATTGTATGTGCACATTTATATTGCAAATTAGTGTTTAACAGCAAATAAAGAGTTTCAAGTTTTGCATGTATAGTTGTATGTTTGTCAAGTGTTTAACAAAATGCCATGTTGATCATTAAGCAATTTAATTGATATGACATAGTGGTTCGCAAGTTTCTTTCATTGGAAAAATAGAGGTGGTTATCACACCAAGTAGAAGGAATGGAGGTTTTTGTTCCCAAACCTTTGACACTTCTTGAAGGTTTTCGTTCTTAAGAGGTGGAAATCAAGTTTGACATACTTGATCTAAATTTTTAAATCAATGTTCAACATAAACCTCCACAAGATTTCTGTTTTTGCTTTTATAAACCTCCACAAGATTTCATTATGAATAATGATTTCCCCTTTGCCTTTTTGTGAAACTCACTTTTCTAATTTCACCCTAACCCTAAAGTAATTAGAATTACTTTTCAATTAAACATTCATTTTTTCTTCTCATAACAATAATTACTTTTTGGCCATGTAATTAATTAATGCTTTTTGGCCCCACTTTATAATAGTGAATAAGTGTCATTTTCATGTTTTTAAATAAAATGACGTTGACAACTTAAAACATTATTGTTAAATTATTTCCCTTTTTCCACCCATTTTGCCTATGGAAAATAACAGATAGGCTAAGGGTCTCTTAATTTTATTTAATTCAAAAAAGCGGACATTACATGCGGCCTATAAGTTGGTGTTGACATCTCCATCACAGATTTTCCAGTTGTTTTATCTTTCTTAAAGAATGTTGTTTGGAAGCACATTCCAGTCCAGACAGTAATAACTGAGTTGGATGAAGAACACAAGCTTTTGTTGAAGCTAGAGGCAATTTTGGACTAACATGTCAAGCAATTGAGGAACCGAGCTATCACTGAATACTTGATCAATGAAAGAATTTGCTTTGAGTGTTAGGGACAATGCTTCTTTGAAGGGAGAGGGCATAACACTGAATACTTGATCAATGAAAGAATTTGCTTTGAGTGTTAGGGACAATGCTTCTTTGAAGGGAGAGGGCATGTTATGCCCTCATCATTTTTAGTGATAACTCATTGCATTAGCGGTTAGAGCACAACCGACTAATGGCACACATGTTAATCTCTTAGATAATTATAAATCCTTCTAGGCCTACTAATTGGACTCTGGGATACTCCCATCCTAATTGTGTCTATAAATAGAATGTGTTCTAATTGTGGGATAATTAAGTGGTGTAATTCTTTTTTGTCTTTATGGATATTAGCAATCGGAGGTTCTCCCCTCAAAGCAGCACAACATTTTCTACCACGGTATTTTAATATGTTGGCATTTGGTAGCCAATTGTGGATTTTTTTTGTAGTGTCCCCAAATCGGGACAAATCTAAAAATAAGGTTTTTCAAGTAAACCCTAGCAACCTGAAATTATATAACAGTTTGAATTTTACAGCAAACCCTAACTGCAATAAACCTCACAAAAATGTTGTAATTAATGATGCAAACCCTAGCAAAGTTTATTGAACATTTCAATGTTATTTAAGGCATCAAATTAATATGTTACCCTTCCAAAATATATTGGAAATTACCAAATAATACAGCCAATGATATCCACTTGAAAATCAGATTTTTCCTTCAATTAAATAGCTAGAAAATAACATAAAAATACCAGGAATTTAACTGTGAATTCAGCTATCCAAAGAGGCCAATTTTAACCTTACAAAATGTATGAATTAATTTCTAGGTATGGCATTGCCTTTGTGGCCAATAGCAACCCTTAAACCATATTTCACATACTCGTACTCGGAGAGTACTCACCCTGCTCCTAAAAAGTTTACTTGGCCATTATTCGACAACCACTTGCCGATATTAAAAAAATACTTAAATTAAAAAAAACATAAATTTTATAGAAATTATAGTTGCAAAATGTATCAAATGAGTCTGTAAAATGTTGGGGAAGTGTTTTATATTAAATTTGAATACAAGTATAAAATCGCATAATCATGATTCATGCGAATACAATAGTGACACTATAAAGTTTCAACAACAAATTGATATAGTGATACTTATACAAGAATCTACAAGTACAAATTACAAGAATCTATAATATTCTCTTCAATGCTCTCTGGAAAACTAAGGGAGACTAAGAGAGTCCAGTCCCCTCCCACTCAATTGCCCTTCCTTGCTCTACCTAGAATGTCGCGTCTGTGGCTCCACCCTAGAACCAAATGGTAGTGACTCATTTGCCTCATGTTCGACAACATCTACAAGGATGTCATCCAATCCAATATCTCTTGATTCTACTAATACATAAGGAAGTCTTTTAGTTGTTTCTTGAATGCAAGATGTCTATCATACCTACATCCCTTCATGCATCCTTCATACCTCCTATGATGTCTCCCTCAAATCTTAAAATCCTGAAATCTGACTAAGTTTGAAATATGATAGGATACTCTAAAATCTAGAATTTGCATTGTAGCTCCTAGAGGTCTGAAAACACTCTCAAACACCCTGAAAGTATATATATATATATAAAATATAACTTAAAGTAGAAGAAACTTTAGAGGTCCATATATATCTAAATGTAAACTTCTACTTAAATGTTTATTTTATATATATATGTATATATATATATATATATATATATATATATATATATTGTGGGGGCATGCATGTTTGAAAATGACAAAAAACTACATTTTTCCCACATTTTTCGTGCATTCTAACCACACTTGCGAGTATTTGCACAATACTCATCCAACACTCGCGAGTACTCGACGAGTATTGTGCCAATACTCGTTGAGACCTGAGTATTCAAAACCCTGCGATTTCGAGTGGCGATTAATGGGTTTGGGGAAGTTTGGCGATTACTCGCCCACTCGACCAGTAATTGGTGAGTATGCAAACTATGCATCAAATTGCCCCAAAAACACTGCCAAACCAAGTTGCCCAACCCTAGTGAAGGGTTGTTGAGCTTATCAAACCAATTGTCGTCCTTAAGGGTCTTCAAACCCTAGATTGTTGCCCACCTTATCCTCAGACCTAGATGCCACACCTAGAATAATTTGTTCCCCTAAAAATGATGTTTATTCTGCAATTTCAAACCAATGATGCTCCTTGCAACCCCTGAATGAGGATGCCCTAGTTGAACATAAGAGATATGATACTTCAGCATCCAGTTTTACAGTTGCTTGGGGACAAGCAATCCCAAAAAGGGAGGACTATAATGTCCTCTCTTTCCTAAGAGATCACTCAACTATTCAAGATTGGCCTATTACTGCATTCCCGTAGGCTAATGGAGATGGTGAGGGAATGGCTTGCGATAAAAACTTGGGTTAAGTCACTTTAATTCACTTTGTGTTCTTTTATTATAAAATTACTTTATTAAAATGACAATATAATAATAAAGTGACTTAATAAAGTCAAAATGACTTTATTAAAGTAAAGTGGAAATTATAAAAAAAGGAAATAAAATAAAATAAGTGATTATTTCCTTAAGGGGGGGTGACTCATGTTGGGGATGTGAAATGTGATAAAAAGCGCCCTATTTGTCATTTGGGGTCCAGGGTTTGGCTTTAAGGTCTATTTATTCCCTTCTTTCATTCTATGGAGCATTCACGACTTTTTATCAAATCAAGTTTTTTGCAATTTTGGAGCAGCGCTTCAGATTGAGATTGTCTAAGGACGGAAACCCTCATTTAGAGCTTTGTGGAGGACATAAACCCTCTTCCAGGGCCAGCCGTAGGGGACAAAAACCCTCTATTGGTTTTCATATATTTGGGGATAAAAACCCTCAATTATCCAGGGCAATTTCATCCAGAAATTGCAAGTGTTCATATCAGATTTTGTTGGTGCATTTCCAGATTTTCATTTTCAACTAGAGCAACATTTTCAGAGCAAATTGAAGGTGATTTCAGTACAGCAATATATTCCAGCAGAGGCGCTATTGGTTGGGAGATTATAGAAGGGCAGAAATTACCCTTAAAGGCTGACATCGCCCTTCTAAGGTTTGGCTGCAATTGTTGGTGCCATTCCTTACATTTTCAGCACATTCAAAGGCAAAATATATTTCTTTTGGAGGAGGGGCCTAGGGTTGCAAGGTGCACTTCATTTTGTACAAGGTTTTCCCCCGTTTTTCCGAGTATGCAAAGTTGTATTTGTTGATCTAAAATAATATTAGTTTCATTGTAATCCTTGGCTGTCATAAACAGACCAGCAATCATATCAAGGCTGATTTTATTTGTAAACGTTCCTATTTCAATATTGAAAAAGCTGTATTTGGGTTCTATATTATGTTATTTATCTTCTCTTCCATATATATATGCTTGGGTGTTGTTATCTAACATTGTAAGCAAGGATCCAAGTCCCAAATTAAATCAGAAAAATTAGGGCAGTGTAGGAAGGGTTCTTTCAATGGTATCGGAGCTATGTTCTTGCCAGCCTACAGGGTTTTGATTTGATGCAATCACGAGGGAGGGGTCCACACAAGTATTATACATGTAGACAAGCACAACTTGAGGCTGGTCTAGAGACAGAGATTAGAGCCATATAAAAAAAATTGGAGGGTGGTCATAGTCCGCCCCGGGATGAACAGGGGGATCCTGATAGAGAGCTATTGAGGACTCTGGCAGCCACTCAACAGCAGTTGATCCAGTCCATGGATCGGATGGGCACTGCTTTTGACAAGATGACCTTGGGTAGACCAAGAGGGTGTCATGACAACAAAGATAGACATGATAGCGTGGATAGACATGACAGCAGAGACAGTCAATCTTTGTTGCATCTAGCCATGGAGGCCATAGTGGACGTTTAGTGTTTGGTAGCGTATTGGGGTTTCCTCGTCAAGAGAAGTCTACATGGACAACTGATAAACCTATGCAGCCCAGTTTCTTGACTCAGGATGACCCACCGACAGTTGTTGATCCACTTGAGGAAGTGGAATTCCAAGATACTATTATGGCAGCGAGCGAGGAGTGGAGGAATTTACCTCAGCAGGTGAGAGATGCATTCCCCCTTCTGCAATATTGTGCACAACAAAGAGATAGCATGAGGGCCAGACAGGACAAGAGGCCTAGGCCGCAGTAGAGCAGGGAGCTGAAGCAAGCTACCAACAAGGTGACTCTTTCCACCTTTGATGGTAGTGGGAAGATTAGTGCAAGAGCCTGGATTCATAAGCTCAACACATATCTTACCCTCAAGCTTATGCAGGAGCAAGAGGTTAATCAGTTTGCTACCTTACACCTTGAGGGAGTAGCATATGATTGGTGGAATCATGGGCTAGTCACCCAGAACCATGATATTCTACGTTCTTCCAAGGAGTTCAGTGAGAGGTGGATTGCTAGATTTGACTATAAGGATGTGGAGTTGTATTACAGAGATTTGGCTCAGCTTCGCCAGAGTGGACATGTTGATTCTTACATCAACGAGTTCCAGCGTATAGCAGTGATGGTCCCTGAGATGCCTGAGAAGTGTGTGGTGATGCTTTTCATAGAGGGATTACATGATAGGATGAGAAGATTGGTCAAGGCTCTTAATCCTAGGACACTGCACAATGCCATTCAGACGGCATTGGATTTGGACACAACACCTCCTTATCAGCCAAATAAGTTCTCCCAAAGCTCCAAACCTTTTCAGCGCTCTTCTACTCAACCTAAGAGTGTACCCCCTCCTAGGATGGATCCGGATACACGCAACGAGTTGAGAAGGAAGAAGCTTTGCTTCTCTTGTAAGGAACCTTGGGACCCTGGACATTGCTGCCTTGGTAAAGGCAAGGTGTATCTTGTAAAGGTTGTTTTAGATGTGGACGATGAGCCAATTCATGATACAGGTTCAGAGGATAGTGATAGTGGACATGTGCATGAGGAGCAGCCACAGGTTGAGCTTGGAAAGAATGGGGCAATGGATTCAACCAATGTCACTATTGCCTCACTTTTCGGAGTCCTTAGGTACCATCATTTTCAACTGAAAGGAGTACTTAAGGGGCAGCGGGTTGTTTGCTTGATTGACAGTGGTGCTATGCACAACTTCATTGATGAGGGGTTGGATGCGAAGTGTGGATTACATGTTGAGGACTTTGAGGGGTTTAGTGTGAGAGTTGCAAATGGTTTCTCTATGAGTTGCACTAGGAGGATTCCTCAGCTTAGCATCAGATGGGGGACTACACATTGACTGATGATTTCTATGTAGTGGGTCTTGGTGAGATAGATGCAGTGTTGGGCATTCAGTGGCTACAGTCCCTTGGTAGATATGTTCAGGATTTCAGACAAATGGAGTTAGAGTTTATGGCGGCCAGGGAAAAAATTGTGCTTAGGGCTCTTTCAAATGGTGGGCCTAGAGTTGTTTCAGCACATAGGATAGAGTCTACTTTTAGACATGGAGATATTGTGCTTGGGCAGCCCAATGTTTTATTTCATCCAAATCTTCTTCGAGTAGTGAGCAGCCTTATCATGTGGATATCTAGGCAATTTTGGATAAGCATGGCCCTGTGTTTGGTGATATTCCTCCAAGTAGATCCCCAGATAGAGGATTTGAGCACGTCATTGAGTTAGAGGAGGATGCCAAACCCGTGATCACTATGCCTTATTGTCATCCTAAGAAATTCAAGGATGAGATAGAAAAGGCAATCAAAGAGCTCCTTGATATGGGACATATTCGTCCTAGCTCTAGTCCCTTTGCTTCTTCAATTGTATTGGTGAAGAAGAAAGATGGCACTATGCGGATGTGCATTGACTACCGTGCACTCAACAAGAAAACGATTAAGAACAGGGATCCCATTCCACGCATAGATGAGCTATTGGATGAGCTACATGGAGCCATATATTTTTTGAAGATTGATCTTCGATCAGGATACCATCAGATTCATGTTCGTGATGAGGACATCCATAAGACAGCCTTCAGATGTCATTACGGGCACTATGAGTTCTTGGTGATGCCATTCAGCCTTACTAATGCCCCTGTTACATTCTAGTCGTGCATGAACCATCTCTTCAATAGGCAGTTAAGGAAGTTCATGCTAGTGTTCTTCGACGACATATTGATATAGAACGAGACATGGGAGGAGCATTTGACACAGCTTGAGGAGGTACTTAGCATCATGGAGACACAGTCTCTATTTGCTAAGATGTCCAAATGCGAATTTGGACTTACAGAGATTCTATATCTTGGGCATGTCATTGGTGCCAACGGGGTTAAGGTTCATCAGGGGAAGATACAAGGTATGTAGGATTGGCCGCCACCTAGGAACATTTCAGACTTGCGAGGATTCCTAGGACTTTGTGGTTATTATAGGAGATTTGATAGAGGGTATTCACAGTTTGCAACACCATTGACAGATCTTACACCGAAGGGGGCATTCAAATGGACAGATGAGGCACAGGTGGTATTTGATAGGCTCAAGGAGGTTATGAGCACATGTCTAGTTTTGGCTCTTCCCAATTTCTCTCAGCCCTTTGTTTTAGAGTGCAACGCCTTAGGTATGGGTATTGGCATGGTTCTTATCCTATTGCTTATGAGAGTAGGAAATTGTGTGACAATGAGAGATTGTACTCCACCTATGATAAGGAGATGCTCGCCATTATACATGCATTGGTGAAATTCAGGCAGCATTTGGTAGGTGGGAAGTTTGTGATGAGAACTGACCACAACAGTTTGAAATACTTCTTGGAGCAAAAAGAGCTTAATGAGAGGTAGCAAAATTGGGTCAGCAAGATCTAAGCATATTATTTTGACATTGAGTATGTCAAGGGTAAGAAGAATGCAGTCACTGATGCACTTTCCAAAAAGCCATCTATTGCTGCCCTATGTTCTCTAAATGAGATTTCAGCTGATTGGAAATCTCAATTTTTAGTTGAGTATTCCGAAAATTCTTTTGCATGCGAGGTGATGGATGGTAAGATTCAGGATGATCAGTATAAGGTAATGGCTGATCTAATTTTCTACAAGGGCAGAATTTATTTAGTCCCTAAATCTAAGCTCAAGGAAAAGATTCTACATGCCATTCATAATGCACCAATTGCAAGACATCCAGGGTACTTCAAAACATATAGCCAGGTTAGAGAGAGATTCTCATGGAAGGGTCTCAACGACAATGCCTTACGCCATGTCCATGAGTGTATGACTTGTCAGCAAAACAAGTCAAAGCATACTTTTCCCACATGTTTATTGCAGCCATTGCCAATTCCAGAATAGAAATGGGAGAGTTTTTCGATTGATTTTATTACGGGTCTTCCAACAACTCAAGGGAAAGATCGCACTTATGTGGTGGTTGATAGATTGACGAAGTATGCACACTTCTTTGCTATTCCAACCAGTTTTAAAGCACCTCATGTGGCTGATTTGTTCTTCCGTGAGGTATTCAGATTGCATGGGCTTCCGAAGACCATTGTTAGTGATCGGAACAGTAGGCTTATGAGCACCTTTTGGCAGGAGCTTTTCCGATTAGTTGGTACTGAGTTGACTCCGAGCACTAGTTATCACCCTCAGACAAATGGACAGACAGAGATTGTGAACAAATGGATTGAGGGTTATCTTCATAACTACATCTTGAGACAGCAAAAGGCATGGGTGAGATGGTTGTATTTGTGTGAGTATTGCTATAATAATACTTACCACATGTCTATTGGTAGGACTCCCTTCCGATCATTATATGGGTATGATGCGGCATCTTTCATTGACTTGGCTTTTGATGACAATAGAGCACCTAAGGCTTGGGAGTGTTTACAAAACAGTTAAGATATCCTGAAGGTACTTAAGGAGAATATTCAGCATGCACAAAACCAACAGATGTATGTGGACCGGCACAAGATTGAGAGATCATTTGAGGTAGGGGACATGGTGTTTTTGCACCCACAGCCATATAGACAGAGTACGTTCAAGAAGAGTGGTGCAGAAAAACTTAAGCCTCGGTTTTATGGTCCGTATAGAGTTTTGAGGAGAGTTGGAGAGGTAGCTTATGAGCTGGAGTTACCTCCCGAAAGTAAGATACACAATGTTTTCCATGTGTCTTGTTTGAAGAAGGCGTTGGAACAGCAAGTGATCTCATCTCCTGAGTTGCCACCTTTGGATGAGGAGCATAGATTGGATCTAGTTCCTGAGGAGATCCTTGATAGGAGAGAGAGGAGATTGAGGAATAGAGTGATCCAGGAGTATTTGGTTCAATAGAGGGACTTGCCATTGGAGGATGCTATAAGGGAAGGAGATATGATACTTCAGCATCCAGCTTTATAGTTGCTTGGGGACAAGCAATCCCGGGAAGGGAGGACTTTAATGTCCCCTCCTTCCTAAGAGATCACTCAGCTATTCAAGATTGGCCTATTAATGCATTCCCGTAGGCTAATGGAGATGGCTTGCGATAAAAACTTGGGTTAAGTCACTTTAATTCACTTTAGGTTCTTTTATTATAAAAGTACTTTATTAAAATGACTTATATTTTATAAAGTGACTTTATAATAATAAAGTGACTTAATAAAGTCGAAATGATTTTATTAAAGTGAAAATTATAATAAAAAGGAAATAAAATAAAATAATGTGATTATTTCCCTAAGGGGGGGCGACTCATGTTGGGGATGTGAAATGTGATGAAAAGCACCTTATTTGTCATTTGGAGTCCAGGGTTTGCCTTTGGGATCTGTTTATTCCCTTCTTTCATTCCATGGAGCATTCATGACTTTTTATCAAATCAAGTTTTTTGCAATTTTGGAGCAGCGCTTCAAATTGAGATTGTCTAAGGATAGGAAACCCTCATTTAGAGCTTTGTGGAGGACGAAAACCCTCTTCCAGGTTCAATCGTAGGGGACGGAAACCCTCTATTGGTTTTCATATATTTTTATCTAGGGCAATTTCATCCAGAAATTGCAAGTGCTCATATCAGATTTTGTTGGTGCATTTCCAGGTTTTCATTTTCAGCTAGGGCAACATTTTCAGGGCAAATTGAAGGTGATTTCAGTACAGCAATATATTCCAGCAGAGGCGCTATTGGTTGGGAGATTATTGAAGGGTAGAAATTACCCTTAAAGGCTGACATAGCCCTTCTAAGGTTTGGCTGCAATTGTTGGTGCCATTCCTTGCATTTTCGGCACATTCAAAGGCAAAATATATTTCTTTTGGAGGAGGCGCCTAGGGTTGCAAGGTGCACTTCATTTTGGACAAGGTTTTCCCCCGTTTTTCCGAGTATGCAAAGTTGTATTTGTTGATCTAAAATAATATTAGTTTCATTGTAATCCTTGGCTGCCATAAACAGACCAGCAATCATATCAGGGCTGATTTTATTTGTAAACGTTCCTATTTCAATATTGAAAAAGCTGTATTTGGGTTCTATATTATGTTATTTATCTTCTCTTCCATATACATATGCTTGGGTGTTGTTATCTAACATTGTAAGCAAGGATCCGAGTCCCAAATTAAATCAGAAAAATTAGGGGAGTGTAGGAAGGGTTCTTTCAAGATATGAAACCAATCAACTGCCACTCACCCTTTTGAGTTTCCTTCTATCAACATACCATTGAGTTGGATTTGATGACCCTTGAACTCGCAACAAGTAGGCTGAAATTGTCATGGGCAGTGTTGACATTCTTCCACAGGGCAGATTGTCTCTTGCCGCTCCGAAAATTCGCATCTCCATCCAAGGAAAGAAAGAAATCATTAAGAAGAATATGTTGTTTTTCTTTGGTAAGGGGCCTTTGCTACAGCAGGAAAATTCCAAAGGGACGGTTCATCAAAAGGTTTTTACTTCGAAAAAGTGCTAAGGCGAAAGTCCTCAAGGCAAAAGACAAACGAAAGGCAAAAGACAAAGGAAGTAATTACTTCAGACTTTTTGTCCGAAGGAATACTTCGGAGAAATTATAAGAGAACACCCGAAGGCCAAACAGGGAGAATCCAAAAGTCCACCCAAATAAGCAAAGAAAAGCCATGGTACCCTTCGGAAGGGTCATTTGCAACAATCTCAAAGGGCACCTACCCTTCGGGAAGGTACAGGAACGAATTCAAAGCCTTAGCAAAAAGCCCGGGTGCCCTTCAATTTTTCCGAAAGGATCACAGACGAGCAACTAGCCCTTGCAGAGGGCACTTGGTCGGCGACAAGACCACGGTGAAAACGCTGAAGGGCACATTTACAAATAAAAAGCAAAGGAAGATATCCTTCGGACAAAAAGTGCGAAGAAATTCAGAACGCTGTAACAAAGCAAGAAAGTCCGAAGGAATTGGGAGAGTTGAAACAAGTCTGAAGACAAAAAGTCGACGGCAAAAAATCCAAAGGGCTTGGGAAAGGTCGAAAGAAAAGGCAAAGGAAACCTTCGGACGAATTCTTTCGGGCAAAAAGTCTGAAGAAATTCGGAGAGAAGTCACCAAAGGAGAAAACCCGACTATGAAAAGGAGCCCGAACAAAGAAAGTGTAAAGGAAGGTATCCGAAGAGAGAGAAGTCCGAAGGAATTCTGTGGAAAATAAACTTGAAGAAAATACAGCCAAGCCGAGACACCCAAAAGTAATAATTTTTGGACTGTGCAAAAGAGGAAATAAAAGAATCCCGAAGGAATAAATGACCAAAGGTGATGTTCTGCTAGCCGTCAAATTCTGACCGCGGGAAGTACCCGTTGAAACAAGGGAAAACCCAGAATTCCGAAAGCAAAGCCCAAAGGAGAAAATATAGACCGGATATAATTATAAAAACACATCTGAATATAGAACCCCGCCAGAAATAGACACGAACAAGCAAACCAGAATAGGACATAATACATGCAAGCAGGAGCTATTTTCGAACATCGGTCAAAGCTTCAGTTCACTGGTTATTGAAGTCTCGCTCGTCTCCAGATCATCTCACGCATCCAAGAGTCCAACCGAAGTTCCAAATTCGAATGTCGAGTTGACTGTTCCAGATTTAGAGTTGACTAATTGTTAAATGCTGCATTCACTAGGAGATTTCCATGCGAAGGAGAATGATCTCTTCGTCCAACTCAGCGTACCAAACGGTTAACCCACCTTTCAAATGTTCCAACTCAGCATCAAGCAGCTCACGAAGAAGTTCTAAAATTGACATTTGTGTGGATTTCCATGCAAAGAGAGGTGGGCAGTTCATAACAAAGACAAGTTCACTTCCTCAAGCGCAAGAAGCTTCATGCAAAGACAAAAAAAAACATGTTTTATTGAAAGGCCAAGTCAGCCTTGAGTTAACCTAAGTGAATCCTTCTCTTCAAGTTTTCTATGCCAATCTTTGGCCTTTTGTAATTCTCTATAAAATGGCTAGACCAGACTCTGTCATTGGTGAGTTATGTAACCACTTCAATCAATAGGACTGTACTTTCAAATTTCAAGTGCTGGCATAGTGTATATTTCTTCAACAATTTGCACAAGTGGTAGATTTCTCTCCCTTCCCAAATTCTGATTCATACCTAGTTGCTAGATTATCCTTATGCAGGGTATGTTAAGTGTTCTTTATTGTCTTTTGCTGGAGCTGTAAGTGGATGTTAGGTGGCCGCAAAGTGTCTTTTATCAGACCTCTCTCCATCGTTTTCCCTCAGGTTTTAGTCATCGGATCGAACCTCTTCATAAAATATTTATGCATGAGTGATTGATTGAAATCTAAGGTCTTCCTTTTCCCTTGATTGTTCAGTGTTCAAGGTTCCAAGTTGAGTGGATCAAACTTTTGGTGTATACCCCTTTTAGGTAGGATTTCCCCTTTAAGTTTCCTTCTCCCTTTTCCATGGTAGTCCGTAGCATAGAGTAGAGATCCTCATTGATACATCATACAGGAACCAGCCTTCTCTGGAGGTTCTTTTCACCGTTGAGGCACCCACCCTCGTGAGAAGATCCCATTGTTTCAGCCGGATAGAGGACTGGCCGTTTCGTGCACGTCTTCGATTCAGGGCGCAGCTCCAAGTTGACAATAGGTAGCATGGTAGAAAGAAATATAGTTGCTGCCCTCCATCATTCTTATCCCTTTATGCACCATAGAGAGATGCCTTCCTCCTTCCTTGGTGGGATCCCCCATTCTTGTTGGAAATTCCATTTCCAGCCAATGCTTCCCCAAGTTTTTGAACAAAGCTCCTTTAAGGTGGTACAAAAACACCTCTCATGGCTGCCTATGATCCTCAAGGCTCTTCTTTCCATCTTATGATATGGTTCGCAACCTTTTCAGAAATAAGCAAACTCACACAACTGAAACAATACCTTTTTTGTGATCCACTTGAGTGCCCATTTTCGGAATTCCCATGTGCACACCTTCATAAAGAAGACAACCTTGCTCTGAGGCCCAATAAAGCACCCCCCTGGACCATAGTCCTCTTCCAAGCTGCCATTTCCACTCATACCTCCATGATTGCATGTGAGTGCGAAACCAATGTAGAACTCCTTTACGTCTCAAGCTGCCCTTAGCTTGCCCTTCCTTCCCCACAAGATGGGAAGTATTTGTGGCCTCCACACAACCTTCTAATACTAAACTCTGAATTTATTCAAGGAATACTTATTCAAAAAGGAGTAAACATTCATACCTGAATATTGATGCCCTATCACAGACTTTACAAAGTCTAGGACACTTGCCATGCTTAGAGAGAGTCGAGTTTCCATCCTTGAAGGTAGCTACACCATTACAACATTTCCCAAAATTCCTGCATTATAAACGGACTGAGCTTTCACACTTTTAAGGGGATGTTCCCACTCGAAAAATTCAAACTTGTTGTCATAGGAGATGGGCTGAGTTATCCAACAATTTTCAGATTTTCGGGCACAGGTAATGGGTTGGGTTCTCCTAGAATAATCAGAATTTTTAACACATGGGGCAAGCTACATTTCACCATAAAACTCAAGATTTTCTGCCCTTGAAGTGGGTTGAGTTTTCACAAAAAACTCAGAATTTTCTGAGTATGATAGGAGCTAAGTTTCCCAAAATAATTCAAAATTTTGTATGCTTGCAATGCACTGAGCTTTTGCAAATTGAAATGGCAGTCCCAAACAATAATTTCCAGAATTTTGTATGCTTACTGAACACACTCTGGGATGGATTCCTACATGCTAAGGTGGTTGTCCCAACTTGGAATTTGCAGCCTCTTCCCAAGGTCTGAAAGTTTCACCTGGATCCCATATAAAATCTGAACTTCAAACTAGCTCAACATCCATCTCAAAAAGTGGATTGTCAAAATATTGGGAGTTATTCCTATCATTTTGCTCAAATTCTATATTTCCAACTTTTGAATTTTCTGAAAAATATCCCAAATCAAGTTCTTCTTGGAGTCTAACAAGCTCATCAATTACTTGCTCAATTTCCCTTGTTCTTGCTTCATTCTCTTGCTCCCTAAACTTCCTTGCAACATCAATCTGATTTTCTGCCTCAAGAAGTGCTCTTTGACTATTTTTTAAGGAGTCATTAATTGATTCAAGCTCAAAGGTGAGCTTATCAACCTTAAGCCTCATTGTCTTATGAGCATTTAAGGCCTCATTTGCAAATTTGATGGCCACCTCCTTGTCTTTGACTACATGAAGATATTTTGATTTTGTTGTTTCCATTGCATCCTTGATTGTATGTAAATTCACAATCGTGACAATTTCCTTCAAGTGTTCTCTAATGTCCCCCATTCGGAACTAGTATTGGGAAAAGACCCTTAGCCTTTTCATTCCCAGAGGCTAAGGAAATTAGAGGCAAAAAGGAGAACATTTGAGAGCTTCAAGAGCATTTAATAGAAGAGCACTTTATGATCTAATTTCTAGTTGGGGTCTTTTTGAGGGTCATGGGCACTTAAGGCCTAAAGTGAATTTTATAAGGAGGCTTTTAAATTTATTTTTTTTAAACTATTCTCCCTCCTAATTTTGGGCGCTACACTTGGAATGTAATGTCCCCCTTTTCAAACTAGTCTTGAGGAAAGCCCCTTAGCTTTTTCATTCCCATGGGCTAAGGAATTTAGAGACAAAAAGGGGAACATTGGTGAGCATCATGAGCATTTTATGGTAAAGCACTTTATTATCTAATTTTGGGACCTTTTTGAGGGTCATGGGCACTTAAGGCCGAAAGTGAATTTTACAAGAAAGCTTAATATATTAATTTTTTAAAGAAAAACGTAAACTCTCCCTCCTTATTTTGGGCGCTACACTTGGAGGAGGGATATAAAAGGCAAAGAGAGGCTCATTTGGAGGGGTTATGTATTTTGAGAATTAAAATTGTTGATCAAGTATGTCAAGCTTGTTCACTACAACTTGATGACGAAAACCTTCTAGTCTGATAAGGGTTTGGGGACGAAAACCTCCATTCCTTCTTTAAGGGCAGCTCTATTCAAGGACTGTAACTGTGCTTCAAATTTGCATGGTTGCATGCAATTGAACCTATAAAAGTGTTTTAGAACACCACCTTGTATGAAAGATTGGTGAGCATCTTTAAAGACTTCATAATTGCATTTGTGTATGTAAAAGAGGTGGGCGGACTTGATTGGAGAGCTTGGTTGGTCTAGAAAGCCAACCCTAAGGTGGCAACTTGTTTTGAAAGAGTGGCGACACCTCTCAAGAGGGCTAATTGGCTTCAGAACCATCTTCTAGGGTTAAGAGGTAATTTTGGTATTTATTTCCAACTTGGCGAAGTATTTGTGGATCATTTGCAAGGTTTAAGGGCCATTCCTTTCCCTAGAAATATTCAAAAATTTATTGTAATATTTTTGCAACCTAGGTGACTTGCATGGGAAGGTTTGGAAGGCTTGTGTAAGGGTAAATTCAAGGGTTTGATTTCCAAATTTAATTCTCTAATTTTTCCCAAGTGTGGCAATTTCCTTGGAGAGGTTTTAAGGCTGATTTGAAAGGATAAACACAGTTGTAACATCATTTGAAAATCAGAATATTTGCAAGGATAATTTTCAGCCTGCACGCCATTATCACTTGGTCAAAAAAGTACTTTATTTCAGTTTCTTGTTCAACTACTTTTTAGGCTATTTTGGAGTGTGTTTTGCTTGAAAATTATTCAATTTTTCCAGCGAAGGTTTGTTGGTTTTTTAAACAAATTTCAATTGGTTTACAGATTTATCTTAGGGTTTGTTGAAAAACCCCATCTTGGCCTAATTGTCTTATTTGGGAACATTACAATGGTATCTTGGCCTAATGGTAAGTTTAGTCCGAAGGAATGTCCGAGAAAGTGACTTAGCACAGAGACTGTTGACGTGGATTGCACCCTTGACAAGAAGATGATCCCCTGTCTTCCGCACGACACAATGGAGACTCCTCTCGTCCCTGTGGGTCTGGCAAAACTGAGGGGAGAATCTCTAGATAAGGGCTATCTCCCTTTGATGCATCTCTAAGTTATTCCAGTAATATTGCTAATATATATATAATTGCGGGGGGGGGGGCGGGCGGAGAGGGGGCGGATTGAATAGAGAGAAGGATTACTAAAAACAGAACCTAAACTAATACGGCGATGCACCAAAAAAGTTTGATCTACTCATTTACTCACACTTTATATCAGAAGAGGACATACATACACTTTATCTGCTGGGAAGACCAAACTGTAGGGAACTTAACAGAAAGGCTTAATGAAGACACACAGAAGATGAACTTACCATAGACGTTGTAGGAAAACACACTGTCTAGTAACCCTCTCCTATTTTTGCGCTCCAGATACAGCTCTTTTTGCTGCCTGCAGGAATGGCATTTGGCCTATACAAGGCGTGTTGGTATCAAGCTTGTGAAAGCATCATGAAAAATGACTGAACACAAGGTTAATACTCAAGCACACTTAGAGATATATCCAACCAAATAGAAGTAAAATTGCGTATTCTATTGATTCAAGGTGAAAATTGGCAGAGCTTCACCTTACAAAAATGAGAGATGCCTTCTCAAATGAGGAATTACAATATATATAGAGAAAGAGGAAGCAAATGGCGCCCCTTTTGGAAAAGATTTTGGCACCCTTTTACAAGTGGCTCATGTATGTTGAGAGCATTGGGAAGAGGAAACCGCTGAAAGAGAATGCTATGTCGGCTCCAGTTTTGACTTTAGGCATTTAAAATATATTAAGCATTATGTGTGAAAACATGGGCCATGCCGTTTGTCTGCAAACAAGACCCCTTCTTCCAGACATTCACGCAGTTGTCTGACCATTAATGCAAAATGAGGAAAAAACAGGGCACGCAGTTCACTGTTTGTGCTCCTTGATGACCATTTCATAGGGACTGTTCTAACCGCTATAATAACTCTCCTGCCGACGCCTCCCTTTTGCCACCTGGGCTGTTTTATCCATATCTCGTTATTTGTATCTTCCTGGATTTGTCTTTTCCTGGAATTTGAGCTCTTGGGGCTGTCTTATCATCCTTTGCTGGCTCCTTGGGCTCTTTTATCAGCAGGTCACTGAGCTCGTTCTTGACTTTTGTCTTTTCCCAGCTTTGTCCTCTCCTGGCTTTGTCTTTTGTCATCTCTTTTGTCTTTTCCTGGCCTTTTTGGCTCCTTTCTCGGCGATCTCTTCTCTTTAGCCTTAACCCCATTGAATTTCCTCAGGTTCGCACTCAAGCATTTGAAAATCAACAGCTATTCCGTTGCCCTGAATTTGACGTCTGCAGGGACATCATCCGACGTCTGGATTCCAACGGCTAGTTTGCAATGCTCAATTTTGACGTCTTCGGGCCCGTCACCCCCTCGGCAATTCCTTCGGCTTTCTTAGCTCTGTGTTCCTTTGACCAGTCTTAGTCTTTGAACCCTCCCGAAGGGAACGTGTCCCTTCGGGGCTTGGGGAAGGTCCTCCTTTCGGCAGTCGAGAGTCCCCCGCAAGGGCACCTGCCCTTCGGGGTCCTTCGGGCTCCTTTGGTTCTCAAATCCTTGGAACAAAATGTCCAAAGGAATTCCTTCGGACATTTTGCCCAAAGGAAACCTTTCCTTTATGTCTTTTCCCACTTGTTTTCCCTCGGTCGGGCCTTCTTGCGGACGAATTCCTTCGGACAAAATACTTTTTGTCCAAAGGATTTGCCTTATGAATTTTCCGCGGATTTTCTTTCCGAAAGGACGGTCTTTGTTCGGCGATCTGCTTTGTGAATTTCTTCGAACAAAATGTCCGAAGGAATTCCTTCAGGCATTTTGTTTGAAGGAATTCAACCTTTGGTTCTACATGGATTTTCTTCGGACAAATCGTTTGAAAAAATCATTTGCTCTTTTCCTTATAAATTTCCTTCGGACAAAATGTCCGAAGAAATTCTTCATCTTTTGCCTTGAATAAATCCAAAGGAATTCCACCTTTTATGCCTTGTTCACTTTTCCGAAGAAAACCTTACCTTTTCGGCCTTCTCTTTGATCCCTTTGCAAGTGTTCCCTGCCCTCTGCAAGGGCACTTGGTCCCCAAATGCCCTTCGCAACCTTCTTGAACAGCACCATCTGGCACCTTCCTGCCCTTCGGAGCTTTGTAAGAAACTCGTATTCCTGCTGGCCCATCCCCTTGCCGAAAGTTTGTCTAAGGCATTTGCACAAAGCGAAAAGCTCCATACTGAACCGAAGCCTGCAGGTCCTTAGATCTTTCAATGTTCTATAAGAACATGACTTATCTCAAAGAAAAAAGAGGATTTTGCAGAAGGTGGGTACATGACTAGATTGACGGTTCAGAATAGTAGGGAAATGAGACCGATTTTGCCCTGATGTGGAAGGCCAAAAAAGGTCAACAGGGACATTACATTAAAAGTTGTAAGTTTAGTTATTTTGTCTTCCCAAGGAATTTTTTTGGGCTATAAGAGGTGGACTATTTCTTCGGACATTTTGTTCGAGAGAAAGAGCCCTCAAAGGACTGTAAAAGTCCGAAAAAATGACTAAGTGGCAATCGTTCAAACTTTTTTTCTTCGGATTTTTTGTCCGAAATAAAGAAGAAAAGCATAGTTGAGAAGACCCAAAGGGCACCTGCCCTTCAGGAAGGTCCAATTCAAAAGTCCCGAAGGGTATGTACCCTTCGGGTTGGTTCACTTTATGATTTTCAAGTCAAGAAGAAAGTTCCAAGGGACGATTTCAAAAACCTCGGGTGCCCTTCAAAAAGTGTGGGTGCCCTACAATTCTTCCGAAGGACACTTTTGAAGGCAGACATGCCCTTGCGGAGGGCACTTGGTCGGTGAAGTGGACCTTTTCAATTCTTCCGAAGGGCACTCCTGGAAGACAGCACTTGCGGAGAACATCTGGTCGTCGCGTAGGGACATTTACAATTTCCCCGAAGGGTATGTACCCTTGCAGGGGACACTTCAAGCATGAAGAAGACCTTGGCAAAAATTTCAAAAGACAATTTATTTTTCTAAAGGACACCTGCCCTTACAGAGGGCACTTGGTCGGTGGCAGGACCCTTTCAAAAGTTTCGAAGGGCATTATTGGGAAGCAAAAGCCCTTGCGGAGGGCACCTCCATAAAGAGGACAAAAGCAAAGTTCCCGAAGGGCACTTGCCCTTCGGGGAAAAGATAGCCAAAGGAGATGAATTCAGTCCGAAGAAATTCGGGAGGATAAAAACCCGAAGAAAATAAAAAGAACAAAGGCACAAAAGGAAATCCTTCAGAATAATTGTCAAACAGGTAATCCACGGGAATATGAAGTCAACAAAAGTCCAAAGAAAATCAAAGGGCAAGACATAAGAGCCTAAAAGAATAAATTCGGAAAAATTGGCAAGGAAACGAATTCCTTCGGACTTTTTGTCCGAATGAATAAGGACAGTTTCAAAAAACCCGATAGAAAAGACAAGGGCGTAAGCAAAGGCCAAATAACAAAAAAGAAAATGCCAAGCCCGGGAAAGAGAAGACACAGAGACTCCTTCGAACAATTTGTCCGAAGGACGAAAACTAAAATAAATCCTCAATCCCGAATTAAAGTAGAACACGGGAAAAGATAGAGAAAACACGAAGTGAACTGAGCATGATCAATAGCATGAACAAAGACGTAAGCACAAATACGATTGAGCCAGAACTGAACAAGAAGAAAGACAAACACAGAAATAGAGGCATGAGCAAAGATTAAAGCAGAACTGAACATGGACATAAGCATGAAGAGTAAATAAAACCAATGGAGAATAAAGACAAAGGCAAGATAAACAAAGATCATGCACAGACTAACGTGAGTGACTCCAACGAAGTGAACAAGTTTAAGAAAGCAAGCACACTTCAGTTCTGAAAAAAAGCGTTGAATGTTTCAAACAGCCAGAAATTTCATGCATGCACTCTCGTTTGCTCGAAATGTTCTGACAGTTCAAACATAATTCTTAATTTGACATTTGCGTTGATTTCATACAAAGGGAAGACTTTCAAATGTTTTAGCAGTTCAAGTGAATTTGACTACTCTTGTTTTAGAGTTGATTAGTTTTCAAGTCAAGACATCTATTCGTAGATTTCATGCATCCAAAGCTTGTCTTCTTATTCTTTTTTTGTCAACGCCAAGGATTCTTCATGTAAGACAGCCAAGTATAAACCAAGAAAAAACAAATTTGGAACATTCATGCAACACAATTTGGACTTGGGCTAATGTAGTATCCCTTGCTCAAACTGACCTTGAAATGTTGATTAGAGGCTCAAGGAATATCGTCGAACACCTTTCATACAATCTCTTTACTTGTTTCTGTATTTCAGTCTGATTGGTTCTTGCTTGAATAAGTTTTGAACAATGCAATTAGTGTTTTGAATGCTTCTAACAATGCAAAATGGATTGACAATGTTAGAGGAATGATATATTAGTTGTTCTTGAACTTCCTCATACATATAGGTGACTGAAATTGACTTGTACAGCTAGTAGACATAATATCAAACACTTGGCATGAATGCTAAGTGACTTGAAAATGTTTCAAAGAATAGCTTTAGACCATTAACATTCAAACAAACAATTCTTATGCAAATTTCATACGCCAATAATCACTTATAGCTACAAGGTATTTTCACAAGCAATTGTCCCACAAACCGAATATGCAATAAAATCACCTACAACCAATGACAAATTGTCAAACAATTGGCATGCATCCTAAAATGATAATCAAATGCATTGGATATAAGATTTACATCTAGCAATTATCATGTAACTTATTTCCACAATGTTGGTAATCTATCTCAATACCATAGAATGAAGAGCCAAGTCTCTTGGCATTACAATGTAATATAGTCCCTAGTGTTTGAGATAAAAATAGCAGCTACAAACTCATTCAAAATGCCTATATGTAATGTGATTATCATAGGAGAACCAGGTCACATGAAGCGCCAATGCTGGAGAAGGTGCAGCCTCAATGAAATAGAACCAAACATCCTCTCCACAAGCCAAATCGAACCCTTAATGGTGCTGCCCCTGTTTCAGATCTGAAGTTGCAGATAATAAGAATATTCACACCTTCTTCACCTCCAAATATGCATCAAATATCATTGTCCCATCCTTAGTGTTGGTTGAATATTTTGTCTATCAGCGTACTAGTAAACAAAATAGGTCTGATCAGCCAAAGTAGGAAGATTAGTCATCCAAATGTGTAAGTTTATCACATCAGAAGGAAACTGCTCTCTCCTCTCATCAAAGGGAGGTTCCCTGTGGATATACTATATATATGTATAAACAGAAAATAATACTCATGGGTAGGACAAGACATCCATCTCTCTTTCTTCAGAGATGATGTGTATAAAACAAAGGAAAAACTCAAAGGAATGACCGACAGTACTCCTCTTCTTTCAGAAGAACTATTCAGCCAGCCACAAGAATACTCCAGAAAATAAAAGCAGAATGTAACTGAAGGTATGGTAACTAGCAAATCGAAACACAGCACAAAGTCTGCACCTGAAATGCTCAAGAGTAATATACGAAAAACGATGAGAGCACAAAGTCTTCTCAAAGTCTTTTACACAGCAATAAAAAGAAAACACACTGAAGGCAGCTATAGGGGCACAAAGTCTCTCCACAGTTGATTCTTTAGGACACCTTCTTGACTAATTTTACTAATCCTGCTTGTTAAATTAATGGAACAAAAAAGATATCACAGCACAAAGTCTGAAAAAGTCCCTTGCTTTCTTATTCCATTAACAAAATATGATCAACAGACTGAGCACAAAGTCTCAATGATGCCTCTCAATTTGAGCAGAGTTTTGTTCAGATTGTCAAAAAAAAAGAGATCTAATTACAATGAAAGAAAGTCCCTTATATAGCCACTTGAAGGACTCGGGAACAGTAATACATCATGATGCATTGGGAACTGTTAGGAAGATAATCTGGAACTTTGGGGCATTTTACCCATTTGATCTTGTCAATGTAGATAAACAAGCTACGCAATTGAAAGATTACAACTTTCAATGTCCACTTGGCGGTCTAATCTTGTCTTCATTGCTCCTCCTTTCTTGGTTAATTGAATCGAGTCTTGGATTCATTCATTGTTCTGTCTTTCCTCGCTTTCAGCTAGTTTTGGTCTTGAATTCTGGGAATGCATTTGGGTCTGTAAATCCAAAGGATCAACGGTTATTTCATGGGCTTTAAAATTGACGTTTACATGCCCGTCAATGTGCTCTCAATGGCTAGTTCATTGTTCTGAATTTGACGTCTTCGGGGGCGTCACCCTGTGGTCTTCTTTCGGCTTTTGGCTTTGCCCTTCCAGATTGGACTTGCCCTTTCAGGCCTTGAGAAATGACCTGTGTCGAGTCGGAATAGCGTTTTACTTTGGCCGCCGAGAGTCCCCCGCAAGGGCACCTGCCCTTCGGGGTCCTTCGGCAGCCCTTTGCCTTGGCAGTTCCCACGGACAAATCCCCGGGCTAAGGCTTCCCGTGAACTATCCTTCGGGTAAATTCCCGGGTGTTTTCTCCCACGGGTAATTTCCGCTGACATTTGTCCCACGGACAATTTGCCCGAGGAAAATTCCCGTGAAATTTTTGACTATTCTTTGGATCTTTTGAGCCTGCAGCCACTTAGAATTCTTTTGGACTTTTTGTCCAAAGGAATCCCTTCGGACAAAAGTCCGAAAGAATTAAGTGTTTAAGCCAATTTTCAAATGCCTTAAACAATTCCGAAAGAATTACCTTTCGGCTTCCTTGAAAAATGACCCTTCGGAAGGGTGCTTTTCTTGTTTAAGTGTCCTCTGCAAGGGCACTTGTCCTTCGGGAAGTTTCCTTTGGCATTGAACTGCCCCTTTGAATTCTGATGTTGAACCAATAGGTTGAACCAAAAATGGTTCAAGCCGATGGTTCAATGAATTAAACAAGCCGATGAACTAAACATTGAAACAAACGTAATGAACTTGCCTTTGAACCAACAGGAACTTTGACGTTGAACCAATTGGTTGAACCAAGGCTTTGAACCAATCCGTTGAACCGGTTCAACGAAGCACGCCGAGCCCCTTTGAACCAAAGGCCGATGAACCTTCCAATGCATCAAGTGGTTGAACTAACCGTTGAACCAAGACGTTGAACTGTTTTGGTTCAATGGTTCAAACAAAGCTTTGAAAAATGTCTTTAAACCTGCTGTTGAACCTGTAGACGTTGAACCAAAGGATGAACTGAAAGAATGAACCAACTGAGTGAACTATTTGGTTGAACCAAAAGACACTGAGTGAAATAAAGTGTTGAACCGTTTGGTTGAACCGAGTCATTGGACTGTTCCTTTGGTTGAACCCGCCATTGAACCTTGAACCCGTTGAACCTTTGAACCAAAGTGGTTCAATGGTTCAACGGTTCAATGGTTCAAACCGCCTTGATTTGGCCAAATGTCTTGAAGCCGATGAACCAATTGAAGTGATTGAACTTTGAACCTTGATAAAGCGCTCAACTCTTGCCAAAGATGTTGAACTTGTTGAATTTTGAACCCATTGAACCTTTGAACCAAAGTTGTTCAATAGTTCAACAGTTCAATGGTTCAAGTCTCTTTTTACATTCAGATGTTTGCCGATGAAGATTTTCAATTGAACCAAAGCTCTGAACCAATCTCGGAAAATGACCAAGTGTTAAAAATCAATTCTTTTGACTGAAACCGCCTGCAAAAGACTTTGAACCTGTATAAATGAACCTGCTTGTAGAATCTGTAGATACAAAGTCCGTAGAAATCAATCATGTAAAGCCCATTGAACTTGATCTGCAAACTCTGTAGATTTTTTGAGAAGCTTGCAAAATGAGGAATCTGAATGTCTAGGACAATTTTTTAAAAATGGAAGAGACAATTTTGGTCTGTAAAACCAAAATAATTCAAATGTTGTCCCAAAAATGAATGCTACTTTTGGGGGACAACAGCTGGCTCCAGTTGGGGAACTTCTGTCAATTGCAAAACGAATTGAAAGGAGTAGAATTCAAAATCTCCAGTGTCTTCATGTGTACCATTGGGCTTCGGAGTCATACTATCCATAAATGAAAGGCATCAAAAACAGAAACAAACAAAACAAGACAGAACTAAAAATGTACAAATATACATATATAAAGAGGTAATGATCTGATACTTCAAGAATTGAAGTGTTTCAGATGTTGCCCATTATGGGGCATAGAAAAGAGTGTCATCTTGGTATTTCAATAGAAAGCGGTTTTCACCCATGTGCTGATGAATTATGAATGGGCCTCTCCAAAAGAAGTCAGACTTTCCATGCATCCTCTTTGGTTCTTTTCTTTTGTCCCACAGTAGGACTTGATCCCAAATCTGAAAATCACGATTTCTGGCCTTCTGATCAAAGAGTTTATTTACCAGACTTTGATGAGCAGCAATTCTGTCCACCACCATGGTTCTCTGTTCCTCCAGCTGAGTCAGGCACATGATTCTTTTTTCAAGAGAACTCTCATATGTCTGATCTTCAATGGCCTTCACCAATTTCAAGGCTGGTAACTCTAAAGTGATTGGTATCTCAGCATTAATACCGTAAAGAAGTTGAAAAGGGGACATACCAATTGCCCTCTTTGGCGTGATCTTGTCTACCCACAGAGCATCCACCAATGCTTTATGCCATGTCCTTTGATTATCATCTGCTAGCTTTTTTATAATAGTTACCAGATTTTTATTGCTGTACTCCGCTTGTCCATTCCCTTGTGAAAAATAATCAAAAGAATGAGAGTGTAATTCCATAATGAAAACAGAATTGCGTAATCTCTTGAGAGGTGAAACAAGCTGCATTATCAGTAACAATTTTGAGTGGAACTCCAAACTTGGAAATGATATTCTCTTTGAGGAAGTTGCATACTTCTGAAGTAGCATGCTTAGTTGGGATTGCTTCTACCCACTTGATGAAATACTCAGTTGATGTAAAGATATAATCATGTCCAGCACTTGAAAATGGGTTTATTGTTCCAATAAAATCAAGTCCCCATTGCTGGAAAGGTTCCTCTATGATTACTTGCTTAAGAGGCAGGGCAGCGAACTTAAGTCTTCCAACAAATTGCTGGCAAAATTCACATTTTCTTACCCACTTATGTGCATTTTGAAAAAGAGTTGGCCAGTAATACCTGGCTCGCAGAATTTTGTGAGCAGTCACAAGGGCAGAAAAATGTCCTCCACAAGCTAGATTGTGGAAAGATTTCAAAAGCTGGGTTTGTTGTTCTTTGTCTACACAGCGAAATAATACTCCATCTATGTTTCTCTTATATAGGGCGTTGTCCCAAAAGACAAAATTGGTAGCTTTCAACCTGATAGTCCTTTCTTTGTAAGACAAATGAGCAGGACATTCACCATAAATTAGAAAATAGGCAATTTCTGAGTACCATTCACTGGTAGGAGAGACAAAAAACACTGTTGGCATATCGTCTACTTCAGCTTCTTCATGTTGTGTATCTTCTGGCTTATTGTCAACGATTAATTGACAAAGGCCTTTACCTCTGACCAGCTTTGTCGGCTTGATATCCAGATCAAATTCTTGGATCTTTGCAATCCAATTACTTCTCTTTGTGCCAAACTCCTGCTGAGTTAATATAGACTTGACTGTAGTGTCAAAAACTAACGTTGTAGTATGTGAATTCAGAATATAGAAGCGAAAATGTGTGACAGCTTTTACCAACGCATAGGTGTGCTTCTCTATATTTGAATATTTCATCTCATGGGTTTTGAGAGGGCAACTCATGAAAGAGATGGGCGATTCCATACCTTCCTTGTCCTGTTGAACAAGAATCGCTGAAAGAGTATGCTCAGACGCATAGCTGTATATAATAAATTTTTTGTGGTAATCTGGGCAGACCAAGGTAGAGGCGTGAGCAATGGCAGTCTTGAAACGTTGATTTGCCTTCTTTAGTCTAGCTGAAAGTGGTCTTACCTTTCATCATATTCACAATGTGTCTTGTCTTTTCAGCAAATTCTGGAATAAATCTCCGTAAAAAATTCACTTTTCCGAAGAAAGAGTGAACAACGTTTTTACTTGTAGGTAAATTCAGCTCTTGAATGGATTTGACTCTGTCTGAGTCAATCTTTATACCTTCTTTGGACACAATGTGTCCAAGGAGTTTTCCCTCTGTCACTCCAAAAACAGACTTCTTAGGACTCAAGGAAATACCATTCTGACGGCAGCGCTCCAGCACTTGTTGCAAGTGACGTACATGATCAAATCGACGCTTTGAAAAGACAGTTAAGTCATCAAGATATACAACTATGAATTTGCCAATCTCATCTTTAAAGGCCATGTCCATAGCTCTCTGAACGATAGCACCAGCATTTATTAATCCAAAAGGCATTCTTTTATATGCAAATATACCCCAAGGGGTGATGAATGCAGTCTTGTGTTGGTCAGTTTCAGCAACTTCAACTTGATTATAACCTGATAAGCCATCCGGCATTAATAACATTTCTGATCTTGTTACTGTTTGAAGCACTTGGTCTATGATTGGCAAAAGGTAATTGTCTTCAGAGATGACTGATTTAGATTCCTGAAATCTACACAAATGCGAATTTCGCCATTCTTCTTCTTTACAGGTACGATGTTCGCAATCCATGTAGAATGATGGATTGGGAAAATAATTCTACCATTTAACATTTTATGTATCTCAAACATAATAGTACCTGAAATTTTCGAATTGTATTGTCTGGATTTCTACTTGTAGGGCGTTGAATCAACTTTGAGAGGAATGTGATGAAGGATTTCATCGAGTCTGAGAGACTTTAGGGCTTCATATGAATACGCTAAGACATCAATGTATTGATGGAGCAAAGAAGTGAATTTGAATTTTTTTCAAAAAAAGTGTACAACACTTACCAATGTTGACTATTTTGAGATTTTCTTTGTTGGTCAGATTTACTTGGTCAAATCCCTGAGAGAAATTCGAATCTATTTGTTGTTGTTTGACGAATCTATCATGCTTGTCAAACAGCTTCTCAAGAGAAACCAGGTCTTTAAGAATTTTGTTTCCTTTCAGCTGTAGAAATTCTTCATTTACATCTGAACTGGATTCAGAAACAGATTCAGACTTCTGAGATTCGCTGCCTTCAAAATACAGTTGTTCAAAATTGTCTTTTCGTTCCAAGAAAGCAATGATCTGATGATCATCATTGAATATTTGCCAATGATCAGCATTGTCAGGAACACTTGGTCTATAGACCAGCTCAATGATATATTTGTCTTCTTTAAAATCTGAATGAAGAACTAAGAGAGCACCTGAAATAGCAAGTGCATCAGTGTTGTCATTAGATTCTCTTGGGATGGCAGAAATGTTGAAAGCATCAAAGCTTTCAATTTAGTCCCAAACCAAGTTACGGTAGTGGGGTAACCTCTCATTCTTACTCTGATATAAATTTCTCACTTGACAGACCACTAATTCGGCGTCCCCTTTAACATGAAGAAACTTGACGCCTTTTTCTTGAGCAGCCTTCATGCCTAGCAACAGCGATTCATATTCAGCTGTATTGTTTGTGTTGTTGAATCATAATTTATAGGATGAAGGAAACATATCTCCTTGAGGAGATATCAAGACAATTCCAGCTCTGAAACCAGTAGAAGAACAGCTACCGTCAAATTCCAGAGTCCAAATCTCATTAGACACTGATTTTACTTCAGACTTTCCCTCATCAGAGATGGAGGGTCTTTCTTCATGATCTGTATATAAAAAATAATTACCCATTCCTGCGGATTCAAAAAGGATTTGAGCTTCAGGAGCTGATGTCTTGATAACTACATACTTTGCTTCCTTTTCAAGAAGTAATCTCTTCATCACGCCTTGGACAGAGATCCTTGCCTCAGATAAATCCATATTTAATTCTCCTCCTACGTCCTTGCAGAAATTTCGTCCAAGCAAAATACCATAAGATGCTGAGACATCAGCCACTAAGACAGTGATTTTAATCCTCTTGTCTGGAAAGGCTGCGAATGCAAATTGGGCATCTTTGATTTGCTCCAGCGATGGTACTTGCTTGTTCTCCATGGAGAAACATCTCCCAAATGCCTTGGTCAGTGTGAGACCAAGAGACTCAGTGACTTTAGCAGGCATGACATTATCAGATGCGCCTGAGTCTATTATACAATTACTCAACTTGTGGCCATTGATTAACAGGGAAACATAGAAGGGTTCTATTTTTTCAAGAGCAGCTGGAGGAGTAATGATCAAATTATTTGAAATAGGCGTATTCATTGAAGAATCAAAAGTTATTTTTTTAGCCTTATGTCCTGCAGGGACAGTTTGATTTTTAACATATTGGACCAGCGTATTCAATTGATCCGGATTAGACTGCAAGTATTCAAATTCAGACATCTGTATTTTTGTCTTTTTGACATGATCAATTATGTCAAATAGCTGAATCGAGCTAGATACAGAGAAAAGTACTTCGTCTTTCTGAGTTTCAAGAGGGATGGGAGGTAGGCTGGTTTGCGAATTAGAGCTAGAAGGAGAAGGCACAATGGATGTATTTACCTTTTGGGTGTTTATCGAATCTCCTGGCTGAAAAGGCAGATTAGTTCCACGCTTGACAATTGTGACTGTTCGCTGTGATTGCTCTTCTGTCTGCTCTTTATCAGCGTGCTGAACTGATTGGTTCTTAGACCTGGTAAACACTGCATATGATCCATCTGAAGCTTCTCCTTTGCTTCCGAGTTCATCCTGGTAATTCAGGGAACCAATGTGGGAGTCGCCAGCTGATTCTTCTTGATTGTCTTCAATGATATCAGCGTCATTTTCTTGATTTAATTCAAGCTAATAAGAGAATTCTGATTCTGCTTCAAGATATCCCATTGCTGAATTGGTTGGAGGAGCTTCTTGGGCAAGTTTCCCTTGTGGGGGAGGAAGGCGATTTTGTTGTCCTTGGTTTCTAGCAACATTGCCTTGATATGACTGATTTGAGAATGTCTTTCTGTATGTAGGAGCAGAAGACATTCCTTGAACCATTTGCTTTTTGAGAGCAAGCAACTCATTTGCTAATTTCTGCACCATTGGATCTGTGGTGCTTGTAAACGCAAATTCAGAAGATGATGAAGCTCTGTTTTTATTGGGATCTCTTCTTATTTTTCCTGCTAAGATGAGATCATCTTCTACTTCAATGGCCAAAAGTTGAGCTGCAGCGAGATCTATTTGGCCAACACGTCTCAAGAGAAAACTGACTTCAGGTAGCTGAGAATTAATGAAAAAGCATTTGAGATTCTCAGCTGTAGGTCGAGCAATGACAGGAATTATGTTTCTCAATTTGTCAAATTTAGCTATGAAGTCTCTCATAGGCTCATGAGGCTCTTTCTTCATCTGTGTAAGTTGAGCCAGAAGTGTATGTGCATCTTCTACAGATTTGAATATGGATTCAAACTTAGCTTTAAGGGTATTCCAATCAGTAACAGAGCAAACCTGTAGATGATAAAACCAATCTGCAGCAGCACCTTGAAGTGTTTCAACAAAAACCCTGACTGCTACATCTTCAAATTCTACTCCGATTACTCCACAAGCTATACTGAATGCTGCAATGTGTTCATCAGGGTGAACTTTGCCATCACCATAGAATTTAGGGAAATTCTTCCTAGAACTGCGTGGAAGCTCATGTAGAGGAGTAAGATTGAGAGGACCAAAAGCATTACCCCAGGGGCCTTGAACTGCCATTATATGATTCTGAAAAGGAGGAATAACAAATCTGAAAGGGGTAATTATAGGCGCAGCTTTATCAATAGCAGAAGTAAATACTTCGTCTAGTAATAGAGATCTGGCTTTAGTAGGAGGGAAGCTCTTATTTCGTTGGAGACGAGATGGTGAAGGAAATAGAACAAAATCACTTTGCTGTACCAGCTCGAACACAAAATCAACGATACCTTTAGCCCTTTGGCTTCGTGTATACCTTGAATCTGCCAAATTGTAAAACAAAAGTGAAAAAGAATTGACTTTGCTTCAGTTAAAGCTTGGGGTTTTAAACTGTGCGTTCTTTCCCGGTTGATATGGAGGTGAATGAATAGGCTATAAATGGATAATGGGTACATCCCCAGCGGAGTCGCCAAAAACAAACAAAATAGCTCTGATCAGCCAAAGTAGGAAGATTAGTCGTCCAAATGTGTAAGTTTATCACATCAGAAAGAGACTGCTCTCTCCTCTCATCAAAGGGAGGTTCCTTGTGGATATGCTATATATATGTATAAACAGAAAATAATACTCATGGGTAGGACAAGACATCCATCTCTCTTTCTTTAGAGATGATGTGTATAAAACAAAGGAAAAACTCAAGGGAATGACAGAGAGTACTCTTCTTTCAGAAGAACTATTCAACTAGCCACAAGAATACTCCAAAAAATAAAAGCAGAATGTAACTGAAGATATGGTAACTAGCAAATCGAAACACAGCACAAAGTCTGCCCCTGAAATGCTCAAGAGTAATATACGAAAAACGATAAGAGCACAGTCTTCTCAAAGTCTTTTACACAGCAATAAAAATAAAACACACTGAAGGCAGCTATAGGGGCACAAAGACTCTCCACAGTTGATTCTTCATGACACATTCCTGACTAATTTTACTAATCCTGCTTGTTAAATTAATGGACCAGAAAAGATATCATAGCACAAAGTCTGAAAAAGTCCCTTGCTTTCTTATTCCATTAACAGAATATGATCAATAGACTGAGCACAAAGTCTCAATGATGCCTCTCAATTTGGGCAGAATTTCGTTCAGATTGTCAAAAAAAAAAAGATCTAATTACAATGAAAGAAAGTCCCTTATATAGCCACTTGAAGGAGGACTCCGGAACAGTAATATATCATGATGCGTTGGGAACTGTTAGGAAGATAAGCTGGAACTTTGGAGCATTTTACCCATTTGATCTTCTCAATGTAGATAAACAAGCTACGCAATTGAAAGATTACAACTTTCAAAGTCCACCTGGCGGTCTGATCTTGTCTTCATCGCTCCTCCTTTTCTGGTCAATTGAATCGAGTCTTGGATTCATTCGTTGTTTTGTCTTTCCTCGCTTTCAGCTGGTTTTGGTCTTGAATTCTAGGAATACATTCGGGTCTGTAAATCCAAAGGATCAACGGTTATTTCATGGACTTTAAAATTGACGTTTACATGCCCGTCAATGTGCTCTCAACGGCTAGTTCACTGATTTGAATTTGATGTCTTCAGGGGCATCACCCTTTGGTCTTCTTTCGGCTTTTGGCTTTGCCCTTCCAGATTGGACTTGCCCTTTCAAGCCTTGAGAAATGACCTGTGTCAAGTCGGAATAGCCTTTTACTTTGGCCGCCGAGAGTCCCCCGCAAGGGCACCTGCCTTTCGGGGTCCTTCGGTAGCCCTTTGCCTTGGCAGTTCCCACGGACAAATCCCCTAGCTAAGGCTTCCCGTGAACTATCCTTCGGGCAAATTCCCGGGTGTTTTCTCCCACGGGTAATTTCCGCGGACATTTGTCCTGTGGACAATTTACCCGGGGAAAATTCCCGTGAAGTCTTTGACTATTCTTTGGATCTTTTGAGCCCGCATCCACTTAGAATTCTTTTGGACTTTTTGTGTCCGAAAGAGTTAAGTGTTTAAGCCAATTTTCAAATGCCTTAAACAAATCCGAAAGAATTACCTTTCGGCTTCCTTGAAAAATGACCCTTCGAAAGGGTGCATTTCTTGATTAAGTGTCCTCCGCAAGGGCACTTGTCCTTTCGAAAGTTTCCTTTGGCATTGAACCGCCCCTTTGAATTCTGACGTTGAATCAATCGGTTGAACAAAAAATGGTTCAAGCCGATGGTTCAATGAATTAAACAAGCCGATGAACTAAACATTGAAACAAACGTAATGAACTTGTCTTTGAACCAACAGGAACTTTGACGTTGAACCAATTGGTTGAACCAAGGCTTTGAACCAATCCGTTGAACCAGTTCAACAGTTCAACGAAGTGCGCCGAGCCCCTTTGAACCAAAGGCCGATGAACCGTTCAATGCATCAAGTGGTTGAACTAATCGTTGAACCAAGACATTGAACTGTTTTGGTTCAACGGTTCAAACAAAGCTTTGAAATATGTCTTTGAACCTGTTGTTGAACCTGTAGATGTTGAACCAAAGGATGAACTGAAAGAATGAGCCAACTGAGTGAACTATTTGTTTGAACCAAAAGACACTGAGTGAAATAAAGCGTTGAACTGTTTGGTTGAACCGAGTCATTGGACTGTTCTTTTGGTTGAACCCGCCATTGAACCTTGAACTCGTTGAACCTTTGAACCAAAGTGGTTCAATGGTTCAACGGTTCAATGGTTCAAACTGCCTTGATTTGGCCAAATGTCTTGAAGCCGATGAACCAATTGAAGCGATTGAACTTTGAACCTTGATAAAGCGCTCAACTCTTGCCAAAGATGTTGAACTTGTTGAATTTTGAACCCGTTGAACCTTTGATTCAAAGTGGTTCAATGGTTCAACGGTTCAATGGTTCAAGTCTCTTTTTGCATTCAGATGTTTGCCGATGAAGATTTTCAATTGAACCGAAACTCTAAACCAATTCCAGCAAATGACCAAGTGTTGAAAATCAATTATTTTGACTGAAACCGCCTGCAGAAGCCTTTGAACCTATATAAATGAACCTGCCTGTAGAATCTGTAGATACAAAGTCCGTAGAAATCAATCATGTAAAACCCATTGAACTTGATCTGCAAAGTCTATAGATTTTTTAAGAAGCTTGGAAAATGAGGAATCTGAATGTCTAGGACAATTTTTTAAAAATGGAAGAGACAATTTCGGTCTGTAAGACCAAAATAATTCAAATGTTGTCCCAAAAATGAATGCTACTTTTGGGGGACAACACTTAGGAAGGGAGTGCCCAAGATCATAGGAGAAATTGATGAGTATTAAACTCCCAATCTGCAAATATGTGAGGTCTGATATGCCAATCGATAGCTGCCAATGTGCCTCTAAAACCCACGATTTTTCCCACAATAAATATTAATATTTTAAGCCACCAAATGCCTTCAAAGTGAACCTCAATAATCTGTTTTTCCTTTCACATTACTTCAATTACTGTAGCGTTTATTGTAGCGATCATTGTTCATGTGCACTGTAGCGATCACTGTTCACGTGCACTGTAGCAATCACTGTTCACGTGCACTATAGCAGGTACTGTAGTGTGACACCATTCACGCCACTATTCATGTCATCAACAATTTTCAGATCTGCAAATGATTAACCTTTGGAACCCTTATGAAACTTAATGTATTCTCCAATTTAAGCACAGATTGGACTCCTGGATGAAGCTCACAATGAAGCAATAATTCGGAAGATATTCCACAACCTCAAAATCACATTACCAATTGAAAGTCTTCGTTTCCAATGGCTAAAGTAATGGTAGAAACCCTAGCTGGTCTCATCACTAACAGTTTCAAAATCATATATCAATTCTTGGATGATATGAAGCTTGGGTAACCCTTTTAATATATTTTTTTTTCTCCTCATCAAGTCAGTGCATCTAGAAGGTTCCTTATAATATTTTAGTTGCACTTTTAATAATATTAAAATATGACTTTATAAATAATAAATTGAAATGGCCCCTTTTTTATGCCACATGACTCCTCAAGTCATAAAGTGCAAATATAACTTTAAAATATTAATTATTATTAAAGTGACCTTTAATAATAATTAAACATCATAACTTAGGCCAAACACCTTATTTCTCCAAGCCAACTGAATACCAGAATCGACATTGCTGAAATATCTCATTTAGGGGCCTTGCTATAAATAATAACCCTGACTGAATGAATTACTATAAATAGTAAGTATGAGAGAAAGAGTCCTGAAACCCTTGCAAAGGCCAACCCTGAAACTCACTAAACTCTAAAGAAAAAATAAACCATCCACTAACTAGGTTTTTGTCACAAAAGAACCTCTAACCATCTGAGTTAGCCTACGAGGGCCAATGATAGGCTAAACCATCATAAAACAGGATTACGCTAAAAAGGGGACATTACAGCTAATGAAGAGTTAACTTCTTTTTTCAACGTCAATCTCTTGCCTTGTAAATTTCTATATTAATGATTTTTCAGCCTTGTAAAATCAATCCCTCTTGGTAAGACCAAAATCTATCATTGGTGAGTTGTGTAACCTCTTCAATCAATAGGACTATACTTTCAGATTTCAAATGCTAGCATAGTGTACATTCATTCAGCAATTTGCACACAAGGTAGATTTTTCTCCCTTCCCAAATTCTGATTCATACCTAGTTGCAAGCTCATCATGTTATGCAGGTCATGTTCAGTGTTTTATATGTCTTTTGCTGAAGCTGTAAGTTGATGTTAGGTGCCTACAAAGTGTCTTATATCTGACCTCTCTCCACCATTTTCCCTCATGTTTTTGTCATTGGATCGAACCTTCTCATGAAATACTTATGCATAGTGATCAATTGAAATCAAAGGTCTTTATTTTCCCTTGTTTGATTCAGTGTTCAAGGTTCCAAGTAGAGTGGATCAACATTTTGGTGTACAACTATCATTAGGTAGAATTTCCCTTTCAAGTTTCTTTCTCCCTTTTCCATGGTAGATTCACAGCACACAGAAGAGATCCGCATTGATAAATTTTACAGGGACCAACCTTCTCTGGAGGTTCTTCTTACCATTGAGGCACCCACCCTCCTGAGAAAATCCGATTGTTTCAACCGGATAGAGGATTAGCCATTTCAACAAGTCTTCGATTCAGAGTGAAACTCTAGGTTGACGATAGTAGACTCGCCTCCTTACTTTGCTATGTGCCTCTCAAGGGATTTCACCTCAAAGATTGGGGGATATTTATCCGCTGATTGGACCTATTTGTTGTTTAGAACCAGGTATGGTACAAAGGTGACAATTCATTCCGAGCCTATTGCACGTTTTCATATAGACCCATACATGCCTAGTGTTGTGAATACTAATTGTATCATCTAAGATGAAATATTACAAACTAGTGATGTAGAAAAAGACTCACCTTGGGATGGAGTTCCAGATTTGTTTCTTGATGAGTGGGCTTCTACATTGCATGAGCATGATTCCTACAAGCTGATTGAAGAGGAGGGTCTTAGTGTGTATTGTCTTCATGAGAATAATGCACCAATTCCAGCCATGATCAAAGAAGACGAATCTAATGAAGATTTATGGCAATTGTACTTTGATGGATCAAGAAATAAGCATGGAACCGGAGATGGGATGATGTTGGTTTCTCCAACAAAGCAAAGGTATTTCTTTTCCATAAAATTTTAATTTGGCTGTTCAAACAACGTTGCTGAATATGAAGCACTATTTCACGGTTTGCAGTGGGCTAGAAAGATGAAAGTCAATTGTTTGCAAGTGTTTGGAGATAGTGTTGACGCTGTGGATTGCACCCTTGAGAGAAGGCTGAGCTTCTCTCTTCCACGCGACACAATGGAAACTCCTCTCTTGCCTGCGGGTCTGACAAAACTGAGGGGAGAGTCTCTAGATAAAGGCTAGCTCCCTCAGATGCATCTCTGAGTTATTCCAGTAACATTGCTAATACATATATATAATGGGGGGTTGAAAAGAGAGAAAGATTACTAAAACAGAACCTAAACTAAGAAGGTGATGCACCAAAAGTTTGATCTGCTCATTAGTCACACTTCAAAACATAAGAGCACATACATACACTTTATTTGCTAGGAAGACCAGACTATAGGGAACTTAACAAAAAGGCTAAATGAAGACACACAGAAGATGAACTTACCACAGGCACTGTAGGAAAACACACTGTCTGGCAACCTTCTCCTATCTCTGCACTCCAAATACAACGCTTTTTGCTACCTTCAGGAATGGTGCTTGTCTATACCAGGTGTGTTAGTATCAAGCTTGTGAAAGTATCGTGAAAAATGATTGAACACAAAGTTAATACTCAGGCACACTCAAAGATATATCCAACCAAATAGAGGTAAAAAATGTTTTTTTATTGATTCAAGGTGAAAATTGGCAGGGCTACACCATACAAAAATGAGAGATCCCTTTCTCAAAATGAGAAGTTACAAATATATAACCTTTTGGAAAAGACTTTGGCACTTTCTGGAAAATAAATGACCCATGTTGTGTTGAGAACATTTGGAAGAGGAAGCCGCTTGAAAGAGAATGCTGTGTCGGCTCTAGTTTGACTTTAGGCATTTAAAATATATTAAACGTCATATGTGAAATCGTGGGCCACGTCGTTTGTATGCAAACAAGACCGCTCTTTCAAGACATTCACGCGGTTTGTCTGCTCATCAATGCGAAGTGAAAAAAAAATAGGTCACGTCATTCACTGTTTGTGCTCCTTGATGACCACTTGGCAGATACTATGTCAACCGCTAGAATAACTCCTTGTGTCGACACCTTCTTTTGCCACTTGGACTGTTTTGTCCGTTTCTACACTTGGCTCTTTTCGGTTCTTTTCTTGGCGGATCACTGAGTTCACTCTTGACTTTTGTCCTTTCCCAGCTTTGTCTTTTCCTGGTTTTGTATTTTGTCATCTCTTGGCTCTTTCTGGCAAACTGAGCCCTCAGGGCTATCTTCTATCAATCTTTGGCTCTTTGGGCTCCCTTCTCAACGGTCTCTTCCTTTTGGCCTTAAGGCCTTTGAATTCCTTCGGGTTCGCACTCAAGCGTTTAAAGATCAACAGCTATTTCATTGCCGTAAAGTTGACGTTTGCGCGCCCGTCGCCATTTGAAATCCAACGGCTATTCTATTGTCCCGAATTTGACGTCTTCGGGGATGTCATCTGACGTCCGAATTTCAATGGCTAGTTCATGATGCCTAATTTGACGTCTATGGGCCCGTCACCCCTTTGAATTCCTTTGGCTTTCTGTTCCTTCAGCCTTTTCCTTTGGTCGGGCTTTTGTCTTTGAAACCTCCCGAAGGGAAGGTGTCCCTTCGGTCCTTAAGAAAGGTCCCTTTCGCGATCACCGAGAGTCCCCCGCAAAGGGCACTTGCCCTTTCGGGGTCCTTCGGGCTCCTTGGGCCTCAAATCCTTCGGACATTTTGTTCGAAGGAAATCTTCATGTTTTTTCGCTTGTTTTCTGTTGGCTTTCCCTTCGGTCGGGCTTTCCCTTCAGACGAATTCCTTCGGAAAAAAGTCCGAAGGAATTCCTTCGGAGTTTTTGTCCGAAGGATTTGCTCTGTCTTTTGCCACAGGATTTTCTTCCGAAAAGATTTCTTCGGACAAAATGTCCGAAGGAATTCCTTCAGACATTTTGTTCGAAAAAATTCAGCCTTTGCTTTTCTTTACGAATCTCCTTCGTTCCAAATGTCCGAAGAAATTCTTCATCTTTTGCCTTGAATAAATCCGAAGGAATTCCGACTTTTCTACCTTGTTCACTTTTCTAAAGAAAACCTTACCCTTTCCGCCTTCTCTTTGATCCCTTCGCAAGTGTTCCCTACCCTCCGGAAGGGCACTTGGGCCCCAGATGCCCTTCGCAACTTTCTTGAACATCCCCATCTGACACCTTCCTGCCCTCCGCAAGGGCCCATGCCCTTCAGAGCTTTGTAAGAGACTCATATTCCTGCTGGCCCATACCCTTGCCGAAAGTTTGTCTAAAGAATCTTCACAAAGCGAAAAGCTCCATACTGAACCGAAACCTGTAGGGCCTTAGATTTTTCAATGTCCTATAAGAATAGGGCTTATTGCAAAGAAAAAAGAGATTTTGCAGAAAGTGAGTACACGACTAGACTGAGGGTTCAGAGTGATAGGGAAGGAAACTGATTTTGGCCTGCAAGGCCAAAATGGTCAACAGTGACCTTGTAGTCCACCAAGTAAGAGGTTTGAATGTGTGCAAAAATTTGTTGTTTAAATCTTACAAGCATAGAATTTGGGATTTACTTGAAAATTTTCAGGCTTTTAACATTCAGGCAATACCAAGGGATAAGAATGAACATGTTGATAGGTTGGTTGCTGTTGAAGCACAATTTAGTATCTCAGCTGGTAAAAAAATGAAAAAAATCAGTCACACATAAAAGTGGTTGTAAGGCCTTATGTTCTGGTTAATCATGAGAATTGACAGGTATTTGAAGATGACAATCAAATTGTAAGATTTTTGCAGGAAGAGGCTCATTTTTCTTCAATAAATCAGTCAAAACACTTACAGCAGTGCGGTGATCAGATTGTTCAACTGAAAAAGAATAGGCTGCGCAAGGGATTGGTCACTCTTGAGAATATTTTCAGTGGAGATGATGAGCTAAAGAAAGAGAAATCATCCTTGTCAACAAAGGAAGAGCACTATGCCAATGTAGAGATTGCAACTGGTAAGATTTTGAAATTGGGCAAGGTATGCACTCTTTCACAAAAGAAAGCTTTCATTGAGTTATGCACAAGTTTTGCTGATATATTTGCATCGCAGTATAGTGATCTCGAAGGTTCTGATCCAAGTTTGGCTCAACACACTATTGAGTTAGAAGAGAAAACTAAACCAGTGAGACAAAGACAAAGGCCAATCAACCCAAAGGTTGAGCCCTTGATGAGAGCTGAGCTTCACAAGCTCATAGAAGCAACTATTATATTTTCAATCAAGCACTTAACTTGAGTGGCGAACCTTATTCCAGTACGGAATAATGGTGAGATTCATTTGTGTTGATTTTTGTGATTTAAACAGGTTTTCACTTAAGGATCACTATCCGTTACCATCAATGGAACAAATTTTACAGCGTGTTGCAGGTTCAGAGAGGTTTTCCTTGTTGGATGGATATAGTGGCTACAATCAAATTTTGGTCAAGGAAGAAGACCAATTTAAGACGGCCTTTACAACCAAGTGAGTGACATTTGCAGACAAACAGATGCCATTCGATTTGTCTAATGTTGAAGCTACGTTTCAGAGAGCCATGGATATGGCATTCCAAGGCCTTCTTAACAGGTTTGTACTTGTTTATTTAGATGATATAACAGTGTTTTCAAAAAATGCAGATCACATGGTTCATCTCAAACAAGTGTTCAAAAAGTGTAAGCAATTTGGGGTATTTCTAAATCCCAAGAAGTGTGTCTTCTCGGTTCATCAAGGTAAGCTTCTTGGACATGTTTCAAAGCATGGTTTAAGCATAGATTCTGAAAGGATTCAATCCATTCTTGCACTCTCCTTGCCTAAGCACATAAAGGCTTTGCAGAGTTTCTGAGAAAATCAATTTCATAAGGAGATACCTTTCAGATTTCGCTACTGTATTTAAACCACTTACAGCCATGCTAAAGAAAAATCAAAACTTCAGCTGGTCCAAGGAGGGAGTAAAAGGGTTTAAAGATGTTATGAAAGCCATTGCAAGTGTTTTTAAATCCAGATTTTACGAAAGATTTCATTCTGTATACTTATGCTAACATGGACACTATTTCAGGCATCTTTATGTAGCAAAATCACGAGTCTTTGGAGCACCCAATAGCTTTCTATAGCCAAAACTTGGAGGAGTATGAAAAAAGGTATTCTTTTGTTGAAAAACATGTCCTTTCAATTATAAGATCCATTAAGAAGTTTAGGCCCCTGTTGTCTAATAATAAGATACATCTAATGGTTGCTCATCCAAGCATCAAAGAGTTTTTTTCTAACAAGGATATAAATGAGAAGAGAGCTGGTTGGATAAAAAAGGTAATGGAATATGACGTAGAGATTAAGGTGACAAAGTTGATTAGAGGCAATGGTTTGTGAGCACCTAGCACAACACTTGCAAGAGGCTAATGAGCTTGTTTCAGTGTCACATGAGGAAGAAGTTGCAGCTGTTCACACTTCACCTTCTAGCTGGTTTCATGACTTGGTAAGTTATCTCCAACATGGTAATGATCCCTCTCATCTAAGTGCTTCAAAAAGAAGATAACCAGGTTGCAATCAATTCCATTTTTGCTTGTTGATGGTGTCCTGTTTAAGAAGGATATCAATGGAATGTTGCTAAGATGTATAGATCCAAGCCAAACTCAGAGATTGCTTGAAGAATTCCATGATGGGCATGGTGGAGGACACTTTTCTGCAAGAACTATAGCCCTTAAGATCATGAGAAGTGGGTATTATTGGCCTAGTATATTTGGTGATTGCCATGCATGGGTTAGAAAGTGCAAACAGTGTTTTATGTTTGTAAGAAAACTCAAGCTTGCAGCATTACCTCTTCAGCGAATTGCAGTGGATCGGTCCTTTGTTCAATGGGGATTGGACTTCATTGGCCTCATTAATCCTCCTTCAATTTCAGGGCATAAGTGGATTCTAATAGCTACAAATTATTTCACACGTTGGACAGAAGCAATAGCATTAAAAAAAGCAAACGAAACTAATATTCTTGATTTCTATGAAGGTTCGCTTACTAGGTTTGGAGTTCCTTCAACCATTATTTATGATAATGCAATGGCTTTCGTGGGATCTAAGATCAGCCAATGGGATGTCCAACATGGAGTTTATCTCAACACTTTATTGAACTATTATCCACAAAGCAATGGCCTTGCTGTTTCTACAAACAAAAACCTATTGATGATCATTAGGACTATTGAAGATAATCAGAGGTCATAGCATCTCAAGTTGAAATCAGCTCTATGGGCTGATAGGATCACCTACAAGAGGTCAATAGCCAACTCTTCATACAAGCTGATATATGGTAAGGAAGCAAGGTTACCTATTTTTCTTGAATTTTCAGCTTTAGAACTAATGCATCAACTTGAGTTGTTGAAAAATGAGCTTATGAAAATCAGGTATGCAAAGCTTATAGAGATGGAAGAGATGAGAAATCAGTCCATTCTAGCCATGGAGATTCATCAAGCACAAGTTAAAAGAACGTTTGACAAAGGAGCTTCTTCACAAAGTTTCAAAGGAGATTTGGTCCTCAAGTGGGATGAGGATAGAGCTAAACCAGGAAGGCATACCAAGTTTGATTCTCTTTGGAGTGGCCCATACACGATCACCAGCTGTAAACCCCACAATGCCTTCCAACTTGCAAAGATGGATGGTAAAGAGCTTCCGATCCCAGTCAATGGGATATACCTGAAACATTGTTATTGAAAAGCAAAGCTCTTTATACATAGTTTGTTTTTGCTTTCCTCTAAGTGTTGTTCAAGCACAGTAGTATGCTTATGTTTTGTCAAATAAGTGTTGATTTGCACATTTGCTTTGTTAGCTTTCCCGTTTTGTGTTTTCCCTTCTATTTTGAAGGATGAGGTTACCTTATGTTCGATCAGAGAGAATTTTCAGTCATGGCCTAGATTTACCATTGTTTTTGTGAGTTCTATATCATGTATATAGCTGAGTTCTCAAGCATAGCAGACATGCTTCTCAGTCGAGTTGCCAAAAATGTTGACAATTTTGCCCCACAAAACAAAATTGTCAACCCTACTATTTGGAACTCTGCTTATGGTCCCAATTTGTCATGTAAATCAATTTTTTGGGGTCCTTCAATAGACACCTACAGCCATGTAAATTGGTAAAGACACCTACAACCATGCAAATTCTAAAAGACACCTACAACCATCATATAAAGCATGCAGTCCGTTCGAGGGCAAAATACATTCACCAAGTTCCAAAGGGTTTTCTCCTTCAAAAATGTCACATTTAGTCATCATGTTAACCTACAGGCCTATAGCTTTTGCTTATGAATGAGGGCACGTTGTTTGAGTGGTCTTTTATTTTGGACACCTAAGCCAAGTAGGTTTATTTTTTTGAATTTTTGCAAGGGATCAATTTTGATTTTGGATTATATAGCAGCTGCTTTCTTACCGAAGTGTTTTGTCTTCCTAAGAATTTTTTCGGGACTACAACATGGATAATTTTCTCGGAATTTTTGCCTGAGGCAAAGAAATTTCAAGGACTTCACAAGAAAGTCTGAAGGAATTCAAAAGGACAGTTTTAAGGGGACACAGGGAACGCTGAAGGTATACTGTCAGGTTTTCCGAAGGGTATGAGCCCTTCAGAAATGTTTTTTACATAAGGGCTCCAACTTTTCCGAAGGAAAGTGCATGGACAGGCTATTGGAGAACAGTTTTCAAAAGGCCCTAAGGCATTTCTCAAAATGGAGGACACTTACAAGAATTCCGAAGGGCACCCGCCCTTTGGAAAGGCTCATTTCAAGTTTGGAAGGTGCCTTTTCAACAATCTCGAAGGGCAACTAACCTTTGGGAATGTTCATCACATGAGTTTTAAGGGCTTTTACATAATCCCGAAGGGCATGTGCCCTTTGGGAAAGACCATTACAAAAAGCTCAAAACGAACACTTGACAAAACCCTGAGGGGCACTTACAGAATCCCGAAAGGTTACCCTTCGCAAAGAAAAGGATTCCTTCGGACTTTTTGTCCAAAGGAATGTACTTTGCAAGAGGGTCGAAAGAAAAAGGGCATTTGCAAAAGACCGAAGGGTATGTACCCTACAGGAAGGTTCAATTCGGAATGAGGGGACACTTGCAAGAATCTTGAAGGGTTCCTACCCTTCGAGAAAATGACATTTTCAAAGAGCCGAGGGGGACACTTTGCAGGAAGCCCGAAGGGCGCTTGCCCTTCTGAAGAGACATTACATAAGGAGGAAAAGCGTCTTTCACAAAATTCCCGAAGGGCACATACCCTTCGGGAAAGTCCAAGACAAGAAATCCGAAGGGCATATACCCTTCGGGAAAAGGCACATTCGAAAAAGGCACAAGGGCAGTTTCCTTCGGACTTTTTGTTTTAAGGAATGTCCAAGAAAGTGACTTAGTGCAGGGTCCCTATAGCAAAAGACAGGAAAAGAATTTCGAAGGACTTTTTGACCGCCGAAATATGACAGACTTTACAAAAAGTCTGAAGGATTCCTTCAGACATTTTGTCCAAAGGAATTCCTTCAGAGGATAGCACAGAGATATCAAAGATGGAAGAGACATAAGTCCAAAGGATTCTGTCCGAAGGAATTCCTTTGGAAAAGTTGCCGCGGGGAAAAGATAGGGACAAAAACTTGCGAGGAAAGTGACAGAGGACAATTCCTTCGAGCAAATTGCCCAAAGGAAAGGGAAAGACAGAATTCCCACGTACTTTTTGTCCACGGGGAAATGACAAAGAAAAGGGTCTGAGTAAATTCTCGCGGACATTTTTGTCCGCGAGAATATGAAAAGTATAAATCCAAAAGAAATATACACAGGTAAAGTCCGCAGAATAGCCCTGAGGCCAAACAAAGAAAGACCAAGGGAAAAGCAAAATATCCGAAGGAATAAACAAGCCAATGGGAAATAATCTCGAGAAAATTGCCAAAGAGATACACAAGAAGATAAGGATGAGAAATGCATGCACAGAAAAATAAAAGCCCTGATAAAAAGATCAAAAATAGATCCAGTCCAAGTAGGCAAGCTCTCAAACATTCCATCATTCCGAGTGGAGCTCATCTATTGACTCTTGATGTGGCTTTACATGTAAAGTGGGTTGATCTCTTTCCTCCAACTTAGTCTTCAAACAAAGTCAAACGAAGTTCCTTTTTTAGATTAGCGTAACATTCCATGCAAAGGAGAAGTTGACTGGTCAAACCTAAGTTCCACCGTCCATATTGTTGGGTGAATATTTTGTCAGTCAGTTGTCTGATTGGGCAAAATAGGTCTTATCATCTACAGCATAGGAGATTGGTCGGCCCAATGTGCAGGGTTACTACATCAGAGGTGGACAAATCTCTCCTCTCATCAAAGGGAGGTTCCCTATAAATACGCAGGATCTATATACTATATATATATACGCTGAAAATAACACTCGCGGGTAAGATAAACCATCCATCTCTCTTCTTTCAGAGATGATGTTAACAAACAGATCAAAGGAGAAATCCTAGGTAATTGGTGAAAGTACTTCTCTTATTTCAGAAGTAACATTCAGCGAAGAGCCATATCCCTTTCTGGATAGTAGAAATCCTAGTGAAATGACAGAAGGCACTTCTCTTCTTTCAAAAGTGCTTGTTCTTGCAAACAACAGGAATCTTTGTGGTAGTGACAAGTGGCTGGTGACAAAAAGGCGCAGTAACTAGCAGAATGAAACAGAACACAAAGTTTCCACTTCAACTGCCCAAGAGTGAGATATGAAGAACAATGGGGGCACAAAGTCGTCCCAAGTTCCTTTACACAGAAACAGAAAATAAACACACTGAAGACAACTATGATAGCACAAAGTCTGAAAGTAGCTGGCTTCAAGACACCTTCCTGATTACTTCCACAAGTTCTGCTTCTTTCATTAACTGGACAAGAATGCATTCAAAAGACAGACATAAGAACAATATCCTAAAATAACACAAGCTATAACAGCACAAAGTCTACAAGTAACTTGCTTTCTCATTTAATCAAAAAAATATCAACAACATTCTGAACTCAAAGTCTCAGTATTCGCCTTTCAATTTGGGTAGAGTTTTGCTACTAGTAACGGGAAGATCTCCTTTGTAACAAATGAGAGATTACAATATATAGCGCTCCAAAAAAGACTTGGGCGCTTGTTTTTATGAAAAAGGCCCACGCTAAATTGAATGCCTTTAATGTGCCTTCAATTTTGTATGGAGGGACCATGCTGGGAATAGTGCACTGCCATAACTATGGCGTGTCCATTCCTCTAATATGTCTCTTCCTTAGTATGGACTGTCTGGTCTTTTTCCTGATGTCTGCGCAGCTGTGTAATTTGCCATTACTTTATGGAAGGAAAAACAGGGCACGTCCTTGATTTGGCATGCTCGAGAGTCTGCTTGATCCACTGTTTCACCTACTGAAAATAACTCCCTTGAAGATATTTTGGCCTTTCCCTCTTTCTGCTACGATTTGAGCCCTCGGGCTATCTTTTCTCTTTCTGGTTTTGTCTTTTCCTGGCCTTTGAGCTCTCAAGGCTATATCCTCAGCTTTGTTGGCTCTTTACACTCTTCCAACAGCGGTTCTTCCCTTTGGCATTTTGGCCTTTGAATGCATTCGAGCCCGTCATCCTCCTTAACAATTCCTTCGTGTCTTTCTCGCTTGCTTTGGCCGCTTTTCGCTGATCTCAGCGAGTGACACGTGGCATTTTCTACTTTTGAGAGTCCTACGGAAGATGACACGTGGCAGCATCCGCTTATTTTATCAACTCACCCAAGACCCACCACAGTGTTTACGAAACGAAAGGGAGAGACCGCAGATGTTGACACTTGGCGGTTTCCGTCGAACTTTTACAGGGACACGTGGTATGTTCCGCGTAATCTAGCAATCACACGAACGATGACACTTGGGGCACTCCGCTCTCGGGCTCTTTCCTTTCGGGCATTCCTTTGGTCGGGCTTATTTCCTTCGGAAAAAAGTCCGAAGGAATTCCTTCAAGCTTTGCCTTAGTCATCTTCCCGCGGAAAATACTTCCAAAAAAATTATAACGGCTCTTTCACTTAATAATTTCTTTCGGACAAAAAGTCTGAAGAAAATGTTGCCTATCGGCTTTTGAACAAATCCTAAGGAATTATATCTTTTCGGTCAGTCGCTTGATTCTTCCTTTAAGTTCTACGCTTTATTTGAATTTCAACAGATATTCCCTTACTTTAAATTTGACGTCCGCGGGGCTGTCAATGGTCGCTAGCCGCTTGAACCATGTTGAACCTTAAACCTTTGAACACGCTGAAAGTACATTGGTTCATTGGTTCATCAGTTCATTATGTCTCTTTTGTTCCATCGCTTTCTGGTTCAATCGCTTTCCCGCTCCTTCGTTGAACCATCCGCTGAACCACCTGTTTGCTGCTTCTTTCCTTGACTGAGGCCGCCTTTGAACCTTTGAACCCATGAACCATTGAACTCTTAACTCTTTCGGTTCAAGGTTCAATCGGTTCACTGGTTCATCCTTTGTCCGTCACTTCCTTGTTCTTTCTAAGCTCTTTGATCTTCATCGCACTGGTCGAACCTTTGAACCTGTGAACTTGTTTAACCTTTTGGTTCAAGGTTCAACGGTTCAATTGGTTCACTCTTTTTATTTGGCTAAGTCCTTTTGATATTTTTGAACCAGACGCGTTGAACCATTTGGTCGTTGAACCTATTGATCCATTGAACCCGTTGAACCTTTGAACCAAAGTGGTTCAATGGTTCAACGGTTCAATGGTTCAAGTCTTCTCTTTGATAAGTGTTTTGAAGCCGTTGAACCTTAAAGCGGTTGAACTTTGAACCTTGACAAATGCGCTTAACTCTTGCTGATGACATTGAACCCATTGAACCCGTTGAACCAAAATGGTTCAAGGTTCAACGGTTCAATGGTTCAATGGTTCAATCCTTGCTTAGAAGCTTGCCAATGGACATTTTGGTTGAACCTTGTCGTTGAACCAACCTTGAAATCGCTTAAGTGTTGAGAGCTTGCTTCTTTCCTGCAGAGTCCGTAGAAATCAACTTGCGAAGCTCATAGAACTTGGCCTGCAGAGTCCGTAGATTTTCTTCCTATTGAATATAGATTGAAGCCTGCGAAGTCCATAGTTTTAAGCTTGCAAAGTCCATAGATTTTTGAAAAGCTTAAAGAATGAAGAACTTGAATGCTCAGAACAATTTTTGAAAAGGGGAGAGAGGATTTTGGTCTACTAAACCAAAATAGTTCATAGGTTGTTCCCAAAAAGAGTGATATTTTTGGAGGGACAACAACTTGCTCCAGTTGGGGAACTTCCCTCAGTTAAAATTTTGAAACAACTGAGGGGAGTAGATACCAGAATCTCCGGTGCCTTGAAGTATGCCATTGGGCTACGGAGTCATGCTACCCAAAAAAAAAGGTTCCAAAAAACGAAAACGAACAACACAAAGCAGAAACAAAAACTATACAAATATACATATGTACAGGTGAACTTATCTGGTACTTTAAGAATTGAAGTACTTCAGATGCTACCCCCTGAGAGGCAGTGAAAATGGCGTTGTCCTGATAAACTAGCAAGAAGCCATTTTCTCCCTAGAATCGATGATGGGTGAATGGAACTCTCCACCAGGAAACCAATTTTCTGTGTCTTCCCTTTGGTTTTCTCCTCTTGCCCCACAGCAAGACTTGACTTTTAATCCGAAAACCATGTATCTTTGATCTCTTGGCAAAGAGTTCCTTTTCCTGATTTTGATGTGCAGCAGCATGGTCCATTACCATAATTGGTTGCTCTTCTGGTTTAGTCCACCATATGATTTGATTGTTCCCATTCAACACCTGCCAATGATTGGCACTATTAGGTATACTTGGTGTTGTTCCATCTGAACCAATTCCTATGTCATCACCTATAGGATTTTCATCTGCTGAAACATGAATGTCTTCAGTAAACAAAAAATAATTACCCCTGCCTGAAGATTCAAATAGAATTTGAGCTTCAGGCCTTGATATCTGAGTGACAACACATTTTGCCTCCTTCTCAGGAAGCAACCTTTGCATTACACCTTTCACAGAGATTCTTCCCTGAGACAAGTCCATGCTTAATTCCCCTACAACATCCTTGTAGAAGTTCCACCCAAGAAGAATGCCATATGATGCTGAGACATCGGCCACTAGGATAGTCATCTTGATTTTCTTGTCTGGAAAGGCAGCAAATGCAAATTGGGTGTCTTTAATTTGTCCCAACAGTGGCACTTGTTTGTTCCCCATGGAGAAACATCTCTCAAATGTCTTGGTCAGTGTGAGACCCAGAGATTCTAGCACTTTCGCAGGCATGACATTGTCTGAAGCCCCGGAATCAATGATGCAATTGTTGAGCTAGTGACCATTTATCAACAGGGAAACATAGAAAGGCTCTATTTTTTCAGAGGCAGCAGGAGTAATGACAAAATTGTTTGGGATGGGCATGTTCTTTGGGGGATCATGAGTTACTTTCTTAACCTCTTGTCTTGCAAGGACGGTTTGGTTCTTGACACATTGAACCAACTTGTCCAATTGTTCAAGATTGGACTGCAGGAACTCAAATTCAGACATTTGAATTTCGGTTTTCTTTATATGGTCAATTATGTCAAATGTCTGGAATGAGCCAAGAGCAAGGGATGGAAATTCATCTTTTTGAGTTTTGGGGGGGGGGGGGAGAACTGGACTGCGAATTTGAAGTTGAAGGTGCAGAAATGTTTGGGGTACTTACCTTTCTAGCAGTCACCGGGTCCTTTGGCTGGAAGGGCAGAGTGGTCCCACGCTTAACAATTAAAACTGTTGGTTGAGGTCGCTCCTCTGCTTTCTCTTTATCAGCCGATTGAGCCGATTGATTCTTGGACCGAGTGAATATAGCATATGATCCCTCAGCTGCATTGCCTTTACTTTTGGGTTCATCCTGGTAGTTCAGAAAATCAATGTGGGAGTCGCCAGCTGACTCTTCTTGACCTTCTGCAAAGAGATCAGCGTCATTTTTTTGATTAAACTCAAGTTGGAAAGAGAAATCATGTTTTATTTTCAAATATTCAACTACTGAGTTGGTTGGAGGCGCTTCAAGGGCAAGGTTCCTCTGTGGGGGGGAAGACGATTTGGCTGCCCTTGATTCCTAACAGCATTGTCTTGGTATACCTGATTCTGAAATGTCCTTGGCATATTCCGATTAGAAGCAGACATAACTTGGGTCATTTGTCTTTTCGAGGCTTGCAGTTCATTTGCCAGCTTTTGCACCATTGGATCAGAGGTGGCTAAAGGGGAATATTCAGAAGATGAAGAGGGTTTACCTTTGTTTGGGTCTCTCCTTATCTTTCCAGCCAAGATAAGGTCATCTTTTACCTCAGTAGCCAAGCCCTAAGCAGCAGCAAAGTCTGTGTCTAGCCCATCTTAGCAAGAAACTCACTTCAGGGAGCTATGAGTTGATGAAGAAACACTTGAGATTCTGAGGTGTTGGCTGGGCGACCATGGGAATCCTGTGCCTTAGCTTGTCGAACCTGGCAATGAAGTCCCTCATAAGTTCATAGGGCTCCTTCATCTGTGTGAGCTGGGCCAGCAAGGCATGTGCATCTTCTACAGGCTTGAACTTGGCTTCAAATTTATCTTTGAGTGGGTCCCAGTCAGTCACTGATCTAGCTTGCAGATGGTAGAATCAGTCTACAGCAGCACCTTGTAGTGTCTTTACGAATAGCCTAACTGCTATGTCTTCAAATTCCACTCCTATTACGCCACAGGCTATGCTGAAGGCCGCAATATGTTCATTAGGGTGAACTTTCCCATCCCCAAAGAATTTGGGAAAATTCTTTCTTGAGCTGCGTGAAAGTTCATGCAGGGGTGGAGTTAAATTCAGTGGACCAAAAGAGTTACCCCAAGGGCCTCGAACTGCCACGATTGGATTATTGAAAGCAGGGATAACAAATCTGGGTGGAATATGGATAGGCAAAGCTCTGCTAACAGCAGAAAAAGAAGCTTTGCCTTGTGTTGGTGACTTGGTAGGGCTAGGAGGAAAACTCCTAGTTCGTTGAAGGTGAGGTTGTGGAGGAAACAATTCAAAATTGCTCTGCTGCACCAACTCAAAAGCAGGGTCAACAACACCTTGAGATTTCTGGGTTCTAGTATAACGTGGAGTTGCCAAATTACAGAACAAAAATGGAAAAGAGCAGGGCCTACTTCAGCGTGAACTTTGAGACTTCAAACTACGTGCCCTTCCCAGTGGCTCTGATTTTGCAGACCAAATAATATAATGGAAATGGAGGAAGATGGTAAGGCTATAATGATAATGGGTAAGAAACGGAACGGAGTCGCCAGAATCTGTAATGGATAAGGGTATAATGATAATGGGTAAGACACAGGGGATGTTTCAATCTGAAACTTGAGGTTCCAAATTGCATAAAATTACTATCCCCAACGGAGTCGCCAAAAACTGTTGGGTGAATATTTTGTCAGTCCGCTGTCTAATTAAGCAAAATAGGTCTTATCATCTACAACATAGGAGATTGGTCGGCCCAATGTGTAGGTTTAGTAAATCAGAGGTGGACAAATCTCTCCTCTCATCAAGGGGAGGTTGCCTATAAATACGGAGGATCTATATCCTATATATATAAGCTGAAAATAACACTCGGAGGTAGGATAAACCATCCATCTCTTTTCTTTCAGAGATGATGTTAACAAACAGATCAAAGGAGAAATTCTGGGTAATTGGTGAAGGTACTTCTCTTCTTTCAGAAGTAACATTCAGCCAAGAGCCAGATCCCTTTCAGGATAGTAGAAATTTTGGCGAAATGCCAGAAGGCACTTCTCTTCTTTCAGAAGTGCTTGTTCTTGCAAACAACAACAATCTTTCTGGTAGTCACAAGTGATTGGTGACAAAAGGGCACAGTAACCAGCAGGATGAGACAAAACACAAAGTTTTCAGCTCAACTGCCCAAGAGTGAATTACGAAGAACAATGGGGGCACAAATTCATCCCAATGTCCTTTACACAAAAACAGAAAATAAACACACACTGAAAACAACTATGACAGCACAAAGTCTGAAAGTAGCTGACTTCAAGACACCTCCCTGATTACTTCCACAAGTTCTGCTTCTTTCATTAACTAGACAAGAATGCATTCAGAAGATAGACATAAGAACAATCTTCTAAAATAGCACAAGTTATAACAGCACAAAGTCTGCAAGTAACTTGCTTTCTCATTTAATCAAAGAAATATGAACAACAATCTGAGCTCAAAGTCTCACTATTTGCCTTTCAATTTGGACAAAATTTTGCTTCTGGTAACGAAAAGATCTCCTTTGTAACAAATGAGAGATTACAATATATAGCACTCCAAGAAAGACTTGGGTGCTTGTTTTCATGAAAAAAGCCCATGCTGAATTGAATGCCTTTAATGCGCCTTCAGTTCTGTCTGGAGGGACCATGCTGGGAACAGTGCGTTGTCATAACTATGGCGTGTCCATTCCTCTAATATGTCTCTTCTTTAGTATGGACTGTCTGGTCCTTTTCTTGATGTTTGTGTAGCTGTCTAATTTGCCATTACTTTATAGAAAAAAAAATAGGTTGCATCTTTTATTTGGCGTGCTCGGGAGTCTGCTTGATCCACTGTTTCACCTACTGGAAATAACTCCCTTGAAGATATTTTGGCCTTTCTCTCTTTCTGCTACGATTTGAGCCCTCGGGCTATCTTTTCCCTTTCTGGTTTTGTCTCTTCCTAGCATTTGAGCTCTCAAGGCTATATCCTCAACTTTGCTGGCTCTTTATGCTCTTCCAGCAGCGGTTCTTCCCTTTGGCGTTTTGGCCTTTGAATGCAATCGAGCCCGACATCCTCCTTAGCAATTTCTTCGTGTCTTTCCCGCTTGCTTTAGCCGCTTTTCGCTGATCTCAGCAAGTGACATGTGGCGTTTTCCGCTTTTGAGAGTCCTGCGGAAGATGACACGTGGCAACATCCGCTTTATCAACTCACGCGGGACCCACCACAGTCTTCACGAAACGAAAGGGAGAGACCGCGGATGTTGACACTTGGCGGCTTTCGTCGAGCTTTTCTAGGGACACGTGGTATGTTCCGCGTAATCTAGCAATCGCACGAACGATGACACTTGGAGCGCTCCGCTCTCGGGCTTTTTCCTTTCGGGCATTGCTTTGGTCAGGGTTATTTCCTTCGAACAAAAGTCCGAAAGAATTCCTTCGGGGTTTGCCTTAGCCATTTTCCCACGAAAAATACTTTCGAAAGAATTCTAAAGGCTCTTTCACTTAATAATTTCCTTCAGTAACTAGCAGGATGAAACAGAACACAAAGTTTCCACTTCAACTGTCCAAGAGTGAGATAGGAAGAACAATGGGGCACAAAGTCGTCCCAAGGTCCTTTACACAGAAACAGAAAATAAACACACACTGAAGACAACTATGACAGCACAAAGTCTGAAAGTAGCTAGCTTCAAGACACCTTCTTGATTACTTCCACAAGTTCTGCTTATTTCATTAACTGGACAAGAATGCATTCAGAAGATAGACATAAGAACAATATCCTAAAATAGCACAAGCTATAACAGCACAAAGTCTGCAAGTAACTTGTTTTCTCATTTAATCAAAGAAATATGAACAACATTATGAGCTCAAAGTCTCAGTATTCGCCTTTCAATTTGGGCAGAGTTTTGCTACAGGTAACGGGAAGATCTCATTTGTAACAAATGAGAGATTACAATATATAGCGCTCCAAGAAAGACTTGGGCGCTTGTTTTTATGAAAAAGGCCCACGCTGAATTGAATGCCTTTAATGCGCCTTCAGTTTTGTATGGAGGGACAATGCTGGGAATAGTGCATTGCCATAACTATGGTGTGTCCATTCCTCTAATATGTCTCTTCTTTAGTATGGACTGTCTGGCCCTTGTCCTGATGTCTGCGCAGCTGTGTAATTTGCCATTACTTCATGGAAGGAAAAACAGGTCGCGTCTTTGATTTGGCATGCTCAGGAGTCTGCTTGATCCACTGTTTCACCTATTGAAAATAACTCCCTTGAAGATATTTTGGCCTTTCCCTCTTTCTGCTACGATTTGAGCCCTCGGGCTATCTTTTCTCTTTCTAGTTTTGTCTTTTCCTGGCCTTTGAGCTCTCAGGGCTATATCCTCAGCTTTGTTGGCTCTTTACGCTCTTCCAACAGCGGTTCTTCCCTTTGGCATTTTGGCCTTTGAATGCATTCGAGCCCGTCATCCTCAGCAATTCCTTCGTGTCTTTCTCGCTTGCTTTGGCCGCTTTTCACTGATCTCAGCAAGTGACACGTGGCGTTTTCTACTTTTGAGAGTCCTGCGGAAGATGACACGTGGCAACATCCGCTTATTTTATCAACTCACCCGAGACCCACCACAGTCTTTACGAAACGAAAGGGAGAGACCACGGATGTTGACACTTGGCGGTTTCCATCGAGTTTTTCCAAGGACACGTGGTATGTTCCGCGTAATCTAGCAATCTAGCAATCACACGAACGATGACACTTGGGGCACTCCGCTCTCGGGCTTTTTCCTTTCGAGCATTCCTTTGGTCGGGCTTATTTCCTTCGGAAAAAAGTCCGAAGGAATTCCTTCGGGCTTTGCCTTAGTCATTTTCCCGTGGAAAATACTTCCAAAAGAATTATAATGGCTCTTTCACTTAATAATTTCCTTCGGACAAAAAGTCTGAAGGAAATGTTCCCTGTCGGCCTTTGAACAAATCCTAATGAATTATAACTTTTCGGTCAGTCGCTTGGTTCTTCCTTTAAGTTCTACGCTTTATTTGAATTTCAACGGATATTCCCTTACTTTAAATTTGACGTCCGTGGGGCTGTCAATGGTCGCTAGCCGCTTGAACCATCTTGAACCTTAAACCTTTATACCCACTGAAAGTACATTGGTTCATTGGTTCATCAGTTCATTATGTCTCTTTTGTTCCATCGCTTTCTGGTTCAATCGCTTTCTCGCTCTTTCGTTGAACCATCCGCTGAACCACCTGTTTGTTGCTTCTTTCCTTGACTGAGGCTGCCTTTGAACTTTTGAACCCATGAACCATTGAACTTTGAACTCTTTCAGTTCAAAGTTCAATCAGTTCACTGGTTCATCATTTGTCCGTCACTTCCTTGTTCTTTCTAAGCTCTTTGATCTTCATCGCACTGGTCGAACCTCTGAACCTGTGAACTCGTTTAACCTTTTGGTTCAAGGTTCAACGGTTCAATCGGTTCACTCTTTTTATTTGGCTAAGTCCTTTTGATATTTTTGAACCAAACGCGTTGAACCATTTGGTCGTTGAACCTGTTAATCCATTGAACCCGTTGAACTTTTGAACCAAAGTGGTTCAATGGTTCAAGCCTTCTCTTTGATAAGTGTTTTGAAGCCATTGAACCTTGAAGCGGTTGAACTTTGAACCTTGACAAATGTGCTTAACTCTTGCTGATGACATTGAACTTTTGAACCCATTGAACCCGTTGAACCAAAATGTTTAAAGGTTCAATGGTTCAATGGTTCACTCCTTGCTTAAAAGCTTGCCAATGGACATTTTGGTTGAACCTTGTCGTTAAACCAACCTTGAAATCGCCTAAGTGTTGAGAGCTTGCTTCTTTCCTGCAGAGTCCGTAGAAATCAACCTGCGACGCCCGTAGAACTTGGCCTGCAGAGTACGTAGATTCAAGCCTGCGGAGTCCGTAGTTTTAAACCTGCAGAGTCCGTAGATTTTTGAAAAGCTTAAAGAATGAAGAACTTGAATGCTCAGAACAATTTTTGAAAAGGAGAGAGGATTTTGGTCTGTTGAACCAAAATAGTTCATAGGTTTTTCCCAAAAAGAGTGATATTTGGTAGAAACCCCTGGTCTCACTTTCTCTGAAACTGCTTGTTTTTCTTGTTTTGTATGTTTTTGGTTTTTTTGAGTTTTTGCATAAATATATGAAAGAGGCGATTCTAGAAAGAATTGCTGAATAAATTCAAATAAAATATTGCAAATTCAGAAATGATAGAATCTAGGATATTAATTATTGCCAATAAGTTTGTTGATCTTTTGAGACAATTACAACTATCTGATAACATGCAAAATCATAAGTAACAAATTTTTTTATGAAACCTGGTTATGGCAGCCAGCTGAATAATTCATGAAAAAATGGTACAGCCTTGTCTTCAAGCTCCTCCCTCCGTCTGATGCTTGGGAAATGATCCCAAAGTGTTGGCGCCTCAAGGAGTGGTGGCAGATGATCCAAGAAGCAGGCGATTTGCCCTGGATGAATAAATGTGCCCTTTTTGTGAAGGTACAGCCCTGCTGTACAAAAGTACGACACTATGACTGCAACGAACCAAATAAAAGTACGCCCTTGTTTGTTGTAGTAAAACCTCAGGAAATAGGTGCCTCTATAAGAGAAACTCTTACGGATCAATCCAAGCTGACAAAACCTGATTAATGCAATTTCTGATGAAGTTTCGTGATAACATATGAATGAAGCTACCTCTCTGAAAGCAATAAATCACCTGGTATTTCACAGCCTCTGATTTGCAACACTGAAGATGGCTTGTTCTCCAATGCTAGATGAAAACTGAAACCCTTGGCTCTGTTCTCAGAAGAAAAGACTTAGAAAAATTTTTATTTCAAAACATAATGAATTTCGTTCTCAATAAAAAAAACCTTATATACTTCCCAAGTGCCATTTTCTCCAATTTGGCTTCTTTTTTAATAATTCGAACTTTTCTTTTTTTTTTATTCCCATAGTCTTCAACGCCCCCTTATAATTAAAAGTGGCCCCTTTCAATGCTGGTCGCCCCCTTCAATATCACTTAAGTTTTAATATTAATAATATTATAACTTTATATTATAAGCTCTCGATAATTAATATTTAATTTGACAATTAAAATATTAATATCTCCCTCATAAATTGTCCAATGTACGAACCCTCTGAAGCTGGTGAACAAGTGATTGATTTCACACATGACCAACCCATACTGCTAAAAATAGCAAGGGTGCTCCGCTGAGTGACCAATACTACTAAAAATAGCAGGTCAGGAAAATGGTGTCCGAATGATCCCGAACGAAAGCCAACTGGCAAACTCTGACAAACGAAACCAAGCCAAGCTCCAGCAAGGACCCTCAATCCATCCTATTAGCCTACGAGGGTCGCATAATAGGCTAATCATAAGCTCTGAGATATGTCAACTGGAAGGGGACATGACAGTCTGCCCCTCTTGAAATTGCTTGTCCCCAAGCAATCTCAACTCTGGATGCTGCAGAATATCCTCGCTCTCCCACGTAGCATCCTCCACTGGCAGGTCTCTCCATTTTACCAAATATTCCCTGATAGTCCTCCTGCGCAAATGTCTCTCTCTGGACTCCAGGATGGACTCAGGCACTAAAATCAAATTTCCCTCATCATCTAAGAGAGGTAAAACTACTGAAGGTACCACACGGTGTCCCAACGCCTTTTTGAGGCGTGACACATGAAAAACATTGTGGACCTTGCTATCTACCGGAAGCTCTAGCTCATAAGCCACCTCTCCAACACGCCTCAGGATCCTGAAGGGACCATAATAATGTGGCTTAAGCTTCTCTGAACCACTCTTCCTAAGAGTAGACTGCCAGTAGTGCTGCAGCAAGAGATAAACCATGTCTCCCACCTCAAAAGACCTCTCTGTCCTCTTCTGATTTGCGTACTGCTTCTGCTGATTCTATGCTTTGGCAATATTCTCCTTGAGAGCCCTTGTAATGCCCTGACTCTCCTGCAATAAATCTCCAGCGCTCGGCACTCTTTGTCACTCAGTAGCAAATCTAGAAAGCTAGGCGCCTCATAACCATACAATGCCATAAAAGGGGACATCTAAATGGTCATGTGGAAGGTAGTATTGTAGCAATACTCGCACAAATATATCCATTTGACCCAAGCCTTCTGCTGCCCTACAATATGATTTCTTAGGTATCCTTCCACCCATTTATTCACTATCTCTGTTTGACCATCGGTCTGCGGGTGGTAACTGATGCTCGGTGTAAGCTCGGTCCCACAAAGTCTGAACACCTCCTGCCAGAAGTGACTCAGGAACCGACTATCCCTGTCGCTCACTATGCTCCGAGGCAACCTATGTAATCTGTAAACCTCGCGAAAAAAGACTTCTACTACCTGTGTAGCTGTGTAAGTGGTGGTGATCTGAAAGAAGTGGGCATACTTCGTCAGCCGATCCACAACTACATATATACAGTCCCGTCCTTGGGCTTCGGGCAAGCCCATGATAAAGTCCATCGACAGGCATTCCCACTTCCTATCAGGAATCAAAAGTGGCTGCAACAATCCTGCCGGATGTGTTCTCCTGCTTGTTCTGCTGACAAACAGGGCACTCACGCACATACTGAAGAACATCTACCTTAAGTCATTTCCATGTAAACCTCTCCCGTATCTGTCTATATGTCTTAACAAACCCGGGATGACCTGATGTGGGCACATCATGAAAGGCTCGCATAATAATGTTCTTCATCTCAGATCTTGGGATCAAGAAAATCATGTTCTTGTAAATGATCAAATCATTCACAAGCGTGTCCCTGGTATCAACCATCAACCCCTCAACAATACTGGGTGCCCAAGTATCCTTGGCATACTCTACCACAATCAAATGCCTCCAATCCTCGGCAATGTGAACCATAGAACTCAAATAAAGCCTGCGTGAGAGGGCGTCAGCGACTACATTTTGGGTGCCTTTGATGTAGGAAATATCGAAGTCATATGCCTGTAACTTACTCACCCACTTCTATTGACGATCATTCAAGTCTCGCTGCCCCAGGAAATGCCTCAAACTATTGTGGTCAGTTTTAATGCAAAACTTACTGCCCATAAGATACTGTCTAAATTTGGCCAAGGCATGCATTATGGCCAACATCTCCTTATCGTAAATACTGTAGAACCTCTCTGGCCCTTTGAGTTTTCGGCTCTCATAAACAATAGGGTGCTTGTCCTGCATAAGCACCGCTCCAATGCCCTCACCAGAAGCATCACACTGAAGCTCAAAATGCTTCAAAAAATCTGGTAGTGCCAACACTGGACACATTGTCATCGGCGCCTTGACCCTCATAAAACACTCCTATGCCTCAGGAGTCCAACAGAATGCACCTTTTTTCAACAAATCCGTCATAGGTGTTGCATGTCGTGAATAACCATTCACAAATCTACGATAAAAACCACACAAGCCAAGAAATCCTCGCAGTTGTGTAAGGTCCGCCGGAGTAAGCCAGTCTACAATAGCACGGATCTTCCCAGGATCCATCCGCACTCCCTTTTGCACTGATGATATGGCCTAAGTAGAGCAACTCAGTCATCCCCAAATCACACTTAGACTCCTTGGCATACAAGGACTCCCTCTCCAAAATGCTAAGTGTTGTGTCCAAATGAGCCAAATGCTCCTGCCAAGTCCTGTTGTAGATCAGAATGTCATCGAAGAAGACAAGCACATATCTCCTCAACTGAGAGTGGAAGACCCTGTTCATGGTGGACTGGAATGTCGCTGGAGCATTGGTTAGCCCAAATGGCATAACCACAAACTCAAAGTATCCACAATGACAACGAAATGCGGTCTTCTCAATGTCCTGCTCATGAACTCTAATCTGATGATATTCCGATCTCAAGTCTATCTTTGAGAAGTAACAGGCACCATGGAGCTCATCAATAAGCTCATCTATTTAGGGTATGGGGTAATTGTTTTTGATAGTCCTCTTATTCAAGACTCTGTAATCTATGCACATGCGAAGGGTGCCATCCTTCTTCACTAAGACAACTGAAGAAGCGAATGGTGATTTGCTCGGTCGAATGTGACCCATAGCAATCAGCTCCTTGATTGTCTTCTCTATCTCATCCTTAAGCCGCTTAGGATCCTTGTACGGAGTAATCATGACGGGCTTAACACCCTCCTCAAGCTCTATAATGTGCTCAGTGCCCCTGTTTGGAGGTCTCTCTGGTGGAATATCTCTAAAAACCTTTTCATGCTTAACTCTCAACTTCTGAATGTCAAGACGATACTCGGCCTTATGTTGTCCCTCCTGAATAGGTGTCAATGTGAACTCGGCAGCGCACTCTACCATGTCATGACGCATGAGTCTCCATCCGATGGAAGAAAATAGTCTTGACATTACTGTTCCGAATGGCCTTCAGGATATGTGTCTTCCTGTCCACATCAAACCGAATCTCCATGTCTTTGAGACGAAGAGTGACTTCCTCAAGGGAATGAAGCCACTTCATGCCCAAAACTAAATCGATATCTCCCATGTTCACCACGTAATAATCAGACTTGAACTCATAGTTATTCAAGCGCAAGAGGAGATCCTTAATCATACGGTCACACTTGAGAGTGTAACCATCAGCCACCTTAACCCGAATGCCCTCAAACTCTTCTGTTACAAGCCCACGCCTCTCCACAAATCTGGCATCAATAAAATTATGGGTGGCCCCTGTGTCTAAAAGGGTGATAACCTTTTGCCCAACTAAAACTCCACGACGTTTGAAAGATCCCTCCCACTGTATGCTAGACAACCGTGCCTCCTGGAGCTGGATCTCTGACTCTGCCTCCACCTTAGGCTCTGTTTTCAGAATCTGAATCCTCATAGAAGGCCCACATAACTCTGTTTTCCTTACCCTTGGGCCGCAAAGCACAGTCGTGGTTAGCATCATAGGGACCCTTGCAGTAGAAACATAATTTTTTCTTCCTCAAATCATTTAATGTTTTTTTGTCAAAGGGTGCTGGAGTTTTGTCTTTAGAATCAGTTTTAAAATCAGTCCTCTCTGATTTTTTATAAAATGGTTTGTTATCCTTACTAGAAAATGCTCCTTTGGACTGAAATTTGTTTGTTGGACTGAAATGGGTCCGTTGTGGTCTCTGATTAACTGTAGCACTCATGTTATCCCCTTGTTCCTCATTCTATCTAGCAGGTGGGTTCATCCTTTCTACCATAGTAGTAAGTCCCTGTAATGCCTGCGCCATCTGTTGCTGTCATGTAACCATAGCACGGAAAAAGTCTCTAGTATCCTGATCATCATTATTCCTGTTGCCTCTGTGTGGGCTACCCTCACGCCTGTCACCCATGATGACCGCTTGTTTCTTTAAACTCTGTTCGCCTTCAAGTAAGGCTCTCTTGCATGTGTAATTTCTGTGAGAACCAACCTCCTCTAGCGGCATGAAATGACTAAACCCTCAGAATGGCAAGATTTAGCTATGATACCACTGTAGAAACCCCTGGTCTCACTTTCTCCGAAACTACTTGTTTTGTATGTTTTTGGTTTTTTTGAGTTTTTGCATAAATATATGAAAGAGGTGATTCTAGGAAGAATTGCTGAATAAATTCAAATAAAATTATTGCAAATTCGGAAATGATAGAATCTAGGATATTAATTATTGCCAATAGGTTTATTGATCTTTTGAGACAATTACAACTATCTGATAACATGCAAAATCATAAGTAACAATTTTTTTATGAAACCTAGTTATGGCAGCGTGCTGAAGAATTCATGAAAAAATGGTACAGCCTTGTCTTCAAGCTCCTCCCTCCGTCTGATGCTTGGGAAATGATCCCAAGGTGTTGGCGCCTCAAGGAGTGGTGGCAGATGATCCAAGAAGCAGGATTTGCCCTAGATGAATAAATGTGCCCTTTTTGTGAAGGTACAGCCCTGCTATACAGAAGTATGGCCCTATGACAGTAGCCAACCAAATAAAAGTACGCCCCTGTTTGCTGTACTAGAACCTCAGAAAATAGGTGCCTCTATAAGAGAAACTCTTATAGATGAATTCAAGCTGACAAACCCTGATTAATGCAATTTTTGATGAAGTTCTATGATAACTTCTGAATGAAGCTACCTCTCTGAAAGCAATAAATCCGCTGGTATTTTACAACCTCTGAATTGCAACACTGAAGATGGCTCGTTCTCCAATGCTAAATGAAAACTGAAACCCTTGGCTATGTTCTCAAAAGGAAAGACTTAGCAAATTTTTGATTTCAAAACATAATGAATTTCCTTCTCAATAAAAAAAACTTATATTCTTCCCAAGTGCCATTTTCTCCAATTTGGCTTCTTTTTTAATAATTCAAACTGTTCTTTTTTTTTATTCCCATAGTCTTCAACGCCCCCTTTTTATTATAAATTATAATTAAAAGTGGCCCCTTTCAATGCTGGTCGCCTCCTTCAATATCACTTAAGTTATAATATTAATAATATTATAACTTTATATTATAAGCTCCCAATAATTAATATTTAATTTGATAATTAAAATATTAATATCTCCTTCATAAATTGTCCGATGTACGAACCGTCTGACGCTGGTGAACAAGTGATTGATTTCTCACATGACCAACCCATACTGCTAAAAATAGCAGGGGTGCTCTGCTGAGTGACCAATACTGCTAAAAATAGTAGGTCAGGCAAATGGTGTCCGAATGATCTCGAACAAAAGCCAACTGGCAAAGTCTGACGAACGAAGCCAAGCCAAGCTCCAACCAAGACCCTCTATCCATCCTATTAGCCTACGAGGGTCGCATAATAGGCTAATCATAAGCTCTGAGATATGTCAACTAAAAGGGGACATGACATATTTTTGGGGGACAACACATTTTAGATGCCAAAACTTTTCATGCATGCTTTAATTAATGATTATTCTAAAACAAAACAGCCCAAGCTTAGCCACCATTCATTTCAATGCCAAGGAGCTCCATGCACGACAAAGACAAGAAAAGACAAAAGAGGAAAGCTCATGCAACGCAAGTTTGACTTCGGCTAATGAATGAGTTTACCTCTTCTTCTATTTTCAATGCCATCTATTAGCTGCTATAATTTTTCTATATGTTGGCTTTCAACTTTGTTTAAAAAGGATCCTCTCTTTTTGCAAGACAATCTTCTACCAAAGTTTGTGCTGTAACCTTTTTCAGATTAATAGAAGAGGATTGTTTTTTTTAATTTCCAGCACGCTGATATAGCGTATTTTGTCATTGATTTGCACAAGTGGTAGATTTTTTCTTCCTTGCCAATTCTTGATCCTTACCTAGTTACTAGCTGGTCATGTTATGCAAGTTATGTTCTGTGTTTAAACATCTTTTTCACTGAGTCTACAGTGGAAGTTAGTGGCTGCTAGTGCCTTCAATCAGGCCTGTTTTACCATTTTCCTCAAGCTTAGGTCGCAAGATAGAACCTTTTCGTGAAAAATTTATGCATATTGATTAATTGGAGTTGAAAGTTTAGCCATTTTTCTTATCTGAATCAATGTTTTTAAGAGCTTAAATTGAGTGGATCAATCTACATTTAGGGGTATCACCATCATTAGGTAAGATTTCCTTTCAAGTTCTCTTTCTCTCTTTTTTCAGGCAGTTTGTAGCAGAGATCTTAATTGATACATCAAAGGGAGCTAGCCCTTACAACCTAGAGACGCAATCCATTGATTAGGTCACCCATAGCGTAGGATTGTTTCCATGTTTTAACAGACTATGAAGGCCTGAAACTACTTTCACAGGGGTGCAAGTCTGATTGATAACAGGTACCAAGCAGCGCAAAACAAATTCTCAAGTTGGCACGGATAGTTCTTTGCATGGGAAATTTGAACACCAAAATTTAGTCAATTGTGGACCTGTTATGATGAGCAATCAGCTAGAATTAAAATCATAAAATTCAAAAAAATTGAAGGCCTGTAAAACTGAAGTTGAAAGGCAACCACCAAGTAAAGGACATTCAGAAAATTCTGGGCCAAAAAAAGAGAATATGAAGGTAGACCAAACTTAAATTGAAGAACAATTGCATAAGAAAAAAGAGGACAGCCAGCAAGTGTCAAGGAAAGAGGTAATCGCTACTCTATCTAGTGCTACTAGATGCCATGTCTTCCGTGTGAAAGGAACCCTTAAAGGCAAATGGGTGACCGTGTCAATGGATAACGGAGCCACTCATGACTTCATAGATGCTAATATTATTGCAAGACATGGGCTGTCCACCAAGGAAAATGGTGGATTTAAGGTAACCGTGGGGGATGGCTCCTCCATTCCATGTATTTCTAGCACCTCGGGATTGAAACTAGCCATGGGTGAATATATTTTTGAAGGTGAGCTCAATGTGATAGACCATGGGGAGTTAGATATTGTGCTTGGAGCCCAATGGTTTCAATTCATTGGTGAGTACACTCATAATTTACAAGAATCAAAACTGAAATTTATGGCAGCCAACAAGGACATTGTTCTTCATGGCTTAAGCAATGGGACACCTATGTTGGTGACCTCTAAAAGGATGGAACAAGCTTTCAATAAAGGGCAGATGGCATGGGCAGCTTTGTTATTTATGCATGATACAAGGTCTGATTCAAATCAGCAATTGCATCACAAGGATGTCCAAGTCATCCTACATAGGCACAAGGGAGTGTTTGGTTGCATACCGCATGGGCTGCCCCCGGATAAAGGGTTTGAGCATATAATTGAGTTGGAGGAAGGCACAAGGACAATGATCACTACCCCCTATTGCCACCCATAGATCTACAAGGAAGAAATTGAGAAGGCCATCCAAGAGTTACTTGAAATGGGGCACATAAGACCTAGTTCTAACCCCTTTGCTTCTTCAATGGTGCTTGTGAAGAAAAAAGATGGGACCATAAGGATGTGTATTGATTATAGATTGTTGAACAAAAAGACCATCAAGAATAGGTATCCAATACCTAGGATTGATGAACTCATTGATGAGCTTCATGAAATGGCTTACTTCTCCAAAATAGACTTGAAGACCGGTTATCACCAAATTCATGTGAGGGAGAAGGATGTGCAAAAAATGGCTTTCCGTTGTCACTATGGGCATTATGAGCTTTTGGTTATGCCCTTTGGACTCACTAATGCTCCTGCTACGTTTCAATCTTGTATGAATCACATTTTTAAGAAACATTTGAGGAAATTTGTGTTAGTGTTCTTTGATGACATTGATTTATAGCAAAAATTGGAAGGAGCATTTGCGCCATTTAGACATTGTGTTGGGAATAGTAGAACAACAAACCCTCTTTGCAAAGAAATCTAAATGTGAGTTTGCTACTTCTGAAATTTTGTATCTGGGGCATGTAATTAATGCACAGGAGGTCCAAGTGGACCAACAAAAGTTTCAAGCCATACTTGATTGGCCACCTCCCACTACTATGACTCATTTGAGAAGGTTTCTTGGATTGTGTAGCTGTCATCGGAGATTTGTGAAGGGCTTTTCCCAACTTGCTGCCCTCTTGGAAACTTGACAAGGAAAGGTGCCTTTGTGTGGTCCTAAACCGCTTTGGAAACTTTTGTGAGACTCAAGGAGGTGATGAGTTCTTGTCCCATGCTTCTTGATCCAAATTTTTCAAATCTTTTTACATTGGAATGTGATGCTCCAGGAGAGGGGATAGGGGCTGTCCTAATACACAAAAGGACATCCCGTTGCTTTTGAGAGTAGAAAACTCAAGGAAGAGGAAAAGAAATTTTCAATTTATGACAAGGAAATGTTGGCTATTATGCATGCTTTGGTCAAATTCCGCCAATACTTGATTTGTGGATGATTCATAGTCAAAATGGATCACAATAGCCTCAAATACTTCCTCACGCAATCTAATTTGAATTATAGGCAACAAAAATATGTGAACAAATTGCAATCCTATGATTTCAACATTGAATAAGTGAAAGGTAAAAACAATAAGGTGGCTGATGCTTTGTCAAGAAGGCCCTATTTGTGCTCTTTGAGCGAATTAACAGCAGATTGGAGGGCTGTAATTATAGCCAAATATGCAAAGGACAAGTGGGCTACAGAGATTTTGGAAGGCAAGGTGATAGACAAAAAATATAAGGTACATGAGGAGCCAATTTTCTACAAGGGCAGAATTCTTTTGGCCCCTCTATCCAAGTTGAAACATCAAATTATAAGGGTTGTTCATGATGATACTATAGCTGGTCATCAAGGATACTTCAAGACATACAAGTGAGTGAGAGAAAGATTTGCTTGGAAGGGCTTAAAGAGAGATTTTATCCCATGTTCGTGTGTGGTTTGTCAAAAGAATAAAGGGATGACTACATTTCCAACAAGACTCTTGCAACCCCCTCTTATTCCCCACCAAAAATGGGAGAGCATATCCATGGATTTCATAACGGGATTACCCATGTCACAAGGTAAGTGTGAAATTTTTGTAGTGGTGAATAGATGGCCAAAATATGCTCATGTTTTTGCACTTTCAACCAAGTACAATGCTCCTTATATAATAGAAATTTTTTTCAAAGAGGTATTTAAGTTGCATGGATTACCCAAAAATATCATAAGTGATAAGGACAGCCTATTTATGAGCCATTTTTGGCAAGACTTTTTCAAACTAACAGGTACAAAATTGCTTCCAAACACTAGTTACCATCCCCAGAGGGATGGACAAACCAAGATAGTCAATAAATGGGTGGAAGGATACTTAAGGAATTATGTTTTGGGGCAGCAAACAGGTTGGAATAGATGGTTGTACATGGCGGAATCTGCTAAAATACTTCCTACCACATGTCTAGTGGTATATCAACCTTTAAAACTTTGTATTGATATGAAGCTCTTTCATTTTTTGATCTTATTTTGGAGGATAGTAGGGTGCCTGGGTCTGTCGATTTGGTGCAACAAAGTTTTGAAAATTTTGGACCAGCTCAAAAAGAATTTACAACAAGCTCAAAATCAGCAAAAGCTTTATGCGGATCAGCATAGGGTGGCGAGGCAATTTGAAGCAGAGGTCTATTTGAGATTGCAACCCTATAAGCGATCCTCCCTCAAACAAAGTGGAGCGAAAAAGTTGAAGCCACGTTTCTAGGGGCCATACAAAATTCAAAAAAGAGTGGGTAACGTGGCATATGAGCTAGAATTACCAGAAAGAAGCAAGATCCATAAGATTTTCCATGTTTCTTGACTAAAAAGGGCTCTTGGTAAACATATACTACCCTCCATTGACTTGCCACCTCTTGATGATGAGGGTAAATTGGTCTTGATTCCTAAAACTATCCTTGAGGTTCGTGAGAGGAGGCTACGAAATCGCACCATCACAAAATCCTTGGTACAATGGAAAGACATGCCTATGGAAGATGCAACTTGGGAAGGGACAGCCATCAATCAACACCCAAGTTTACAATTACTTGTGGGCAAGCAATTTGGGGAAGGGAGGACTGTAATGTCCCCCTTTTCCAACTAGTCTTAGGGAGAGACCCTTTAGACTTTTCGTTCCCATGGGCTAAGGAATTTAGAGGCAAAAAGGGGAACATTGGTGAGCAAAGAACTTTATTATCTAATTTTGAGACCTTTTTAAGAGTCATGAGCACTTAGGGCCTAAAATGAATTTTCTAAGGAAGCTTTAGATATTATTTTTTAAAAGAAAAATGTAAACTCTCTCTCTCCTTATTTTAGGCACCACACTTGGAGGGATATAAAAGGCAAGGAAAGGCTCATTTGGAAGGGTTATGCATTTTAAGAATTGAAATTGTTGATCAAGTATGTCGAGCTTGTTCACCACAACTTGAGGATGAAAACCTTCAAGTCTGATAAGGGTTTGGGGACGAAAACCTTCATTCTTTCCTTAAGGGCAGCTCTATTCAAAGCCTGTAATTGTGCTTCAAATTTGCATGGTTGCATGCAATTAGACCTACAAAGGTTTTGTAGAGCACCACCTTGTACGAAATATTGGTGAGCACCTTTGGAGGCTTTGTGATTGCATTTGTGCAGGTAAAAGAGGTGGGCAAACTTGATTGGAGAACTTTGGTTGGTCTAGAAAGCCATCCCTAGGGTGGCGACTTGCTTTGGAGGAGTAGCGGCCCCCCTCAAGAGGGCTATTTTGCTTTGGAACCCTCTTCTAAGTTTAAGAGGTAATTTTGTTATTTATTTCCAGCTTGGCAAATTATTTGTGGATCATTTGCAGGGTTTGAGGGCCATTTCGTGCCCTAGAAATATTCAAAAAATTATTGTAATATTTTTGCAACCTAGGCAACTTGCATGGGAAGGTTTGCCAGGCTTGTGTAAGGGTCAATTCAAGGGTTTAATATCCAGATTTAATTCTCTAATTTTTTCCAAATGTGGTGATTTCTTTGGAGATGTTTTAACACTGATTTGAAAGGGTAAACGCAGTTGTACCATCATTTTAAAATCAAAATATTTGTAAGGATAATTTTCAGCCTCCAAGCCATTATCACTTGGTCAAAAAGGCACTTTATTTCAGTTTCTTATTCAACTATTTTTTAAGCTATTTTTGAGTGTGTTTTTCTTGGAAATTATTCAATTTTTCCAACTAGGGTTTGCCGATTTTTAGGACAGATTTCAATTAGTTAACAGATTTATCGTAGGGGTTGTTGGAAAACCCCATCTTGGCCTAATTGTCCCATTTAGGAACATTACATGGAGGTTGGACATGAAAGTAAAGGACATGTTCATTTTAAGGGGTTATGCATTTTGTGATATTGAATTGATGATCAAGTATGTCAAGCTTGTTCACAGTGATTTGAGGATGAAAACCTTCAAGTGCACCAAAGATTTGGGGACGAAAATCTCTATTCTTTCATTGAAGACAGCTTTATTCAAGAGCTGTAATTGTGCTTCAAATTTGCATGCTTGCATGCAATTGATCTTACAAAGGTGTTTTGGAACACCACCTTGTTTGAAAAATTGGTGAGCACTTTGGAAGCTTGGTGATTGCATTTTTGCAAATCAAGGAGGCAAGCGACATGTTTGTGGAGGTTGTTTGTTGGTTTTGGGAAAAATCCCTAGAGTGGCAAATTGGTTGGAGGGACCCCTCTTTAGAGGGTTATTTTGCTTTAAAACATTCTTCTAGGGTTTAGAGGTATTTTTATCAATTTATTCCAGCTTTGGTGATTTGTTTGTAGGATAATTTGCAAGGTTTGAGGGCCATTCCATGCCCTAAAATATTCAAAAAATCATTATATTATTTTTCCAATATTGGCGACTTGCATTGGAGGATTTTGAAGGCCTTCGGAGGGACTAAATTGAAGGTATTTCATTCTAAATTATTTCTACATTTTTTTAGAATTGTTTGTGAGTATTTGCAAGAATTACAAGGCATAATTGACGAAGGAAACACAGATTTACTGGCAAGCAAAAAATCAGAATTATTGCAAGGGTAATATTCAATCATAACGACATTTCTACCTTGCCAAAAGAGGTATTTTGTTTCAGCTTCATACTCAATTTTGGGATTCCATTGGAGTGTGTTTTATTAGAATTTAGATTATTCTTCCCAGCTAGGGTTTGCTAATTTTAAATCTCAAAACCTCGAAATAAATTGTGAAATTGTTAAGATTTGTGAAAAACCCTTGTTTTGGTCATTTGTCCCAATTTGGGGACATTACATGTTCCCTCTCCACATTTTGCATTAATCCTTCAAAGAACCTTCTTATGTTGTCCACCCTTGTTAAAGGCTTGTACTTCCCTCTCAATTGTTACCAACAATTGTTTCTTCTAACCTCCTGTTGACAATTTTTTCATCCCAAAGGCCAAAAATCGGTCTCCTTTGTTTCCCTGCTGTCCTGAGAAGTCAATCTCTGATGTTTCACCTTATCGCAATTGTGCCCTTCCCCTTTGTAATAGAACTATTCTTATAAAGAGCCGAGTGATCTAGGTCCTGTAAGGTTTCAGGTTGATCTGGGGCTTATTTCGCTTTGAGCAAATCACCTTGGACAAGTCTTTTGGCAAAGGAATGGGCCAACTTCAAAGAGATACAAGTCTTTCACAAAGCTCTGAAGGGCAAGTGCCCTTAAAGAGGGCAGACAGGTTACAAATGGGACAGTTCAAGCAAGCTCCGAAGGGAAACTTTGGACCCAAGGTGCCCTTGCGGAGGGCAGAGAGCACATTTGGATGAGAGCAAGGCGGAGGGCTCGAATGGGAATTTTCCTTCGAAAAAGTGACAAGGCAAAAGACAAAGGATTTCTTCGGACTTTTGTCCGAAGAAAATCCAAGGAGAAACCAAAGGGTAAATTCCTTCGGACAAAATGCCCGAAGGATTTCCTTTGGACTTTATTCTGAAGAGATTTGCAACAATAAAGCCGAGACATGAAGGCAACATTTCCTTCGGGCAAAATGTCCGAAGGAATAGAGAAGACAAAGGAACCCTAAGGGCAAGTGCCCTTGCGGAGGGCTCTCGGCTGCCAAAAAAGACCCTATCCTTTTTTTCGAAAGGTCACCTTTCCTTCAAGAAGGTTCATTTTGCAAAAAAGCCAAAGGAATTACCAAAGATGATGACGGGCCTGGGAACGTCAACTTCAGTATGGTGAACTAGTCGTTGGAGGTTCAAATATCCGGTGACGTGCATGTAGACGCCAAATTCAAGATAGTGAACTAGCCATTGGTTTTCAAATAGTGACAGGCCTACAGAGGTTAATTTTGATGGGATGCATCGACCGTTGAAGTGAAGCCCAAAAACCAATTCCTTCGGACAAGTGCCCGAAAGATTTCTTTCGGGCATTTTGCCCGAAAGAACTCATGATAAGTGGCCGAAAAAACCTATGGGCATGGACCCGAAGGAATTCAAAGGCGTAAGGCCAAAAGAAAACTTAGCGACCCACTGACAAAGGAGCCCGAAAACAGGAGACAAAAGATAGCCCCAAGGGCTGAGTTGCCAGGAAAAGACAAAAGCCAAGCGCAAAAACAAATAGAATAGTCCAGGTGGGATGGGAGGCGTCGACAGAAGAAATTATTGTGGATGAAATAGTTCTCACCAAGTGGTCATCAACGGGAGCACAAACATTCAATAGCACGGCCCGTTTTCTTCATTTAGCATTGATAAGCAGACACTTGCTTAAGTTTCATAAAGAAGCGGCCTTGTCATTCAAACAACAAAGCAACCCATGCTTTTGCAGTAACATTTAATACGTTTGAACACCAAAGTCAAGGCTTGCGAAATCTACAACATAGTTCTCTCAGGCCATTTATGGAAAGATGACAGCAGCATCAACGGACTTCCTCCTTCCTAGGTGTTTAATGCAGTATGGGCTCCCTGTTCTTGGAGGAGCCAACAGTCGTTCTCTTAATACTATATATTGTAACCTCTCAGCTAAAAATGTATCTCACTTGTGTAAGGCGAAGCCTTGCCAATTTTACCTTGGAATCAATAGAACGTGTTTTGCCTCTATCTGACTGGTTATACTTTTCAATATGTTTGAGTATCAACTCTGTGTTTGGTCATTTCATCTTGATGCTTTCATAGGTTGAAACTAACATGTCTAGTATATCCAAGACCACTTCTGCGGGTTAACAGGAAGTGCCTCATCTGGAGCATAAAGACAGAAGAGCAGTTATCTGACAATGTGCTTTTGCAGCATCTATGGTAAGTTCTTTTTCTTTATATCTTCATTAAGCCCTTTGCTAAAGCGCCCATACAGGCTGGTCTTTGTTCAGATGGAGTGTCTGTTCACTCTTTTGGTCTAAAGCATAGTTCTTTCAGGCCATTTATGGAAAGATGACAGCAGCATCAACGGACTTCCTCCTTCTTAGGTGTTTAATACAGTATGGGATGCCTGTTCTTGGAGGGGCCAAAATTCTTTCTCTTAATACTATATATTGTAACATTTCAGCTGAGAAATGTATCTCTCACTTGTGTAAGGCAAAGCTTTGCCAATTTTACCTTGGAATCAATATAACATGTTTTGCCTCTATTTGACTGGTTATGCTTTTGAATATGTTTGAGTATCAACTCTGTGTTTAGTTATTTCATCTTGATGCTTTCATAGGTTGACACTAACATATCTAGTATGTCCAAGACCATTTCTGCAGGTTAACAGGAAGTGCCTCATCTAGAGCATAAAGACAGAAGAGCAGTTATCTAACAGTGTGCTTCTACAACACCTATGGTAAGTTCTTTTTCTTTATATCTTCATTAAGCCCCTTGTTAAAGCGCCCATATAGTCTGGTCTTTGTTCAGATGGAGTGTCTGTTCGCTCTTTTGGTCTAAAGCGTAGATACAAGCTGAGTGGATCGATCATTTGGTGCATCACCATTTTTAGATAGATTTTGTTTTCTCATATCCTTCTCTCTTTTCACCCCCCCATTATTAACAGTAGTAGTTAAAGACCTCAGAGATGCATCAAAGAGCATTGGCCCTTATCTAGATATTCTTTCCTCAATTTTGCCAAGCCCATAGCAAGAGGAAAGTCTCCATTGTGCCATGTGGAAGAGAGAAGCTGAGCCTTCTCTTCAAAGGTGCAATCCACATCGTCAACATTTTTTGGCACGCCCGGTGGGATCATTTTTTGATGCTCAGAGAAGTTTCAGGATTGGTGTTGATCCTGTTACTGCAAGAGTGAACCATTAACCCAGCATCTGGCAACTCCATTTTAAAGAACTCAGTCTCTGGTCAGAGATCATCCTAACATCCCATGCCTAAGGTCACCACAAGATCTTCTGCCAAAGGTGTCCCTTTCGAATTCATTGAGCTTCCCTTAAACTCAACAAAGCGGCTAAGGTTTGCAAGGACTCATCCCTATACAGCAAACCAATTTCCCAGACCTGCCATAAAATATACTTACACAAGAAGGCCCCGATTCAACACTGTCACCACCATGGCTTTACCTTTTGTAGCCTTCCATGGTCAGAACCCTTTAAACCTTCTCCATTATGACCCAATCCCAGGGAAAGACCTTAAGAGTGTTCCTTCTTTTAATGGAGAGGGGCCTATTACCGCTATTGAGCATATCAAGAATATAGCCAACCTCTGTAACATTCACAATGTCACTGAAGAGAACAAAGCCATCAGGTTATTGGTGTTGTCTATTAAGGGTAAAGTTCTGGACTAGTATGGGACCTTGCTTATGAACTCAGTCGGCTCATGGAATGAACTAGGCACCCTTTTGACAAACAGATTTGGGGAGAAGAGTGATCATCTCTCTTACTGAGTAATTGACCACTATAAAAAAAGCTTTGCATGAGTTTATGCAAAATTTTAATATCAAGTTCGAAAAAACCTAGGACAAAATCCCCATTTTAGTGAGGTCGACCCCAAGCTATGCCTTCCTCTACTACTTAAAAACTTTGAACAGTGACATTGTTGTCATGATACAGTCCATGGGAGGACAAGTGTTACCTGTTGCCTATGAAATAGCCATAGCCGCCGAAAATTGTCTAGTACAAGCAGGAAAGATCGCCCCTAGACCTCATATGCTGCTCTTACCTGAATTGCCACTTCCAGTTCAGACTGTTGAACCCACCTTAGCTCTTCTACCTGGTGTAGAAAAGCCGACTGCTACCTCGCCCAATGACCTCCATAAATTTAAGAGCTTGTTAAAAAGTGTAACCAATGAATTAGTGGCTTTTAAGAGGACACAAGCTCAAAACTATCAGCCAAATCAGGGATACCAGCAGTTCAGACAAATGAATAGACCTTTCCAAAATTATAACCAAGGACAGGGTCATATTACTCAAGTCAGAGCATATAAAGGTTATAATCCAGGCACCCCTTCATCGTCTAAAGCTCTTGTTCCAACTCAAAATAATCTGGTACAGGAACAGCCGAATTGCCTACCCCTGGGATATGGTCAAGAACAGGTTGCTTACACTAATGAGTTGCCAAATCAATATGTGAACACGCAAGACAATCAAACAGCCCAATTTCCAAGTTTGCGGCGTGAGTTCAACTTAGGATGGACAACAGGCAAGCTCAGTCCAATTCCACTCTCATGAACCACCTGGAAGGAGAATTCTATTCAGTCAATTATGTGGGGAATATGAATAACCAAGGTGATTGTGTTGCAGCCAATACTAGGTCCAAAAAGAGAGCTATGGTGGAGGCACAGGGAACTGCTCAAACGTCTGGCACCATCTTCATCACAAATGAACCAGAAGTTTCCAAATTACAAGCCACCAACTGCATCCCCAGCTCCTCGGCTTGCACCCTAGTCTGCAAGTGCCCCCAAAGAAAATTCAAAAGGCAGCAACCCTCAGATCAATGTGGTGGATTAGATGAAGACGCTGCACATGAATATCTCACTGTGGGATTCTTTAGCAATGTTGGGACAAAAAAATATACTCCAAAAGGAATTACATGGGCTGAATGAACACGCTAACCCAGCGAAAGCCAATAATATTTTGATTATGAATGGGCACCCTTCCACAGCAGGCCAAGCAATGAAGGATAAAAAGGTTCCTCCTTTCTATATATCCTTAGTCATTGGAGATTTCCTGGTTCACAATTGCATTATTGACAGTGGGGCAAGCACCTCAGTAATGCCCAAATGCATAGCCGATAAGCTGGGACTCATATATGAGGAAATGACCAAGGGAATCCTGCAATTAGACGGATCACCAGCTAAGGTATTAGGAGTGGTGAGAGGCTTGAATCTAACGTTGCACGCTTGTCCAACATTCTCAATCCCCCACGACGTGGTAGTGGCAGATGTTCCTCCCTACTTTGCTCTCTGCTTATCCAGTGATTTCACGTCCAAAATAAGCGCGTACTTAGCAGCAACTGGTATTACATGATTTTTAGAACCAAATATGGAACTAAAGTAAAGATTGAGTCGGAGCCCATTCACAGAGATCATCTAGAGCCATACTCATTCAAGATGACAAACGTCAGCTACGCCATCATTGATGAAGAAGAATTCCAAATGGGCCAATCTCCACCCTCTTCTCTTGAAGGAGTCGCTGACCTACTCTTAGAATTTATTGCATGCATGAAAAAGGTACTTTCGTGCCAAATTTGATGAAGGCAAACCAAGAGAGCTCGGGTTTATAGCAACTCTTCTTCGATGGCTCAAGAAACAAATTAGGAGCTGGTGGTGTAGTGTTAATTTCACCCTCAAAGGAGAGATACTTCTCAACTTTCAGATTCCAATTTTCCTGCACTTGCAATGTTGCAGAATATGAGTCTCTCATTCATGGTTTAGAATGGACAAGGAAAAGGGGAATAAAAGAGTTGCAGGTATTCGGAGACAATGAGTTAATTGTAAACCAGGTGAGAGGCTGAAACTTGACCAAGAATTCCTTGCTTAAGTCTTACAAGCACATGGTGTGGGACCTAGTAGAGAGTTTCTTTGCTTTCAACATTTTTTCCATTCCAAGAGAACAAAATAAACAAGCAAACAGAGTAGCAGCAGTTGGTGCTTAGTTTGACGTTCCCAAGGGAATAAGTCGAGATAGCAGTCCGCGCCATTTAAAAGTACTAATAAGACCCTCCGTGCCTGATTATGTCACCAATTGGCAAGTGTTTGAAAGTGATCAACAGATAGCACTCTTCTTACAAGAGGAGACTGTCATGTCCCCTTCCAGTTGACATACTTTAGAGCTTATGATTAGCCTATTGACCCTCGTAGACTAATAGGATAGATAAAGGGTCTTGGTTGGAGCTTAGCTTGGCTTCATTCGTCAGATTTTTCAAGTTGGCTTTCGTTCGGGATCATTCGGACACTATTTCCCTGACCTGCTATTTTTAGCAATACTAATAAGACCCTCCGTCCCTGATTATGTCACCAATTGGCAAGTGTTTGAAAGTGATCAGCTGATAGCACTCTTCTTACAAGAGGAGATTGTCATGTCCCCTTTCAGTTGACATACTTCAGAGCTTATGATTAGCCTATTATGCGACCCTCGTACGCTAATAGGATGGATAGAGGGTCTTGGTTGGAGCTTAGCTTGGCTTCGTTCGTCAGATTTTTCAAGTTGGCTTTCACTCGGGATCATTCGGACACTATTTGCCTGACCTGCTAGTTTTAGCAGTATTGGTCACTCAGCGGAGCACCCCTGCTATTTTTAGCAGTATGGGTTGGTCATGTGCGAAATCAATCACTTGTTCACCCGCTTCAGACGGTTCGTACATCGGAGAATTTATGAGGGAGATATTAATATTTTAATTGTCAAATTAAATATTAATTATCGGGAGCTTATAATATAAAGTTATAATATTATTAATATTATAACTTCAGTGATATTGTAAAGGGCCACTTTTAATTATAATTTATAATTAAAAAGGGGGCGTTGAAGACTATGGGAATAATAAGAAAAAAAAAAGTTCAAATTATAGAAAAAAAGAAGCCAAATTGGGAAAATCGCACTTGGGAAGAATATAAGGTTTTTTTTCATTAAGGGCATTATGTTTTGAATTCAAAAATTTGCTAAGTCTTTTCTTCTGAGAACAGAGCCAAGGGTTTCAGTTTTCATTTAGCATTGGAGAACGAGCCATCTTCAGTGTTGCAATTCAGAGGCTGTGAAATACCAGCTGATTTAGTGCTTTCAGAGAGATAGCTTCATTCAGAGGTTATCACAGAACTTCACCAAAGACTGCATCAATCAAGATTTTTAGCTTGGATCCATCCGGAAGAGTTTCTCTTATAGAGGCACCTATCTCTTGAGGTTCAAGTACAGCAAACAAGGGCGTATTTTTTTATTAGTTGGTTGCTGTCATAGGGCCATACTTCTGTACAGCAGGGCTGTACCTTCACAAAAAGGGCGCTTTATTCATCCAGGGCAAATCCCCTGCTTCTAGGGTCATTTGCCACCGCTCCTTGAGGCACCTACACCTTGGGATCATTTCCTAAGCATCAGACGGAGGGAGAAATAGCTTGAGGACAGAGCTGTACAACTTTCATGAATTCTTCAGCTGGCTGCCATAACCAGGTTTTCAAAAAAAATTATTACCTTTGATTTTGCATATTATCAAATAGTTGTAATTGTCACAAAAGATCAATAAACCTATTGGCAGTAATTAATATCCTAGATTTTATCATTTCCAGATTTGCAATATTTTACTTGAATTTATTCAGTAATTCCTCCTAGAATCGCCTCTTTCATATATTTATGCAAAAACACAAAAAAAACCAAAAACATACAAAACAAGAAAAAACAAGCAGTTTCAGAGACAGTGAGACCAGGGGTTTCTACAGTGGTATCAGAGCCAAATCCTGCCATCTTGAGGGTTTAGTCATTTCATGCCGCTAGAGGAGGTTGGTTCACACAGGTATTACACACACAAGAGAGCCTTATTTGAAGGCGAACAGGGTTTAAAACAACAGCCAGTCATCATGGGTGACAGGCGTGAGGGTAGACCACCCAAGGGCCACAGGAATAATGATGATCAGGATACCAGAGACTTCTTCCGTGCTATGGTTACAAGACAACAGCAGATGGCGCAGGCATTACAGGCACTTACTACTATGGTAAAAATGATGAACCCACCTGTTAGACAGAATGGGGAACAAGGGCATAACAAGAGTGCTACAGTTAATCAGAGACCACAGCGGACCCATTCCAGAACAGTTGATAGGCCTACACGTCCTACATTTGTTCAGGAAGAACCAGAAGAAGCTTCGGCAGAGGAGGCAGCAGGAGACCCCCTATTTGCAGACGCACTCGTGGCTGCAAATGATGAGTGGGAATTATTAGCTCCTCAAGTTCCGGAGAGGATGTCCTTTGATCGTTTTGTAAATCAGAGGAGAGAGCATTACAGGTCACTTAGACAGGCAGGAGGCCTAGAGGTCAGAATAGTGAGCTGAAGAAGGCTTCAAGGAAGCTTTCTTTGACTACTTTTGACGGTAGTGGTAAGATGACAGCTCAAGCTTGGATTCATAAGCTTGACACATTTTTGGCACTCAGGCCAATGACAGAGATAGAAGCTATCAAATACGCCACTTTGCACTTGGAGGGAGTAGCACATGATTGGTGGTACCATGTTATGGTAACACTTCAGCATAATCAGGGGACAGAGTACCAAGACTTCGTAGATAGGTTGGTTGAGAGGTTTGACAAGATTCAGAGGTTTACTTTCGGGATTTGGCACAGTTGAAACAAATAGGCAACTTGGAGTCCTTCATTGGTGAATTTTAGCGGTTGACAGTCACGGTGCCAAACATTTCAGAGCGTAGATTGATAGTTCTTTTCATTGAGGGCCTATCCGAACCACTGAGAGGTTGGATAAAGGCATTTGATCCTATCTCTTTACAAGAAGCTATGAAAAAAGCGAAAGGTATGGAACATTCAGTCCCAACAAACAAATTTCAATCCAAAGGAGCATCTTCTAGTAAGGATAACAAACCATTTTATAAAAAATCAGAGAGGACTGATTTTAAAACTGATTCTAAAGATAAAACTCCAACACCCTTTGACAAAGAAACATTAAATGATTTGAGGAGGAAAAAATTATGTTTCTACTGCAAGGGTCCCTATGATGCTAATCACGACTGTCCTTTGCGGCCTAAGGGTAAGGCAAACAAAGTTATGTGGGCCTTCTATGAGGATTCAAATTCTGAAAATTCCGGACAGCAGGAGAGTTCGATTCAAAATCAGAGGTTACAAAGCCTAAGGTGGAGGCAGAGTCAGAGATCCAGCTCCAGGAGGCACGATTGTCTAGCATACAGCAGGAGGGATCTTTCAGACTTCGCAGAGTTTTAGCTGGGCAAAAGGTTATCACCCTTTTAGATATAGGTGCCACCCATAATTTTATTGATACCAGATTTGTGGAGAGGCATGGGCTTGTAACAGAAGAGTTTGAGGGCATTCGGGTTAAGGTCGCTGATGGTTACACTCTCAAGTGTGACCGTATGATTAAGGATCTCCCCTTGTACTTGAATAATTATGAGTTCAAGGCCGATTATTACGTGGTGAACATGGGAGATATCGATTTAGTTTTTGGCATGAAGTGGCTTCATTCCCTTGAGGAAGTCACTCTTCAACTCAAAGACATGGAGATTCGGTTTAATTTGGACGGGAAGACACATATTCTGAAGGCCATTCGGGACAGTAATGTCAAGACTATTTCCTTCCATCGGATGGAGAGACTCATGCGTCATGACATGGTAGAGTGGGCTGCCGAGTTCACATTGACACCTATTCAGGAGGGACAGCATAAGGCCGAGTATCACCCTGACATTCAGGAGTTGAGAGTTAAGCATGAGAAGGTTTTCAGTGATATTCCACTAGGGAGACCTCCAGATAGGGGTATTGAGCACATTATAGAGCTTGAGGAGGGCGCTAAGCCCGTCATAATTACTCCATACAGGTATCCTAAGTAGCGTAAGGATGAGATAGAGAAGACAATCAAGGAGCTGATTGCTATGGGCCACATTCGACCGAGCAAATCACCATTCGCTTCTTCAGTTGTCTTAGTGAAGAAGAAGGATGGCACCCTTCGCATGTGCATAGATTACAAAGTCCTGAATAAGAGGACTATCAAAAACAGGTACCCCATACCCCAAATAGACGAGCTTATTGATGAGCTCCATGGTGTCTGTTACTTCTCAAAGATAGACTTGAGATCGGGATATCATCAGATCAGAGTTCGTGAGCAAGACATTGAGAAGACCGCATTTCGTTGTCATTGTGGATACTTTTGAGTTTGTGGTTATGCCATTTGGGCTAACCAATGCTCCAGCGACATTCCAGTCCACCATGAACAGGGTCTTCCACTCTCAGTTGAGGAGATATGTGCTTGTCTTCTTCAATGACATTCTGATCTACAACAAGACTTGGCAGGAGCATTTGGCTCATTTGGATTCAGCACTCAGCATTTTGGAGAGGGAGTCCTTGTATGCCAAAGAGTCTAAGTGTGATTTGGAGATGACTGAGCTGCTCTACTTGGGCCATATCATCAGTGCAGAGGGAGTGCAGATGGATCCTGAGAAGATCCGTGCTATAGTTGATTGGCCTACTCCGGTGGACCTTACACAGCTGCGAGGATTTCTTGGCTTGTGTGGTTTTTATCACAGATTTGTGAATGGTTATTCACAACATGCAGTACCTATGACGGATTTGCTGAAAAAAGGTGCATTCTGTTGGATTCCTGAGGCACAGGAGTGTTTTGTGAGGTTCAAGGAGCTAATGACTACGTGTCCAGTGTTGGCACTACCAGATTTTTCGAAGCCCTTTGAACTTTAGTGTGATGCTTCTGGTGAGGGCATTGGAGCGGTGCTTATGCAGGGCAAGCACCCTATTGTTTATGAGAGCCAAAAACTCAAAGGGCCAGAGAGGTTCTACAGTATTTATGATAAGGAGATGTTGGCCATAATGCATGCCTTGGCCAAATTTAGATAGTATCTTGTGGGCAGTAAGTTTTGCATTAAAACTGTTGTGGAGGGCATTGGAGCGGTGCTTATGCAGGACAAGCACCCTATTGTTTATGAGAGCCGAAAACTCAAAGGGCCAGAGAGGTTCTACAGTATTTATGATAAGGAGATGTTGGCCATAATGCATGCCTTGGCCAAATTTAGACAGTATCTTGTGGGCAGTAAGTTTTGCATTAAAACTGACCACAACAGTTTGGAGCATTTCCTCGGGCAGCGAGACTTGAATGATCGTCAACAGAAGTGGGTAAGTTACAGGCATATGACTTCGATATTTCCTACATCAAGAGCACCCAAAATGTAGTGGCTGACGCCCTCTCACACAGTTCTTATTTGAGCTCTGTGGTTCACATTGCCGAGGATTGGAGGCATTTGATCGTGGTAGAGTATGCCAAGGATACTTGGGCATCCAGTATTGTTGAGGGGTTGATGGTTGATACCAGGTACACGCTTGTGAATGATTTGATCATTTACAAGAACAGGGTTTTCTTGATCCCAGGATCTGAGATGAAGAACATTATTATGCTAGCCTTTCATGATGTGCCCACAGCAGAACATCCCGGATTTTTTAAGACATACAGACAGATACGGGAGACGTTTACATGGAAAGGACTCAAGGCAGATGTTCTTCAATATGTGCGTGAGTGCCCTGTTTGTCAGCAGAACAAGCAGGAGAACACATATCCGGCAGGATTGTTGCAGCCACTTCCGATCCCTGATAGGAAGTGGGAATGCCTGTCAATGGACTTTATCACGGCCTTGCCTAAAGCCCAAGGACAGGACTGTATATATGTAGTTGTGGATCGGCTGACGAAGTATGCCCACTTTTTTTCGATCACCACCACTTACACAGCTACACAAGTAGCAAAAGTCTTCTTTCGCAAGGTTTTCAGATTAGATGGGTTGCTTCGGAGCATAGTGAACAACAGGGATAGTCGGTTCCTGAGTCACTTCTGGTAGGAGGTGTTTAGACTTTGTGGGACCGAGCTTATACCGAGCACCAGTTACCACCCGCAGACCGATGGTCAGACGGAGATAGTGAATAAATGGGTGGAAGGATACCTCAGAAATTATATTGCAGGGCCGCAAAAGGCTTGGGTCAAATGGATTTATTTGTGCGAGTATTGCTACAATACTACCTTCCACATGACCATTCAGATGTCCCCTTTTATAGCATTGTACGGCTATGAGGCGCCTAGCTTTCTGGAATTGCTACTGAGTGACAGTAGAGTGCCGAGCGCTAGAGATTTATTGCAGGAGAGTCAAGACATTATGAGGGCTCTCAAGGAGAATATTGCCAAAGCACAGAATCAGCAAACGCAGTACGCAAATCAGAAGAGGACAGAGAGGTCTTTTGAGGTGGCAGACATGGTTTACCTTATGTTGCAGCCCTACCAGCAGTCTACTCTTAGGAAGAGTGGTTCAGAGAAGCTTAAGCCACGTTATTATGGTCCCTTCAGGGTCCTAAGGCGCGTTGGAGAGGTGGCTTATGAGCTAGAGCTTCCGACAGATAGTAAGGTCCACAATGTTTTTCATGTGTCACGCCTCAAAAAGGCGTTGGGACACCATGTGGTACCTTCAGCAGTTTTACCTCCCTTAGATGATGAGGGAAAGTTGATTTTAGTACCTGAGTCCATCCTAGAGTCCAGAGAGAGACAGTTATGGAGGAGGACCATCAGGGAATATTTGGTAAAATGGAGAGACTTGCCAATGGAAGATGCTACGTGGGAGAGAGGATATTCTACAGCATCCAGAGTTGAGATTGCTTGGGGAAGAGCAATTTCAGGAGGGGCAGACTGTCATGTCCCCTTCCAGTTGACATACATCAGACCTTATGATTAGCTTATTATGCGACCCTTGTAGGCTAATAGAATGGATAGAGGGTCTTTGTTGGAGCTTAGCTTGGCTTCGTTCGTCAAAGTTTTCCAGTTGGCTTTCGTTCAAAATCATTCGGACACTATTTGCCTGACCTGCTATTTTTAGCAGTATTGGTCACTCAACGGAGCACGCCTGCTATTTTTAGCAGTATGGGTTGGTCATGTGCAGAATCAATCACTTGTTCACCCGCTTCAGACAGTTCGTACATCAGACAATTTATGAGCGAGATATTAATATTTTAATTGTTAAATTAAATATTAATTATCGAGAGCTTATAATATAAAGTTATAATATTATTAATATTATAACTTAAGTCATTTTGTAAGGGGCCACTTTTAATTATAATTTATAATTAAAAGGGGGCGTTGAAGACTATGGGAATAATAAGAAAAAAAGAAAAGTTTGAATTATTAAAAAAAGAAACCAAATTGGGAAAATCGCACTTGGGAAGAATATAAGGTTTTTTTCATTGAGAGGAAGGGCATTATGTTTTGAAATCAAAAATTTGCTAAGTCTTTTCTTCTGAGAACAGAGCCAAGGGTTTCAGTTTTCATTTAGCATTGGAAAACGAGCCATCTTCAGTGTTGCAATTCAGAGGCTGTGAAATACCAGCTGATTTATTGCTTTCAGAGAGAGCTTCATTCAGAGGTTATCACAGAACTTCACCAGAGACTGCATCAATCAGGATTTTTAGCTTCGATCCATCCGGAGGAGTTTCTCTTATAGAGGTGCCTATTTCTTGAGGTTCATGTCCAGCAAACAGGGGCGTATTTTTTTTATTGGTTCGATGTTGTCATAGGGCCGTACTTCTGTACAGCAAGGCTGTAACTTCACAAAAAGGGCGCTTTATTCATCCAGGGCAAATCGCCTGCTTCTAGGGTCATCTGCCACCACTCCTTGAGGCGCCTACACCTTGGGATCATTTCTTAAGCATCAGACGGAGGGAGAAATAGCTTGAGGACAGAGCTGTACAAAATTCATGAATTCTTCATCTGGCTGCCATAACCAGGGTTTCACAAAAATTTATTACCTTTGATGTTGCATATTATTAGATAGTTGTTGTAATTGTCACAAAAGATCAATAAACCTATTGGCAATAATTAATATCCTAGATTTTATCATTTTCGAATTTGCAATATTTTATTTGAATTTATTCAGCAATTCCTCCTAGAATCGCCGCTTTCATATATTTATGCAAAAACACAGAAAAACCAAAAACATACAAAACAATAAAAAACAAGCAGTTTCAGAGACAGTGAGCCAGGGGTTTCTACAGAGACTGAGTTTGCTTCCAGGAATCAAGCCAAGCTGCAGCAGCAGTACGACGGCCAGATTGTTCAACTGAAGAACAACAAACTTCCCAAAGGCTTGGTCACTCTCGAAAGCATCTTCAACGAGGATGACCAACTAAAAAATGATAAAGCAAGCATCACGACCAAGAGAGAAAATTATGAAATAGTCGAAACATTCAAGGACAGGCTACTTGCACTTGGGAAGATATGTATAGATGATGAAAGACATTCTTTCATTTTGTTATGCCAAGAGTTTGCCGATGTTTTTGATTGGGAGTATAGCGACCTGAAGGGTTTTGACCCAAGCTTGGCCCAACACACCATTGAGCTGGAGGAAGGCACCAAACCCATCAAACAAAAACAAAGGCCTATCAATCCGAAAATTGAGCCTCTATGCGGAAAGAACTCAACAAGCTGATTGAGTCCAAGATTATTTTTTCTATCAAACACTCTTCTTCGTTAGCCAATCTGGTTCCTGTTAAAAAGAAAAATGGGGAGATCAAACTTTGCGTTGATTTTAGAGACCTTAATAGAGTCTTAGTGAAAGATCACTATCCCCTCCCAAGTATGGAGCAGAGCCTCCAAATGGTGACAGACAGCGAACGTTTCTCCCTCCTAGATGGGTATTCAGGGTAATCAAATACTAGTCCACGACTGCGATAAATACAAGACAGGCTTCACTACCAAGTGGGGAACTATTGCCTACAAGAAGATGTCGTTCAGACTATCAAATGCTGGAGCCACCTTTCAACGAGCCATAGACATGGCTTTCCAGGGCCTAATAAATAATATTGTACTAGTCTATCTTGACGACATGACAGTGTTCTCTAAGGATGCAGGCCACCATTTGAAACCCCTGAAGCAAATCTTTGAAAAGTGTAGAGTTTGGTATCTCTATCAACCCAAAGAAATATGTGTTCGTTGTCCACGCAGGTAAACTACTTGGCCATATTGTTTCGAAAGGGGGCTTGACCATTGATCCAGAAAGAGTATGTGCCAACCTAGCGTTGTCCTTACCTAAGCACAAGAAGGGTGCAAAGCTTCTTTAGCAGAATAAATTTTATTAGGAGATTTATTCCTAATTTTGCCTAGATAGTCAAGCCACTGACTTCCATGCTGAATAAAGATGAGAAGTTTACATGGACAGCACAAAGGAAAGATAGTTTTGAAGGGATTAAGCAAGCTATTGCCCAGGCTCCCACCTTGATCAGTCTTGACTTCTCCAAGGATTTCAACCTTTACACCTTTGAAAATGAAGAGGTAATCTCGGCCATGCTTACTCAAGCAAATGAAGAAAACTTTGAACAGCCTCTTGCATTCTTTAGCCAAGGTCTAGAAGGTTTTGAAATCAGGTACACATCTTGAAAAGCAAGTGCTTGCGGTTATATGAAGCCTGAGGAAATTCAAACATATGCTGTCAAATAGCAAGATTCATGTCATGGTGCCATATCCCAACGTCAAAGATTTCTTGATTCGCTGTGATTTAAATGAAAAGAAGGCAGGGTAGATCACCAAAGTAATGGAATATGACGTGGATATCAAAACCACCAAGCTAGTAAGAGGAAAAGGACTATGTGAACAGCTTGTTATAGACCTTAAACAACAGATAGAGGGCATTTTGCTACTCCATGATGAGGTTGCAGCAGAGAAACCAATAGTCATGAAGGATTAGGCACAAGACATGACACATTTTCTTCTCACCGGTGAGTGCCCACAAGGCCTTGATAGGACTAAGAGGAGGTATTTCAGACTCCAATCTCTCCCTTATGTCCTGATTGATGGGGTGTTGTTTAGAAAGGATTTTTCAAAAGTATTCTTAAGATGCAAAGACTCGAGTCAAGTTGGCAGGGTACTATCCGAGTTTCATGACGGGCCAGTTGGTGGTCACTTTGCTCCTAAGCCTACAGCTGCAAGGATTATTAGGGCCAGTTACTTTTGGCCCACTTTATTCAGAGATACCCATGCCTAGGTACGAAAGTGCCAGAAATATGCCCTATTTGATGGAAATCAATGGCTAGCTGCAATGCTTCTGCAACCTATTCAAGTAGAACAGTCCTTCATGCAATGGGGCCTAGACTTCATAGGAATGATCAACCCTCCTTCCAGTGCTGACCACAAATGGGTCTTGACTGCTACAAACTACTTCACGAGATGGGTAGACGTTGTTGCTTTGAAGGAAGCCAACGAAAGTGCAGTCCTAAACTTTTACAAAGGCCTGGTGACAAAGTTTGGAGTCCCAGCTACCATCATCTCAGATAAGGCATTGGCTTTCTTGGGAACCAAAACAAGCGAGTGGGCGTTGGGTATGGCATCTACCTTAGCACTTCTTCCAATTACTACCCACAAGAAAATGGGTTGGCTGAGTCCACCAATAAGATCTGATCAAAATCATTAGAAGGAAAATCAGAGAACTTAGCACGTCAAGCTGAAAACAGCCCTGTGTGCAGACAGGGTTACTCCAAAAAGAGCAGTTGACAATTCACCATACACGCTTGTGTATGGAAGAGAAGCTAGACTTCCTATTTCACTTGAATTGCCAGCGATGGACCTTGCCCACCAGCGGCAATCGGAAGAAAGCGACAGCATGGAGGTCAGACTCTGTGAATTGATAGAGCTTCAAGAGGCAAGAGACCAAGTTATGGTTTCCATGACTAGCCGTCAGCAGCAAACGAAGAAGCATTTTGATAAAAAATCCTCATCAAAAGGCTTCTCAAAAGGCGACATCATCTTAAAATGGGATGAGGACCGAGCTAAACCTAGAAAACATATGAAGTTCGATGCCTTATGGAGTGGTCCGTATGTCATCACTCAGTGCAAGCACCATAACACATTCCAACTCTCCAGGTTGGATGGTGGGGAGTTACATATCCCAGTTAATGGGATATATCTTAAGCATTGTCACTGAGCCTTCTCTCATTATGTACATATTTTCCCTATTTTTTCTCTGTTTTCCCTAAGTGTCTTTGTGCATGTACGTAGTTTTTAGCCTTGTATGTGTTTTGTTTACCGTTTGGGGGTAAAAGCTTCATGTTGGTTCTTTAGTCTCTCAAGGTTATTGTCAATCTTTCAGGCTGTATTCTGACTCCGTGCCCAACGGACTTGTAAACCACTAGTTTTTTTAAGCATAGTAGGCATGCTTCCCCTAAGAATCGCCAAATTTGTTGACCATTTTTTGGTCCTACAGGCCAAAAATCGGTCTCCCTTCTTGCCCTGCTATCTTGAGCAATCAATCTCTAATGTTTCACCTTATCGCAATTGTGCCCTTTCCCTTTGTAATAGGACTGTTCTTATAAAGAGCTGAGTGATCTAGGTCCTGTAGGTTTTCAGGTTGATCTGGGGCTTATTTCGATTTGAGCAAATCACCTTGGCCAAGTCTTTTGGCAAAGGAATGGGCCAACTTCAAAGAGATACAAGTCTTTCACAAAGCTCCAAAGGGCAAGTGCCCTTGTGGAGGGCAGGTAGGTTACAGATGGGACCATTCAAGCAGGCTCCAAAGGGAAACTTTGGACCCAAGGTGCCCTTGCGGAGGGCAAAAAGCACATTTGGAAGAGAGCAAGGCAGAGGGCCCGAAGGGGAATTTTCCTTCGAAAAAATGACAAGGCAAAAGACAGGGTTTCTTCAGACTTTTGTCCGAAGAAAATCCAATAAGAAACCAAAGGGTAAATTCCTTCAGACAAAATGCCCGAAGGAAGGAATTTACAAAGAGAAAGCCGAGACATGAAGGCAACATTTCCTTCAGGCAAAATGTTCGTCCGAAGGAATTGGGAAGACAAAGAAGCTCGAAGGGCAAGTGCCCTTGCGGAGGGCCCTCAGCTGCCAAAAAGGACCCTCTCCTCTTTTCCGAAAGGTCACCTTCCCTTCGGGAAGGTTCATTTTGCAGAAAAGTCTAAGGAATTACCAAAGATGATGACGGGCCCGAGAACGTCAACTTCAGCATGGCGAACTAGCCGTTGGAGGTTCAAACGTCTGGTGACGTGCGCGCAGACGTCAAATTCAAGATAGGGAACTAGCCGTTGGTATTCAAATAGTGACAGGCCCGCAGACATCAATTTTGATGGGATGCATCGACCGTTGAAGAGAATCCAAAGAACCAATTCCTTCGGACAAGTGCACGAAAGATTTTTTTCGGACATTTTGCTCGAAAGAACTCATGATAAGTGGCCGAAAGAACTTATGAGCGCGGGCCCGAAGGAATTCAAAGGCATAAGGCCAAAAGAAAACTCAACGACCCACCGAGAAAGGAGCCCGAAAACAGTGGACGAAAGATAGCCCCAAGGGCCGAGTTGCCAAGCTAAGACAAAAGCCAAGCACAGAAACGAATAGAATAGTCCAGGTGGCATGAGAGGCGTCGACAGGAGAAGTTATTGCTGTGGATGAAATAGTTATCACCAAGTGGTCATCAAGGGGAGCACAAGCATTCAATAGGGCGACCCATTTTCTTCGTTTAGCATTGACAAGCAGACAGTTGTGTAAGTTTCATAAAGAGGCGGCCTTGTCATTCAAACAACAAAGCGACCCATGCTTTTGAAGTAACATTTAATACGGTTTAAGCACCAAAGTCAAGACTTGAGACATCTACAGCATGGTTCTTTCAAGGATTTATGGAAAGATGACAGCAGTATCAGCGGAATTTCTCCTTCCTAAGTGTTTAATGCAGTATGGGCCCCCTGTTCTTGGAGGGGCCAAAAATCTTTCTCTTAATACTATATGTTGTAACCTTTTAGCTGAGAAATGTATCTCTCACTTGTGTAAGGCAAAGCCCTGCCAATTTTACCTTGGAATCAATATAACATGTTTTGCCTCTATCTGACTGGTTATGCTTTTGAATATGTTTGAGTATCAACTCTGTGTTTAGTCATTTCATCTTGATGCTTTCATAGGTTGACACTAACATATCTAGTATGTCCAAGACCATTTTTACAGGTTAACAGGAAGTGCCTCATCTGGTGCATAAAGACAGAAGAGCAGTTATCTAATAGTGTGCTTCTACAATCCCTATGGTAAGTTCTTTTTCTTTATATCTTCATTAAGCCCATTGTTAAAGCGCCCATATAGTCTGGTCTTTGTTCAGATGGAGTGTCTGTTCGCTCTTTTGGTCTAAAGCGTCAATACAAGCTGAGTGGATCGATCATTTGGTGCATCAAAATTTTCCAATAGATTATGTTTTGTCATATCCTTCTCTCTTTTCACCCCCCCATTATTAACAGTAGTAGTTAAAGACTCAAAGATGCATCAAAGGGAGCTAGCCCTTATCTAGATATTCTTTCCTTAGTTTTGCCAAGCCCACAGCGAGAGGAAAGTCTCCATTGTGTCGCGTGGAAGAGAGAAGCTGAGTCTTCTCTTCAAGGGTGCAATCCACAGCATCAACAGTTTTTGGCACGCCTAATGGGATCATTTTTTGATGCTCAGAGAAGTTCCAAGATTGGTGCTGGCACTGTTACTGCAAGTGTGAACCACTAACCCAACATCTAGTGACTCCATTTTCAAGAACTCAGTCTCTGGTCAGAGATCACCCTGACATCCCATGCCTAAGGTCACCACAAGATCTTCTGCCAAGGGTGTCCCTTTCAAATTCGTTGAGCTGCCCTTAAACTCAGCAAAGCGACTAAGGTTTGCAAGGACTCATCCCTACACAGCAAACCAATTTTTCAAACCTGCCATAAAATATACTTACACAAGAAGGCCCCGGTTCAACCCTATCACCGCCATGGCTTTACCTTTTGTAACCTTCCATGGTCAGAGCCCTTTAAACCTTCTGCATTATGACCCAATCCCAGGGACAGCCCTTAAGAGTGTTCCTTCTTTTAATGGAGAGGGGCCTATTACCGCTATTGAGCATATCAGGAATATAGCCAACCTCTATAACATTCACAATGTCACTGAAGAGAACATAGCCATCAGATTATTGGCGTTGTCTTTTAAGGGTAAAGTTCTGGACTGTTATGGGACCTTGCCTATGAACTCAGTTGGCTCATGATATGAATTAGGCACCCTCTTGACAAACAGATTCGGAGAGAAGAGCGATCATATCTCTCTTGCTAAGCAATTGACCACTATGAAAAGAGCTCCGCATCAGTTTATGCAGGATTTTAATACCAGGTTCCAAAAAACCTGGGACAGAATCCCCATTTTAGTGAGGCCAACTCCAAGCTATGTCTTCCTCTACTACTTAAAGGCTTTGAACAGTGACATTGTTGTCACGATATAGTCCATGGGAGGACAAGTGTTACCTACTACCTATGAAATAGCCATAGCCACCGAAAATTGTCTGGTACAAGCAAGAAAGATCACCCCTAGTCCTCATATGCCACTCTTTCTTGAATTGTCACCCCCAGTTCACACTGTTGCACCCACCTTAGCTCTTCTTCCTGGTGTAGAAAAGCCGACTGATACCTGTTGTCAACCTGGAGCTGCACCCTGAATCGAAGACGTGCATGAAGTGGCTAGTCCTCTATCCAGTTGAAACAATGGGATCTTTTCATGAAGGTGGGTGCCTCAATGATGAGAACCTCCAAAAAATGATGGTTCTTGTAAGATGTATCAATGAGGATCTCTACTCTATGTTGTAGACTACCATGGAAAAGAGAGAAGGAAACTTTAAGGAGAAATCCTACCTAATAAAGGTGATACACCAAAAGATTGCTCCACTCAACTTGGAACTTAGAACACTAAACAAACAAGAGAAAAGGAAGACCTTTGATTTCAATCGACCACTATGCATAAGTATTTCGTGAGAAGCCTCGATCCAATGACCAAAACATGAGGGAAAAAACTATGGAGAGAGCCCTAACACAAGACACTTTACAGCGACCTAACATCCACTTACAACGTCAGCAAAAGACATAAGAAACACTTAACATGACCTGCATAATACGGTAAGTTAGCAACTAGGTACGAAACAGAACTTGGGAAGGGAGAGAAATCTACTACATATGCAAATTGTTGAATGGAATATACACTATGCCAACACTTGAATCTGAAAGTACAGTCCTATTGATTGAAGAGGTTACACAACTCACCAATGGTAGAGTCTGGTCTAGCCAAGAGAGGGATGATTTTTTCTCATTTTATAGAGAATTACAAAAACCAAAGATTGGCATTGAAAAATTGAAGAGAAGGATTAACTTAGATTATCTCAAGGCTGACTTGGCCTTTCAATAAAATATGTTTTCCTTTGTCTTTGCATTAAGCTTCTTGTGCTTGAGGAAGTGAACTTGTCTTTTGTTTATTGAACCGCCCACCTCTCTTTGCATGGAAATCCATGCCAATGTCAATTTTAGAACTCTATGTGAGTTGCATAATGCCGAGTTGGAACGTTTGAAAGCTTGAGATGATCATATCATGCATGAAATCCAATGCCAATGTCAATTTTAGAACTCTACGTGAGCTGCTTGATGCCGAGTTGGAACGTTTGAAAGGCTAAGTTGACCGTTTGATAAGCTGAGTTGGACGAAGAGATAGGCTGAGTTGGACCTTCGAATGCATGAGAATGATTAGTCAAACCGCCAATAAAACAGATAGTCAACTGAAACTTAGCAATCCGCCAGAAATAGCCCTTGTTTGCATGAATTTTATTTTATTTTGGTCTGCCTGTGTGTTGTCTATGTTTGGTGGAATTCTATTTTTTAGATTATCTTATCTATATTTAGTCTATATTTCCTCAGATATTTTATTTTCAACTCTCCGTCGAATTATCTATTTTCTATCCTTTTTTTCACAGTCAACCTCCATTTCTTTCGGATTTCTTGTTGTCTCCTTGGCTTAATTCTTTCGGATTTCTCGCTGTGGGCTTTTTTGTTTGCGGATTTATTTCCTTCGGCTCTTTTGTTTCACCCTACATTTGCCTCGGGTTTATTTCCTCGGCCCTGTCTTTGGACTTTCCTGTGGATTTCCTTTAGGGAAATTGCCCGAAGGAATTGACCCTTGTTATTTCCCTCACCCCATTTTTTTTTTGGTTTGAAACTACTCGAGATTTGGCCATTTGTCATTTTTCTTCTCGCTTCTTGGCTCTAGTCGAACTCTTTGAACTTCAACGGTTACTTCCCGCGGTCAAAATTTGACGTCTCGCATGACGTCACCCTTTGGCATTTTCTCGAGCTTATTTTCTGTCAAGGCCCTTTTGTGCTTAACACTTTGTCCGCAGCTTCCTTTGTGACTTTGTTTTCAAACTTTACAAAAGAATTCTTTCCTTCAGGGCTTCGCTATTTTCTTTCAGGTAAATTATCTTGCTTATTTCTCTTTGTCGAACAATTTTTCCCGAACATTGTCTTTCAACTTTTCTGAAAGAATCATTCTTTCGGGCTTCCTGTCTCTGTTCTTTTCCTTCGGACAAATTGTCTGAAGGATTTCTTTATGGCTTCTTTTCGAACTACCCTTGCTATTTCCCACAGAAGTGCTTTGTCTATTTCTTGCGGAAAAATGTCTTCTCTATTTCCCGTGGGGAAATTTTCTCGAACTTTTCTACAAAAATTGTTTCCTTTTGGGCTTTTGCTTTGGCTATCCTTCGGACAAAATGTCCAAAGGAATTGTCCGTTGGCCTCCTCTTGAATTTCTTCGGACTTTTTCTCCGAAGGAATTCCTTCTAACAAAAAGTCTTAAGGAATTAATCCTTCTCTCGTCTTTACCTTGTTGAGAATGCCCTTCGAAAAGTGTGCAAAGGTCCAGGCACCGACCAAGTGCCCTCTGCAAGGGCTTCTGTCCTTCATATGCGCCCTTTTTCAGAAAAATTGTAAGGCACCCGGGCTTTTTGTAGGGCACCCAGACTTTTTGCAGGGATCCTTATTCCCTTGAATTTCTGCGGGCTTTGACTTCTCTCTTGGATTTCTTCGGACTTTTGTCTGAAGGAATTCCTTTGGACAAAAAGTCCGAAGGAATTATTCCTTGGCTTTCTCTTGCTTTTGGGCGGACTTTTCTCTTTTGAATTCTCCGAAGTATTTCTTCGGACAAAAAGTCCGAAGGAATTACTTCCTTTGCTGGAGACTCTTTCCTTTGTCTTCATTTCCCTGTGCATTTCTAACCATGCCCTTTTGATTTTCTGGCTCCTCCTTGGTCCTTTATCCTTGTCTAATTTCCCGTGGACTTAAGTCCTTTACAAATGAGTTATTTCAATTGGTCTACCTCTTACCCAATGTATTATTTCTTCTTTGGCTAGAGGCGTGAATTTTCCGAATGACAAGAGACAATCCTGACCTATGGAAGAATTGTCAACACTACCTCGCCCAACGACCTCCATGAAGTTAAAAGCTAGTTACAAAGTATAACCAATGAATTAGTGGCTTTTAAGAGGCAACAAACTCAAAACTATCGGCTGAATCAGGGATACTAGTAGTTCGGACAAATGAATAGACCTTCTTTCCAAAATTATAACCAAGGACAGGGTCAGATTACTCAAACCAGACCATATCAAGGTTATAATCCAGGGGCCCCATCATCGTCTAAAGCTCTTGTTCCAACTCAAAATAATCTGGTACAGGAACCGAATTGCCCACCCCTGAGGTATGGTCAAGAACAGGTTGCTTATACTAATGAGTTGCCAAATCAATATGTGAACACGCAAGACAATCAAATAGCCCAATTTCAGGGTATTTGGGATGGACAATAGGCAGGCTCAGTCCGATTCCACTCTCATGAACCACCTGGAAGGAGAATTCTATTCAGTCAATTATGTGGGGAATATGAATAACCAGGGCGATTGTATTGCAGCCAATACTAGGTCTAAAAAGAGAGCTATGAAGGAGGCACAGGCAGCTGCTCAAACATCTGCACCATCTTCTTCATCACAAATGAACCAGAAGTTCCCAAATTACAAGCCACCGACTACATCCCCACCTCCTCGGCTTGCACCCCAGTCTACAAGTTCCCCCAAAGAAAATTCAAAAGGGAACAACCCTCAGATCAATGTGGTGGATCAGATGAAGAAGCTGCACATGAATATCTCATTGTGGGATTCCTTAGCAATTCCAGGACAAAAGGATATACTCCAGAAGGAATTACACGGGCTGAATGAACAAGCCGTCCCAACAAAAGCCGATAATGTTTTGATTATGAATGGGCAACCTTCCATAGCAGGCCAAGCAAAGAAGGATGAAAAGGTTCCTCTTTTCTATCTATCCTTAGTCATTGGAGATTTTCTAGTTCACAATTGCATTATTGACAGTGGGGCAAGCACCTCAGTAATGCCCAAATGAATAGCAGATAAGCTGGGACTCAAATATGAGGAAATGACCAAGGGAGTCCTGCAATTAGACGGATAACCAGCTAAGACATTAGGAGTGGTGAGAGGCTTGAATCTAACACTGCACGCTTGTCCAACCTTCTCAATCCCCTACGACGTGGTAGTGGCGAATGTTCCTCTCTACTTTGCTCTCTGCTTATCTAGGGATTTCACGTCCAAAATAGGTGGGTACTTAGCAACAAACTGGTCTTACATGATTTCTAAAACCAAATATGGAACTAAAGTAAAGATTGAGTCAGAGCCCATCCAAAGAGATCATCTAGAGCCATACTCAAGGCGGCAAACGTCAGCTATGCCATCATTGATGAAGAAGAATTCCAAATGGACCAATCTCCACCTTTTTCTCTTGGAGTTGCTGACCTACTCTTAGACGAATGGGGAAGTGACAATTTTGAACATAATCCATACAAATTCATAGAAGACGCAGGTCTTGGAATTTATTGCATGCATGAAGAAGATACTTTCGTGCCAAATTTGATGAAGGCAAACCAAGAGAGCTCAAGTTTATGGCAACTCTTCTTCGATGGCTCAAGAAGCAAATTGGGAGCTGGTGGTGGAGTAGTGTTAATTTCACTTCTCAACTTTCAGATTCCAATTTTCCTGCACTTGCAATGTTGCAAAATATGAGTCTCTCATTCATGGTTTAGAAGAAGCAAGGAAAAGGGGAATAAAAGAGTTGCAGGTTTTTGAAGACAGTGAGTTAATTGTAAACCAGGGGAGAGGCCGAAACTTGACCAAGAATTCCTTGCTTAAGTCTTACAAGCATAGGGTATGGGACCTAGTAGAGAGTTTCCTCGCTTTCAACATTTTTTTCATTCTAAGAGAACAAAATAAACAAGCAGACAGACTAGCAGCAGTTGGTGATCAGTTTGACGTTCCCAAGGGAATAAGTCGGGACAGCAGTCCGCGCCATTTAAAAGTAATAATCAATGAACTATTGTTAAAATCAATGCAAACATCAACCTTCTCTTCTACAACATACATTTTCATAGAGATATTCTAAAATATTATTGCCTTATAAGACTTGTGTTCTTCTTTCTCAACTCTTGTTAGTTCAACAACTTCAAAAAATTCTTCTTGAGACTCACTTGTTCCCTTCATACTCTCAAAAGTCTCTTCCCTTTCATTATCTACCATTTGCATCTCCTTTTGCTGCCCACAAGCTTGATGTAAAACCTCACCTTGCTGCCCCAAAATATCAGGTTTTTTGTACTGAAAAAAATAGCACTTGGCTGCCACAAAATGCTTAGATCTACTACATTGATGCCTTCCAATTGCAGCTCCCTTTGCTGCTCCAAAAGATCTGATTTCTGATGTTTTGAAGTTGCAACCCTAGGCTGCCCCAAAGTGTTGTCTCTTTGTGGTTCAAAGGACTTCAAGGTGCCAACTTGTAATATCCACAAATTGGGACAAACCCTAAAATCTGCTTTTTTCACAACAAACCCTAGGCAAAGATGATATTTTATGTTTTCTAACAGCAAACCCTAGATAACAATGATCCCACAAAATACTGGAAAAAGATCATTCAAACCCCAGTATTAAATACTAGCAATTTGAGGAATTGATAAATGTCAAACCCTAAGCAAACAAGCACGAATTTATAATTCTTCCACTTGCTGCACTAGATAAAATGATAACATGCCAGAGGTGCAATTTTCCAAGTGCAAAACAATATTTAACCCTCATACATGCATCAATAAATTCTAAATATTATAGTCACCGTAATTACTTTAATTTTTAAATTTTCTTTGACAATACATAGCTGGAAATACTCATAATCAGAAAAATATACAAAATTCAGATTATGATTCCAATGCTTGAGCAGCCCTAGAAAGGTACAAATAGACCCAAGAAGTGGGTTGCCCAGCCTAGGAAAACAGTCACTGGCCCTTAAAATTATATGCAGCCCTTGGGTGCGATTGGCCACACCCCACCCCTGGTCACCAACCCTATGAGAGGTCCATTGCCTTTGCGAATACAATTTTCTGCCCTTTAAAACCATTTGTTGCTTTTTTTTTAAATTGATGATCTATGGCAGCTCCTATGTGAAGTTGCCCCATGGAAGAATGAGGTTTTGCATCCTCAATTCCTTGCTTGAAGGTTTTCATCTTCCAATCAAATGGCTTAAGCAATTCGTGCTCAAAGTCCAAGATTTGAGTATCAAAATTAACATGCCTTTCAATGAATGCTCCATTCTTTTTTATATCCTTCCCTTCAAGAGGGGCATTGCAATTTTAGGGGCGTTGTACCATGAGGTCTGACAGTGATAGGACAATAGGTGTGAGAGACAAGGAAGGGACAAATAGGCAAACTCAGATGTTCATTTGCACAAGAAAATCTGAAAATTTTGGCATGTTACAGCCCCTTATAAATTTTGTAAATGCAAAGCAGGGTCTTTTCTTGTGACAAAACGTTGGTATGTGCAAAGAATGAACAACTCTCCCAAGGTATGAAATTTCTGTTGTCCCCCAAAAATATCACTCATTTTTGAGACATTTGAACTATTTTGGTCCAACAGACCAAAATCCTTTCTCCCCTTCTCAAAAATTGTTCTAGGCATTCAAATTCTTCATTATTCAAGCTTTTTCAGATTTCTACGGAATCAACATGCTTGAAATCAGTGGGTTCAAAGGTTCAACGTCTTCAAACAAGAATTAAGTGCTTTTGTTAAAGTTCAAAGTTCAACCGCTTCAGGTTCAACGGCTTCAAAACGCTTATCAAAGAGAAGAAGGCTTGAACCATTGAACCACTTAGGTTCAAAAGGTTCAACGGGTTCAAAGATTCAACAGGATCGACTGCGGTTGGTTCAACACGGTTTGTTTCAAAAAGCCGAGTTCAAGCAGTCAATTGAATAAATAGAAACGAAAGAATGAACCGTTGAACCAAAGTTGATTCAATCGGTCGGTTCAAGTGGCAGGTTCAAAGGAGTGCCCCAAAGCCGAAGAGACAAGTGCCTTTGCAGAGGGCAGTGAGTAAAAGTGACTAAGGAGAGAAAAGCCCGAAGTAAAAGCCCATCACAGCCCAGCAGATGCTGCCAACTGTCGTCTGTCGAGCCCCATTATACTTTGTTTCTAAGAGCTGCGGAAGTTGCCACGTGTCCCTTGTAAGATAAACCAAGCACGCCACGTGTCATCGTCCGCAGTTTCTTCCTTTGGTCTCTTTATTAAGTAAGGACTGTGGTGGGCCCCCAGTAAGCTACTGAAGTACGCAGAGCGCACCAAGAGTCATCCTCTGCGGCATTCTCAAAAGACATTCAGAATATGCTACGTATTCCATTATAACTCCGCAGAGCACAACAAGTGTCTGTATCCGCATCTTGAGTTTCTTATAAGTTTCAAAGCTTCTTTCAATAAGCGTCTCTCAGAGTCCCGTAGATACTGCCAAGTGTCTCGATCTGTTTTGCAGCAGAAACTGCCACATGTCAATTGTTAAGACCAATGAAAAGCGACCAAAGAACAGAGGATCGAATGGAACCAAGGACCCGACTCAATAGCCAGGAAAGGAGGAACGATGAAGAAGACCAAAAATATCCACGCATGAAATATGTTTCTAGAAGCAGACCGCCAAGTGGACATTGGAGGACACAAACATTCAATAGCATGACCCGTTTCTCTGCATTGGGAAAATCAAATGGGCAAATACGCCCGATTCTAGTATATCTTCTTCATAGAATTTAAAATAAATTGAATGCAACATGATGTGTTACTGCTCCCAAGTCTTTCTTGGAGAGCTATATATTGGACTCTCTTATTGTTTTAGAGAGATCTCTCTGTTATCAAAAAAAATAAAACTCTGCCCAAATTGAAAGGCATTTCTGAGACTTTGAGCTCAGATTATTCATCATATTTCTTTGTTTAAATCAGAAAGCAAGTTACTTTCAGACTTTGTGCTGTTATAACTTGTATCATTCTAGGAGATTGTTCTTATGTCTATTTCCTATATGTATTCTTGTTTATACAATTTAACAAGCAAATCTAATGGAGGTGACAAAGAAGGTGTCTTGAAGCCAGTTACTTTCAGACTTTGTGCTGTTATAATTGTCTTCAGTGTGTATTTATTTTCTGTTTCTGTATAAAAGACCTTGAGACGACTTTGTGCCCTCATTATTTTTCGTATTTCACTCTTTGGCACTTGAAGTAGAGACTCTGTGCCTCATTTCATCCTGCTGTGTTACCATACCATGTTACAAGTTACTTGTCATCACTAGAAATATTCATTTTATCTGTTGAACAACACTTCTGAAAGAAAAGGAGTGTCTTCTATCATTTCATCTGGATTTCTCCTTTGATTTGTGAACATCATCTCTGAAAAAAGAGAGATGGATGGTTTATCCTACCCTTGAGTGTTATTTTCTGTTTAGATATATATAGTATATAACTCTTGCATATCTACAGGGAACCTCCCCTTGATGAGAGGAGAGATTAGTCCCCTTTTGATGTGGTAAACCTACACATTTGGCGGACCAATCTTTTTGTTGTGGTTGATCAGACCTATTTTGTTTATCAGTACACTGATTGACAAAATATTCACCCAACAGTTTTTGGCAACTCCACTGGGGACTTTATGTGCAATTTGAAGCCTCAAGTTTCATATTGAAACATCTCCTGTGTCTTACCCATTATCATTATAACATTACCATCTTTATCCATTTTTGTTATATAATCTGATCTGCAAACCAACTCCACTGGGAAAGAACGTGCAGTTTAAAGCCTCAAGCTTCAAGCTAAAGCAGTGCCAATTCTTTTTCATTTTTGTTTCACAATCTGGCAGATCCACGGTATACACGAAGCCAAAGGGCTAAAGGTATTGTTGACCCTGTATTTGAGTTGGTACAGCAAAGTAATTTTGATTTGTCTCCTTCACCATCTCACCTCCAACGAACTAGGAACTTTTCTCCTACTAAAGTCAGGTCTCTATTACCAGGCAAAGCATCCACTTCTGCTATTAATAAAGCTTTGCCAATAATTACCCCTCTGAGATTTGTTATTTTCCCTTTTCATAATCATACAATGGCAGTCCAAGGCCTTTGGAGTAATTCTTTTGGCCCTCTCAATCTTACTCCACCTCTGCATGAACTCCCATGCAGTTCAAGGAAGAATTTCTCCAAGTTCTATGGTGATGGGAAAGTTCACCCTGATGAACATATTGCAGCCTTCAGCATAGCTTGTGATGTAATTGGAGTGAAATTTGAAGACGTGGCAGTCAGACTGTTTGTGGAAACACTACAAGGTGCTGCTGCAAATTGGTTCTACCATCTACAGGCTCAATCAATAACTGACTGAAACACCCTCAAATCCAAGTTTGAAACCAAATTCAAACTTGCAGAAGATGCACATGCCCTTCTGGCTCAACGCACACAGATGAAGGAGCCTCATGAACCAATGAGGACTTCATAGCCAAGTTTGACAAACTAAGGAACAAGATCCCTGTAATTGCTCGACCTACAGCTGAGAATCTTAAATATTTCTTCATTAATTCTCAGCTACTTGAAGTGAGTTTCTTGTTGAGACATCCTGGTCAAATAGACCTTGTTGCAGCTCAAGATTTAGCCACTGAAGTAGAAGATGATCTCATCTTGGCAGAGAAAATAAGGAGAGATCCTAATAAAAATAAACCCTCATCATCTTCTGAATATCCATCTATAGGCACCACTGATCCAATGGTGCAGAAGTTGGCAAATGAGTTGCTCTCAAAAAGCAAATGATGCAAGGAATGTCTTCTGCTCCATACAGAGATATACCAAAAAGGATATTTCCAAATCAATCATACCAGAGCAACGCTGTCAGAAATCAAGGGCAGCGAAATCATCTTCCTCCCCTACAGGGGAAACTTGCCATTGAAGCACCCCCAACCAATTCAGCAGTGGGATATCTCGAAGCAGAATCGGATTTCTCTTTCCAGCCTGAATTGAGTCAAGAAAATGACGCTGATCTCTTTGTAGAAAACCAAGAAGAATCAGCTGGCGACTCCAACATTGATTTCTTGAACTACCATGATGAACCCAGAAGTAAAGAAAAAGCTTTTGATGGATCATATGTTGTGTTCACACGGTCCAAGAACCAGTCAGCCCAACAAGCTGATAAAAGAAAAACAGAAGAGCAAATTCAACCAGCACTTTCAATTGCTAAACGTGGAACCTCTCTACCTTTCCAGCCAAAAGACCCGGTGATCACCAAAAAAATAAGTACATCAATTTCACCTTCACTTTTAACTTCAATTTCACAAATCAGTCCTTCCCCCTACAAACCAAAAGGTTGAATTATCTTCCTCTCTTCTTAGTCCAATTCAGTCATTTGACATAATTGATCATGTCAAGAAAACCAAAATTCAAATAACTGAGTTTGAATATCTACAATCCAAGCCTGAGCTGCTGAATAGGTTAGTTGAGTGTGTGAAGAATAAGGCCGTCCCTGCAGGACAAGAGGTTAAGAAGGTAACTCCTAATTTCCCAAAGAACATTTCCATCCCAAACAATCTTGTCATTACTCCTCTAGCTGCCCCAAAAAAAATAGAGCCTTTCTATGTTTCTTTGATAAATGATCACAAACTAAGCAATTGCATCATAGACTCAGGTGCATCTAACAATGTCATGCCTACCAAAGTAGCTGAATCCCTTGACCTCACATTGACCAAAACATTTGGTAGATGCTTCTCCATGGAGAACAAACAAGTACCTCTGCTGGGCAAATCAAGAAAATGCCCAGTTTGCATTTGCAGTCTTTCCAGACAAAAAAATCAAGATGACAATTCTAGTGGTCAATGTTCCAGCATCCTATGGTATTCTGCTAGAGCGAAATTTTTGCAAAGATGTTAGTGGAGAATTGAACATGGACTTATCTGAAGCAAAGATCCCTGTCAAAGGCATCATGCAGACGCTGCTTCCTGAAAAAGAATCAAAATATATTCACTCAAACATCAGCGCCTGAAACTCAAATTTTGTTTGAGTCTTCAGACATGGGTAACTACTTTCTATCTTCAAACGAAGTTTATGAAGCATCTGATGAAGCTCTTGAAAGTGTCAACCCAAAAATTAGTTCAGCTGGAATAGCAGAAGAATTGGTGAAGCGCAATGGAAACGTAGAAGAATCTTTCCCTCCAAATAAAGAAGATTTTAAAGAAAAAGCAGTGTCTATTGAGGTATGGATTCTGAAATTTGATGGCAGTTGCTCCTCTACTACCGGTTCAGGACCCAGGATTGTATTGATATCTTCTCAAGGAGATATTTTTCCTTCATCCTACAAGTTGCAATTCAGCAACACTAATAACACCGCTGAATATGAATCTCTGTTGCTTGGATTGAGCGCTGCTCGAGACAAAAGCGTCAAACTCTTTCATGCCAAAGAGGATGCTGAATTGGTGGTTTGTCAAGTAAGGAACTTGTATCAAACCAAGAATGAAATATTGCGCCACTACCGCAATCTAGTCTAGGACCAAATTGAAAGCTTTGATGCTTTCAACATCTCTGCCATACCCAGGAAATCCAATGATAGAGCTGATGCACTTGCTATTTCAGCAACTCTCTTAGTCCCTCACTCAGACTTTAAAGAAGACAAGTACACCATTGAGCTGGTCTTTAGACCAACTGTTCCTGACAATGTTGATCATTGGCAAGTATTCAATAATGATCACCAAATCATTGCCTTCCTAAAACAAAAAGACAGGTTTGAACAGCAGCATTTTGAAGGCAGTGAACCTCAAAAGTGTGAACCAGCCCCTGAATCAAGTTTAGATGTAAATGAAGAATTCTTGCAACTCAAAGGGAATAAAATTCTCAAAGGCCTGGTTTTCCTCGAGAAACTATTTGAAACTATTTGACAAACATGATAGATTCGTCAAACAGCAACAAAAAGATTCAAGCTCCTCTCAGGGATTTGATCAAATAAATCTGACTAATGAAGAAAATCCCAAGATGATTAACATTGGTAAGTGCTGCACTCAGGAAACGAAATTCAAATTTACTACTTTGCTCAGCGAATACATGGATGTCTTAGCATACTCCTATGATGACCTGAAGTCTTAGGCCTAATGAAATCCACCATGACATTCCTCTCAAGGCTGACTCAATGCCTTATAAACAAAAATTCAAATAGTACAATCTGAAGATATCAGGTACAATTCTGTCTGAGATACAAAAAATGTTAATTGCTAGAATCATTTTTTCAATCTATCATTCCACATGGATTGCAAACATATTTCTTGTAAGAAAGAAGAATGGCGAAATTCGCATCTGTGTGGATTTCAAAAATCTAAATCAATCATCTTTAAAGGATAACTATCATTTGTCAATCATGGATCAAGTGCTTCAGACAGTGACAGGCTCAAAGATGTTATCAATGCTAGATGGCTTCTCAGGATATAATCAGGTTGAAGTTGGTGAAGCAGACCAACACAAGACTGCATTCACCACTCTTTGGGGCACGTTTGCATATAGAAGGATGCCTTTTGACTTGATAAATGTTGGCGCCACCTTTCAGAGAGCAATGGACCTTGCTTTCAAGGATGAGATGGGTAAGTTCATTGTGGTATACCTTGATGACTTGACCGTCTTTTCAAGGCATCGTTCTGATCATATACATGTAATGACCCTAACTAGTAAGACCAAAAAAAACACTGATATCGCACTATGGAATTTTGTCAAACAGTTGGCAAAATATCAAACTATACTGCTGTAAATGTAAACTGAATATGAAATTGTTAAGCAACAAATCCACTCAACTCAATGATTAAAAATCAGTACCAATATATTCATTCAATGGAAATATAGATCCCTTTTCAATAGATTGCGACTTTCAAATTTCAACAAAACATGGACAGAATAATATCCTTTCTTATCATGAACAGAATACAAAGGCTTGGCACATAATTGAATCTCTATTATAGATTTGCAAATGTAAATGGAACCTCACATGAATTTGCTAATGACAATAATGAACCCTGGTATGTATGTTGCACCAAGAATGCTGTCCGTACACTGCCCAGAATGCTATCCGTACACTACTGCAAGTACAGTCCATACTGTACGGATTGGTGCGATTTTGGTATTAATTCTGGTCTTCACTAGCAAGTGTCGATAATGCCCTGATCATGGATGCATAGACTGGGGTAAAAGCTTCCCACAATATAAAAATTAATCTCCCAGCCAATTAGGAGTTATGAACAAAAAAATATAGGTTCAAATCTGAATCCCAATATGCTGGAAATGCCACCAGAATTCCAAAATGATTTTCAAATGAAGCTCAACATGAAATGGTTGAATACCATTTCCCATGTGCAACCCTTCTGAAGTTATTTCACTTCCTCAGTTATGCAATCTCTTGAGAGGTATCATTCTCAAGGATTATGCTGAAGATTTGCAGACTATCACGCCCCACAAATGCTCAAGAAAACTCAATGAGAAAATAGATTCGGATCCAAATGAGAGACCCATGGGGTCTATTTATCCACTTTTTGGAAACTTCTTCTAGAAGCTCCTTACTTTTCTAGAAGTATCCATAATACATCTTATAAAATCTCATTGCACTTTTTAGATAAAAAGTAACTTAATAAAATAAAAGTGCACCTTAATTTAAAAATATAACATTTTGGCCCCATATAAAAAGTAATAAATAAATATAATGTCTCCAAGAGCATAATGAGCCATCCAAACACCAAATAAACGCAAAAATGACTCTTATCAACACCATCTGCCTACGAGAGTCTGGAATAGGCAAATCCACGTAAAGTGTCCTGTCGTACTAGAGAGGGGACATGACAGTCTGTCCCTCCTGAAATTGCTTGGCCTCAAGCAATCTCAATGCCGGATGCTGCAGAATGGCCTCACCCTCCCAAGTAGCATCCTCAACGGGTAGATCCTTCCACTTAATCAGGTACTCTCTGATCATCCACCTGCGAAGCTACTTCTCTCTGCTATCCAAGATAGATTCTGGAACCAAGATCAACTTCCCCTCATCATCCAAGGGAGGTAACACTGCAGAAGGCACCACACTCTGACCCAACACCTTCTTGAGGCGTGACACATGGAATACATTATGCACTCTGCTATCTACGGGAAGCTCCAACTCATAAGCCACCTCACCAACCTTCCTGATAACCCTGAATGGTCCATAGTATCGTGGCTTGAGTTTCTCTGCACCACTCTTCTTGAGAGTGGACTGCCTGTATGGCTGCAACATGAGGTAGACCATATCATTCACCTCAAAACTACGCTCAGTCCTCTTCTGGTTTGCATATTGTTTCTGTTGGTTCTGAGCTCTGCCAATATTGTCTCTGAGAGTAGCAACTATGTCCTTACTCTACTGTAGTAACTCCCCTGCACTAGGTACCCGACTGTCACCCAACACTAAATCCAAAAAACTGGTTGCCTCATAACCGTAAAGTGCCATGAAGGGCGTCATCCGTATAGTCATGTGGTATGTAGTGTTATAGCAATACTCGTAGATATAAATCCATCTGACCCAAGTCCGCTGCTAAGCTACCACATAATTCCTCAAATACCCTTCTACCCACTGGTTTACTATCTCTGTTTGACCATCGGTCTATGGGTGATAGCTGGTGTTGGGCGTAAGCTCAGTACCACACAACCGGAATACCTCCTGCCAAAAGTGACTCATGAAATGGCTGTCCCTATCGCTCACAATGTTTCGAGGCAAGCCGTGTAACCTGAAAACCACCTAGAAGAAGACCTCTACTCCCTGAGCTGCTGAGTATGTAGTAGTGATAGGGAAGAAGTGGGCATATTTTGTTAACCTATCCACCACCACATAAATACAGTCTCGTCCCTGTGCCTTGGGCAACCCTGTGATAAAGTCCATGGCGATACACTCCTATTTTCTGTCAGGAATAGGAAGTGGCTATAGGAGCCCTGCTGGATATGTGTGTTCTCGTTTGCTTTGCTGGCAAACAAGACACTCCCGAACATACTGCAAAACATCAGCCTTAAGCCCCTTCCAGGTGAACCTCTCCCAAACTGCCTTGTAAGTTTTGAAGTACCCGGGATGGCCTGTTGTGGGTGAGTCGTGAAGTGTTCTCAAGATCAGCTGCTTAACCTTCGATCCTGGGACTAAATAAATCATGTTCTTGTAAATGATCAAATCATCTACAAGTGTGTATCTGGTATCAATCGCTGCCCTCTCCACTATATCAGAGGCCCATGTGTCCCTAGCATATTCTACTATAATCAAATGTCGCCAATCCTCTGATATCTGGAATATAGAAGGTGTGGCCTACGAGATAGAGCATCTGCAACAACATTCTGCGTACCCTTGACATATGTGATGTCAAAGTCATATGCCTGCAACTTACCCATTTCTGCTGGAGATCATTCAGGGCCTGCTGTCCCAAAAAGTGTCTCAAACTGTTATGATCAGTCTTTATACAGAATTTGCTGCCCACAAGATACTGTCTGAACTTGCCCAGAGCATGCATGATGGCCAACATCTCCTTATCATAAATGCTAAACGATCGCTCAAGCCCTCTAAGTTTCCTGCTCTCATAAGCAATAGGGTGCTTGTCCTGCATGAGTAAAGCACCTACCCCTTCTCCAAATCCATCACATTGAAGCTCAAATGGCTTCGAAAAATCAAGCAATGCTAGAACCAGGCATGTAGTCATTATCTCCTTGAATCTCATGAAACAATCATGTGCCTCTTGAGTCCACACAAATGCCCCTTTCTTCAACAAATCTGTCATGGGTGCGGCAAGTCGTGAGTAGCCACTGACGAATCTACGATAAAACCCACATAGACCAAGGAACCCCCTCAACTGCGTAGGATTCTTTGGTGGTGGCCAATCAACAATAGCGCGGATCTTTTCAAGATCCATCTGCACTCCCTCCGCACTGATGATATGTCCTAAATATAGAATCTCAGTCATGCCCAAATCGCATTTGGATTCCTTGGCATACAAGGACTCCTGCAATATGCCCAATACTGTCTCCAAATGCTCAAGATGTTCCTGCCATGACCTGTTGTGTACCAAAATATCATCAAAGAATACCAATACAAATTTCCTCAACTGATGGTAAAAACCATGTTCATTGTAGACTGGAAAGTGGCAGGTGCATTAGTCAAACCAAAAGGCATGACTACAAACTCAAAATGCCCACAGTGACATCTGAAAGCAGTTTTCTCGATGCCCTGTTCTCTCACTCTGATCTGATGATACCCTGATCTTAAGTCAATCTTTGAAAAATAACAAGCCCCATGCAATTCATCTATCAACTCATCGATGCATGGGATAGGATATCTATTCTTAATAGTTCTTTTGTTTAACACTCTACAATCAATACACATCCGAAGAGTACCATCCTTCTTTTTAACCAAAACAACAGAAGATGCAAAAGGTGACTTACTTGGTCAGATGTGCCCCATGGCTAGCAACTCCTTAATGGTCCTCTCGATCTCATCCTTTAGTCACTTCGGGTGTCGGTATGGTGTGATCATGACAGGTTAGCGCCTTCCTCCAGCTCAATAATATGCTCAATGCCTCTATCTGGCGATCTGCCTAGTGGAATCTCGCTGAATACCTTCTCATATTTAATTCTCAACTTCCGAATATCAAGATGATATTCAGCCTTGTGCTGGTCCTCCTGTGTAGGCATCAAGGTACAAATAGCTGCCCACTCTATATCATTATGCCTGGCTAGCCTCTCCATCCTCCTAAGTGAAATAGTCCTAACATCACTATTACGAATAGCCTTCAACACGTGTTCTACCATCTACCTCGAACCGTATCTCCATAACCTTAAGTCTCAGGGTAACCTCCTCCAACGAATGTAGCCACTGCATCCCAAGCACTATGTCCATGTCACCCATGTTGACCACATGATAATCTTCCTTGCACTCATAGTTGTTCAGGGGTAGAGGTAGATCAAGTACCATCCTGTCACATCGAAGAATAAATCCATCAGCCACCTTAATTTTCAGTCCATCAAACTCTTCAGTGGTTAGCCCACGCCTCTCCACGAAGCGTGCATCAATAAAGTTGTGTGTGGCACCAGTATCCAAGAGTGTAACAACCTTTTGTCCTGCCAAGACACCTCTAAGTCTAAAAGAACCCTCTCTCTAAATACTAGATAGACGTGCCTCCTGTAAATGTAATTCTGATTCCTCCTTTTGTTCAGCATTATCTACCACCTATTCCTGCTCTGCATCATCAGGATCATGGTACTCTGCGCTGTCTGAATCTGAGCCCTCGTAATAAGGCCACATCACCCTGTTGGCCTTTCCCTTAGGCCTCATAGGACAGTCATGTCCAAACTCATAAGGACCCTTGCAATAGAAACATAACTTCTTCTTACGCAGGTCATTAAGTGTCTCCTTATCCAAGGGTGTAGCTGACTTGTCTTTCGTGTCAACCTTATCTTTACTTTTGTTGAATCCCCCTTTATTATCTCTGTATGATGAAGAGCCCTTTGAACCGAACCTGTTTGCTGGCGTTGCAAGTTCCATACTACGGCTTTTCTTCATGGCTTCCTGAAATGTGAGAGGATTAAAGGCCTTAACCCACCCCTTGAGTGGTTCAGTCAACCCTTCTATAAATAAAATGACTAGCCTACGCTCTGAAATATCAGGTACCATTGCTGCTAGCTTCTGGAAATCATTAATATAAGCATCAAGGGAACCATGTTGTTTTAGTTGTACCAATTCACAGAAACTCACCTCAAGATCTTTGACATCAAACCTTTCAATCAGCGTGTTGGTAAACTCCTCATATATAGTGATAAGGTTGTGGCCAAGAGTGACTAACCCATGATACCACCACTCGTGAGCAGCTCCTTTAAGATGTAGTGTGGCAAATCTTATGGCATCCTCTTCAGGTATTGGTCTCAAAAAGAGATAATTATCAGGCTTTTGAACCCAAGACCTAGCTGTGCATTTGTTACTTCCATCATAGTAAGGCATGGAAATCTTACCAAGTGTTTGTTGATAGTCATTCCTTGGAGCGTAGTGATCATTTCTTCCTCCTCTCTTATTTCTTTGATTCATGAATTGATCAAATGTCCATATTTCTCTCATATCAGGAGGGAGAGTGGTATACTCCAAGTAGGGATGTCTAGCTTCGTCTCCAAATGGAGTAGCTGGAGCAGCATGTGATTGTCCTTCTCTTGGTGTAAAGGTGGGAAAAAGAGTCCTAGAGGCTGATCCTCTAGTGTTTCCAGCATGTTGTATTGACCTTGCCTCATTAACTCCACTATGTTCAGCTGTGTGTTGATGATTTTGATTTGGAATGGCTTGCTGATCCATTTTTCCTAATAAGCGTGACATCATATCAAGCATAGTGTCAAATTTCCTTTCTGCTCTTGTATCATTATCTTCCTCTGCCATATTTTGAACTGATTTGCCGGTGTCTCTTAATGCTTCTAACAATGTATCCCCTTCGACCTGAGGATTCAGATTTGGTTGTCTCCGCTGTTCCTTGCTATAATATCTGATTTCTCTCTCACTCATCTGCTGTTTAACTGATCACAAGATGGCAGGGTGATGACTCTGATACCACTGTAATGACCCTAACTAGTAGGACCAAAAAAAAACACTGATATCACACTATGGAATTTTGTCAAACAGTTGGCAAAATATCAAACTATACTGCTGTAAATGTAAACTGAATATGAAATTGTTAAGCAACAAATCCACTCAACTCAATGATTAAAAATCAGTACCAATATATTCATTCAATGGAAATATAGATCCCTTTTCAATAGATCGCGACTTTCAGATTTCAACAAAACATGGATAGAATAATATCCTTTCTTATCATGAACAAAATACAAAGGCTTGGCAAATAATTGAATCTCTATTATAGATTTGCAAATGTAAATGTAACCTCACATGAATTTGCTGATGACAATAATGAAACCTGGTCTGTATGTTGCGCCCAGAATGTTGTCCGTACACTGCCCAGAATGATGTCCGTATACTGCCCTGAATGCTATCCGTACGCTGCTGCAAGTACAGGCCGTACTGTACGGATTGGTGCGATTTTGGTATTAATTATGGTCTTCACTAGCAAGTGCCGATAATGCCCTAATCATGGACGCATAGACTGGGGTAAACGCCTCCCACAATATAAAAATTAATCTCCCAGCCAATTAGGAGTTATGAACAAAAAAATATAGGTTCAGATGTGAATTGCAGTATGCTGGAAATGCCACCAGACTTCCATAATGATTTTCAAATGAAGCTCAACATGAAATGGTTGAATACCATTTCCAATGTGCAACCCTTCTGAAGTTATTTCACTTCCTCAGTTATGCAATCTCTTGAGAGGTATCGTTCTCAAGGATTATGCTGAAGATTTGCAAACTATCACGCCCCACAAATGCTCAAAAAAACTCAATGAGAAAATAGATTTGGATCCAAATGAGAGACCCATGGGGTCTATTTATCCACTTTTTGGAAACTTCTTCTAGAAGCTCCTTACTTTTCTAGATGTATCCATAATACATCTTATAAAATCTCATTGCACTTTTTAGATAAAAAGTAACTTTATAAAATAAAAGTGCACCTTAATTTAAAAATATAACATTTTGGCCCCATATAAAAAGTAATAAATAAATATAATGTCTCCAAGAGCATAATGAGCCATCCAAACACCAAATAAACGCAAAAATGACTCTCATCACCACCATCTGCCTACGAGAGTCTGGAATACGCTAATCCACGTAAAGTGTCATGTCGTACTAGAGAGGGGACAAGACAATACACCACTTGCAACAAGTGCTGGAGCGCTACCGCTAGAATGGCATTTCTTTGAACCCCAAGAAGTCTGTTTTTGGAGTAACTGAAGGAAAACTTCTCGAACACATTGTATCCAAAGAAAGCATAAAAATTGACTCAAACAGAGTCAAATCTATTCAAGAGCTTACCTTACCTACAAGTAAACATGTTGTTCACTCCTTCGAAAAAGTGAATTTCTTACGAAAGTTCATCCCCGAGTTTGCTGAGAAGACTCGACACATTGTAAACATGATGAAAGAGAAGACCACCTTCAACTGGACTAAAGAAGGTAAGTCAGCATTTGAAGATATCAAGACTACCCATTACCCACGCCCCAACTCTAGTTTGTTCAGACTACAACAAAGAGTTCACCATGTACAGTTATATTTCTTAACACACACTTTCAGCAATTCTGGTTCAACATGATAAAGAAGGTATGGAATCTCTCATTTCTTTCATGAGTTACCCTCTCAAAGCCCATGAGCTGAAGTACTCGAATATGGAAAAGCATGCTTATGCAGTGGTGAAGGCAGTCAAGCATTTCCGCTTCTACATCCTGAATTCAAACACTACTGCCCTGGTTCCTGACACCACAATCAAGTCCATATTAACTCAGCAGGAGTTTGGAATAAAAAGAGGCAATTGGATTGCAGAGATCTAAGAGTTTGATCTAGACATCAAGCCAACAAAGCTGGTACGAGGAAAAGGCCTATGCCAATTAATTGCTGATAACAAACCAGAAGAAACAGAGCATGAAGAAGCAGAGGTGGAAGACACACCGACAGTCCTATTTGTCTCTACTACAAATGAATGGTATTCAGGTATTGCTTCATTTTCTTATTTATGATGAGTGTCTTGCACACTTATCTTACAAAAAAGGAAGACTATCAAGTTGAAAGCTGCCAATTTTGTCCTTTGGGACGCCCTGTACAAGAGAAGCCTTGATGGAGTATTCCTTCGCTGTGTCGACAAAGAGCAGCAAAGCCAACTTTTGAAATCCTTCCACAATCTAGCTTGTAGAGGACATTTTTCTGCTCCTGTGACTGCCCACAAGATCATGCGAGCCAAGTATTACTGGCCAACTCTTTTCCAAGATGCATATAAGTGGGTGAGAAAATGTGAACTGTGTCAACGATTTGTTGGGAAACCCAAGTTAGTTGCCTTGCCTCTCAAGCTAGTGATCATATAAGAACCATTCGAGCAATGGGGAATTGATTTTATTGGGGCTGTAAACCCATCTTCAAGTGTTGGACATGATTATGTCCTTACAGCAACTAACTACTTCACCAAGTGGGTGGAAGCAATTCCAACCAAGCATGGTACTTCAGAAGTGTGCAATTTCTTCAAGGAGAATATCATTTTCAAGTTTGGAGTCCTAACCAAGATTGTTACTGACAATGCAGTTTGTTTCACGTCTCAGGAGATTACACAATTATGTTTCTACTATGGGATTACACTCTCCCACTCTTCAGATTACTTTCCACAAGGGAATGGACAAGCTGAATCAAGCAATAAGAATCTGGTGAATATCATCAAGAAACTGACAAATGACAACCATAGGACGTGGCATAAAGCATTGGTTGATGCTCTATGGGCAGACAGAATCACACCAAAGAGGGCAATTAGTATGTCTCATTTCCAACTTCTTTATGGTATCAATGTTGAAATACCAATCACTTTGGAATTGCCAGCATTAAAATTGGCTAAAGCAATTGAAGATCAGACATATGAAAGCCCCCTTGATAAAAAGATCATGTGCTTGAATGAGTTGAATGAGTAGAGAACTATGGTGGTGGACCGAATTGCTGCCCATCAAAGTCTGGTAAAGAAACTCTTTGACCAGAAGGCAAAAAAACGTGATTTCCAAGTTGGAGATCAAGTCCTGTTGTGGGACAAAAAGATAGAACCAAAGGGGATGCATGGAAAGTTCGACTCCCTTTGGAGGGGCCCGTTTATTATCCATCATCACAATGGTGAAAACAGCTTACTGCTGAAGTATCAAGATGCCACGCTCTTTTCTCTGCCTCACAGTGGGCGGCATTTGAAACACTTCAATTCTTGAAGTACCAGATCATTTCATCTGTATATATGTATATTTGTATAGTTTTTAGTTCCGTTTTGTTTTGTTTGTTTTGTTTTTGACACATTTCATTTCTGGGTAACATGACTCCATAGCTCAATGGCACACTTCAAGGCACTAGAGATTCTGGTTTCTACTCCCCTCAGTTGTTCCAAGTTTTCAACTAAAGGAAGTTCTCCAACTGGAGCCAGCTATTGTCCCCCAAAAATATCACTCATTTTTGAGACAACATTTGAACTATTTTGGTCCAACAGATCAAAATCCTCTCCCCTTCTCAAAAATTGTTCTGGGCATTCAAATTCTTCATTATTCAATCTTTTTCAGATTTCTACGGAATCAACATGCTTGAAATCAATGGGTTCAAAGGTTCAACGTCATCAAACAAGAATTAAGCGCTTTTGTCAAAGTTCAAAGTTCAACCGCTTCAAGTTCAACCGCTTCAAAACACTTATCAAAGAGAAGGCAGCTTGAACCATTGAACCATTGAACCACTCAGGTTCAAAAGGTTCAACGGGTTCAAAGGTTCAATAGGTTCGACGGCAGTTGGTTCAACACGGTTTGTTTCAAAGAGTTTGGTTCAAGCAGTCAATTGAATAAATAGAAACGAATGAATGAACCATTGAACTGTTGAACCAAAGTTGGTTCAATCGGTCGGTTCAAGTGGCAGGTTCAAAGGATTGCCCCAAAGCCGAAGAAACAAGTGCCTTTGCGGAAGGCAGTGAGTAAAAGTGACTAAGGCGAGAAAACCCTGAAGTAAAAGCCCATTAGAGCCCAGCGGATGCTGCCAAGTGTCGTCTGTCGAGCCCCATTATACTTTGTTTCTAAGAGCTGCAGAAGTTGCCACGTGTCCCTTGTAAGATAAACGGAGCATGCCATGTGTCATCGTCCGCATGAAATCTAAAAAAGTCCTGAATATTTCCATAGTGTCTCTAAGAACTCAGCGGAAGCCGCCGCGTGGCATCTTCCACAAGACTCTCAAAAGGCATCCAAAGCCTCTATAAGTTAAGCAGATGCTGCCACGTGTCCTCGCCTATTTCATAGCGGATGCTGCCACGTGTCACCTGTTGAGATCGGCAAAAATTTGATTAAGGCAAAGCCAAAGGAAAAAAATACCCTTGCAGAGGGCAGCGAGCAAAGGCGGACACAAAGAATTCCTTCGGAAAAGTTCTCGTGGCAAAATGGTTAAGGCAAAAAATCTTTCGAACTTTTTGTATGAAGAAATTCACCCAGGAAGAAAGCTCGACAGAAAACCTGACGAAATGCTAAGGCAAAGTGAAGGAAGATTTCCTTCGGGCAAATTGTCTGAAAGAATTCCTTCAGACTTTTTGTCCGAAGGAAAAGTCCGCCGAAACAGAAACCCTGCCGAGGAAATAAAATCTGAAAAGCCGCCACGTGTCCCTTATCAAGTTGCAGCAGAATTCGCCACGCGTCCCTTACAAAGTGCAGCGAAACCTGCCACGTGTCATCGTCCGCGTGAATCTAAAATGAGTCTAGAATGTTTCAAAAGAGAAGCTAAAGCTCGGCGGAAACCACCACGTGTCGATATCCGAAGTTTCTTCCTTTGGTCTCTTTATTAAGGACTGTGGTGGGCCCCCAGTAAGCTACTGAAGTAAGCAGAGCGCACCAAGTGTCATCCTCCGCGGGATTCTCATAAGACATTCAGAATATGCCACGTATCTCGTTATAACTCCGCGGAGCGCAACAAGTGTATGTATTCGCATCTTGAGTTTCTTATAAGTTTCAAAGTTTCTTTCAATAAGCGTCTCTCAGAGTCCCGCGGATACTACCAAGTGTCCCAATCTGTTTTGTAGCAAAAATTGCCATGTGTCAATTGTTTAAGACTAGCGGAAAGTGACCAAAGAATAGACGATCGAATGGAACCAAGTACCCGATTCAATAGCCAAAAAAGGAGGAACGATGAAGAAGACCAGAAATATCCACGCATGAAATATGTTTCTAGAAGCAGACCGCCAAGTGGACATTGGAGGACACGCATTCAATAGCGTGACCCGTTTCTTTTCATTGAGAAAAGCAAATGGGCAAATACACCCGATTCCAGTATATCTTCTTGACAGAATTTAAAATATATTGAATGCAACATGATGTGTTACTGCTCCCAAGTCTTTCTTAGACGGCTATATATTGGACTCTCTTATTGTTTTAGAGAAATCTCTCTGTTATCAAAAAAAACAAAACTCTGTCCAAATTGAAAGGCATTTCTGAAACTTTGAGCTCAGATTGTTCATCATATATCTTTGTTTAAATCAGAAAGCAAGTTACTTTCAGACTTTGTGTTGTTATAGCTTGTATCATTCTAGGAGATTGTTCTTATGTCTATTTCTTAAATGTATTCTTGTTTTTGCAATTTAACAAGCAGAGCTAGTGGAGGTGACGAAGGTGTCCTGAAGCCAGTTACTTTCAGACTTTGTGTTGTTATAATTGTCTTCAGTGTGTGTTTATTTTATGTTTCTGTGTAAAAGACCTTGAGACGACTGTGCCATCATTGTTTTTCATATTTCATTCTTTGGCAGTTGAAGTGAAGACTCTGTGCCTCATTTCATCCTGTTGTGTTACCATACCATGTTACAAGTTACTTGTCATCCCCAGAAAGATTTTTTTCTCTGTTGAACAACACTTTTGAAAGAAGAGGAGTGTCTTATGTCATTTCATCTGGATTTCTCCTTTGATTTGTGAACATCATCTCTGAAAAAAAAAGGATGGTTTATCCTACCCTTGAGTGTTATTTTCTGTTTAGATATATAGTATATATCACCTGCAATCTATAGGGAACCTCCCCTTGATAAGAGGAGAGATTAGTCCCCTTTTGATGTGGTAAACCTACACATTTGGCCGACCAATCTTCCTGCTGTGGTTGATTAGACCTATTTTGTTTATCAGTACGTTGATTGACAAAATATTCAACCAACAGTTTCAATACTTTTCAGGGCTAATATGTGTTTCAAAGATCGTTGACTGTGTGTTTGGGCAACAAGGTAACCAATTGGACATTCAATTGAATTAGTGTGAGCTTGCAACATGGGGGCAGCTCCAGAAATGCAAATTGATGAATAATAGGATTACCCAAGGTCACCTACTCATACGAGGTGGAAGACAAAGGAGGAGGAGCTCCTTGAGGGAAGAACACCTTCAATCTCTATGCAGTCATATGGAAGGTGGAAAGTTTGTTTGTAAAAAGGTGCAAAAGGAAAGGCAAGAGACACTCGTGGGGACACTATGGCAAGGTTGTTCGCTTCTTCATGGTATGCACACACAAGGTATGTCTTCAAGATCGTTCAAAGTTATTGGTTTCATGCAAATTGTTGAGCAACACCTTTGGCATAATGAAGAAGCTTTAAGGCACACTGAGAACCCTAAGGAGCATTGGGATTCTTGCCAAGGAAGCACTCACTCCAAGGTGAACATGCAAGGTAAAATGATCATGATAGGCAGCCATAAGATAATTTCCAATGATGTTGTTCACGACAGTTCCAGCCTCTCTAAGGAGAGTTGTGGGCTCATAAAATGTTCTTTGAGGGTGAGATGCATGAGGGAACTCCCAAGGGATGAGTTGGGAGTGAGTAACTCCACGTTTCTTGACGAATATAAGGCTGTAATCTTCAATTACAGTCCTATAAACATCAAGTACAAAATTACTTTTTCAGTACTCTTCTTCAAAATAAGAGAACACATGAGCACGAGGGTAAAGGAAAGGGTTGCCGCCATGTTGAAGAAGCTTTCCACCCATGGGATGTATGGAGTTGTGAGCTTGGAAAGCGGTTTTGAGGGGACTAACAGCTGTTGTGTGTTCCATAATGAAAGATACAGTGGGAGCAATCACTTATTTGAAAAATGATTGAGCTTGGTGGCTATTTCGAAGAGTACTAACAGCTGGTCCATGTCTAGCAACGGAAGGTACAGCCATGGAAACTTTTCATTTGGAGAAGGAAGGACTATACTATGCGGTATTTTTTTTTCTGACATATGCGCAGCCATTATTTGACAGGCACAACAGTAAAAAGGTGCAACATGAGGTTTCTCTTCCATGGGAAACAACTATATGTGGACTTTGCATGAAGCAACTTGTTGGGACAGCTCCGTGAATGTTGTTATTGCTTGAGGACAAGCAATTTTGGGAGTGGAGGACTGTCATATCCCACTTTTGATTATGTAGCAAATAAAATCCTTAGCCTTATTTTGTTTCCCAAGGGATAAGGGGACAAGGAGGAAAAAGAGAAACACTTGGGGTTTCTAAGAGTAATTATTAAACTAATTTATTATTCTAATTTTCACTTAAGTTGTGGTATTTTAAGGGTCATGGGCGCCCAAACCACTTAAGTGGATTATAAGAAATGCTCTTTTTATATTTTGAAAAAGGTACCTTAATATTCTAAGTTTCCCTTAAGAAGAGGACATTTGAGGGTCACGGGCACTCAAGTGATTAAGTGAAAGCTTATTGATTAAGTATAAGCTTATATGAAAAGGTCATTTTAATATTTGAATTGTTTTCCCTCCCTTTTGGACGCACCCCTTTGGGGAAAGGCTATAAAGGTAGAGGGGGGATCTTGTGGAGAGGTTCATGCTATTTTTGATAACTAATTTCTTCAAGTCTTAGCACAAAAAAGTTGGATTTTGCCTTGAGGACGAAACCTCTTCAAAGTTGTTTGGAATAAGGACGGAAACCCTTGATTTCAGACATAGGGCAACCTCACAAAGAGGTTGTATTGAACATCATTGGCAAAAAAAGGGTGTCTTCAACACCATATTTTCATCTATAGGTTGGGCGACTAGGGTTTGGAGGCTTGGTGATTGTTTGTGGGTTGTTTTAAGGGCACTATACCTCCATAAGGGCAGCAAATTACTTGCATGTGTAGCGAGTCTAGCGACCCCCTTTTCTAAGGTGGGCGATAGCCGATAGGCTTTTGAGGCCTTTTTGGGCTTTTGCAAGAGTGTGGAACAATCATACTAATTTCTAGTTTTTTGTAATATTGTCTAGCCTAAAAACATTTGAAAAATCAGGGCTTGACTGATTATCATATCATTGGCTGAATTATTGGACTATTTTTTATAATTTTGTGGAGCCTTGAATAATTATGTTTAGACCAATTTGGAGCATTTCTAGAGTTCTGAAATTATTTGCAGCAACTAGGATTTGAATAATTTATTTATAAATTGTGTAAAAACTTGTTAATCGAAGTTGCAAAGAAAAATCAGAATTTTGTGATTGATTGGCTAGGGTTTCTTATTTAAAATTGTAATGTCCCCAATGGGACGATTTAACAAAAAAAGGGTTTTCCCTTAAAATCCAGAAATTCTGAAATTCTGAAATTTAAAAAACAATAAACCCTAGTTGCAGAAAATGATCTAAAACCCTTATCAAACCCCAATAGACCTTAGGCACCAAAATGCAAAGGAAGCATAGATGATTTCCAGCCAATAATTTATCCAAAATTCACCTTAATGATTGCAAATATAAGAAATAAATTGAAAAGAAGAAAGATGTACCTTTTGGCCAATTTATTGAGGATCAAATGCTAATTTATGATAGCTGGAAAAATATGAATTTAATCTCAAATACAACTGTTGTTCCTTGCTTATTTTCTACTTCAAACCCTCACCAAAAATATTGTTAGCAGAGGTTCGTGAAGCATCATAACATGCCAAGGATGAGGATAGCTAAGTTTATACTTTCGTGTGCAGAATAGTACATAGTATTCATACACGCGGCTGAAAAACAGAAGCATAGCAAAGATAAATTATTGTGCGTTCAGTAGGAATTAGGAACAACTAGTATTTCATTAACATTTACAAAGTATTCGGATTAAATTAGACAGAAAGTAAGCAAAACATTATACACGAGAATGTACACAAGGAACAAAGTAAGAAACACAACAGGGAACCATAACCAAAATAGTCTCTATTGATCTCTTCGAAGGTGGAACTCTCTTCTTCATACAGATACAAGTATATATATTGGCACCTTCTTAGCCACATCTATGGCCTTCTATCGATCAACCTATGCATCCTTGGCCTTTTATGCAGCCTTGGCTTCTTCGGCTTATTGACTGGCTTGTTGTTGAGCTTGTTCCTTTTGTCGCTTCTTCTCCTCCTTACTCGTCGTTTGGCTGCACAAGCTGCTTCCTCCTTAGAGGCCTGTTGTTCTTCTACAGTGGGTTGCTCGGGTGTAAGCTCTTTGACCTTTTGGGCATGTGGTAATGGCGGCGAATCACTTGGTCGAACTTCTGAGCTGAAAACCTATGCCTTCTTGTGTCCGAGGGTGTCCAGTTTGCGTTTAGGTGGTGGTGAAGTAGAGGAAGGGGCAAGTTGTGCTTACTGCACGACGGTTGGTCATCCAAATGTGCACTCTTCAAGTGTAGGGGAGACCCTAGCCTCCCACCTTGTTTGGGGTTTGTGCACAAGCGATTCTGGTGGGCTTTCTGGAAGAGGTGCAAATTTATCCTTAGCTACGAAGGTAGGATCAAGTTGTGGCTGGAAAAAGTCAATCCGTTGTTGTAGTTGTTCCGATTCTTCTCATACAGTATCAACGACAATAGATGTTAAGCAAGATGGAAGGTCCAACCATAGTTTTGGAGGAACCTGGTTACGCACTTGAACCGTGTGCACAGCCTTTTAGAAGAAGAATTCCTTCTCTCTGTCATAGAAATCTCCAGCGATGTCTGAGATCATTACTAGGTAGACTTCTTGTTCATTGGTCCCCATTTGTGGAAGGTCGCATGAGCTTGCGATCTGGGGCACCTTTGGATCATCTAAGTTGTCATGCTTCGTGTGTTGTGCTTCAAAGGAGGAGATGCCGATTGATGTTCTACGGAAAGCTTGCGCTTTCCCTTCTATTGTTGGTAACTGTTAGCTATTTTTGGTTGCTGCATTGCAGGGACGGTTGCACCAGGTGGTATGACCTGTAGTGGAGTCGCACGCTTCGCTGCGAAATCTCTTTGTTTGACGACTTCTGCCTATGCCATGTCCATGGTGACAAAGAATGGAAGCAATGCGAAGGGTGACTGCAGCAACTCGTGAATGTGTATGAATACACCTTTCGACAGCAAAGTGACAACTACGTGTTGACCCAAATACTGCATGACGTCTGGTGGCACCCGGAGATGTGTAGCAATTAGTTCGAGATACTCCTTCCACCACGCTTTGAATTTGCCCTCATGTGTTAGGGCTCCACACTCATGTGTCCAAATGAGGTTAGGAAATCGTTGCGCTGTCCAATAATCCATGTTGAGGTGCACTTCTCCCTTCGGTGACTTCCATTGTGTGAAGCAAAGTAGGAAGATGAGGAATTGGTATTGAAATGTTTGCTTCGAAGAGGTGCGACACTTATCAATGTTGGTGAGTAGCTCCTAAAAGTTCTCTGGCTAGTTGAATTGCTCGTTCATGTGTATCATACGATGGGCGATGTCCACGACTCATTTTGAAATTTGTTCTGCAAGAACCTTCTTGTGATACATTCCACAAGGATGCGCACTGGCTTTTCATGGATTTCCTCAATTGGGATCCCTCTTGATCCCCGAACATACAAATCGTGGACTTCCTGGAGTATGGGCCGCATTCTTGTCTTGTATGGAGACAGGAAGTCTCTTCACGTAGGCATGCACAAAGTTCGGGCCATGGCCTCTGTGTTGATGGCAATGGTGACGTCCGAGCCAAGGTAGATATTGTCGCATCGATCGAGTAGGACTTGTACAATCTCCCCCAAGTCGCCAAAGGTTGGCATTCGAAGCAAGAACTTGACATTTGTGTTGTGGAAGCAGTGGGGGGATGCGAGAGCAAGCGATTGCACAGCATCAACGTGGTCTGGACGAAATAACTTTTGTTATGCTGCTTGAAGGAAGTCGAATGGCTCTAGATCATTGAACTGGTCTGCCTAAGAGCAGTATCGATGCTCATTGCTTCTTTTTGTGGATCGGTCTCTCCCCTGATGAGTCGTGATGTATCCATGTTTTCTGAAAGATGAACTTGAAACTCTGGTAGCTCTTTGCGCAATAAGACTAGCTCGGCGCTTTGAATTTGCAGGTCACAAAAATATGTGCAAGAATGAAATGTCAACTTGGTTCTCGAACTTAGCCTTGATAGATTTCACGCCTATTGGATTCCGCGTAAATGTTTCACTTAGTTGTCCATTCGACATGAATGCAATCACTGATGTGGCAAATCTTATCCGATCTAGCAATTAAGATAGTTAGACGTTGGCACATGTGTGGATATACGTCGTTATGCTCTTTGTTGTCCGTATGGGGGTACGAGCGGATGATGTTGACGGGTCGCCAATTTGTTGAAGATTAAGTCAATCGAACCTTGGATCTAGCATTTACTTCTAGTGGATGACCTTTGTATAGTGATCTTGTTGATGTGACTTGTCCGTACCTCTCCCGGACTTAGTTGCTTTCGTTCGCCCCTGTTGACATCCATGATGGCGCACATGGATTCTCCTACGTACGATTGGTGCACACTTTGTGTGGTATTTGGGTTCTCGAATGATAGTGAAGAGATCATATACAAACACACACAAACAGAAAAAGAAACACAAAAAACATGTAGAATTGAGAAATCCTAATCTACTTGGTGCTACTCAACACAAACTCACTTAGCAGAATGAGATCAATTCGACTATTGGCGGTAGGGATTAAGCCTACAGCCATTCACCCACCCTGGTAAAACGGTTCCCTGAAGATCTCTTAAAACCATGATTCCTTGCTGCGATAGTTCATGTATAACATAAGGCCCTTTCCATCAAATCTATAACTTGCACGGAAATGCTCTGAAACGACTATCATATAATAAAACTGATTGATCTTTATGAAATTCCTTATGGCGCAAATTCCTATCATGCCATGCTTTTTGGCTCTACTCGTGAACTTCCTATGTCCACAATGCTTTGCGTCTATACTCGTCCATCCTATTCAATTCGATAACTCTGTTGGTGAGAGACTAACAATCCCCTAGTTGCATAACCATTGCAATGTGCAAACTAAGTACTAAGTATTCCATTGACATAACTGCTTCAAGCCCATAGACCAATTGGAATGGAGTAAACCCTGTGGCTCCCTTATAATGCATGTGATATGCCCACAGAATCGCAGGAATGTGACCTTCCCAATCATCCCTTTTGACGTTGCATAACTTTGTCAACATTTTTCCCAACACTTTGTTGGAAGCTTCAGCTTGGCCATTTGCTTGTGGATGGTACGAGTGCTTTTATGATGAGAAATCATAAATTCCTCAGTAAGAGCCTTAACGGTGTTGTTCAGGGAGTGCATGCCTCGATCGCTGACGAGCTTGATGGGGCATCCGAACCTTGTAATAATGTTCTCATAGACAAACTTTGTTGCATCCTTCACACCACAGCTAGGTGAAGTAGTCGGTTGCAGTAATGATATACCTTATTTTACTACATTTACTTGGTGGATTGATAGGTCCGACAAAGTCAATGCCCCATTGTTCAAAAGGTTGCTCAACTAACAAAGGCTGCAAAGGCATTTCATCTTTTTGTAGTGGTTTACCCATGCACTAGCATACATCGCAGTGTTGCGCTACTCTGTGTGCATCCTGAAAAAGATTTGGCCACCATAACCCACTTTGTAACAACTTCCTGGTAGTAGCTTCTCCAGTAAAATGCCCTGTGATTCCTTGGTGTGCCTCCTGCAAGAATTGAGATTGTTCATGTTCCAGAACAAACCTGCGCAGTACTTCGTCCTTCCCCAAATCACATAAGCCCATTGATGATGGTGTATGGCAAAGCTCTAGTGACAAACTACTTCTTATCTCGTTCTTGATAGTGCGCAGGGAATACTCTTTGTTCGAGAAAGTTGGCGATTGCTTCGAAGTTTTCAGGAATCGTAGAAATGCGAAAGAGATGAACGTCAGGAGAATCTTCCTGTAATTCTTTTGGTTTTTCGCCATTAGGAAAGCAGTTGAGATGACCCAACCCCATGTTTTCTCTGCCTGGCTTGACATTAATACGAAATTGGAACTCTTAAAATAGCATCAACCACCTAGAGATGTGTCCTAGCATCGACTTGTTGACAAGGTATCGCAGTGCTTGATGATCGGTGAAAACTTCGAATGGTGTCACAAGAAGATAGGGTCGAAATTTATGTAGTGTGAACACTATAGTCAATGCTTCTTTTTCAGTGGTTGTGTAGTTCTTTTCTGCATCAGACAATTTCCGACTTGCAAAATGAATGGGATGGTTGACTCCACCATCTCCTGGCTACGCAAGCACAACACCAACTGTAATACCCGAAGCATCAACATGCATGTAAAAGGGCTTGCTCCAATCTGAAAAGACAAGGATGGAAGCAATAACCAATCTCTGCTTCAGCTCGATGAGCATTGCTTCACAGTCTAAAGTCCAGACAAACTTCACACTTTTGTGCAGTAAGGATTCCAACGGAGATGAAATAGTTGCATATCCTTTGATAAACTTGCGATGGTACCCTGTATGGCCCAAAAAAGATCACACTTCCATGGAGCTGATTGGACGCATACTCAGAATGACTACAATTTTTCCCTGGTCTATCAAAATGCCTTCACTGCACACTACATGACCTAGTAGAACACCAAAAGGTGTAAAGAACAAAAAAAATTCAAATTCAGAGCGATGCACTGAGCTCGACAGCGTTCTAACATGAGGCACAACTTAGACAAATGTTCTTTAAACAAGGAAAAGACTACCAAATCATCGAGATAGACTTCCAGGAAGTCGTGAATGAAGTTTTTGAACACAGTCACCACTGCACGAGAGAACACCGCATGTGCATTCTTAAGGCCAAATGGCATTACCTTGTATGCAAAGGATCCCCATTCCATGGCAAAATTTGTTTTGGCTGTCTTCTTCTGCAATGGGTATTTGATGATAGCCACTAAAGCCATCCGTGAAAGAATAGATTTCATGGCCTGCGACAAATTCCAAAATTTCGTCTATGAATGGAATTGGGAATGGATCATTTAGACATGCATCATTTAGAATGCGATAATCCCCACATACTCTAATCTTCCTTGTTTTCTTGGGTTGCGCTACAATGGGACTAATCCAATTTGCCTTTTCTACAGGACAGATTATACTTGTGTCTTGCATTCTATCGAGTTCAGTGTTCACTTTCAACTTCATGTTTAGATTTAGTTTGTATGGCAGTTTTTTTGTGGGTCGTGCGCACTAGTTCGATGTGTATTTCTCCTAGAGATGGATCAATTCCTCAAATCTCTAAAAATGTTGTAGGAAAAACATCTTGATAATCTCGCAGAAGTTTCATGACTTCAAAAATTTCAGCGTCTGTCCAATAATCACCTATATGCGCCAATTTGGGAACCTCAGCTCCAATGTTTGCTACATGATTTTTAATGGGCTGCTGGTAAATCTTGCACTTTTCTTCATCAACAGATTCCTGTATCATTCGTTGCCCTTCCTATTCTGGAATGTGTATGCTACGCAGTTTGTCTTCTTCGGTAGGTTTTGCGTCGAGGTCCTTTACTAGTTCTGCTCATCGTTCAGGTTCAAATAAATCAGTCAAATCAAGATCACCATCAGAATCAGAATCCTCAATGTCCTCTTCTTCGTCTTGTATTCGGTGGCATGGCTGCATAAGAGATTGTTCTTTCTTGGCAGCTTTATGTCTTTGTAATAACAAATTGAGATTAGAAGTTGTGTTCTGCTGCGCAGTGGATTCCATCATGACGCTTAAATCTTCTGCACACCCATGGCATAGAAAATGTTTGATTTTCAGTAGTGCATTGTGAACCAGAGGATTCTCGTCCTCAAAAACAAACATCTGTATGAAATCACTTTGCACTTGCACCCAATGCTTTGTCTCCCTCCTGTGCTCTTGATGCATACACCATGTTTATGGTAATGGAGCAAGTGTATAATAGAAGACGTGAACTCAATATTTAGGTGCCACACGTTCCTTAGTCCAGACTCAACACATTTATGAATATGGATTTCAGGACACTCACCTTCTTGGAAGAATGGCCAATTGCTTTTGATGACCTTCGGTAGTTGGAACCTACTAATCATGAGCTCGCATGCATCATCCCACTTGAGCTGATCATTTCTATGAATTTCCCACCATGTCATTGCAACTCCCTTTAGAGCATAATTCAGAGCAATGACCCACTGGCTAATGGTAGGTACATGAACTTATAAGCATAGAATGAACTGATTGATATCCTTAGTCACATAGTACACAGGAAGTTGTCGTTCATGTGCAAAGACCATTCTCATAAGTCGGATTTCATGATCACCTTAGGCCCAATTGAGTAGGTGTGTGTCTGAGTCTCCACTGACAGATGAAGCTATTTCACAAGGCAAAGTGTCTTCTCTAGTCAACTCTATATAATCCTGCATATGCTCATCTACTTAATAGAGGAAGTCAACTTCTGAACGAGTTGGGAATTTTGCAGACATAGACGCACAATCTTCTATGACAATTTGGGTTGCCAACCGCTGAATAACTACTGGTTTAGGCCTCCATTGTTCAAATGTCTTCAATTGTTGAGTGAGTAAAGATTGTACTTGAGGTTCATTATGCTCATACAAGAAGTTGCACTCAACTGTGCTTAGATCTTTTGGGTTTTCTTCAAAATTTACCTTCATCCAGCTGGTTTCTTGAGCGATATATGGAGAATCTGATTCAGCGGGAATGATATAAGGTTTGTGTGCCCTATTCAAAGGAATGACAACTTTATCTCCCTAGTGCACCTCTAATTGATTTTGCACTATGTTGATAGTCCTCTGACCATCATATGCCCATTTATTGCCAATCAACGCAAGATAATGTGGTGTTGTTGTCTTCATATCGTTGACTTCAAAGTCACCACATAGGGTCAATTCTACGACTTTGATCTCAACATCTTATAATTTGCCAATAGGCTCAACTCATCCATAGTCGACTAAGCTCAGAGTTACTACGCTGTAACTTAGAACCGGTTGTCCAATAGCCTCCCATGTAGACCTAGGAATCATGTTCACTGTGCTGCCAAAATCCAAGACAACATTTGGAATTTCATAGCATACAATCTCAATGTCAATTCATGCATCTACATCCCAAGGCTTCTTTGTTTTGACATACAACTAGCTTTTCTATCTTCTGTTGTCCTTGTGCACACTCCAGTAGATTATATAGCAGGTTTGTGATATTCTAAGAGATGTCTTCATTGCGCAGAGTGCTTAAAATTTCAAAAGATCTGTCAGCATAGTGACAACTCCATCCTGATGCATAATGCACACGATATGGCCATACATTTGAGCATCTATTGTTGTAGCATCTCTTTCAGTAGTGTCTTGATGTTGTGTGTTTTTCAACATCTGCACAACTTCATACATGAGCCTCTTTCCTATAGCTGGGTCCGTGTATTTGCCCTGTTTTGCTTTTCGAATTCCCTGATCCTGAGGCATTTCCAAAGGAAGCAATCCTCTTTCTACGTGTTGATGTCGTGTGACAGCATTCAGGAAGGCATCCTACTTAGGTTGCGCAATCACCATATACACATTTCTGACAACTTTATTCTTTCTTTGCTTTTCCAAGACAGAACAGTCTTTTGTTTCGTGTTGGTCATATATTGTACAATATGTGTAGTAAGACTGTCTTTGAGGATTCAATGAGCAATTTCGTTGTACATGATTGTACTCTCCACACAGCGAGCATTGCAAAGGAGGCCATTGATAGTTATTGTTGACAATTTTGCCCCACAGGGAAGAATAAATGTTGATTCAAGCACTTGAAAGGAGCAAATTCTATAGAGAGCTTCGGGTTTTACAAGAAGAAAGGTTCTTCTCAAAAGGGCAAAGATCATGTCAAAGTTCCAAAGGGTTCAAATCCTTCCAACTTTTTGTCTAAAGGGTCACTAAGAGAAAAGGACCTTAGCAAAAAAGCGCGAAGGTTCTTTCTTTCTAGAGGACTATTTCAAAATTGCTAAGGGATCTGTTCAATTTTACTTAAGGGTTCTTTTCAGACAAAGGGTCCATTTTGCACTATTTCGAACGGCAATTTCCTTCGAACAATTTGTCTGAAAGAATTGTCCATTACAGAAAAGCCGAAAACAAAGAATCCGAGTGAACTCCTTCGGACAAATTGTCCGAAGGAATTCAAGCGGAAAACTTACTCCGAGGGAATTCCTTCGGAAGAAGACAAACAAAATACCAAAGGACCTAAGGAAAGAAATCCAAAGGGTATGTTCCCTTCGAGAAGGTTCTATTCATTTCTCCGAAGGGTCATTTCTTTAGCCGAAGGGTACTTTACATTATCCCGAAAGGCCCTTTGTAAAAAGTCCAAAGGGACAAATTCATAAAATCTGAAGGGCTTTTAAAATTTTCTAACAGGGCCACTTGGAAAAGTCTGAAAGGCAATGTGAAAAGGGCAGAAAGGTTCAAATCCTTCAGACATTTTGTCCGAAGGAAAGAATCCCAAAGGGTATCTGCCCTTCGGGAAAGTTCAAAACAAAAAGCCGAAGGGAAATTTTGAAGAAATCCGAAGGGCACGTTTCGAAAGGCTGAGGCATTTTGTCGAAGACCCGAATGGTTCTTTCCCTTCAAGAAAGTGATTTTGAAGAAAGCCCAAAGGACAAAGTGCCCTAAGACAATTCCCGCAGGAAAGGACCTTTACAAATTGTTCGAAGGGTGCATGCCTTTCGAAAAAGGGCAATTTCGAAGATGAGAGGACCATTTCATAAAATCTTAAGGGGTCACTAGCAACAATGCCGAAGTGTTTGTGCCCTACGGAAAAAGGCAAGGGCAGTTCGGAACGAATTCCTTCTGTCCGAAGGAATGGTTCGAAGAAAGAGAAGAGAGACAAAAGGTCCAAGAGACATAGACCAAGCACATAGTCATAGGCAATTTGTCCGATGAAATGTTGACAGTGAAAATAGGCAAGTAGAAACGGATAAAGCCGTGGAAATAAACAAGAAAGGCAAAAAGCCCGAGGCAAATAAATACAGAAAAAAGTCCGCAAAAAAGACATACAAACAACAGGACATGCACAAAAATGAAGAACCAAAAAATGCAAGAGATGTCAACAACCAATAAACAGATGAACACGTTCTACAACATGCAAAGTAGCCCAAAACAGGATTAGACATGTCCAAGATATGTAACCATTTCAAACAAGACACCTTCGGTTCTAAAATGGAGGCTCATTTGCATGAAGAAAGGAGTTTAACGTTAAAGAGCTTAACATTGATTTCATGCATGCACACTCTTGTTTGTTTCGAGCCTTCCAAACGTTCCTACAGTTCAAGTGAAGACCATTGGAGGTTGACTAGTCTTGAGCTCTAGTTGATTAATTGACAAGTGTCACATCCACTCATGTTCTCCATGCAATAGAAGACATTCTCATGTTCCAATTCAACTTCAAGTCGGTTCAAGCTTTAGTTTAGACAGCCAAATTAACGTGTTGTTCATGCATGAAGGAGATTAGCTCACCGTCCATTTTTCAACGCCAATAAGTTTTCATGCAAGCAATAGACAAAAAGATTTATTTTTAATTTTTGGATAGCACAAATTGAATTGGAATTGACTTCTCTTCTATTTTCAACGTCACTTTTTTGGCTTGTATATTTTCTATATAAGTTGGCTTTTCAACCTTGAATTGTATCCGTCTTTTGGCAAGACAAAAAATTCTATTAAAGATTGAGTTGTAACCTTTTTCAGATTAATAGAATGATTGTTTTCAATTTTCAGCTGCTGGTATAGTGTATTTATGTCAATGATTTGCACATGTGATAGAATTTTTCTTCCTTGACAAGCCCTGATTCTTACCTAGTTACTAGTTGATTAGATTATACAAGTCATGTTTTGTGTTTGATGTCTTTTGGCTGAAGTTATAGTGGAAGCAAGTGGGTTTTCAGTGCCTTAAATCAAGCCTATTCCATCATATCCCTCAAATTTTAATTAATAGATAAAACCTTTTCATGAAATACTTGTGCATAGTGGTCAATTGGAGTTGAAGGTTCAGCCGATTTCTTGTCTAAATCAATAATTTTTAGGAGCTCAGATTGAGTGGATCAAATCAAAATTCAAGGGTATCACCATAATTGGATAGGATTTTCCTTCAAGTTTCCTTTTTCCTTTTCTCAGGGAGTTTGTAGCGTAGAGTAAGATCCTAATTGATACACCAAAGGAAGCTAGCCCTTAGAATCTAGAGATTCAATCCACTTATGTCATGTCCCCTCTCTAGTACAACATGACACTTTACGTGGATTTGCCTATTCCAGACTCTCGTAGGCAGATGGTGGTTATGAGAGAGTCATTTTTGCGTTGATTTGGTGATTGGATGACTCATTATGCTTTTGGAGACATTATATTTATTTATTACTTTTTATATGGGGCCAAAATGTTATATTTTTAAATTAAGGTGCACTTTTATTTTATAAAGTTACTTTTTATCTAGAAAGTGCAATGAGATTTTATAAGATGTATTATGGATACTTCTAGAAAAGTAAGGAGCTTCTAGAAGAAATTTCCAAAAAGTGGATAAATAGACCCCATGGGTCTCTCATTTGGATGGGGAGTCTATTTTTACATTAAGTCTTCTTGAGCATTTGTGGGGCTTGATAGTCTGCAAATATTCAACATAATCCTTGAGAATGATACCTCTCAAGAGATTGCAAGACTGAGGAAGTGAAAGATCTTTTGAAGGGTTGCACATTGAAAGTGGTATTCAGCGATTTCATGTTGAGCTTCATTGAGTATTCAGACTTAGTTTGAGAGTTAACATTTTTGGAGTCATTTGGTAAGGAGATTGCTTCATTGTTCTATTGGAGGGCTTCACAAGAAGATTCATTACAAATCTAATATCAACTGGTGATTTTCGAAAATCTGCCTGGGATTACAATTTGCCATCATTGCGCCATCAAGACTGGGCCAAAATCCATGCCACCAATTTCATTGCATTCCTAGAACCCAGGCGTCGCTGAATTTACCATTTTCGGCAGTGTTGAGTGGAGATAAAAATTTATATATATATTTTATACAGTGCCGTACAGGTACGGCCTGTACCTGCAGCAATGGTACAAACAGGGTTTGGCATCTTCATTCGCAGTCCAGTTCTGAAGGAGATTTCTGCGTGTCTTAGTCCCCTAGCACTGAGGGTCTGAAACGTAAGGTTGATGCACCTTCCTGGGCAGATTCGAGGCAAGTTTCATCATTGGCATACCTGGGCAAACTTATTCCAGGTCTGAAACTGTTTATATCTGCCTTATTCCTATTGTTACTTAGTCTTCTAAGGCTTATGAATCATTAATGCTGTTGTAACTGGGTTGTAAAGAACAATATTAAAATCTGAACTGTTGTAAGCTCATCCTGAGCATTGTATTCGTGCAAATCAGACATTACATTATTCACTATCGGTCCTTAATGGGTTACAGTCAAGGCTAATATAGCTATTTCTGCTTGACCATAAGGATTAGACTGCACTATAGTGTCAGTAGTTATCCCTGTTTGAGTACCATTCAATTCTGAGCACTATTTAGCATATTTGAATTGAGTAAATTTGTTGCTTAAACATTTTCTACAATTAGACATTTACTTTCAGTAGTATATTTATTTGCTTACCAACTGTTTGACAAAATTTTTTAAGTACAAATTTAGTGATTCTTGTGATCCTACTAGTAAGGGTCATTACAACTTAGTAGGCACCCACAACCTAAGATTGTTTCCATGTTTCAGCAGACTATGAAGCCCTGAAACTACCTTCACAAGAGTGCGAGTCTGATTGACAACAATTTTTGGCACGCTCGGTGGAACCAGCAGAGAAATCTTTTGCAAATCTGAGAAAGTTCGAAGCTAAAGATAAGCTTTGCAGCAGAAAAAGATCTTCATCAGTACCAACATCCAGTTGCAAATCTCATAGCATCTTTCAGGGAATTCGTTCATATAATGTCCCCTTCCAATTAGACATTTATATATCAACATAGTTAGCCTATCAGTCGCCCTCATAGGCTAATAGGGCATGGATAGAGGGTCCTCTCGACAATTACCTAGGTGTTGGTTGGCTCATTGGATGATTGGATAATTATTTCTTTGGATATCTTGGATGCTGGATAACACATGTTATATTTTTATATTTGCACTTTCTGAGTTATATTTTTATATTAAAGTGTAAATATATTATAATATTATATTGTTTATTTGGAAGCTTCTAGAAGGGGCCAACCCCTTGGGAAAAAAGAATAAATAAATGTTGTTGGCTTGCTTCTCATCCATCCAGTTGTTGACATATCCATTTGATGAGTATCTTGTGGAGCCAAGGGTTCTGCGAAGTATTTGCATTTGTCTTTGGGAATGGAAACTCCCATTGATAGCATAACTGAGGAACTGAAATACCCTCTGAAAGGTTGCAATTGTTGGAAGTGGCAATTCAGTCATTTCATTTAGAACAAATTAGTGGCCAAAGACCAATTTCGCATGGTACGATTTGGGGTATTGGAGATAACTCATGCTTGAATCTAAATCATTGGAGTATCGATTCACATTATCATCAGTTGATAATAAGTTCTGATATATGCATTTTCTGTCGTTGCTGCCATCTTGTGAGAGGTTCGATTTTGCTTGTGGGAGCTTGCCATTGCAACGATTTCACTTCTTGACCTAGGCACACTTCTTGAGGGAGTCTATTGATGATATTTCTTGCTTAAGAGGAGTGAAAGAAGCTGCATATTATTTATTTTTTATATCAGATCAGAACAGGGGCAATTTAGAGATAAATTCAACTTGAGCTTAGGGAGCTTCCAATTCATTGGGTTTTGCTTGCTACTTCATCTACATGGTTGGACACCACTTCTACCAGTTTCTCCTTGCATTATTTGGTGTCTAGCATTAGCATTTTGTTATTGTAACATCGCTGCCATTGGTAGCCATTTTCATATCAGACTTAAGCTATTTATATGTTGCACATTGTAAGCCAAGAGTCTTGGCATATTTTTCATACAAAGTAGTTAATAAAGAAGCATTCAATTGGAGTCATCTACATGGTATATTGTATTCATTTGCATTATCAAATAACTAGCTCTCTAGGTTGCATGCCAAGTGTTTGACAAATTGTCAACTGGCTGTAGATGCATTCCCTTATGTAGTTTCTCATCTATATGCATTTGAAAATACAAAAAAAGGTGTTGCATTGCATTTGGTTCCTTGTTAAGACATCATAGAGGTTATTACAAGCTATCAACTCACTTCAGCATTCATCTCAAGTATCATCCATAAACTGAAAAAACTCATATCAGCAAACAAGCACATTGCACATCAACTGTTTGATGAAATTACAAGGGCAGTAAATTGAAAAAATTCAACTCAGATTGGGTTAAGCTCATTACAATTCATGCCAAAGGTTACCACAATGTCGGCAAGCAAAGGTATTCCCTTTTGAATTTATATCTTATAAGAGATCAAGATTTAGGAGGGCAAAACCATATCCTCAAAAACAGTATTTGCCTCCTGATCATCCTATTGTTCTAAGCACTACAAGCCCCACTATCCAAATAGCCATCAGAAATCAAGTGTTTGTTCCATTCAATAAAGGTAGCCCACTGAATTTAGCCCAGTTTGATGACATTCCAGTGTCTGCCCTCAAGAGTATCCCATTCTTTTCAGGTGAAAATCAAACAATCCCTATTGAGCATATCCAAAATGTAGCTAATCTCTGTTCAGTCATAATGTTTTTGAGGATAATGTTGCTATTAGATTGCTTGCTGCCTCCCTCAAAGGAAAAGCATTGCAATCGTATAGAAATCTCTCACTAAATTCTATTTTGACCTATGATGAATTAGGTGAGTGTTAGTCAAGCCATTTGAGGACAAATCTGATCATCTATCTTTACTTGAGCAATTGACCGCCATAACAAGGGCTCCTCATGAGTTCATGTCTGATTTTAACCTCAGATTCCAAAAGACATGGACCAAAATACCTGTGTTGATAAGGCCATCTTTTGAATATGTATTTTTGTACTATTTCAAAGCCCTTAATTCTGACATTAGTGTGATGATACAGTCAATGGGTGGTACTACTTTGTCAGATGCTTATGAGTTTGCAATAAAGACAAAACAGTTTGATACAAGCTAGTAAGCTTTCTTTAAGACCTCCAATGCCTATATTTCCGAAAATAAGTTCCATACCAGCCCCTCAAATTCCTCAAGTTCCATCCTTCGCTCCTATTCCAGCACCTCAAGCTCAAATTACAGCCCCTACTAGCCAAACTAGTGAGATAGGTGAGTTGAAAAGCTTGCTACAGTCCTTTGGAAATGAAATAGTGCAGCACAAAAGGCAACAATTTCAGTCAAATAGACCCTATCAATAGCAAAATCAGAACACCTTTCAGCGCTTCAAAGATCACAGGCCTCCTTATCAGGGTTTCAGAAAAAATAGACCATCTTATCAAGCACAAAGAGCCATAACTCCAGCTAAGCCATATGTTGTTCTTGATCATAATGTTCCTTCCACTTCAAAGGCCATTGTTCCCACCCCACCTCAAAACAACATGATGCAAGATTCAAATTAGCAGCTCTCAAATCTCAATGATGCTCAAAACCAAGCCTTGGTATCAGATAACATCACTACGCCACAAATGACACAAAAAGAGTTTTTTTTTTCACGAAGGTCAGTACCAAGATACAAGTTTGGCATCAAAAGGAGAGACTCATCAAGTTCAAGGGCAGCCTGATGCCATTAATGTAAATTGGCAAGTAAATAATCATGTTGCTTTTGCTCAAGGTGTTGAAACTAACAATTCAAGTGGTCAAGTTGCCACTGCAACTAGAGCTAAAAGAAGAGCCATTGAAAAGGCTCAAGAAGTAACAAATGCTTCAAGTAATCCTAGGGTTGTTTCTAAGAGTACAAAAGAGCAACTTGTCCCTACAACACAGAAGAATCAAAATATAAAGGTTGGTAAGATACATCAACTACCTATACTCCATGAGCAGCAAGTACTTCAGAGGGTACAACCAAAGATTAGTGGATCTCATTTCAGTAGTGGATCAAATGAAGAAATATAATATCAACATTAGTATGTGGGATTCTCTTTCCATTCCAGGACAAAAGGATAAGCTCATTCAAGAGCTTTCAGCGTTCAAATTGTCTCCAAAACCGGTTGAGAAAGGTGTTGTCTTGACTAATTCGGATCAGCCAATTAAACAAGCACAAGTAAATAAGATGGCAAAGGTGTACAAAACTGAGGTAAAATTAAAAAAAACTCATCCTTTTTACCTTTCTTTGATAGTAGAGGATACTCTGGTTCATAATTGTATGGTGGATAGTGGAGCTAGTAGTACATTCATGCCTAAACAAATCGCAGACAAGCTTAGACTTGTTTATGAGCCAAACACTAAAGGGGTATTGCAATTGAATGGATCATCAACAAAAACAGTAGGCATCATCAAAGATCTGAAATTGACATTGCATGCTTGTCCCAATATTACTATTCAGCAGGATGTTGTGGTGGACTTGCCTCCTTACTTTGATGTGCCTTTCAAGAGACTTCACCTCAAATATTGGGAGATATTTATCAGCTAATGGGACTTATTTGTTGTTCAGAACCAAGTATGGTACCAAGGTAACAATTCATTCTAAACCTGTTGCACATTTTCATATGGAGCCATATATGCCAAGTGTTGTAAATACTAACTGTATCATCTCAAATGAAGTACTTGAAGCTAGTGAAGTAGAAAGTGAATCGCCTCTGGATGGAGTTCCAAATTTGTTCCTTGATGAGTGGGCTTCCACCTTGCATGAGCATGATCTCTACAAGCTGATAGGACTTGGTGTGTATTGCCTTCATGAGAATGATGCAACAATATCAGCCATGGTCAAAGAAGATGAGTCTAATGAAGGTTTGTGGCAATTGTACTTTGATGGATCAAGAAATAAGCATGGAACCGGAGCTGATATGATGTTGGTTTCTCCAACAAAACAAAGGTATTTTTCTTCTATTAAATTTTAGTTTGGCCATTCAAACAATGTTGCAGAGTATGAAACACTAGTTCATGGTTTGCAGTGGGCTAGGAAGATGAAAGTCAACACGGTACATGTTTTTGGTGATAGTGAACTTATAACCCATCAAGTAAGAAGTTTGAATGTATGCAAAAATTTGTTGTTTAAATCTTACAAGCATAGAATATGAGATTTCTTGAAGATTTTCAGGCTTTTAACATTCAGGGAATACCAAGAGATAAGTATAAACATGCTCATAGGCTGGCTGTTGTTGGGGCACAATTTAGTATCCCAGCTGATGTAAAAAATGAAAAAAATTCAATTACATATAAAGGTGGTTGTAAGGCCTTTTGTTCCAGATAATCATGAGAATTGGCGGGGGTTCTAAGATAACAATCAAATTGTGAGATTCTTGCAAGACACTGAGTTTTCTTCGAGAAATCAGTCAAAACACTTGCAGTAGTATGGTGATCAAATTGTGCAACTGAAAAAGAATAAGCTACCCAAAGGATTGGTCACACTTGAAAATATTTTTAGTGGTGATGAGCTAAAGAAAGAGAAGTCATCCTTGTCAACAAAGGAAGAACACTATGCCAATGTAGAGATTGCAGTTGGTAAGATTTTGAAATTGGGTAACGTATGCACTTCTTCACAAAAAAAATCTTTCAATGAGTTATGCACAAGTTTTGCTAATATATTTGCATGGCAGTATAGTGATCTCAAAGGTTTTGATCCAAGTTTAGCTCAACACACCATTGAGTTAGAGGAAGAAACTAAACCAATGAGAGAAAGACAAAGGCCCATCAATCCAAAGCTTGAACCTTTGATGAGCGTTGAGTTTCACAAGCTCATAAAATCAGCTATTATATTTCCAATCAAGCACTCAACTTGGGTGGCCAATCTTGTTCTGGTACGAAAGAATAATAGCGAGATTCATTCGTGTGTTGACTTCTGTGATTTGAACAAGGCTTAACTTAAAGATCACTATTCATTGCCATCAATGGAACAAATTTTACAGCGTGTTGCAAGTTCAAAGAGGTTTTCTTTGTTGGATGGATATAGTGGCTACAATCAGATTTTGGTCAAGGAAGAAGACCAATTTAAAACAGCCTTCACAACCAAGTGGGGGACATTTGCATATAGAAAGATGCCATTCGATTTATCTAATGCTAGAGCAACCTTTCAGAGAGCCATGGATATGGCAGTCCAAGGCCTTCTTAACAAGTTTGTACTTGTTTATTTGGATGATATAACAGTGTTTTCAAAGAATGTAGGTGATCACCTGGTTCATCTCAAGCAAGTGTTCGAAAGGTGTGGGTAATTTGGGGTATCTCTAAATCTCAAAAGGTGTGTTTTTGCGGTTCATAAAGGTAAGCTTCTTGGACATGTTTCAAAGCATGGTTTAAGCACTCTCACTCCATTCTTGAAAGGATTCAATCCATTCTTGCACTCTCCTTGCCTAAGCACAAAAAGGCTTTGCAAAGCTTCTTTGAAAAAATCAACTTCATAAGGAGATATATTTCATATTTTGCCATTTTAGCTAAGCCACTTACAACGATGCTAAAAAAGAATCAGAGCTTCAGCTGGTCCAAAGAATGTGTAAACAATTTTGAAGATATTAAGAAGGCCATAGCTAGTGCGCCTACACTTATAAATCCAGATTTCACAAAGAATTTTATTTTGTATACACATGCTAACATGGACACCATTTCAAGCATTTTTATGCATCAAAATCATGAGGCTTTGGAGCAGCCAATAGCCTTCTTCAACCAAGGCTTGAAAGAGTATGAAACAAGATATTCTTTTGTTGAAAAGCATGTCCTTTAAGTTATACGATCTCTTAAGAAGTTTAGACACTTGTCTAATAATAAGATAAATCTAATGGTTTCCCATCCAAGCATCAAAGAGTTTCTCTTGAACAAAGATATAAATGAGAAGAGAGCTAGTTGGCTAACCAAGGTAATGGAATATGACGTGGAAATTAAGGTGACAGCTAATTAGAGGCAAAGGACTTTATAAGCACCTAGCTCAAAACTTGCAAGAGACTAATGAGGTTGTTTTGATGTCAAATGATGAAGAGATTGCAGCTGATCATACCTCGCCTTCGAGCTGGTTTCACAACTTAGTAAGCTATCTCCAAGATGGTATTTATCCCTCTCATCTAAGTGCTTCCAAAAGAAGATATTTCAGGTTGCAGTCAATTCCATTTTTGTTTATTAATGGTGTTTTGTTTAAGAAAAATATTAATGGCATGTTGCTAAGATGTATAGAGCCAAGCCAAACTCGGAGATTGCTTGAAGAATTCCATAATGGACATGGTGGAGGACATTTTTCTGCAAGAACTACAGCCTTTAAGATCATGAGAGGTGGGTACTATTGGCCTAGTATATTTGGTGATTCCAATGCATGGGTTAGGAAATGCCAACAGTGTGCTATGTTTGTAGGAAAAGTGAAACTTGCAGCCTTACCTCTTCAACCCATTGCGGTGGATCAGAGCTTTGTCTAATGGGGATTAGACTTTATTGATCTCATAAATCCTCCTTCAAGTTCAAGGCATAAATGGATTCTCACTGCTATAGATTACTTCACACGTTGGACAAAAGCAGTAGCATTGAAGGAAGCAAACGAAACCAATGTTCTAGATTTCTATGAAGGTTTGCTTACTACATTTGGAGATCCTTCAACTATTATTTTTGATAATGCAATGGCTTTTGTGGGATCTAGGATCAGCCAATGGGCTGTCCAGCATGGAATTTACCTCAGCACTTCATCAAACTATTATCCACAAGGCAATGGCCTTGCTGAATCTACAAATAAGAACTTATTGAGGATCATAATGAGGAGTATTGAAGACAATCAGATGTCATGGCATCTCAAACTGAAGTTATTTCTATGCACTGATAGGATCACCTACAAAAGATCAATAACCAACTCTGCATACACGTTGGTATATGGTAAGGAAGCAAGGTTACCCATTTCTCTTGAGTTTCCTACTTTAGAACTAATGCATCAACTTGAATTATTGGAAAGTGAGCCTATGGAGATCAGGGATGCCGAGCTTATGGAATTGGAAGAAACAAAAAATCAATCCATGCTAGCCATGGAGATTCATCAAGCACAAATGAAGATAGCTTTTGACAAAAGAGTTTCTTCACGAAGTTTCAAAAGAGATTTGGTCCTCAAGTGGGATGAGGATAGAGCTAAACCAAGAAGGCACACAAAGTTTGATTCTCTTTGGAATGGCCCATACACAATCTCCAGTTGCAAATCCCACAATGCCTTCCAACTTGCAAAGATGGATGGTTAGGAGCTTCCAATCCCAGTCAATGGGATACATCTCAAACATTGCTATTGAAGAGCAAAACTCCTTGTACATAGTTTGTTTTGCTTTCCTCCAAGTGTTGTTCAAGCACAGTAGTTTCGTTATGTTTTGTTCCGAATAAGTGCCTTGTTTGCACATTTGTTTGGTTTAGTTAGTTTTCCTGTTTTCGTGTGTTTCCCTTCTTATTTTGAAGGATGAAGGTTACTTCATGTTTGGTCAAAGGAGATTTGCAGTCATGAACCAGGTTTACCATTGTTTTTGTGAATTCAATATCATGTTTATGGTCTAAGTTCTCAAGCATAGCAGGTATTCTTCCCAACTGAGTCCCCAGAATGTTGACAATTTTGCCCCACAAGAAAGAACAGATGTTGATTCAAGCAGTTGAAACGAGCAAATTCTAAAGAGAGCTTCGGGTTTTACAAGAAGAAAGGTTCTTCTCAAAAGGGCAAAGATCATGTCAAAGTTCCAAAGGGTTCAAATCCTTCGTACTTTTTATCCGACGGGTCATTAGGAGAAGAGGACCTTAGGAAAAAAGTCCGAATGTTCTTTCTTTCCATAGGAGGACCATTTCAAAATTGTTGAGGGTTCTGTTCAATTTTACTGAAGGGTTGTTTTCATACGAAGGATCCATTTTGCACTGTTCCGAATGGCAATTTCCTTCAGAAACTTTGTCCGAAGGAATTGTACATTACAGAAATGCCAAAAATAAAGAATCCAAGTGAATTCAAGCGGAAAACTTACTCCGAGGAAATTCCTTCGGAACAAGACAAACAAAATGCCGAAGGACCCAAGGAAAGAAATCCAAAGGGTATGTTCCCTTCGGGAAGCTTCTTTTCATTTCTCCTAAGGGTCATTTCTTTAGCCGAAGGGTACCTTACAAAATCCCAAAAGAACCTTTGTAAAAAGTCCGATGGGACAAATTCATAAAATCCGAAGGGCTTTTAAAATTTTGCAACAAGGCCACTTGGAAAAGTCCGAAAGGCAACTTGAAAAGGGCAGAACGATTCAAATCCTTCGGACATTTTGTCTGAAGGAAAGAATCTCAAAAGGTATCTGCCCTTCGGGAAAGTTCAAAACAAAAAGCTGAAGGGACATTTCGAAGAAATCCGAAGGGCACGTTTCGGAAGGCCAAGGCATTTTGGCGAAGACCCAAAGGGTTCTTTCCGTTCAAGAAAGTGATTTTGAAGAAAGTCTGAAGGATTAATTCCTTCAGAGAAATTGTCCGAAGGACAAAGTGCCCTAAGACAATTCCCGCAGGAAAGGACCGTTACAAATTGTCCGAAGGGTACATGCCTTTCGAAAAAGGGCAATTTTGAAGACGAGCGGACCATTTAAAATCCGAAGGGGTCACTAGCAACAATGCCGAAGGGTTTGTGCCCTACGGAAAAAGGCAAGGGCAGTTAGGAATGAATTCCTTCGGACAATTTGTCCGAAGGAATGGTTCGAAGAAAGAGAAGATCGACAAAAGGTCCAAGAGAGATAGACAAATCAAATAGCCATGGGCAATTTGTCCGATGAAATATTGACAGTGAAAATAGACATAAGCAGAAACGGATAAAGCCGTGGAAATAAATAAAAAAGTTAAAAAGCCCGAGGCAAATACATGTAGAAGAAAAGTCCACGGAAAAGACAAATACAAACAACATGACATGCACAGAAACGAAGAACCAAAAAATGCAAGAGATGTCAACAACCAATAAACAGATGAACACGTTCTACAGCATGCAAAGTGGCCCAAAACATGATTAGACATGTCCAAGATATGTAACCGTTTCAAAACACCTTCAGTTCTAAAACGGAGGCTCGTTTGCATGAAGAAAGGAGTTTAATGTTGGAGAGCTTAACATTGATTTCATATATGCACACTCTTGTTTGTTCCGAGCATTTCTAACGTTCCAACAATTCAAGTGAAGACCATTGGAGGTTGACTAGTCTTGAGCTCTTTTGACTAATTGACAAGTGTCACATCCACTCATGTTCTCCATGCAATAGAAGACATTCTCACGTTCCAACTCAGCTTCAAGTCGGTTCAAGCTTGAGTTTAGACATCCAAATTAGCGTGTTGTTCATGCATGAAGGAGATTAGCTCATCGTCCATTTTTCAACGCCAAGAAGTCTTCATGCAAGCATTAGACAAAGGGATTTATTTTTAATCTTTGGACAACACAAATTGAATTGGAGTTGACTTATGTTCTATTTTCAGCGCCACTCTTTTGGCTTGTTGGATCTTTTTTATATAAGTTGGCTTTTCAGCCTTGAATTGTATCCCTCTTTTGGCAAGACAAAAAATTCTACCAAACATTGAATTGTAACCTTTTTCAGATTAATAGAAGGATAGTTTTCAATTTCCAACTGCTGGTATAGTGTATTTATGTCAATGATTTGCACATGTGATAGAATTGTTCTTCCTTGACAAGCCCTGATTCTTACCTAGTTACTAGCTGATTAGATTATACAGGTCATGTTTTGTATTTGATGTCTTTTGGCTGAAGTTATAGTGGAAGCAAGTGGGTTGTTAGTGCTTTGAATCAAGCCTATTCCATCATTTCCCTCGAGCTTTAATTAATAGATAAAACCTTTTCATGAAATACTTGTGCATAGTGGTCAATTGGAGTTGAAGGTTCAGCCCTTTTCTTGTCTAAATCAGTGTTTTTTAGGAGCTCAAATTGAGTGGATCAAATCAAAATTCAAGGGTATCACCATAATTAGATAGGATTTTCCTTCAAGTTTCTTTTTTCCTTTTCCCAGGCAGTTTGTAGCGTAGAGTAAGATCCTAATTGATACACCAAAGGGAGCTAGCCCTTAGAATCTAGAGATTCAATCCACTTAGTAGGTCACCCACAACCTAAGATTGTTTCCATGTTTCAGCAGACTATGAAGCCCTGAAACTACCTTCACAAGGGTGCGAGTCTGATTGACAACAGTTATTTCCTCTGCCACCTTGGTAAACTCCTCTGTATCTACCCCTAGATCCTCCTTTGTTGGACTGATAACCTCCTCTATACCCTCATTGTTGCATTGTGTTCCAATGCTGATGTTGTTGGGTATTATCTCCAATTATGAATTGTTGTTGCGCAACTAGTGGGGTCCAACTCGTTTGTTGGTGGTGCGTCATAGCTGAGCTCCATGGTGTTGCATACTAGTATTGCAGTGATAGTGGTGTCCAACTCAGCAGAGGGGTCCAACCGGCCAGACCTTAAGGCTAGTATTGTGGCAAAATAGGAATCCATTGTGGCCCTGCTTGGGTTGCACAACTTTTATCGACCTCTAGGCCTGCGATTGTTTGCTTCGTAGAGGACACTTATTGTGCAGCAACGGCAAATACATTTTTAGTGATGCCTTCCTTGATCTCCTGCAAATCCCTACAATTCCTTTCATCATGATTGTGCGACTTTGCAATACAAATTCTGGGGGTTCTTGACATACTGTTTCAGATGATGGCATTGCGTTGTTGCATGCCCCACTACTCGACAGATTTCACAAAACTCTATCTTGATCATACGACAATCATTTTTGTGATGTCCTTTCCCACACTTCATACTCCATACACCATAAATTCAACTTAGATTTATCTTCCTCGTGATATTTCTCCATTCTCTTCATAAAATCTTGCAGTGTGTTTTCAATTTTGGAATTTATAAAAAGAGATTCTCCATAGTCTTCAATCTGCTCTACTCGCAGTGCACCACCTCCGGCATTCGCTTTAGTAGCATATTGAGTTTGCACAGTGGCAAACCTAATTCTGGAGCACAATCCTTCAACAAACCACACAGCGTTGAAAGATCCCAAAATAAATTTGGATGCAAATTCTTTTCAAAAACTGATTTCAACTATTTGCAGGCATTCAATCAAATGGACAATGATATAAATCTGAATGCAATTGATAATATAGTCCAGATATCATAAAATAATACATATGTGGTCTCAAAACCAAATTATTATAGCAAACTAACAAACTGGAATAAAAAACCTGGATCTGTGTGGCTCGGGCTGCTGTGTCCAAAAAACACAGTCGCCGACATCGGTTATTCTGTCGACGTCAGTCGATACACTGCCGTCGTCGGTTTCCTGTGTCTGATCTCTGACTGCCTGTGACTGTCTGCCTGCCGATGTCGGTCGTTGATCGGCCGATGTCGGTCTTCCTGCCACTGTCGGTCACTTATCTGCCGATGTCGGCCTCTGTAATACCCTGCGGCCTGCAACTGCGAACTGTGCCCTTCTTCCCTGTTCTGAATCCGCTGGTATGGCCTGGTACTGATATGTGCAGATTTCGTACAGCACCTGATCTGAAGATATATATATATATAAATCTTAAATCAAATCTAATGAATAAATACCTGGAAACCTCTGCATATGCTGAACCCCTGATATACCCAGTGAATGACCTCTGAAGCTCCAGATCTGATCAATATGCACAATCTGAATTCCGTCACGAATCCACCCCTGAAAAGTGTTGGGTTTTCGTCCAACTCTTCTCCAATCTGCTGAAGGTTTGCGTCCTCAGAGATTTTAGCTGAATCACAGATTCAAGCTTCACAATACTCAGAATAATTTTAGCAACAAAAGATATTCCAAATGTTTTGCCCTCAACTTATTTTAAAGGCTCCCAGGAAACTTCTAGAAGAAGTCAACTTTATTTTATTATGTTATTTTATTTATTTCCATAATAATTAAATTAATTAATTAAAGTTATCCTTTTGAAGAAATCTTAATTTTTGGAAAACTTAAATTAATTAAACCATTTTAACAGAAATTTGGGGACATTACAAGTGTTGTCTTTGTTTGACAAAGCAAATTCCACCTTATTCATAACATTAGAGAATTTGCGATCATAGTCGTAGATAGATAAGATAAATATATTAATGTCCAACAAATGACCACAAAAGTAGGTCAATTCTCTCGACTTCTGCCTTATCTCCTTCAAGACCTGAATAGTTTGACTTATACATTTCTTTATTTTGAACTCTGCAACGAGCCATTCCTTAACCTGTTGTAGAGTTGCCTGTTGAATGTCTATGCGGTATATGAAATCAAGTGCTCTTCCGGTTAGTGCCACTACTAACTCGCACTTTTGGATAGCTTCATCAATAATGCCCTTAGCTTGCCATCTCATTTCACAGGTTAGCAGTGACTGTTCAGGGTCCATAGACCCATCATACATTGCCATATTTATAATTCCTCTTATATGATCCATTGTGTAAACTGGTGCTGAAGGGATCTACTGCGCAACTATTACAAGAGGAGGTTGCATTTTGGGCAATCATGTCTCCATACTACTAATATTTGTCTATGCACTAGCAGAGTCAACGTGCGCACTTTGTTTTTCTGCGTTTCCTTTTCTTTGCTTGGTTTCAACAAGCCCTATGGCCTTCAAAGCCTTTTGAATTGATATTGTTTCAATTTCAGTACCTCAATGATGCATTTGCTCTAAAAAATGGACCTTCCCAATTATTATTTTCTGGTCCGCCTGGCTGAAAACTTCTACTAGAATATAAAAAATTGCGTTGCGGGGACGTGTGCTCTTCTGGTGAATGATTCTTTCTTGGAGCTTCTACGCTTGAACCTGCGATTAATCTGCGACTGTGTTCTACTTCTTTGTTGAGTTCTTCATGTCCTAATAATGCCCATTCTTGTAGCTGTGCACTATATCTATCATCTAACTGCGCTATTTCTACACTATTCTCGCCTTCTTAGAACATCTCTTTTTCGTCTCGTTCTTCGCCACTTCTTTCTATCTACCAGCATTCGTCATCTTCTTTCTTCGTCCTTGGTTCTTTTTCACTGTCATCTCATTCGTCATGTCTTCTTACTCGTTCATCATCTAGTTTACTACTACTCTTAACTCTGCTCGCAGCTCCCTGGGTATTCTTTTGTTTATTCCATCTATTATGTTGTCGCAATTCACGTTCTGAATCCAAACTTTTCTTCTGACTCTTCTTTCCTCGTGTCTTCATTCTGGATTCAAGTTCAAGCCCTATCTACTCATCTAATCATCATTCACAAGTAGAGGTAGTCGCTGCAAAAAATTTCCTCTAATTCTTCTAACAAACAAGTCCTACGCAGCTTCAAAAGCTATGAATCCTTGTACTGCAAACTCAGTGATGTATCCGTCTATGGTGGTAGCAACCCAATAATCTATTGCTCTTGTCCAATCAGTTTCTAATCTGTGTATCTTTTCTTCAATCCAGATGATTGTTTCTTTCATCCTTGGGTTAAAGCAATAGTATTCCAACTGTGCTAACCAATTAGCTAGCAATTCAGACAACTCGCACCAAAAAATTTCGTAAATCTCTCCATAGATATGCTCTCAAATCATTTATTGTGTGGTAAGAACAATCCATTTGGATTCTTGTTCTGCAAAATTACATACTTTTTGGTCTAACCATGTCTCAATGTCTCTCTACCCTAGTAACCATCCTAGCATAGTTTCCTATAGAAAGAGTGTTTCCACGCTCACTGCACCATTGTTAGCAAAAGTTCCTGAAGCATCAGAGCATGCCAAGGATGAGGATATCTATGTTTATACTTTAGTGCGCAGGATAGTACATAGTATTCATACACAAGGTTGGAAAACAGAAGCATAGCGAAGATGATTTATTGTGTTAAGTAGGAATTAGGAACAACCAGTATTTCATTAACATTCACAGAGTATTCGGATTAAATTAAATAGAAAGTAAGCAAAACAATATACATGAGAATGCCAGCAAGGAACAAAGTAAGAAACACCACAGGTAATCATAAACAAAATAGTCTCTATTGATCTCTTCGAAGGTGGAACTCTCTTCTTCATATAGATATAAGTATATATAGACGTTTGCAGTCTACGACTATTCATATTCTTCTCGTACTTGACGCAAAAAGTGCAGTCTGTTCATATTCTAATCTATTACGAGTCATGGAGATAGGACAAAATATACATATATCTGACAAACTGAGTACATAATGCATGAATACAGACATAACCCTGTGCAACTTTATTATCCGTTTTCTTCTCCCAACAAATATGCCACATGTGCCAAAAATCAGAGAAAATTCTAGTGAACTCCTAGGGCATCCAAAATGGCCCAAAAAGTCCTCCAAGCTAGTCACCCAAATCGCCAAGGTGCAAGAAAAATTGTTGAATATTTATTGAAAAAGATCCCGCCTTTCGCAAGTGAAAAAAATCAAGAAACCCTATCAAAAAAATTAAATAATAATTTGAAAATTATTATTTAATATTCTAACATATTAGAACCTCAAATCTTCATCAATTATTCTCTAAATCCCACGCTAATATTTAGGAAAATTAGTAATAAATTCCAGAATATTAAATTGCTTAAATAGACCCCAAAAAGGATTCCCAAATACTCTAACAAGCCTCCAAAACAAGTTGATCATCTTTGCATAATTAATACAAATAATAATCAAAAATATTATGCATCAAATGGACCTCAAATCGTGCACTAAACTCTCTCAATAGACTCTCAAAGAAAATTGCCCCACTCTAGGACAAATAACAAAACCTCCTTTAACAAAAATAGTGTCACAATACACCTTTTGTAAAGTAATCAACTCCAAATTTGCGAACACCTATTGGGCATGCATCCCAATAGCTTCTTCAAGTATGAAGAAATAATTATCAAATTCAACATATCCTCAATTGTGATTTTCGCCTTATATTTGTACCTTCCAAAAGGGGGTGAATCACTTTGGAGAGGTAAAATACCTCATGAACCTCACTTGCTCTTTTTAGAATATTTTTTCCTTTCTTTGCTTTAGCTCCCAAGCCAACATTCCTCTTTTTTGAATAAAATATTAATTAATTGTCTTTATAAAATAGTAATTAAAATTATTTTTAGACAATAAATTAATAATTAATTCAATTAAATACTTTAGTGGTAAAAATCACTTTTATCAAACATTATATTAATTAAATAATAATTGTCTTATAAGCGTAAATGATAAAAATCACTATTTTGGCAATTAATAATTAACTGATAAAATAGAACCCCAAAAGAATTCTTTTAATCTATGGAAACGTAGATTAACAGTCTTCAATACCTACTTAAACATGATGTGGAAATGGAGACATCACAAAAAAATTGGCTTATTTTGAGTGGGGTTTGTTGGTAAACCCTTTGATCAAAAAAATATTTCCCAAAAAGGACATTAGAGACTTTAGAGCAATCAACAAGATAACAATAAAGTATAGATTCCCTCTTAAAGATAAGGGAAGGAGATGAATGGAAGACTGCTTTTAGGACTAACGAGGGGCTATATGAATGGCTTGTAATTCCATTTAGTCTCACTAATGCCCCAAGTACATTCATGAGACTCATGAATGAAGTCTTAATGTCTTTCATTGGTAAATTTGTTATTCTATATTTAGATGATATATTGATTTATAGTCCAAGCAAGGAAGAACATCTTCAACACCTAAAAATGGTGATGCAAAAGTTGCAAGAGGAAAGGTTATTGATTAACCTTAAGAAGTGTTTGTTTATGAAGATTGAACTGGTGTATCTTAGGTTTGTGATTTTCCAAGGTGTCTTGAAGATAGACAAAGACAAAGGAAAAGCCATCATTGATTGGCCAACTCCCAAGACGACTTATGAGGTGAGAAGTTTCCATGGCCTAGCAAGCTTTTATAAGAAGTTTATCAAAAAAAACAGTGGGATTTGTGCACCCATCATTGACACCATAAGAGGGGATAAAAAGAAATTTATATGGATTGATATTGCTAAGAAGAATTTTCAGTTTTTGAAGAAAAGAATTATAGAGCAACCTGTGTTAACACTTTCTGATTTCAATAAGGTTTTTCAAGTTGAGTGTAAGTGGGGTGGCCATTGGAGCTGTCCTAAGTCAAGAAGACGGATCTGTAGCATACTTCAATGAGAAGTTAAATGAGGCAAAGAAAAAGCATTTTGCCTATGATTTAGAGTTGTATGATATGGTTCAAGCCTTAAGGAAGTGGAGACACTATCTAATGCCAAAGGAGTTTGTCATATTCACAGACAATCATGCACTTCAGTTCATAACTAGTCGGCCCAAGCTAAGTCAAAGGCATATGAAGTGGGCGGAGTATTTGCAAAACTTCACTTCTGTCATCAAGCACAAAAAGGGTCAAACTAACAAACTAATAGATGCTTTAAGTAGAAGAGCTTTACTCATAAGATAAATTCAGATTGAGAGGGGGGGAATAGATGCACTCAAAGAGTTGTATAAAACTGATCTCGACTTTCAAAAAGCAAATGAAGCTTGCAAGCATCCAACTACTAGGAATAGAGAGCCTTGGATGGAGTACATGTTACAAGATGATTTGTTGTTTAAGGGAGTTCAGAGTTGTGTGCCAAGGAGTTCCATGAGAAAGAATTTGATCAAGGAAAAGCATTGTGAGAGTTTAGCATGTCATTTTGGCCTTCACAAAACTTTGGCTCAGCGAAGTAGTCATTATTATCGGCCTAGAATGCAAACAAATGTCAATAAATTTGTAGAAAAATGTGAAGTATGTCAATTTGCCAAATGAAAGAACACTAGTGCAGGTCTTTATCAGCGTTTACCAGTGCCAAATAGACCTTGGGACTCCATTAGCATGGATTTTGTAATGGGGTTACCAAGAACTCAAAGAGGGCATTACTCCATTTTTGTAGTAGTGGACATATTTTCAAAGATAGCTTATTTCATACCATGCAAAACAACTAATGATGCTACTCATGTGGCTAATTTGTTTTTCAAAGAGGTGGTTAGATTACATGGGATTCCAATGAGTATTATCTCAGATAGAGACACTAGATTTGTGGAGCACTTCTAGAGGAATATGTGGAAAAAATTGGGAGCAAACTTGAACTTTAGTTCAGCCTACCACCTTCATACTGATGGACAAACTGAGGTGGTCAATAGGAGTTTGGGTAAGTTGCTGAGATGTCTAACAAGAGATAGTCCTAATGGTGGGATTTAGTCTTATCACAAGCAAAATTTGCCTATAATGGCTCACCCAACATAAGCACAGGAATGAATCCAGTTCAAGTTGTATATGGTATGCACCCAAGAGGAGTCTTTGAGTTAAGAGACCTAGGTAAGATGGAGAAAATAAGTGTTGAGGGAGAAGAGTTTGCTATTTATATACAAGAGGTGCATGAGCAAGTTAAGAAGCAATTGAAGTTGAGTGTGGAAAAATACAAGCAACATGCAGATCTTAGGAGGAGAGAAGTCAGTTTTCAGGTTGGGGACATAGTGTTAGCTCATCTGAGAAAGAAAAGGTTTTCAAAAGGTGAGCATAATAAACTGAAAATGAAGAAGATTGGCCCTTGCAAGGTCATTAGGAAGTTCTCCAACAATACATATGAAATAGTATTGCCTAGTGGTGTTGGAATCTCTCCCATTTTTAATGTTGCAAACTTGTATCCATTCAAAGAAGAGGATGATAATGGTCAACCAACGAGAAATGAAGAAACAACAGTCCAAGAATGGGCAAATCAATTGCCACAAGCCAAGAAAAAGGAACTTGAATCCATCTTGGACAAGAAAGTTAGCAAAAGAACTAGAGGCAAGAAGTATTACCAATACTTGGTGAAGTGGAAACATCATCCTATAGAGGATGCCACTTGGATGATTGAATCAGAGATCATAAAGCATGGAGGTACTCTTGAATACCTCATGAACAAGAGTTCATGAATCAAAATTTATGTTCATAGGGAGTACGATGCAAGAACATCACCCAGGAAGACCTTTGCATTCAATTTTGTGTCTTAGTGCATGTTAAGAGGTCTAAGATAGTGAGTTGCATTGTATGATGGATGTACTGCTTCGACATCCATCACCCACATTCACGAGTTGGTCTGTGTTGATCAAGCAAACGGCTAGCTTTCTTTGCGCAATGATTTGAGTGAACACAAGTCTGGACTGACAAAGTGTTGGAAAGCGAAGCGTTGTGCATTCTATCCCGAGTTGTTGTGGGCAATGGGCACGTATCCATGCAATGTCGTGTGGGTGTTTGTGGGCAATTCTGTTGGTCTCAGATTTCGTGAAGCAGGTGCTGGGTTGTCCTAAGCAAAGTAATCAGACCTTGGGAGGGAATTGTTCACTGTGATCATCTGAGAGGTTCCGAGCATTATCGGCTAAGCCCGACTCGGTGGTTGTTGTGTATGTTGGTTGTTTTTCCTGTTTATTGTACTTTGCACCGTTTTGTCCACAAGAGTAAATAAAATACATGTTCTCCCAATTGTCTTGCATTGTGTGAATGCTCATGTGTGTTTGAGTTGATTTCCCGATCTTTGCAATGGTTTGTTTGACTTCCGCTGCTAATCCATTGAAATACAAGCAGAATGCCACTATGTTTGTGTGTTTTTTTGTGCAAGTTAAAATTCGAGGCATAGTCCGTAGTTCTCGCAGATTTTCGTTCGCAAGGAGGGACTTGGATGAAAGCAAGCGGTGCCGCATGGATGGTCAACTCCGTCAAGCTGGCCCCGTGACAGTGGGTATCAAAGCACACGGTTTGTGTCTTAGTTGGGTTATGTTTGCCTAGTTAAACTGTTTAATACACCTTTCCTTGTCAAGTCAGTCCAGTGTGTCATGTCTGAGTCAGTATGGCAAGAGATCTATCCGAGGTGTTGCTCGAGAAGGTGACCAGTAGAGGTTGAAAGCAAGTTCAGGACAAAGGTGAAGGTGGTGGCAGTCGCCACAAGAGTAAGTCGAAAGTTGTTGTGGAAGAAGGCCTTGTCGAGCAAGTTGGTGCTAGGTCCAGTCGATGGAGGACCGTGTGGGTACGAGATTCAACGAGCTCAAGGAGAAGGTGGAGACCATGGAGCAGACGATTGTGGAACTCACTGCAAGGTTGGAGGAGAGATTGGTGTTCCAAACTAAGTTACAGGATGAAGTGACTTTGTGTCGATTAGCGATACTGAGTTTGGTGAAAGCATCAGGGTCCAATTCTTCTATGGTCTCGAAGCTCCCCAAGTTGAAGGAACAAGAGTGTTACGATGGTGCACAAGAGACCATCTTCTACAGAATTTCTTCTGGGACATGGAGTATCTGGCAAGTTTGGGGGGACTGTCAGACGCACAAGAGGTGCATGCTACAACAAGGTACCTCACGAGTACGGCAAAGGTTTAGTATAAAACCTTGGCTAATGAAATTGCATTAAGGAGTTCTACAAGGAAGTTGAACTCTTGGAAGGATCTGATGGAAGACCTGGGAATGCAGCATGGTTGGCTAGGATCAAGTTGAGTCAGCTGAAGCAAGTGGCGGAGATGAGAGAGTACATCGATTCTTTCCAAATCCTTTTGTTGGAAGTCATCGACATGTCCGAGGTAGATAAATTATTCTAGTTTACTCGTGATCTTCAGTCATGGGCTTAGGTGGAGCTCCGTCGCCATGAATTGTCCGATGTTAGCGAAGCAATTGCTGTAGCAGATCATCTCTTTGATTTTAGGGACGAGTTTTCATCCAAAAGCACCTTGGGCCCTTCTTCATCCATGGGTGGAAGCGTTGGTAAGGGGTCGAGTAAGTCTTTAGAGAAGTCAGTGGGTGACCAGAGAAGGAAGGCTACTCCGGAGTTGTCCAAGGGATCTTGAATGTCTTATATCACTTCCAAAGGTGGCAAGAAGTCACGGGATGGAGAATCAAGCGGGAAGCAATTCCGTTTGAGGTGTTGGACTTGTGGTGAGAATCACTACAATAGAGATTGTTCGAAGTAGTAGGGGGTGTTTGCAGTTCAAATGGAGCAGCCAAATGAGCTGTGTGAGCAGATGATGTGTGCTTAGGGGTTTCAACGCGAGATGAAGCTTGGGTCTAGAGATGGTTGTTGTAACTTGTTGGGCTAGATATTGTGGGGTGGTGATCATGTGTTTGAAAACCATTACGCTCATGGACTCGGGTATGCCCTACAATTGTGTTGTCAACCAGTTAGCCTTGGAGCTTGGCCTTCAGTCCTCCGGAGGTGCAAGAAGGTTTAGAGCAGTCACAAGCCATCTAGTTAGTGCTGAGATAGGATTTTATTTGAAAGGGTGAAGTGACAGTTTTTCCTTATCTTGGAGCTCTTTTGTATTGGATTCATTGTAGACATGCGTGGTGAAGACTGTGCAGAAGAGTTAGACAAGGAAGATGAAGGGGTGTTTAGTTGAGTGTGCAGAAGATTGCAGGAATTGGCGAGGACTTAGTGTATCTTGCATTTCTTGTTGGCAGTTGAGATGTTAAGGGGAGCAACAAATTCATTTTTCCCGTTGATGTGAGGTGGGTTCTTCACAGCTAAGTAGTATGCTCAAAGAGATATCATCTTGTTTGTTACCGAGAAGATAATTGATCATCACATCGAGTTGGTTCTAGAGTAGAGTTCTTCGGTAAGGACTCCATTCCTATTGTTTGGACCTAAGATGGTTGGTCTGGAGAGTTGTCTTCGCCTATTCTACTCATCTTTTGGAGTATCAGTACTATTGTGGAGGAAGTTTGATGGTTCACATAGGCTTTGCATGTTTTATAGAGTCTTGATAGGGTGATCATCAAGGACCGTTTTCCTCTACCCCTCGTTGAGGGTTGGCAAGCTCAAGGTGATTTTGTGACGCTGCATTGGTTTGATGTGGCTTGTGTAGGCAAGCTTGTCTACGTGTTGAAGTTGTTGGAGATTCAGTTTGTTTCTCAATTGTAACCAGTTGAAACCTTTAGTCACTGATGAAGCCGAACCAGTTTGGTTCTTGCCTAAGCGCCCTTCTGCGTACGTGATGGGTAAACCAGAGGGGCAGTTGGAACAATTTGTTGAGGTGAAGACAGTGGGTTATATGGCAATATGAAGCAGAGGGAGTTTCTAGTGTGTTGGAATGGTGGTTTTTCAGCACGCTGGGAGCAGTAAGAAACCCTTAGGGAGTTGGCCTTGGCCTCTTGACTCTGGGTTGAGTTTGAAAAGGGGACGTGTTGGTCTCTTAGCTCTGGGTTGAGTCTGAACAGGGGATGTGTTGGTCTCTTAACACCAGTTTGAGTCTGAATAGATCGCCTCCAAGTTACTGACCGAGGAGCCATGCCAACACCAAGGTCGTCACTGATTTTAAGTGAGGGAGACTATGATGGATGTATTGCTTCGACATCCATCACCCACATTCACTAGTCTGTGTTGATCAAGCGAACAGTTAGCGTTCTTTGTGCAGTGATTTGAGTGAACACAAGTTTGGACTGGCAAAGTGTTGGAAAGCGAAGTGTTGTACATTCTGTCCCGAGTTGTTGTGGGCAGTGAGCACGTATCCATGCAACGTCATGCGGGTGTTTGTGGGCAGTTCTGTTAGTCTCAGATTTTGTGAAGCCGACGTTGGGTTGTCCTAGGCAAAGAGTAATCAGACCTTGGGAGGGAATTGTTCACTGTAATTATCTGAGTGGTTCCGAGTATTATCGGTTGAGCCGAGCTCGACGGTGGTTGTGTATGTTGGTTGTTTTGCCTATTTATTGTACCATTTTGTCCTACAAGAGTAAATAAAATACACATTCTCCCAATTCTTCTTGCATTGTGCGAATGCTCATGTGTGTTTGAGTTGATTTCCCGATCTTTGCAAGTGTTTGTTTGACTTCTGTTGCTAATCCATTGAAATACATGTAGAATGCCACTGTGCTTGTGTGTTTTCTTGTGCAGGTAAACACTGAGCAGAGTTCCATTCGGAAGGAGGGACTCAAGTGAGAGCAAGTGGTGCCACACGAGTGGTCAACTCCGTCAAGCTGGCCCCATGACACATTGGTTAGAGGTCTTAGGTTAGCATAAAATTTGAATTTGGGCTCATTTTGTATTTTCCACACATTTTGAATTTGAATTTCCTAGACTAGGGAACCTTGTCTTTTGAGCAATTTTGGCACTATTAGTCAGGTTCTTGAGTCTTTTCATGATGCTTAGGGACTTATCACTTTGTTAAGGGCCTTATTTATGTTGGTATTGTTATAGCTCAAATTTGCACCCTTGAGAGGGTGTATTCAAGCCCTCTCACTTGAGCTATACAATGGGATTAGTCTTAGGTTGTGGGTGATCCCTAAGTGGACTAAACCTCTAAATTTTAGGGCTAGCTCCCTGTTGTCAATCAGAGCTGCACCTTTGTGAAGGTAGTTTTAGGCTTTCACAGTTTGTTGAAACATGGAAACAATCCTAGGTTGTGGGTGACATAATCAGTAGATTGAATTTCTAGATTATAAGGGCTAGCTCCCTTTAGTGTATCAATTAAGACCTATGCTCTACGCTATAAACTGTCGAAAAAAAAAAAACTTGAACAAAAATCCTATCTAATGATGGTGATACATTTGTATTTTTTATTGATCCACTCAATTAAAGCTCCTAAAAAACTAATTTAGACAAAAACACTAAACTTTCAACTCCAATTGACCAATATGCATAAGTATTTCATGAAAAGGTTCTATCTTGTGATCAAAGCTTGAGGGAAATGATGAAATAGACCTGATTCAAGGTACTAACCAGCCACTTGCATCCACTGTAAACTCAGCCAAAAGACATTAAACATGAAACATGACCTGCATAATCTGACCAGCTAGTAACTAGATAAGAATCAAGACTTGACAAGGAAAAAAACTTTATCACTTATGCAAATCAATGATATAAATACACTATATCAGCAACCAAACTCTGAAAACAACAGTCCTATTAATCTGAGAAAGATTACAACTTAATCTTTGGCAGAATTTTGTCTTGCCAAAAGAGTGATACATTTCAAGGCTGAAAAGCCAACTTATATAGAAAAATACACAATAGCCAAGAGATTGGCGTTGAAAATAGAAGAGACAACTCTTTCATTAGACCAAGTCCAACTTTTGTTATGCCAAGATAACAAAGCCTTCTAAATTTGGATTTTCTTGTCTTTGTCTTGCAAAAAAAATCCTTTGGCGTTGAAAATAGACGGTGGAACAACTTGGGCTGCTTTTTCAACATGCATGAAATTCACACCCACCTCAAAAAATGGAACTCTTCTTGAGCTGTTGGAATGTTTGAAAGGCTTCTCTTTGCATGAAAACAATGCTAATGCCGAACTTAGAATTCAATTTGAACTGTTGGAACGTTTGAAAACCTTGAAACCTATAGAAAGGATTACAAAGCAAGTTAGTCAAGCATTAGTCCATAAATAATGAAACATGCATAAAAAACTAACCAAGCCTATTGATTCCTATGGGAATTACAAAGGATAGCAAAAAACAAATGAAAGAAAGCAACACCATATTACCTTGCCAAATGGATTCACTATACCCATGTGGCTAAAAAACATGTTCTCCCTTGATCAAGCATCCTTGTCTTTGTCAACAATGGTGGTAAGTTCCTCCAATGCCTCAAAAACACTCCATAAAACCTAGGCTCTTGATTCCAAATCACTAAACTAACCTATCAATGAAGCTTGCAAACAAAATCAATGATCAAATACAAAGCCTTGTGGAAACAATTTAATATTATAACTTTGCAATATTCAAGCTTAAAATTCATGTCTATGGCCTCTCTATTTATAGAATTTTTAGATTGGTCAAGATCAACTATGACCGCCCATCTCAAGATTGAGATGTGTGGACATGGATAATCCTAATATTTAGAATTAAATCCATAATTATCTTCATCATGACCTTGGAAAAAGGGGCATTGAAGAGACATGAGAGGCATTAACTAGGCATGGGTGACACATAATCTTGATATTTGTGGCATTTATGGCCTAGAGATGTCTTTCCAAGAAATTATGTCCCCTGATGTGCAGTTAATAGGAATCAATTTTCAAAAAAAATATTTAACAACTCTCATGAAAAATCCACTTAAACTCTTGATTTAGATTAATTAGCTTTAAACAACGTTAATCAACATTTGTGCAATTATTTGAAAATTGGCCTTCAATTAATCAAAATGGTCCAAAAGTCATATTACTGGGTTTGTAATCTGACTAAAAAGGAACTGAAAGGCGATGTTAGATGCATTGGAGCTATATTCCTATTTAAGATGTTGCCAACACCAAATAACAAAGGTACATGATGTATACCAATGAATTAGAAGAAAATAGTGATCCAGAGCACTAAATGGTGAAATTGTCATTTTGACTCGAAATGATCTGATCAAAGTTAGTTGGTCCATAAAATGCATTGCCCTATTTAAGGATACTTTGACCTAAACTAGTACTTTTAAGTGACAAGTTCGAACCATTCAAGGCGTTTTATGGATTTTGACCTAAAATGTGCATTTGAGTGCAATTCGAGTAAGTGACAATTTCAACACAAATGGTGTTAGGAATTGGATGTCTACATTTTGCCCCTGTTTGAGAAGGCATAGCGAGACATTCAGGGAAGCAACGTCTTTTCAAAAAAAAGAATTGTCAAGAAGAAATTGGAACAGAACCATGATGCCTCCTTGAGAGGACATACTAGGATGGAAGAGAATGGACTCTCAAAAAGAGAGAGAAGGTGAGAGGTTAACCCATGGAATAGATCACATCCAAACAAGTTAATGTTTGCACACATGATTACAATCAATAATCAAAATATAATTATAAGTATAATAAGCCCCAAAGACGGGGGGAATGGGAAAGATTCAATCCATAAATGTAAAGGACACACTGTAAACATACCCAATTTGAGAGTACAAGTTGCGCGCTTACGACATTGATCAATCCCGAGACAAGTTGCACACTAAATATTGCCATCATGGGATTTAATGTGGAGAGCTTGGAATTAGAGGAAAAGATAGAACGTTCCGCTTTAGGAAGGGAAGCACCACTAGAACGGGGTCTCTAAAGAGAATATAATAAGTACTCTTGTAGAGTAGATTTGATCGTGATAATATAGTTTTGCCCCAGTAGGGCGAATCTTGATCATTGATAAAGAATAAAGAATGATTTTGCCCCTGTAGAGCTGATTTGATTCAAACGTGGTTCAGATGTTGGGCCCCAGCATGGGCAATTGGCAAGCAAAAATAGCTCAAGGATATAACCGTAAAGATAGGTTAAAGTGAGCGAGTGCAAACGTACATGCGATGGTGTAATGGCTTAAAAAGCCATATAAAACCAAGCATATGAGAATGCACAAAGTGATGAGAGAGATAAAAAGAAGAATGGAGATAGCCACCTTGACCTCAATAGAAATTGAGCGTTGCCTACATAGTTCTATGGACTCATGCTCCAACATGAACTTCAGGGAAATGTATTTCACCCAAGTTTGGGAGATAATGGAATGAGGAATGATGAAAAATGACCGAGAATTGATTAGACTTACAATGTATGCAAAGAGATGCACATCTAAGCATAGACAAAGAATCCTGAAATGCATGTTACCTAGAAGCCTAATTCCATATTATGAGCCTAGGATTTATGGAGTGTTCTTGAGAATCGTTCATCGGCGTTGATGTTGACGTTAAGATCTTGAGACCTGAGCACAAAGTGTTTGCTACAGCAAAAGAAATTAGGCATCATAAGTATGAATAACTTAGAATGACATAAAATTCCAATTGTGCTGAGCCAATTCAAATTTGAATATCTATAACTAAGGATAATGTAGAACAATGACCAAAACCAGAGTTACAACGATTTACATTTAAACAAAAAAGCAAAGACAAAGAAAAATATAGACATAAATGAGCCTAACTTGAAATCAAGATATGATCTTAAGTAGGAACAAAATTTTTAAAAACAAAAGTCAAGAACGTCTTAATGACATGAGACCAAGATATGAATAATCAAGATCCATGTGGACCATCAAGGCATTCTTGAACACAAAAGAGAAAAGCAAAATCAAACAGAAAAACAAGACACCAACAACAATCAAATAAACAAAATGGTCCAAGAACGACGTAATAACATAAGATCAAGATATAAACAATCGAGATCCATGTGAATCATCAAGATGTTCTGAAACACAAAAAAAATAAGCAAAAATAAACAAAGAAACACAAGACCAAGATGAGACAAGAAGTAATAAACAGAAAAAAGGATAAAAAATAAAAAGAGAAGTGCGAAAGCACAACAAAACACCAAGAAAACACAACAAAACACCAATAAAACTCAACTAAACACACAAACAAAAACTAAGCTAGGGCAATTTAAAGACAAATGTTCATGCATGTGCGGTAGAGGCGTTACTTTCCACCACATCATAACAAAGAACAATGACACGACAATTTTTCTCTAATTAAAGAGGAACAATGACAGAAGAAATGGGGGAAGAAAGGAAAAAGAAGGGGTTGGCCAAGCTGATTCCAGATGTATATGACAAGTAGACACTGCCTACATAGTTCCATGGATGCATGTTCCAACATGAACTTCAGGTCAAATGTAGTTCTCCCAGAAAATGGAATAGAAGAAAAATGATAATCAAACCAGCATGATTAATGTTATAGAAGACATGAAAGATACGACAAACAAATGAGAATGGTCTGACAAACAAGAAGTTGATGAGATGAGAAAGAATGATCTTGCAAAACGGCAAGTGCATGGGACAAGATGAAATGAATTAATGTTTATGTGCTTGCAAAACAACAAGAGCATTCAAACTTAACAGTTACTTGTAAAATGACGAGAGCGTGAGATGGTAAAACAGGAATGTACAAGTGTATAGAAGAATGAGACAATGTTTTTGTTCTTTTGTGGATCATGTTCTAATGTTTTTGGTATTTTCAAAGTATTTCTAATGTTTTTGGTGTTTTTGAGATAAAATATGCACAAGGTGGGACCATCTAGTCGAGGAGATGCACGCCCTGAGAGTAGAGGTTCCAATAAGACAGCTAAGCCCGCTGCAACGGCCCATGCTCACAAATCGACGAGAGCGAGGTTCTTGATAAAACAAGAAAGAGCAGCAAATACGGGAACTAAGAAGATGCGGCTGTTCACTTGTCTGACGCTGCACAAGACTGTCCTGGTTGAACTGCTTTGTAGAACCGCTGCTGAAGATGTTCATAATATTCATGAGACATAATTGAAATCATAATTGGTCAAAGAACAAAAAGTGTTCAAGCTTATAACATGTCCTAGACAAAACAAAGAATATGCTTCTCAAAAAGAGCAATCCATAATGGGATGAAGAATGTGTTCAGAGTGCCAAGGGTTCAAAACCTTTACTGTCGGGATTCATGAAAAGTGAACCAGGGTAGTATAAAATGTGTTCAAGGTAAGATATAAGGGTGAGATAAAATTACAACAGCACAAGTTGCCCCCAAGTCAGGAGTCTTATAGACAATAATTCAAAGTTGTTTATGCGTAGAACCTCTTAAGGTGTACGATGTTCATGGGCTATGAAAGTTCTTCACCATTAGATTTAGCCAGTCGATATGCTCCTAATCTATAGTTTGTTGTGACAATATATGGTCTTAACCAATTAGGTTGAAACTTGCCTTTCTTTTTGGGTTTAGCATTCGTGTTCTTCTGGTTCTCTTTCAAAACTAAGTCACCAATCTCATATTCTCGAGGGAGAATGCGTTTGTTGTAGCTTCTCCGCAATTTGTTTTGATCGGCCTGCAAGTTTTCTAGGGCAGCCAAACGCTTACCATCAAGAAGTTCTAGTTCTTGCAACCGTGAGGCTCTATAGTCTTCATCATCTTCAATGTGCTGCAGTGATATTCTTAATGATGGGATCTCAATCTCGATCAAGATGATAGCTTCAGTGCCGAAAACAAGGGAGTATGGAGTAGCTCCAGTTGGGGTGCAATGATTGGTTTTATAAGCCCAGAGGGCAGGAAAGAGTTGCCAGTGCCAATTACAACCAGCATCATTGACAATTTTCTTTAAGATGGCTAAAATGGTTTTATTTGATGCCTCAGCATGTCCGTTGCCTTGCGGGTTATATGGATTGGATTTCTTGGGCTGGATTTTGAATTTTGCACAAAGTGATTTCACATTTTGGTTCACAAAAGATCCGTCATTATCGGATATATTACGAGCTGGGAGACAATATTAACAGATGATATAGTAATAAATGAATTTGACTATTTGTTTCCCAGTAACATAAGTGAGAGGAATAGCCTCAATCCATTTGGTAAAGTACTCAGTTGCAGTCAAGATGTTGGGTTAATTTTCCCAATGAGATCGAGACCCCATGTTGAGAACGGCCATGGTGTTGTAATCGACTGTAATGGTAAGGTGCATGTATCAAGTTGCCATGTTGCTGACAAAGAACACACTTCTTTACATAATTACAAACATTTGTCTCCATTTTGGACTAATAATAGCCTGTTCTGAGGAGTTTCTTTGCTAGGACTACACCATTGGTATGGGCCCCACACATTCCTTCATGAACCTCCTTTAGTGCCAGCTTGGATTCTCTCAAAGAAAACAAAGAATAAGTGTTCATCATAGCCTTTTCGATAAAGCGTGTTTCCAAGGAGGATATAACGTGTTAAGCGATGAAGGCAAAGTTTTTGTTGGTTGTTGGAAAGATTGGCAGGAAATACATGACTATGGAAATAGTTATAAAAATCTTGGTACCATGGTAGCTCAAGTGAGGGATTAGGATCAACAATGGTGCATATCCTCTCTAAATCTGATAGAATATGTGCCGGTTGAAAATTTTCAATCAAGAACTGATACTCTTTAGCACTGTCATGCATTTGAATCATGGAACCAATTGTTGCCATGGCATCGACAGATCTATTGTTGACTTGCAGAACTTGCTCAAACTGCAAAGATTTAAAATGTGTTTTGAGGTCATCGACAATTTGTTTGTAAGGAACAAGCTTATCATCTCTTGTTTGATACTAATCAATTGTCCGATTTATGATTAGCTGCGAATCTACATAGACCTTTAAGCTTTGAATGTCCCATTGTATGGCAAGACGGAGCCCTGCAACCAATGCCTCATATTCAGCCATATTGTTTGTACACTGAAATTGTAGATGGAATGCTTTGAGGATCAAATCCCCCTGTGACGTGATCAACAATATCCCTTCTCCAAACCCTCGAGATGTGAAGGATCCATCAAAATAGAGCGTCCACTATTCAAGTTTTTGTGATGCTTGTTATATTGTCATGATAGAATCATCTAGAAGGTCAAAGTTGAGAGGTTGAGTGGCCATAATAGGAGCTTCTGCAAGTTGGTCAGCAAGAACTTGTCCTTTGATTGCCTTTTGATTCTGGTACTCAATCTCAAACTCACTAAGGAGCATAATCCATTTAGCCATGCATCCTTTACAAATTGTTTTAGATAAAAGGAACTTGAGATGATCTACCTTGGCGATAACAATAGTTTTGTTATTTAACATATAATGTCGCAATTTCCGAGTGGCAAACACCATAGCTAAACATGTCTTCTCAGTAGGCATATAATTATGTTCATAAGCTACCAATGTGCGGCTTAAATAATAAACCGTGTGTTCCTTACCATGATCATCATGCTGAGCCAAAAGTGCCCCTAGTGGATGTTCCGTCGCTTATATATAAAGAAGCAGTGGCTTTCCTTGTGTTGGAGGTTGTAAGATTGATGAATTGGCCAAGTATGTTTTAAGCTTTGCAAATGCTATCTGACAATCTTCATCCCACTGAAATGTTACCCCTTTTTTTAAGAGATGGGTAAATGGGTGGCACTTATCTGGATCTTGCCTTGTAGACCTCGCAATTGTTTAAGATTGTTTGGTGGAGGCATTTCCATAATAGCGGTGACCTTTGCAGGGTCGACTTCAATCCCTCGTGATACAATGAACCCTAGCAATTTTCCTGATGTGACTCCAAAGACACATTTCTTAAGATTCAAGCGGACTTTATATGCACGAAGTCTCTCAAATATTCTTCGTAGAATGTCAAGGTGTCCAGCTCTTGTTCTTGATTTTGCTAGTATATCATCAACATAGTCCTTGACAATGTCATGTATCATGTTATGGAAGATGACAGTCATTGCACGCTAATATGTGGCTCCAGCATTCTTCAAACCAAATGGCATGACTTGGTAACAGAATGTCCCCCATGGAGTGGTGAACGTGGTCTTATGCTGATCTTCAGGGGCTATCTTGATCTGATTGTAACCGGAAAATCCATCCATTAAGGACATCTCGTACACAGTAGTTGAGTCGACGATCATGTCGATGTTGGGCAGAGAAAAATCATCTTTAGGGCATGCTTTGTTGATATCACGAAATCAATACAAACACGTATGCCTGGGGTCTTTCTACTCACTGATACTATGTTAGAAATCCATTCAAAGTAATTGGCTCCTAACAATTTTTCTAACTCGGCCTTAACCAAAAGGGCGATGCGTGGATGCATCTTTCTCAACTTTTGCTTGACTGGTTTAGAATCAAGGTGAACAATAAGACGATGCACAACTAAATCTGGGTCCAAGCCTGGCATGTTGGAGTATGCCCATGCAAAGATGTCTATATAATCTTTAAGAATGGATATAATATGTTCACGTTCTGCTTCAGTAAGAGAAGCTCCAAGATAAACAATTTTAGGATCCTCATGGGTTCCCAAATTCATTTCTGTTGTGCTCTCCATAAGGAGTGTGGATCCATCTTCTAGGATTGTAGGCAATGTATGGTCATGATCATTTTCTTCTGCTATATCTTCTTGTTGTTCCTCCCAAAGATCTGGATAATATGAAGAATCAAAATCTGCATTCTCAAATAAAGGCCAATTGGCGAAAAGCTCCAAAAACTCAAGAGCAAGACGTTCAAATATTTGATGTTTTGAAAAGATGCTTGTACTAGCTATGAAACTTGGACTAGATGGACTTTCTACATCCTAAGGTGATGAGCAAACTTTTCCCCCTAGGAGCGCTTGAAACAGGGTTTCACTCAAAGGCTTGTCTTTTTCTTTACTTTTTTCCTAATCAACAAGTACCTCAAAGGGGTTTTCACTTGAAGAATGCAATGAAAAATCAAAATCCTGCTTATGATCACCCATGGGGAATGCATCTCGTAGGCCCATGTATTTTGCAATTGATTCTTCATTTTGAAACTCATCGAGGCATATCACCGAATTTTGTTGATCCCAATCTATGAGTTCAGGATGGCAAAGGCATAGGTTACAGTGAGGTTTGCTTCAGGATGGGAAGCACCAATGGTAAAGATATAATGCCCTGCTTCAGGGAGGGAAGCACCACTAGGACGGATTTTTGCTTCAGAATGGGAAGCTCCAATCAGTGTTATGGTCAATATGGCATTTGAATCACACAAATCTGAATCAGCAAACTCATCGAAAAGGCTATAATGGGACGTGTCGCTGCTAGGAGTCTCGTTACTAGTCACTTTGAAAGAGTCACTACCAAATGTTATGAGGTCATCCTCTGGTGGTTTAAATCCAAGACCATGATTCCAATTGACAACTCCCGCTAATAGGGGTTCTAAAATTCCTTGCCCCTGTGGGCCAAGGCCTTTCCCTGTATAGTCAAGATGATTCATTATACTGTTAGGGATAGGATACTTTGAATTCTGAAAAAAATCAGCAAGGCCTTCAGAATATATCCAATCTCCCTCAGTAAAAGCCTCTCGATCTTTCTTTGGTGCAATTGTAGGTAATAAAACCACAGGAGGTTTTGGTTGCTTCTTCTTTGGTTGCCAAATTTGATCGGGTCTGTTAAGAGTTTGGGAATTTTTAGGCTTACCAAATGTTTTAGGGGATTTTAGTAATTTTGCAATATGGATGCCCTTTAGATGGTACGTGGAAATGCCTGCGTCTTTAATAATACCCTGTTTGGCCAAAGCTGCAGGAAATGGATCAGCCGAAGTGGAGGCTAGATCACTAGGGTCTATATAATTAGATGGAGATAGATGAGAAATAATGGCTTTGTTCTTCTTTGCAATAAATTCAGAACCTGGGCAATAGTTATAATTACGAAAATCTGCTTCAAAATGTTTGCAGTATTGATATGGCTGCTGATCAGCTGGAATAGTAACCTTAATTCCATCATGGGGAAACTTAAGGCATTGATGAAGAGTAGATGGAACTGCTTGTACTTCATGGATCCAAGGATGACCAACAAGTATGTTATAAGGAAGCTCAATATCCACAATATGGAATAATGTGTGATGAGAAATAGATCCAACAATGATTGGCAACCAAATTGTACCAGATGACTCCCTCTCGGCGTTGTCGTAAGCCTTGATTGTAATAGTTTCTAGTTGAATGTCTTTATCCATGTAACCCAATCGTCGTACCAATTTAAGAGATATGATGTTCAGCCCTGAACCATTATCTATAAGAACCCGCTTGATCTTGTGATCCACAATAATTATCTCGATGTATAGTGGGTTATTGTGGTTTGGGTCAAGGGTGGACATGTCCTTTTGATCAAATGTGATTTGCCGAAATGAAGACAAATGTCCAACTAGGTTCTGGAACTGATCAAGGTTTATATCATTAGGCACAATAGACTCTTGTAAAAGTTTGTTGAAGATGGTTCTATGGACATTAGATGTCCGCAAGAGTTGTAATATGGAAATTTGTGCAAGGGTTTTATCTAATTGATCCGTTAGACTATAAGGCCTTTGAATTGTGAATTGAACTAGTTTAGTCTTTGTTGGAACAGTATTTGGCTTTGGAACCATTGGCACAATGTTTTCATTGGGTTTTATGGAAAAAGTGGGTGAAAGGCCCTAGATGATAACTCGCAGGTGTCCAGTTGCAACTGCACAACCTAGAGGTGGCAAGGAGTTATTATAATTAGAAGAGGGAGGCAAAGGGCCTTGGATGGTGACTCGCGGGTGACTATCTGTATTGCTATAATTTTGGGTCAACGAGGAGCCTTTATAATTAGGACGGTACTGTTGTTCAAGATTAGTAACCCGTGCAAACGGAGTAGCAACATGATGATGCGAACCCGTCATGGTATTACTAAGGGGAGAGGGTGCTGACCCTATAATGATGGGTCCCGTGTTATGAGGAGCACAAGATTGGCCACATGGTTTTATAGTAAGAGTGGCAATGTGGGTTGCAGAAATGCATCCCACAGTGTTATTATAGTCGTAAGGCGCTACTTTTTTGCACATTAGCGTGGGGTTTTCTAGAAGATTTGAAACCTTAAATTGATAGAAAATTAAATAATACTTTTTAGATTATTATTTAATTATTTTTCACAGGAAACTAAGGTTTTCAGAATTTCGAAATAGTTTTTGGTGACCTTCCTATGGATTCCGAAATTCTTTTTATTTGATAGTCCTTATTTTTAAGATCAGTTTGAGCTCTTGTTTGCATCATAATTCCAAATATTAAAGGAGTTGTGAATTTTTGAAGTTTTCAATTGTTCGTAGAAAATAATATTTGTTGAGGGCGGATTTGCAAGGGTTTCATTATGAATTAATTATTGCAGTAATTTTTTAAGTTTTTTGATTGGTTTGGACTAAGCTTGAGCAAGGATTAGAGTGGGAATGAAGGAATTCATTTCAACTAGTGTGGCAGTTGGGTTTGGAGGATTGAACGATCCATTTCAGGTTCTTTCTTCATTGCGGCAAGAGCCATTCATGGCCAAATTCACAAGGTATTTATTTGGTATTTAATTCAAGGTGAAATTGGAGTTAATTTTCAGTTTAAAGGTGCAATTGCAGCAGTTAGGATTTGTTGATTTTTAATTTCAGAATTTGTAGATTATGAGGAAAACCCGTTTTATGTGAAATCGTCCTATTTGGGAACATTAAAATGGTATCAAAGCACCGATCTTGCCAGCTTGTGAAGGCTTGTGTTTGTAGATTTGGATGCATAGTATATGAATCATGGAGTTAATGAGCGAAGATAAATTGAGAACAAAGCTTTGCATATTGGGGGAAAAAGCTTGAGCATCCACATCCTCAATATTTTGGAGGAAGCGGCAAACTGTTTGTTCATGATAGGACAATCGGATTCTAAGTCTATGTTTTGGGCAATAAATCCTTTGATGGTATATTTAGCTAGACCCAAATTTTTGAGACATTCAGATTGGGATGTGAGACTTGTAGTTATCACTTGTATTGGTGAAATTACAAGGATAACATCTCCAGAACAGCCCTACAATAACATCATGAAGGAAATATTTCAGTTGATGGTGGAAAATTTTGAAAGTCTTGGTGACATCACAAGTTCTTTTATTAAGAGGATCACTATTCTGGTAACTATGAAAAAAGTCAGATCTTGTGTGCTAATGTTGGATTTAAAGTGTAATACACTTATTCTTGAAATGTTCTAACATTTCCTTATTCCTTACAACTGCAAGTAAAAGTCCTATAAAAGGTATGATAACGTCCATACAAAAGGTGATGACCTTAACACTCAATGAAAGTGATGATCTTTCCGAGCCATTGTTGTCTATCTTATTCGCAGGTTTCAAGTTAGAAAAGAATAAATTTTCAGTTGCCCAAATAGCACGAAATTTTTGTGGCACAAGAACCAGAAATTTATAAGCAACAAGGGTTGCAAGTAGAAGACAAAAAGAGTGGATGGACAGCCCTTCATGAGGATTCCTATGGAGGAATCAAAAAAACAGAAAAATCAAATTTGAGAGGAAGTAGGCAACAACAATGTGACACTTTGTGGCAGCCTAGACTGGAAGATTGTGAGCATCAAAAATCTGAGTTTTTGAAGCAGCAAAGAGGGTTGCGAATGATTAGCCAACATGGAAAAATGCTAATTATTTTGGGGTAGCCAAACATTAATTTTCAAACATGTAATGGGCAGCCAAGTGAGAAGTCTTATGGACCTCACAAATCAAAAAATTTGGGGCAAGAAAAGAGCATGAACAAGGACATCATAATGGAAAGGTATACCAAGATAACAAGTTCCTATATTATTCCCTTTCATGTATCATTTTCCTTGTTTAATTTCAGATTGCAAAAAAGAAGTTTGGAAGAAACACATGTTGTTATGTCTTGTTAAGGAGGCACCTGTCCTAACAAAAGGGGACAAGGCAAAAAGGTCCATTGAAGGAGTGATGCCAAGAAGGAAAGGAGGAGTATTCACCTTGCATATAAGAGAAGGAAAATCAGATTTTCCGATGGATAAACAATTGAATTGTCAACTTGGTAAGTATTCAATCATTTCCCTTCATGATTGGTTCTCTCATTACAATTGTTGCAAGGCTTGTGCTACCATTAAGGTAAAAGTAAGGGACACTCAAGGGAAAAAGGAAGTCTTCCATGTGACTTCAAGAAATGAACATGACAGATATGCCTCATGGGTATGGGATCCAAGTGAGTTCTATCAAGATATTGTTGCTATCATGTATAGGACCAACAGGGGAAAAGAAGTAAACAAAGATTATCATGAAACATGGATCAAGGTAGCTGCTGTTTTTGATATTTTCAATTTGTATTCCTTGCAGCTTTTAGTAACCTTGGTGAGCATGGACCCAAACGAGATGAGCTTGTCACATTCCAACACTGTGGGGACGGTCCAAATGAATAGTAGTGGTTTTTCCTCTACAAAAGGGAGAGCTGGGAGAAGATGTTTGAAGTCTGAATTTTTTGGCTCAAAATTTTCTGAATCAATAGAACAATTCCAACCACCTAAAAGAATTAAAAAATTGTACTTTGAGGGCACGCTATAGCCCATGTTTGGGAAGACATATGCCAAGATGCATTCTGAAATTAACCACTGAAAAAATTATAATTCTAAGGGGCAGGTACAGTAGGCATGTGAGAAGTGAAAGCTCTGATTTTTTTGGTAAATTCCAGCCTATGGTGTGTGTTGACGCAGTGGATTGCACCCTTTAAAAGAAAACTCGGCTTTTTTCTTCCATGCGGCAAAATGGAAACACTTCTCTTGCTGTGGGTAGCAAAACTGAGGAGTGAATCTCTAAATCATGAGCTAGCTCCCCTTGATGCACCTTAAAGTCCTGAATTTCTATCACTAATAATGCGGAGGGGGTGAAAAGAGAGAAGGATGCTATTAAAATAGAAACTAAGATGGTGATGCACCAAAATTGATTGATCTACTCATCTTTTATCTATGTTTTGTACCAAAAGGAGCGAACAGACACTTCATTTAAAAAAGAGACTAGAATGCATCAATGTTTTAACAAGAGGTTTGATGGAGGCATAATGAAGAAGAACCTACCATAGGTGCTCTAGAGACACACTGTTGGATGGTTGCTCCCCTGCACCTATACTTCAACCTGGATGCTTCTTGTTAACCTGCAAAAGATCTTGGATGCACTAGATACACTGGCGCCGACCTATGAAAGCATTAAAATAAATGACTAGACATAAGGCAATACACAGACATATGCAAAAGTGTAAAGAATCAAATGGAGGTAAAACGTTTCTTTTGATTAAAGGCAAATTTTGTCAGAGCTTCGCCATACAAAAGTGAGAGATCACAATATATACAGAAAATGGAGAAAGACCCTTAACTAGTTAAGAACAAGCGGCCCATACTATTGTCGCTTCTCATTAAACGTACCTGTGAAAGCCATGTTGTAGGTGTCTCATATATTGACTTTGCTACTTGAATGTAATAAACACTCCTGCAAAAGTATGGGTCGCTTCTCTCCATAACCAACAAAGCCATCTCTCCATGAAAGTTCGGGCAACTGTCCGCTTATTAATGCCGAACAAAGAAAAAACGGGCCACTCTCTTGAATGCTCGCGCAACTCTCTTAATGGTTGTTCAGTGGAGACTATTCCATCTGCAAGCAATTACTTCTCCTGCCGACGCCTCCTATGCCACCTGGACTGATATGATTCGTTCTTGCGTTTGATTAGCTGTGTTACCTGGAACGTTCTGAGTGTTTGTCTTATATGTGTGTGGCTATGTTCTAAGCCATGCTCTCTCTTCTCTTTTCTCGCTATTTCTTGTCTTTCTCGAAAATTCGAACTCCTAGGGCTATCCTTTTCTTTTTCGAGCTCTTTTCTCGGCGGGTTGTTGAGTTTCCTTTTGGCTTTATGCCTTTGAATTCATTCGGACCTGCGCTCATGAGTTCTTTCAGACAAAATGTCCGAAAGAATTCTTTTGGACGTTTTATCCGAAAGAACTTGTTCTTTGGCTTTTCTCCAATGGCTAACGCATCCCATCAAAATTGATGTCCGCGGGCCTGTCACCATTTGAAAACTAACGACTCTTTTGCTACCTTGAATTTGACGTTCGCGGGCCTGTCACTAAATATTTGAACTTCCAACGGCTAGTTTACCATGTTAAAGTTGACGTTCTCAGGCCTGTCACTACCCTTCAACAATTTTCTCAGGCTTTTGTAAACGGACTTTTCCGAAGGGAGGGCACCTAACCATCGGGTTTTTTTGTCTTAAAGAGGACCTTCCCTGCGGACATTTTGTCCGAAAGAATTTGTGCCTTTAGCATCCTTTCTTGGATTTCCTTGGTGAATTTCTTCGGACAAAATGTCCTGAGGAATTCCTTCAAACATTTTGTCCGAAGAAATTCGTTCCTTGAGTTTCTTCATGGATTTTCTTCGGACATTTTATCCGAAAAAATTCATTTCTTGGCTTGTCACTTTTTCTGAAGGAAATCTTCCCTTACGGCTTTCTGGCCTTGCCTTTGCAAACAGGCCTTCTGCCCTCCGCAAGGGTACTTTGGGTCCAAGGTTGTCCTTCAAAGCTCTTTAAAAAGTCTCGTTTGTCACTTTTCTGCCCTCCGCAAGGGTACTTTGGCCTTTTAGTAGTCTTTCGGACGAATTTGCAAAGGCCATGTTTGGCACTCGAGTGCCCTCCGCAAGGGTACCTAACCTTCGAAGCTTTTGTAAAAGACTTCTGCCCCTTTGAAACTGACCCATTTTGCCGATAAAAGGCTTGCCCGAGGAAATTTGTTTGCCCTACTAAACATCTAGGATCAAAATGAGTTCCAAATCAACCCAAATACTTGCAAGACTCAAAACACTTGGTTTTTTATGGAAACGGGCCTGTTACAAATAAAAACCTATAAGATTGCAGTGGGGTGAACTCATAAGAAACTAGCTAACAGGCCTTGCAAAGGAAGGGAAAAGAGGGGGTGCTCAATTTTGGTCTGCACATTTGGCGATTTACAAGAGAAGCATGTCTGCTATGCTTAAGAAGGCTAGTGGCTTAAAGGTCCATTGGGCATGGAGTCAGGCTGCAGCTTGAAAGGCTGGTAATAACCTTGAAAAACTTAAGAACCAATAAAGATTTTACCCCAAAAGGAAAAGAGAACACACACAAGGCTAAAAAGCTACAAAAATGCATAAAAGCACTTAGAGAAAACGAGGAAAAAACAGGGAAACTATGTACATAACAAAAGAAGGTTAGTGACAATGTTTAAGATATATCCCATTGACTGGGATATGTAGTTCTTCACCATCCAACCTGGAGAGTTGGAATGCATTATGTTGCTTGCATTGGGTGATGACATATGGACCACTCCACAAGGCATCGAACTTCGTGTGCTTTCTAGTTTTAGCTCGGTCTTCATCCCATTTCAAGACAATGTCACCTTCTGAGAAGTCCTTTGACAAGGATTTCTTGTCAAAATGTTTCTTTGCTTGTTGTTGATGGCTGGTCATGGCATCCATGGCTTGGTCTTTTGCCTCCTGAAGCTCCATTGATTCACAAAATCTGACCTCTATGCTGTCACTCTCCTCCAATTGCAGCTGATGGGCAAGATCCAACGCTGATAATTCAAGTGAAATAGGAAGTCTAGCTTCCCTTCCATACACAAGTGTGTATAGTGAATTGCCAATTGCCCATTTTGGAGTGATATTGTTTCCCCTCAGGGCTGTCTTCAGCTTGGCATGCCAAGTCCTTTGATTTTCCTCCATTGTCCTTTTAATGATCCTGATCAAGTTCTTATTGGTGGACTCAACCAACCCATTCCCTTGTGGGTAGTAGTTGGAAGAAGTACTGAGATAGACGTATCATAATGCCCACTCACTTGTCTTTGTTCCCAAGAAAGCCAATGCGTTGTCCGAAATGATTGTAGTTGGGACCCCAAATCTCGTCACCAGGCCTTCATAGAAGTCTAGGACCGCACTCTCGTTGGCTTTCAAAGTGATAGCTTCTACCCATCTCGTGAAATAATCTGTAGCAGTCAAGACCCACTTGTGGCCAGCACTAGAAAGAGAGTTGATCATCCTATGAAGTCCAAACCCCATCGCATGAACGGTTGTTCCACTTGAATAGGTTGCAGAGGCATTGCAACCAGTCGTCGTTTTCCATCAAAGAGAGCGCATTTGTGGCATCTCCTGACCCAAGCATGAGTATCTCTGAACAAGGTGGGCCAAAAGTAGCCAACCCTCATAATCCTTGCAGTTGTAGCCTTGGGGGCAAAGTGACCACCCACTAGTCCGTCATGAAATTCGTACAGTACTCTATCAACCTGATCTGAATCAATGCATCTCAAGAGTACCCCTGAAAAGTCTTTTCTGAACAACACTCCATTTACTAAGATATAAGGAAGAGACTGGAGCCTGAAATACCTCCTCTTAGTTCTATCAAGACCTTACAGGCACTCACCAGCTCGAAGGAAATGAACCATATCTTGTGTCCAACTCTTCGTGGTTGTGGACATTTCCGATGTAGCTCCATCATTGAGTATCAAAACGCCCTCTTTTGATTCTTTGAAGTTTGTAGCTAGGTGCTCACACAGCCCTCTTCCCCTCACCAGCTTGGTGGTCTTGATCTCCACATCGTACTCCATCACCTTGGTGATCCACCCTGCCCTCTTTTCGTTCAAGTCACAGCTTAGCAAACAATCCTTGACACTAGGATGTGGCACCATGATGTGAATCTTGTTGTTTGACAACATATGTCTAAATTTCTTCAGGGTTCGTATAACTACAAGTGTTTGCTTCTCAACATAAGTGTACCTAATCTCATAGCCTTCTAAGCCTTGGCTAAAAAATGCCAGAGGTTGTTCGAGGTTTTCACCATTTGTTTGGGTGAGCATAGCAGAGATTACCTCTTCATTGCCAAAGGTGTAGAGGTTGAAGTCTTTGGAAAAGTCAGGACTAGTCAAGGTGGGAGCCTGGATGATAGTTTGTTTGATCCCTTCAAAACTATCTCTCCTTCATGTTGTCCATGTAAACGTCTCGTCCTTCCTCAGCATGGAAATTAGTGGCTTGACTAGTTCAGCAAAATTAGGGATGAATCTCCTAATAAAGTTTATTTTGCCAAAGAAACTTTGCAGGCCCTTCTTGTGTTTAGGCAAGAGCAACACTAAAATGGCATGCACTCTTTCCAGATCAATGGTCAAGCCTCCTTTTGAAACGACATGACCCAGGAGCTTGTCTTCGTGGACAGCAAACACACATTTCTTAGGGTTGAGAGAGATGTCGAACTCTCTACACCTCTCAAATTTTGCCTCAAGTGTTTAAGATGTTGTCCTGCCTCCTTGGAAAAGACTGTCACGTCATCAAGATAAACTAGCACTGTCATTTATCAAACCTTGGAAGGCCATATCCATAGCTCGTTGGAAAGTAGCTCCAACATTTGACAGCCCAAAAGGCATCTACCTGTAGGCAAAAGTTTCCCACTTGATGGTGAAGGCTATTTTGTACTGGTCCCAGTCTTGCACCAAAATTTGATTGTATCCAGAGTACCCATCCAGGAGGGAGAATTATTCACTACCTGTCACCATCTAGAGAATCTGTTCCATGCTTGGGAGGGGATAGTGATCTCTTAATGAGACTCTATTCAAGTCTCTAAAATCAACACACAATCTGATCTCCCCATTCTTCTTCCTAACGGGGACCAAATTGGCCAGCCAAAAAAAGACGACTCAATCAACTTAGTGAGTTTCTTCCTCATGAGAGGCTCAATCATTGGATTCATTGATCTATGTTTTTGCTTGACGGGTTTGGCACCTTCTTCTAGGTCAATGGTGTGTTGGGCCAAGCTTGGATCAAACCCCTTTAAATCACCATATTTCCAAGCAAAGACATCGGCAAACTCTTGTCATAACAAAATGAAAGAATGCATTTCTTCATTTGTACATACCTTCCCAAATGCAAGCAAGTTATCCTTGAATATTTATACCCTCTCGTAATTCTCTTTCTTGGTTGTCATGCTTGCTTTGTCACCTTTGAGCTGGTCATCCTCATTGAAGATGCTCTCAAGAGTGACCAAACCCTTAGGAAGTCTGTTGTTCTTCAGTTAAACAATATGCCCTTCATATTGCTGTTGCAACTTGGATTGATTCCTAGAAGTGAACTCAGCCTCTTCCTGTAAAAAAAATGCTATCTGTTGGTCGCTATCAAACCCCTGCCAATTTGTGACATTGTCTGGTATGGAGGGTCTCACTATCACCTTTAAATGGTGCTGATTGTTGTCCTGACTTATTCCCTTGGGAATGTCAAACTGAGCGCCAACTGCTGCTAGGCTATCTGCATGCTTGTTTTGTTCTCTTGGGATGGAAGTGATGTTGAAAGCAATGAAGCTCTCCATTAGGTCCCACACTTTGTGCTTGTAAGACTTGAGTAAGGAGTTCTTAGTCAAGTTTTGACCTTTCACCTAGTTTACAATTAACTCGTTGTCTCCAAAAACTTGCAATTCTTTGATTCCTCTTTTTCTTGCCCACTCTAAACCATGAACAAGAGATTCATATTCTGCTATGTTGCAAGTGCAAGAGTATTGGAACCTGAAAGTTGAAAAGTGTTTTTCCTTTGAAGGTGAAACCAGCATTGCTCCACCACCAGCTCCCAACTTGCTTCTAGATCCGTCGAAGAAAAGTTGCTACAAACTACAGCTCTCTTGGTTTTCCTTCATTACATTTGGCATGAAAGTATCCTTCTCATGCATGCAGTAAACTCCAAGACCTGCCACTTCAATGAACTTGTAAGGATCATGTTCAAAATTGTCATTTTCTCATTCATCTAGGAGCAGGTCAGCAACTCCTTCAAGGGAAGATGGTGGGGATTGGTCTACCTGGAGTTCTTCATGAATGATGCCGTAACTGACATTTGCTACCTTGGACAAGTATGGCTCCAAGTGATCTTTGTGGATAGGCTCCGACTCAATCTTCACTTTGGTTCCATATTTGGTCCTAAAAACCATGTAAGACCAATTTGCTGCTAAGTACCCACCTATCTTGGACGTGAAATCCCTAGATAAGCAAAGAGCGAAGGGGGAACATCCGCCACTACCACGTCATGGGGAACAAAGAAGGCTGGACAGGCATGGAGAGTTAGATTCAAGCCTCTTACCACTCCCAATGTCTTCGCTTGTGATCCATCCAACGACAGAACTCCCTTGGTCATTTGCTCATATTTGAGTCATAGCTTGTCAACTATGCATTTAGGCATTACCGAGGTGCTTGCTCCACTGTCAATGATGCAATTGTGGACCAAGAAATCTCCAATAATCAAGGATAGATAGAAAGGAGGGACCCTTTCATCCTTCTTTGCTTGACCTCCGATGGGAGGAGTCCCATTCACAATCAACACATTATCAGCCTTTGCTGGGACAACTTGCTCACTCAGCCCATGCAATTCCTTTTGAAGTATATCCTTTTGTCCTGGCATTGCTAAGGATTCCCACAATGAGATATTCATGTGTAGCTTCTTCATTTGGTCCACCACATTCATTGGAGGGTTACTCCCTTTTGAGTTCTCCTTGGGGACATTTGCAACTTGAGGTGCAACCCGAGAAATCGAAGCTGCAATTGGCGATCTGTAATTGAGAAATTTATGGTTTACTTAGGATGAAAAAAGTGCCGCAGATGCTTGAGTAGTTGCTTGAGCTTCATCCATAGCTCTCTTCTTAGACCTCATGTTGGCTGCAACGCAATCATCCTGATTATTTGTAGTCCCCACATAATTGACTAATAGAACTCCCCTTCTAGGTGGTTCATAACAGTGAAATCAGATTGAGCTTACCTGCTAGCCTTCCCAAATTGTGTTGACACCTCAAAACTTGGGAATTGCGCTGTCTGATCTATCTGATCACCTTGTGTGTGAATACATTGATTTGGTAGCTCATTAGCATAAGCACCCTGTTCTTGACCATACCCCAGGGGTGGACAATTAGGCTGTTCCTATACCAAATTATTTTGAATGGTGACAAGAGCCTTGGACGATGAAAGGGCACTTGGATTATAACTCTGATAAGGTCTGACCTAGATAATCTGACCCTGCGTTTGATTATAATTATGGAAAGGAGGTCTATTTGTCTGCCGGAACTGCTGGTACCCTTGATTTGGCTGATAGCTTTGAACTTGTTGCCTCTTGAGGGCCACTAATTCGTTGGTAACACTCTACAGTAAACTCTTAACCTCGTGGAGGTCATTTGCAGGGGTAGTAGTTGGCCTTTCTACAATAGGCAGAGGAGCTAAAGTGGGTGCAGCAAGCTGAACTGAGGGTTGTAGATCAAGAAAGAGTGGCATATGAGATCTAGGAGCTATCTTTCCTGCTTGCACCAAACAATTTTTAGCAGCTATGGCTATTTCATAAGCAGGGAGTAAAACTTGTCCACCCATGGACTGTATCATGACAGCAATGTCGTTATTCAAGGCCTTTAAGTAGTAAAGGAAAGCATAGCTTGGGGTCGGCCTCACTAGAATGGGGATTTTGTCCCTAGTCTTTTGGAACCTAGTGTTAAAACCCTGCATAAATTCATGCGGAGCTCTTTTCATAGTAGTCAATTGCTTAGCTAGAGACAGATGGTCACTCTTCTCTCCAAATCTATTTGTCAAGAGGGTGCCTAATTCATTCCATGGGCCAACTGAATTCATAGGAAAGGTCTCATACCAGTCCAAAACTTTACCTTTAAAGGACAAGGCCAGTAACCTGATGGCTACGTTTTCTTTAGTGACATTATGGATATTGCAGAGGTTGGCTATGTTTCTGATATGCTCAATAGCGGTGATTGGCCCCTCTCCACTAAAGGGAGGAACACTCTTAAGGGTTGTCCCTGAAATTGGGTCATACTACAGAAAGTTCAAAGGACTCTGACCATTGAAGGCCACAAAAGATAAAGCCATGACTATGACGGGGTTCAACCTGAGACTAGTGTAGGTATATCTTATGGCAGGTCTGGAAAACTGGTTTGCCGTGTAGGGATGAGTCATTGCAAACCTTAGCATCTTTTTTGAGTTCAAAGGCAGCTCAACAAATTCGAAAGGGACACCCTTAGAAGATCTTGTGGTGACCTTAGGCATGGGCTGCCAGGGTGATCAGTAACCAAGGACCGAATTCTTAAAGTAGAGTCGCCAGATGCTGGTTATTGATCTTGTTTTTGAATTTTTTTACAGTAACATGACCAACATCAATCCTGAAACTCACAGGACGTAATTTGTGTTCCACCGGACGTGCCAAAAACTGTTGACACAGTGGATTGCACCCTTTAAAAGAAAACTCGACTTCTTTCTTCCATGCGGCACAATGGAAACACTTCTCTTGCTGTGAATAACAAAATTGAGGTGTGAATCTCTAGATCAGGGGCTAGCTCCCCTTGATGTACCTTAAAGCCCTGTATTTCTACTACTAACAATGTGGGGAGGGTGAAAAGAGAGAAGGATGCTATTAAAACAGAAACTAACGAAGATGGTGATGCACCAAAACTGATTGATCTACTCATCTTTTATCTATGCTTTGTACGAAAAGGAGCGAACAGACACTTCATTTGAACAAGAGACTAGACTGCATCAATGTTCTAACAAGGGGTTTGATAGAGGTATAGTGAAGAAGAACCTACCATAGGTGCTCTAGAGACACACTGTTGGATGGTTGCTCACTTGCACCTATACTTCAACCTGGACGCTTCTTATAACCTGCAGAAGATCTTGGATGCACTAGATACATTGGTGTCGACCTATGAAAGCATTAAAATAAATGACTAAACATAAGGCAATACACAAATATGCAAAAGTGTAAAGAATCAAATGGAGGTAAAACACTTCTTTTTATTAAAGGCAAATTTTGTCAAGGCTTCGCCATACAAAAGTAAGAGATCACAATATATATAGAAAATGGAGAAAGACCCTTGATTAGTTAAGAACAAGCGGCCCATACTGCTGTCGCTTCTCATTAAATATGCCTGTGAAAGCCATGTTGTAGGTGTCTCATATATTGACTTTGCTGCCTGGGCGTAATAAACACTCCTGCAAAATATGGGTCGCTTCTCTCCATAACTGACAAAGCCATCTCTCCATGAAAGTTCATGCAGTTGTCCGCTTATTAATGCCGAACAAAGAAAAAACGAGCCGCTCTCTTGAATGCTCGTGCAGCTCTCTTAATGGTTGTTCAGTGGAGACTATTTCATCTGCAAGCAATTACATCTCCTGCCGACGCCTCCCGTGCCACCTGGACTGATCTGGTTCGTCCCTGCGCTTGATTGGTTGTGTCACCTGGAACGTTCTGAGTGTTTGTCTTATATGTGTGTGGCTATGTTTTGAGCCATGCTATCTCTCTCCTCTTTTCTCCTTATTTCTTGTCTTTCTCGGCAGTTCGAGCTCCTGGGGCTATCCTTTTCTTTTTCGAACTCCTTTCTCAGCGGGTCGCTGAGTTTCCTTTTGGCTTTATGCCTTTGAATTCCTTCGGACCTGCGATCATGAGTTCTTTCGGACAAAATGTCCAAAAGAATTCTTTCGAACGTTTTGTTCGAAAGAACTTGTTCTTTGACTTTTCTCCAATGGCTAACTCATCCCATCAAAATTGACGTCCGCAGGCCTGTCACCATTTGAAAACTAACAACTCTTTCGCTACCTTTAATTTGACGTTCGCGGGCCCGTCACTAGATATTTGAACTTCCAACGGCTAGCTTACCATGTTAAAGTTCACATTCTCGGGCCTGTCACTACCCTTCAACAATTTTCTCGGCTTTTTGTAAATAGACTTTTCCGAAGGGAAAGTGACCCTTCAAAAAAATGGGAAGGTCCTCTTTTGATGGCCAAGTGTCCTCCGAAAGGGCACCTACTGTTGACCATTTTTGGTCCTGCAAGCCAAAATCGGTCTCCTTCCCATGTCGTTCTGAGCCAGTTCAAATTTTGTTTGCACAAGTATTTCGACAGAAAATGAACCAGTTCAAAGAATGCAAGGTTTTTACAAAGCTTCTTCGGACATTTTGTCCAAAGAAATTCGCAAGTAGAGAGACCGAAAATGTTCAAGACACTTTTCCTTAAGGTTGGAAAAAGTGGTTCAACATCAGGGTGCAATGGCATGATCTTTCCAAGAGCTTTGAACTTTGAACTTTGAACTTTGAACTTAAACAATGTTGAACCGTTGAATCATTGTTGGTTCAATCTGTTGGTTCAATCGGTCAATTCGAATTATTCGGTTCAAGCGGTTGGTTCAAGCGGTTTGGTTCAAACAGTCAATTGAATGAACGTGACTCCTTGCAGAACACAATGTTGACCCGTTGAACCATTGAACTCCGAAAAAAGGTTCAGGTTTAGGTTCAATCAGAGGGTTAAAAAGGGTTTTACAAAGCCCGAAGGACAGGTACCGTTGCAAAGGGCAGTCAGGCACAAAATGGACCATTCCAGCAGGCTGCGGAGGGCATCTTGGGGTCCAAGTGCCCTTGCAAAGAAATCAAAAGACAAGGCAAATCTTTCGGACAAAAAGTCCAAAAGAATTCCTTCGGACATTTTGTCTGAAGGAATTTAGTCGAAGGAACAGAAAGTCCGAAGGGAAAAGGCCGAAGGAAAGAAAGCCGAAAAATTTGCCAGAGGGAGTGACGGGCCCGAAAACGTCAAAATTGAGCATGGCAAACTAGCCGTTGGAGGTTCAAATGCCCAGTGATGGGCACGCAAACATCAAATTTAAGGCAGTGAAATAGCCGCTGATTTTGAAATGCTTAAGGACAGGCCGCAAGAGAACTCAGCGACCCACCGAAAAGATAGCCCTGAGTGCTCACAAGCCAAAAAAAGACAAAGCCAGGAAGAGACAAAAATAACAAGGACAAACAGAAACAGCCCAAGTGGCAAAAGGGAGGCATGGGCAGGGGAGTTATTACAGCGGTTGGAACAGTCCCTATGAAATGGTCATCAAGGAACAAAAACAGTAAACAGCGCTGCCTATTTTTTCTCATTTTGCATTAAAAAATTCTTTCGGAAGCGGTCTTGTTGGCAGACAAACGGCGCGGCCCATGCTTTCACAATAATGTTTTAACGCCAAAGTCAAGACTGACAACTGACACAGCATGTTCTTTCAACGACTTCCTCTTCCCAATGTTTTCAATGCGACATAGGCCACTTGTAAAAAGGGCACCATTTGCTTCCTCTTTCTATATATATTGTAAAACTCTCATTTGAGGAAGATCTCTCAGCTTGTAAGGCAGAGATCTGCCGGATTTTACCTTGAATCAAGACAGCATTTTTACCTCCATTTTGAGTTTGCACTTTCGTATGTCTATGGCTTTGTCCTGTGTTAAGTCATTTTCCTTTATGCTTTCACAATTGATTCCAGCATGTCTAGTGTATTGTGAGCTCTTCTTTTGCAGGTTAGCCAGAAGTGTCCCTAGAGGAGTATAGGCGCATGTGAATAGGCTGCCAAAGTGTGTCTTAGAACACCTCTGGTAATTCTTCCTCCCTATATCTCCATGGACCCCTAACTCACTAATGCAGAAGAATTTCTCGTATCAAATGAAGTGTATGTCAGCTTGTTCTTGGTGGAAAGTGTATGTTCAAGCTAAGTAGATCAACCATTTTTGGTGCATTGCCGTTTAAGTTTAGGTTCTGTTTTCAGTCATCCTTCTCCCTTTTCAACCCCACTTTTATTTATTTGTTAGCAGTAGAAAATCCAGGACCTCAAAGATGCATCAAAGGGAGCTAGCCCTTATCTAGAGATTCTCCCCTCAGTTTTGCCAGGCCCACAGGGAAGAGGGGAGTCTCCATTGTGCCGCGTGAAAGACAGGAGCTCAACCTCCTATCAAAGGTGCAATCCACAGCGTCAACAGTTTTTGGCACGCCCAGTGGGACTAGTTTTTATTCCAAAGAGTTGAAGAATTTTGGTGTATTCTTCAACCAACCAGCCTTTGGAGGCTTTTTCATCAACACCAATAGCGACTCTGAGTTGAATCAGTTGGTTAAGCAGTCCTGGTGCCATCAAAAAATCACATTTTTTGTATATATAATCCCATTGCTCAGCATCATGGGCCTTGTGTTTCTTCATATAACTTTGATCAAGCTCAGGTTGTTCATGGAATCACCTCAAGCAGCTCTCCTAGTTGCCCTTCAACAATAACGGAAGTAGCACTGGAGTTTAAGAAGCAGGTGATGGAGATAGATAGATTGGATGAGCAGTATAGATATCAGCAAGAGCTTATGTACAAAGAGGAGTGTTTGTTCAGGCAAGCTCAGGTTTTGCAATCCATGGAGGAGGTAGCAAAATGGAAGAGTCCATTCATTCAAGGCAATCAGCCTTGTGTGCCCCCTCCTATTCTAAAAAAAGCTCCATCTTATGCACCAAATCCTTTCTACCAGATAGCACTTGCTCACTCTAGCTCATCTGATGCATTAATCACTCCTGCTCTTAATCCCTTGCGCCTAGCTTTCAAACATCAAAGGGCATTAGAGCAACCTCTCATGAAAATGAACCTTCTCAATTCCTTAAAATGTGAATCCTCCTTTGAAGGGAATACCATGAACCAGCACATCTCTCTTGAAGTAGCTCTTCCTGTGCACGAGCAGACCCTTCCTAGTCTTCCTCAACCTCCTCAAGTCTTTCAACATGATGTCAAGATTCCAAGTTGGAAGAGGGAATATCATAAACCAGCTCAGGACTTTGAAAAGGATAAAGTTGCTACCTGTTCACAAAGAGAAAGTTCCAATACCAAGGTCATGAGTTGGTAGCAAACAATGGAATCATGGGGCAAGAAGGAGGAGAAAGGTTTTGCTCAAAACCTTGAAGAAGGCGAAGCTGCTCCTACTCATCATGATGATGCTTGTGACCTCCAAGAAAGGCTCTTCCAAGAGAATATAGCCAGGCGAATTGCAGAGTTGGAATCTAGAATGAGGTTCCTCAGCCAAAGTGTGATGAACAGTTCAAATCAAACAGAAGATCCTACATTTGAACACACCCCATCTACACTCCTTCAAGGCAGCTATCAAGCCACATCTGATATAGATGAGGTGCTGGCCAAATGGAAGGAAGAGAATCATTCGATTCTAGCTCCAGGATTGCCTCCTCTTCCACATGAGTTTAACCATCAACATTCCACTTCATCCCTTCTCAAGGAGGAACCTGTTTTGAAAGAGGCGAGCGAAGAAGAGAGGATCCAATTTGCAGTTGCCTAGGAGGTTACTATGAGCAACAATGAAGATGAAATCATCATGGATGCTCTTTTTGAAGACATCATCAACAATGGAGAAGACAAAGGTCATGCATACATGCGAATGTTCCAGCAATATGAAGAGGAACGTAAGCATGGTGAGCTCTCTCCTCCCTTGTTTGATGAACTTTCTTATTGCTTTGATGAGGAATATGACCATGCCATGGAACCCGAGTTGGAGAAGGATCAGGAGGATGTCTTTGAACAACTGGAAACTCTGGTCTTTGAGCAAGAAAAGGAGAGGCATGTCCATCTTGAGGAAAGCTTTAAATAAGAGAGCCTAAAGCAAGAAGGTGATGTTCTGTGGGATGAGCAATCAATTTGCGGTTCCATTTCAGACATAACAATAGTCACCCTTCTTCAAGAAAGCCATGATCAAGCAGAAGATGAGTTTGACACGATTTTCAATGAGGCAGAAAGGGACAAGCCAATCCATGATGCATATCAAGGGGCTTATGGTGATGAGCCAGCAGCCATTAATTCCCTGATGAGATACACCAGCATGAAGAACCAGCAGGAGGCAAGCTTTCAAGAACAAAAAGAATACATATATGTTGGAAGCATGTTTGCCCCCGATTTATTCAGCTACGAGCCAATCAAGGTGGCAGGCAAGAAGAGCAAGTCACCAAGTCTCCATTCCATTCAGCGACTTGTCTGGCATCATAAGTTTTCTTACCATGAAGGAGACTTAAAAAGTTTTCCCTTTGATCCAGGGGGGAGGCAGATATACCTGGTTAGCTGTACATGGTAGTTTGCTTTCAGTTTTTCTTTCCCTGTTTTCCCTAAGTGCTATTTGCACAGGGAGTGTTTTTTGGCCTTTGTTGTGTGTGTTTTCCTGTGTTTGGGGTAAAAGCTTCATGATTGATTCTTGGATCTCTCGAGACTGTTGGTAACTTTTTCAAGTTGCGTTCTGACTCCGTGCCCAATGGACTTTGAGGCTACTGATTTCTAAGCATAGAAGGCATGCTTCCTCTGAGAATCGCCAATTTGTTGACCATTTTTGGTCTTGCAAGCCAAAATCGGTCTCCTTCCCCTGCCGTTCTGAGCCAGTTCAAATTTTGTTTGCACAAGTCTTTCAGCAGAAGATGAACCAGTTCAAAGAATGCAAGGTTTTTACAAAGCTTCTTCGGACATTTTGTCTGAAGAAATTCGCAAGGAAAGAGACCGAAAATGCTCAAGACACTTTTCCTTAAGGTTGGAAAAAGTGGTTCAACGTCAAGCTTCAATGACATGATCTTTCCAAGAGCTTTGAATTTTGAACTTTGAACTTTGAACTTAAACAATGTTGAACCGTTGAACCATTGTTGGTTCAATCAGTTGGTTCAACCATTTGGTTCAATCGATCAGTTCGAGTTATTCGGTTCAAGCGATTTGGTTCAAACAGTCAATTGAATGAACGCAACTCCTTGCAGAACACAATGTCGAACCGTTGAACCATTGAACTCTGAAAAAGGGTTCAGGTTCAGGTTCAATCAGAGGGTTCAAAAGGGTTTTACGAAGCCCGAAGGACAGGTACCCTTGCAAAGGGCAGTCAGGGACAAAATGGACCATTCCAGCAGGCTGCGGAGGGCATCTTGGGGTCCAAGTGCCCTTGCGGAGAAATCAAAAGACAAGGCAAATCTTTCGGACAAAAAGTCCGAAGGAATTCAGCCAAAGGAACAAAAAGTCCGAAGGGAAAAGGCCGAAGGAAAAAAAGCCAAAAAAATTGCTAGAGGGGGTGACGAGTCCGAAGACGTCAAATTGAACATGGTGAACTAGTCGTTGAAGGTTCAAACGACCAATGACAGGCGCGCGAACGTCAAATTTAAGGCAGTGAAATAGCCGTTGATTTTGAAATGCTTAAGGACAAGCCGCAAGAGAACTCAATGACCCGCCGAGAAGATAGCCCTGAGTGCTCACAAAGCCAGAAAAAGACAAAGCCAGGGAGAGAGAAAAATAACAAGGAAAGACGAAAACAGCCCAGATGGCAAAAGGGAGGCGTGGGCAGGAGAGTTATTACAGTGGTTGGAACAGTCCATATGAAATGGTCATCAAGGAGCACAAACAGTAAACGGTGCAGCCTATTTTTTTCATTTTGCATTGATGAGCAGACAACCGCGTGAATGTTTTTAAGAAGTGGTCTTGTTGACAGACAAACGGTGCTGCCCATGCTTTCACAATAATGTTTTAACGCCAAAGTCAAGACTAGCCACTGACACAACATGTTCTTTCAATGACTTCCTCTTCCCAATGTTCTCAACACGACATGGGCCTCTTTTAAAAAGGGCGCCATTTGCTTCTTCTTTCTATATATATATATATTTTTTTTAAACTCTCATTTGAGGGAGATCTCTCAGCTTGTAAGGCAGAGCTCTGCCGGATTTTATATTGAATCAAGACAGTATTTTTACCTCTATTTTGAGTTGGCACTTTCGTATATGTCTATGGCTTTGTCTTGTGTTAAGTCATTTTCTTTTATGCTTTCACAGAATGATTCCAACGTGTCTAGTGTATTGTGAGCTCTTCTTTTGCAGGTTAGCCAGAAGTGTCCCTAGAGGAGTATAGGCACATGTGAATAGGCTACCAAAGTGTGTCTTAGAACACCTATGGTAGTTCTTCCTCCCTATATCTCCATGGACCCCTAGCTCACTGATGCAAAAGAATTTATCGTATCAAATGAAGTGTATGTCAGCTTGTTCTTGGTGGAAAGTGTATGTTCAAGCTAAGTAGATCAACCATTTTTGGTGCATCACCGTTTAAGTTTAGGTTCTGTTTTCAGTCATCCTTCTCCCTTTTCAACCCCCCTTTTATTTATTTGTTAGTAGTAGAAAATCCAAGACTTCAGAGATGCATCAAAGGGAGCTAGCCCTTATCTAGAGATTCTCCCCTCAGTTTTGTCAGGCCCACAGGGAAGAGGGGAGTCTCCATTGTGCCGCGTGGAAGAAAGGAGCTCAGCCTCCTGTCAAGGGTGCAATCCACAGCGTCAACACCTACCCTTCGGGTTTTTTGTCTTGTCGAATTTCTTCGGACAAAATGTTCGAAGAAATTTCTTCAGACATTTTGTCCGAAAGAATTTGTGTCTTTACAGTCCTTTCTTGGATTGCCTTGGTGAATTTCTTTGGACAAATGTCCGAAGGAATTCCTTCAGACATTTTGTCCGAAAAAATTCGTTCCTTGAGTTTCTTCATGGATTTTCTTCGAACATTTCGTCCAAAGAAATTCAGTTCTTGGCTTGTCACTTTTTTTGAAGGAAATCTTCCTTTACGGCTTTCTGGCTTGGCCTTTGCAAACGGACCTTCTGCCCTCCGCAAGGGTACTTGGGGTCCAAGGTTGTCCTTCGGAGCTCTTTAAAAAGTCCCATTTGTCACTTTCCTGCCCTCCGCAAGGGTACTTTGGCCTTTGAGTAGTCTTTCGGACGAATTCACAAATGACCTGTTTGGCACCCCGAGTGCTCTCCGCAAGGGTACCTGACCTTCGGAGCTTTTGTAAAAGACTTTTGCCCCTTTGAAATTGACCTATTTTGCCGATAAAAGGCTTGCCCGAGGAAATTTGTTTGCCCTGCTAAACATCTAGGATCGAAATGAGTTCCAAATCAACCCAAATACTTGCAAGACTCAAAACACTTGGTTTTTTATGGAAAAGGGCATATTACAGAGAAAAACCCATAAGATTGCAGTGGGGTGAACTCATAAGAAACTGGCTAACAGGCCTTGCAAAGGAAGGGAAAAGAGGGGGTGCTCAATTTTGGTTTGCAGGACCAAAATTGGTCAACAGTGTGTTCTGAAAATGTTCATCATAAAGCCCGCTTTTGGCTTGATAAAGATTGGGAGGTACAAGCTTATCTTGTAGGTTGGTTGAGGCTTTTGTTTGATCATTTTAATGTTCTTATGCATGAAAGATCTGATAAAAGGAAGTCCAAGATGAATGGCATACCACGTATTTTGAGGCACACTCAAAGGAGGTTGCATCTATGTGCTATTTTCACTCAAGGTATGTTTCAGGATGAGACTATTGTTCCTAATTTCCAAGTTTTGGAAACACATTTTGGAGGGCACATGGCTTACACAAGGAGGACCATAAATGGTGTATTGCACTACTTGGAGGCCTCGCATCATGGTAAGTTTACAAGATGGTACCTAGCTGATTTCTTTTTACATGATTGGAGAGTTATAGCATGGCATTTGGGGGGTCATTACCCACAGGGCAGCAAGGTAATCAAATTTTATTATGTTTTTTATTCTAACTTTTGGCCGCATATCACTTCCTTGGAGGGTATAAAGGATAGGAGCTTCCTCATCCACCACTTGGTATTGAAAAGGGTGGTTGATTGGGAACATGTGGAGACTTTGGAAGGCTATGAGGACATGTCTAGCACTTGGAGGCAGCCCCGAAAGTACAGGAACAGCAGTATGAAGAAGCCATTTAAGGATCTCCTCCAATGGGAAACAGGCTATTGTGGACATTGTTTGATAAAAAGTGTTGGGACACCCATTTGGATTTTGCAAATGCTTGAGGAAAAGCAATTTTGGGTGGGGAGGACTCTAATGTCCCCATTTCCACATCACGAATAAACAAGTATTGACGACATTTAGTCTATTTCCCCATAGACCAAAGGAGCCCTTTTTGAAAAATTATATTTTATTAGTTATTTATTAATTGTCAAAAGAGTGATTTTTATCATAAGACAATTATTACTTAATTAAAAGAATATTTAAAAAGTCGTTTTTACCATTAAGGTGCTTAAATGAATTAATTATTAATTTATTTGCCTTAAATTAATTTTAATTACGATTTTAATTAAGGCAATTAATTAATATCTTATTCGAAAAGAGATGTCAGCATGGGAGCTAAAGCAAGGAAAAGTGTTTTATCTTCCCAAAGTGGTTCGCCCCCCTTTGGAAGACATAAATACATGGTGAAGGCTACAATGGAGGACATGCTAAATTTTAGTAATTGTTTTTTATGCTTGAAAAAACTATTGGGATGTATGCCCAATAGGTGTTCGTTGTTTTGGTGTTGATCAATTTACAAAAGCTGTATTTTGATGCCACCTTTATTAAGGAGATCTTGTTACTTGCCCTAGAGTAGGGCGATTTGCATTGAGAAGCTATTGTAAGGTTTTTGTGAGGTTTTTGAGGCTCTTTTCTTGTGTATGATTTCTAATTAATATTTTCACTATTTTTGCAAGTGGAGCAAACTATTTTGGGAAGCTTGATTGGGGGTTTGGAGGCCCCTTTAGAGTCTATTTATGCAATTTAATATTCTGAATTTTAATTGCTAATTTTATGCACATTAGCGTGACATTTTTGAAAAGATTTGTGGAAGATTTGAAGCCTTAAAATTGATAGAAAATTTTTTTTAAAAAAAATCAAATTATTATTTAATTATTTTTTATAAGAAACTAGGGTTTTCAAAGTTTCAAAGCAGTTTTTGGTGACTTTCCTATGGAAGGAAATTTTCGAAATTATTTTTATTTGATAGTCATTTTTATGATCAGTTTAAGCTCTTATTTGCATCACAATTCCAAATATTAAGGGGGTTATAAATTTTTGAAGTTTTCAGTTGCTCGTAGGAAATAATATTTGATGAGGGCAGATTTGCAAGAGTTTCATTCTGAATTAATTATTGCAGTAATTTTTTGAGTTTTGGTGATTGGTTTGGACTAAGCTTGAGCAAGAATTAGAGTGGGAAAGAAGGAATTCATTTCAGCTATTGTGGCGCTAGGGTTTGAAGGATTGAAACATCCATTTAAGGGTCTTTCTTCATTGCGGCAAGAGCCATTCATGGCCAAATTCACAAGGTATTTATTTCATATTTAATTCAAGGTGAAATTGGAGTTAATTTTCAGTTTGAAAGTGCAATTGCAGTAGCTAAGATTTGCTGATTTTTAATTTCAGAATTTGTGGATTTTGGGGAAAACCCCTTTTATATGAAATCATCCTATTTGGGGACATTACACAATGCAAGGATTGGTCTCTGTTTAGCTCACTTTTGTGTAGGCATGTGTTAACACAGTCTCAAGCCTGAAAACATTGTATGTTTACCTGGAGGGTTTGATGTTAAGAACCTTACTGATTGGAGTTCTTAGAGACTTATTATATCATTTCAGTTGTATGAAACCAATTCCCACATTGGTTTCCTGATGGTTCATAACTTATTACATGTTGACCTCCAACTAATGCAAGCTACACACAATCCCTTGGTGAATCATGATAACATAACTTCTCCTTGCCTTTTGGCTCTAACAATGCTTTGAGAAGGTCTAGATGGATTCCAAGAGACCAACCATACTACCACAGCGTTCTTCTTGTTCCTTTTATGCAATACAAGGCTCTCAAATTACTAAGAATCTGCTTGCACATTGATCAATGATGAGCACATGTGGAAAACTACAGGTTACCATCATATTGAGAAGCTTTTTGGTGTGTAGGCATGAAGAACTCTTTAATGGACCTATAGAGCATTGAAGGGAGTGAAAATATAATGTGGGATCTTCATCAACATACTCTCAACTGTTGAAAACCCCAAAACATCAAGAAACTATGATCTTTAACTTGTAAACTGCTCCAAACATGAAAATTTCTTCCTCCTTGAGCTCACACGTGCCAAGTGAGGCTTGGAACAACATATGGAATGGCTGCACATACCCCCTAGATCCTCTCCAATTGCATTCATGCTTCTAATGAGCTTCAAACTGCCATTTCTATGAGAAAATTGAGCTAGTGGGGTTTTTTTAGGGTTTTAGACCACCCTAACATCTTAGCAATCATTCATAAAGCCTATCCCCTTGAACTCTTGACTAATACATGGAATCTCAAGGTCATTAGGGCCTCCATCTTTGGTCAAGAGCTCAGGCCCTGATCTTCTCTCTCCTGTCTGTACCAAGCATCTGAAAATGGTCATTGTGAGCTTGCCAATCGCTCGATGGGAGATTGAATAGATTTTTTGCTCTATTTGGGTCTGTAACTCCCTCAAATTCCTGGATTTGGACCTATAGGGGCTGGTGGAAGCCATAAGAGTGTCTAGAAGTGTTCTTTACTTTGCAACCCTACAATCACCCCTTGAAAACCTCTCCTTTACCACTAGAACTGCCATGTTCTACTTTGAAACCTGATTGAACTAAACCAACAAGTGTTCTTTGGGCTTCCTCACCCCTATATGGGCGTGGGATAATGTGCCATAGCTTCTCTCTGCTGCAAAGCTGCCACTTTCTTACAATATTCCTTCTTGAATGTTACAAATGATCAAGAAAGCACTTGAAAACGAGTTACAATGCTAGCAAGGAATATTTGACTTATTTAAAGCACTTGTATGGACCAAGGGAGCATGACATGACCTAGACATGAATTAAATGACATAACAAAGACCTCTAAACTTTTGACACTCTTTGAAACAACTTGACTAGGACAAGTCATGAGTAGACAAGCATGATACTAAAAAGAACAATTGCCTTAAACTTGTCAAAAAATACCTTAAACTTTCCAAAGCTCCAAATGGTCATGTTTTCATCCTTTTGGCTTAGCTCCTTTGGTAAACCCATTCACCTTAGTGCACCTTAGCATCTTGGAGGGTCAAAACACCATTATCTTCCTTACAAGCCAAGATACCTTAACCTCTGCAAACTTAACTTAAACAATGCAAAACTCGTATAAGACATCCATTTAAACCCCTTGGAAAGTGAGACCTAGTGGAAAAGTCAAGTTTTTGATTAAGCCCATTTATGGTAGCCAAAATTGGCTAGCAGGTACACCATGTTAGTAATATTTTCAAGCAATGTTCAATGAACCCATAACAAACTCTGTCCCCTTTCACATGCTAATCAAGGGTTAAGTGAATTAGTTCATCAAACTAAGGTTGTTATGCATGGGTCAAGGAGTTATGGCAATGAAGTCCATTAAAACAAGATTGTAGAATCATTTGAGAGGTTGCTTCCTCGTGCAAGAAGAGAATATTGTGACTGAGCAGACTGGACTGTGTAAAATAGTTGTGTAAAACAAGGGTTTTGAGTTCAAATTTGATGAATGCCAATAATATACAATCTTGAATTGAATGTTTTTTATTGGTGGAGCAATCTTTCATTGTTCTTTATCATCTACAATTGATAGTTAGTCCCTTCCAGGTGTGGAACAGGAACATTTTCACATTCGTCTTTGACAATTGCTGGGAACAGTCATTCTGTGTACAGTCAAACTAGTAATTTCTATTTCTAAGACATTTTCTGTTGTTTTTAGCATATCTATCAATCCATGCAATTCATCCTAGATCATACAGACCTTATAGTGGTGGTTAAAGCCTTTGAAACAATAAATTGTGTTTGTAAACCTTAAATTCACTTTCTCGGGTCTGTGTAAAACCCTATCTAAGGTTCATGATAAAAATTGGATTTGTGCACCCTAATAACCTCCTTAAAGGCCTAAATTGTGCTTGAAGCTTCTATTCATTGTCTCTCAACTGATTTTAAAGGTTTCTATGAGTCTTGACACATGTGGAGTGTTTTTTGTCAAAAACTCAATCAAATTGGTTAAGGAGACCTAATGAAGACCTAATTACAGAAAACTTATGTGAAATTAGGAGATTTCCATTGAGAACCTGAACCTGAAACTTTGTGTGACGTTGTAAGGGCTTAATGGGTACTCAAAAATGTGTTTAGTTTGTTTGGAAACCTTCAAGATTGTTCAAACCTACAAGCATTGTACAAAAGAAGGGCTACTAGGAGACTAGGCCTAAAAGAAGAAACTTGTATTTTGAAGTGCAAACTCTCTCCCTCTACATCAATACTCAAGTGCTTTCTCTCAGTTCTTAGGGAGCTTTAGGAGGGGTGACTTGTATATGGGACCCGAAAAAGCTCATTGTGATTAACTCTTGTGGAAGCAAAGGGGTTGTACTTTTGCATGCTTTCTCACGAGAGGAGTCTAAACAAATTATTTTATTAATGTCTATGCCCCTATTTCTATAAATGATAAAAGGTTTCAATGGAAGCATATTAACAAGATGATCCAATCCTTTCCAAACATTCCTCTTGTGCTAGGACAAGACTTTAATACTATCTTAAACCTTGAAGAAAATAAAGGAGGTATTGCGGTATTCGATGCAAGTTCGAATAATATGACCACATCCATACAAAATCTCCATCTAGTGGATGTTAAACCTAGTAATGGTATGATGACTTCGTCTAGCATAAGGCAAGGGAAAGAATGCATTCTTGACAGGTTAGACAGATTTTTACTTTTAGAGTCATGGTGGAAAAAAGATTATATTCCAAAGGTGCAAATTCTAAATGATCCAACCTCAAATAATTGGCCAGTATGCTTGGAGCTTGGGAGAACTTTCCCTTGTCATGCTCCCTTTAGATTTCAATTGATGTGGCTCCGACATAAGAACATCCAAAATCTTATTCGACAGTGGTGGAAAGAAGGTAAACCTAAGCATGGAACACATGTATATTTTGGTTAGAAGATTGAATTATATCAAATCCAAATTGAAAGCATGGAATTGGATGGAATTTGGAGATATAAAGGGAAAAAAGCAACATATTCATGACAAGTTAGAGGAGATCAATGGTAAAGTCAGACACAGGGATTAATGAAGATTTAGCTTAAACGGAAATTTCTTTGAAAGTTGATCTTCAAGAATGGGAGAAGCGGGCAGAAATTTTGTGGCAATAGAAATCTTGAGTCCAATGATTAAAGGAGGGTGACAAAAATACAACATACTTTCATAAATCTTTGATGGCAAGGTCTCACAATTATATAATTTTTTTAAGAACAACAAATGGTAAGAAAGAATACTCATTAGAAGGATTGCAAAATATTGCCACAGCTTATTTCTCTAATCTATTCACTGTTGCGTTTTTAGATGATATGGCACAAAAGGGCGCTCTTGCAAACATCCCAAAAATGATCGCAGATCAGGACAATAGAGAACTTAATACTCAAGTCACTAAAGGGGAATTACAAAGTGTTGTCTTTTGTAATGTTTCCCTTTTTGGCCTAAGGGCTTTGGACATGTCCCCTAGCCTATTTTTGGTGTTTCCCCTAGTCTATCGGAAAGAAAGAGAAAAATGAAACACATACTACCCTCTTTGAAAGGTAAAAGTGAAGGGGTCACTTAAGTTCTATTTTTGCATTGAGAAGGGCCCTTTTGTGACTTAAAGGGCATAAAGTGCCTTTAAGTAAGTTTTAAAAGCTAACCGACTTTTATGTACTTAACTCTTCCCTGATAACTTAAAAGGGTGAGTATATAAAGGAAGTTTGGAATTGAAGGGTTATGCTATTTTTGGATATTAAATCTGTGTTTAAGTATGTCAAGCTTGTCTAAGGCACTTTGAGGATGAAACCCTTCGAAGTATGACTACGGCGTGAGGACAAAAACCCTCATACCTTCTATGTGAGTGGCTCTATATCAAGAGCTACAATTTGTGCTTCATTATTCGAATTGGACAAGTCGCTGGTTTGTGGAAGCCATTGACAGGTTTGTGGGATCTTGAAGGAGGGGCGACTTGGTCCCTAGGTTTGAAGGCCCCTCATTGAGGGCTGCTCTACAAGGAAACCCTCTCCTAGGGTTTGGACATTAATTTCTGATTTTTAATGTGACTTCCCCAGGTTGGGCGACTAGGTTGGGAAGAATTGTTCCTTTTAAGTGGCCAAAAGATGCCCTAATTTGATAATAATAATTCTGAAATTATTATTGTATTTTTCTAATATTTGTCACACTGATTTGAGGTGATTTTGAGGCCATTTGTGACATAATAAATTCTGAATATTTTACTGTGATTTTTTTAAGTGGGGCGAATCACTTGGGGAGCTTGAGAAGACCTTTTAGGGTGCTCTTAGACCCTAGAATTGGTACATATATTTTATGTTGAATTTTGATGATTTATTCTAACAATTTTGGCATCATTAGATAAGGGTTATTGGAGGAATTCACATGCTAATTAATTCTGTAATTTTCCTGAATATTGGCAACTTCATTGGTAAGGTCATTGAACCATTTGTACCTTCGTTTCATGGTTATTTGATGTTGTGATAAATTTGTATATTTTGGCATAATATTGGTGAGTAATTGCAAGGGTTTGAGAGGTTGTTGTAAGGGGAACAGCTGTTGTATCTTGTGGGGTAAAATCAGAAATACAGAGGTTGACAAATCAGCATAAGGCACTCATCATTGGCACGGAAAGGAACCTAATTCAGCACTTTGATTTTTGGCTCATGTTTACACATTCAAAAATGATTTATTGAGTAAATATCAGTAGCAATTCATTGGTTTGTTGGGAAACCCTAATTTTGCATGATTGTCCCAAATCAGGGACATTACATCTTTAGCGTGGAAAAAGGAAAAACCCCTGGCCCTAATGCATTTCCGATTGAATTTTATCAAGTATTTTGGAACATCCTTAAAGATGAGCTTCTTCAAATAGTGGAAGAGACACAAACAGCGAAAACTGTGTTAAAAGAAATAAATAAACCTGTATAGCCCTGATTCCAAAAGCTTCAGAAGAGGAAGAGATATTCGGTTTCAGGGCTATAGCCTTGTGCAATGTCCTCTACAAAATTATTACCAAATTAATCATAGATAGGTTGAAATCTTTAATGCATAAGATCATTTCTCTAGAACAAGGAGGATTTGTCCATGGGAGGAAAATTCATAATGAGAGTGTTTTAGCCCAGGGAGCTTTACATTTCATGGATATGCAGAAATCTCCTTCAATGTTGACCAGGTTGGATCTTTCCAAAGCTTATGATAAAGTTGAATGGACCTTTTTATGTAAAGTTATGGACCAGTTTGGCTTTTCTCAAGAGTGGATCAAATGGGTTCAAGCTTGCGTAGTGTCAATTTCCTATTCAATAATTGTTAACGGAACCTTCAAAACTTTTTGGTGCTTCCCAAGGAATTAGGCAAGGTGATCCCATCTCTCCTTTCTTATTCATCATATTCGTTGAATGTTTGGGACGGTTGATGACTAAGGCTTGAAATGGCAAAAAGATAGGAGGTATTAAATTGACTAAAGGAGTGAATCCTCTGACTCATCTACAATTTGTTGATGATTCTACAATTCTAGATAGAGCTATGTGCTTGGAAGCTTCACAGATGCAAAAGATTCTTTATACTTTAACTAGAGCTACCAGACAACTTATTAATCAAGGCAAATCCAAAATTATATTTTTTCACTGTTCTGAGAGACAAGAAGCTATGATTCTTGATATTTTTAAGTTTACAAAGGCCTCTCTTCCAATTACTTATATGGGAGTACCACTTGTAGCCACACAATTAAAATATTGGAACTGGATATTAAGCAAAGTGAAGATGAAAATGCAGAAATGGACAAACAAATGGCTTTCCTCAGGAGGAAGAATGACTCTGGTTAAGGCAGTTCCTCAAGCTATGCCTACTTATGCTTCCTCCATTCTTATTATCCCGGTTAAAGTGTGGAAACAGATGGATTCTCTCTTCCAAAAATTTATTTGGAGTGGAGTTCAGGGGCATAGAAAATGGTCCTTAGTCAAATGGGGCATTCTTTGTCACCCAAAATCAGAAGGGGGTTTGGGATTTTATTCCAACATTAAGCAAGACAAAGCTTTAGCTGCCAAAATTTATTGGAGATTATTGGAAAATTCAAATAATTTGTGGACTGTAAATATCCATGCTAAATATGTAGAAAGGATTCCTCCTGAGAGAATAATCAGATTGGCTCTTCCCTCAAGAGGATCTCCAATTTTGGCAGTTTTGAGAATAAGAGAAGAAATAATCAAGAGATTTTTTTTTGGATAGTTAAGAATGGCCAATCAGCCAAATTTTGGACTGATTTTTGGAATGCCCACCAACCTATCATTACGCAGCACCTTGATTTGAAGTCTCTAATGGAAGCTCTTCATACTAAGGGATGGGACAAAGTTGCTCATTACATCCAACCTTGTAGGTATAATTGGGAGGTTGGAAATCGATGGATTCCTTCTCAAGAGTGGCCAGTTCAGCTGGAAGAAGATTAAAAGAGGATAGTAGATTCTATTTTACAGTCAAGACCTTCTTCGAGCTCTAAAGGGCCAGATATAATAGCGTGGGGGACTAATGCTAAAGGAAGTTACTCTATTCTAAATGGATATGCATCTTTGTGCAAGCTAAACCCTCATCCCCTAAGGCATATTTTTAAAAAGCTATGGCAGGAAGAACTTTGGCCAAAAGTTAGCTTCTTTGTCTGGTTATTATTAAGAAGAAGAATCCTAAGAAGGGATAGGTTAATAAAAATGGGATATAATGGACCCTATAGGTGTGCTATGTGCCTGGCCGATGAAGAAACCATTATTCATCTATTTATACGATGCCCCTTTGTGATGCAAATGTGGCAATACCTGGCTACCTTATTTCAAATTCTCTAGAATGGAATCCATGCCTTAGAGCAACCTTTTAGAGAATAGGTGAAGCAACAATGACTAGCCAAAATCTGGGACCTGTCTTATGGAGCAGGATAACTCTTTTACTATGGAATGTATGAAAGGAACGAAACAAAAGAATTTTTCAACAGGAAAGCAACATCTCATTTGTTTGGGAAAAGATAAAGATGAATATTGTTGAATCCATTAAATACAAAGTTAAAATTCCTCAGAACCTGTCTGCACAATGGATCAACCTTATAATAAACTTACCTCTTAATCTGAGTAATCATCAAAGGTTTGCTCTCAAACCAAGAAGGAAATCTAAAAATGAAGGTAAGTGGTCAACCCCTCCATGTGGATTTGGGAAGCTGGATACAGATGGAGCTTCTAGAGGAAATCCTAGTCAAGCAAGTATGGGTGGAATAGTTAGACTTTTTGATGGATCAGTTTTCTTCTTTTCAGAAACATTGGGTTATGCAACAAATAATTTGGCTGAAATAAACGCAGTTTTTAGAGGTCTACAAGAAGCAATTAAAGTTAGGTGGAAAAGGATTCAGGTGGAATCTGATTCTCTACTAATCATTAGCCTTTTATCCAATTCGTCATTGAAGAAGGGCGAAAATTGGCAAATAATTAGAGAGTTGGAAAATATCCAAAAGTTGAAGGATACATTTCAAGAGATCCATTTCATCCATGTTCCTCGAGAACAAAATCAAGTGGTTGATGCTTTAGCTAATTGGGCTTTGAATAATAATATAACATTGTTTGCTATGGTCCCCCTCTAATATGATGGCCCACAAAGATCCAAGAAGATATCCAATCATATTTTAGACTTCGATCGACTTCATGTTTATTGCTGACGTGATTAGATATGTTTTTTGTGCCAAGGTTTGGACCAATAGTTTTCATTCCTGGAATGGTAGAAGTTGTATTTTGGAATTACTCTTTGACTTAATATAATTTCTTTCTTTATGTTTAAATGTTATTCCATAATTATGATTGATATAGAAAACAAATATTCAAAAGCATCAAGGATGCTAATATACGTAAATCTTTAAACTCGAAATACTGCAGATTTACATGTATATGAAATAGAATTATAATAACAAATAGAAATATTCTAAATATTCTTGAAATCATATTTTTAAATGATATTGTACATGTATAATACTTAGTCTGCATTGGCCCCTAGGTAGGGGTATAAATTATTTACTAATAAATCCTTGAGTTCGATTATGGAAGTGTCCCTTTATCTTGATCTTGGTGGCTCCTCGGTACCCTGTGAGGATCAATTTCAATCCTGATCTTGGAGATCGTTTGATGCCAAACAAGATCTCATTTTCACCCAGGCATCATGTTTGCTTGGTGTCCAACAAGAAGTCTATTTTTCTCGAGTCTTAGTGGTTGCTTGGCACTCAATCGATATCACCCAGTCTCGCTGGTTGTCTAGTACTCTTCAAGAGTGCAACTGATCTTGGTGGATATTTGTTACTCTACGAACAATAATCATATAAAGGCTTCCTTAATCTTATTATTGGTTGAGATGGATATGGCCCCATTGGTTGGATCCATTGACTACTGAAACTAATTCTCAAAGGGATGTCAATGATAACATGAAAAATGCCTATATATGATACGTTTGGTGATCACGGTAGTTCAATCCTCAATTGAAGATTTAGTTATAATGCTCATATATTTGGATCACTTCTAGTTCTAAGTAAGTTGAATCATTATATATCTATGTGTTTGTTTATTGACTTTCCACCTTGTGTATATGCACCAATAGGGAAGTTGGTCTATGTTGGGCCCATACACTACTTAAAAAGAGTGGATCACATCATGACTCCATAAATGGCTAATGACATCAAACGATGCAGGTCTTTATTTAACCAAATGAGTTACAAATATTGCAAGTCATCGTTATGTCTACACGAAGTTTCTTGGTAAGTCATGCCTACTAGGTAAAAGGATAATACAAACTGAATGTTAATAAATTATAAAACTAATTGCTATTAAAGATTTGAAACTTCCATAGTCTATAATATTGAGAAGAATTTATTTTTGAAACAAACTTGTGAAAAGACAAATGTAATCGACGTTTGGGGCCTCTTTCGACACACATCATGAGGATGAGAATGATGAAAAATTACAAATCCAGAGATCCTTATATAGATAACTCCACTACAATTACACAAGGTGTGACCTATCATGTTTATTGTCCCAAGCATTAATTAAAAGTCTTTTTATGAACACGAGAAAATAAATTAAATGCAACTAAATTAATTTATTTTTTGGGTTTATAGGAACGCACATTAGATGCATTTAATTTTTGTCCTCTTTGTATTTGTAAGAAGATTTCAAGTAATGCTTGGAACAATAAACATGATAGGTCCCACTTTTTGTAATTCTGGAGGAGTTGTCTATAGAAGGATCACTACATCTGTAATTTTCATCATTTTCAACTTGCTGATGAGTCTCAAAGGAAGCCCAAAACTTTGATGGCATTCATCTTTTCACACTATTTTTTTCCAAAAATCATTTCTTCTCATTAGAGTATCTACATTGATCGACAACTTCCTTAATACACTCGCTAACTAGTTTGCTTCTAGTGAAAAATTGCTTGGCTTGAACTGAAGCTTACTCAACCTCCCATCTTAACCTTGCACATTGTTTCCCTCTGGATCTTGGTACTAGTAGAAGAGGTAATGAAAGAATCTTCATAAGAAGTTCTAAATGATTGTACATGCCAAGCAGAAGAACTATTTGCATTTTAGAAAAATTCACATGATCTAAGATAAAGCAAAAATCTTGAATAACTTATGTTTGTTAAGAAAATATATTGCTTTTAGTTTTGATGAGATATTTTAGCCATGTAATTTCAAAAAAAATGTATGAATGCTTGGAAAAATTGCAAATTTTAAGCCAAGTGCATTTTATTGAAGCAATAAACTGAAAATTTTGTAAGATAATGCTCTACTGGAAATTATATGTTCAATGCAAATGCACCTTTTCCTTGCGATTTTCATATAGCATGGTGGCGTACTTGTCTCTCAGAGGTGATTCTAATGGGTTGATGATATGAGCACATTTGAGGTCAACTTGAAATTGAATAGCAAGTTCATTTATCTTTGCAGGATCTCCCAAAAGGGTAAGATGGCACAGCTTGTTCTTCAACAGAGTTCCCACTGCTTGAACAGTTCTCGGTTCCTCACCCTGCACAATGAGAAATAATGTTTAGTTTCTAGCAAAGGCATCATATTGAAGGTCCAAACAAATAGAATTGGAATGACAGCATGATTTGCATACTTGTTTGGACTTATAAATGCATGATAATGATAATAAGAACAAGTTCAACTCATCTTTGCTCACATGGATAAACCATGAAGACCATACAACATCCTACAATGGAATGAATACAGCCCACCTACTAATCAGAAGCATAGATTATGTTAGTACCGGATCCATAACAGATTTTATCTTTCCTTTTCATCATATGCCTTGGGGTTCATCCACTTGTTGTCTAACCACTTTGGATTTATCCCCTCTAAATATGTTTACACTGGTTTAGTATTTAGTCTTTAATTACTTTTCACACACCAAGGTTCTTTTTACCGTATAACTTTTCCAATGCAACTGAATGTATTTTTGAGTCCACTTGACCTACTTTGGTCATTTGCAGACATTAATAAAACTCATTTCTTTCTCCTTTTTGAAGTGTCTGTTCATTCTATTCTATGTATTCCTATATTGGGGGTTCAATACGTGAGACAAATAGTGTGTGAAAAAGGCTACTTTTTTAATAGTCAATTAATGAAATTGTAGAATGTATTTTGCATAAACAAATTCAGAACTGAGAAGTTACACGAAATGGTTCCTACATTTGTAGATGCTATATGAATTACAATTTAGAGAAATTAATTTAGAACGGTATAGGGTGGCCATAAGTGGGAAGACAACAATTTCCAATGGGAAAACTGGATGCACAATAGTTTTGATGTCAGATCGTATAAACATACAGATTTAAACCTTACAAAACAGAACTCACCATCGCATATGGGAACAATAGTTTTGATAAACTACCGGCACACTCTAGGTGCTTTTGTGTGGATTTGGTTCAGCTAAATCTCCATGGCAAGAACAACTCGCTACCTTGAGAACTATAATCAACTCTGTTATAGGCAATTTGTTTCGAATTATTTCTAAATATGGTATTAATAGAGACCAAATAATCTATTAAAGTAGACATGATAATGTTAAAAGGCATCACAAAATTTGATAGATGTAGGATCAAAGATTTTGCTTTTACCAGGGGTTTTAGATACACCACCTGTAATGCTAGGGCATGTGTGTGTGCCAGAAAAGGATACAACTGACATGCCCCGGATACTGTACCCATCCATGTCCAAATACAGGGCCATAACTGAGCCGTATTGGATACAGTATGGAGGACATCCATAGCCGTATCTGATTTAAAAGTTCTAAAAAAATTACTTGAAAACAAAATGTCATGTCCCCTTCTCAGTGACATCTCTCGGAGCACAGGATTAGCCTATCATACGACCCTCGTAGGCTGATCGTTTGGATAGAGGGTCACCTGGGAGCTTGGCACATGCTTCAGATCGGCAGAGTTTGATCAGTTGGCTTTCGTTTGGGCTCGATCGGACACTTTTGGCAGAAGTTACTATTTTTAGCAGTTCTTGGTGGTCAGTGTGGGACCCCTGCTATTTTTGGCAATCTGGGTTGACAGCATTCGGAATCACTCCAGTATATGACCGCTTCAGACGGTTCGGTCATCGGGCGAGTAACGAGGGAAATATTAATATTTAATTGCATTAATTAAATATTAATATTACGAGATTATTATATTAAGTTATAATTAAAAATTATAACTTAAGTGATTTAATGCTGAGGGGGCGCCCATCATCAGGAAGGGGCCAAATTTAATATTATTATAAAATTTGGCCTAAGTTGAAAATATTAAAATAATTAAAGAATTGCGATTTTTAATTAAAAAGTCCTATTATAGTGGAAATCGCACCTCTTTGGTTATATATACTTCTGCATTGGGAGGAGCGCCATTATGTCATTTGGAGAATTGAAAATTGATCAAATTTGTCTGAGCTAGAGCTTCAGGGGTTCGAGTTCATTTTCCTTGGAGAACGTGCCATCTCCATTGGAAGCAATTCAGAGGGTGTGAAATAACACCTGATTTATTGCAGTCGGGGTTTTCTTCATTCAGGAGAAGACATTGTTTTTCAGAGGTTATCATCACAGGTTTTCATCAGGGTTATTCCTTCTTCAGTCAGGGATCATTTAGGCGCCCATTTTTGGAGGTTGAAATAGCCAGAAGACAGTTCGTACAGCAGCATTAATTGCTGGTTTTATCCCAGCCGTCCCTGTACCTGGCCGTACCCTCTACAGCAGAGGACAGACATCATAAGAGCAGGGCGCAGGGTTTTTTCTGTGAAAAAAAAAAAGTACTTGTCCGTACCGTACGGACGGCGTCCGTACGGCGCCGTACGGACTGTACCGCGCCTGGTTTTTGGCAGCAGTCATCAGTATATTTGGGCAGCGAACAGTCAGGTTTTTCTTGAACCAAACAACAAGTTTTTTTTTGTAAACTCATGCAACTAGGGTTTCCTTTTTAATAAAAAATAGTCTTTTCGATATTCAGTAAATTTTATAGGATTTATTTATCATTTTATGCAAATCCGCATTTCTTTCAAAAACTGGCAAAAAACTCAAAAACAATAAAAAATTCAAAAACCTCAGAAAAAACATATAAACCGTCAGTTGTCAGAATCAGAGGGAACTTGGGGTTCCTACACAAAACCCTTCAAAATACTAAAAAGATAAGTAAAAACTGCTGACAACCCTCTAAATTGTATTTTAGCAGCAGCAATTGACAATGTGAAGGTGAATGAGTGTTGATTTGATATTTTCCTTCTATGATTTCATTTGATTTATTTCCTTTGGCTTACTCTACTTCTGTATTTCATTTTGTCTATTTTCCTTTGGATTGCACAACATGCAATTTGTTTTAATTCATGGAATACCCAACTTCCTACCTGTTATCACTCTGGAGTGCACCTTGCTTGAAGATGTGTAAAACACACCCTCACTTCAGCTAATACAATTGGAACTTCTCAAAGGTGGGTGACTCTTTGATAAGAAGAACCTCCAGAGAGGGCTGGTTCCCTTTAGATTTATCAATTATGTCTACTTTGATTTTTAGGTTGAAAAGAGGAAGAGAAACTTAAAAGAAATTCTAATTAAAAGGGGGTGATACCTCTGAATTTTTCAAATCCTCTGAAGTTACTGAAATCAATGCACATATATAATCAAATGAAATTTATATTTCTGTCCTTGAGCAAAAATCTTTTAGAGGAAGGGTCGAAAACCTCTTCAAATGCCCTGCAAAAAGGTGAGATAGAGAAAGATAGGTGAAGAAGGGACCTGCAAAAGGAGATAAATCTTACTTATATGCTGATGCACAATCAAATACACACTATTCTTCTTTTCAAGACTCAGATTCAAAACAGAAATTCCTTTATTGATCACTGGTCCAGCTTACAATTTCTTTCTTCCAACTTCCAAGGATCCTTCTAAATGGCTTGATTAAACCAATAAATAAGCTTTTCAAAACCTTAAAAAATCCTTAAGTGGAGTTCTAAAATAGGAAAGGGTTAGTCTTGGTTAATTAACTCAAGACTTTACACCTTTTACAATGTTTAGAATATTCAATAAAATCTTTTCCTTTTACAAAATTTGCATGACTCTCCAAACTTTGGCGTAGAAGTATGGCGGTGGGGCCAAGTTTGAAAGGTTAATATTTAAAATAAACAATACACTCTCTAAAAATCTCCAAACATGCATGAATCCAAGGTTGGCATAGAAGTGTGGATGGCGGGCCCATTGAAAGTCAAACTTCACCTTTGCATGGAAAACTAAGCCAAATCTCTAAATAAGGAACTCCATTTGATTTGTTTTAATGCTGAGCTGGAAGAAGAGATTATTCCCTTTTGCATGGAAAACAAGGAAGATGTGTAACAAGCTTGTCTAGTCAATTCCAACTCAAGACCATTCAACCTCCAATGGACGGAGAATTCCGCTTGGACTCCCTGAAATGTTGAAAGCTTTGGATTGCATGAAAACCAAGGAGAAGTGTGATTTCATCGAATAGTTAACTGAAGCTTTGACCAATCCACTATAAATAGTCCTTGCTTGCATGGACAACTATCTTGATGAGTGGGAGATATATTCAGATTGAATTCCCTGTTATTTCCCGGCCTTTTGCTCTCGGTTTCTTCACTTATGTGCATGCATTTCTTTGGCACTTATTTGTTTGTGGCTTGCCTTGTACTTCTATTCTTTCCCTTCAGGTCTTTTCCTTGGTTGTTTTCCTGTGTAATTCCCTTCCAATGTTGAGTTGGGCACTTGTTCTTCGGCTTTTTGCTCAGTCAATTTCCCGCGGACAAATTGTCCATGGGAATTGTCTCAGACTTACCCTTCAGACTTTGCTTTTGGCTCTTCGGGATTTGCCAATTGTTTGCTTCGGACAAAAAGTCCGAAGGAAATGTTTCCTTCTGGCTTTTGTCTTAAGGACTTTCCAAAAGAAAGAGCCCTTCGGGCCTTCAAAAGTGACCCTTCGAAAGCAAACAATTGGCAAATCCCGAGGAGCCAAAAGCAAAGTCCGAAGGATAAGTTCGAGACAATTCCCATGGATAATTTGTCCGCGGGAAATTGACTAAGCAAAAAGCCGAAGAACAAATGCCCAACTCAACATTGGAAAGGAAATACACACAAAAACAACCAAGGAAAAGACAAATGTTTCTTTCGGGCTTTTGTCTTAAGGACTTTCCGAAAGAAAGAGCCCTTCAGGCCTTCAAAAGTGACCCTTCGAAAGCTTGGAAAGTGACTTTCCCAAAGGGCACATACCCTTTGGGTTTCTTGAAAACATCCTTTGAAAGCTTGAAATGAGCCTTAAGGACTTTTTGAAAGAAAGAGCCCTTCGGGCTTTTGTCCAAGTGACCCTTCGGGATTATAAAAGGTACACTTGCCCTTGAAAAGTCCTTTAGGTTTTCTGTAAATGTACTTTCCTGAAGGGCACATACCCTTCGGGTTTTCTGTGAATGAACTTTCCTTTTGGAAAAGAAGCCCCTCGGAATTTTGAACTTGCCTTGCTTTTGGAAAAAATAAAAGTGTCCTTTTGGCCTTTTTTAAGTGACCCTCCGGACTGTCTTTTTGAACTTTCCCGAAGGGTACATACCCTTCGGGATTTTGTAAAAGGTCCTCTTCGGAAAATTTGGAGAGTCCTTCGGACTTCTTGAATTTGTCCCTTGAAACTTCTGCTTTGAGCTTACCCTTCGGGATTTTTGAATTGCACCTTTTCCTTTCGCCAAACTGCCCTTTGTAATTCTTTCAGAGTTCTTTGTTTAGTCCTTTTTCGGATTTCTTTTCCCTTGGACAAAAATTCCGAGGATATTGTTCCCACTCTTAGCCCGAAAAAATTCTAAGAAAGAAAACACTTGATGTAAAGAAAAAAACACACCTGTACTCTTGCTTCTGATCCCTTGCTTTTATCTGTAAGTGAACCTACAAACTGTAGGTCTAGTCTTAAGGATAGGTCTCTTTTCAAAACATAACCACACCCTCCATGTCCCCTGTATAGAATCAATTCACCACCATACTATTTAACCATTTGTGATTAAACCTTTCAAATTAGAATTCCATACAGAAAAAGATTGATATAGCCCAAAAAGGGACCTGTAGAGTTATCTTTTTGGTGACTAACTGTATGTGACATTTTGAGTAGTAGATATGCTTTTTGAACTTGTTGTAGGTGTCTTGCCCTTGTATGGACTGTAGCTTGTCAATGACCTCAAAGAAGGCTCAAAGGCAGATTTGATCTTCATTCTTCTTCAAAGTTGCTTGATCAGTCCATTGGCAAACATGAACCATACGAGAAAACTCACTGTCACCTTAAGCTTCATCTCTATGCTTGTATTCTCCTCATGATCATAAGCACTTGTCACTAAATCTTGATAAAGGCCTTTCTCACTTGATTGTGTAACATTGTTGTCGGTCCTCATCATGACTGTATTTAATACTTTGACTGCCTACATATCCCTTTGTTCATGCCTTTAGACTATAATTCACCAGTTTGACCAGCCATATAGGGAAATTGACCATTCTGGGGAAAGTTTCGAATACTAGGTGTAGTAATTTGGCCTTGACAGGGCAAATTACTAACACTACCTTTCCAGTGGGCTTGGAGTGTGTAAGTCGCACGCATTTTATGAGGTTGTGGGTGGAAGAAAGAAGTCATATAGCCTATATATAATGAATAATAATTTAAATATTATGTATATATATGCCATATCCAACCATATCTATATCAAGGGTCTAAAAAATTAGCCATATCCATATCTGATACCGTATACATATCCATGTAACTCTGGTTTTTACATTTAAATCAATCTCACTAAGGCAATTGGTTCCTAGAGCTTCGTAATTTGGGACGAGTTGTGTACATCAATAATATATAATATCGTCCAAGATTAGGTTCCGGTTCAGTGTATTCTAATTTTGTTTTCAGTCGACTCCTCCCAGGATGAAAATGTTTAACAACACTTTGAGATACACACTTGTACACAAATCATAACAGAAACACTACTAAAGCAAATCATAGACAAGAAACTCAGGATCATGCATGAAGACCTCATTATTCCCTACCACCTTACAAATCCATGAGCTACCACATGCCTTATGATACTTCACAATACTGTATAAGGACAGGACAATGCATAATTTATAACAGATTCTAGTCATCCCACAGTGATCAATTTTACTAGGTTTAGTTTTTGTATTTTACATGGAACATTCATGTATTTGTCCACTCATTTACCAAATTTCGTCATCCTGAAATAATGAAGTCCTCTTCTTTAAAGCAACAACATGCAGACTATTTTTCAGGTTTAGAAAAAATAATTCAACTCATATAATAGTACTTTATAATGGATTCCAGTCATACCACAGTGATACCAAATTTGCATAGTCTGTGCTTTGTACTTGAACATTCATGTATTCATCCACTCATTTACCACATTTGATAGCTCTTGAATCTCTCTTCATTGAAGGCAAAACAACTACTCTACTTTTCAAGCTTGAAATAATAAACCCAATAACTTTCCACAATAGATAATTGATATTTGTATGGTCCTACAAAAAAATAAACTGGGGATAATTGGTTCTATAAGTCAATAGATAATGAGAGAAAACCTCAGGAAGGACGATATGTTGCCTCTGTTGCTTTGCCTGTGAGAAAAGATTATATTGAAATATCTTTGGGTTCATGTGTTTAGGTTGCTCCTGCAAACAACTCTCAAGTTTGCAAAATATTTAGAGGATAATAAAAAGTCCTCAACATTTGGACTAAAAATATCTTAAGTAGGAAACTATGATTGCAGGAAACATAAGAATTGTGAATGAAAAAATAAAATATTGAAAAATGAAGTAAAAAAGAATGGAATCTAATTACCTCAATTAAAGCAGAATCAATGCAAGTTTATAACAACACAGGAAAGTGGCTGTCTATCTACATTTATATGTATGTAGCATGTCTAAGCATCATACACATACATACATACAAATGGATGATATCAAGCCAAGCAAAAAATTAGTTACCTGTCGTAGTGATTTCTCAAACATGTTTAATTCAAAGTTGTCAGTGAACAAACTCTGCAAAAAATCATTCAAAAATAATATTTCAAACTTTCTGCCATTGAGGCATGCCATATTGAAATTTAAAACAGGAAAAGAGAAATGCTGACATCTAAAATAAATATGCAATCAAGGAGGATTTTTGCAAATAGAACATATAATTACATACAACTAGACATATTTTACACTAATGGACCTTTTCGTTATGCTGACAACTAAGTCTCTAATGAAAAAAATAAAATAGAAGTGGAATATAAAGGGCTATAAAGAGCATTACTTTCCTCCCTACCCACACGAGGGTTATCTATGGGAAGCCAATGATGCAACTACAAGACGAAGAGGCCTGAATGGGTGGTTTGTATTATTTCTATAAAGTTTTGGCCAGGTATTGTCTGGTGTCACAAGTATTGGATGATGGATTTGGTGACTGTTTTGAGGAATTTTTGGCACCAATGTCAACAAGTTTTGGCATAAGAATCAGGTTCCAGCTGCAGTGATCGAGCATGTTTGGATGGCACATTGGAACCAAGGATTCATCTCGGAACCAAATGAAAGGAATGCTCAGAATAGACATTTAATGTTTTAAATTATATAAATATTTTGAGGTTGCTATGATTTGAGTTTATTTACGCAAGATGTGATCTGGTAGTAGGTCATAAAATAGAAAAAAGACAACAAAAATAGAAAAGACAAAAAAACAGTCCAGCAAAAGAAAAGGACAAAAGTTGAAGCCCAATCCACACTAAGGTTGGTAGCCAATCATTGGGGTTTTTGTGTACTTGCAAGGTTGAATGCCAATTGTTTGACAAAAGTATTGTAGAGATATGTGGTTGTATGGACCAGGCATGAGAAAGTATTTGAAGAGGGAGAGATTGGAAGAGCTCCACACTTGCAATCTGTAACTATAAGAAGAGAACCAAAAGTAAAAGAGGTTGGACTAGCACTTAGAAGAGGAGAAAGAAAACTCCAAGGTTAATTGTCTCAACACACACATCTCCACACTGGTATTATAGAAGATGAAATACCCTTTTAGGGTCAAATTAAACAATTCTGGAATTTATAGAAGCCCTAATCAAAATTGCAGAATTCTGAAAAGATCTACTTACATGAAAATAAAATTCAGAACTCATAGAAACCCTCACAAAAATATGGAAATTCAGTCAATTTGTATAACACATCAAATCTGATTTTTTTACATAATTTTCAGCCCTAACAATTAAAATAAATTACAGCTGAGTGAAAGACGAAAAATCAAAATTCACCAACCGAACAGTTCTCCAGCTGAATTTTGACCCCTCTAGGGAGGTTGCTACACACAAAAGGCCTCCTTGAGCTGCATTTCACCGCAAATTTAAAAAAACACCATGTTCTCCTTTTCCCTTCCTTCCCTTAGCCTATGGGAAACTAAAAGAATAGGCTAAAGGTCTTTATTCTTTTCTAAACCCCATAAGGGGACATGACAATCCTCCCCTCTCGAAATTGCTTGTTCTCAAGCAATTGCAAGCTAGGATGTTGTAGTGTCCCCTTTAGGGAAAAATTAGAACCAAAGGGTTTTCCTAACAAACCTTTACAATACATACAAATTTTTGAATTTCTTTTCAAACCCTAAACACATGAAAATTGCAGAATTCTGAAAGTGTCAATTTAGGGCACAAAAACAATATTTAATTCTTCAAATAATTACCAAAATTAAAAAATATTACAGCCAATCATTATCCATTCAAATCTGATTTTTAGCATGCAAATATAACCCTGAAAATTTAATAATAAATACCAGCTATATGTTCTATTGAAAATATATCAAAATATGCAAATAGCTGCCCCAAAAACAATAGTGATGGACTCCCAAGTGAGTCGCCACACTAGAAAAGGCCTCCCAAGTAGGTCGTTGGTCCTAAACACCAGAAAATTGGTTCGCCACCCTCCAAAAAGGGTTTTCAAACAGCTTCGCCCCTCTCACAAGTGCTGCAAACTGTTGTGCTCCAATTAATGAAAGCCCTAGGGATCACAAATTGGCCAAATCTGTCATTTGCAACCTCTGAAATTAAGTTGCCCAAATGAGGTTAAGGGTTTTCATCCTAAACTTCAGGTTTCCAGTGAAAGTTGTCGTCTTCAATAGAGATAAGTCAAGTGTTTCGTGTTCAAACTCAAAATTCAATTCAAAAACATAACATGAGCCTTCAAAATGAACCTCCTTCCATTTTTATATCATTTTCCTCTAATATACTTTCTAAATTATTAATTAAGGATCGACTTATATCAAATTAGAGGAGTCCCCTTCTTTATCACAAATCAAAATAGAAAAGAGTTGTTGACATATTATTATTTTTATTTAAAGTATTTAAAAATAATATTATTTTATTTTTAGAAAATGAGACATTACAACCTGCCCTTCCCAAATTTACTTGCCCTCAAGCAAATGCAAGCCCATTTTCTATTATCTCTAAAATGCATGGATCCCACTTCCATCTTGAAAACTTGCAACCCCAAACACTTGCTTCATGAACATAGTTATCCTTGAGCTTCAATGGGTCCCATATTAGCTGAAAACAAACTTGGTTGTCCCCAATCCTGCTTGTCACATGTCATGAGCATTGTACTTTCCTTGGACATATGCAAACTATGCATTTTTTGACTAATAAGAGTCTCTTTATCAACACTCATATGGGTTGTTCTTAAACATGCACATATAACAAACATGTCAATGAAATCAAGAACTCTCCACACCACTCCTTCAACCGCTTCACCATGCCTCGTAGGCATGTTGTTCAAATTTGCTCCCATGCTTGCATCTTCTTCATAGTTTCCATTCGTGTGATGGACTTCCAAAGGTCCATTCTTGCTGTCCCAAACATGGTTGTAGCTGTACCGTTGCATTTTTTAACTCATAATCAGCATTGTGATGGTTGAAAACTCTTCCATAACAGCCGCAAACAATCCCTCATTGATGGAAGGTGGAAAATCCTTCCACCTTATGCCTGAAAATACTCGTCACTATCATAAAAATTGCTAAGGGACTAGTTTTGTTGCACGTAGTAGTAAAAAGAATAGGACAGCCATTGTCATATTTTAATTTCTTCACAAAATTCAGAAATGGCCATAATATAGGGGCTGGAATCAACCATATAGTGATTGAAAATGTCCACTTGTATCTCGAAAGGTCACCCGGATCCCAAACTTTTTTGTACAAGCAATTTGGGACTTGTATGGAAGGACCTATGTGCCCTTTGCCACTCAAAGTGTTCATCACTCTATCGTCATTTTCACTATGTTGTCCAATATAACAATAAATCTGAAATGGCCTAGTATGGAACAACCACCTTGAAATATGGCCTTTCTTTTCATACCTTGGGCTGGAATCCAATTGTTTACTTCTTTTTTCAGATTTAGAAGTAAGAGCTTTTGACGGACTTACCTTGACCATAATGAGCCTAACCCAATCTGGCTCAAAAACTCTTCACTTGCTGCCCTCAGAATTTTATCAAACAGATGGTGTGTGAAGTCTAAACTTGTTATCAACTCTTTGATGATTCTTGACATTGTTAGAGAGTATAAGCATTTATCTAAACTTAAACAAAGATATGTAATTGACTGATATGAAGTGAGTATGCAAGCTACTACATATGTATGACTCACCAATGCAATTATATGACTGAAAGTATGCATCTATAGCAATAAGGAATTATGTCAAGCATTTATCATGCATCCTAGTGATTGAAATGTTCATCTACAGCATGTGGCATTTAATCAAACACTTGCTATGCAATCCCTATAATGTAAATGTTGGCTTTTAGCTAGAGACATTTTGACAAACAGTTGTCTTACGAACTGAAATGAATACTACAGCCAAGTATATAAGACAAATAAATGATATGCAACTCCTTCCTTTTATTAATATGAGGCATACGTTGAGTACAAGCAGATTATGATATTTTTGCCAAGACGCTTGGCTTACAATGCTAACATATGCAACCCTAAGTCTAAGTATAAATCACAGCACTAATGCTATTCAATATGCTCACATATGAATGCAAGAATCATGAAGACCCTGGTTTAAAAATTCGCCAATGCTGAAGGAGGATTAGCAGCCATGTATCAACAAGAAATGAATCTTTCATGTACCAAATTGGACTCCATATTGTGCCGCCCCTGTTCTGAGTTCTAAACCTCCCAGATAAATTATTGGCAGCTGCTAGTGATGTCTATCCTTGCCAAGAATGGTCGCCTAGCTCCTAGTGTTGGAGCGCTTCATAGCCCGTATGAAATCACTGATATATGAGGCTTCTACAAACAAAATCATGGGGTCCCAATCTGCAGCATTTTGACTATAGAATGATATAGCAGCACCTTTATTCGATCCTCTTCAATTCCAAAATCGTCCTCCCTATGAATACAAATGACAATGCCACATCATCAAATCGTCCTCAAATCGAACTGAATATTAATCTTTTTAGAATCTGCAAATATGTCTCCCCAAAATCAATTACTCCAGCATAACCCATATTTGGCCAAAGGCCATTAAATTTGGACAATGAAAAATCTATAAATCCTCCAATGTAGACCTAACCAAAGGCCACAAAGTTTTCCAATGCAACACAGATTGGGCTTCTGAATGAAGCCCACAATCAAGCAATAATCTCAGCTAATAGTTTCATAGCTTCAAAATTGCACAACCTTTGAGAGTTTTCATTCCCAAAGGCTCAGTAATGGTAGAAACTCTAGTTGGTTCCTTCTACTTACAAGAACTCCAAATCAAATATCAAATCTTGGATGAGTAGAAGCTTGGCTTATCCTTTTTTTATACCTTTTCTCCAAGTAGAAGTGGAACCTTCAAGAAACTTCCAGAAAATAATATTATTTTATTTTAGGGACTTTTTTTTATGATATAATATTTTATTCAAATCACTTTATTAAATTAATTAAATATAAAGTCACCCTTTAATATTTATTTATTGTGATAACCTTACAGATAATTAATTTAATTCCTCTTTTAATTTAATTAAAATAATCAATTAGTCATCCTTATGAGAAATCATTATTTTGGACAACTTAATCAATTAATTTAATTTAATTACTCAACCTCCAAATTGGGAACATTACATTGACACAACCTTCCTTGTGTTTATCAAGAATCATACATGTTTCTACTGAAGGTTCTCCACTTTCCACTTGCATGGTGGATTCCTTTATGGGTTGTTCACTAACTTCTTTTAGATCTGAATTCTCTTGCTCCTTGATTTCCTCGTTGGAATTCTCATGAGGGTTTGACTTTCCATCATTTTCCTTCAAAATTACTTGAAACTCATATTTTTCTTCATTCTCAAATCTTACAATTTGAAAAAAAAAATCCTATTTCTTTCTCAAGGCATGTTGAAGATCTCTTGGATTGTTCCTTGGTTTATGACCAGCCCTAGAACCATACTTGTCTTTCTTCAATGCCATGAAATCTGCAAGGCTCATTTCTTCTCTGATTGCCAGTGGAAAAGTCATGTATTCCTCATAGTTTGCAGCCACATCATTCCATATAGAAGGTTGCTCCTCCCTTGTTAGAATGACTTCTTGCCTACGAAGGAAGTTGAGTTGATTAGGCATTTGTGTAGATCCAACCATCACCCTAGGTGGAGGGGGAGGATTGTTGCAAGTACTTGAAGTGCTACCTTCATCATTGTGTGCCCTGAGTCCATTCATATCCTTCATGGATTGGATGAATTCAGCCATCATTTCCGTCAACTGCATTTGATTTTGGATGAATCTTTCAAAATTAACACTATACGGGTCATCCATGTTACTCTGTCTTGGTTGTTTCGAGTTTGCCTTGGCTGTTTCAAATTTCCTTTTTATAGTACCTCACTTCCCCATCGTTATTTAGCATGAAGCCAACTCAAACCCTCATGGCGAGGCAAGATTTGGCTCTGATACCACTAGAGGATCCCTTTTAGGGCAAAATTAGAACCTATGGGATTCCTAACAAACCCTAACAATGCATACAAATTTCTAAATTTCTTTTCAAACCCTAAGCAAATGAAAATTGCAGAATTCTAAAAATGTCAATTTAAGACACAAAAATTATATTTAATTTTTCAAATAATTACCAAAATTAAGAAATATTACAGCCAATCATTATCCATTCAAATCTGATTTTTAGCATGCAAATATAAGCCTGAAAATTTAATAATAAATACCAGTTGTGTGTTCTATTGAAAATATATCAACATATGCAAATCGCTGCCCCAAAAACAACAGCGATGGACTCCCAAGCGAATCGCCACACTAGAAAAGGCTTTCCAAGTAGGTCGTTGATCTAAAACCCCTGTAAATTGGTTCACCACCCTCCAAAAAGGGTCTTCAAACAGCGTCACCCCTCTCACAAGTGTTGCAAACTACTGCGCTCCAATTAATGAAGCCCTAGAAGATCACAAATTGGTCAAATTGTCCTTTGCATTCTCTAAAATGAAGCTGCCCAAACGAGGTTAAGAGTTTTCATCCTTAACTTCAAGTTTCCAATGACGGTTGTCGTCTTCGATGGAGATAAGCCAAGCGTTTTGTGCTCAAAAATCAATTCAAAAACATAACATGAACCTTCAAAATGAACCTCATTCCCCTTTTTATATCATTTCCCTCTAATATACTTTCTAAATTGAAGACCAACTTATATCAAATTAGAGGAGTCCCTTTATTTATTACAAATGAAAATATAAAGGAGTTGTTGACCTATTCATTTTTGGCAATTAAGGCATATTATTATTTTTATTTAAAGTATTTAAAAAATCTTTTTATTTTAATAATAATATTATTTTATTTTTTAGAAAATGGGACATTACAGATGCTGCAAAATATCTGCCTCTTCCCAAGTAGCATCCTCAATGGGCAACTATGTCCAACGAACCAAATACTTTATGATGCTCCTGCTCCTTGGCTTCCTTTCCCGGACCTCTATAATAGAATCTAGGATCAAAATCAACCTGCCCTCATCATCTAAGGGAGGTATTTTTTCTAAATGAGTGATACGTTGTCCTAGTGCCCTTTTGAGGCATGAAACATGAAACACCTTATGGATCTAGCTATGCTCAGAGAACTCTAACTCATATGCAACCTCTTCAATCCTCCTCTAAATTTTGTAAGGACCATAGAGCGGGGTTTAAGTTTTTCTGCCCCACTATGCTTGAGAGAAGACTGTCTATAGCGCTATAACCTCAAAAATACCATGTCTCCCACCTCAAAAGTCCTCTCCAACCGGTGTTGATCTGCATATAACTTTTGTTGGTTTTAAGCATATTGGAGGTTTTCCTTGACCACTTTTAGTATATCATGACTTTGTTGTACTAAATTCTTGGCCCCCAACACTCTACTATCTGTCAAGACCAAATCCACAAAAAAAAGTGCATCATACCCATACAAAGCCTTAAAAGGCGACATAACAATAAACATGTGATATGACGTATTGCAGCAATGTTCACCCATGTACAACCACTTAATCCAAGTTGGTTGTTTCCCTACAACATAGTTCTGTAGGTATCCTTTTATCCATTTATATACTATCTCCGTTTGCCCATCAGTTTGTGGATGATAGCTAGTGCTAGGAGTCAATTTTGTACCTATTAACCAGAAGAGTTATTGCCAAATTAATCTCATAAATATGTCCCTATCACTCACAATGTTTTTTGGCAGCCCATGAAGTCTAAAAACTTCCTTGAAAAATATAAAGGTGCATTGTACTTGGCTTAAATAGGGTAAAAATGAGCATATTTAGTGAGTCTATCAACCATCACAAACATATAACTCTTACCTTGAACCATGGGGAGTCTCGTGATGAAATCCATAGAGATGTTTTCCCATTTTTGTGTGGGAATGGACAGGGGCTGCAACAAACCAACTAGAAAAACTTGATCAACCTTAAATTGTTGGCAAGTGAGGCACTCCCGGATGTATTGAAGAACCTCCCCCTTGAGTCCCTCCCAAAAGAATCTTTCATTTGTTTGTATGTTTTGAAATAAACCGGATGTCCAGCCAAGGGCATATCATAAACAACTTTCATTATTTTATATTTCATCTTAGATTGAGAGGCCAAAAAGATATTATTTTTATAGAAAATTAGACCATTTATTACCTTGTACCTCTCATCTTCGTTTTTACCTTCAAGGACAACAGTAGTAATTCATTCTTTGCATACTTGGTTGTTATAAAAACCTTCCAATCCGCTTTAATTTCATTCATAGAACACTATGCAAGAGCATCAGTGAAACAACATGTAAATTTTGTACAAAAGTCAAAATGAGTCAAATAAGGCATGTTTCAAGGTCTAGAAGTTATGTCATGCTTCAAAATGTGTTGAAAAGGTCATGCGTGAATGGAATAGGTCTCATTAGGGGTGGAAGAAGGTATATAAATCATTGGAATTCAAATTCCAATCCATCTAGTGGTATTTAGAAGGTTTCCCGCCAAAAAGATCATGTTTGAAATTCAAATTGTTTGTTAAGGTCTAAGAAGCCTTTAGCCTAGTTGTAAGAGTATGAATCCTTAGGAAAGGGTCCTAAAAGATCAGGGACTTATTGTAAACGTCATTTTTGTCTTATGTAAATGTTAAATCGTCTCATACATCCTCTAGAAGGATGATCCTATGTTGAAGAAACAGAAAATGGCATGTACCAAAAATACAGTAGGAGGTTGAGAAGTCTACGGGCTTCTTGGTTTATCTTTTCTAATGTTTAGCATTAGATATGTGTGTACTTTGTCCCTATCATGAAGGAGAGCTTATTAAAGCTATTTCATACATACAGTAGAAAAAGAGGCAGGTTGTTGAGATGAAAAAGAATAGGTCTGAAAATTGAAGGTTTGCAGAAGTATAAGGTCTGATTTGTAAGTATATTTTGGTGACTATTTGGAATAAAAGAAGTGTTTGTTGTTATGGAAATATTCTATTCTACTCTTAAAGGTTTTATAGACGTTTTTGTGTAGTGTTACGATCTCATGTAAAGAAGATGATTTTGTAAAATTGTGTATGAGAACATAAAATTCTGGGTTGTAACAGTCCCTATAAATGAGGTATTTCACATTATTTTTTCTACATGAATGAAAAGTGACAGTTGGAACAAGAGGTTATGTTAGTCAAGACTATGATCCAAGGGAATGAGGTCTTACAAGACTATTTTATGAACGATCCTTTATAAGTTCATGCCCTCCTACAGGACTTTGTAAAAACAGCCTAGTGTTTGGAGTAGTAAAATGCCCATAACTAGAATAACTCAGAGATGCATCAAAGGGAGCTAGCCCTTATCTAGAGACTCTCCCCTTAGTTTTGCCAGACCCACAGGGAAGAGAGGAGTTTCCATTGTGCCGCGTGGAAGAGAGAAGCTCAGTCGTCTCTCAAGGGTGCAATCCACAGCATCAACAGTAACTTTCAAAAAGGTAATTTTTACAAATATTCAAACAAAACATTCAATACTCTTTTCCTTTTGTGCTCGTCTCTTAGCCCCCGGGAATAAATTAAGGCTAAGGGTCTTCCATGATGTCCCTATCAAAATAGGGACATGACACAGGGGGTTGCAGAGGACAAAATTGGGTTGTTTGAGGTGTCTAAACACAATTTCGGAATAAAATGCAGTAATATAGAACATCAAAAGGCTGTAGCGTAGGAGTTTTGAGGCAACATCTAGGTTTGAGAGCCCTAGTAGAGCAGTGACTACAGTTGAAGGGCAACGAGCAGGTTTGAAAGCCCCAGGAGGGCAACGACAGGCACCAAGGCCAAAAAACAGGTTTAGGAGCGTGGAGACCCCCTCCTTGGGGTTGAAAGTAGATTTTGCAAGGCTTATTCATGCCTAAATATTCTATTGAAGGCATACATACATTGTTGGTAGTTTTTATAATATTTTCAGCTATTAAATTGATAATAAAAATCAGATTTGAATGTACTTTTATTGGCTGTAATATTTCTGAATTTTGGACAATTATTTGGTGAATAAAATATTGTATTTGTACCCTAAATTGGCATATTCAGAATTCTGAATTTTTAATTGCTTAGGGTTTGAAAGGAAAAATCAGAAAATTGCATTTCTTTTTAGAGTTTGTTGGAAAATCCAAATTGTTCTAATTCTGCCCAAAAACAGACATTTCAGCTGAAGTGTCACATTCTAATACAAAAGGAATGGAGAAATCTGGAACAGCGAGTACCAGGCACAAACTCATCACCTCCTTGAGTTTATCAAATGCTACTTGGGTTGTCTTAGACCAGCTGAAAGGCCCCTTTTGGTAAAATCCATCAGCAGAACAGCAAGCTGAGAAAATCCCTTGACAAACCATCTATAGTAACTACAAAAACCCAAAAACCTTCTCAAATGTGTCATGGTAGTAGATGGAAGCCAATCCATGATTTCTTGGATCTTTTGTTGATCCACATGGACCCCTTGGGCATTAATCACGTCCTAAACATAAAATTTTGGACATTTCAAATTCACATTTAGATTCTTGCAAAGAGTATTTGTTGCCCCAAAATTCTCAGCACTATGTCCAAGTGTTGAAGATGCTCTTCCCATGTTTTACTATACACTAAGATGTCATCAAAAAAGACCAACACAAAATTCCTTAAGTGTAGCAAAAGACATTGTTCATATAAGATTGGAATGTTGTTGGAGCGTTAGTTAATCCAAAGGGCATAACCAAAAATTTATAGTGCCCATAATGACATCTAAAAGCAGTCTTTAGAAAATCCTCTTCTCTTACTCGAATTCGGTGATATCCAGTCCTCAAGACAATCTTGGAAAAGTAGATGGCCCCATGCAGCTCATCAATCCTGGGTATGGGATACCTAATTTTGATGGTCTTTTGTTCAAAGGCGGTAGTCTATGCCAATCCTCATAGTTCCATCATTTTTCTTCACTAGGACAACCGAAGAAGCAAAAGGACTAGAACTAGGCCTTATAAGTCCCATATCCAAGAGCTCTTTGATGGATTTCTCAATGTCTTCCTTACAGACTCTAGGATGGCCATATGGAGTGGTTATTACTGCTTTAGTTTCTGGTTCCAACTCAATGATATGCTAGAAACCCTTTTTCAATGGTAATCCATGTGGAATGCTACTAAAAACATTGGCATGCTTATCAAGGATGGATTGGATATCCTTATGATGTTGTTGTTGTTCCAAATTCTGATTTGTAGAGCTCACAAAACACTCGGCTGCCCAAGCAATCTGCCCTCTATGAAAATCCCTTTCCATCCTTTTCGTTGTCAATACCATAGGGGCTCCATTAGCCATACCACGCAGCACTATTTCCTTACCTGCTAATTTAAACTTCAGCTCCATAGTTTGGTAGATTTGAGTGAATTCTTCTAGAGAATGCAGTCATTGCACCCCAACAACTAGGTCGGTCTCACCCACACAGAAATCCTCCTTAACTTATGCCTTCCCACAAAAATATCCAGATTTTAAATTTTCTTTGTGCATGGAATGGTATAGCCATCTGCGACAGTTACATTGAAGTCTTAAAATTCTACAGCTTGTAGCCCACATCTAGATGCTAAGCCTTCATCAATGAAGTTGTGGGTTGCTCCACTATCAATTAACACTGTTAATTTCTTACCTTGCAACACTCCTCACTCTAAAAAGGTGATATCTAGGAGCACCGAACAATGTGGCAAGGGTTCCATCCACGTGGTCACCCTCTACTTTCCTTTCTTGCTTCTCTTCATTAGAGGTTGCCCCTTCTTCTTCTTCTTCTTCTTCTTCTTCTTCTTCTTCCGATACTACCTCAATGTAATGAACTTGCCCTTTGCTAAGGCACCAATGACCTAGTGTCCAAGGATCCTTGCAAGTGATATGCCCTTTGTCGTCCATTACCTTGCTGATATGGCCTTCTTTGTTGTTCATATGGGGCTGTCCTTGGCTACTCGTAAAATGCAGTCCTAGGCTGTCCAAAAGGAGGTGTCCTCTATTGTCCTAAAGGAAGAAATTTGCCCTTAGGTGCTATTGTTTCAAGATTAAAAGCCTTTTTGATGGCTTCTTGGAGGGAATAAGGGTTGAAAGCCTTGACCAAACACTTCAGTGGGTCAACCAACCCTTTCACAAACAAAACCACAAGACTCCTTTTGGAAACATCCGGTACCATCACTGAAACTCTAAAATTAGTCACATAATCATATACGGAAGATTTTTGTCTCAGCTGTGCTAACTCCCTGAAATGGACTTCCGGATCAGCCCTATCAAACCTCTCAATCAACCTCCTGAACTCATCATATGAGTGGATGAGGTTGTGCCCTTGTGTGACCAAACCATGGTACCACCACTCATGTGCCATGCCCTCAAGATGTAAAGTAGCAAATTTGATGGCTTCATCTTCCATTATACATCAAAGGGAAAGGTATGTATCCACCTTTTGAATCCAAGCTCGAGCGGTACTCTTGGTAGATCCATCAAATGTAGATAGAGTGAGCTTTCCCAATACATGTTGAAGATCCCTCTAATTATATCGAGGTCTAGGATCGGCCCTAGGTCCTTTGTTTCTATTTAGCTACATGAAGTTAGTGAGGGGTATTTCCCCCTTGATTTCAGGCGGAAAGTCCTATATTCTTTATAACTGACATTGATATCATCCATCACTGAAGGCTGAAACTCCACCTCAAGAATGAATTCCTCTCTATGGATACCAGCGTATTTGAAGCTTCAATGGTTTCCCTCTGTGTAGGAGGAAATTGTTGGTACCGGAAGCACTCCCCTCACCATTGGAAGTACGGTTTGCACTCATGCCCTGCATGTTGTGAATAAACTCAGCCATCATATCAGTCATACACTCTTAGTTTTGAGCAAATTTCTCAAACCGAACACAATCTTGATCATCCATATCTTTGTGCCCTGGCTGCTCAAACCTTTCCGTTTGTTGTTTTGGACCCTTTTTCTTCTCTTTCGTAATACCTAACCTTTTTTTCACTGTTTGGCATGTAGGTAACTCTGCCAACAACTCAATCCCCCACAACTGGCAAGGCGATGACTCTGATACCATTAAAATATCCCATTTAGGGCCAAAATAAACAATTTTGGAATTTGTAGAAACCCTAACCAAAATTGCAAAATTCTGAAAAGATCTACTTAGACATGAAAAAAAATTCAAACCTCGTAGAAACCCTCACAAAAATATGGAAATTTCATCAATTTGTTTAACACATCAAATCTGATTTTTTTAAATAATTTGCAAGCGTGAAAATTAGAATAAATTACAGCTAAGTGTATGAATGACGAAACAAAATAATTCACCAACCGAAGAGTTCTCCAGCTGAATTTTGACCCCTCTAGGGAGATCGCTACACTCCAAAAGGCCCCCTGGAGTTGTGTTTCACCTCAAATGGCAGCCCTAACTGCTGCTCCAGCCTCCAAAGGTTCCCAAACTATAGCGCCACCCTCCAAATGTGCCCTAGATCCCAGAAATGATGATATTTTGCCCAACTGTGACCCTGAATGAAGTCACCAAGAAGAATTTGAGGGATTTCATCCCCAAATCTGAAAGCTAAAGAGCATTTTCGTCCTCAATGGTTGAATGTGCAAGCAAACATACTTAACTCAAAAGAATTGCTTGATAGATGATCATGGATCCCGAAAATTGACCTCTCTACCTTCCTTCATACCTTTTTTCCTCCAAACCAACTCTCAAGTGGTGTGCTCCAAATGGGGGAAGCGGGCGGCGGGGGAGACGGGACAGGGGGGCAGCTTGGGGTGGAATTCAAATATTCAAAAAGTGATTCTCCTTATGATTTCTAATTAAGGGTTGACTTGCTCAAATTAGAAAGTCCCCTTTTTTTAAAAGTCAAATTAGACATAAGTTGCCAACCTAGAGTCATTTTTTTGGCAACTTGAACAAAACACCATGTTCTCATTTTTCCTTCCTTCCCTTAGCCTATGGGAAACCAAAAGAATAGGCGAAGGGTCTTCATTCCTCTCTAAACCCAATAAGGGGGTGTTGTCAACCTGGAGCTACGCCCTAATTCAAGAACGTGCGCGAAACGACCAGTCCTCTATCCGGCTGAAACAATGGGATCTTCTCACGAGGGTGGGTGCCTCAATAGTGAGAAGAACCTCCAGAGAAGGCTGGTTCCTTTATGATGTATCAATGAAGATTCCTACTCTACGCCGCTGACTACCATGGAAAAGAGAGAAAGGAAACTTAAAGGAGAAATCCTACCTAAAAGGGGGTGATACACCAGAATTTTGATCCTACTCAGCTCTGAACCTTGAACACTGAACGAACAAGAGAGAAGGAAGACCTTAGACTTCAATTAATCACTTGTGCATAAGTATTTCATGCAGAGGTTCGGTCCAATGACTAAAACTTGAGGGAAAATGGTGGAGAGAGGTCTGATAAAAGACACTTTGCAGCCGCCCAACATCCACTTACAGTCTCAGCAAAAGACAATAAAGAACAATTTAACATGACCTGCACAAGGACAATATAGCAACTAGGTACGAAACAAAATTTGGGAAGGGAGAAAACTCTACCACTTATGCAAATTGCTAAAGAAATATACACTATGCCACACTTGAAATCTGAAAGTACAGTCCTTATTGATCAAAGAGGTTACACAACTCACCAATGGCAGAGTCTGGTCTAACCAAGAGAGATTGGATTCTTTTTAATCAAGGCTGAAAGCCATTATATAGAAAATTACAAGAGGCCAAGGATAGGCGTATAAACTTGAAGAGAAAGATTCACTTTGGTTAACTCAAGGCTTTAGTTGGCCTTTCAATAAAATATATTTTTCTCTTTGTCCTTGCATGAAGCTTCTTCGTTTGATGAAGCGAACTTATCTTTGTTATGAACTGCCCACTTCCTTTTGCATGGAAATCTTCTAGTGGATGCAGCATTTGATCAATTAGTCAACTCTAAATCTGGAATAGTCAACTCCTCGTTAGAACTCGAAACTCCTGCTGAAATTGAGTTAGACTTTCGGATGCATGGGCTGCATGGAGACGAACAGGTCTTCAATAATCAGTCAACTAAAACTTTGACCGTTTATTCGAAAATAGCTCTTATGTTCGAAAATAGCTCTTGCTTGCATGTATTTCGTTCTAATTTTGATCGTGTCTATTTTTGGCAGGATTCCATATTCAATTCTTCGTCGGATTATCTATTTTCTATTCTTTTTTTTGCACAGTCGGCCTCCATTTATTTAGGATCTCCTGTTATCTTTTTAATCTCAATGGTTACTTCCCGCAAGAAAAATTTGACGGTCTGCAGGACGTCACCGAAAATCGTCATATTTTTTTCAGCTATATTTCCTCGGGCTTATTTATGTCATTTTTCTTTACTCTTATTTGCTCGGGCTTTTTCCCGCAGTCTATTGCTCTGTCGGCTCTTTTGTATTGGTCAGATAAGTCATATTCCCGCGGACTTCTTTTGATGACATGTCTTTGCCTCATCCCCGTGGGTTTATTTTCCTCGGGGCTATTTGTTCGAAGGTCCCCTTTGCTTTATTTCTTGCGGCCCTTTGATTTTTCGATTTGTCTAAGCTTATGAATTCCTTCGGACTTTTTGTCCGAAGGATTCCAATTGTTTTTTGCCTTTGCTTTTTTGAAGCGTCCTTGGTCTTGTTTATATATTGACTTATGCCAATTCCGAATTCCTTGGGACTTTTTGTCCGAAGTAATTCCTTCGGACAAAAAGTCCGAAGGATCCTTTCTTTGCCTTTCCTTCCAAAATGCCTTTCGGGATTTCCAAGTGTCCTTCGGCAGCCAGTCCAAGTGTCCCCCGGCAGTCCAAGTGTCCTCCGACAGTCCAAGTGTCCTCCGGCAGTGCCCTTCGGAAAAATTGGAGGGCACCCGGACTTTTTGCAAAAGTCTGTGATTTTGGTCTTCGTCCTGCCCGAAGGGTAGGTGCCCTTCGAGATTGTTGTAAGTGTCACTTCCGAAGGGTATTCTACCCTTCGGAACTCTTGAAACTGTCCCCTTCCGAATTTATCCTTGGCTTCTTTGTGCGTACTTTCCTGTCTTGTGGTCCTCGAAATTTCCTCGAACTATTTGTCCGCAGGATATCCCTTCTTCCTCCTAAGTGCTTTACTGACTGAGTGCGTAGAAAATTTGACTGAGTGCGTAGAAAATTCCCTGCCTGAGTCCGTAGAAAATTTCTTGAGTGAGTCCGTAGAAACTTCCCTGAGTGACTCCATAGATAATTTCCTCTGAGTGAGTCCGTAGAATCAGCAAAGGAAAACAATGCATTCTTCCTTCCTTGGCTAGAGACGAGAACTTTCCAAGTGGCAAGAAAAAATCTGACTCATGGAAGATTTGTCAACATTCTGGCGACTCAGCTGGGAAGCATGCCTACTATGCTCGAGAACTCAGACCATGTATAGACGTTATTTGAATTCCCAGATGGTGAATCTGATCTCTGATCGAAAATCTACTCTGATAATAACCTCTTTTTTTCAAAAGAAGGGAAACACACGAAAGCGGAAAACTAAAAAAAGCAAATGTGTAAACAAGCACTTGGAGGAAAGTAGAAACAACTTAAACAACCTAGCTAACTATGATGAAACATGATCCCCCTGGATCAAATGGGAAAGTCTTGAACTCGCTCCTTCCAAGAGATGGTACAAGTTGCAAGGCAAGATGTTTATTACTCATAACCTTTGATGAGGCAATTGCCTTGTCGACCAACTATACTAGCATCTTCTCAAATGGGTCATCAACAGCAAACCAGTCACAAACAAAGACAAACTCATCAAGTATTTCCTGATCGTTTTCAAATTGCTTGTCATCTATCACCATGTCAAGTGATACCCCATCTATGCATGCATTTTGAGTGACCACATCCTTCTTATTGACTGTTGCGAGTTCATCCAGCTCTTCAAGGAGCTTCGAATATGCAACCCAATCTGTACTGGGATCTTGAATAGGTGATTCTTGATCAAATTTCTCATAAACATGCTCTTAATAGCCACCATATCCATACAAAGCTCTTCAATCTCTGGTAGAGGCTCAAGGTATCGCTGTCAATCATTTTTTTGTTTCCTCACTTTGATCTATGTGAACTGAATCAGCTATAATGCTATTTGGATCCTTCTCAATAGGAGATACCTGTAACTCATGTATGACTTCAATCTGTATCAGCTCCTCTTGAAGTTCCTCTATATCAAGATCAGTCTTCCCACTCTCAGCGATAATTGGACGCTCAATTACAACCTCAAGAGAAGTATTAATAGGAAATTCCTCCTCACACTTCTGAAGCATCCTCTACACGTTCTGCAAGAACCTGATCTATAGCTACAACCTCTTTCTCAATACTCCAAAGAACAGGGTCTTCTTGAGGAAGGGTGATGGCGGGAAGGTGATGACATTCATTTGTTTGAGAGGGAAAATGAAGCATGGGAGGTTGATCATGATCAGATCTTGGAATCTTGAGGGCAATGGAATTATCTAGGGAGTTTTGGAGGGGAGGGAAAGAGAAATTCTTAAAGACGTCTGTATTTTGCTCCTTCCACTTGGCCACTACCTCATCAAAGTTTGAAACCTGCTTGTCCTCCTGGACAACTTGAGCTTGAGAGATGATTGGTGAGGTAATGATGGGACTATAGGAAGGTCTAGTATCATAAATAGCCACTTGAATAGGCTTTTGATTTGGCTCGACTCCAACTAGGAAGCTCCCTTGGCGCACACTGGGATGGTTAAGAACTTCGTGAGAATAAGAAGCACCATAGCCTTTTGTAGACAATTCGTTTAACTCGATTCTCTGTCTTTCCCAAGCCTCCATCTTTTCCAATGCAAGAATACATGGTCCATTTATCTCTTCTGGATCATTGGACACATTTCGAAATAGACCATTTACTTCCTCATACTGAGAGTTAGAACAAACCTTTCTTGCATATGCCAGTATTCTGAGCTCTATTTCATTCATTTTTTCTTGAAGGCGATACTGCTCATATGCAACATCATAGCCATATGGGGAAGATAAAATCCGGTCCTGAGACTGATATGGCTCACAAGGAAAGTGAGAGTCATGCTCTTGATAATAAGGATCATGAGAAACTTGATAAGGCTCAACATAGCTTTGATAATAACCTTAATAAGGCTGATTAGGCTCATAGATATCATGACTAGGCTGGTATGATCCATCATTGGGCTGATAAGGAAACATAGCATAGGAATTCTCTCCATACATAGCCATCAAAATTCACTCGCAATAATAAAAATAGACTTACATGGAAGCTGTCGTGAACTATTAGAAGCAACTGCTTGAGCTTGGAGTCACCGAATACTTCTTGAAGAACACTGCTGTAACTACGATTTCATTAAAACTAGGAAAAAATGGTCCCACCGGGCGTGCCAAAAACTGTTGTCAACCTGGAGCTGCACCCTGATTCGAGAACGTGCACGAAACGGCCAGTGCTCTATCCAGCTGAAACAATGGGATCTTCTCACGAGGGTGGGTGCCTCAATAGTGAGAAGAACCTCCAGAGAAGGCTAGTTCTTGTATGATGTATCAATGAAGATTCCTACTCTACGCTGTTGACTACCATGGAAAAGGGAGAAAAAAAACTTAAAGGGGAAATCCTACCTAAAGGGGGGTGATACACCAGAATTTTGATCCTACTCAGCTCTGAACCTTGAACACTGAACGAACAAGAGAGAAGGAAGACCTTAGACTTCAATTAATCACTTGTGCATAAGTATTTCATGCAGAGGTTCGGTCCAATGACTAAAACCTGAGGGAAAATGGTGGAGAGAGGTCTGATAAAAGACACTTTGCAGCCTCCTAACATCCACTTACAGTCTCAGCAAAAGACAATAAAGAACACTTTAACATGACCTCACAAGGACAATATAGCAACTAGGTACGAAACAGAATTTGGGAAGGGAGAAAACTCTACCACTTATGCAAATTGCTGAAGAAATATACACTATGCCGCGCTTGAAATCTGAAAGTACAATCCTTATTGATCAAAGAGGTTACACAACTCACCAATGGCAGAGTCTGGTCTAACCAAGAGAGATTGGATTCTTTTTAATCAAGGCTGAAATCCATTATATAGAAAATTACAAGAGGCCAAAGATAGGCGTATAAACTTGAAGAGAAAGATTCACTTTGGTTAACTCAAGGCTTTACTTGGCCTTTCAATAAAATATATTTTTCTCTTTGTCCTTGCATGAAGCTTCTTCGTTTGATGAAGCGAACTTATCTTTGTTATGAACCGCCCACCTCCTTTTGCATGGAAATCTTCTAGTGGATGCGGCGTTTGATCAATTAGTCAACTCTAAATCTGGAATAGTCAACTCCTCGTTCAAACTCGGAACTCCCGCTGAAGCTGAGTTAGACTTTCGGATGCATGGGTTGCATGGAGACGAACAGGTCTTCAATAATCAGTCAACTGAAACTTTGACCATTTATTCGAAAATAGCTCTTATGTTCGAACATAGCTCTTGCTTGCATGTATTTCGTTCTAATTTTGATCATGTCTATTTCTGGCAGGATTCCGTATTCAATTCTTTGTCGGATTATCTATTTTCTATTCTTTTTTTTGCCCAGTCGGCCTCCATTTATTTCAGTTCTCCTGTTATCTTTTTAATCTCAACGGTTATTTCCCGCAGAAAAAATTTGACGGCTTGCGGGACGTCACCGGAAACCGTCATATTTCTTTCGGCTATATTTCCTCGGGCTTATTTCTGTCATTTTTCTTTACTCTTATTTGCTCGGGCTTTTTCCCGCGGTCTGTTGCTCTGTCGGCTCTTTTGTATTGGTCGGCTAAGTCATATTCCCGCGGACTTCTTTTGATGACATGTCTTTGCCTCATCCCCGCGGGTTTATTTTCCTCGGGGCTATTTGTCCGAATTTCTTTGGACTTTTTGTCCGAAGGTCCCCTTCGCTTTATTTCTTGCGGCCATTTGATTTTTCGATTTGTCTAAGCTTCTGAATTCCTTCGGACTTTTTGTCCGAAGGATTCCAATTGTTTTTTGCCTTTGCTTTTTTGAAGCGTCCTTGGTCTTGTTTATATATTGACTTATGCCATTTCCGAATTCCTTCGGACTTTTGTCCGAAGGATTCTTTCTTTGCCTTTGCTTCCAAAATGCCTTTCGGTATTTCCAAGTGTCCTTCGGCAGCCAGTCCAAGTGTCCCCCAATAGTCCAAGTGTCCTCCGGCAGTGCCCTTCGGAAAAATTGGAGGGCACCGGGACTTTTTGCAAAAGTCTGTGATTTTGGTCTTCCTCCTGCTCGAAGGGTAGGTGCCCTTCGGGATTGTTGTACGTGTCCCTTCCGAAGGGTATTCTGCCCTTCGGAACTCTTGAAACTATCCCCTTCTGAATTTATCCTTGGCTTCTTTGTGCGGACTTTCCTGTCTTGTGGTCCTCCGAATTTCCTCGGACTATTTGTCCGAAGGAATTCCTTCGGACAAAAGTCCGAAGGATATCCCTTCTTCCTCCTAAGTGCTTTATTGACTAAGTGCGTAGAAAATTTGACTGAGTGCGTAGAAAATTGCCTGCCTGAGTCCGTAGAAAATTGCCTGCCTGAGTCCGTAGATAATTTCCTCTGAGTGAGTCTGTAGAATCAGCAAAGGAAAACAATGCATTCTTCCTTCCTTGGCTAGAGACAAGAACTTTCCAAGTGGAAAGAAAAAATCTGACTCGTGGAAGATTTGTCAAGAGGGGGCATGATAGAGGAAGTGGAGAATTTGATGCAAGGGCATCCCTAGATCTAGAAGCTATCATGCATGAGGAACTTAATGGATCATCCTTCAAAGTAGTTAAGTAATGTTAGGAACAAATTCGGGCATTAAAATGCAAGAATCCGCTTGTAGCAAAGCTTAATTCAAGCCTTTGTAAAGCAATTCTAACAACTTTAATTTCTAAGCTTAGCAAGCTTTGCGGTCCGTTTTCGAATTGCACCAAACTAGAGTAGATGTGCAACCCTGGAGAAACTTTGCAAGCTGGGACAGAACTTCACAAAAACTATAGAAGCTTCCCAAAAACTACACGATCTTCACAAGACTATTGGAGCTTCGCAAGCCAAAGCGAGCTTGCAAGACTATGGAAGCTTCGCAAGACCAGGAAGCTTCGCAAGCCCTGTTTACTTCGCAAAGCCTCTCTTGCCACCTTGTGAAATTCAAACTCGCCATTTACACCATGTTGGTTCCTGCCCATCAATTACTTTAGACATGCATATTCCCCATCAAAGGCATCAAGGAGGTATAAAAAGTGATGATTCAACATCGACATTGTCAATCCTCATCTTGTCAAGGCAAATCTACCAGCTTCGCAACATTATGATACCTTGCACAGTGGATGTGTTTTGTAACTTGTTCCACTACACAACTCATATATGTCGCGAATCTCCTTGTGCAAGCTTGCAACTACAATCTTTGCCAAGTGCAGAGACTGAATCAAGACAAAAAGCAAGGCAATGATTGAAGTAACACTTCACTTCTTGGAGGTGTTCCTTCACAAGATGTGATCAACGGCTCACCAAAGAACGTTGGTCCTACAACTGCTGAATATGTTAGGTATCAAACATCATGCAACAAGATTCACAATAGTTGATTAATTTCTTCCAAACTAATTCTGTAATGTGTCTAACTCACATCTGAATGGCAAACAAAACTATTTGACATCAGAAACTTATTGTACTACATCTTGGCCAATATATGGCATGCATAAGATTGTGTAAGGGGTTCCACCTGATAGAGAGAGAGTGAGAGAGAAAGAGAATTCATAAAGAGAAGGGGATTCTAGTAGTGTAGAATGTGTTGGGGTGGAAAGTAGCTAGTATAAGAGTTTTTATAGCACATAAGCAGGTGTGAGTGTGCATAGGTAAGAAGGCCCAATCTAACCAAGTTGTATAGAAGTCAGCCTGCAAATTACACAGAGAGTGTGAGTGCATGATTATAATGTCTCCATGTTATATTTTTTAAAATGAATCAATGAAGGTTGTGTCAATCTTGTGTTACCATTGCAAGCTGCTAACTTTGATCTGGCTATGAGTTGCCACTCGTTCATTCGACCCACAACCCACCTCACCATCAGAAGTGCAAAGCCCAAGTGTGTGCATATGGGAAATCTATTTTTTATCATATAGACAAAATCGAGACCAGGAATTTTATATTCATTAAGAATTTTCAACAAGAGTTGGTTGAAAAAAAGGAGATTTTGCCGCCAAGAAGCATGTGAAGAGGCAAAAGAGGAAATTAGCTCTTCTAAAAAAATTAAATCCAGAAGGAGAAAAGCAAGGTAAGAACCTCACCCATTATTGATTTCCCCAAAGAAATACAAAGTGAGCCTCTAGGTAACTTGAAGTATATGAAAGGAATTGGCTCTAACTTGTCGTCAAAAAGGGAATATAGTGGCAAAAGCCTTGGCAAGAATGTCCAAGGAATTCTCAATCCCATTGAGGTTAGGGAAAAACCACACTATGCAGTTCTTGCATTCGCTGGTAGAAATATGTTAATGCTCTAATGCAGCCCAAGCAAAGAGTATCCTCCAAAGAGAAGAATCCCAAGCCACCTCTATAAAAATTTCTGCCCAAAGAAGGTAATTGCAGTCCTAATATGATTTTTGTAAAGCCTTAAGATTGTTCTATTGAATAACCAAAGAATGTAAAGCAATGAAAGCAAGAGGAAGGTAGTGTCATGAGGTCAGCCTCATGGACCTACCATGTGGCACTAAGTCACTCCTCTATCGAACCCGCCTTGGAGGATTGGGTTACTCAAGAAGACTTAGACTACGCCTTGCACCAATTCGGCCATACAAACCAGTCTTGCAGTGCCTTCTTGCCCAGGTCAGGTTTCTAACATGAGTTGAGTTCTATCATATAAACCCCTCTTCTACTCGAGTCAATCGTCTACCCCGGTCAAGAGCCCATCTCGCCCCCTAAGAAGAGCCTCGTGTTACTTCCCTACTCGGAGGATCTCCATCCCCCTACATTCTCCCCAGATTAAAATCAGCGACGCCCTCAGTGTCGATGCAGCGTCTTCAACCTCACTCAAGATCTCTGGCATCACACACCAAGACAAAGATGCACATAGTGCCCACATTAAGCCCACTGCCACTACCTTCATATTTTCGCCACACTTGAACAAGTCCAATGTCTACAACTCCATGGGAAGTCGTCGCACTACTCAATGCCTTCGTACCTACCAAGTTTTCAAGCTACTTAGCATCTCACTACCTGTTGAGCTCTACCGCATGTCTCCCTTCTATTCTTCATGCCCAAGAGTGTGTTCCACATCGGCCTACCGAACTACTCACTTCGTGTGCCTTACTAAGTCCATACCACATGCATCCCTCTCCACTCCTTGCATATTTAAGTTCCATTCCAACATCGGCCTTCTCCTTCCACAAAGCCTCAAGTCGCCTATTTTGACTGACTTTGTAAATGTACAAGTGCCACTTGCTTAGCACTTGATTCTAACAAGGTCCCATACCCTTATCTCTGATTTGTCACATCCACTCCTCCGCAAACCACATGACTTCCTTACTCAGTGGCATCATCCACTTGCATATACAGCTTCAAAACAATGCACCGCTTGTTGAGGAAGATTATGTAATGTCCCTTTTAGGACAAAATTAGAAAATTTTGGAATTTGTGATAAACCTTTAAAATGAAAATACAAACTCTGATTTTTTATTTGAAACCCTAACCCCAAAAATTACAGAATGTTGAAAGGGGCTAATTATCATGAAAATAAATTCCAAATCACTTAGAAACCCTCATAAAAAATATGTAAATTCAATATATTTATTCACCACCATAAATCTGATTTTTTAATCAATTGTAGGATTGAATAATTGTAATAAAATATGACTGATTAAATAAGGGTAGAGGTTGAGATTTCCACCCACTGAACGTTGTCCAAACTCAAATGTCCAGTCCTCTACGGAAGTCGCCTCACCCCAAGTGGCTTATAGCTGTGGTGTTAACCTTCACAATGCTGCCCTACTATTGTGTCCCACTTTCTAAGGCTGCCAACTGATTCGCCCACTTACTAGGGTTGTCCAACTGATCTTTGTCAAAGCGTGATCTCTGAATAAGATCACCGAGTATTGGGGGTTTCTGTCCTCGAATAGTTGAAGCCAACGAGGGTTTTTGTCCCCAAGAGCTGATTGTGCGAGCAAACATGCTTAGCATCAAATGAATTAATTGATAAATAGATAGATGCCAAAAATAGACCTTTCCACCTTTTTTTATACCTTTCTGCACTCAAACCCCAAACTTACTTTATTTTAATAATAAAACATAAGTTGTTGACATTACTTTTTGTCCACTTAATTATATTATTAAGTTTATTTTAAAGTATTTAAGAATACTTTTTATTTTAATAATAATATTATTATTAAGTTGCCCAAAAAATTAGAAATGACCGGGCCCAACTTAAATAATGTTATTAGTTATTTTAATCTAGAAAAGGGAACGTTACAGTTCGTCCTTCTCAAAATTGTTTGCCCTCAAGCAATTGCAACCTTCTATGCTCAAGTATCACCATGCCGAAGTGATGAGTCATGTTGTAGTGCTTGTAGAGTCTAGACCCTATACCTATCAAATGAGATAGCTCATGTCAGAGAACATAGTGTGATATATCCCCAATGGATGTTGAATGTAATTCATCCTCAAGTTGATCCTCCAAAATTTGTTGATCCCTGAAGGCACCCACAAACTCCTATAAGACCAAAAGTTGCCATATGATCTCCCCATTGTGTAACTGCTATCCTACTTGGCTCCTCCCACGCAATGAAGGATCTGGAATACCAAACCTTTGAGTCCCAATGGATCCTTCCATGATTTGGCGAGCTCCTCCCAATATATGGTGAAAATCAAACTGTGGATAGGCTAGGAGCAAGTTACAACAGTCACTAATCACTTGGAATTTCATCCACATCAAAGTTGTTATGTCTGATTAGTTTGTTCTCTACCATTGGAATCTTTTACCTATATTATCCAATGGTAGAATCCCCTTAAGGTGGGCAAACTCACAGTTGTTCATGACTAATAACAACAGTCTTAAACCTGACTTTTTTTTAAACCCTACCAAATGACAATGGTATAACAGCTACCAAACGGAAATTTTATTGAAAGAAACGAAACTATGAGCAATGCAGAAGCTGTTAGCCACCATATAAGGACTGAAAATTTGAGATTAACAAATCTAAAATTGGAAGCCACAAATATGTACCTCAAAAAGTCACTCGGCTTCCATACCATTATGCAAAATGCATTTTGATCCAAAGGCTCTATCTTTATTCTTTCACCCTGCTTAGAATGATGGCAAAACTAAAATAGAGTTGTGCTAACATTTCTATATTGTGAATTAACATTATAAGAGTGCTTCCCATGATAACAACAAATCTGAAATGGCTGTTGACGCTGTGGATTGCACCCTTGACAAAAGGTTGGGCTTCTCTCTTCCACGCAACACAATGGAGACTCCCCTCTTGCTGTGGGTCTGGCAATACTGAGGGGAGAATCTCTAGATAAGGGCTAGCTCCCTTTGATGCATCTCTATTGTCTTTTGCTACTACTGCTAATACTGGGAGGGGGAAAAGGGAGAAGGAATAACCAGAACAGAAAACTACTCTAAGTGGTGATGCACCAAATGATGTTAATCTACTCAGCTATTCACTCTTCAAACCAGAAAGGGGGCGCACATACACTTTATCTGGCAAAAGACCAGACTGTAGGGAGATTTAAAAGGGAGGCTTAATAAAGACACAGGAAAAGGAACTTACCACAGGCGCTGTAGAAAACACACTATCTGATAGATACTCTTCTGTCTCTGCGCTCTAGGTGAAGCACTTCCAATTAACCTGCAGAAATGGCTTTGGCTACACTAGGTGTGTTGGTGTCAATTTGTGGAAGCATCAAGCTAAAATGACTGAACACAAAATTGATATACAGACACTCAAAAGCATAGCCAGTCATATAGAGGTAAAAAACATTCTTATTGATCAAAGGTGAAATTTGGCAAGGCTTCGCCTTACAAAATGAGAGATATCCTTCTCAACTTGAGAGGTTACAATATATAGCATAAAAAAGAAGACTATGGCGCCTCTTCGAACAAGTGGCCCATGTTGCATTGAATACATTAGAAAGAGGAAGTCCGGTGAAGGAACCATGCTGGGGCAGTCACAAGCCTTGACTTTGGCGTTTAAATCTTATTAAATGTCTCTTCAAAAGCATGGGTTGCTTGATCCTTTAAATGGCAAGGCCACTCCTCTTTATGAAACTTACGCGACTGTCCACTCATCCATGCTCAAATGAATAAAAACACGTCGCATCATTGAATGCTTGCACTCTTTGATAATCACTTGGTGGCGACTGTTTCACCCGCAACAATAACTTCTCCTGTCGACACCTTCTTTTGCCACCTGGGCTACTTAATTCATGTCTGTGCTTCGCTGGGTGCGTCTTTAAGAACATTCCAAATGTTGTATGTGTGCGTGGCCGTGTTTTGGATTCTCTGTTTTGTTCCCCTTTTCCTTTCTATTTTTGTCGCTTTATGGCAATTGGAGCTCTCTCAGGCTATTCTTTAGTCTTTTGTTGGCTCCTTGGGCTCCTTTCTCAGCGGCTAATGCATCCCATTAAAGTTGGCGTATGCGGGCCTGTCGCCTATTTGAAAACCAACGGCTATTTCACCGCCTTGAATTTGACATTCGTGCGCCCATCACCGGACATTTGAACCTCCAACAGCTAGTTCGCCATGCTGAAATTGACGTTCTCGGGCCCATCACCCCTTTGGTAATTTCTTCGGCCTTTTGTATTTGAATCTTCTCGAATGGAAGGTATCCCTTCGGAGCTTTGAAAAGGTCCCCTTTTGGGTCGTTAGGAGTCCCCCGCAAGGGCACTTTCCCTTCGGGCTCCTTTTGGTCATCTCAATTCCTTCGGACAAAATGTCTGAAAGAAAAGTCCGAAGGAAATTTGAAGGGAAAGACCGAAAGAAAAAAGCCCAGCCCTTGAAAGAGAGATTTCCTTCGAACAATTTTGTTCGAAGGAAATCTCTCTTTCAAGGTCTCGGCTTTTTTCTTTCGGTCTTTCCCTTCGGACAAAAGTCCGAATGAATTCCTTCGGGCTTTTTGTCCGAAGGAATTTTGCCTTGTTCTTTCTTCTTTGTGATTTTCTTTGAACAAAATGTCCGAAGGAATTCACCCTTTGATTGATTCTTCCTTGGATTTCTTTCGAACAAAAAATCCAAAGGAATCCCTTTGCCTTTAGCCTTGTTCTTTTTTCCGAAGGAGAACTCTGCCCCTTTTCTTTGACCTCTCTCAAATGTGATCCCTGCCCTCCACAAGGGCACCTACCCTTCGGAGTGTTTTGTAAACGTTCTTCAAGCCGTCAAAATGCCCTCCAAAAGAAATATGTTGCCCTTTTACGAACTGCTTAGACCATTTCGGGTTCTTCAATCGCTTCTACTTATAAAAGTAGACAAGTAATGTACCTGCACAACCTTGATTTGCACTAGACTAAGCAAAATGTCAAGACACTTGGCTTTTTCATGGAACAGGTGTGACAGGGTATTTTGCACAAGGCAGCTGAGGGATGACCTAGCCAAATCATGGATGTGAAAGACTCTTTGTAAAGAAAAAGGAGGGGGTGGCCAATTTTGGTCTGCAGGACCAAAAATTGGTCAACATATTTGGAGACTCACAGGGGAAGCATGCCTGTTATGCTTGGGAAAACTGGTAGCCTCTAAGTCCATTGAGCATGAAGTCAAGACGCATCTTGGAGAAGTTAACAACCTTGTAAGGACCTATGAACCAACAAAACATTACCTCAAGCAACAAGGAAAAACAACACTCAACAAGGCTAAAAACACTACACACGTGCGCAAGAGCACTTAGGAAAAACAGGAAAAAAAACAAGAAAAATATATACATGATGAGAGAAGACTCAGTGACAGTGCTTAAAATATATCCCATTGACTGAGATATGCAGTTCTTCACCATCCAACCTGGAGAGTTGGAATGCATTGTGCTGCTTGCACTGAGTGATGACATACGGACCACTCCATAGGGCATCGAACTTTGTGTGCTTTCCAGGGTTAGCTCGGTCCTCATCCCATTTTAAGACGATGTCGCCTTTAGAGAAGCCTTTTGACAAGGATTTCTTGTCAAAGTGTTTCTTCGTTTGCTGCTGACCGCTGATCATAGAAAATCATGGCTTGGTCCCTTGTCTCCTGAAGTTCTATCAATTCACACAGCCTAACCTCCATGATGTTTTCCTCTTCTAATTGCAGCTGATGAGCAAGATCCAAAGCCGAAAATTCAAGTGAAATAGGAAGTCTAGCTTCCCTTCCATACACAAGCGTGTATGGTGAATTGCCAACTGCCCTCTTTGGAGTAACCCTGTCTACCCACAGGGTTGTTTTCAACTTGGCATGCCAAGTTCTCTGATTCTCCTCCATTGTCATGATAATTTTGATCAGATTCTTGTTGGTGGACTCAGTCAGCTCATTCCCTTGTGGGTAATAGTTGGAAGAAGTGCTAAGATAGATGTCGTATCCCAACACCCACTCGCTCGTTTTGGTTCCCAAGAAAGCCAATGCGTTGTCTGAGATGATGATAGCTGGGACTCCAAACCTTGTCACTAGGCCTTCATAAAAATCCAGGACTGCACTTTCGTTGGCCTCCTTCAAAGCGACAACTTCTACTCATCTCTCGAAGTACTCTGTAGCGGTCAAGACCCATTTGTGGCTAGCACTGGAGAGAGGGTTGATCATCCCTATGAAATCTAGGCCCCATTGCATGAATGGTTGTTCCACTTGAATACGTTGTAGAGGCATTGCAGCCAGCCGTTGTTTCCCATCAAAAAGTGCACACTTCTGGCACTTTCGTAACCAGGTATGGATGTCTCTGAATAAAGTGGGCCAGAAGTAACCAGCTCTTATAATCCTTGCAGTTGTAGGCTTAGGAGCAAAGTGGCCACCAGCTGACCTGTCATGAAACTCGAACAGCACCCTGTCGATCTCCCTGGGTCTATGCACCTCAAGAGTACTCCTAAGAAATCCCTTCTGAACAGCACCCCGTCAATCAAGACATAAGGGAGAAATTGGAGTCTGAAATATCTCCTCTTGGTCCTATCAAGGCCCTGCGGGCACTCACCGGTGAGAAAAAAATGTTTCATGTCTGATGCCCAATCCTTCATGACTGTTGGTTCTCCTGTTGTAGCTTCATCATGCATTAGCAAAATGCCTTCTTTCTGTTGTTTAAGGTCTGCAGCAAGGTGTTCACACAGGACTTTTCCCCTTACCAACTTGGTGGTTTTGATGTCCACGTCATATTCCATTACTTTGGTGATCCACCCACTCTCTTTTCATTTAGATCATCGCTGATCAAGAAATCTTTGATGCTGAGATGTGGCACCATGAGATGAACCCTGCTATTGGACAATATATGTCTGAATTTCTTCAGGCTTCGTATAACAGCAAGGACTTGTTTCTCCACATATGTATACCTGATCTCAAAACCTTCTAGACCTTGGCTAAAAAACGCAAGCAGTTGTTCAAGGTTCTCGTCATTTGCTTGAGTAAGCATGGCGGAGATTACCTTTTCATTTTCGAAGGTGTAGAGATTGAAATCCTTGGTGAAGTCGGGACTGATCAAGGTAGGAGCCTAGGCGATAGCCTGCTTGATCCCTTCAAAACTATCATTCCTTTGTGCTGTCCACACGAATTTCTCATCTTTCTTCAACATGGAGGTCAGTGGCTTAACTATCTCGGCAAAATTTAGGATAAATCTCCTGATGAAATTTATTTTGCCAAAGAAGCTTTGCAAACCTTTCTTATGCTTAGGCAAGGACAACACTAGGATGGAGTGAACTCTTTCTGGATCAATGGTCAAACCCTCTTTCGAAACAACATGACCAAAGAGTTTACCTTCGTGGACAGCGAACACGCATTTCTTTGGGTTGAGAGAGATGCCGAACTCTCTACACCTCTCAAAGATTTGCCTAAGGTGTTTCATATGTTGGCCTGCCTCCTTAGAAAATATTGTCACATCATCAAGATAGACCAGTACAACATTATTTATTAGGGCTTGAAAAGCCATGTCCATGGCTCGTTGAAAAGTGGCTCCAGCATTGGACAGTCCAAATGGCATTTCCCGGTAAGCAAACGTCCCCCACTTGGTAGTGAAGGTTGTCTTGTATTGATCACAGTCTTGCACTAAAATCTGATTATACCCTGAATACCTATCCAAGAGAGAGAAACATTCGCTACCTATCACCATTTGGAGGATCTGCTCCATACTTGGAAGAGGATAGTGGTCTTTCAACAAGACTCTATTTTAGTCTTTGAAATCTACATACTCTGATCTCCCCATTGTTTTTTCTGACAGAAACTAGATTGGTCAGCTAAGAAGAGTGATTGATCGAAAATATGATCCTGGACTCAATCAGCTTGGTGAGTTCCTTCCGCATGAGAGGCTCTATCTTCGGGTTGACAGGGCTTTGTTTTTGTTTGATGGGCTTGGGGCCTTCCTCTAGCTCAATGGTATGGTGGGCCAAACTTGGGTCAAAACCCTTCAAGTCGCTATACTCCCAAGCGAAGACATCAGAAAATTATTGGCACAACAAGATGAAAGCCTCCCTGTCATGATCTGTACATACCTTCCAAAGTGCAAGCAATATATTCTTAAATATCTCAACCTTTTCGTAGTTCTCTTTCTTCGTTGTGATGCTTGCTTTGTCATTTTTCAATTGGTCATCCTCGTTGAAGATGCTTTTGAGAGTGACCAAGCCTTTGGGAAGTTTGCTGCTCTTCAGCTGAACAATTTGGCCGCCATATGTTGTTGTAGCTTGGCTTGATTTCTAGAGGCAAACTCAGTCTCCTCTTGCAAGAAAAGCGCTATCTGCTGATCGCTATCAAACCCCTGCCAGTTGGTGATGTTATCAGGCACGGAGGGTCAGATTACCACTTTTAAATGGTGCGGACTGCTGTCTCGGCTTATCTCCTTGAAGATGTCAAACTGAGCACCAACTGCTGCTAGTCTATCAGCTTGCTTATTCTGCTCTCTTGGAATGAAAGTAACATTGAAAGCAAGAAAACTCTCCACTAAGTCCCACACCCTGTGCTTATAAGACTTAAGCAAGAAATTCTTTGTCAAATTTCAGCCTCTCACCTGATTTACGATCAACTCATTATCCCCAAAAATCTGCAGCTCTTTAATTCTTCTTTTCCTTGCCCACTCCAAACCATGGATGAGAGATTCATACTCTGCAACATTGCAAGTGCAAGAAAACTCGAATCTGAAAGTCGAAAAATATTTCTCCTGTGAGGGGAAAATTAACACTACACCACTAGCTCCCAATTTGCTTCTTGAGCCATCAAATAAAAGCTGCCATAAACCCAAGCTCTCTTGGTTTGCTTTCATCAAATTGGGTAGAAGAGTACCCTCTTCGTGCATGCAATAAATTCCAAGACCTGCCTCTTCTATGAATTTGTATGGGTCATGTTCAAAGTTGTTGCTTCCCCATTCGTCTAAGAGCAGGTCAGCAACTCCTTCAAGAGAAGAAGGCAAAGATTGATCCACTTGAAATTCTTCTTCATCAATAATGGCGTAGCTGACATTCACCGCTTTGAGTGAGTACGGCTCTAAATGATCTCTATGGATTGGCTCCGACTCAATCTTGACCTTAGTCCCATATTTGATTCTAAAAACCATGTAAGACAAGTTTGCTGCTAGGTACCCGCCTATTTTGGATGTGAAATCCCTGAACAAGCAAATGGCAAAGTAGGGAGGAACATCCGCCACCACCACGTCGTGGAGAACTGAGAAAGTTGGACAGGTGTGGAGCGTCAAGTTCAAGCCTCTCACCACTCCTACTGTCTTAGTTGGTGATCTGTCTAGTTGCAGGACTCCCTTGGTCATTTCTTCGTATTTGAGTCCCAGCTTATCCGCTATACATTTTGGCATTACTGAGATGCTCGCCCCACTATCAATAATGCAATTGTGCACCAAGAAATCTCTTATGACTAAGGATAGATAGAAAGGGGGAACCTTTTCTTCATTTATACTTGGCCTGTTGTGGAGGGGTGTCCATTCATGATCAAAACGTTATCAGCGCTTGTTGGGACAGCTAGTTCATATAGCTCGTGCAACTCCTAGAGTATGTATTTTTGTCCCGGCATTTCCAATGAATCCCACAAAGAGATATTCACATGCAATTTCTTCATCTGGTCCACCACGTTGATCTGAGGATTGTTGCCCTTTAAGTTTTCTTTGGAGGCGCTTGCACCCTAAGGCGCAGGCCGAGGAGCTGAGGGCCAACCGGTGGCCTATAATTTGGAAATTTTTGGTTCATATGTGATGAGAAAGATGCTGCAGACGTCTGGGCAGCTGCATGAGCTTCCTCCATAGCTCTCATTTTGGACCTTGTGTTGGTTGCAACATAATCGCCTTGGTTGTTCATACTGCCCACGTAGTTGACTGCACAAAATTCACTTTCCATGTGATTCATGAGAGTGGAATCAGCCTGAGCTTGACTGCTGCCCATGCCGGGTTGTACTGATGTCTCAAAGCTTGGGAATTGGGCAGCCTGATTATCTTGTGCATTCATATATTGACTCGACGTCTCATTTGTATAAGCAGCCTGATCTTGACCATATCCCAGGGGTGAGCAATTTAGTTGTTCCTGTACCAGATTATTTTGAGCGGGCACGAGAGCCTTGGACGATGAAAAAGCACATGGATTATACCCTTGATATGGTTTGGCTTGTGCAAACTGGCCCTGTCTTTGATTATAATTCTAAAAAGGGGGTCTAATTGCTTGTCCGAACTGCTGATATCCCTGATTTGGCCATTAATTTTGAGCTTGTTGCTTTTTGAGAGCCACTAGTTTGTTGGTCACGCTTTGCAACAAGCTCTTAACTTCATGAAGGTCATTGGGCGAAGTCGCAGTCGATTTTTCTACACCAGGCAGAAGAGCTAAGGTGGGTGCAGCAGTCTGAACTAGAGGTGGCAATTCAGGGAAGAGAGACATATGGGGTCTAAGGGCTATCTTTCTCGCTCGCACCAAGCAATTTTCAGCGGCTATGGCTATTTTATAGGCAACTGGCAGCACTTGTCCCCCCATGGACTGTATCATGACAGCAATGTCATTGTTCAAAGCTTTTAAATAATAGAGGTAGGCATAGCTTGGGGTCGGTCTCACCAAAATGGGGATTCTGTCACAAATCTTTTGAAACCTGGTATTGAAATCCTGCATGAATTCATGTGGAGCTTTTTTCATGGTGGTTAGCTGCTCAGCAAACGAGAGGTGGTCACTCTTCTCTCCGAATCTTTGTCAAGAGAGTGCCAAGTTCGTTCCATGTGCCGACTGAATTCATAGGCAAAGTTCCATACCAATCCAGAACCTTACCCTTGAAGGACAACGCCAGCAACCTGATAGCAATGTTCTCTTCAGTGACATTGTGAATATTACAGAGATTGGCAATATTTTTGATGTGCTCAATGGTAGTAATAGGCCCCTCCCCATTAAAAGGAGGAACACTCTTAAGAGCTGTCTCGGGGATTGAGTCATAATGCAGAAGGTTTAACAGGATTTGACCATGAAAGGCTACGAAAGGTAAAGCAATGGTGATAACAAGGATCTGTCGGGGTCTTCTTGCGTAAGTATATTTTGTAGCAGGTCTGAGAAAATGACTTGCTATATAGGGATGGGTCCTTGCAAATCTCAATCGCCTTGCTGAGTTTAATGGTAGTACAACGAATTCAAAAGGGACACCCTTAGTAGAAGATCTTGTGGTGACCTTAGGCATGGATTGTCAAACTAATCTTTAATCAGAAACTAATGTTCTTGAAAATGGAGTTGCCAGATGTTGGATTAGTGGCTCATTCTTGCTGTAACAGGACCAACACCAATCCTAAAACTTTTTTGAGTATTAAAATTGGTCCCATCGGGCGTGCCAAAAACTATTAACGCTGTGGATTGCACCCTTGAAACAATGGAGACTCCCTTCTTGTTGTGGGTCTGGCAAAACTGAGGGGAGAATCTCTAGATAAGGGCTAGCTCCCTTTGATGCATCTCTGTTGTCTTTTGCTACTACTGCTAATACTGGGGGGGGAGGAAAGGGAGAAGGAATAACCAGAATAGAAAACTACTCTAAGTGATGATGCACCAAATGATGTTGATCTACTCAACTATTCACACTTCAAACCAGAAAGGGGGCGCACATACACTTTATCTGGCAAAAGACCAGACTGTAGGGAGCTTTAAAAGAGAGGCTTAATGAAGACACACAGGAAAAGGAACTTACCACAGGGGCTATAGAAAACACACTGTCTGATAGCTACTCTTCTATCTCTGCGCTCCAGGTTAAGCACTTCCAATTAACCTGCAAAAATGGCTTTCGCTACACTAGGTGTGTTGGTGTCAATTTGTGGAAGCATCAAGCTAAAATGACTGAACACAAAATTGATATACAAACACACTCAAAAGCATAGCCAGTCAAATAGAGATAAAAAACATTCTTATTGATCAAAAGGGAAATTTGGTACGGCTTCGCCTTACAAAATGAGAGATCTTTCTCAACTTGAGAGGTTACAATATATAGCATGAAAAAAAAGACTATGGCGCCTCTTCGAACAAGTGGCCCATGCTGCGTTGAATACATTGGAAAGAGGAAGTCCGGTGAAGGAGCCATGCTGGGGCGGTCACAAGCCTTGACTTTGGCATTTAAATCATATAAAATGTCTCTTCAAAAGCATGGGTTGCTTGATCCTTTGAATGGCAAGGCCGCTCCTCTTTTTGAAACTTATGCGACTGTCCACTCATCCATGCTCAAACGAAGAAAAACAGGCCGCGTCATTGAATGCTTGCGCTCTTTGATAACCACTTGGTGGAGATTGTTTCACCCGCAACAATAACTTCTCCTGCCGACACCTTTTGCCACCTGGACTGCTTAATTTGTGTCTGTGCTTGGCTGGGTGCGTCTTTAAGAACATTCCAAATGTTGTCGTATGTGTGCGTGGCCGTGTTTTGGATTCTCTGTTTTGTTCCCCTTTTCCTTGCTATTTTTGTTGCTTTCTGGCAATTTGAGCTCTCTCGGGCTATTCTTTGGTCTTTTGCTGGCTCCTTGGGCTCCTTTCTCAGCGGCTAATGCATCCCATTAAAGTGGACGTCTATGGGCCTGTCGCCTATTTGAAAACCAACGGCTATTTCACCGCCTTGAATTTGACGTTCACGCATGCGTCATCGGACGTTTGAACCTCCAACGACCAGTTCGCCATGCTGAAATTGACGTTCTCGGGCCCGTCACCCCTTTGGTAATTTCTTCGACCTTTTGTATTTGTATTTGGATTCTCTGTTTTGTTCCCCTTTTCCTTGCTATTTTTGTTGCTTTCTGGCAATTTGAGCTCTCTCGGGCTATTCTTTGGTCTTTTGCTGGCTCCTTGGGCTCCTTTCTCAGCGGCTAATGCATCCCATTAAAGTGGACGTCTATGGGCCTGTCGCCTATTTGAAAACCAACGGCTATTTCACCGCCTTGAATTTGACGTTCACGCATGCGTCATCGGACGTTTGAACCTCCAACGACCAGTTCGCCATGCTGAAATTGACGTTCTCGGGCCCGTCACCCCTTTGGTAATTTCTTCGACCTTTTGTATTTGTATTCGGAGCTTGGAAAAGGTTCCCTTTTGGGTCGCTGGGAGTCCCCCGCAAGGGCACTTGCCCTTCGGGCTCCTTTTGGCAAACTCAATTCCTTCGGACATTTTGCCCGAAGGAAATCTCTCTTTCAAGGTCTTGGCTTTTTTCTTTCAGTTTTTCCCTTCGAATTTCCTTCGAACAAAAGTCCGAAAGAATTCCTTCAAGCTTTTTGTCCAAAGGAATTTTGCCTTGTTCTTTCTTCTTTGTGATTTCCTTCAGACAAAATGTCCGAAGGAATTCCTTCGGACATTTTGTCCTAAGGAATTCCTTCGGACATTTTGTCCGAAGGAATTCACCCTTTGATTGATTCTTCCTTGGATTTCCTTCGAACAGAAAATCCAAAGGAATCCCTTTGCCTTTAGCCTTGTTCTTTCTTCCGAAGGAGAACTCTGCCCCTTTTCTTTGACCTCTCTCAAATGTGTTCCCTGCCCTCCACAAGGGCACTTGCCCTTCGGAGTGTTTTGCAAATGTCCTTCAAGCCATCAAAATGCCCTCCGAAAGAAATCTGTTGCCCTTTTGCGAACTGCTTAGACCATTTTGGGTTCTTCAATCGCTTCTACTTATAAAAGTGGACAAGTAATGTACCTACACAACCCTGATTTGCACTAGACAAAGCAAAATGTCAAGACACTTGGGTATTTTGCACAAGGCAGCTGAGGGATGACCTAGCCAAATCATGGATGTGAAAGACTCTTTGTAAAGAAAAAAAGAGGGGGTGGCCAATTTTGGTCTGTAGGACCAAAAATTGATCAACAATGGCATAGTATGAAACAACCACCTTGAAATATGGCTTTCCTTTTTATACATTGGGTTAGAATCCAATTGTCACTCTCCTTTTTATGATTTAGAAGTAAGAGTTTTTAAGAGATTTGTCTAGACACAGCGATTCTTGTAATTTAAAATTTCAGAATTAGTGGCATCAACTGAAACATTCTCCTTGCTTGCATGCTCATCACTATAGTTACTATTGTAAGCTAGAATTGCACCCTTGTGGGAGAGTTTTTCAGGCTCTCTCACTCCCAACTACAATATTGGAACGAACTCAAGCTGTGGGTATCATGTAGTCAAGTTGAACCTCCAGAGAAGGCCAGCGTCCTCCTGGTAGATCACCTAAAACTAATGCTCCACAGGAAAAAGGGTTCGAAAGGGGATAAGGGCTCCTAAGAAAGCTAACCAGGCGATGCACCAAAATAAAATGAGAAACTCCCATAAGCTTGAACCCACACTATTCTGCAAAGGACAATACTGACTTACACAACCTCAAGATCAAGCCAGTTGCATTAATATTTCATGGAGGAGGTTCAGGAAGCAATGAATGCAAACAAAGAGGAGTTTTGAGACTCACTAAAAGTTCACATCAATGGCAGAAAGAGCACTCAACCAGACCTGCAAACAACATTGAAAAACTCCCTAAACAAGGTCAAAAAGGACGACCATGGACGAAGAAGATTCTCCTTCACACAATGCCATAGTGCGCAACTCAATAGACACAAATCCAAGGCAAGAGAAAGGCAAAGAAAATCCTTTATTGCATCAAAAGGTAGTTCTTACAAATGCTTGACAGGGTCGAGCCTAATCAAGCTGAGCATATTTTGCAATATCTCAAAGAGTGTCCCGTCTCCTAGAGAGATGAAAAAGTCTAAAAAATCCTGGGAACCCCCCAAAATGGAAAAACATGAGATATATAAAGAAAGGGAAGAGAGAAAGGGCTCCCGTGAAAAAACGGAGAGGGGGGTCATAAATGGCTGCAACCACCACTGTTGTCCTTGAGCTTTTTGCATTCAAAGCGTGCAACTGCCTTGACCATGAAATGAACTGTCCAAGATCATCGCAAACCTCCTCGAGCCCCTCATGCATTCAAGTCCCTTTTGATAGAATTGACAGAGCCATGTCAAAGGTAGTTGCATGTCTCTACCAAGTGTAAATGATTTGATCTTTTGCATTTAAAACTTGGCATGTTCCTTCACTTTGCATGTTTGTTGCTCCACCTGGACGCATCTATTCTTAGTTTGACCACTTTACATGTTTTGAATGTGAGCTGTAGACCACGTCATTGGAGTTTGAAAAGAGGAGTCGTTGTTGTCTTTTGTTGATTGGTTGATCTAAGTTCCACTAGGATCCTTTTGAAAACCTGGCCTTTTCTTGTCCGTTGATCTCCTTGCTAGATCTTGACAAGTGTCAAGCTCGCGACAATCTTGATGAACCTTTTGAAAACTTGATCAAAGGCAATTGCTACTTGCAGGGGCTCAAACTTGACGTTTCGAGCCCGTCGTTAATTACTTCGAACTTTTGTTTGGACCACTTTTTCGAACTTTTCCTTCAAAAGAATTTTTTCGAACTTCCTTGCGGCCTTTTAAATGTCCCTTCAGAATTCTCAAAAAGCTCCTTTACTTTTGAAAATACCTTTCGGAAACCTTGAAGTGGGCCATTCCTCAAGAAAAGAACCTTTCGGGGAAATTGTCTCGGACAATTTTCCCAAAAGAAAAGGTCTTTGCCTTTTGCTTCGGTCATTTTGTCCGAAAGAATTATTCCTTCAGAAACCTTGTCTCAGACAACTTGTCCGAAAGAATTCAACACTTAGCCAAAAAAGGTCCTAAAAGAAAAGAAACACTTGGTCAAGCATGTGTGTTGAAGTGTAGATATAGAGCATAGAAATCCGTTGAAGTCGAGGTGGTTGTCAACTGAGGAACAATGCATTGATAAATTCTCTCTCACCTCGAATGTGGATAGAGGATGTCAACAATATATAGGCCACAGTGGAAAACTGTTTGTAACAGAGGCCAAGACAGTGGCATGTGATTTCAGTTTTATAGATTTTTGTTTTTTCACTTTTTCAGTGTGGTGTAAAAATAAGAATAAATGAGTATCCCTGGTCATTTGTGAGTATTCCCCACGTAACCCCTTTTTGTAGAAACATTGTAGAATATTGATCAAAATGTATTGTAGCAATCATGATGTGAAAATTTTTGGTAAACCAGGAAAAACAATTGTGAAGGTTTTGGTAAACCTGTGAAAACCAATTGTGAAAAGTTATTGGTGCACCTGAAAAACCAATTGTGTAACGTTATTGGTTTAGCAGGGGAAAACCATCACGAGTTGATCATGAGCACACAGAGGTGGCACGCTACAATTGGAGAACGAGATATGTTTTACCATGTAAAAACTAAGCGAGGGAAAGTTGGAGTTTAGTATTTACTATGGTAAATCAATTCTTATTAGTTTGTTAGTACGGTTACAAGTTTATTTGTAACGTATTATATTTGGTAAGTTGTTAAGTTGTATTGTTATATGTTATAACAATACTACGTACTTAGGTTAGTGGTGGAGTTTTTTAAGGGATTGGTTATATCCTTGAATATAGGAAATACACTGCTATATATTTGTAGTAGCATGTAACAAGAAATTAAGTGTGAAAATATACATTATCAATGTGTGATTAAATATTTTCCCTGTGTGTCTCCATTATTCATTACATAAGTTGAATCATTGCATAATCTGCTTTAATTGTCATCAAGCCCGAGGGTTGGAATAGCTCCATGGATGTTGCTATTGCTTAAGGACAAACAATTTTGGGTGGGAAGGATTGTCATATCCCCTTTTTGGACATAGAACGAACGAAGACCCTTAGCCTTATTTTGTTTCCTAAGGGCTAAGGGAAGAAGAAAGAAAAAAGAAACGTTTGGGATTTCTAAGGCAATTTACAAAAAAGTACTTTATTGTTTTATTTTTCACTTAAGTTGTGGTCTCTTGAGGGTCGGGTACCCAAGAGCTTAAGTGGGGGTTATAAGGATTGCTCTTTTAATATTTAAAAAAGGTCTTCCCTCCAAAATGGAATGCACTCTTTGGGGGAAATGATATAAAAGAGAGTGGAGGATCATTTGGAAATGTTATGCAATTATGATATTTGAATTTTGAGGTTTATGCACGAAAAGCTTAACCCAAGACTTGGAGACGAAAACCTTTAATGCTAAAGAGGAATTAGGGACGAAAACCTCCAATTTCTTATTAGGGCGGCATCATTTCAGAGGCTGCAATTGAGCTTGAATATTCAAAAAATCCAAAAGTACACCTTGGGAAGTGTGGCAAATACCTTGGAAAAGTGTGGCAACTTGCTTTAGGGGTTCACACCAAGGGTTTTAGGGTTGTTAATGAAAAGCAAACCAATTTGTTTTTTTAAAACCCCTTTAATTAGAGCTACATTGGAGTTTGTTTGTTGAAGACCCCTTGTCCTATGTTGTGTGGATAGAGACATAAAATATATTATTTTTGCAGCTAGGCAACTTGAGTGGAAGGCCTATTTTGAGGTTTTGGGTGGCTAAATTTAGCCATAACACTCGCTGTAAATTTCAATAATTATTTAATTATTCTATATTCTATTCATCATTTTCAGCACCCTTGTGTGGAGAATACTTGCTAAAAATCAGGTATTTAATGTGCTGTAATTTTCCTGCAAATTGGCACCAAAGGGAATGAGTTTGGAGGTGAATTTTAAACCCTAAAATTCATCATAATATTCCATAATTTTCTGCTAGGGTTTGGGTAATTTATTTCAGCTTTTGTGAGGGTTTTTGAATAACTAGGGTTTGCTAGACAAATCAAAAAATTACCTTCTTTGGTTAGGGTTTGAATAAATTCATAAATTTGCATATTTGAATAGGGTTTGTTGAAAAACCCCTTTGTTTTAGTTTCAACCCTAAAGGGGACATTTCATTCATTTGAAAGGGCATCTTGAATCATATTTTGAAATTACAGTTTTGAGTACGAAAAAACTTGAGCTATTGACTTAGAGCTGAAAACCTTCAAGCCAAGGAGTGGAGACGCCAACCCTCATTTCTCATCTAGGGCAGCTTCATCTTGAGGTTGCAATTGGGCATAATATTCAGAAAAGACAAAAAGAATTGCTTGGAAGGTTGGTGACTTGCTTTTGGGGGTGGCTAAGTGCTTGGGAGGTTGGCGATCTACTCTAGGAGGTTAGCGACTAGGGTTTGGAGACCCTAATACTGATTTATGTGTTTGAAGACCCCTAATTTTAGGGTTGTGTTGGATGTATTGCTAGAAACATTAATTTCCAGCTAGGGCGACTTGATTGGGAAAGTGTTTGAGGCAATAAAATATTGGAACTGATATAAAATTAGAATTTTCAGAATTCTGAGTTCTTTTCTGTGGTTAGGGTTTATAGAAAAATCAAAAAAATTATTTAAGGGTTTTGTAGAGATTCTAGAATTGTAAAAGTCAGCCCTAAAAGGGATATTTCATGTTCTCTACTATGGTGTTCCCTTTGATATGATCCCTTCGGTCAAAAGTCTTAGATTGTTCAAAAAGGAAATAAAGGTTATTTCTGTAATGTCCATTTTTCCGAATTGATTAAATCGAAGGACCAAAGTTTTTTTTTCCCCATGGGCTACAGGGGATTAAAAAGGGGAAATAATATTATAATAATTCATTAAGTTGTCCAAATAAGTACTTTAAGTTATAATTTGGAAAAAAATGGATACTTAGTGTATTATTATTGAATGGGACCAAAACGCAAATATTGGATACATGGCCAAAAAAGATAATTAATAATTATAAGGATGGAAAAGGGTGAATATTCAATTAAAATTAATATTTACATTTAAGATTTTGGATGACAAGAGCTTATTAAAAGAATTGATTGGAAAAAGTCAAGGGTCATTCATTCGAACACTTTTACAGAACCCTTGTTTTGCAAATTTGGGGCAGCAACTTCAATATTTTACATAGAGGATGAAAACCCTCATGTGCATAGGGTTGGGGACGAAAACCCTCAAACCCATTTGGTAATTCCATTGAGGAATTACACCAAAACTTTCAGATTTAAAGGAAATCCATCACACAAGTACATAGAGGTTGATTTATGGATGTGTATGGGGCTGCAACAGTTCAAAAAATTATGAAAATATTATCCCGCAGTGATATTTCAACTTGATGTCACTATTCATGGCATCACTATTCACTATTATACTTGGCTATTGATCTTTTAGGCCTATTGTACCTGAGCATTGCCTTTTATGCACTAGGGTTTGACTTTGTTGAGCTAGTCGTTGGTTTTTAAGGGCTGCCATACCATTTTGAAGGCTATCATACTAATAAAACTAAGGTTTGATGTTGTCATACTGTTCAGGGGTTATTTTCAACTACAGTTTTCAGGAAAACTCCAATCTTTATGCCTTTGATGTTGTTGTATTGTTTTGAGACATTTCCAGCTAGGGTTTCAAGGAAAGATTCTGCCTTTATGTTGTTCCAAGTTAGGATTTGGTGGAAAAATCATGAAACAATAATATTCTAATTTTATTATGCTATTTGTATCTTTCATAATTGTTTCCCATATGTTTTATATAAATGCAATTGACTGAAATAAAGAGAACACATGTAAGTTGTTGGTTTTCCGTATTGCATATATTGTTATGGTATTTGAATGAATTTTCAAAATTAAGAGCAATAAAAATCAGAATTCTTATTTTATCCCAACAGGGATATTTCAATTTCTGACCTTTTTTTCAAAAGTTCCTTCCCCGGCCTTTCCTTCATGCCTAGTTTCAACTTAACAAAAGTGATCTTTCATCAATCACTGAGATTCAAAAGGAAAGTCTATAAATTGAAGCACAATCACCTTCTTTGTGGTGAAAACACTGGAAGTGGCCAGTTCAGATCCCTTTCCACCAACATAAACCCCAATTTGGCTATCAGTTAATCTCTCCTCAGCGCATTCAAGTTGATACTCTAAATGCTCCCTTGAAGGTTAATTTGTCTGTAGTTACATGGGGCTTGAGGTTTTGCCAAAATTTTGAATGACCTCGTTGAGCCCAAACAAGGTCATTTTCTCTAGTGCATTCTTTGTCAAGGTTTGTGTAATGTCCCCTTTCTCAAGTTAATCATGAGGATGAGACCCTTAGCTTGTACATTCCCAAGGGCCAAGGTATTCTAAGGAAAAAGGGAACACTGGTGAGCTTCAAGGTTACTTTGTGTAAAAGCGCTTTATTATATCTTTTGGGACCTTTTTTAAAAGGTTGTTTTATAAGTGCTATTATAAGGAAGTGGTGATATATATTTTTATAAAAAAAGAAAAAAAGGTAACTCTCCCTTACTAGTTTTGGACGCCACTATTGGAGGTGGCATATTTAAATGGAGAGAGGCCTCATTTGGAAGGGTTATGCAATTTTAATATTGAAACTCTTGTGCAAATATGTCAAGCTTGAACAAGTGACTTGAGGACAAAACTCTTCAAGTGCACCAAGAGTTTGGGGACGAAAACTTCCAATTCTCTACTAGGACAGCTCTACTCAAGGGTTGTATTTGCGCCATAATTGTGCATAATTGTATGCAGAAAATTTTACAAATGTGTCTTTTAACGCCACCTACATCAAGGAATTGGTACTACCCTTTGGAAAGTTGGAATTCATCAATTTTCAGGAAGAAAATAAGGTTGGCGAACCCCCGTGGAGAATCTCTACGACCAATTGAGGCCTTCCAAAGTGTGGCGACTCCCTTTGGGAGGGTGGCAACCCTTCATAAGTGTGGAATTTGATCTTCAGAGCCCTATTCGGAGGTTAAAGAAATTTTTCTATTTTATTTCAGATTTTTGGTGAATTGTTGGGTGACTTTTGGCATGCATAAGAGGTCATTCAAGGTCCGAAATATTTCCAAAATTATTCAAACAATTTTGGTACTTGGACGACTTGTGTGGCGAGCTTCTGCAGGTGTTCCAGTGAGAGAAAATCAAGTAATAAATCCCAAATTTATTTATATTATTTTTCCCGTGTGTAGCGAACCTCTTGGAGAACTTTTGAGGCATTCAAGGGTTAGAAAATACAGCTGTAATATCAAGGAAAAATCAAAATATTTTGGCGATGTATTTTTGTTATAGGTGCAATCACTGAGAGGGGGGGTGAATCAGTGAACCTAGATATTTCAATTTCAATTTTAATCCTTTCAAATTATTAAACAATCAGCAAATATCAACTTGATCAAGCAACATTAACAAGAAAGCTCATTCATTCAATGCATACACAAGATCAAACACATAACACAATTCCTATGGGAAACCCTCATGGGAAATAAAACCCATTCTCAAGCCTACAACACATGGACTACTTGTCCTATAAGAGATTACAAACAAAAGACTAGTCAAGTCCTTTAGACCAAAAACCTTGATAAAGTCCTCCTGACCAAAGGCCTTTAGTGAAACACTTGTTTCACAAGGAGCAATTGCCCCTAAGGAAGATCAAGTCTTTTAGACCCTCCTTTGAAGAGAACACCTCTACTTTAGAACTGATGTATTCAACACCTGATGATGGATCTCTGATTATCTAACCCCTACACAAACTCCCTTTCTATCTCATATAGGCCTCTCACATAGGCATGCCACAATCTCTCTCCTTCACTCAAACTGTCCTCATATGTACACTCAGACCTCTTCGCATATCCTCAAACTGCAAACTTGCAAGAACACTTTTATGTCATCAAAAATATGACCTGCAAGTCATACACTCAATCAACAAACTGCTCTGCTCATCAACTCATCCAAAAGGCACACTACCTATCCTCTCTTCTTCGCTTCAATGCACACTCTACATCAACAAGCCTTTCACACGTCTAAAAACCATCTCATTTGATTTCACTATTTATAGAGCCTTCATGATTATCAACATCTTGGTCGGCCATTAGACATGTCTTAACCCATAAGGCATCTATCATACGAAGACACAACTCAATACAATCTTCATAGGTCGACCATAGCATCTATGGGTCACCCTTAAGCAGCTACACCTTTCAATTAGGCCCTTGTAGCTCTTATAGGTCTCATGGAGACCTATTCACCCATTTATCACTTCATCGAGCAAAACAAGAACATAAAACCACTTCCAACTCCATAGGTCCACTCCACATGACCCTCTTCGACTTCCTCAAATGATCACAGTCAACTCTGCTCACCTCTGCATATGATCAATCTGCTCAAACACTGGCCTGGTGCACAGGGACATCATGAACAAACACACAGTCAACTTCTAAGCCTTTGTTCATACAAAATATCGATTGGTCAAACCTCCAAAGACCATACAAATCATCCACAAGGAGTCCACAATACTTTCCAATAGCTAGGACCATAGTCACCACATTTCAATTCGTGTTCGAATTCACCAAGGAAAAAATTCGAAAAAAAATCAGCACTAAAAAATTTGAGATAAAATTTGTGATTAAATTCGGCTGATAGAAATATACTTATTACTTAAAATATACCAACCCACCCTAAAAAAAGATCACATTTCATATAAATAAACATGTCAAAATAACTTTCAAGTTTCCACCAAATATCTCATTAAAGTTATTAATGTTTTATTCAAAATGATTTAATGATAATATGCTTTCCTAAATTACACATTGACTCAAAACAAAAGCATATAGGAAAATCTGACTCAGGTTTTTCATGTCATTTTCAAATAGAACAAAATCTGTCCAAAATTTCAGACTCCAAAATTTATCCTAAATTGATTGAAATAAACAAACCATGAAAAATATGTTGAATATTGAATATTGAATTTAATCATGAATTTAATCACAAATTTGAACAAATTTAATTACGAATTTGAATGAATTTCAAAAAAAATCTTGTCGTTTGGCGAATTTTGATCTTCTATGATTAAATTCGGCAAATGTGGTTACTATGGCTAGGACATCATAAAACATTCAAACATCATCAAACAAGCACAAAATCCTTCTCGGGTTACTTGCAGAACACAGTCAAACACAATCAAGTTTGGAGCTCAATATCTTTGACTATATGTACATTCAGACCTTCTAACCAGGTTCACTAGATGCACCATGGAGTCCTCTTCAACTTTGCTTTTTATAACACCTTCGAATTCATCCTGAATCAAAAATTATGGACAAAATACAAAGCACTGGTTTTTCCGTTTGCAAAATTCAAATATTCAAATGCCAATGGTCACAGTTAAACCTCGGACACTATGTTATCATCTCATGTCCTCGTTGCTCAGATTAAAACACGCACCATCAATCTTTCTTGAAGTAGCTCAACCTTTACCTTTCATCACTCACCTTGGATCTTCGTCTTGATTGTTTGACTTAATGCGCTCCATTGATTTCCGGTACGTAACTCGATCTTTATCTGTGTTAAACAATGGACACTTTGAAAACATCTCGCTCAATATGCACCGTTGATCTCTATTTGTATGAACACCCACTCGCTGTTAGATCTTGGAAGAAGCTCGATATTTATCTCTGCTTGACATTAAACTTCGAACACTTGTCCTCATCTTGCTGCTTCCTGGCACCTCAAAACAAACACGCTCCGTTGGTCTTTTTGTAAGGAGCTCGATCTTTAGCTTTGTTACCCAACGACCACTTTGACTCATTTGACTCAACACGCACCATAGATTTTCATTGTACAGTCACCTACAAGCCATTAGATCTCCATCTGGTCCTGATCTTTAACAACGTGCAAAACAGACTAAGTATGGGGACCATTGCTATCTGCCTGGAAGGCCAACTTTGGACCTCAATAAATTTTGTTGCGCTTAGACGCATGATCTGAAATTTGGACCATATGATCTCACATAGGAGAATCCAACCATATAGCAATCTGATCCTCGAACCCTTGTGCATGCGAGAGATAACGCCATTAATCTGTTCAAACAGATTTTTCTACCACAGAGCCAACTATGTCAAAAACTGTCTGGGAGGCCAACTTTGAACATGCCTAACTTTCGTCACGCTTCATCACATGACCTGTAATTTAGCGCATATCAACTAGGCACAAAACTAAACAAACCTATATGATCAACTTCTCCTGAAACTGCCACACATGCCAAATATGACTACATCAAAATGCCTACTCAACTTTTCTTGCCACATTGCAAATTTGGCTAAGTATGGGAAAACACTATCAAACTACTTGGGAGCCCAACTTTGCACTTGCATATCTTATGTTGCGCTTCGTCACATGCTCTGAAATTTAACACATAGCAACTAGGCACAAATGTGATCACAACCATATGACCAACTCCCCCTGACTCATCCACATGTGGCAATGGTGACGTCAGCAAACTGCCTACTCAAATTTTCTGCCACTAGACCCAAAATGTCTAGATGAAAACAACGATCAACAAGATAAAATCTATTGTTCCCAAAATCCGTCACTTGTTTTTGTGGACATGTCAACCATTTTGGTCCTGTAGGCCAAAATGGTCTCTTCCTTTTTCAAAAAATGTTCTGAGCAGTCAAGTTCTTCAATTACTCAAGCCTTTTTAGCTAAAAAAATCGCAGATTCAATAGGCGGGCTTTCGCGAGGAAAAGTTCAAAACACTTAAGGCATTTCCTAAAAGTTACAAGGATGGTTCAACGCCGAAGTTCAATCAAAAAGTTCATCGACGGGTTTCAAAGAGTTGGAATGAATCATTGAACCGTTGAAACATTGAACTCCGCTTCAAAGAGTTCAAAGGGTTCAACGAGTTCAAAGGGTTCAAAAGATTTCAATAATATGGAACGAATGCCGAACCATTAAACCATTGAACCGATGAACCATTGAACCCCGCTTCAAAGGTTCAAAGTGATTCAAAGGTTCAAAAGAGTTCAACGCTTCAAAGGTTCAAAAGAGTTCAATGAGTTCAAAGTTCAAAGTTTAAGTGGAAGATTCCAGAAGATGTTTCAAGCGAAATATTCCAGAAAAATGATTCAAACAATTGGTTCAACGATACATTGAACTCCTAAAGAAGACTAAGCAAACACGGCTCTTTGTAAAATATTGAACCGCCGAACCGATGAACTTCGAACCATTGAACCCTGCACTCCGAAAGGTTCAAAGGTTCAAGGTTCAAAGTGGTTCAAGTGACTAGCGACGACCCTGCAGACGTCAAAATCAGGGTAATGAAATAACCATTGATTTTCAAAGATGCAAACTCGGGAACAAACTCAGCGACTAGCCGAAGAAAGAGCCCTGAGAGCTCAGATCACTAGGAAGAGACAAAATATAGCAAGGAAAGAGGGAACGATACAAAGAATCCAAAAATATCTGCAGGAGAGTTATTCCAGTAGGTGGAACAGTCCACCAGATGGACATCAGAGAGTGTAAGCATTCAAAGATGCGGCCTGTTTTTCTTCGTTGAGTAAAAGCAAATGGACAGCCGTGTAAGTATCTTAAAGAAAACCAAGCGGCCCATACTTTGGAGGAGATATTTGATATAATTTAAAACGCCAAAGTTAAGGCTGATAACCTGCTCCAGCATGGCCCCTTCACAGAATTTCCAATGCATTCAATGCATTGATTACAGCATGGGCCATTTCGTGAAAACAAGCACCAAAGTCTTTCTTTGGTTGCTATTTATTGTAATCTCTCAGTTTGTATGAAGGAAATCTCTATATTATCAGAAACAAAACTCTGCCCAAATTGAAAGGCATTCTTGAGACTTTGAGCTCAAATTGTTAATCATATTTTATCAAATGAATGAGAAAGTAAATGACCTTTCAAACTTTGTGTTGAAATAGCTTGTGTCATCTAAGAAATTGTTCTTATGTCTTTTTCATAAATACAGTCTTGTCCATTTAATCAAATAAGCAGAACTAGTGAAAATAATTTGAAAGATGCCCTAAAGTTGATTGTGGGAGACTTTGTGCTGCCATAATTGTCTTTAGTCTGTGTGTTTTGTGTTTCAGTGTAAAGAATATTGAAGAGACTTTGAGCTCCCCTTATCCTTCGTAATCTTTTACTCTGTTATAGTTTCAAATGGAGCCTTTGGGCTGCACTTAATCTTACTATGTTACTTTGTCCTAAATCAGTAAGAAAAACAACGAAAGACTTTGTACTTTCGTGAGTTTCTTGTGGTTACAGTTACTACCCAGGAAGTTTTCCTGTTGTTTGCTGAACATCATTTTTGAAAGAAGAGAAATGCCTTCAGTAGTTACACAAGAATTTTTCTTTACTTTGTGAACATCATCTCCGAAAAAAGAGATGGATGGTGTGATTTCACCCCTGAATCTATTTTCAGTTTATATTAGTATATAGTAATTTATAGGGAACCTCCCCTTGATGAGAGGAGAGATTTATCTCATTATGTTGTGGTAGACATACCCATTTTGCCGTATAAATCTCTTTGTTATATGGTTGATATACCTAATTTGCCGTCAGTTAGTTGATAAAATATTCACCCAACAGTTTTTTGCAACTCCGCTAGAGAAGAACGCACAATTTGAAGCCTCAAGCTTCTAATTGAAGCAATTCCAGTTCTTTTCCATTTCTATTTTACACTCTGGCAAATCCACGGTATACGCGAAACCAGAGAGCTCAAAGTATTGTTGACCCTGTATTTGAGTTTGTGCAGCAAAATAGTTTTGATCTTTCCCCTCCACAAATTCACCTTCAACGAACTAGGAGTTTTCCTCCTACCAACCTCAGGTCTCCAATACCAGGCAAAACTTCTCTTTCCTCTGCTAGCAGAGCTTTGTCTATACATACCCCACCAAGATTTGTTATCCCTCCTTTCTATTGTCATATCATGGCAGCCCAAGGCCCTTGGGGTAATACCTTTGGTCCCCTGAATCGAACCCCACCTTTATATGAACTACCCCGCAGTTCAAGAAAGAATTATTTCAAGTTCTATGGTGATGGGAGAGTTCATCCTGATGAACATATTGCAGCCTTCTGCATAGTCTGTGGTGTGATAGGCGTGGAATATGAAGACATAGCAGTCAAACTGTTTGTAAAAACATTACAAAGTGCTGCTGCAGACTGGTTCTATCATTTGCAAGCGCAAACTGTAACTGACTGAAACACTCTCAAAGCCAAGTTTGAAATTAGATTCAAACCTGCATAAGTGCACATGCCTTGTTGGCTCAGCTTACACAAATGAAAGAGTTTCATGAACCTATGTGAGACTTCATTGCTAAATTCGACACGCTGAAGAACAAGACTCCTACAATTGCTCAGCCAACACCTGAAAATCTTAAATGCTTCTTCATAAATTTTCAACTTCTCAAAATGAGTTTTCTGTTGAGGCGAGCTAGCCATATAGATCTTGCTGCAGGCAGATTTTGGCCACTGAAGTTGAAGATGATCTTATCTTGGCAAGAAAGATAAGAAGAGATCCTAATCCTAATAGAAATAAATCTTCTTCATCTTCTAAAAAATTTTTTACAAGCACCACTGATCCTATAGTGCAAAAGCTAGCAAATGAATTACTAGCTCTGAAAAAGCAAATGGCACAAGGGTTGTCTGCTCCTCTTTTTTATCGGGATATACCAAGGAAGACGTTTCCCAACCAGTCATATCAAGGCAATGTTGCCAGAAATAAAGGGCAACCAAATCGTCTTCCTCCCCCACAGGGGAAGCTCGCCATTGAAGCAACACCATCTAACTCAGCAGTTGGTTATCATGAAGCTGAACATGATTCCTCTTTCCAACCTGAGTTTGATTCAGAAAATGACGCTAATATCTTCACAGAAGGAGAAGAAGAATTCGCTGGCGACTCCAACATTGATTTTTTGAATTACCAGGATGAAGCTCGAAGCAAGGGAGAAATGTTTGATGGATCATACGTTGTATTTCCCAGGTCCCAGAACTAGTCAACTCAACACGCTGATAAAATAAAATCAAGGAAAAAATCTCGACCAGCAATATCAATTGATAAATAGGAGACTTCTCTGCCTTTCCAATCAAAGGACCCAGTGATCAATAAAAAAGTAAGTACCTCAAATAATCTTATTCCTTCTGTTTCAAATTCTCAGACCAGTACCACAATAAAATCCAAAATGATGGACTTCCTCTGTTCCTAGTTCTTTTCAATCATTTGATATAATTGACCATACTAGGAAGACCAAGATCCAAATGACTGAGTTCAAATATTTACAAGCCAACCTTGAGCAGTTGGATAGGTTGGCTGAATGTATCAAGAACAAAACCGTCCCTGCAGGACAAGATGTTTCCAAGGTAACTCATGATCCCCCAAAAAACACATCCACCCCAAACAATCTTGTCATTACTCCTCCTATTGCCCCTAAGAAAATAGAACCTTTTTATGTTTCTCTTTTGATAAATGGACATCAATTGAGCAACTGCATAATCAACTCTGGCGCCTTTGACAATGTCATGCCCGCCAAGGTGGCAGATTCACTCGGCCTCGCTCTGACTAAAACTTTTGAGAGATGTTTCTCTATGAAAAATAAACAAGTGCCACTGTTGGGTCAAATCAAAGATGCTCAATTTGCATTTGCGGCCTTCCCAGAAAAAAAGATTAAAATGACAATCTTGGTGGCCGACGTTCCAACTTCCTATGGCATTCTTCTTGGACGAAATTTTTGCAAGGATGTTGGTGGAGAATTGAGCATGGACCTGTTTGAGGCGAGGATACTTGTGAAGGGCATTATGCGAAGGCAGCTTCCTGAGAAGGAGGCAAAATATATTGTAACTCAAACATCAGACCATGAAGCTCAAATCCTATTTGAATCTTCAAGAATGGGTAACTATTTTCTGTCCACAGAAGATGTTTCTATCTCATCAAATGAAAGTCTTGTAGGTGACAATCCAAAAAGTTTAGACAGAATACCAGAAGAATTGGTAGAGCACAATTCAAATAAAAAAAATCTTCTCTCTAACGAAGAACAATCTGAAAGGAGATCCGATTCTAATGATCTCTAGATTCTAGAATTTGATGGCAGCTATTCTTCTACCGGTTCTGGAGCCGGGATTGTTTTGAAATCTCCTCAAGGAGATATTTTTCCCTATTCATATAAGTTGCAGTTCAGCAACACCAACATCGCCGAGTATGAATCTTTGTTATTCGGGTTGAAGGCTGCTCAAGATAAAAGTGTTAAGCTTCTTCACATCCAAAGAGATGCTGAACTGGGGATTTGTCAGGTGAAGACCTATATCAAACCAAGAATGAAAGATTGTGACATTATCGCAATCTGGTATGAAACTGCCTTGAAAGTTTTGATGCTTTCAATAGTTTTGCAATCCCTAGAGAGCTTCATAATCGTGCAGATTCATTGGCTGTCTCTGCAACCCTCATGGTTCTTCACAAAGACTTTGAAGAGCACAGTTACACTATCAAACTGGTCTTTCGACAAAGTGCGCCTTATAATGCCAACCATTGGCAGGTGTTTGATGGGGACAATCAAATCATGTGCTTAACTGAAATAGAAGAGCAACAAATTATGGTAGTGGACCGTATTGTTGCATATCAAAACTAGATAAAGAAACTCTTCGGCAAAAGAGCAAGGATTCATAGTTTTCGGATTAGAGATCAAGTCTTGCTGTGGGGTAAGAGGAGAGAACCAAAAGGAATGCACAAAAAATTTGATTCTTGGTGGAGAGGTCCATTCGCCAATCATCGATTCAGAGAAAATGGTTTCTTGCTGATATATCAAGACAGAACATCATTTTCACTACCTCGCAGTGGGCAGCATCTGAAGCACTTCAATTCTTCAAGTATCAGATAAGTCCAGTTGTACATATGTAGTCTTTGTTTGTTTTGTGTTGTTCGTTTCTTTTTTTGGCATCTTTCTCTTTTTGGGTGGCATGACTCCGTAGCCCAATGGTATAGATGAAGGCACTTAAAGTCTAGATTCTGCTCCCTTCGATCGTTTTTACAATTGATGGAAGTTCCCCAACTGGAGCCCGTTGTTGTTCTCAAAATCCGTCACTTGTTTTTGTTGACAACAGGCCAAAATGGTCTCTTCTTTTTTCAAAAAATGTTCTGAGCAGTCAAGTTCTTCAATTACTCAAGCCTTTTCAGCTAAGGAAATCGCAGATTCGACAAGTGGGCTTTCGCAAAGAAAAATTCAAAACACTTGAGGCATTTCCTAAAAGTTACAAGGATGGTTCAAAGCCGAGGTTCAATCAAAAGGTTCATCGACGAGTTTCAAAGAGTTGGAATGAATCATTGAACCGTTGAAACATTGAACTCTGCTTCAAAGAGTTCAAAGGGTTCAAAAGAGTTCAATAATATGGAACGAATCACCAAACCGTTGAACCATTGAACTATTGAACCAATGAACCATTGAACCCCACTTCAAAAGTTCAAAGGGGTTCAAAGGTTCAAAAGAGTTCAACGTTTCAAAGGTTCAAAAGAGTTCAATGAGTTCGAGGTTCAAGTGGAAGATTCCAAAAGATGTTTCAAGCGAAAGATTCCAAAAAAATGGTTCAAACAATTGGTTCAACGATACATTAAACTCCTAAAGAAGACTAAGCAAACGCAGCTCTTTGTAAAATATTGAACCGCCAAACCGATGAACTTCGAACCATTGAACCGGTGCACTCCGAAAGGTTCAAAGGTTCAAGGTTTAAAGTGGTTCAAGCGACCAACGACATCCCTCTGGACGTCAAAATCAGGGTAATGAAATAATCGTTGATTTTCAAAGATGCAGACCCAGGAACAAACTCAACAACGAGCCGAAGAAAGAGCCCTGAGAGCTCAGATCACTAGGAAGAGACAAAATATAGCAAGGAAAGAGGGAACGATACAGAGAATCCAAAAATATCTGCAAAAGAGTTATTCCAGTAGGTGGAACAGTCCATCAGGTGGACATCAGAAAGCGCAAGCATTCAAAGATGCGGCCTATTTTTTTTGTTGAGTAAAGGCGAATGGACAGTCATGTATCTTAAAGAAGACCAGGTGGCCCATACTTTGGAGGAGATATTTGATATAATTTAAAACGCCAAAGTTAAGGCTGATAACCTGCTCCAGCATGGCCCCTTCACAAAATTTTCAATGCATTGAATACAGCATGGGCCATTTCGTAGAAACAAGCACCAAAGTCTTTCTTTGGTTGCCATTTATTGTAATCTCTCAGTTTGTATGAGGGAGATCTCTCTGTTATCAGAAGCAAAACTCTGCCCAAATTGAAAGGCATTCCTGAGACTTTGAGCTCAAATTGTTAATCATATTTTATCAAATGAATGAGAAAGCAAGTGACCTTTCAGACTTTGTGTTGAAATAGTTTGTGTTATCTAGAAAATTGTTCTTATGTCTTTTTCCTAAATACAGTCTTGTCCATTTAATCAAATAAGCAGAATTAATGAAAATAATTTGGAAGATGTCCTAAAGTTGACTGTGGGAGACTTTGTGCTGCCATAATTGTCTTTAATCTGTGTGTTTTGTGTTTCAATGTAAAGAATATTGGAGAGACTTTGAGCTCCCCTTATCCTTCATAATCTTTTACTCTGTTGTAGTTTCAGGGTAAGACTTTGAGATGCACTTAATCCTACTATGTTACTTTGTCCTAAATCAGTAGGGGAAACAACGAAAGACTTTGTGCTTTCATGAGTTTCTTGTAGTTACAGTTACTACCCAAAAAAATTTCCTCTTGTTTGCTGAACATCATTTCTGAAAGAAAAGAAATGCCTTCAGTAGTTACACAAGAATTTTTCTTTACTTTGTGAACATCATCTCTGAAAAAAGAGAGATGGATGGTGTGATTTCACCCCTGAGTCGATTTTCAGTTTATATTAGTATATAGTAGTTTATAGGGAACCTCCCATTGATGAGAGGAGAGATTTATCTCATTATGCTGTGGTAGACATACCCATTTTGTCGTATAAATCTCCTTGTGTTGTGGTTGATATACCCATTTTGCCGTCAATTAGTTGATGACAAAATATTCACCCAACAAAATTCACTCATGCACACAAGTATTGAAAGCATAGAAAACCTCTTATAGAACCTCTTACACATCCTCAAATCACCATACTCATCCTTAAACATCTCTAACCATGCCAAAACTGAAAATCAACCAAGCCTCCTTCAAGCATACTAGAACAAATACATTGTACACTTTGTCATTGTCACTTAGACTATCAAGACACTTCATCCACTCACTTGGCCACCTCCATGACATCATTGACAATTCTCCAACAATTTTCATCAATTTGCTATAGTCTTAGACTCCATAAAAGGTACTCAATCTTCTAAATAATTTTTAGCTTCTTTTGGATTTATTTAGATGTTTTTCAAGTCGAATATTGTATATTTTTCTAGCTAGGGTTTGACTGGTTATTTATTTTCAGAATTCAATTAGTGATTGGTTTGGCTAGGGTTTGTAGGAAAACCCTCTTATTTGGTTGTCCCAATTTGGAGACATTACAGTGTTATCAGAGCCACATCTTGGCCATTTGTGGGATTCAGAACAGAAACAGGGAAGGATAAAAGGTAATTTACAGGCCCAGGATCATGAGGACCAGCCCTTGATTTGTCGAGATCTCATGGAGGATTATGATGAATACTTGACTCTTGCACCTATATACCACAGGGGAAGGAGCTTGAAGCTTGGCTAGGCTTGAGGTATGGTAAGAGACATTACGAGTATATGGATACACAGAGTGATTTGGGGAAGATAGTTCTTCCAACTTTTGATGGTGATCCAGGTAATTCAGTGAGAGTTTGGGTGGATATGATGATAGAGTACCCTTGCCTTGAGGCCCAGAGGTCAGAAGTAATAATTTTTGTTATTCAGCATTTGGCTGGGGCTGCCCATAAGTGGTGGTTTCAAGAAAGAATGACACAAAGGCCTAGCTTGATGGGAACACATGAAGATGTGTTGAAAGAGATCATTGAAAAGTTTGAAAGGAAGGACTAAGCAAGTCTACATCAACATAAACACATGATAAAATAACTCCATCTAGGGAAAGGCAGCCATTGAAAGAAGTGGCAGAATTAGATTTTCAATTGTACAAGGAGCAGCCATTTCATGGGCTTGTCAATGTACAAAATTCCGTCAAAAACAGTCCCTCTATGAGGCACGAAAAGCTAGGGATTAATTCAGAAAAATTCAAGAAATCGCTAGCCAAGGAAGCTGATTTTTAAGGACAGCCACTTAATGGGGAGACTTTAATGATAGGGCATAAAAAAGAGACCATTAATGAACCCAAGGAATCAAGCAATCAGCTGAAGTTAAGAGCAGAAAAATTAGAAGAGTCAAAAACACAAGAAGAAAGCATAGGAGGGCAGTCGTCTAAGGGAAAACAAATTGAAAGTGGAGAGCGAATGGATCAAAACAAAAAGGACAGCCAACATGTGACAAAGGAAGAAGTAATCACCACCCTATCAAGCACCAATAGGTGTCACCTTTTTCGTGTTAGAGGAACCATTAATGGAAAAAGCGTCATTACATCCATGGACAAGGGAGCCACTCATAACTTTATAAGTGCCAAAATGGTTGCAAGGCATAAGCTGCAAACTCAAGCAAATGAAGGGTTTAAGGTGACTACTGGGGATGGCTCCTCCATCTCTTGCATTTCCAGCACTATGAGGTTGAAATTGACTTTGGGCGAATACACATTTGAAAGAGAATTTAAGGTGATTGTTCATGATGAGATAGATATAGTGCTTGGAGCCCAATGGTTCCAATCCCTTGGTGAATACACTCAGAACTTGCAAAAATCAGAACTGAAATTTATGGCAGCCAAGAAGGGTATTCTTCTTCGTGGGTTAAGCAATGGAACACCTATGATTGTGACTTCAAAAAGAATGGAACAAGCTTTTAATAAGGGGCAGATTATTTGGACAGCAAAATTATTAATGCATGACACAAGAGCTGATTCAAAACTGTAGTAGGAATTTGAGCGAGTGGATTAACCTATGCAATTTAAAAACCCAAAATGTCCAACTGCCTAAGTAAGATCTAGAGCCATTAGGATCAAATGCAAATAAATGAATCAACAATTCAAACCAGCACTCTAATCCTAAAGCTAATTGCTCCAAACCAAGATTAAATGGATCAAAAACAAGAAGATTGGATTGATAATACCTTAAACTCAGAAATTTGATATTATGTTGGCATGATCAAGGATGTTGATGATGGATTCAAGAATTAAATTGACATGACGACTTTATGGATTCAATGCGTAGTTCCAATGGAGGAGTGGTCTTGTTTATATAGAATATCGAGGGAAGGATCAATGGTTAAAATTCAAAATTGGCTTATGGAGATCAATGGTTGAGGATTATCCAAGGAAATTCCTTGGAGGATTCTAGAGGATAGAAGGTTCTAGAGGTAAAAACCTCTAGAACCTCTTTGGGAGGGTTAAACATGATTAAGGATAGATTAGATAGGTGATTAAGAGATTCTAGAGAATCTAGGGGGGGTAGGCTTGTAGGAAAGTCTAGGAATAGGTAGGTGGGTGGGCTTTGGGAATTTAAAATTCTCAATTAATGTGTAAGTGGGATTAGGATAGGATTAATGGAGATTTGGGAGAATTAATAGATTGGTGGAGATGGAATAAGGTTAATGAATGAAAAAGATTGAAGGGGGATGTTAGATGAATGATTAGGAGGGGTGATATTAACATGGAATTAGAGGGGATAAATTAGATAAGTTAAATTAGTGTCGACTAATAGTAATATTAGTGACGATGAAAGAAGCGAGTGGATTTAGGTGCATACAAAAACAACGACACCACAAAAATGTTCAAGCCATTCTTGACAAGCATGAGAGAGTGTTCAGCGATATACCACATGGGTTGCCCCCAGATAGGGGATTTGAGCATATTATTGAACTTGAGGAAGGCACTAGAGTAGTGATCGCCACCCCCTACTACCACCCACGAATCTACAAAGAAGAAATTGAGAAGGCCATTCAGGACTTACTTGAGATGGGGCACATAAGAACGAGCTCTAGCCCATTTGCCTCTTCCACTGTGCTAGTGAAGAAGGACAGAACTATGAGGATGTGTATTGATTATAGATTGTTAAATAAAAAGACCATCAAAAATAGGTATCCCATACTTAGGATTGATGAACTCATTGATGAGCTTCATGGGGCAATTTACTTCTCCAAGATAGATTTAAAGACAGACTATCATCAAATCCGTGTGAGAGAGGAAGATGTTCAGAAAACCGTCTTTCGTTGTCACTATGGGTATTATGAATTTTTTGTTATGCTTTTTGGACTCACTAATGCTCCTGCTACATTCCAATCTTGCATGAACCATATTTTCAAGCAACACCTAAGGAAGTTTGTGCTAGTATTCTTTGATGACATATTGGTATATAACAAGACTTGGGAGGAACACCTACGCCATCCGGACATTGTCTTCGGAATGTTGGGTCAGCAAACCCTCTTTGCAAAGAAATCCAAATATGAGTTTGCCACTTCCGAAATCTTGTATTTGGGACATGTAATCAATGCACAAGGGGTCCAAGTGGACCAACAAAAGATTCAAGCTATACTTGATTGGCCACCTCCCACCACTATGACCCACTTAAGAGGGTTCCTTGGTTTATGTAGCTATTATAGAACATTTGTGAAGGGTTTCTCCCAACTTGCTGCTCCTCTTTCTAATTTAACAAGGAAAGGTGCTTTTGTGGGGTCTCAAACTGCTTTAGAAACTTTTGATAAACTCAAGGTAGTGATGAGTTCTTGTCCTCTATTGGCTGTTCTGGATTTTTCACACCCTTTCACATTGGAATGTGATGCTTCGGAAGAAGGAATCGGGGCTTTCCTCATGCAAAAAGGACATACCATTGCTTTTGAGAGTAGGAAGCTCAAATTAAGGGGAGAAGAAATTTTCAATTTATGATAAGGATATGTTGGCTACCATGCAAGCCTTGGCCAAATTCCGTCAATATCTAATTTGTGGAAGATTTATAGTTAAGGCGGATCACAATAGCCTCAAGTACTTCCTCACACAAACTGATTTGAATGATAGGCAGCAGAAATGGGTGGGCAAGCTTCAATCCTATGACTTCAATACTGAATACACAAAAGGCAAAAATAATAAGGTGGTTGATGCTTTATCAAGGAGGCCTTATTTGTGCTCTCTAAGTGGGTTAACAGCCGATTAGAGGGCTGTAATTATAGCGGACTATGCTAAGGATGAGTGGGCTACCACGGTTTTGGAAGGCAAGGTGATTGACAATAATTACAAGGTGAGTGGAGCTGATTTTACACAAGGACAAAAATTGCTTGATCCCTTCATCCAAGTTAAAACATCAAATTATGAGGGCTGCTCATGATGACTCTATGGTGGGCCATCAAGGGTACTTTAAAACATACAAAAAGGTAAGAGAAAGGTTCGTTTGGAAGGGATCGAAAAGAGATGTTTTACTTCATGTTAGAGAATGTATGGTTTGTCAAAAGAATAAAGGCATGACCACATTTCCAGCTGGTCTATTGCAACCTCTCCCAATTCCACACCAACAATGGGAGAGTATATCCATGGACTTCATCACGGGATTACCTATGTCACAAGATAAATGTGGAATCTTTGTTGTTGTGAATAGATTGACAAAATATGCTCAATTTTTTGCAATTCCAGCCAAGTATAGTGCTCCTTACATAGCAGAAATTTTCTTCAAGGAAGTTTTCAAATTGCATGGGTTGCCAAAGAACATCATAAGTGATAGGGACAGCTGATTTATAAGCCACTTTTGGTAAGAGTTTTTCAAGCTAATAGGTACCGAATTGCTTCCTAACACTAGTTATCATCCCCAAACGGATGGGCAAACCGCAATCGTCAATAAATGGGTGGAAGGATACTTGTGAAATTACATTTTAGGGCAACAAACAGGGTGGAATAGATGGTTGTACATGGCAGAATTTTGTTGCAACACTACCTACCATATGTCTAGTGGTATGTCTCCCTTCAAGGCTTTATATGGTTATGAGGCTCTATAATTTTTTGACCTTGTTTTGGGGGATAGTGGAGTACCCGAAGCTGCTGATTGAGTGCAACAAAGTTATGAAATTTTGGATCAGCTCAAGAAAAATTTGCAACAAACTCAAAATCAACAAAAAATGTATGCGGATCAGCATAGGGTGGAAAAACAATTTGAGGTTGGGGGCATAGTCTACTTGAGGTTGCAACCTTATAGGCAATCATCTCTCAAGCAAAGTGGAGCGAAAAAACTCAAACCTCACTTCTATGGGTCTTATAGAATTCAAAGAGTGGGAAAAGTGGCATATGAGCTAGAGTTACCAAAAGGAAGCAAAATTCACAATGTTTTCCATGTCTCTTGCCTTAAGAAAGCTCTTGGAAGATTCATAATACCTTCTATGGAATTTCCACCTCTTGATGAAGAAGGTAAATTGATTTTGGTTCCCAAAACTATTCTTGAGGTTTGCGAAAGGAAGCTTCGCAACTGCACTATCATGGAGTATTTGGTGCAATGGAAGAACATGCCTAAGAAGGATGCAACTTGGGAGGGGGCAGCCATCCTTCAACATGCCAATTTACAATTGTTTGTGGGCAAGCAATTTCGAGGAGGGAGGATTGTAATGTCCCCTTTCTCAAGTTAATCATGAGGACGAGACCCTTAGCTTATGCGTTCCCAAGGGCTAAGGTATTCTAAGGACAAAGGGAACATTGGTGAGCTTCAAGGTTACTTTGTGTAAAAGTGCTTTATTATATCTTTTGGGACCTTTTTTAAAAGGTTGTTTTACAAGTGTTATTATAAGGAAGTGGTGATATATCTTTTTATAAAAAAAGAAAAAAATGTAACTCTCCCTTACTAGTTTTGGATGCCACTATTGGAGGTGGCATATTTAAGTGGAGAGAGGCTTCATTTGGAAGGATTATGCAATTTTGATATTGAAACTCTTGTGCAAGTATGTCCAGCTTGAACAAGTGACTTGAGGACGAAACCCTTCAATTGCAAGAAGAGTTCGGAGACAAAAACCTTTGATTTTCTCCTAAGACAACTCTACTCAAAAGCTGTATTTGCGTTATAATTGTGCATAATTGTATGCAAAAAATTCTACAAAAATGTCTTTTGACGCCACCTACACCAAGGAATAGGTACTATCCTACAGAAAGTTGGAATTCATCAATTTGCAAGAAGAAAGGAAGGTTGGCTAACCCCCATGGTGAAGCTCTAAAACCAATTGAGGCCTTCCAAGGTGTGGCGACTCCCTTTGGGAGGGTGGCAACCCTTCATAAGTGTGGAATTTGATCTTCAGAACCCTATTTGAAGGTTAAGGTAATTTTCCTATTTTATTTCATATTTTTGGTGAATTGTTGGGTTACTTTTGGCATGCATAAGAGGTCATTCAAGGTTCGAAATATTCCCAAAAATTATTCAAACAGTTTTGGTATTTGGATGACTTGTGTGGCGAGCTTCAAGGGGTGTTCCAGTGAGAGAAAATCAAGTAATAAATTCCAGATTTATTTATATTCCAAGTAATAAATTCCAGATTTATTTATATTATTTTTCCCGAGTGTAGCAAACCTCTTGGAGAACTTTTGAAGCATTCAAGGGTTAGAAAGTACAGCTGTAATATCATGGAAAAGTCAGAATATTTTGGCGAGGTATTTTCATCAATTTGTCAGTCTTGGACTCCAAAAAAGGTACTCAATCTTCTAAATAATTTTCAACTTCTTATGGATTTATTTGGATGCTTTTCGGGTTGAATATCATACATTTTTCCAGCTAAGGTTTGGCTGGTTATTTATTTTCAGAATTTAGTTAGTGCTTGGTTTGGCTAGGGTTTGTGAGAAAACCCTCTTATTTGGTTGCCATCCCAATTTGGGGACATTACAGTTTGCCTATTGGCAACAGTGTTTTTCACTTAGGGGTCTCCCACCCTATATGCCCCTCATGTCAACCCCTAAGTCTCTCAAGCACCTCTTTTGGTTTTGCAGACATGCTCAGTCAACCTAGAAATGGATTCACACCTTTATCAACCATTTCATCCAAAATGTTTTTCCTAGAAAAATATGCTCTTACAAGATTCGTCCATGTCTACACAATACAACCAATTTGGCATATTTTTCATTCGATAATTCTTTTTCAACTATGGAAAAAAAAGGAACAATGTTATCTTTAACCATACATATATATATATACATATATATATATATATATATATATATATATATATATATATTCATGGTTGTTTTTAGTTACTAATAAAGTGCAAGTTGTCAAGGAGATGTAGATGGGTTGGTAAGTGCGTTTGTTATGCCCAGCGCCACCCAGTTTTAAATCTCGTTCGCTGCTTGTAGGCCGGGTGTGGCCGTTTGAGTTGACTTCATGCTTTCAGTGGCCGGTGGTGACCATTTGTGTTGGTTTATTGGTTCCCAGGGACTGGGCCCCTGTTATGTCCCAGAACCGGTTCATAGCTCCAATCAAAAGGGATTATCAATTAAAAAAAAATGCAGGGGATTTTTAATATAATGCTACAGATTCAAATGCAAGATGAGAAGATCCATTTGGAAATTGAGCATCTTCAGTCTCTTTTGGACCATTGGGGAAGTGCCCCCGTGTGTTGTTAGTGGGTTCCGCTAGATTCTCCCTACCAATAGTCTCTCTCTCAAGGTCGTGGCTATGGGGGTCGGGGTAGGCACCGTTCTAGGCGCTGGCAGTGAAGTCTTCATTTGCCTAGTCATAGCAGTAAAGGAGGTGGGTCTGATTATGCCTTCCAAATTCCAATGGATGGATGGCTAAGAAGCAAGGAAAATTCCATCAATGCTTGCATTTTCCCCACAACAATGATGGATGGGAGCCAATACTTGACATGGATGATCCACCTTGCTAGTGGTGGTTAGGATGATAAACCGGATGATCTTGCGTCATCGTCTTCTACTCTAATTGCTCTGGTTGCTTAATGTCCTTGTGCTATGGTGTTTGGATGTCCGATGGGCTTTATATAATGATGCACGATATACTATAATCTTTTTAAATCAAAAGTTGTAATTAAGCCTTTTTAACTATCTTTTTAGTTATCTAAACTCTGAAGTGACTTGCTTCTCTCTCGATTCATGTGTGATCGATGTGATGTCTCCTTTTGGAGAGTGATCCCATTCCACTCACTTTTTTTATAAGACTAGCAATGTATACATTTGTAATAAATTAATAGAAGACGCTTTCCAATCAAAAAATATTATAAGACAGCAATCAGGAAAGACGGAAACTAAGAGTTCTTATGAGACTTACCAGTGCCCGCAGAATCTTACAAGGCATATCTGATGAAATTTCACTGCGTACATTTTCCAAGGTTAATGCTGTCTCAAATGATGTACAGGGACTCGCGAGAACTGGAATCATGCACTGATGATTTTGGTCCTGAATTAAAAGGACAACAGCAAAATCAGAGACCAATAGTAACCAAAAATCAAGGGAAAGGTTCAACAATATAAGAACATATACCAAAACACTTGAGATCTGTCACTGATATCATATATTTGTCTAAGAACTACCAAAAAGTACAAAGGGAAACCCAAAAAAACCTTGGAATTGGCAGAGAAAACATATAAAAGAACTGGAGATGCCAGTGTCGAATTTTCTTTAGCAAGATACACCTTTGCCATGGTAAACAGAACCATAAGACTTTAACCAGTGCAAATCAGATATCTTGCAGGAATTCTGAATTCTGTTGAATTCAGACTGGAAGGATGATAGCCAAATCAGGTTTGTAACTTGCTGATGGCCTCAGCATAAGAAATCCAACTAAACTGGCCTCACTGCGCATCCAGATTAATAAGGCAGGGGGAATGTGGAATGTATTTCCTCCTAGAAAACAGCTTTAAAATGGTAGGCATAAAAGAGTAGTCCTGGCTGTGCAGATTTGAAGTATAGAATAGGCTACCCAACTAAGTAGTTTCCAATTTTCTCTATTTTGTATCCACCACTTTGTAAAAAGAAGAACCAGAAACAAATATTTAAGAAGCAGAAAATACAACCAGCTTATGGTGAATGAATAGGCCCACTTGAAGAGTGTTAACATAGGAGAGATTATTTACAGTAAAAACTGCAAAAAAATTAATAGTGAATAATTAAAAACCAATTTGTAATAGGAACAAAGAGAAACTAACCAGACCTTCAGCAGCAAATCGAAGAACTGGGATGGTCTTCCTCCAGTGACTAAAATTGCAGCTACATTTTTAAAGTTGCCTGAATTGTGCAACTGGACTATACCAAACAAAATATCCAGGCGGTTTGCATCAGTTAGAACCAGTATCTTGTGTGGAGTTGCTCTGTACTTTTGAATTTCTAAGAGCAAATTTGACAAGCTAGATGTGGCAAGGATAAACTTTGTAACTTCTGTGGACAGGTCCACTCCATGCAGAATTTCTGCCTTCAGTGTTGCAGCTATGTCCTTGACCTGTACTACCAAAAACTGAAATCCTTATCTACTTCACAACATAATCAAATCAAATGGAAATATATCGAGGTTATAGCAATGTACCAACATACTCTATGAAAGATTAAAGTAGCCACTAAGAGTAGAAAGGACTCATAAGGCAGTAGGTTAACCGTTAAATATTATAGAAAACGGTAACTGAAGAAATTATGAGAGAATACCTGACAAGATTGCAGAAAACAATCTTCAGGGATAGCACCAAAGTAGTTAATCCTTCTATCATCAAAAAGGTTCTGTAAGGAATTGTTTTTTTTAGTTAACTGTGGCAAGTTGTACACTATGGCTCCCATGAGATCAACATGATTACGTTTAAAAGCCAGCTCGTTAACTTTGATATTATCAAGTAATGTCTGTTTCCAGTCAGATTTTTCCAATTCAACACTTCTGTCACTGATCTTGAAAGCCCTTCTAGCATTTGCAACGAGTACTGAACTAGTGCTCAGTGTATATGCAATATCCACATTCAGATTTAAAGTGTCATCTTCAAAGCCTTTTAGGTTCGTCCCTTCCAAGACAACAAAATCATGATTCTCTCTGAAAGTCATGTATGCTGCAATATGGATAGAAAAATGATCAGCAATGCAACCCCAAATTTTGTGTCCGATGTCAAATTCAACTTACACTAGAAACAAAAATACGAACAATCATAAGCCTTAGTTTTGTTAAATATTTAATGAGTCTTTATTTTAAGGATTTATATTGAATATCAATAATGTAGAGCAATTGGTATTCTCGAAATGCACTACTGTTCACATACAGTTGCAGCCCCTGTTTGACAGATAGCAGTGCGAGAATTGGAGGTACCACTTGGCAGTATAGATAGAAATGAAAAATTCCCTAACAAACTAAAACGACAAGACAAATCCTTCAAAAAGGACGAGCGCTGAAAAACAAACATGATATGTTCAAACTTCACATTTATCTGTAAAGGTAATTCAATAACATAGCTCAAGCATAACATCAGCACTTAAACACCAAATTTCACCACAAATACACCCAAGAACTGCCCAGAGAACACAACCATAATCCAAACACTGTTCCACTCCATAATACAAGAGATTGATTGTCAATACAAAAGGCACAATGGTAAAATTAAAAAATTACTAAGAAATGGGAGTATTTTATCAATATTTCATCTCCAAAAAAAAATCCTAGTTCTTGTCTTATTGCCCAACATTACGAAAACTACAAGATGGGCCATAAGCTACTACAATAGAATAGTTAAAAACTTTCCCAACAGTATATGGCAAATCCATATATAATTTGACTATGTGAGACCAATGGGCTACCTTGGGAAGCCACAGCAAGAACTTAGGCCACTAGGGAAACTCAAGGTATTTGAAATACCTCTAGGACACACCATGATTCTGTTATATATGATTGAAGAATTTGTTTTGACAGACTCCCAGTCATTATGCAAAACTTTAGTTAAACATGAAAATAAAATTCATTGTTAACCTGTCCAGCATGGCTTTACTGAAACTATGATTGCAAGCCAACGTGACAAGTAAAAGATCTTAATTACACTACATTTTTGGCATAGCACACACAACACGACAACAATTCCAAACCCCTTGGAATAACATCCCTAGAATATTTCACCAAGTGATCAATATAATTTGTGTAACATATTAGAACATCAAGAATGTTTTTAACTTGATTAAACCGAAAAAAAAAAAAAAAAAAATACTTCAAATTTTTCCCCCAAAAATAAAATAAATGCTATTTTTTCTTTGCTTAAATAAAAATAAGTAATTTGTACATTCAAAGACGAATTAATTTTTCTATGTTTAAACCAAAAATAAATCTATGCTCAAATGCAGATTAAATTGTCCTTGCTTAAAGGAAAATTAATATCCATGTAAGAATGCAGGAAAAAAAATTCTATATTGATAGAAAAAACTAATTTCTCCGTTCAAATACAGGCTTAGACAAAATATAAAATCAAGTTCATTTTAATGTGTACTTTACCAAATTTAGTGCAAGTTAGATTCTATCCTAGTTATAAAAACTGCAAGCTAATTTTACTCTGTAAAAATAAACTAATTTCTCTATCCACGTGCAGATTATTTATTTTTGTTGATAGAAATCAAACCAAGATCATTTTCATGTATGCTTATGATGCAGGACAATACCTGTCTACTTCAATTCAATCTACAGCAGCTCTGTTAATCCAATCAGAAAACTAATGCATGCAGAATCTGTAAGGTATACACGGAGAAACAAAAGAGACGGCAAAAAGAAAAAACTATACAGCAGCCATTCAAAATAAGTATTTTGCATCCAAAAGAGGACTACATTTCTATTCCTTTCCATTACTCTTATATGTGCATAACATAAATCAACCAGTAAGCCAGCACCTCTGCTGCAGTCCCCTTTTCAAACTAGAAATCTACTTTGATAAAATCAACCAATCCTACTTAGATACATCATCTTAATCCACTAAAACAGGGTTTTAACAAATTTACTATTTTAAGGAGAACACACTCCTACTACCTCTCAACTATTTGGGTTGACAACTGTACATCAAGACAAAAAAAAAAAAAAAAACCAAAATAACATTTAAATATTTCTGTTTTTTTTTGGTGATGCAAGATTGCACAATCCCCTTGGATGGTCCTACATCAAACACCTAGGGTAAATAAAACATGAGCTCCCGATCATGAACCTACTGTGAGCTCATCAATGGATTTTCCATTTTTCACAACTACAGATTCAAATATTCAAGTTCCATCCTCCGTTGTGCGCCCTTTCCATTGGATCAAATACTCATAATAGTCTTTATTTCTTGTGCTCTTGCTAATTATGATGTCCAAAATGGCTTCCATCTTTCACTTTCTCAGGTATTTGTACTCCCCAATCAATGGTTGAAGAGTCTTCAATCAAGTTCTCTTTACTTGTGTGACCCTCAACAAACAGGTTTAGATCTGAAACATTAAAGATAGGTGAAATACCTGCCCCTTCAAGCAACTCTATTTCATATGCATTGGCTGATAACTTGCGCAAAATCTTGCAAGGCCCAATTTTTTTCATTTAAAGTTTGTTGTACCCACCTTTTGGGAACCTCTCCTTGCGTAAATGTGCTAACACCAAGTCTCCAACTTCAAATACTTTCTCCCTGCGCTTCTAATCAGCGTATTGTTTATATTTGTGGCCACTTTCTTCCAACCTTCTCTTTACCTCTATGGGTACATCATGCATAAGAGGAATTTGGAGTCCAGGGTTGGTTGGTTGGAATCTATACATTTTTCTCTTTCATTTCATAGAGATCATTATGTCATTTTCTCAAAAACAGCTTTTTGCAATTTGGAGCAGCGCTTTAGATGAAAATTGACTGAGGACGGAAACCCTCTTTCAGTTCAGCGATAGGGGACGGAAACCCTCTATTGGATACTTGTGTTTGGGGATGGAAACCTCCAGATACGAAGGGCATTCATATTCAGTGAATGCAAGGGTGTGAAAAGTATTCTGCAATCAAGTTTTCAGGAATTTTATATCAAATTTAAGGGCCTTACAGCTAGGGTTTGAGTGGGGAGTTTGCTGCCATCACTCTGCAGTAATTTTACCAGTCTTTCATGATCATTTCCAGCCTTTGGACCATCATTTTCAGTAGTACATTGATGAAGATTCAACGCTTTCCGGGTATGCAGTTAATGTAATTTTTTTTTGTTAGAAATAATATTATGTTAGGTAAAATCTAATGGTTGTTATGTTCTGATCAGTTTTAGATCAGATTGAAAGTTTATTGTAAAAACCTATGGCATAATGAAATAAAGATTTCCATTGGTCTTACATTATGATAAGTATTGTAGTTCCTCTATAGGCATCTATTGTATCGTACATGCATTGAAACAAGTATAAAATTGCAAGTAAACAATCAGAAATCAGATCTCAGTAGTTGCATGCAAAGTGTTTGACAAAATGTCAAACCACTTAAACTGAAAAATTTGGATCAGATTTGGGAAGAGATCTTTCAATTTCAAAATGAGGAAAAGTGAGCATAGGCTGTTTTGTCATTTTTCTTTTCAACAATTGAAAACTCTCTTCTACTGCAACTCTCCATTGGAACTTCTTCTTGTCCCCTTTCATTGTCTTTGTGATGGGTGCATAAATGCCACTAAAATTCCTAATAAATTTTCCTATAAAAACTAGCCAACCCATGAAAGCTCCTTGTTGCAAACAGTCCTTGGCAAAGGCCAATCCACTATTGCTTTTACTTTCTCTAGGTCCATTTTGAACCCATCTCGTGAAATCACAAATCAAATGAGTTCCTCTTTCATGAAACTGCACTTTTTCAAGTTTACTAACAACTTATCTTCCTTCAACTTAACACAAATCTCAAATGCCTCAAGTGCTCTTCCTTAGACTCACTAAAAATCAAAATATCATCCAAATACACAATCACAAACTTACCCCTGAATGGGTTCAGCACCTCATTCATAAGTCTCATTAAAGTACTCGAGGCATTAAACAAACAAAATGGCATAACCTACCATTCATACAACCCATCATCGATTTTAAATGATTTTTGCCACTCATCACCTTCTCTTATCTAGATTTGGTGATACCCAATCTTCAAATCTATTTTGTTGATATATTTGGCTCCACTTAGATAGTCCATCAGATCATCCATCATTGGCAATGGGAACCCATACTTTATTGCAATATTATTTATTGCCCTTGAATCTGTACACATTCTCCATTCTCTGCCTTTCTCAGATGCTAACACAGTTGGGACTGCACATGGGCTCAAACTTTCACAGATTAGGCCTTTTTGTAACAGCGCTTGCACTTTTCTCTTTATCTCTTCATTCTCTTAAGATGTTAACATATAAGCTGCCTTGCTTGGCCAACTTGCTCCTAGCCTTAAGTCCATGTGGTGACTAATGCTTCTTACTAGTGGTAATCCCTCCGACAAATTACTGGACATTATGTTCACATATTCCTCCAACAAACTCTAAATTTCAACAGGTAGATCACTCAACTTGGTGTTTGCCTCTGCTTGCACGAGTGTGAAAATGAAAGCAAAGCATGCCTCTTCCTTATTTGTCTCTGTTAGGAACACTTTTCCAGATACTAACATCACCTTTGGATGGTTGTCCACCTCTTCTCCTTTGTCTTTTAATGGGCTCAACTTGAATCTCTTTCCATCCTTCACAAGAGTATGTGTTTTCCCTACCATCATGTATGGCTCTCCTACCAAACTGCCATGGCCTACCCAACATCACGTGACACACATCCATTGGCATGACATCACACACAACTTCATCTTTATATGCTCCAATTTGAAAGTTCAACACACATTGTTCATTTAATAACACTTGGTGTCCTTTGAGCAACCAAAAAACTTTATAGGGGGTTGGGTGTACTACCCATTTTAACCCAAGCTTCTCTACCATTTCCTTAAGACACTAAGTTATTTGTGCTACCACCATCAATAATTAATTTGCAACACTTACCTTCGGATTTGCAAACTATCATGAAGAGGTTCTTCCTTTGTAGTGGTTCATTTGTCTATTTTGCTGGTTTCAAGAGCATTCTTTTCATCAAAAGGGCTTCTCCTCGGTATGGTCCTTAAGTGTGCACTGGTGACCCAACAGTTCCTTCATCCCCTTGGGCTATATGGATTGTTCCTTCAATCCATCCACTATTTTGGCTTTCTTCTGGGAACTCAAATGCCCTGTGACCAGCGCACCTAAAACATTTCCCCGTGAATCCTCCTCTTCCATAGAATTCTCATCCTCGACGTGCATAACCTACTCTTCTTGTTATATTAAAATTTTGGATTTGCGAACTACTTGCTCCTTCATTGTGGGTTTGTTGTCCTATTCCACCAAAGTTTTGTCCTTTTCTTCCAAAGTTTTGCCCTCTTCCTCTCAAGAATCTTCCTCTGCCACTGAAGTTCACATGTTGCCTTCGTGACAACTTCTCCTCCACTTTCAATGCACATTGGTAGGCTTCCTCAAAAGTTCTAAAGTTCAGCAAACTAATTTCATCTTGGATGTTAAAACGCAATCCATTCACATACCTTGCTACCTTTTTTGGGTCACCGTCCACGTGTTCAACCCTTATAGTGAGTTTGTAAAACTCCTCAGTGTACTCCTTCAGACCTACTTCCTTGTGTCTTAAATTTAATAATTTTCTGAATAAACTCATGCGATAGTCTAAAGGAAAGAATTTGGTTGTCCCAAGCCTTAATTTTCTATTTTCTTCTTCTTTCCCTCTTAGTTCGTACATAATCCCACCATACTGATGCATGACTCTTTAACCTTATGCAAGCAAACTTCACTTTCTTGGACTGTTCCACTGACTAAGTCAAAATATTTCTCCATTTTTGTAATCCAATCCATGAACTCTTCAACATTCAAGCTCCCCTTATAGTAAGGTGTGTCCAGCATGGGTTTACTCCCAATCGTTGCCATGGTTCTGAGAAATCTGGTCTCAGCTACATCCTCTACTTCTTCAGGCTTTTTGAGCTCCTTGGGCTTTCTCTCCTTCATCATCACTTACACCCTCAATATAAACTCCCCTTCTTTGGGTTGTCTCCATTGCAGCCAGTCTTGCTTGGACCTCTCTCATCATTTATGTTAAGTCGGCAATAGTAGGTGCTCTTATTTGCACCCCTTCTAACAGTGCCCCATCTAAATTCCATCGTCACTCAATTGCAAGTCTTTGTTTCACAACTTGCCAATGCCACAACAAGATTCTCACAATATCTCTCTACACTTGCATAACTTCTCTTTCACAGTCTGCAACACTTCTCTCTACGAGAGCTTCTTCACACTTTTCCAACAAGGAACGGCCTGGCTCTGATACCAACTGATGCAGGACAACCACTGCCCACTTTAATTCAATCTACAGCAGGCATGTTAATCCAGTCAGAAAACTAATGCATGCAGAATCTTTAAGGTATACCCGGAGAAACACGAGACAGCAAGAAGAATAAAATGAACAGAAGCCATTAAAAAAGAAATCTTTTGCATCCAAAAGACGACTACAGTTCTATTCCTTTCCATTACGCTTATACATGCATACCATAAATCAACCACTAAGCCAGCACCTCTACTGCAGTCCCCTTTTCAAACTAGAAATCTACTTTAATAAAATCAACTAATCCTACTTAAATACATCCTCTTAATTCAATGAAACAGGATTTTAACACATTTACTATTTTAAGGAGAACACACTCCTACAACCTCTCAACTGTTTGGATTGACAACTGTACATCAAGACAAAACAAATGACCAACCAAAAAAAAATTAAATATTTTGTACAATCCCCTTGGATGCTCCTGCATCAGCTTACCAAATTAGGGCAGTTAAGATTCTATATTTGTCACATAAAATGCAGACTGACTTCATCCTGTTTACAGAAAAAATAATTTCTCTGTTCAAATGAAGACTAGATCCTCCTCTTTTTAAATACAAATCAAATTAAGTTTATTTAACTTATTCTTACTATATTTAGTGCAACCAAAATACTATCTTAATTGTTGAAACCGCAGACTAATTTTATTTGTTTAAAAAAAATTATCTGTTTAAATGTAGACTAATATTTCCTCTGTTTAAATGTAGACTAATATTTGCTCTGTTCAACTAGAAATCAACTTAAGCTCGTTTTTTAACTTATTTTGTACTGAATTTAGTGCAACTTAAAATTGATTGTTAAGAGGACTATTTTTTCTCCGTTTAAAGAAAAACTACTCTCTTTTCAAATACAGACTAATGTTTTCTCTGTTTGATTAAATTAAATCAAGTTCATCTAACATATTATTTATTGAATTTAGTGTAGATTAGATTCTGTCTTGGTTTTTAAAAATTCAGAAAAAGAAATCTCTGTTTAATGACAAAACTAAGTTTTCTGCTCAAAGGAAGCCAAGTTTTTCCTCTGTTTAAATTAGAAATCAGCTCAAAGTTATTATTTAACATAAACATTACTGAATTTAGTGCACCTTAGATTCTGTCTTATAAATTGCAAACTATTTTTTCTTTATTAGAAGTAAAAACTATTTTCTTTGCTAAAATGCAGACTCATTTTCTGCTGTCGTCATTTCCCACTTTTATCTTTCCTGGCTTTATCCTTCCTTGAGGGATCCTTCCCTTGCAGGACTATTTGTACTTGGTTCTTATAATTTGGAGCTTGACTATTTTAGGTTTACCCCATTGTTTGATTTTATATTTCTTTAGTGCTTTGTAATCTACAGTGGCATGTTCTATGCCAAGCACGCTTGAACCTTTTGCCTGAGAGATGTTACAATAAATTAAAAAACAAGCGAGAGAGGTTACAATAAATCAAAACAATTTAAGTGTCTTCCCCAACTCTCTGGTTTGATGTTATTGTAAGTGCCTCGTCCAGCACCCTGGTTTGGTGTTTTGGTGTGGATTTATATTTACAGGATCTATGTATTAAATCAGAATGTGCTTTTTGACTCCCACTGGCATACTTTTGGTCACTGTGAACATAAATTTTATTTCTATGAATCTTTCTTTCTTTCAGCTTAAATAAAAATCAAATTAAGTTCATTCTAACATTTTACCTGAATATAGCGCAGCTGAGATTCTGTCTTATTTTGTATTTAAAAGAAACAGAATATTTTTTCTATGTTTAAAGAAAAAAAACTTAAGTTCAAACGGGGAGTATGGTCTCTGTTTCAAGAAAAAAGGAATTCTATGTTAAGTGTAGACTAATTTTTCTCTTTTCAAATAAAAACTAATTTCCATGTTCAAGTGTGAACTCGTTTTTTCCAATTACAGAAAACCTAATTTCTATGCTCAAACTTAAGGGAAAAACTATTTTCCACGGGCAAACCGGACTAGTTTTTGTCTATTTGCTGAAAAAAAAAAAATTCTAAATTCAAACCCTGAGTAATTTCACTATCTGCTTCGACAAAAAAAAAATGATGTCTGTGTTCCAAGGCAGACTAAATTTTTCGTGTGTTTAAAAAAATCGCTTAATTTTAATTTTTTAACGTATACTGCCGACATACAGTGCAGCTTAAGTTTTCTCTTCTTTCAAAGAAAAATACAGACTAATTTCTCTATATTCAAAAATTAATAAGAAATCAATTCCTTTGTTCAAGTGTAAACTAATTTTCCCCTGATTACACTAATTTGAGGGTTAAAGAAGATAATACTAATTCTATGCTCAAACAAAGACTAAATTTTCCGTATCTAAAGAAAATAATAATTTCTATGTTTAAACACTAATTTTTCCCCCCTTTTTAAAGCTAATTTCTATATTCAAACTAACTTATTAAAATGTTGAACTAGGACTGGCCTGAGCACTGGGCGCAACCATAGGAACTTGGGGCCGACAATCAAGCTGTCCCGAATTCACAAAGGCTGGCTCCCAGATAGTGGCCTCCTTCAAGTTACTCTTAACCAAAAAAAAAAAAAGTTTAAACTGCGACGTTCAAACACAGATTAAATTATTCCTGTTTAAAGAAAAAATCTAATTTCTATGTTTAAAGAAAAAACTACTCCCTGTTTTCCTATGTTCAAACACAGACTAACTTTTCCCTGTTTATAATTTTTTTTAATTTGGCAGAATAATTTTTTTTTCCAAAAATACTTCCTCTGATGAAACGCAGACTAACGTTTACCTCCTTTTGAAAAAAATTAATTTCACAGATTATTTTTTCCCTGCTTAAATAAAAAGAAAAAATTTAACGCAATTTTGCAGACTAATTTTTTCCGATTTAAATAAGAAGAAAACATTTAATGCAATTTTGCAGACTAATTTTTCCCTGTTTAAATCTAAATAAGTTTTCAAAAAATATTACTTCCTATGTTCAAACGAAGACCAACTTTTCCCTCTTTATAAAACAAATATCTAATTTCGCAGATTAATTTTTCCCTGTTTAAATAGGAGAAAAAAATTTATAATAAACTACATACTATTTTCAAATGCAGACCAACTTTGCCATCTTTGAGAAAAAAATATGATTTCTGTGTTGCAGACTTATTTTTTCCGTGTTTACAGAAGTGTCTAATTTCTCTGGCTGTCTAATATTTTCCCTGTTAGAAAACTCAAAACAAAAGCAGAATATTTTCTGTCTAGACTCTAAACAATACGCTGCTTTTTCTGTTCGAATACCGACTGTTCTTTTTCTCTGTTTAAATACAAATCAAGTGCAGGTCATTTTAAGTCTATATTTTACTGAAATTATTGTTCTCATATTAAATATTACTCGAAACATTTGAATGCAGGTTAAATAAAACTGACCTTTGAGAATTTCTTCAAGAAGATCATCTCGTTTATCCAAGGCCATGAGTTGATAAGCTCGGTCCATAGTAACACCTTTCATGCCCGCAATATCAAGGCCATGAGACATCATAATCTCGTTAAATATGTCCGACCTGTAGCCGCGCCTCGTACACCGATCAATTGGACAAAAATATCCGACACCTTGCTTAAGCTTCGCCACAGAATTCAGCAACCCCAATGTGACGGCGTCGGATTCGAACCCTGGATCGCCCGAGGTGTCGTAAACATAAATGGCATCTCTCGTTGCATTGTGAATTTGCCTTATGGAAGAAGCATGGTAAAAAATTATACGTGTGTACTGTGCGAGAATTGAACCCGCGACCTGCCTGCTGCTTTTTTGAACAAGCCGTAGCATTGCGTTTGGGAAGTTACAGTACGATGATGGAAATTAATGAAACGACCTGCAAAATTATTGTGAATGCGGGGTCAAACTCGAGAGGTGGGGATATAAAAACCGCGGGCATTCATTTGGCGAGCTTTTTCATTTTTATTGTTGTTCGTTTAAAGTCGAGTGAAAGTTTAGCTGTTTCCGTGTTGGAATTCTTGGGTAGCAAGAGCCCACCAAATTTCTTGAAGCGACTCGCCGTGGTTTTGTGCCATCTGTGGACCTTTTTCAAGTCATTGAGGCAATGACAGGCACGTACTTGTTTAGGAAAAGGAAATCAAGAAAATCATATATTCGCAATGACAGGGAAGTACTTATAAAAAAGAAAATGAAGAAAATTATATATTCTTAAAGCGGATAAAAAATTGAAATGAAATGATTTTAATTACATTTATTATCTTAGATAGGAAATATGGAGATGGATAATTTTTAAAGAGTATCGGAATGAGAGTGTGTGTTTCTTTGCATTGTAAAAGGGTTCAAATAAAGGAGTATTTCATCATAGAGTGTTATCAATGTATAGACATATAAGATAAATATGTAAAAAAATTAAGAGTTCGATCATGGTAGATATATTTGAAGAAAAAAGATTAAAAAGATTGGAAGAGATGCTAACTCAATTCAACAAGAAACAGAGTAGTATTTTTAAAGATACCTTGGGTCTTAGGAATCTTTGATTGGTTGGAACATTCAATGTAAGTGGTGGTCCCATAAACTATTTAGTCTCGTGCACATAGTTAAAACCATTTCATTTCTAATAATAAATGGGACTATAAAAAAATGTTAGCCCTTGTAATGAAATTACTTAGATGTTCGCACAGAATAAGCAAATATGAGAGATCACATAGTAATAATTGATAGCAAAGCAGAATACTAGACAATATAGCAAAGTCACTTCGAGGGGGCAACCTCCACAACAATGCACTAAAAGCAAAATACTTCACATGATGATCAAAGACTAACCACTACCTCCTCTATATAGTCTACTTAGCCATGGTTATTCCATAGGCTGACCTAACTAAGAACATAGAGAAATATAACAAGAATATAAAAGAGGTATGTAAGCCATAAGTTGGCCACACATATCCCAAGACACGCCAAAGGTTAAGGGCGTAGCATACCCCTCCCCTTCAAAACAATGTTGTCCTCAACGTTGAGTCAACTCCGGATATTATTGCACAAAGGATTCATCCTCCCTAGTAGCATCTTCACAAGGTAGATTATTCTATTTGATCAGGGACTCCTTAATCTCTTGAGACTGAAACTACTTAGTGTGCATTTGAAAGATCGTCTCAAGATCAATAATTGTTAGGTTGTGGAGCTAAAAGCTTCACTAATGCAAACAGGGGAGGAGGTTGCTGAGTGTCACAGTCACTGACGTCGGTTAGGCCGACCGACGTCGGCCAGTGGTGGATAAGAAGCAACCGACATCGGTCAGGAGTCGGTCACCTCCAGACAGACAGGGACTGACGTCGGTCGCCTGTGCGATTTCAGAACTGTTAGTTCACAGACAATTAGTTAACGAACCGGTTGTTTGCATGTAGAAGGCCAATTTTAGACTTGAACTGTGGATCTAATTATTGTAATTAGATGTCTAATTATTGTTTACATGGGATCTATATAATAGATAAACATAGATCTATATAATAGACTTATGAGCTGTATTGTAAAGTGTGCTAGAGTAAGAGAGCAAAATTTAGCTCCTTCATATTGAAGAGAGCATGGTGTGTTCCTCCTAGTTCCACAACAATGCCAAGTGTGGGTGCTGGTTTGGAGAATCAGAAGGGTTCTTCATGTATGTATGATCTCGTTCAGCAGGTGTGCAAGGCCAGGTTTGGAGATCTACATGTGTAAGTAAGATCATTGATCTGTAAGTGTTTGTGTGTGTTTGATCTAGGTTTGCAGGTGTGCAGAACCAAGTTGATTTGTAGGTGGTAGCAAGATCAGGAAGATCACAACACAATAGGTAGCAAGATCAGGCGAAATCTACTTGGAGTACGGTGTGTACTCGGTCATATAGCTGTGTACTCGGTCATAGAGCTATAGAGGAAGGCAAGGTAGATCCTTCCAAAGTAAGATCATTTGAGTTGCAGGTTGTTACAAGTTCATGGGAGATCTACTTGAAGTACTTTGAGTACTTGTGTACTGGCAGTGTTATTATTGACTAGTTGGAGGTGAACACCAACTCTGTGTTTGAGTTGTGTTGAGACCGTGATTGAGAGAGTGAACTCTTGAAGGTGAATTACTGTACACTTGGTGTGAGAAGCGTGTAAGGTGTGGAAGAGTGTGGCGTCTCTTCAGTTGTAATTCTTTTCTAGAAGAGTATTAATACAAGTTGTGTATTGTCTCTCATATTCTGTGTTATTTCTAAATTCTAGTTACTTGTTACTTATGGTTAATTTCGCATATTTAAGTTGCTTGTACATGGTAATCAATTGTGCTTTCGGGTCCTAACAGTGGAATCAGAGCTGTTTGTTGTTCTAGATTCCTGACAAGTGGTATCAGAGCTAAGGTTGCAGAGAGCAGGTTTATGTTTGATTACAGGTCACTCTCAGGGGTTTCTGATTGAGTGGGAGTATAACAATGGCAGAAGAAAGTAAGCTAAAAATGGAAGAATTGAAAAGCTCGAATGGTCAATTACGGTGTTATGGAAAGAAAGAGCAGGTAAAGAAATATTGTTGGTTGGTAGAAGATCAACATGAAGAAACTGAAGAAGCAGATATTGCAGGTGTTGTTGCACAGGATGCTCTTGGATGTTCCTTGGATAAAGTAGAATCTTGTTTTATAGATTATGTTGCCTCTTTCCATGTAGCCCGAAATAGAGTATTTTTCCATGTTAAGGTCCTTGGAGACTTTGAAAAGATTTATTTAGGGGCTAGTGTGCCTTGTCAAAGTATTGGCAAATGGGAAGTGAAGCTGAAATTACAGGCGGCCAACACACGGGTGTTGAAGGATGTCATGCAGGTCCCAGTTCTGAAGATGCGGCTAATTGCTTCAGGAAAGTTGGGTGATGAGAGATGCACAAAAACTCTCACAACGGATGCACTTGAATTAGCGTGTGGTAAGAAAGCAAGTACTCTTTATCTACTTGCTTGTATTATTGATTCTTCTTCTGTTGCAAAGATGTGGCTTTGTAGGCTTGGTCACATGAGTAAGAAGGAGATGCATGTTCTTAAGAGGAAGTCAGATGTCTTTGACAGACTTAAGAACTGGAAAGCCTTGGTGTTTATGGAGGAGATGACGGACAAAGATCAGTGGAGAAGGCTGAGTAACTCTGAACAAGGTAGTTTGGACAGGGTTTTGATCCAAAGAGAGCTCGCAGGTAAAAAGTCATCACTCATAGGAGAACACAGGTATCGACGTCGGTCAAGAGGAACCAGCTTCGAACAGACAGGTGCCGATGTCGATCATGTGCAGACCAAAGCCAGTGGTGTCAGGCAGGGTAAGACCGACGTCGGTCAGGAGGACCGACGTCGGTGACATGTAAGACCGACGTCGGTCAGGAGGACCGACATCGGTGGCAGGTAGACACCGACGTCGGTCAGGAGGACCGACATCGGTGGTAGGTAGACACCGACGTCGGTCAGGAGGACCGACATCGGTGGCAGGTAGACACCGACGTCGATTAGGAAAATTGGCATCGATAGTCAGGACAGTCGCATGGAACCGACGTCGATCAGATGCAGACTATGTGGTGACCGAGGTCGGTCACTGTAATGGATTTTGGGCAGACATCAAGCTGTCAAGAAGTCTCAAATGCCCATATGGAGGACTGAAAGGGTAAGTAAGCCTTAAATTCATTGTTCCTCTTTTTTATACTCGTTGCTCACTGCAGAGCAGGAAGGATCCAGGAAACAGTGGGAGCATGGCATGAATGAGGATGCAGAACCAAACGAGAGATTTGGTAGGGTTGCCAGTCGGTATGAAAGCACTAAAAGACGAATGGATTCTTTGGTTGAAGAATAGAGTGAATGGATACGTGAGACGGAAGGCTAGGTCATATGGTCTTGAGAAAGTTCTAGGACAGTGGTATAGGTTTGACAGGTGGATGACAAAGTATGGCTTTAGTCAATGTCATTGTAACTACTGTGGTTTTTTTACCAGGTGGATGATGAGTTGCGACATCATCTTGTTACTGTATGTTGTGTGTTTGCTTGATGCAGGGTTACACATATAGGGTTTTTCTGAGCTAAAGATAAAGTTAGTTCAGAGGTGTGTCATGAAGAATTTGGAGGAGCAAAATTCTTTGGTATGAGTGTGTTCTAGAGACATGGAGATCACATGTTGATTTTGTCTCCAAATGATTATGTGATACCGATTAGCACGCTGATGGTTGGACAATTTTATGAATAGTGTCCTGATTCACATGATGAGGTTAAGTACATGCGTACTAAACCTAAGGTTGCCCAAGTAGTGGGAGCTGTTAGAAAGTTTGGAGCCAATCTGGGAAAGAAGCACTGGAGGGCAGTTCAATGGATTCTCAGATATCTGAGATGGACCAGCAGCAGGTATACATGCAATGTAGGGTCAACTTCTTTTCTACATGAGTTTGTAGATGCAGATACGACAGGTTACTTGGATGACAGGAAGTGCACCACAGGTTGTGTGGTGGTTGGTCTTCAAGACTGATCTTGAAGAGGGATACAAGCCAAGAAATAGATTAGATGATGTACAAGTACAAGTACAGGTGTAGCTATTTATCTCCAAGTGGGAGATTGTTAGGTTGTGGAGCTAAAAGCTTCACTAATGCAAACAGGGGAGGAGGTTGCTGAGTGTCACAGTCATCGACGTCAGTTAGGCCGACCGACGTCAACCAGTGGTGGACAAGAAGCAATCGACATTGGTTAGGTGTCAGCCGACGTCGGTCACCTCCAGGCAGATAGAGACCGATGTCGATCGCCTATGCAGTTCCAGAACTACTAGTTCACAGACAGTTAGTTAACGAACCAGTTGTTTGCATGTAGAAGGCCAATTTTAGACTTGAGCTACAGATCTAATTATTGTAATTAGATGTCTAATTATTATTTGCATGGGATCTATATAATAGACTCATGCACTGTATTGTAAAGTGTGCTAGAGAGTAAGAGAGCAAAATTTAGCTCCTTCAGATTGAAGAGAGCATGGTGCGTTCCTCCTAGTTCCATAGCAGTGCCAAGTGTGGGTGCTAGTTTGGAGAATCAAAAGGGTTCTTCATGTATGTATGATCTCAATCAGCAGGTGTGCAAGGCCAAGTTTGGAGATCTACATGTGTAAGTAAGATCATTGATCTACAAGTGTTTGTGTGTGTTTGATCTAGGTTTGTAGGTGTGCAGAACCAAGTTGATTTGCAGGTGTCAGCAAGATCAGGGAGATCACAACACAATAGGTAGCAAGATCAGGCGGGATCTACTTAGAGTACGGTGTGTACTCGATCATAGAGCTATAGAGGAAGGCAAGGTAGATCCTTCCAAAGTAAGATCATTTGAGTTGCAGGTTGTTGCAAGTTCATGGGACATCTACTTGAAGTACTTTGAGTACTTGTGTACTGGAAGTGTTATTACTGACTGGTTGGAGGTGAACACCAACTCTGTGTTTGAGTTGTGTGTTGGGACCGTGATTGAGAGAGTGAACTCTTGAAGGTGAATTACTGTACACTTGGTGTGGGAAGCCTGTAAGGTGTGGAAGAGTGTGGCGTCTCTTCAGTTGTAATTCTTTTCTGAAAGAGTATTAATACAAGTTGTGTATTGTCTCTCATATTCTGTGTTATTTCTGAATTCTAGTTACTTGTTACTTCTGGTTAATTCTGCATATTTAAGTTGCTTGTACATGGTAATCAATTGTGCTTCTGGGTCCTAACAGTGGAATCAGAGCTGTTTGTTGTTCTAGATTCCTGACAATAATAACTCTTCCTTCTTCATCTAATTTTGGTAACTCAGTTTGGGTAGCAACTTTGTGTCCAATAACTTTCTTCAAGCATGATACATGAAATACTGGATGCATGGGAGTGGAGGAAAGAAACTCTGACTTGTAGGCCACACCACCAATTTTTTACAAGATATGATAAGGCCCATAATACTTAGGGGACAACTTGTTATCCTTTTTATGTTGCTTCAAGGACATCTGCTTATATGTTTGTAAGCGAATAAATACCCAATCACCAATGTTAAAGTGCCTCTCACTCCTATGTTGATCTACCTATTGTTTTATACAATTCTGGGCCATGGCTAAATTTCCATGCAAACTGGCAAGGACCTCTTGTTGATGGTGAATATGTTCTTCAACTACACGAACCTTATGATGGACCTTCAAGGTTGAATTGATGGATGGTAGGTGGTATCCATATAGTGCCAGAAAAGAAGACATTTTGGAAGAACTATGAACAAAAATATTATAACATCATTCAACAAGTGGCAACCAATGAATCCATTTATCCTATTTATCAAAAATAAAACGACGAAAATATACTTCAAAATATTTGTTGACTACCTCAGTTTGTCCATCTGATTGAGGATGATAGGATGAACTATGATCCAACTAGGTGCCCAAACATGCAAATAACTCAGTCCAAAAATTATTAGTGAGGATGGGATCTCTATCACTGATAATGATCTTAGGGGTACCATGCAATTTTTGAACTATATTGAAAAAAGTAGAAGCTATTGTACTAGCAACAAATGGTCGTGATAAAGAATAAAAATGAGCATACTTACTGAGATGGTCTATCAAAACCATGATAACATTTTGACCATTAGATCTTGGTAACCCTATAATGAAATCTATAAACACCTCTTCCCAACGTTGGCTAGGGATGGATAAAGGTTGAATAAGACCTGAGGTTTTGATGGTTTCTCTTTTATTTTGTTGACAAATCATACATTCATCCACATATTTTTGGACATCCCTATTGAGTCCTTCCCAAAAAAATCTTGCTTGATTCTATGATAGGTTTTCAAAAATCCTAAATGACCCCCAATTGGAGTTGCATGAAGTTCCTGAAGGATTTTTTGTTTAAGAAGAGAATTCTTACATAGGTATAATCTGTCTTATATTATAATGCATCACCCTCCATGTGAATTTTTCAAATCCACCCAAACCTTCTTGAAGATTCTTAATCAAATCATGGGTAGCACTATCCTTGTCCCATTCTGATCATGCTTCCTCTAGCCAATCTGCCTGCAGAATGGTCATAACATATAACAATGCCTCAACTGATTCATCCTTCATAGATAGTGCATCTACCACTACATTGTCTTTGCCTTTCTTGTAAACTATTTCAAAATCATATCCTAACATCTTAGTTACCCATTTATGTTGTTCTTAAAATGATAACCTTTGATCCAAAAAATATTTGAGACTGTCATGATCAATCTTTACTTGAAAGTGATGACCCATCAAATAAGGCCTCCATTGTTTGACTACATGCAAAATGGCCATGATTTCCTTCTCATAAATGGCCTTGTGTTGATTTTTACCCTTTAATTGACGACTTTCAAATGCAAGTGGTCTACATTTTTGCACGAGTACAACACTCATACCATACCCAGATGCATCACATTCAACCACAAAAGTCTTGGAAAAATCAGGAGTAGCCAATATTGGAGTGAAACACATCGCCAATTTCAATTATTCAAATGCCCTGGTAGCTATATCAATCCACTTAAAGGAATCTTTCTTCAACAAAGATGTGAGTGGGGCTGTAATGCTACCATAATTTTTTACAAACCTACAATAGTAACCAGTTAGCCCCAAAAATCCCCTTAGTTGCTTGAGTGTCTTAGGAATAAGCCAGTCCACCATTGCTTGGATTTTTTTAAGATCCACTTTTACTCCTATATGTGAAACCAGATGACCCAAATGCTCAACCTCATAATCTCCAAAAGTACATTTAGAAGGTTTGGCATATAATTGATGTTGTTCCAAAAATGAGAGTATCTGTTTCACATGGTGCAAATAGTCATCCCAATTTTTACTATAAATGAGGATATCATCAAAAAATACCCAAAAAAATTCCTTACAAATGGCTTACAAATAATATTCATCAAACTCTAAAAGGTAGATTGTGCATTTTTTAGCCCAAAAAGCATAACCAATAAATCATAATCACCATCTTGAGTCCTAAAAGCAGTTTTGGGTATGTCTTCATCACAGATCTGGATTTGATGATACCCAAAACGTAGATCTAACTAGGTAAAATAAAGAACACCATTTAATTCATCTAGAAAATCATCAATGATAGGAATAAAAAACTTATCTTTGATAGTGTACTTGTTGAGTTCTCTAAAGTCAGGGCACATCCTCCAAGTGTCATATTTCTTTTGCACCATAACAACTAGTGAATAATATTTGATTTGGTTATGGTGAATGACTCTTGCATCCAACATCTATTGTACCATCTTTTCAATTTAATTTTTCTAATCATAGAGATACCTATATGGCCTGATGTTGGGTGGTGTGCTACCAAGAATAAGTTTGATAGCATGATCATGCGTGTAGCTAGGTGGAAGTCCTTTCGGCATGTCACCAAAACCAATCGAATGGGCATCAATCACTTATTGCAAATCAAGAGGTGTAAATGGCTGAGTTGGATGAACTTCCATGGAAAATAAGCGAGCTATAAATATTTCAACACCTTTTCAGAGAATCTTTGTCATTTGATGGGAGCTAACAAGTTGTGGAGATTTAGCCCTTAATCCTCTTAGCTCAAATTCCCTTCTCTCAGAATGAAAACACATGAATAATTCTTGTAAATTCATCTTAATAGTGCCCAAATTGGTGAGCCACTGTACTCTTAAAATAATGTCAGCTCCCCCATGGGAATAACAAACATAGGAGAATCTAATAAGTAGTCTCCCATGGCCAGCTTAATACTATGGTATTTTCTTGAGCAAATGATAGTACCATCATCTGCAATCATGACCTAAAATTTTGGAGTGGGATAAATGAAACAGTTCAAGCGAGCAACCAACTTATTATTGATGAAGTTGTGTGTACTTCTAGAATCAATCAAAATAATGACCTTTTATTTCTTTAGGAACCCCACCACCTTAAGAGTTTGGGGAGTACTAATACCTGAAAGGGCATGATAGAAAATAGTAAGCTAAGAGTCTTCAAATTCCTCCTTAGGACCTTCTTCATCTTCACCACGTACCTCCTCATCATCATCATCCTTATTGGCACCTTTGATGTAAAACAACTTCTTTTCAGCACAACGATGTTCTTTGCTCTATTTGCTATCACAACCATAACACAACCTTTTGGCTCACTTCTCCTTAATTTTTCAAGTTGTCAATCTAATGGGTTGAGGATATGATGATGCTGAAAAGGTGTGATCATGACCAGTAATGAAGGTTTTTTGTTTGACCATATTTTTTTCCTCTGCCATGTGTGTCCATGGGATAACTTATGATATAGATGTTGGGTTAAACATCCAAACCTCCAATTGGATGATTACTGGTTGAAGTATTTCTCAAAGGCATTATTCTGATAATGATCCAACAACTCATCAGTGAAAATAGACCATGTAACAGGAACACCATGCTTTTGTTTTTGAGTACACAACCAATGATACCAAATGAATTGCTCAATACAAAGAGGCCACTATCATCTTATGAGAACTACGAGTTTGATGCAGATCAAATAAATTTTTAATTTGGGTAATCCAAGTGAAAGGATCCTTACCATCAAACTTACACATGTCTACTTTGGGAAACATCAATTTCACATCAAATTTGGAGTTGTTAGTGTTGAGAGGAAGAGAACTCAAAGGATGAAGTGGAGGGTAGTTTGACTATAATTGAGATGAAAGAGAAACCAATGAAGTAGTGTTCTGATTCAATTGATTGTGAACACCATTAATCTCTTCGTACATCCCTAAAATATCAGTTTAAACTGCAACAAAGTCATCATGTTGCACCAAGCCCTTTATATGATCTTGAAGTTGAGAAATCAATAGATCTAAAGTTCCAGATTCCATATCAATGATAGAAGGAGTCTTAGGAGTTTCTTGCCCCCCTTTTCATCCTCATGTAGAATGAGGATGAAGGACTGGCCATATACAAACCCTAGGAAGGTTTTTGCCTCAAAAAAAGTGTACCAAAAGATGGTATCATTGTGATCACCTCACCAAGATGAATCTAACAACTACTTTTATATACTAGGATACAAATTTTGGCACAAAAAAGTGTATCAATGGAATATACCATTGTGATCGTTTCATCGAGATAAATCCAATGACTATAATTGTGCAAAGCAAAAAAAATTACAAACTTTTTTTTAATAATAATTTTTTTTTCAAAAAAGCATTTCAAACAATACTGCGTTAACAAAAAAATTAATTCTTCCCAAATTGTAAGTTTTCTTTTTTCACTCCTTCCCCTCATAGAAGTCGTGCCTTGCTAGATCTAAAAAAATTCCACTAAAAACTTATCCAAATCGAAGCTCTGATACCACTTGTAATGAAATTACTTATATGTTCACATAGAATGATTTTATATCACACAAAATAAGCAAATATGAGAGATCACATAACAATAATTGACAGTAGAGCAGAATAATGGATAATATAGCAAAGCCACTTCAAGGGGGCAACCTCCACAATAATGCACTAAGAGCAAAATACTTAACATGATAATCAAAGACTAACCACTACCTCATATATATAGTCTACTTAGCCATGGTTATTCCATAGTCCAACCTAACTAAGAACATAGAGAAATGTAACAAGAATATAAAAGAGGTATGTAAGCCACAAGTTGGCCACACATATCTCAATACATGCCAAAGGTTAAGGGTGTATTAACCCTATTGTTGATGATCATATTGTAGGTTGAGCTCTTTTTTTTAAGAAGGTTGTTCTTTTTCTAATTGATTTGGGTTATCAATGGACGAAGTCTTCTATCTTAGTATTTTTCAATAGTTCCAACATATAATCAAATATTTTATCTTAGTCCTTTCAAATAATTCTAACATGGAACCAAGTACAAATATTTCTATTCAAATGTCCAAGTACATTAGGTGTTCAAGGATAAAATATTTCTCTTTAGTACAAAAAACATATGTCCTCTCTTCCCACTCTTTGTTGGGAGTTATCAATCTACATGTCTCACATTTGAGCTTGTGGGAACTAATCTTTATTTGAGTTACAAGTGTCTTCTGCATCCATTTGATTTTACCCTTATGTATACTTTTTCATAATGTTCATAAGTGAAGGTGAATTATGTACTATAACATTATTATTTCATGCTTGTTTATTTTCCCTATAATTGTTATGAACCTATCATTCACATAGTTTTTTAAGTTTTTTGTTAATATTTGAGCATTCATTTACATTTATATCTCATCTACTCATCCATTTATGGTTATGTATAATTTGTGTATTCTTCTTTTTCTGCTGCTCTTCTTCGATTATGGCCCTACATCCCCTGATAGTCTTCATGTTTTTTAATTATTTCAAGTAACATAGTAACGTAGTCATAGCGATTTTCTCTAATGGAAAAGAATATGTTTTTATATAAAGATTATTTATTAAGGAGGCCATAGAAAAAATAACTGCAAAGGTTCTCGAGGCATTGTCCCATTGGGAAAATCTAAATAAGGAACTCAAGTAGCATGGGCCTAACTTTTTGGAGGACATTAGTGCAACTTAGTATAGGATGGACTAAAAACATAGTGTGGGGTGATGTTGGCCCCTGAATTTTGACTAAGTGTTGTTCTATTTTTTCATGGGATCGGCACAACATGAAAGGACCATGGTGTGGGAGGACCATGGCATGTAATTAATAGGTGCAGAAGCAACATGGTGTGGAACCTACTGGGTGTAAAAGGGCAATGAATGGAAGGACTAGCATGAGAGGACCTAGTTAGAGGAGAACAAGTCATGAGGAACTGAAGAACACATGACTCATAATGGAAGTAGAAGACTAGGGGAACACATGGGAAACATGATACAATTGGAAGAATGGTTCAAATGGGACACTCTGACCTTATTGATAGGAGGTCTTTTACCTACCTATAAGGAAAATAACACATGGCTACTGAGACATAGCATAGAGCAAGAATCTAGGGGGCACAAAGGCCTAGATCTTGAGGAAATAGTATTTGTTTAGCGCCATAACTCTCAGTTTGTTGAGAGATCATTAGCCACATATACATGCCATTAATTATTGTAAACACTTGGTCAAGGTAAAATAATATATATACCCCTAATGTAAAGCATTGCGAGAGGATAAAGAGATGTAAGAAATCTGTAGTGTTATGGTGGAAAATTTTAAGTTTAATATATGATAACATGTTGTATCAACTTGTGTTACTATCAATGATTGTGTGAACTCTTTATGTGAAAAAAAATGATGTTTTATTTTATAAACACTTAATGCTAAGTAAGAAGATGAATATAATATGTATGATAATGCTAATCAAATCTAGAACTCATAGGATTGAAGTAGTAAGTTTATGTTTTTACATAATATTTACTTAAATTGATGAATATGAACAAGTTATCCAAATTATGCTACAAAACCTACATGAACAGATCTTTTATCATGCACTTCAGGTGAGCATGCAAGACCCAGGTCTTGCATGAAAGGGCCAATGCACTAGCACGTTGGGTTATACTTCAACATCAGAGCTAGACTTAACCAAAATAACCCAATATAGCATATGGAATTTTCATATGAAGGGTTACATATTATCTTATATATTATAAATGTTAGTCATAAGAGTTGGAATACATATTGAAACAACATTTTGGGTGTTGTTTTCTTGGCATAAAAGTTGAGAGAAATAACTTGCCTTGAAAGAGTCCATGTTGGTTAGAATTAGAGAGGAATATCCGTCTAATTTATAGATTAGATTGATATTGTAGTGGGTTTTCCTTTTTGCCTTAAAAGGGTTTCCCAACACATTTCCTTGTTGTGTTATATATTTTTGTTTTTTTATTGACAAGGAAGTGAAGGGTTCTTTAGTTGCAAAAGTTGACCCATGGGTAAAGCTTTGAAGAGAAAAAATATTCAAGATATTGATGAAATAAATTAGTAAATTCAAGAGGAAAACTTTGAATTAAGGAAGATGTGGCGGCACTTGGAAGATGGGAATAAAGAGTTGTAAGATAGATAAATCAACCATGGGAAATTTCTCATAGGTATCATTGAATAGTTTCAACATGAGTTAAAAACCAAGGAAGAAATGTTGGCCAAGTTTCAAGAAAGTGGTGAATAAGTGAAAGAGAGAGAAGATTATATCATGACAAAGAGACCATCCTCTACCAAATATGCACAAACCATGATAGAGTTATGTAAAGTAAACACTCCACCATATTCTCTTTCTTTCCATCAATATTTAGATGATTTATTTGTTAAATTTGAGAAGCATACTAAGGGTTTTGGCTCTAATTTGCTCGCCAAAATGGGTTATGGTAGACATTGACTTGGCATCAATGGAAAAGGAATGACTAATCCCATAATAGTTGAGGGAAGGTTTCAATATGTAGATTTTGGATATGTTAGTGGAAAAGGAGTTTGATACTGGTCCAAGATAATTGAAGTAAGGAAAGATTCAAAAATAAAAAATCCCAAGCCACTAGCTCTACAAAAATATCACGTGCAAGGTAATGGCATCATTTATTTTTAAAAATCTAATGAGGAGTTTGATTCTCAAAATAATGGGCAAGTCTCTCATAAAAAGGAAGGTAACATTGAGCCACCTTAAAGGGCCAATAGAGAGTCTCTAAGAAGAGGATAACAACTTTGTGAAGGAGATAACACATTGCCATTCCATGACCATGAGAGTGAATGCAAGCTAGTAGTAGTAAAGGGACAACCTTTAAATAATGGGAAGAACATTATTGACAAATGCAAAACATCTCTGAAGAGAGGTAAACATTTTAAGGGAGGAGGTAACACATAACCACTTCACCATACTTGAAAAAAATGCAAGCCAAGAAGTTATGGAAAGAACACATCTTCCATCATTTGCTTCAAATGTAAGAGGAATGGTCATATAACATAAAATTATTACTATACATAAAAGTTTTCTTCTTGTGGAATTTATAACCATTGTGTGGCCATGTGTTGGAATAGGAAATCCATCAAAATTAAGCCTATGTCCTTCAAGAGGAAGGATGCAAGTTCTAAACACCACTCTCCAAATGAAAATGTAGATAAGGGAAAAAGGGCATGTTATCCAAGAGGATGGGCAAGAATCATTGCACTCATTGCAACATGATTGGGCATTGACATGCAAACTATTAGGATCTTCATACACAACTTCATCCAAAGAACTTCAAGGAGCATTATAAGAAGGAAGAGGTATCTAAAATAAAGAGGGAATTTTTTGATGCACTTGTAAATAAAGAGGTATCCAATGAAGAAGCTTATCAATCATATCCAATATAAGAGATAAGAACTAAAGAAGTTCACCTATCTAAGGTAAAATCCATTAAGAGGGAGAAACCCATTAAAGAGCAACCATAACCATTGCCAAAAGGTAAACATGGTAAGAGATCAATACTTAAAAGAATAATTGTAAAACTCATATTTTGATTTGCATCTAAGAGGTATCCAAGATGGAAACCATCAAGAGGGAGTGGTTTATAGAGAATTTTTCATCACCATTTCATGGGGCTAATGATAAGTGTTTTAACCTTTTAGGACTTAGATGAATGTAAATATTATGTTTTTAAAGAGATGAGTATAGTAAATCAGGGTATAAATGTGAAATAAATACAACCATTGGTTTGTTATTAAATTTACTAAATTTTACCTTTATAAGAATAACAATAAATAATGTAAATAAGAACTTAGCTTGAAAATGATTGAGATAGATGATCTACAGGCTGGAAAATGAGGTAGAGTTTAGTTTGAGTGTCATAAATAGGATCCAAGTGTCAAAATACCTCCTAAATAGTAGTACCCTAAATGGACAGTAGTACCATGTGGTGCTAGTTTTCGTGTTTTGGCGATAGTGTCCTCTATGCAAAATTATTCCAAGCTTTTAGGTGCATCTGTATCTAGATCTATCAATCCTATTCCTAAATGCATGAGTTTTGGAACCCTATAGATGACCTATTTTGATTGATTTTATGAGTAAACCCTAATCCTCCATGCTGTTAGGGCATCCAGTTGATACAAGTAGTAAAGTGTGTTATTAGCGGGGTAGGCTAGACATCCTAGACACCCTGTTATGATGAGATTTGCCTACATATCAACACTCTGAAGAGGGAGCAAGCTCGATGTAATTATCTCCACCTAATTGCTGGTGTAAGTGTAAGTGAAACTAGTATGATTATAGAACTTAGTGCTTGGAATGCGCTTAAGATTGGAAATATGAGTAATTTATGCTTAGGAATGTTGTAGATGGTAGTATACATAAGTAAGATAAAATAGGGATTGATAACCTTAATGTGCATAACTTGTTCTGAGTTTATGTGTAATTTGCATCTAATTTCCATCTAGTGGTTTGAGGGTTGAAAGTCATGTGTATGTATTGTTTTGGTGCTTGTGTGGGTGTTAAAAGAGGTCTAAGCTGACCCTAGGTGGTCTAATATTTGAAAAGATGTTCATTTATGGAAGAAGGAGTGAAAAGACAATAGTGCTAAAATTGGGATGCTAATGCCATATGGTGATATTGTCCCTATTGTGGTGTTAGTGTACAAGTGGAAAAACCTGAGGCACAAAGGGTCAGGATGTAAAAATGAGGGTCTAGGACTACTTAGGGATGTTTAGGGATGCATGTGGCCCGTTGAAGGCTAGATAAGTGTTTGTGTAGGCCCTAAGATAGGTATAGGGCTAAGTGGTCTCAAGTATCACTCTTACCACTCATGTGCCATTTTTAGGTGATTACATTTGTTCCCCTTTATTCTATAAATGCAACAAAGTGAAATGACTAGGATAAAGGAAAACAAGAGTACCTGAACATATCTGAGAGGTGAAGCCTATGAATATGGATCTGAGTATGTGAAATGTTCACAATTTGAGATGCTTTGATGTCAAGAAGCCCAGTGAAGAAGGTTCAGTGTTCCAGTATCATAGGTTGTCATGGATTTCAAAAATGCAATCATTAATGACAATAACTTAGTGGTTTTGTAGAAGGCTTTTTACCCAAGGATTTTGTATAAGGCAAAAGTTAAGTATTGCAAAATTTGCTTGCAGTACAAATCAGGTTTGTAAACTTCAATTACTTTTACTTATTTTATAATTATTAAGTAAATAGCCTTTGAAAAACTAAATGGATCTTGTAGTGCAAATCGGGTTTGTGAACCTCCACTGCTTTTACTTATTTCATAAGTAATAAGTAACTAGCATTTGAAAACCCAAATTGGTCTTGTGGTGTTAATCGGGTTTCCAAAATGACTTTACTTTTTTCAAATTCATAAGTTAAGTAGATTGAAGAACCTAATTTGGTCTTGGTGTGTAGATTAGGTTTATGATACAACTTAACTTATTTCATTTTATAAGTTAAGTAGGTTGAAGAACCTGAATTGGTCTAGATGAGTGGATCAAGGTTGCAAAGTGATTTAACTTATTTCATTTTTATAATTTAAGTAGGTTGAAGAACCCAAATTAGTCTATATGAGTGGATTGAGGTTGCAAAGTGACTTAACTTATTTCATTTTTATATGTTAAGTATGTTGAAGAACTTGAATTGGTCTAGATGAGTGAATCGGGGTTTTAGAATGACTTTACTTCTTTCAAGCTTATAAGTCATGCAATCTGGAGAACCCAAAATGGTCTTGGAGAATTCTTTCAAAAAAAAAATTTAAGTCCTCGTCGAAAAAATTATCTTGAACAAAATGCCGAAGGGATGGTTTCAAAAAGTTTGAAGGGTATGTGGTCACTTGCAAAGTTCCTAAAGGGTACGTTTCAAAAAGTCTGAAGGGCAAGTGGACTGTTTAATAAAGCCGAAGGATCATTTTAGATAATCTGAACGATAATTGGACTATTCAAGAATTTTGAAAGGATCATTTCGAAAATGCTAAAGGGTATGAGGACCTTTACAAAGAAGCTAAAGGGTATTTTGCAAAAATGTTGAAGGGTATATGGACCATTCAAAGACTTTTGAAGGACATTTTCAATTCTTTTGAAGGATAAGTGACCCAAATTTTTTTTGAAGGATACATTGCAAAGTCTTCGAAGGGTATGTGGACCATTACAAAATATCTGAAGGGTATATGCAAAGTTTTGAAGGATGCTTTCACTTTTCCTGAAGGACACTTTCAAGTGAATTCAAATAACTTCCCAAAGGATATTTTTCCAAACTTGCTGAAGGATATAATTAGAAGAAGTGTAGAGTAAAGCTCTGAGCTAATACACAAATGACAAATCTCACATTCACACTTGTTCAATGGGTTAAAAGTGATGCATATTAATAAGATCGATGGCTCACAATCAATAGTATAGTAAATATATAATAGAGTGAAGTGTTTTCAAGCTTGAAAGTGCTCGAATGATAATATCTAGTGTTAAGATAAACATCAAGCAAGTCTAAAAGAGATCGATGAAGTGAAGGCATTCAAGGATGTCATAGAGAGCAAGGTGTTAACAAAGCTACTGGAGGATAATGTCGAAGTAAGTTAAGTTAAAAACTTTCAAGAACCTGGTGTAGTTAGTTAAATTATGCATTCTCAAAAACCCAATAAGAGATGGAGTGTTTAATGATAACACTTACATTTTCAAGAACCCAAAAAAGTGAGTTAGTTATAAAAATTTGAAGTGTAGATTGAAGGAACATAACTGATTATTGTAAAAAATGGTAAATCATTTAAGTCTCTTATATATATTTAGAGGTTACTTTCAAAGTAAGATGATGCAAAATTCCAATTTGATGAATAGTAGGGAAGACAAACAGTTATACACATTTTCGAATGAGAAAAGTTTAAGCCTATGATGAAGAGACATGAAACTCATCTAAGCATGGAGAATTAAGATTGAATTGGTATATTTTAAAGTGTCAATCAGATAAATTCAGAAAAAAAGAAGGGGTGCAAGAGAAATGAAGATCACACAAAAGTGTGTTGAAGAAGAAATGAGTAGTTATAAATAAGACTTACAATGAAAGAACATACTTGGATTATTTTAAGAATCTAACTAAAATTGTAATTCACTTTGTCTAATAGGTTGGTGCCATCAGATTGAATTGGGTTGGTGCTTAGAATAGGGAGTAGGTACTTCCTGAGAGTTGGTGCTCTTAAAACAAGGGATTGGTGTCTCCATGGGATGGGTGTCCTAAAATGTAATCAGTGAGATTATGTTAGTAAGACAAATTTTGTGAGGCTGGATTAAAATAATAGATTCTAGCAGCTTTCTCACCATGGTTTTTCCCTCTAGGATTCCATATATAAATCTTGTGTTGTGTTTTGTGCTTTTATGATTGTGTTATTTCTCTTTCACGTGTTTTTATTTTCCATTCATCGTGGAAGGTATAAGAAATCAAGTTTTTGAGATCTACTGATTCATCCCCCTCTCAGTAGATGGGTGTGTTCAAAAATTGGTATTAGAGCTTTGGGTTCCTAGAAAGAAGTTTTAATCACTCAGGTGAATCTTGGTTTTTGAACATAGAACAACTAGTCTTTAAGGGACTTCATCAAACAAGGCACCATTGTTTGATGGGACTAACAATGATTTTTGGCATATAAGAATGGAGGCATATTTGAATTCTTTGAGTTTTGATGTCTATTTTAAATGGATACACACCCCATGCTACTCCTTTGACTGATCAAACAATTAAAAAGGCTTGTGAAAACAATGCCAAAGTAAAGAATGCTATTCTTTGTGGACTGTCAAATAGTGAATTTGTCATGGTAATGCATTACCAAAGAGCAAAAGACATATGGGACAAATTGAAGGGCATATATGAAGGAGATGACAGAGTAAATCAAGTAAAGCTCCAAACTCATAAGGGATAGTTTGAAAGTCTCAAGATGAATGAGGATGAGAAGATTGCATAGTACCTTCTTAGAGTAGATGAGATTATAAATGCCATCAGAGGACTTGGAGAAACAATGGACAAATCAGTCATTGTCAGTATTATCCTCTATTGGGACGTTCCTGGGAAGATAACTCAAAATGCAAGAAGTGGGGTACTTCCTTGATCTCCCTTGTGCATCTCCATCCTTGGTTTGCTCTTTCATACCATCTTCATCCCATATGTCCCTGTAGATCCATCACACCAATGATCATGTTGGGACCTACATCCAACATGTCACAACACATAGGCTCCCATGAAGGTAATGATATTATTGTACTACATGTGTGGTAATAGCACCAACCCATATAGTGATTTCAATGCAAACTAGTAACACATTTGCCTCAAGTCTTTTTTTATTTATCTCTCCCAAAGAGAGATCACCATGTAGGAATAATGTTACTCAAACTCCTTAAATAAAAACTAGTACATGAAACACTCCTAATAATAGTAAGGAAATAAGATGACATAGAAGTCAATACCAGACTTCTCCTCATAGCCTCTAGTTATCATCATGATACAAGTGGACCAATCATAATTCTATGGAAGTCATCACACTAATTAATGCAATACTACACCTACCAAGTTTTTGAGTCAGCATCCAAAATGCATCCTACTCTACCAAATGTTTCCAAACACCAACTCATGTGCCTCTAGTGTTAGTCTATGCATCACTTTACCTAGACAATTACCATAATCATATAAACAACTCTCTAGTACCCTGATTCAAATGGTCAATGTCAGCCTTCTCCTTTTAAGAACACTAGGTCTCACTTGTTTATCTACATCTTCATCTTCCTTTTCCTCGACTACTTCAAAATAGGTATAGCTTCAGGTTTGTCTATACCTCCTTCTTTTGCATGGATTTTTCTTTTCTTCAATATCTCAGCTAACAACATGTGGTCAATAGGATACCACATCAACACACCTCTTATGTTTTTGGCTAAGAATAATAACAAGGTCATGCATTGTCTCTACCTCCTCTAAAGGATTCTATCTTGTTGCTCAAGCTATAGAGTTGTTCCATCTTCAACAAGAATATTATGTAAATTGTCAACTTGTCTAGCAAAGCTTTTTCATCTTTCTCCTTCAACTCTCTTGTGGGATTCTCCTTAGCAACATGAAGAGATCAAGATATTCACCAAGAGATCATCCACTATGCTCCATAGAGAGATACATGCCAAAAAATAAAACCACCTTTTTTCTTCTTCATTAATCTCCACTTGGTCTCCCCTCCTGTCATAGTAGCTTCACCTTGCACACAACCAACTAAAAATATAAAACACTCACACACATGGAATTTTTCACCTCTGATACTAGATGTTAATAATAAATTCATGATACTACATGTTAGATTAATAAGTTATATCTTAGAGTGTAAGTAAATAATGTCAAAAATAAGATACATAAAATAGAAACAAGATGACACATTACACAGAGATTACGTGGAAATATTGTAATGTACAAGGAAAAACCATAGGAAAAATGGTAGCTTCCAAACTTCATTAAAACATAGCATCACTCTCTTCTAAAATAGATCTTCCATGGCAACTCCTTTAGTGTTAACATACAACCACTCAATGCTTCCACTTGAAGCATTCAGGTTGTGAACCAAAGTAAAATTATCCTAGAATATCAAACCTTCAAACATGTAAGCCCAAGATCACATGGATCCACTGATTAGATGAATTACAAAGAGAGATTCATGCTTATTAATAGAATTACAAAATGAGAAAGAGAGGGGAGAGAGAATGAATACTTTCACAAACAAATTTGCCACATTCTATGTGGGATGAAAAATGATCATAAAAAGCTATCTATCTTCAGGCACAATGGTCAAAAAAGTGCTCCATCTACTTTAGACAAGATCCAATCCACTTCCATGTGTCTTAAAACATTTTCTCCCACTCCACAAGTGAGGACAAATAATAATAGTAACTTTCTTGTCTTCATTCTCCATATGACCACATGAGTCTAAAATATGCTTGCAATCATATTTTGACTATCTCCACACCAACCCTTTTATCTTTTACACCACGTGACACCACCTATGTGACTAACAATGACAACCCATGTGCTTTAGTGGAGTATTATTCCCCACTCCCATCACATTAACTTGATCACTCATGGCATACCCTCCATGGGCCCTTGCCACATCACTAATCAACCACATCACTCACAAGCCACATCACTAACCATCCACATCACCATCAGGCCACATCAACATGAATAGTGATTTTGAATAGTTATTTCACATCCTAACACTATCCAATCATCTTTTCACATTTGTTTGTAATCTATCTCATAGTTTTCATGTTTGCTCTCTTGAGGCTTATTCCTTGTAGCCATGTTTAGACACAAAGCTCCTTAGTTTGATATATCCACAGTAATTATATTAAAAATAAAATAAGATATAAATATCCTTTATCCCCTTCTATCTTCACCCAAAATTTCATGACCCAACTCCTAATGTAAACCGACATTCTTAACCTCCATCTTTCTCAATTAGGCCTAAAACAAGCCTATATTACTATAGACCATATAATTACATATAATAATGATAAAAATCCACCCAAATAATGTAGGTTACATTAAATTAGGTCATTTTTCAAAGTTTCATGCATTTATAATGGGTAGAACTCAAGTTATGCAAAACACAAGCTTTATATCCCTAAGTTGATCATGCACAAGCTTTAGGAGGCCAGGAGTGAATAAACATAAATGGGAGAAGTTTTATGGAATTAAAAAGTTATCTAAAACCTATGTGATGTGTTCCTCCACTTCCATCAACCCTTCCAATATTTTTTCCCTTGGTTAATCTTTGAAACTCTCAAAATTGCCAAGTTTCAAGGTTTTATCTGCATTTTTAGGACTGTGACATAAGTTGTAGGCTATCTTGCCTTTATTTCAAATAAAAAAACATTATAAAATACCCCCAATATCTCTTATTACTTACATACATCCTAATTTATCATCTAAACTCTAATCTCAATATCAACATTGCATACTTTCTTCAAAACATGGAAGTAAACTTGCCTTCTCATGCAGGCTTATGTGTATGTGCTTAAGACAGGGTCTAGATCAAAACACCATTATGATCTTCATCCTTGATTATAAAATATTAATAATAAATATATACCATATCAATTATGGTATGTTTATTACCTTATAATGCATAAAAATTTTCAACATGTCTATGATTGAGTAACTATACCTTGACTTAAACCCATAACCTACCACATTAGGTCATTTCCTTCCCTCTTATACTCCAAATTTTCCAAAATATTTATATAATATGTATGTAAAATACCTAAATAGGTTATCTAAGTGTTTTTAGGCCAATTTACATGCATTTAGAGTCATTTAGAGGGTAAACACAATCATCAGGTCTCTCTGGCCCTTCTAGGTAGCTTAGGAGATGTTTATTTTGTTAACCATTATTCATAGAGTACTTAAATATAACCATACTATAAATGAAAAAATATTGTATTACACAACCCCATTTAACATCCCTAAGCACCATTCCTAACCATGCACCTTCTCTTGTACAGTTTGAGCAAGAGATTGAGCTCTTCAAGCTTGCACATCTACAATTTTTGACCCAGCCTGAGTTTATAAAAAAAGAATCATTATGATGATTTAATTTGATTTAAAAAGGATCATTTAGGTATTTAAAATCATTCCTAAATTCTAAAACTAGTTTGATTATGGTTATTTCTTCCCATTTAGCCTTGGGACCTAGTTAACTCAATCTTAGGGTTTTAAGACATTCCTCTTGTTTTGACCCCAGCCATTATTGTTTGATATTTCATAAGTCTTTATAGGGTTAAAATCACCCAAAAAACCTTCTCTAGCATCCCTATTTCCTTAAAAAAGTCTCATACCTATATACCAATCATAGGAGTGCATGTTTTCAAGTCTTTTTGCAAGCAGATTTGTAGGTTTGTGTTTAGGCAAAACAATTGTCAAGCTTTGAGGATGTATTTTTGATGGGGTATTATCATTCCTTTAAAATAAAAACATTCTTTGGATATCCTTCATCTTTTCATCAATTTTTATATATTTTAGGTCTCCACCTAGACTCATAAAAAATAATTGCTCAAACCATTTATTAGATGCAACCCTGGAGGTCTACATTTTCCAGCCTTCCATTGCTCCCAAGCCATTCTTGAGATGGCTTTCCAACTTTATTAAGGAGACTAAAACCTATATCATCTTATCAATATTATTATTCACTTATTAAAATCCCATACATATCTTTTTCAATGCAAAATAAATGTTTTTCATCAAGGTCTCTCATAGTCTTAACACAGTCTCTTTGAACTCTAACTATCGATTGTTTGCTTAACTTAAGGAAACTGAAGTGAACATTTTATATATATCCAACCTAGATCCTAAAGGTAATGATGATTCTCTTTAAAAACCTCTCACATATCAAACTACACTCATACTCATGTTCATCACACCAAATGCATTTTCGAAATAATATTACAAGCAAGCTTGTAGGTGCATAATAGCCTATCTAGAATATCGCCTTGATCATGCATGGTCAAGTGGGGGATTGGAAAAAATTTGTATCTAAATAACATCGTTAAAACTTTGAATATAATCCCTCGGATGTTATCCTTTAATGAGCTCATCAACACAAGAAGGTTTTCACTTAAGAGCATGGAATACAAAACTTCTTCAACTGCACAGACCTATACATAGGCATTTCACCTTCTCATGCATGTGAGCTTTGACCTATAGATATTGTAGATAAATTCCCTAACCTAGTTAAATACTCTATACATTTTTAATATTTTTGAGTGTAAAACCACTATTCACAATCAATATTCATGGTGACATGGCATACGAGTGTGCAGATGATGTGGCATGTAGGTGACATGGCATATAGGTGATGTGGTAGGAAGGTGATATGGTGGGGGGGCCATAATGGGTCCTAAGTGTGGTCATGATGATGTGATAGTTGTGGGGTGTACTACTCCACTAGAGGACATGGGTTTTGTCTTTATTTAGTCACATGTGAGTTGTCACATGGCACAAAAGACAAAGGGTCATGCATAGGTAAAATTTGTAAGGGGACCCATGATTCACATGCGTATATAAAGTCAAAAGGTGATTGAAACACATTTTAGACTTGTGTGGTCACATGTAAGAAGAAGATAAAAATGCACTATTTCAGATTGGTCTCACATGTGTGAGAGTGGTGAAATTCTTGGAGTCACACGGGGTGGCTTAGATCTTGTCTAAAGTGGAGCATCCACTTTATTGACCCTTGGAGATGAAGACAAAAATAATACTATTAGTGTTTGTCCTTACTTGTGGAGTGGGGGACAATTTTTGGAGCCACATGAAGGTGGCCTTGGATCTTGTATAAGTAGAGGGTCATTTTTTATTACTTTTGGCACATGGGGATAACCACCACTATGGATCACTATACACCCACTCAAATTTGGTGAATTTTGGAGTAGTCTTTAAGTTTTTCCCTCTCTTTTCTCTCTTAATATCATAAAATGTTATAAAGCATTGCATTCTCCTTTGTATTTATGAGAAGTCCATTGGGGTCTATCCACTTTTGGATCATTGTTGTAGATTAGATCTTAGATGGCATAGAATATTATCTCACCTAGATGATTGGGTTTTAAGCATCAGACGCATGGTTAGAGGTTAGAGCCTAGAAGGTTATTATGTTTGGCTCTCCTAAATGCATGGTATAGATCCTTGAGGATGAGTTTGGAGGTTGATGCTTGGCTCACCTATATGCTTTGGCTATAAGCATGGAGTTAGAGGAAGATGCTTAGAGCTCCCTTGGATGCTATGGAAGTTAACATTATAAAATATGTATGTTGTAGCTTAGAGGTTAGTGCATGAAATTCTTGGTTGTAAGCTTTGCTCACTTGAGTGCTTTATTTGTAAGCAATAGAAAAGAGTTGTTGAGAGGATCTATGTAGAAGAGAGATTTGTTGATAAATATGAAGTTTGGATGCTACTTTTACCCTATGGTTTTTCCCTAGCTGGTTTAATAGGGTTTCTATGTATATCTTGTGCTATGGTTTATCTCTCATGTTTTGTATTTTGTAGCTTGTTATTCCGTAATTTGATTTACTTGCACATGTAAGAATGTTATGTTTTCCTAAGTGGTATCAAAGCTAGACTTTAGTTTTTAGTACCTAGTTTTTGTTTATCCCAATAGATACATGTTTTCAAACTCATTTATGCAAAAAACACCTCACACTTTTAAAGAAACCTATCTAAACCTATAAATATTTGACAAAACATCACATTATTGGCATGGGTAGACCTGGACCATAGTTATATGCACCATTTTTGATATTGAAATGGTCCCTTGGATTTATAATAATGTCTTCCCATCACTCCTTTTCCCTCATCGAGCTCCAAAAATGCATCCAAATGGGAAAACTGAGCATGTAGGGTTTTGCATTGGTTTTAGAAGCTCCTAAATTATTAATAATAGTTCATAAATCAAAAGGGCTCTATCTACAAAAAAATACCATGGATTGAGAGGGCATGTGGACCCCATCCAACACCTACCAACACTGGTCCAAAGATGTTCCCTCCTTCATGAATGATCCTTATCAAAATTGCCTTCCTTAACTTGCCAAGAAATACAATGGAGAAGATGAAAGATTTTTTGTCCTTTTTTAGATCTACCAACACTTATAACACTTTATGTGCACCTAAGGACCCTAAAATCATTATATTATGTTGAAAAACTACTTTTCATGTTAGAACCTACTTCTGGAAGCCTTGACAAGTGTATTTCAACATTGCATAACTTGGGTAAGCATGAAACAAGGAGAAGTTACCTTAAAATTTGTAAACATATCTTAAAATGTGTTAAATACCTTATGAAGGGTCAATTTATGAACATTGGTTAGTCACTTTTAGGACAAAGACCTCACAATTTAGCTATACCACCTTAGGGACCTTAATCACTACTAGGACAACATCACATTTTATTATGGAAAGATAAGTTATGACCTTGACCAACACTTTCAAGGGATATTAACAAATTTAAACAAGCCTAGATAAAAAAAAATTAAAATCACTCACCTATGGTAGCCAATTTTGGCAAACATGACCATTTCAAACAAAGAAGTTAAAGAAAGCCATTACAATTTAGTTCCTTTCGAATTGGGCCCAATAACCCATATATAATCTCTTTATTCTAGATTTTTTCACTTGCGTTCCTCCTCTTCCATGAGTCAGTGCTATATTTTTACTCTTATTAATCTTAGATACTCCAATGAATTGATTTGTAACTACCTCTTTTTATTGTGCCTTTATCCTATTATTGTGCTTCTTTGAGTCTTGCATATTGTGCTTTTTATTTTATGCTTCTGCACTTCTTTCTTATTTATCTCTTATACGCCATTATTTTTTGTGTTATGGTATTCCACACTCATCCCACACCCTTGCATATTTTCACTTATGGCTCAAAAATACTTAGAATATATTAAAAAATTTAGGTTTGACATTTAACCCAAATTAAAATGATAGTCCATTTCAAACTATGATGTAGTTCCCTCAATTGACATAAAATATAGGATCCACCTCTTGTACTTTGTGTTTGATCACCTAACACTAGTTGAGGATTGTCTAAATATTATAAGTAATAACTTCCACTTTGCATTTCAATCATTTCATGTCCTCAGGTTACTCCAAAAAAATGTCAACTTGAGTTGTCAAAGTCTCAAGCTAAGTGGTTATGACTTTGTGAGCATCCTCAAGTTCCCAAACCTCCATTAAAAATTATCTTCAAAGTAGTAATAAAATAGGATTCAATTGTCATTGATGGGTACTTATTTGTTTTTCTAGTTCTTCAACATCCTAGAATAATTTCATGCATTGGGCCTTGTCCTTGATAGTTGAAGAGTTCTCAGTCAATTGTTGGCACTATTATTCCTTGAGCTGCAGTCACACTTTTAAAATTTTAATTGGTTGTGACAATTTGACAAAAACACCATTAGAAATGGAAATATTGGTGCTTAGTTTATTCAAAAATTCATGACAGATGTCCATGGCCTCCATGAACTATGCAGTTACCCATAGTTTCTCCTATTTAAGATCCACAATGTTTTTACATTTCTTTAATAAAAGGTCCACGAGTCTCTCCAATTTATTAATTACTTCACCAATAATAGGAACTCCATTCATGTGTGTTGGTTCACTTATTAAAATTGGTTGGCATAAGCCCAACATCCCAAGTCGAGACACTTTAGATGCATCTAGTTACCACTTGAGTTCTTCAATTTCTTCTTCAAAATTGCACCTTGTTTGATGCTCTTCTTGATATAGCCTAATGACTCCCTGATGTTTGTAACAAATATAGCCTATGTCATAACTATTAAGAATGTTTTACCTAGAAAATTTTAGGGCAAACTTGATGAAGATTAAAACTCCTTATGCTAGAAAATAATTTGTAGGATTTACCCAAAGTGTGTTTGGAACATCATCCACCTCTAATTTTATGTTAGTGTTATCCCTTGGAAGCTTAAATCATTATTTATCATTATACACTTTCATTGCAAAAGACATTTCATGTTGAGTTTATCTCATGGACTCATTCTCGGGGAAATAACCCCACAAATATAATTATTTTTCCAAGGTATCTTTTTGAAATGTGGTAAGAACAGGGGATTTTTACCTTATCTATTGTTGTTGCTCTACCTCCTTCATGGGTTATTTGTCCTTTTTGTGGTACCCTCTATGTCAGGGCCTTCCCCTCTTTTTGCTTCTTTAGGTTTTATACTCTCAATGTCTATTTACTACTCATTAGCAAGATGTTTTTAGTGGGCCCCAGTAGGCTATGCTTCATTGGGATCAGGAGTGGGTTCCTTTATAGGTTGTGCATATAGAGATGTTGCACCTATGTTTAGAACTTAGGGTACTTATTACTCAGGCTCTACCTGGGTAGCTGGATGCAGAGTAGTATCTTTTGTTCTATAGGGATCCCTTAGGTTCTTATTGGTGATGGGGTTTACCTTTGTCATTTAGGCTCAGCCTTGGGTTGTTCTTCCTTCACCCTACTTGATCTGGTGGCCTCTGGTATTGGCCGCTTCTCTTTCATTCACACCCTTTCTTATATACATGTTTATGGTTGAGATGGAAGCAGTTCTTTTTCTACCTTTTAGCTTCTTAATGTTCTCTTTTAGAGCCTGAGCATAAAGAAAATCATCCATATCTACCCTTGCACAACTATATTATATGGGTTTATATCAGTTTTATTAGTCTCATGCCTCTCTACATAAGCATCTCTCCTTGGGTAGACATAATTTTTTTATAAGAGTGTGGATCTTAATGTTAATCTTGTCTACATCAATAATTTTAGGGTGCATATTCTCAATGAAATTCACAGAGTCCATGAAATATCTTATAATGAATGCATAGGGTATCATGAGCCATGGTAACAAGTCGTTAGTGTTTTCCATCCAAATTCATATGAAGGAATATATTTGATTTACATAAAACATAACATAGGTTACCATATATTCGAGAAACTCCTTAGGTACACACCATTCATTACCAAGTGCCTCCCTCATGCCATCAAACCAACCCTTCATATTTACTTTGTAGGAGGGTGTGATAGCATTGGGAAAGGTGAATTGTTTGAACATTTCAGTGGGGGAATTATTATTGTGTGGGTACACCCATTTTAGTTCCTTACCTGAATACTCTAGGATGCCAATTTCATCAAAAACCAACATCAAAAAAATTACACCCTAAGGGAACTTATAGTTAGGTAGGGGATGTGCCTTCTCAGTATCTTGCACAAATTTTTTGGCAAAGTACAAGGAGTAATTTTACTTTGTTCCCTTTTCCATTTGGCTAGTGACAAAGAGGTGGGCCATAGCTACCTCCTTCCACCTATCCATGCCTCCTAATTTGGTTGTGGATAAGCGTGTAGCTACTTGAATTGTAGGATTGGTCAAACTTGTGATGTACGTGGTGTGGCCTTCCTTTTTATATTACACCACCACCACCATTTTATTAATTGCATCCTAATATTTAAGATTAGTGTAGACATCAACTCTAGAATAAATTAACCATGTGATTTTATTGATCCACTCAGGGATAATTCTCATTTTGCACCCAATGAAGTAGATGTAGTCTTCATGAATGCATGAAATTAGAAATCAAACCACCTTATACAAATTTCCAAAATAAACTAGTTGGAATAGTTGGAGCACCCCAACATATTCCCATAAGTTGTAGACCATGAGATCATAGGTGATCTCATTTTGGGTTTTCTGGCACTCCACCTAATAATCCTATTAAAAGTCAAGTTCATTTCCACATTGTTGATGATTGTAATCAAGGACTTGATAAGTGGATACCTTCAACTTCCAATCATCCATGCATAAAACTATCTCTAGGTAATACATTTCCTCAATCAAAATGGGAGAGGGCAATGGTGTGGTAGTGGCCTTCTTTCCCATGTGTAACATTTTTGGTGCCTTTCCATTAGATTTCCCTTCTTCTAGCTTCATGGGGTTCGTGCCTCACATGTTACGTTCATTAGATCCTTATAATTAGATAATAAATGGGACTTCCTTCTTTTTTGCCCTCATATTCTTATACTTTGGGAATGGTTGGTAATGGCTTTCTACTCCTGTTAGACTTTCATTTTGGCTGCATCACTGATTGAGGTCCTCAAAGGTCAATGTATAATTGGCTAACTCTCCTAAATGACTATATTTTAATTCTTTTGTCTCTAAACCTGAAATGCTTTGACTTCCTGCTTTAACCTCCTCCCATGGTGAATTTGACACCTATAACCTACAAATTTCTCACATCTTCTCCTATGGTCACTTTATCGCTTCTTTTATTGAATGATTTTCACCACAATCTATGTTTCATATTTTGTCACTGAATCACTACATAATGACCTTCTCTTGTCTCTTATTTATGTTGTTTTTGAGCTATCTTAAAAGTTTTCAATAAAATTAAAAATGGAAGGTCTCTTTATCTTTTATAGTCTAACCCAAATTTTCACATTAATTCCTCCATGCCATCATCCATAACTTCAACCATTTAATGTTTTAAATGACATGACTTGGTGTCTATTTAGCATAGTTTCCATTCATAGAACTTTGTGATTAATAAATACGTGTCCCATCCTTTTCGAGTTGTTGCATCTTTCCTAAAGTGCATACTTTCTATAAAAATTCAAATTTCCTAGTTTGTTCACAAGAAACAACCTTTTCTACTTTAACCCATTTTTATAATAATATTTCCCTTATCATCTTCATTCTAATTACCTAGGTCACATGCCACTTCTTACATTCCTTGTGCGACCTCTTTCATGCATCCCTTGTGTGTCCTATTATCTTTTGACATCTCTGATTTCATGTGGTTTTTCTATCATTTCCTTCACATGCCTCCTTTATGTACTTTCTCTATGCACCCCCTGTTATGCACTCTTCTTTCATGTTTCCTTTACATGCCTCTTATTGTGTATTTTGAAGTAGTTTTTCCATCCTCAAAACCCATGCCACATTAAAATCTATGTGTGGTCCTCCACATCATATCATAGTGAAATTCATGTCAAGAAAGAAGGATGGAGTGGAAAATACCAAAAGAGTTTCAAAAAATATCAAACCAATTACAAAAAGGCATGTAACCAATATGATGCTTATTTGAAAAAAAAATACTAGACTAACCTAGTGTCATATACCTTATTCACTGAAGTGAATACTTACATAGAATGGTAGGGATGGAGCTGACTACCATGTCAATGGCCTAGTAGGAATTGGCCATCTAATATTTTTAATTTACAAGCAACTATCAGATAGATAACATGAATAATAAATGAGCCATCCAATTAAATCTATAGTTTACTTTATTGGTACATAAACTATGAATCATACACCAATACATGCATACCATGATGAAAAACTTTGGTTTTGATATGTCGATCATGTTGAGGATTCTATTTTTGATTTTCATCTCCTTGGCTCTAGTGTGTAAGAAAGCATGTTTCATCCAGATGAAGTAGAGCATATAGGTGTAATTTTATGTACTTCTCATCATATAATCATCCAACATGCATAATATTGAAAGAGGGCACAATGAACTCTATTGGTAAAACTCCTCTAGCACCAAAGATAAGATTAAAATGAGTACTCTTGTTTAACCTTTTGTATGTGGTCTAATACGCCCATAAGATGATGAAAACTCAATCATCCGAATAATTGTGACCAATGTTTCAAATCTTATTTAATGTATTACCCAAGATCTTGTTGAATACTTCATTTGTGCCATTAGCTTGAGGGTGGTAAGGCATGGTTTTATGGTGTGCAATCATTAATTCAGTGAAGAGGATGTGAATTGTCTTATTGAAAAAGTGAGTACAATGACCACTAATTAAACTTAAAGTGAATCCAAACCCTATGGTAATATATTCCATATAAATATGGTAGTTTTTGAAATAATACAATCACATGTGGTTGTTGCTTCAACCCAACATGTGAGATAGTTTATAGTAGTAATGATATACCACATGCTAGTCCATCGCATTATTGGTTGAATGGGCCCAACAAACTCAATAACCCATTTCTCAAATGTTTCATGAGTAAGTATTAGATGAAAAATGCATAACATCCCTTCGATTTGGTTTACCTATGTGCTAACAAATATCACATTAGCACGCATAAGTTTTTGCATCTTTAAATAAGGTGGGCCACCATAATCTAGCTAGTAGAACTTTTTATGTTATTACATCGCCAACATAATGTCCTCTTACGATGCTCTCATGGACCTCTTGAACGATTTCCACATGCTCATGTTGTAGTACAGACCTTTGTAGTACTTCATCCCAACCAAGTTTATACAAGTCTCTGCTAATAAGCTGGAAAGGAGTAAAATGTATAGCTATTTATTTTTTATCTTGGGTGGTAAGGTTGTTTGGCATGGAATCTACTGTAATAAAATCACAATTTCTTCTAATTCTTCAAGAGCATACGTAACTTGAAAAATGTGGATATTAGGTAAATTGTCCTTTATGGCATGCGGTGGTTCACTATATTAAACATGTGTGAGATAGTCAGGTCTAAAATTAACTTTGTTTGGTTTTATAAACATAGAGAACTCGAATTCCTAAAAAAGAACAATCCATCGATAAATGTGCTTGTGTAATACTATTTATTTACCAAATACTTGAGTGCTTCAAGATCCATATAGAGTATGAATGGGGTTACTAACAAGTATTGGTGAAACTTTTGAAGTGCATGAACCATAGATAATGCTTCACTGTCTTTGGTAGATTAGTTCTATTTTATTGATGTGAGCCTCCGACTAGTAAAATAAATAGGATGATCAACATTATCATCATTGGGATGTGTTAAGATAAAAATTATTGTTATGTCTAAAGTATCAACATGCACATGAAATGTCTGGTTCCAAACTTTTAGTTCAAGAATTAGAGAATGGGTGCAGTTACCAATTTCTCTTTTAGGGCCTCAGACACTTATTGTTGTTGAGTCATCCATAAGAATAGGCCATTGTGCTTGATTAGTTATTCCATTAGGAGGATATTTTAGCATAACCTTAAATGAACTTATAATAGCACCTTGTGTGATCTAAGAAGGCATGAACCTCATAATAAGTGGTTATCACTAGGAATTAGACATTGACCATAAATTTAGATGGATCCACCAATAGTCCATCCCAACAAATAATGTCCTAACAGAATCCCAAATGGGGTGGCAAAGATGCACTTCTTTTGATTCAAGGAAATTTGAAGATGTCAGAAATATTCAGGCATGAGGCATAGATTTTCATAATGGTCTCACACCAAACCATACATGGTCTAGTCATCTAAGTATACCTGAAGGAACTTGTGGATGATATCCTTGATAGTTTCTACCACAATGTGTGAGAACATTATAGGTGCATTCTTAAGGCCAAAAGACATAAAATTATACATAAAATAACCCCATTTAGTTTTAAATGTTATCTTTGCCTTTTCTTCTTCAGTAATTTGGACTTGTTGATAGCCATAAAAGCCATCAGTGAATGTGTAAATCTCACACCCAACAACACCTTCAAAAATTTCCTCAGTGAAAGGCATTGGGAAAGGGTCCATTAAACATACCACATTGAGTATCTTTTAGTCTAGAAAAATTTAAATGCGACAATCCTTCTTGACTTTGATCACCATAATATTAACCCATTCATATTCATGAATATGAGTACTAAATCCAACACACAACATGTTATCCACTTCCTCTTTAACTCAAATTCACATATTTGGGTTCATCTAATATGCCCATTTCCTCAATGATCGAGCACCTTCAACCAGCTTGATGTGAATTTTGCCCAATGATGGATGCTCTCCTTTCATTTCTATGTAGTTATGTGGGAAAATCTCTGGGTACTCATGAAAAAGCTCAAAGATTTTGGTTATCTCAACATTAAACCAATAATTTCCAAAATTGGCTAATATAGGTGCATCATTCATTGCAATGTTATGTTAAACCATTTGTAGTGGTAGAAAATATGGTTTTTGATTGAACTGCATTATATCTCTGACATCATGCACCCACACTCTATATGTATATTTAAGTGGTCAAATGATGACTTAGGTTGATCAGAATTGGTACCCTCTTCAACTTGGTATACAACCTTTATGTAACCTTTCAAATTTGTTCCCCAAATGAAACCATGATAAGAGTATCAAGTTATTGGGGGATGGCCTATTTTTCCTTAGTTTCTCCATGCATATTTCGTATCGAGTCTTTAACCTATCCCTGATCACCCATAAATACTTGATGAATTACTTGTAAAGGTAAATTCAAATCTATCTATGGTGAATAAAATGCAAAGGTGGTAAGCAAACCATGTTGTAGGTGATACTAAGTATCTGTGTCTCTATGCATTTCTTGGTGATGTACCATGCCCTAACCTAGGCATGTAGGGTACCATAGAATGCATGTACCCATCATAATTTTGGTAAAAAAGTTTCATCAATACCCAAAAGGATTTCACATTACCCAAAAGGATTTCACATTATGTTATATGTTATTTTATATAAGTAATACCACTATAACTCAGGGTGGAATGAACATGGTTATCATGGTGGAAGTGATTATGCATGATTACATGTACTTGTTCCCATATATCCAATTGGCACCAGTGAGTAGAACACCATCAAGTAGTTATCCTTTGAAATAGAAAGGTGATCATGTGGAACGTTTCATCCTCATTAACATAATAAGACTCTAACTATTAGAAGTATTCTTAGACCTCCATCTGACCATGAAACCTAGGTGTCTGGTCCAATTACAAGGGTGGTCCAGCCATCATGTGTCCACCATTGAGGTGAATAGTTTTGTGGCACTAAACAAGTTTTGTAGAGGAGCTTAAGTAGTTTTATAAGACACCATAGATGTGCTTTATTAGATCATTTGTGCCTTGAGCCCATTAGTTGCTAGCAATATTAGTAGTGTCAAAAATAGACTAAAAATCTTCCCATCATAAGATGTCATCAGGTGTAGGATCCACATTTTCATGTCCTTGAGTAGTAATATTATAAATTGTATTAACATCCTCATCAACATCAACGGGTTCCACAAAGTGGGGTCCTTAGTTATTATTTAGAGGTATGACTATGTGTTAAGTGCCACTCTCAAAGTTTATATACCTCTTCTTGAAATGCAAGTCAACATTGCTCACATGGCACCAAGGTCAACCTAAAAGAGCAGGTAAGTCATCAGATTCAACAATCTATATTAGTTCCTAATCACCCTTGAATTTGATGCCAAATAACTTTATGGTGGAATCCTTAAGAACACCTATCGGTAGTGTACAATTATTGTTAGCCATGAATAAGACATGTGGGGAGGGTTTCAAAGTGAGGATCCCCATATTTTTTTAGGTATTTTTAGTTGAAACATTAACTTCCATGTCAGTATCTACCCAGATGTCATGGATCATCCATACATCAATGGATGTATTGACAAGGACCTCTTTATCACATTATGGGTTTGGTTGAATATGGGTCTCTTGTCATTGTGCATGGTTCAAATGATGGTCCTCCAAAGGCTTTGTTATTTATTGCCATAACCAACTATTGAGGAGAGGAATGATGTCTTAATTAAGGAAGAGTTTTCATAACTCTTAAAACTCATCATGCCTTGAGTCTATGGGTATTATTATCTTTGAATCTCAACCCACATTTTAACATTTCACTTTGAAGTTCCCAGACTAAGGCCATTATGTTGTGTAAAAAAATTTTATCATTGAGAATTGGGATAGTATTTCACATGAGGTTTTCATGTTGAACCTTTTTAGTAGGTGGATATGAAACTAGTTGGGAATGAGCATCACTTTGTGTAGTAATATTGACCTTAGGTCTAATTAGTGGATTAGTAGGGCATGGCCTCCATTGAGTATTAGGAGTTTTTAAAACATGTATCATCTTGGTGTCCTTCTCATTTTGTTTTTTAGTAATGGTAGCTTACAAATTAGGACATTCTTCAAGTCGATGTTCATTTTTTTAAAAGGCACAGGTTGGATAGATCATGTAGTCACATTGGTAGTTGTCTAGAGAACCACACTTGTAACATGTCATAGGTGGAAAACGACCACCTCCATGTCCATTTCCATGCCCTCAACCTATGAAATATTGACCTACATAAGCCTCCTAGTTATTATATATGTAATTTTGGCATGTACCTCATATGTATGCTTCATGAATCTCATTAATGAATAGATATTCATTGGTATCATGCATATATACATCATATATTTTACAATATAGTGACACTTTATCTTATGTGGCATGTTAAAGCAAGGGATGACTATTTCCATCATGATCTTTATTAAAAATATCATAAGGCTATTTCAATATATCATAAACATTCTTTTGTGGGTAGTTATTCCTATTATGGCCTTCCACTTTGCAATCAACACACCATAAGTCATAGTGAGTTTCATGACCATTATTAGCCATAATATTCTCCAATTGAGAAGCCATCATAGTGATTTAAGTGTATATAAAGGGACTAATATCCATATCTATACTTCCCATGAATTTAATGCAGAGGGTGGCTTTTAGTGCCTCACATGGTTTAATGAAAGTCTCGTGAGGTCTCATGAGATAAGGCTCATCAGAATAGAAGTAACAAACCTCCCATAAACCATCAAGCATATTCATCAAGTTAATCTAAAATGATAGCTTCAAAAGAAGTGTTTTAAAATGTGTCTCATACATGCACACATTCTTAGTGAGCTCTTTATTGATATATTCTAAGTCGACAATACTTTGTTATTCAAATTTAGGGATATCAAATTCTTTGAAAAAATAACCTTTAATGATTCATAATTCATAATCACTTATTGGGGATCAAATTTGTGTTACCATTTGTGCACATGATCTAAAAAAGTAGTGAAAAACTGAGTTGTCTTTTACTTAGAAGAAGTGATACCCTGATCTTGCTAAAATGATTTCACACTTGTGAATATGTTCTGCTACATTTTTGACACCTTGATATTTAGAAAAGTGAAGTGTCATCTTGTACTAGACTGTATGTGTAATGGGTGGTTACATTAGACCTTTTTGTGGTGCTCCTCCAGTTCCTCATCATAAACCCTATGGTGGAGGTATTATAATGCCTTATGTACCACTACCTAACCCTCCACCTCTAGTAGAACCACCATTGGTACTACCTTTTGCACCAATTGCATTAATATGTGGACCAAAGATAATGGGTACTGAGGAAGGATGATTAGTTATTGTTGGTCTTGTAGTCTACCCATGAGTTAGATTTGGTCCATCGAGCATTCCAAAGTGAGTCATAAGTCTTTCTTATAATATAAAGGTATAAATTAATGTTAAATTATTATCTTGATCTTGCACTTCTAGATATTCCTCTACAAGTTTGGTTTCAAATTCAACTTCATATTCTATATTGTCAGTATCCTAATTTCTAACAAGAATTCTATCAAAATCAAATGCATGAGCATGCATTATGTGGGGGAACTGGGACTATTTGGGTTGGGTTCTACTATCAATATTTGTCCTTCTTCCTCCATACTTACTTGGGCTAGTGAAGGGCACAAATTAGTGGTTAGAGAGTATTGGCCATGCCTTTCTTCCCTCTTAAAGATTCTTGTGGCACTTCAAGTATCCTCTAGTTTGCCTTTGGGATCACTGCCTTTCATATCCTAACACATGGATTAATCATACTTATGCTTCTACAATTATCATTGTTTGACTTCCATGTTGAACAACCAATCCCATACTTCTACATACCCCTCCATTTCCCCACTAATTTCATTGCTCATGTGATAGAGAGTTTCTCCATCCTTGGGGAAGTTCTCAAGTCCAAAATCAACTATAAGCTTTTTAATTTCTAAAGTAAATTATTTGAGATACCTCCCACATGGTTCCCTTAGAAAGTTTAACTATGCTTCCTTTAAGCAAGAGTATGTATAGACAACATATTCCAAAATGTATCTATTGAGCACTCCTTTCCATCACACATCCATCGCACGTGTCCAAGTAGATTTCTACATTATTAAGGTTGTCTGACATTTTATTGACTAAGGGCCCTTCAATCCATAATTTCTTGAATGGTCTTACACATATGCCAAAATCCAATCCTGAAAATGAACAAGTAATTATACAAAGAATATTTAATATAGAGAATCATATAAGTGATGCTCTACCCATGTACACACAAAAAATCTTGGTTCAATATACTGAAGTATAAAATTTTCCTTTATGGTACCAATCCAATGCTTGACATTTTCCAAAGATAGTTATTCATACATATTTCTACCATGATGGTAATAAATTTAATAGGTCCCAAAAATGGAACCAAAATTGTTGGTTTCTTTCTATACTTAGTTCTACATGACTAATTACTAGTCACATGCCTAGAGGAAGGGATTAGCCAATGCGTTAGTGTGTCAGCATATCATGTGAATGACCTTGCATGCTCACCTAAGGCACATAGCCTATACCATTTCTCATTAGTTATACCACATGATGGTGGATGAATGAATTTTAGGCACTTGAGTTAACACATTTAATCATTATTATTAGAATCATCATTCTAGATTTAGCCATCTAATGCATTCACATAGTGTAAGTACTCTAGTATCATAAAGAAAAAAATAACACTAAATAGATTCATCATATCAATATTCACATAATATTACTTATATTGATCAATTTTATATGATTACAAAGGTACTTCATTTAGTATGTGCTCTCTAGATCTCTATTTTGACAATAATAACACATTTATATTCAACAACACTTTCTAAACAATGCCAAAGGGGCATGTATACATAAGCAAACACCATTTTGGGTCACATCATTAATACACTAAAGATGACAAGCCAAAAATCATTTCAAAGAAAGAAGTCATGGTGATCCATTAAAATTAAGTTCATTTTAAACCAGGCCCAGCAACTCATATATACTCTCTTTATGTTAGATTTTTGCAATCATGTTCCTCCTCTTCCATGATCTGGTGCTAGATTTTTACTCCCATTAATCTTTGATACTCATGTGCACTGATTTTTAACCACCTCTACTTCTTATGACTTTATCCTATTCTCACACTTCTATGAGTCCTACATCTTGTGCTCTTTATTATTTGTTTCATTATCTTTCACAACACCCATTCATGCCAAGGTCTTCCACATTATTCTCCCCTATTTATCTATTTTATGTCATTCTCTCCTGCACTGTGGTCCTTACATCTCTACACTTATGGATCAAAAATACTTAGAATATATTAAAAAAATTGGGTCTAATAGGAGGTTTTCACACTGAAAAGCGCTAGAATTCTAATTGCACATTCAGATAATATTACATAATTCTCCTAGTTATACATAAAACCCTAGTAGCCCAAATATAAAGTTTAAAAACATATCCAAGGTCAAAATTCATGGTTAAGGCACTTAATCACACCAGTATTAAATTAACATCTAGCACTTTACACCAATTATTCACACACTACAATAAAATGGGATAAGTACATGAAGTTTGATCCTTCTTTAGATTATTGATTTATAGTTAGGACTCAGCACATGGGGTGTTGAGTTCATGCCCAAATTCAACTAATGACCCCTTTTTCTTACAATAATTTTGCATTGGTCCTCACATGTCAAGGATCTAGGTTTTTGAAAGAAAAACAACCATACAATGGTCTCCACAACTGACCTAGATATTTTACAAAGAACATAGAGCATACAAATGAAGGTATAAAACCCATAAATCTCAAATTTTCACTATCTGTTAGATAGGATCGGCCTCATAGAGGAAAAGAGTACCACCCCTTCTATCTAGTTTAGGGTGTTATTATCTAAGGTTCATTTCATCTATAGATCCAATTTCATAACCACCAATCCCAACCACCTTGCCAACTTCAAGATGTTTTCCTCCTGCAACATTGTCTTCTAGTTAAGTTTTTTTTTATTCCACTTTCCTTATCTAGTAAGTTTATAAAATTGACAAGTTTAAAATCAGTGAATGTTTGATATTTGTAGTATTAGTATTCCTATTTTTTCATAGCAATTTGTGACATAGGGTAATCTATATATTTCTAGGTGTTCCCAAATTCTATAAAATAGTAATGGATGATCATGCGACTTAGGAGGTTGGTATGAATTATAGGTATGATGAAATATTGATTTATCCTTATTTTTCTCATGGTTTAAAAATGTCTCACTAAAAGCTTCAAATAGTTTTTCATTTTTTAAGCTTAATTTCCTCTTGTAGACACTCAAATTTAATCATTAAGTGCTTGACAATGTTTAATCTTGACATCCTTACCTTATTAGCCTATTTGTCATTTTGTTAACTTGTAATATCTAAGAGATCCTTCACTATTCTATTAGTTATCTTGAAAACACTTAAAATTTCATTCAGACATCCCTACTTTGTTTATATACTTTTGTCATACAAATTTTAACATAATATGTCCTTCTGGGACAAGACCACATTAAGCTGATAAGGCCACAACCTGACCTTATCCACTAGTGCACCCTTGTCCAAAGTAATCCAATGATCACTTTTCAAATTTCAGATGCTCCATGTTGGCCCTTCTGTAGGTTTAACAAAGTCAATTAACATATATATATTAAATTTTATACATAAAATCACATCAAAATTCACTCAATACACCACCTAAAAAGACCTTTAAAAACATTACACATTTATTAAAAAAACACTAATCTTTCCAATTCAAATTTTGATTTATCATAGCAGTCATAGGCCAAGTATGAATTTATTTTATTACAAGTCAAGGGAATTCATTTTCAAAAATTTAAGTTAATTTACTAAGTTCCATCCATATAGCAAAAATCAATATTCACACACTCACCCTAAGAGGGAGAACTACTTTAGCATGAGACTCTTTTGGGATATGTAGGCAATACTCAGATTATGCAAGGCTTTCTAAGGATAGTTTAACTATTCCCCTTACCTAAATTTCCCCTTTATATTTGATCTTCTATTTGGTTTATGTGTAGAAACTAGGGTTTTTAATTATAGGTATTTATGTGCATCAACTAATCTCCTATATTTAATCAATTACTTATCTCTAATATTCATAGGTACCTGTGTAGGAAATTCAATTTCACAGTCAACCAAGATGTAGTTGCAGTCAATATATAAGGTCGTAATGCACATGTGTCCACCTAGTATGACCCTGCCCAAATACATCACAAAATCTTGTTTCTAGATGTGATATATTTTACAAGTATTTTTAGCCAATTTAACATTAGAATCTTTCTACACAGTCAACATAAATTAGATCCAAGCTATGTTTGCACATTCCATTATTTATTACTATATATATTCTATTTCAAATTCTATATTTTGCATTTAGGTTTTTGTATAGTTTGTAATCTAGATTAGTATTTTAATAATTTAGTATTTATTTATTTTCATTATTAAATAAAAATATAACACCTATGAAGGAGTTCCTAGATCAATGGCATTTTTATAGATAAGATCTTGAATATGGTGTTTGAGTTTGAAACATCAATTAGTAGAGTGTTCACTACATCTATGGTAATCACAATATGCATTTTTATTGAATGAATTACTTTTAGGTATACTCGTGTCAACATCAAGAGGTGGATTTAGAGTAATGAGATTACACTCCTTAAATATTGTAGTAATTTATGAGGTGGTTATGGTAATCTAGAGAATTATTAATTGTGATCTTTAAATCAATTTTAGTACTTTTTGTCTTAGTTTTGTAAGATGTTTTGGTTTAAAAATTTGTTGTATAATTTAAAGTATATGTAGGTGCATATTTGAGTTTGTTCAAAGCAATAATTTTAACTTCTCTTTCTCTTATTGTATGACAAAGTTCCTCAAATGATTTGAATTTCTTAAAAATGATTGACTCGTGTAAAGGTGCAAGTAAACTTTATTTGAATAAATATTATAATTCATTATCTAAAAAGGTGTTATTCATTTTCTCAATCATGTTATTTTAATGAAGTACATAATCATTGATAGACTCATTAATTACTTGCTTAAGTTTAGCAATTTATGCACAAAAAATCTTTTTGCCAATGTTGATAGCAAAAGGCTTGAGAAACTGACCTACTAATGGATTGAATGATTTGACTAATTGTATAGGTAAATCATAAAACCAATGTAAGGTATAATATTTTAGGCTTCTTGGAAACAACTTAGTAACTTTTCATTAAAATCATAATCTAAACATGTCACATGAAAAGATCAAAGATGTTGTTGTGGATTTCCTTCACCTTCATAGTGGGGAAGTTTGGGAGCTACAAATCCTACAGGTAAAGGATGGGATGCAATCTCAAGTGCTAATATATAAAAAATTAAGGTTTATGAATCCATTAAATAGATAACTTCTGGTATACCTTTCTCTAGCTAAATCACCTTAGTATGCAAAACTAAAATGGTTTGTATGAGATATTGTGTAGTAGGCATGGTAGGTGATGTAGTATGCATAGTTATCAAAGATCTCATATGAGTCATTTAGTTAGGAATGTGCATATATATAAATCTATTGTAAGTATTGTGTTTCCCCCAAATCTAAAGGTTTAGATGTAATGATAGTATCAATAGTAGAAATAGCAACACTTGTGGTAGGGTTGAAAATATGTTGATTGATATTACCAAAAAAAATATTTTGTTTTTCAGATGTGCTAACATAAGCATGTTGATTTTATTCTTATCAACCTACATATAGCAAAGATTCAATTTCATCTAGGTGGGTATCAATATATTCCTCAAATTCCTTTTCATCAATAAGATCAAATGTATTTTTCTTATTAGACTCAAATTCATAGGCCTTGTCATTTTCTATGGTCATAAAAAGCCCATCAATAAGGTATATAGTAAGCCTTATAGCATCTTGAATGTATGAATTCTCTTATTACCATGTCATACTTGACTTTAAAAAAAATTAAATTAATGGTGTTTATATCTTAATATTGATTTTATTTATTTTATTACATGAGTGTTAATTATATTCCAAATTAGGGGAAGAGAGTATGCAATGAAAACTAAGAAATCTTGAAGCAAAAGACACTTATCTAATATATCCATATTCTTTATAAATAAGTCATAGAAAAAAGAATTTTGTATCTATGGATATTGGTAAATACCCCTAAAATCTAAGCTAAAAATAAGGTGATTTATGTGTCAATTATCATATGTGAACTTGAAAGTAGATACTTTTAATGTCAGATATTAGATTCAAGGTCGAAAGAAAGTTCTTTTACAGTCAGATGTTCAAGAATATATCTAAACTCTAAGAAAATATTTTAGTAGTGCTTGAATAAAATATACATGTTCACCAATATGTTTTATTAGAATTTAGAATTAGTTTATTAACTCTAATTAAAATATAATGAACAAAAATGTAGAAAGTGTTATAAGCATAACTTGCAACTACAAGAATAAAAATAAAGTACTGAAATAGATAAAGATTAAATGAATAAAATAAACTAATTATGAAAAACATCATAAGAATTAATCATTTTTTACCTATAGGATGATTGTGTGTGATTTAAAGATTATTTTAAATGATCTCACATCTCTAATTATGTGCATGTAATAAAAACTATTATTGTCACTGATCGAGGTCAATATTGACTAGAATAGGATAGGATAAACTACCACTAATGTCCTTTATGGGTCAATCTTGAACTCTCTAAGAAAATAATAATTTGATACCCTACTTGAAATACAAACGTGCATGTAAATTTTACCTTTGATTGTGCACGAATGACCTATAAATGACTTCTTTAAAGCTGAAACCCTGATAGGGATTATAATAGCTAAAAACTTGAAAAATCAAAGGGGGAGTGTAATGTGATGATATAATTCTAATCACCCTCATGATGGTTGATCACTACCTACTATGAAATACTCCAAAGAGGAAAATTGAGCCCATGTATTTCTCACACTTAGAGTGTTTAGTGTGATTGTGATCCTTTTTATACATGTATGCATCTAGAGATGGCTTGAATACTTGATAATACTTTAATTGAATTAAATATAAAATGCTCTTGAATTAATTAAAGGTTGATTCAAATTAACAAAATTAAATTTGAGAAGACTAGCAAAGTTTTGCTCAGCGTGCAATAGTGTCTCAATAATGAAATTGCCAAGTAGTAGAACATGTGGCTTATATATGCCTTAATAGCAATCCAAAATGGGAAAAACTCACACTACCTATCCTTAAAATATGGACAACCTATAAAGGAGGGTTTAACTTTGAAAAATAGTCGTTACTAAATAAATTACATGATCAACCCATAAAGGTCATGATCCAATTTCAATAGTGTCTCATTATGTTCAATTTTGTCTTAGAAGATAATGCTGAAATTAAGAATATGGTATGTTTGTATAGATGTTTTTAGAGATTTTTAGTGATTAAAAACATTTATCTAGGCATAATACAACTATTTATAAATGGATAGGTCTATACAAGTACTTAGGATAGAGGGAGGTGGTAAAATGGGGATAGATTAATTACTGAATTCAATTAACATAAAAGTGGGCCAAAACTTACATTATGAAGAACTCATGACAAAATTTGATTATCTAAAATAGTTAACTCTTTTTTTAGGTGATCCATAAACTAGGTGGATATTTTACTCTAAGTTTCACTAACAAGGACCCTTTTAAGACAAGGTGTTGCTCTCAAGTTTTATGCCATAAAACAACACCCAAAATGTTGGTTTATGATGTATTCCAGCTCTTATGACTAAAATATACATCGTACAAGATGATATGAAATCCTTCACATGAAAAATCCACATTCTACATATATTTCATACTTTCATAAACATTATAAACATGTTACTATTCCATATATGATTTCAATTGAAACACTTACATAGAAGTGCAATACCAATGTGAAGTTCTTTAACCTCTAATAACAAGTGTTATGTTTGTGATAGATGAGTCTTGAGATCTCTTAAGTGTTTATTTAATTAGCCTATTTTCAAGGAAAGAAAAAATTCAAACAAATGAGATAAACACATCAACAAAGAGAGATAACAAAATACATACCCTAGAGAAACTCAATATGAGAAAACTCTAGCAAGAATGAATCCATGCTTCCTCATCACCACTATGTTCTACAGTTTACAAGATTTTCCCTTCTTGGGCCTAAAATGACACCAACCTTATTGGATCCTATACTCATAATGATATATGCAACATTCAATATAAGACTTGTCTCTCAAAAAATAAAAATTACTGAACTCACTAATCTCAGTTGTGTAGTCTTCAACTCATTCACTTACATGAAAATAATGAGTTGATGAAGTAACAATGTATTTATCCTCAAATGTATCCATTTGAATGCTTAGATTGAATCTACTTCAATTAAATGCCTTAATGAACTCTATATATTCATATTTATATAGAAGAACACCCCATATTCTAACACAAGAAGCTTGAGAGTTGAAAAATGAAACTAAATTCCTTAATGAGCTCTATATATTCATATTTATACAAAATAACACCCCTTATTCTAACACAAGAATCTAGGGAGCTGAAAAATGAAACTAAAAGTCCTTCATGTCCATTAAAATTTTTGTACATGAAAAACTGCCATAACAAGTCCTCTAACTTCCATAGACCATAACTTTTCATACAAACTTGAAATCACATGCCATTTTATTAACTTGCATAATTTTTTGATAAGAACTCAATTATGTGCTCAAATGTACTTTTGATGTTGTAGATATTTTATTTTATCTCATACAATAAAAACTCTTAGTTTTCAAGACTTGGTGTGTCCCTATTTAGTAGTCGATTATCTTACCAACTAAATTGGATGATATACATGATCCAAATTTATAATCATACAACCAAAATTTGAAGGATTTTTGGTCCCATAAAAGTTATAAAAATATGATTAATATTTACCTCCTATCTTTCCAAGTGAGGTACTAAACTTATCATCCTCTTGGACTAAACCTTGTTCCTGTCTCTTGAAGAGTGTCTACCCAACTATGAAACCTGCAAATCCAAGTTGTTGAAAGGATCCATGGATCCTTAAAATATCTTCCAACTAACCTTATTGCACTCTTTGGTGGCTTAATCTTCTTTGTGGCTATTCCTCTTAGCCCCTCTATTGTGATACACATGCTTGTAGGATAGGGTGAATCTCTCCATGAGGAGATGCTCATACAACATCCTCGTTGCTCACAATGATTTCAAAAAGTGAAGAAAACATATTTCATTGTATAGGTGGTGTTACATTAATTCACCATGCTTATAAATTTTCATTATCTTGGGTCTTACAGTTAAAAAAAGTAACATGCATGGATTAGAAACACAGAATTCCATTTACAAAGTTGCCCATATCTTGCAACTAAATGTTTGCATCAAAATAATGCAATTTAAATTAAAGGAAACATATTCAATTAAGGAAATATATACCACAACATACATACATAAAAACCACTATTATTATTATGGAGTGCTACTCACCATGGATGGACTTCTCACCATGTATTAATGACTTATTGTCATGCAACTTCTTCTCCCTTCATGGAAGTACCAACTCAGGGGTAATTTGAATTAGCTTTGGAGTCTCATATAAAACTGGCACTAGAGTGTTATATTCAGCTGAAGACCCACATAAAAGTGGTTATATAGTGTTATATCTAGCTACAAAGTCCCATATAAAAATGGCACTCGACTATTACAGCTAGCTTTGGGGTCCCATATAAAAATGGTGCCAAATTATTACAACTAACTCCAGAGTCCCATATATAAATAGCATCAAACTATTACAAGTAAGTCTGGAGTTCTATATAAAAATGATTTTAGATTGTTACATCCATCTCCAGAGTGATTCATCTAGCTTTGAAGTGTTTCATCCAGCTCTACACTATGCATACAGGGATGTCTAGAGAATATTGCATCAAAATAAATTTAATATCAACTAATGACATACCAAAACATATTTACATAACCTGCTACAAACTTATTATGTGTGTATACAACAATTCAAAAAAACATGCTATAAACTTGTTATAGTTGTTATGTGCATACCGCAACAAACATAGGTATGTTATCATCGTTTTGATTTATGAAAATCAACATATACCTACATGTTACAATTATGTGAGTTCTCAAGTGCACGCTAAAATGTTGATAAACAATTAGACATGATACACATGATATAATTATAAATTTACATGAAGAGAAAAATAAAACCAATATGTTGTCACATTTTTGATACCTTGGCATTCAACCTATGCCTGGAGATTTCTCTCAACATATAGTGCCTTTTTTACCCATCTTGTCACGTTCTACAAGAACTAGAGAAGAAAAAACATGACAACTCGTCAATCAACATGAACATGAGAATGCTTAAATTGATATAACCTCTTTAATGCAATGGGTTATTCATACACTTTCTTATCGAAATGATTATATGGCTACTCCATATCTACTCTTAATGAGTGACATTCCCCCATTTTCTCATACAAAAAATGTTAGCTTTCTTATTTTAATAAAGGAACATACAAGCAATTTGGAGGTGCTTACATATGCATGCCAAAAAAACATCTTAGATATGAAAATACTTTATACTTGAAATTAATAATAAAATCTTGTTGTAACCACCTAAAAATGACACTTGAGTGCTACTTGAGACCACCTATCCCTTGCTTATCCTTGGACATATCTTAGGGCCTATTTAGACATTTATCCAGCCTTCATGTGGGCCACATGCATCCCTAAACATCCCTAAAGTAGTCCCAACCCCTCATTCTTACATCTTGGCCCTTCATGCCTCAAGTTTTATCAATTGGACACTAGTACCATAATATTGATAGTAGCACCACATGGTCCTAGTATCCCAATTTTGGCCATATTGTCCCTTCCCTCTTTTTTACACAAATGGATATCTTTTCAAATCTTAAACCACTTAGGGTCAACCTAGACCTCTTTTAACACCCACACAAACACCATAACAATATATATATATATATATATATATATACACACACACACACACACACACACACACACACACACACACACACACACACACACACACACACACACACACACACACACACATGATTTTTATCCCTTTAAACACTAGATGGAAATCAGATGTAAATTACACATATAAACTTAGAATAAGTTGTGCATAATTAAGGTTATCAATTCCTATCATGCCCTACTTCTGCATATTACCATCTACAACATTTATAATCTTAGCTTACTCAAATTTCTAGTCTCAAGCACATTCAAAGCATTCAAGTCTATAATCATACTAGCTTTACTTGCACTTACACTAGCACTTATGTGGGGAGAGCTACATTGAGCTAAAAAACCTCTTAAGAGTAATGGTATGTAGGCAAATCTCATTATAATGAGGTGTTGACGATGTCCAACCTGCCTAATAACAACATACTTTATTAATTGTATCAACCAAATTCCATAACAACATTGAAGATTAGGGTTTTCTCATAAAATAAGTCAAAATAGGTCATCTATAGGGGTCTATAACTCTTGCATGCAGGAATAGGCTTGACAGACCTAGACATAGGTGCAACTAGAAATTTAGAATAGTTTTGCACATAGGACACAACTACCAAAATAATAACACTAGTACCACATGGCACTACTATTTAATTAGGGTGTTATTGTCTAAGAGTGGTTTTGACACCTAAATCCTATTTTTGACACTCAGAACAACCTTTTCCTTAATTTTAAGACTCCAGATCATATGTCTCAGGTCATTTTCTAGCTAATTTCTTATTTACATTATTTATTACTATTTTTAGAAAGGTCAAATTTAGTCAATTCTATAAAAAATTAATGGTTGCATTTATTGCATATTTATGCCCTGATTTACTATACTCAATTCTTTAACAATATAGGATTTACATTCATCTAAGTCCTAAAAGGTTAAAACATTTGGTGAACTGGACTAACTTTGAATATTTCACAAACCCAAACCCCCCTGGGGTTTATATTTCCAACATTCTGAGACCTATATTTCAAATTTTAGATCCATATATTTTTTGATGTTATTTTATATAATCATGATAATAATGACAAAATAAGTGTATCACTTTTTTTTGTAAAGCATAAAACTTTCATTTACATGCTTGTTTCCTTTAATTCATACTGAACTTAGAAAATACAAACATATGTATATATGATGCTTTATATCAATTAAAATGCATGTCATGTTTCATTATTTCTTTAGCATGTTATCTTTCTCTTATGTGGAATTTACAAATCTTTAAACATACAATGACTATATTACACAAAATACCAAATTCATTTCCTAAAAGTAACAAGTCTCCCTTAGATGGATTTTTATCTTTGGTTCACTTTGATTCCTCACCTGTCACCTCCTAAGCCTATATAGGAACAAGGTAATCCCACCATCCCTCCTCATCCCTATCACACTACAATGAGACCTAGAGATCAAAACAAAGCATTTGATATTGTGGATAAATTGAGAGACACACTGGCTAAAATCTCCATATTTGAATTACTTTAATAGACAATTATTTTTAAAGATATTCTTTTTCAAACACTCAATCACACATCTTTGCCTCGTGATATAAAACCAACTTACTTTGAATATATCATGAACACTGTCAAGGACATTGAGGATATTATAACTTTTTCCAATGAGGATTTATCATCACAATCAGTTATTGCGTAGAATTTATTGCTCTTCATTCAAGCACAAATCAATACCACTGCTACTAAAAGAGTTATAATTGACAGTGGTTCAGCACTTAACATATGCAACCTCACATTTATACAAACTATGGGGGTTGATATATCATATATTTATACTATATATAAGGATATCATAAGTTTTGATGACTTTCCTAGACATACATTGGGTTTTATTAGATTATATATTTTGGTTAGGACAAAAACATTACCTGCATAGTTTTAGGTGATGCCTAATAATTTTCGCTATAACCTATTACTTAGGAGACCTTTGATACATGTTATGGAGGTTGTATCCTCTACCTTGCACATATGCATCAAGTTTTTACATGATGAATAATTATACATGTATCTAATAGATAATCAACCATTTATATATTACAGAGTCATTGAGTCTACTACATCGTACATCTTCATATGGAACACCTTATGTTCTTATAGAGTCCCCACCTCACAAGATTCTGATTGAGTAGATGCATACATATGAGGTTGGGTAATACAAAAAGATTATTCCTACACCTATTCTAAATCTTCCTAAAACATAATTACCTTCACCCATGATGGAAGATGACCCTCCCATAGTACAAATACCTTCACCCACGGTGGATGATGGGATTCTCACATCACAATTTCCATTACTTATTAACTCAAAAGAAGTCTACATCCATAACTCTAATATAGATTCCTAGACAACCACAAAGGATAATCCAACACCTATTAACATTGATGGCTATTTATGTGGTTTCAGTTTCACACTAGTTAACCCAAGAGAATACAAAAATGATTCTAAGGCACTCATGCCTTTTTATATACTAACAACACCACCAGTTCATAGTCATATAGCTACAAACTCATCTACTTAGTTACAATCAGTGGAAGATCCCTCTATTCACTCAATAAATATGGTTTCATCTATGGATATGGACCCAATTATAAATATTTAGGTAGATAGTTCATGTGATAGACCACACCAAATGCTAAAGATATTACTTGACAAAGGATTCATGGTATTACCCATAGTTCATTATAGATCTGTTAGTAGATTGTCACAGTAGGAAGGTCAACCCTTTAATCATTTTCATAGACTTATAGGACATGATACTGATACATACTCAACATTAGATCATAAGTTGAATAAGTTCAATGCTCAGGGAACTATTCATATTATATGGCATTCACCTCCATAGGTACAGGCACCACGACATAATCATTCTCGACATGGATATTCATGGAATGATCCATTGACTATCTAGATTTTTTTTACAAATAGATGCATCCCTTATGTTGCTATAGATGATGATTTTTATCATAATACTTTCACTTTGGCATTTTTACAACACATAAGCTATTAGGAAAATGAGCTACAACATGCCATATATTATCAAGATTCCATAGGATATATCACACTACTAGTTACATGTGACCCCAAGGTGGCTAATAGATTATTATTTATCATTAATAGGGGCACTCATATATAGGTTACACTTGGTAGTACATGGGTACATGCGATGGGTACCACCATTGATTGATTAGATAGATGTTTGACATTCAGTCATGAAGGACACATGGTCCACATTTTACATGATGGGACATATAAGAACCACATGTTTCATATACATACCATGTGGTCTTATGTGGTTTACTATTACATCCCAATTTCACCCTATGTTTTATAACCTTTTAATCAATGGAAAATTTGATTATTATTGTTTTGATTTGAGTTTTATGACATATACTAGTTATGGGACAATTTTATGTTGATTAGTTTACATGATGGATTAATTATGTAACAACTATAATTTTTATTTTGTACATTATGGATATATATTTGTTAGTTATACATCATTAGTTTTTGATATATGAGATGACTTGGACTAACTACCTAGTTGTCATGAAGTGGATGCAAGATTGATTCTTCCCTTAGAGCATGAGTGAGGGAGAGCATCATTAGAGAGGATGGCATAGATGGGATGATTAGGGGATGCCAAGGAACTGCTAGTAACCTAACACACACATCACAGTAAAATAACTTGTTTAACTCTTTGATTGATTTAGATAGTTAGTTTGTTTTTTGAGTGCTAATATATTTATGTTATGATCATGTTTTGGTTGATGTTTATGATGATTTGATTATGTGATCTCAAGTATGATTATAGTGCATATATTTATTCATACAATGTTGCTTGATGATCTTGTTGTTGACGCTTACACTAATTTGGTTGATAACACAATGATTGGTTTAAATAATATTCAGTTAATATCATTGTCTTGATTTGACATCTTTATGTATGAGAAATAGTCAAGGCATTATTATAAATATATGACTAGATAATGATAATGCTAGCATTATTGTAACCTCTCTGTGTGTGATGAAAGATTATAATGTTATATAGAATTGCGAGTTATGGATGTCATTAGTAATGATAATGTTTGTGGACATTTTAAAAGTTTGATGCATGGGATATAACATGGGTGACTTTTATAAAGTTGACATGCACATTTAAATGATTTTATAATAAATATTTATTTTATTATTATTAATCTTCGAGAGTACTTAGGGTTCTTGTTGGCTTAACTCAAGTGGTAATCTTTTGATAAACCATCTATTATGAATTTGGGGGTTTTATTCATTAAATAAATTATGGAGATAGTAATATTTGTTTTGGACTATGACAAACATGCATTGACATAGTCATGATCTTGGCTGGAAATTTTGGAAGTTTGGAGGAGAAACTTAGAGTTATGGAAAAAGAATAAAAAGAAAAATTGGCATAGTTTCAAAGAGAACACGGATAAATTTATACCATGGGAAAAGGGTTTAGATTTGTGGATGGCTTGGCCATCCACAAAACTAAATCGTTATCCTTAAAACCCTAAACTAGTAAGATATGGATTGTGAAAACAAATTGGCTAGTATAGATGGAATGATGTCAAAAATCTATAAGTCTACTTTGAACAAGTTTAATGTCTTAGCCATGAAGTTATGAAACTTACAATAAATTTTTTAATATACATTTATAGATATGACTTGGCTAGGATTGGGATTTCAAACTATACCTCTAAGAGAAACTATGTGTGTTATTTTGTTCCATTTAAACCTTAAAAAAAACTACATATGTGGATAAGTTTCTTTTATTAAGATAATCTGTCACACCCATTTAGAGATTGGGTTCTATATAAAATTCATTGATAGTTGGATGGGTTGAGTATGGTATGGACCTATAGGAATCTACTATGTGTATGTCTAAATTGACTTAGGGGGTCAAAAATACAAAGGGGTATATGTGTGTGTGTGTGTGTGCATATATATATATATATATATATATATATATATATATATATATATATATATATATATATATATATATATATATATATATATATATATATATATATATATATATATACCCCTTTATTTATAAACTATTTTTGACCCTCTTGTTAAAACAAAAGAAGTAAATTTAAACATACACATAGTTTATAAACAAAGGGGTGTGTGTGTGTGTGTGTGTGTGTGTGTACCCATGTATGTGGGTAGTTATATTTAATTTTTCTGATGTGTAAGTGTATTGGGAAATCGATTCAAGTCTTTTATGTTTAAGATCCTTTACTGGTCAAGGAAGATTATTCTTGCATAAGATTTTTACCTGTGTCATTTGTATACCTTTAATACCATAACAAGTTGACTAAGATAAACATAGTGGTTGAGCAAAAAGGAGATTATTTAAGAAGTGAACCAGTGATTTGACTGTGTTGAGATCTTGGTTGTGTATAAACTTTTGAAAGCAATAAAGTATGTTGTTAACTGTATGTAAGATATATCTCTGAGGTATGCATTATTTAGTATTTGTATTTTGTGTTTTTTTAAATATAGACTATGTAGTGTATATGTATATACATAGGTATATATGGATATATTCTCAAGAATTAATAGCCTAATCATACTAATCAACTAGGTCGAGCCAGTGTGCATTTATGTGTTATGTTTTCGAGGTAAGCATTATAGAATGGCTATGTCTATGTATTTATTTTGAAATTATTAAATATGCCAAATTTGCATTGAATTAGTTTTCATTATGATAGGTTGTGCATGAATTATCCACTTATAAATGAGTCATGAATTTTCTAGCTGAATTAACTACTTATGAAGTGAATATTAGTAAACAGAATGCAAGTTTAATTCAGAATGGGTTTTGTTTGTAATATGGTTGGTTAGATCTTTAGATGCAAACAATTCTAAATTGAGTTCATGTTTTAGATAATTATATATATATATATATATATATATATATATATAGAGAGAGAGAGAGAGAGAGAGAGAGAGAGATTATTATATATATGAGATACACATATATAATGATATATATTTATATATTCAAGAATATATATTATTGTATATATGAGACTTACATGTATATAATGATATATAAATATATATTTATACAAACGAGATGCATATGTGAAAGTGTGTAAGCTATATAATCTTTTATTGTGGAAGCTTAGCTTATTAGTATAATAGAGTAAATATGATTATATGTTGGAAACTTTTCTTTACATTAGTCAAGAGTGAACAAAGTGTTTGTAAATTATTATTATTATTATTATGGGCATACTCTTATTTTGACTTGCTTATAGTTCTTTAGGCTATGATGAGGGCCAAACATCTTGCGAAATGATCTTTATTTAATAAAGATGTTAATTTTGTGTCTATCTTATGTTTAATCAAATGAAATCCTAAAATGACTTGCATAATATCCATATGGTAGATTAACTTGATTGTCATAAATATTATTTATGAGATAAATAATAAAATGAGGTTCAATCGTACATTTGATAGACTAAGTGTATGTATAGTAATTATTTTTGTAATTAGCATGTGATTGTACTTGCTAGTGGAATTATTTGCATGAACCTGATGGTTATAACTAAATGTTAACCAAATATAGCATTGATGATTCTAAATAAGTAGTTATACAGACTTTACTAACTTAGTCAACATCACCAATAGCAGATGAAGGTAATTCGATCAAGACGTGTGTATGAAATTGACTGATCATAGAGATCATATGTTATTTGAAAACTTTGGCCAAAGTAACGTTAAATAGACATGATCATTTCATACATTTAAATTATGTGTGTGAATGATATCATGTTAGAACATATTTTTTCATGATGCACATCATGTAGTATAAATCTTACAACACATGGGGTACTAGCATGTCTCTCTGGATTCCCACATTGTCACTATCTACCCATCTATGAACAGTGAGATGTTCCTTGATAGGGGATTATGCATGGGATTGATGGTCTGTGGTTGAAATGGAAAAGTGCTCAAATGATGCTCTCCCTCCCTATTGCAGTAATTACTTGGAGACTACACTTGAGATTATCAGAGATACCTGAGTTATATTGACTCGAGCTTTGTGGAGCATACTATCAATTTATTGTCTCTAGGCAAAATTCCTAATGGAAATGTAATTATATTATTTGTTATAGTTTAACAATAGTAGTTATATTATTGTATCAGTTGTGGCTAATTTTAATGTGATTACTTTCCTTGTAGTTATGTTATGTGCATAAAATCTTAGTGATTAGAACTTATTGGTATAAGTTTGATTTAGTCTAATATGCTTTGTTAGTATGTGAAATATCACTAATTACATTCTCGTGTGTAATCTAATGAAAGAATAAATGCTGAGTAAATAATTTTTTTTATTACATTATTCTATTAAACCATTGAGGGGATGTTTCATTTACCTTGGGACAGTAAAAGAGGCATCTTACATAGTAGAGTAGCATGCCATTTAGATGCACATAATCTAGACTAATGCCATGGATAAGGTTCCATTGATACATATAGAATGGTATGATGATTTCAATGATGAGGAACTATTTGAGTTTAGATAGATCCAATATCTGACATTAGATGACCTCCCACCTGATCCACTATTTGATTATCCACATCCCATTGATGTGTTCTTGGATCTATAGAGACATTGCACTTTGATTGTACACTATCTCATTTATTTAAAATATTTACTTATACATACTTTTTTATTTCTTGATCCTTGTATGTAGTTTCATTTTCATGTTGCTTGTACATAGCTTATGTCCAAAAAATACAAAAATAATAGAATATATCAAAAACATAAAAACATTCAAATATTTACACAGAAAACATAAATTATAGATTGTGTGCATTGCCATGTTTACATTCTTATATTTTCCAAACACTACATATGCTAGTTATATTAATATAGTCGGTTTTATATTACATACATGCTTCACTTGTTATTGTTGAGTGCTTACAAATTACTTATAGGACTTAGATCCACTACATTGATATATATTTTTTATTATTTACCTACTAGGGGCATATACATAGATACACGAGTTCTTCATTTGACACATTTGCTCATTTGGGGGCATCTTATACACAGCGTTGATTACCATGTTACGTCTTTCTAAACTCCCCATCAAAACTTTAGCATTGTTATATCTTGATATTGATCATGCTACACCTACTTAATTTTTTTTCCATCTACTACTACTTTAGACTCAACCTATGTACATCTTATCTCTTACACAAATTTGTATTACATGTTCATGCATACTTTTATTTCTAGCTTTCCTAGTTTAGACTTGATTGTATCTCTATGATTTTTATATTCGAGGGCATTTGAATAAATCATTTCTTTATGGCTCTATGCCACTTATTATCGATGTATGTATGATTTGGATATGTGTCCATGTCCTTGTGTGTGCTTTATTCATAGTGTATGTGGACATTTGAACATGTCTTTATATGTGGCTCTAAGCCAACATGATTTTTATTTGTGTATGTGCACATTTGAACATGTCCTTGTATGTCTTAATTTCCCAATTTTAGTGACATGTGCCTATGTCCCATGTATTGTGGACCCCTAGCCTACTTTGCATGCCTCACGTGTGTTGTATGTATCCTTTATTGTATGAGTCATGGACATGATACTTGTATCTTGCTTGTTATACACTTTGATTTTAGATGCCATGAGGGACCTCATGCATCTCCCCTTCCTACTTGGGTGCCATGATGGACATCATGCCCCATCCCACTAGGTAGTTACTCAATTATTACTTAGTTTTTATAGTCACATACATTGTTATATCTCTCTTGAGAACTTTGTGAATGCTAAACCTAACATACATTACACATTAAAAGCTTATGCTAAGATTATCTTACATTCTAATATTATGTATGCACATTATATTGGATTTTTACGTAAATATCATAAATGCACCAACTAACACATAATTTGTAGAGCTTTGTCTTTTGAGGATAGTTCTTGGATACGTATAACAAGTCCCCTAAAAAGAGGGTGCATTCACAGAGGTTTGTCAAATAGATCAGGGTATTTGGATGCACTAAGAGTACAACTTTTAACACATAGACTCAGATTAAAAAAATTAGACTCAAGTAAATAACGATAAATAGTGACATAGAGATCAGTTATAATTGCATAGAGATCATAACAGTCAAACATTAGTGCCTAAATCAGGACACTAATGCCACATGGTGTTATTATCCAAGATATGGAACTATTATCTAGGAACCTTAGTTTTAGAAAATTCTAGATTCGCCAAAAAAGTATAGCAAGTATAGTCCAGGTTTGCATAGGTTTGATGACAAATTTACTAGTTTTGATCAATTTAGCTTAGATTCATACTAGTTTCAGCTCAATTTAGCTAAAGTTCATACCAACTTGATTAGATTGGTTGAATCATGTGTGTCATGACCATTCCCATTTATAGTTTGGATGCTCATATATAGAATATTACAACTTAGTCCAGAATCTATATGCTTAGATATCATATTTGGGGACATGTGCATGACACATTATTTTCATATGCTCACTTACATACCAATTGATTCGATGGAATGACAAAATCCATGTCATTCTCTACCTTATATACATTAGACACCATGTTCTAGGTTACACACCAAATCCATGCCTTATTCCATTTGAAGTGGTTGGCATTCTCGAGTGGCCTAGAGCTACCTAATATACTTGAGTGGCCACTGAACTGACATCTCTAGTTAGACATTTCTAGTTACATAATGCAGTTTTAATTTTAGATGCATCTTGTTGTTCCCAAAATTAGCTACGCTCATTTTTGGAACAACCCCTACAAAACTTGTCATATTTTTCTCTCTAGGTTCATCTTTCGAGGCAAGTTTCTCTTGATCTCGAGTTTTGTTGACTGACATCTTTGAAAAGTTTTTGACCTTTCTTAGTTATGATTTCTTAGCAAACGTGAAATTCATTATGATTTTAATGTGATCAGAATGTCCAAATTTTGATAAATTTAAAAGAGTTAGTGTTATTTTTTAGCAAATATGCAAAAGCGGCAAATATTGCTGCCACTGCATATTTTTCAGCAAATATGCAAAAGCAGTAAATTTTGTTGCCATTGCATATTTTTTAGCAAATATGCAAAAGTGGCAATTTTTTCTGCCATTGCATATTTTTCTCTCTTTTTACTTCTCTATGCAAGGGCAGTAATTTTTATCGCCCATGCATACCTTCCCCTCGTTTTTACTATCTTTGAAAAAAAATCATTCTCCTATTTTTTGACCCGCTTCCCTTTTACTTTTCGACCTGCTCACACCTCATCCCTTTTAAGCACATTTCCCTAATCATGATCATCAAATGTGCAGTTTTACCAAATTACTAATTTTTCTCCTAATTGCACAATCATGATCCTTATTACAGTTTCTCTAAAGGATCCCTCTTCATTGACATTTTTTCAACAAACATTCTTCCAGATCACTGAAGTTTCAATGAAAAAGTCGAAGACAATGAAGTATAAGTATCAAGGTGTTTTTTCAATCACCTTAGTTGCTTCTAATATTGATGGCATTAAGGATATAGAGATTGGGCACATAGATATTGCCGAGTTCATAGAAAGAACCAAATCAGGCAATCCTAACCATGAAATGAAAAAGATTGAAAATAAAGATTGAAGCTGTTCTTCCATGCTTTATTCAAAATGCACTTTGTAACTGACTAGGGACATTTTCACATGTACTTTTATTATGTGTAATTAAATATAAAAATTTAAAAAATGTCCCAAAGTCAATGCTGACTCATCTTTGACTAGGTTTTCAATATTTTACTGTTTTTCTAATTTTGAAGGTTTCTCCCTATATATAGAGGGAACCTCTTTTGTAAAATATCTCTAGGTAATTGAGAGCAAAAAATCTGCTGAAATTGAGACACTTCTTGAGACTTTGTGCTCAATTTGTAAATTATATTTTATCAAATAAATGAGAAACATGTTTATTTCAGACTTTGTGTTGGAGTAATTTGTATTACTTAGGAAATAATTCTTACGTTTTCTTTCCTGATAATCTCTCATATGTTCGATTTAATAAGCAAAGTGTGTGTATTGAAATTATCTAAAAATGTTTCTAAAAGATAAAAAAAAGACTTTGAGCTACTATTATCTTGATAACCTTATTATTCATTGTGGTTTTAGGTGAAGAATTTGGGCTTTATTTCACTCTATTGTTACGTGTGTTCTGAAGCAGTGAAAGAGACAACGAAAGACTTTGTGTTTTCATGGGTTTCCTTGTGGACTTTGTTACTACTTTAGGGGATTTTTTGCTCTGTGCTGGATACCATTCCTGAAAGAAGAGGAATGCTTTTAGCCATCGATCAAGACTTTCCTCTTTTGTTCCTTGGATATCCTCTCTGAGAAAAGAGAGATGGATGGTGTTATACTACCCTGAGTATTATTTTCTGCTTACTTATATATACATATATAACATATAAGTGATTCATAGGGAACCTCCCCTTGATGAGAGGAGAGATTCATCTCATTAAGATGTGGTAAACCTACACTTTTTGTGCCCTAAATCTCCTTTTATTGTGGTTGATATACCCATTTTATCATCAATTAGTTGACGACAAAATATTCACCCAACAGCTTTTGGCGACTCTGTTGGGGATCAAACGTACAGTCTGAAGCCTCAAGTTTTAGATTGAAGTAGTTCCTTCCCTTATCCATTATATTACAGACTCTAGCAACTTTGTTACATGTCTTATCCATTATCATTATAGCCTTACCATCTTCTTCCATCTCCGTTATATTATCTGGTCTGCAAAACCAGAGCCACTAGGGAAACGAACGTGCATTTTGAAGCCTCGAGCTTCAAATTGAAGCATTTCTAGTTCCTTTTTCATTTTATACTGGCAGATCCATCGTACACTTGAGGCCAAAGAGCTCAAGGTATCTTTGATCCTGTATTCGAGTTCATGTGACAAACTAATTTTGAGATTTCTCCTCCACCATCTCGCCTTCAACGAACCAAGAGTTTTCCTCCTACCAATACCAGATCTCCCATACTTGGTGAAGCTTCTAGTCTCAGTTCTGATAAGGCTTTATCTTTATTGACCCCACCAAGATTTGTTATCCTGCCATTTAACTATCCTATCATAATGGCCCAAGGTCCTTGGGACAACTCTTTTGGTCCTCTTAAATTGACCCCACCTTTACATGAACTACCTTGTAGTTCAAGAAAAAAATTTCCTAAATTATATGGTGATGGAAAGATTCATCCTGATGAGCATATTGTTGCCTTCTCTATAGCATGCAGTGTGATAGGTGTGGAATATGAAGATGTGGTAGTGAGACTTTTTATAGAAACTTTACAAGGTGCTGCCATGGATCAGTTTTACCACCTTTAAGCTCGAACTATAACTGACTAGAATACACTCAAATCCAAGTTTGAAGCTAGGTTTAAACCTATTGAAGATGCACATGCCTTGTTGGCTCAGCTTACAAAAATGAAGAAGGAACCCCACAAGCCCATGAGGGATTTCATAGCAAAATTTAATAAGCTAAGGAACCGGATTCTTACCATCGCTCAGCCAATGCCAGAGAATCTCAAGTGCTTTTTCATCAACTCACAACTTTTTGAAATAAGTTTTTTGTTGAGGCAAGCCGGCCCTATGGATCTCACTATGGCTCAAGACTTGGATACCAAGGTAGAAGATGACCTTATCTTGGCAAGAAAGATAAGAAGAGATCCAAATAGAAGGTAAATCTTCTCCTTCTGAATACTCCCCTTCTTTCACCACTGAGCTAATGGTGCAGAAGCTAGTAAATGAATTGATGGTCCTCAAAAGACAAATGGCCCAAGTTATGTCTATTTCTCTTAATAAAAATATGTCAATGAGGACATTTCAGAATCAAGCATACCAAGGCAATGCTGCTAGGAATCAAGGGCAGCCAAATCATCTTCCTCCTCCACAAAGAAACTGTGCCCTTGAAGCACCTCCAACCAACTCAGTGGTTGGATATTTAAAAATTGAGCATGATTTATCTTTCCAACCTGAGTTTAATCAAGAAAATGACAATGGTCTCTTTATGGAGGATCAAGAAGAATCAACTAGTGACTCCCACATTAGTTTTCTGAACTATCAAGATGAACCCAAAAGAGAAGGCAATGCAGCTGAGGGGTCATATGTTGTATTCATCTAGTCCAAGAATTAATCAACTCAACAAGTTGATAAGAAAAAAGCAAAAGAGCGACCTCAACCAGTAATTTTAATTACTAAGTGGGGATCCACTCTTCCTTTCTAGCTAAAGGACCCGGTGATTGTGAGAAAGGTGAGTACCCCAAATGCCCCTACGCCTTCTACTTCAAATTCACAGTCTAGTCCTCCCCCTTTCAAAAATCAAAATGATGAACTCCCATCCTCTATTTCTAGCTCGTTCCAGGCATTTGATATCATTGACCATATAAAGAAAATAAAAATTCAAATGTTTGAATTTAAATTTTTGCAATCCGATCATGAGCAATTATACAGACTGGTTCAATGTGTTAAAAACTAGATTGTTCCTGTTGAACAAGCAATTCCCAAAGTGACACATGATTCCCTCAGAAATGCACCCACCAAGAACAACCTTGTCATTGCTCGCCCTATTGCTCTTGATAGGACTAAACCTTTTTATGTCTCATTGCTGATAAATAGACATCAACTGAATAACTACATCATTGATTCTAGAGCTTCAGACAATGTCATGCCTGTTAAAGTGGCAGAATCTCTGGGTCTCACACTAACCAAGACATTTGGGAGATGTTTCTCCATGGAGAACAAACAAGTGCCACTTCTGGGGAATTTAAAGACGTCTAATTTACATTTGTTGCCTTTCCAGACAAGCGAATCAAGATGATTGTCCTAGTGGCCGATGTCCCAGCATCATATGGCATCTTTATTAGGTGAAACTTTTGCAAGGATGTTGGAGGGGAATTAAGCATGGACTTGTCTTAGGCAAGATATCCTGTGAAAAGTTTAATGTAGAGGTTGCTTCTTGAGAAGGATGCAAAATACATTGTCACTCAGACATCAAAGCCTGAAGCTCAAATTTTGTTTGAGTCTTCAGGCAGGGGTAATTATTTTCTATCTACTGAAGACATTCATGTTTCTGTAGATGAAAATCCTGTAGGTGATGATCTATGAACTGGTTCAGATGGAATAACACCAAGTATGCTTGATAGTGCCAATGATTGGTAGGTGTTGAATGAGAACAATCAAATCATGTGCTAGACTGAACCAAAAGAGCAACCAATTATGGTAATGGACCATGCTGCTGTGCATCAAAATCAGGAAAATGAACTTTTTGCCAAGAGAGCAAAGATTCATGATTTTTGGATTAAAATTCAAGTCTTTTTGTGGGGCAAGAGGAGAAAACCAAAGGAAGAACATAAAAAATTTATTTCTTGGTGGAGATTTCCATTCATCCATCACCGATTCTGGGGAGAAAATAGCTTCTTGCTGGTTTATCATGACAAAGCGCTATTTTCATTTCCTCTCAAAAGGCAGCATCTGAAATACTTCAATTCTTGAAACATCAGATAAGATCATCTGTGCATATGTATATTTGTATTGTCTTTAGTTCTTTTTTGTGCCTTTACTTTTAATTTTTGGCACATTTCTTTCTTACTGGTTATCACGACTCCATAGCCTAATGGCTTGGATGAAGACACTTAGAGATTGGTTTCTACTCCCGTCAATCGATTCGATCAATGAAAGTTCCCAAATATGAGCCAGCTATTGTTCCCAAAATTAGCTAATCTCATTTTTGGAACAACCCCTATGAAGCTTATCTTTTTCATATTTTTCTCTCTAGATTCATCTTTCGAGGCAAGTTTCTCTTGATCTCGAGTTTTGTCGACTGACATCTTTGAAAAAATTGTGACCTTTCTTAGTTATGATTTTTCAGAAAACGTGAAATTCATTATGATTTTAATGTGATCAGAATGTCTAAATTTTTATAAATTTCAAAGAGTTAGTGTTGTTTTTCAGCAAATATGCAAAAGTGGCAAATTTTACCGCCATTGCATATTTTTCAGCAAATATGCAAAAGCGGCAAATTTTGCTGCTTTTGCATATTTTTTAGCAAATATGCAAAAGCAATAAATTTTGCTGCCATTACATATTTTTCAACAAATATGCAAAATAGTCAATTTTTATCGCCATTGCATATTTTTCCTTCTTTTTACTTCTCTATACAAAGGCAGCAATTTTTACCGCCCATGCATACCTTCCCCTCATTTTTACTATTTTTGGAAAAATTTTATTTTCCTATTTTTTGAGCCCACTTCCCTTTTGCTTTTTGACCTGTTCACGCCTCATCCCTTTCAAGCACATTTCCCTAATCATGATCATCAAATGTATAGTTTTACCAAATTGCTAAAAAAAAATTGATTGCACAATTCCCCTGATTACACAATTATGATTCTTACTGCAGTTTCTCTAAAGGATCCCTCTTCATCAACGTCTTTTCAACAAAAGTTCTTCTAAATCACTAAAGTTTCTCTGAAAAAGTTGAAGACAATGAAGTACAAGTATCAAAGTGTTTTTCTAATCACCTCAGTTGCTTCTAATGTTGATGACATTAAGGATATAGAGATTGGGCACGCGGATATGGCCGAGTTCATAAAAAAACAAATCAAGCAATCCCAGCCATGAAATAAAAAAGACTGGAAATAAAGATTGAAGCTGTTCTTCCATGATTTATTCAAAATGCACTTTGTAACTGATTTGAGACATTTTCATATGTACTTTTATTATGTGTAATTAAATATAAAAATCTAGAAAATGTCTCAAAGTCAACGATGACTCATCTTTGACTAGGTTTTCAATATTTTAATCTTTTTCCAATTTTGAAGGTTTCTCCCTATATATAGAGGGAACCTCTTTTGTAAAATATATCTAGGTAATTGAGAGCAAAAACTCTGCTGAAATTGAGACACTTCTTGAGACTTTGTGCTCAATTTGTAAATCATATTTTATTGAATGAATGAGAAACAAGTTTATTTCAGACTTTGTGTTAGAGTAATTTGTGTTACTCAGGAAATAATTCTTATGTTTTCTTTCCGATAATCTCTCATATGTTCGATTTAATAAGCAAAGTGTGTGTATTGAAATTATCTAAAGATGTTTTTAAAAGATTAAAGAAAGACTTTGAGCTATTTTTATCTTGTTAACCTTGTTATTCATTGTAGTTTTAGGCGAAGACTTTGGGCTTTGTTTCACTCTACTGTTATGTGTGTTCCGAAGTAGTGAAGGAGGCAACGAAAGAGTTTGTGTTTTCATGGGTTTTCTTGTGGACTTTGTTACTATTTTAGGGCATTTTTTGCTCTATGCTGGATATCATTCCTGAAAGAAAAGGAATGCTTTTAGCCATCAATCGGGACTTCTCTCTTTTGTTCCTTGGACATCCTCTCTAAGAAAAGAGAGATGGATGGTATTATACTACCCTGAGAATTATTTTTTGCTTACTTATATATACATATATAACATATAAGTGATTCATAGGGATCCTCCCCTTGATGAGAGAAGAGATTTATCTCATTAAGATGTGGTAAACCTACACTTTTTGTGGCATAAATCTCCTTATATTGTGGTTGATATACCAATTTTATCATCAATTAGTTGACGACAAAATATTCACCCAATAGCTTTTAGTGACTCTACTGGGGATCAAACATGCAGTCTGAAGCCTTAAGTTTTAGATTGAAGTAGTTTCTTCCATTATCCATCATATTACAAACTCTAGCAACTCCATTTTATGTCTTACCCATTATCATTATAGCCTTACCATCTTCCTCCATCTCTGTTATATTATCTAGTTTACAAAACCAGAGTCGCTGAGGAAATGAGTGTGCATTTTGAAGCCTCAAGCTTCAACTTGAAGCATTTCCAGTTATTTTTTTATTTTACACTCTAGCAGATCCACCGTACACCCGAGGCCAAAGAGCTCAAGGTATCATTGATCCCGTATTCGAGTTGGTGCAACAAACTAATTTTTAAATTTTTCCTCCACCATCTCACCTTCAATGAACTAAGAGTTTTCCTCCTACTAACGCCAAATCTCCCATACTTGGTGAAGCTTCTAGTCTCAATTTCAGTAAGGCTTTATCTTTATTGACCCCGCCAAGATTTGTTATCCCACCATTTAACTATCCTATCATAATGGCCCAAGGTCCTTGGGGCAACTCTTTTGGTCTTCTCAATCTGACCCCAACTTTACATGAACTACCTCATAGTTCAAAAAAGAATTTTCTTAAATTCTATGGCGACGAGAAGGTTCATCTTAATGAGCATATTACTGCCGTCTCTATAGCATGTGGTGTGATAGGTGTGGAATATGAAAATGCAGCAGTGATACTTTTTATAAAAACTTTATAAGGTGCTATCACAGATTGGTTTTACCACCTTCAAGCTTGAGCTATAATTGACTAGAATACACTCAAATCTAAGTTTAAAGCTAGGTTTAAACCTGTTGAAGATGCACATGCCTTGTTGGCTCAGCTTACACAAATGAAGAAGGAACCCCATGAGCAAATGATTGATTTCATAACAAAATTTAATAAGCTAAGGAACTAGATTTCTACCATTGCTCAACCAACACTAGAGAATCTCAAGTGCTTTTTCATCAACTCACAACTTCCTAAAGTAAGTTTTCTATTGAGGTGGGTCGGCCCTATGGATCTCACTATGGCTCAAGGCTTGGCTACTGAGGTAGAAGATGACCTTATCTTGGCAAGGAGATAAGGAGAGATCCAAAAAAAGGTAAATCTTGTCCTTCTTCTAAATACTCCCTTTCAGCCACCACTGATTCAATAGTGTAGATGCTAGCAAATAAATTGCTGGTTTTCAGAAAAAAATGGCTCAAGTTATGTCTGCTTCTCCTAATTGGGATATATCAAAGAGGACATTTCAGAATCAGGCGTACCAAGGCAATGCTACTAGGAATCAAAGACAGCCAAATTGTCCTCCTTCCCCATAGAAGAACCTCGCCTTTAAAGCACCTCCAGCCAACTCAGTGGTTAGATATTTGAAAACTGAGCATGATTTCTCTTTCCAACCTGAGATTGATCAACAAAATGATGCTAGTCTCTTCATAGAGGATAAAAAAGAATTAGCTGGCAACTCCCACATTAGTTTCCTAAGTTATCAGGATGAACCCAGAAGAGAAAGCAATGCAGCTGAGGGGTCATATGTTGTATTCACCTAGTCCAAGAATTAATCAGCTCAACAAGCTAATAAACAAAAAGTAGAGGAGTGACCTCAATTAGCAATTTCAATTGCTAAGTAGGGATCCACTCTTTCTTTCTAGCCAAAGGACCTAATGATTGTGAGAAAGGTAAGTACCCCAAATGCCCCTACGCCTTTTACTTCAAATTCACAGTCTAGTCCTCCACCTTTCAAAAATTAAAAGGATGAACTCCCATCCTCTACTCCTAGCTCGTTCAAGAAATTTGATATCATTGACCATATAAAAAAAACCAAAATTCAAATATCTCAATTTCAATTTTTGCAATCCCATCCTGACCAATTATACAGACTGGTTCAATGTGTTAAAAACTAGAGTGTCCATGTTGAACAAGCAATTCACAAAGTGACACATGATTCCCTCAGGAATACGCCCACCAGGAACAACTTTGTCATTGCTCCCCCTACTGCTCCTAACAAGACTGAACCTTTTTATGTCTCATTGCTGATAAATAGACATCAACTAAAAAATTGCATCATTGATTATGCAGTTTTAGACAATGTCATGCCTGCTAAAATGGCAGAATCTCTGAGTCTCACACTGACCAAGACATTTGGGAGATGTTTCTCCATGGAGAACAAATAAGTGCCACTTTTAAGGAAAATTAAAGACACCTAATTTGCATTTGTTGTCTTTCTAAATAAGTGAATCAAGATGACTGTCTTAGTGGCTGACATCTCAGCATCATATGGCATATTTTTAGGGCTAAACTTCTGTAAGGATGTTAGAGGGGAATTAAGCATGGACTTGTCTCAGAAAATAATCCCTATGAAAGGTGTAATGTAGAGGTTTCTTCTTGAGAAGAAGGCAAAATATGTTGTCACTCAGACATCAAGGCCTGAAGCTTAAATTATGTTTGAGTCTTCAAGCAGGGGTAATTATTTTTTATCTACTGAAGACATTCATGTTTAATTAGATGAAAATCATGTAGGTGATGATCTAAGAATTGGTTCAGATGAAACAACACTAAATATGCCTGATAGTGCTAATGATTCAGAGGTTTTGAATGGGAACAATCAAATCATGTGTTGGTCTGAACCAAAAGAGCAACCAATCATGGTAATGGACCATGTTGCTACGCATCAAAATCAGAAAAAAGAATTTTTTGCCAAGAGAGAAAAGATTCATGGTTTTCAGATTAAAAGTCAAGTCTTGTTGTGGGGCAAGAAGAGAAAACCAAAGGGAGGACACAAAAAATTGATTTGCTAGTGGAGTGTTCCATTCATTCACCTATCACTGATTTTGGAGAGAAAATGGCTTCTTGCTGGTTTATCAAGACAGAGCGCTATTTTCACTGCCTCTCAAGGGGCAGCATCTAAAGTACTTCAATTCTTGAAGCATCAAATAAGATCATCTGTGCATATGTACATTTGTATAGTTTTTAGTTCTTTTTTGTGTGTTTCTTTTTCATTTTCATTTTGAGCACCTTGCTTTCTTGTTGGTTAGCACGACTTCATAGCCCAATGGCTTGGATGAAGACATTTAGAGACTAGTTTCTACTCCCATCAATCGATTTGATCAATGAAAGTTCTCCAACAGGAGCTAACTATTATTTTTAAAATTAGCTACGCTCATTTTTGGAACAACCCCTACAAAACTTGTCTTTTTCATATTTTTCTCTCGAAGTTCATCTTTTGAGGCAAGTTTCTCTTGATCTCGAGTTTTTTCGACTGACATCTTTGAAAAGTTTGCGGCCTTTCTTAGTTATGATTTCCCAGCAAACGTGAAATTTATTATGATTTTAATGTGATCAGAATGTCTAAATTTTGATAAATTTCAAAGAGTTAGTGTTATTTTTCAGCAAATATGCAAAAATGACAAATTTTTCTGCCATTGCATATTTTTCAGTAAATATGCAAAAGCGGCAAATTTTGCCGCCATTGCATATTTTTCTCTTTTTTTACTTCTCTATGCAAGGGCAGCAATTTTTATCACCCATCCATACCTTTCCCTCATTTTTACTATCTTTGGAAAATTTTTATTTTTCTATTTTTCGAGCTGCTTCTCTTTTGGTTTCTGAGCTGCTCACACCTTATCCCTTTCAAGCACATTTCCCTAATCGTGATCATCAAATGTGCAGCTTTTAAAAATTGCTAATTTTTCTTTTGATTGCATAATCATGATTTTTACTACAATTTCTATAAAAGATCCCTCTTCATCGACGTCTTTTCAACAAAAATTCTTTCAGATCACTAAAGTTTCTCTGAAGAAGTCGAAGACAATGAAGTACAAGTATCAAGGTGTTTTTTCAATCACCTCAGTTGCTTCTAATGTTGATGACATTAAGGATATAGAGATTGGGCATGTGGATATGCTCGAGTTCATAGAAAGAACCAAATCAAGTAATTGCAACCATGAAATGAAGAAGACTAGAAATAAAAATTGAAGCTGTTCTTCCATGTTTTATTCAAAAAGCACTCTGTAACTGACTTGAGACATTTTCACATGTACTTTTATTGTGTAATTACATGTAAAAATCCAAAAAATTTCTCACAGTCAACGCTGACTCATCTTTGACTAAGTTTTCAATATTTTAATCTTTTTCCAATTTTGAAGGTTTCTCCCTATATAGAGAGGGAATCTCTTTTGTAAAATATCTCTAGGTAATTGAGAGCAGAAACTCTGCTAAAATTGAGACACTTCTTGAGACTTTGTACTCAATTTGTAAATCATATTTTATTGAATGAATGAAAAATAGGTTTATTTCAGACTTTGTGTTGGAGTAATTTGTGTTACTTAGGAAATAGTTCTTATGTTTCTTTCCTGATAATCTCTCATCTGTTTGATTGAATAAGCAAAGTGTGTGTATTGAAATTATTTAAAGACATTTCTAAAAGATAAAAGAAAGACTTTGAGCTGCTTTTATTTTGGTAATCTTGTTATTCATTGTAGTTTTAGGTGAAGACTTTGGGCTTTGTTTCACTCTACTGTTACGTATGTTTCGAAGAAGTGAAGGAGGCAACGAAAGACTTTGTGTTTTCATGGGTTTCCTTGTGGACTTTGTTACTACTTTAGGGGGTTTTTTCTCTATGCTAGATACCTTTCTTGAAATAAGAGGAATGCTTTTAGCCATTGACCGGGACTTCCCTCTTTTGTTCTTTGGACATCCTCTTTAAAAAAGAGAGATGGATGGTGTTATACTACCCTGAGTATAATTTTTTACTTACTTATATATACATATATAGCATATAAGCAATTCATAGAGAACCTCCCCTTGATGAGAGGAGAGATTAATTTCATTAAGATGTAATAAACCTACACTTTTTGTGGCATAAATCTCCTTATACTGTGGTTGATATACCCATTTTGTCATTAATTAGTTGACGACAAAATATTCACCCAACACATCTACTACACATGGGTAGGTAATGATGGACTCAGAATCTTCTTGAGTTCTTGAGCCACCTACATGAGAGGGTTGGACACACCATCAATCTAATCCAATCTATTCATAGGTCATGATCCACCAAATAGAGGTGGGCAATGATGGAGTCAAAACTATATTGAGATCTTGAGCCACCCACACATGGTGATTGATAAATCTATTAGCTCAATCCAAGATATTCACCAATTGTTCATTATACACACATACACACATAATTTATCTCTAGGTTCATGCATTGGTTCATGTATTTAGTGAGGTGTATTCATTCCATTCCTCTCTCTTATCACTTTAATTAGTTTTACTTATTTACTCAGTTTTGTCTTTATTTTTTATATATCTTAAGTATGGATTGATCTATGCATGTTTCACTTGTAGGACATGCAACAAAACATGTTTCATGTTGAACACACCTATCTACTGAGAGCGGGGTGAATCAATAGATCTTAAAAACTTGATTTCTTATACCTTCTATGATGAATGGAAAATAAAAACACATGAAATAGAAATAACACAATCATAAAAGCACAAAATACAACACAAGATTTATATGTGGAAACCTAGAGGGAAAAAACATAGTGAGAAAGTTGTTAGAATCTACTGTTCTAATCCAACCTCACAAAATTTATCTCATTGACATAATCTCATTGATTAAATTTTAGGACACCCATCCCATGGAGATACCAATCCCCTTTTTTAAGAGCACCAACTCTAGAGAAGCACTTACTCCCTATTCTGAGCACAACCTAGTTCAATTTGATGGCACCAACCTATCAGAAAAAGTGAATTATAATTCTGGTTAGATTCTTAAAAGAATCCAAGTATGTTCTTTGTTGCAAGTCCTCTCTACAACTGCTCATTTATTCTTGAACACACTTTTGTGTGATATTCATTTCTATTACACCCTTTCTTTCTATCTAAATTTATCTAATTGACACTTTGAAATATACCAATTCAATCTTACTTCTCCATGCTTAGACAATTTTCATATCTCTGTATCATAGGCTTAAACTCTTCTCATTCCAAAATGTGTATAACTATTTGTCTTCCATGTTCTTCATCAATTTGGAAATTTGCATCATCTTATTTTGAAAGCAACCTCTAAATATCTATAAGAGACTTAAAAGAATAACTATTTTTTACAAAAACTGGTTAAGTTCCTTCAATCGATGCTTTAAACTTTTGTAACTAACTCACTTTATCAAGTTCTTGAAAATGCAAATCTTAACATTAAACACTCCATCTCTTGTTAAGTTTTTGAGAATGCATAATTTAACTAACTACATCAGGTTCTTGAAAGTGCTTGACTTAACTTACTTTGACATTATCATCTAGTAGCTTTGTTAACATCTCACTTTGTATGACATCCTTGAATGCCTTCACTCCGTCGATCTCTTCTAGACTTGCTCGATGTTTATCTTGACACTAGTTATTATCAGTCAAGCACCTTTCAAGCTTGAAAACACTTTGCTCTATTATATCTTCATTGTATTATTGATCGTGAGCCATCAATCTTATTAATAGGCATGACTTTTAACCGATTGAACAAGTATGAATGTGACACTTGTCATCTGTGCATTATCTTGGAGCTTTACTCTACACTTCTTCTAATTATATCCTTTGACAAGTTTAGAAAAATATCCTTTAGGAAGTTCTTCAAATTCACTCAAAATTGTCCTTCAACAAAAGTGAAAGCATCCTTCAAAACTTTGCACATACCCTCCAGAGATTTTGCAATGGTCCACATAACCTTTGAAGGCTTTGCAATGTATCCTTCAAAAATATGATTGGGTCACTTATCCTTCAGAAGAATTGTAAATGTCCTTTAGTGTCATTTCCCCTTTTCAATTGACATGTTCTGAGTTCATGGTTAGCCTATTATGCGACCCTCGTAGGCTGATAGGATGGTTAGAGGGTCTTGATGGAGATTAGCGTGGCTTCGTTTAGCAAAATTTTTCCAGTTGGCTTTCATTTGGGCTCGATTGGACGTGTATTGAGGGAGATATTAATATTTGATTGATTTAATAAAATATTAATTATTTGGTCTAATTTTAATTTAGAGACCCTAATTCTAATTTAAGAAAAACCCTAATTAGGGCAAGCATATCTTTTGAGGGTATAAGGGTTTCTCATGGAAGCCATTGTTGGATTAGCCATTAATTATTGATTATTGATTTTGAATAATTTTTTTGTGAAGACTGAGCTAAGGGTTTTAGGATTCCATTTGCATTGGAGAATGTCAACTCTTCAGTGTGTGCGATTTAGAGGCTGTGAAATATCAGTTGATCTATTGCCAATTTGAGAGATAGCTTCATTCAAAAGTTATCACAGAGGTACAGATTTGAGAGGTAACTTCATTCAAAAGTTGTCACAGTGCTTTCTAGGTATTTATGTTATTAGGTTTTTGATTCAATAAATTATACAAATAGAGATATTTTGTATTTAGAGCTAGATATCTTCAGATCAGGGGTTGAAAACAAACAGGTTGTGCTTAATTGGTGGCCGTACGAAGTCCGTATAGGTCCGTACAGATCCACGCAGATACTGACCTTGGTAGATAGAGATTTCTAGTGACCGACATCAGTGGACTGAAGATCGATGTTGGTAGAGGACCTACAAAGACTGATGTTGGCAGTATATCGACTGACGCTGGCGACTGTGTGTTTGACACAGCAGGCTGAGACGAGACAAAATTCAGGTTTCATTTCTAGATTTGCAGAAGATCAGGGTTTTAAGACCAGATTTTAATATTATTTTATTTGTATGAGAGAAGATTGTAATTGTAATTATCTGAACAAGTGATAAGATATTTTATTGGCAAATAAGAGATTTACTGTGGTTTATTGCTTATCTGAATTTATTCTGCAAGATTGTATCTTTGTTTAGAACTGTTTGTGTTTCTATATTCCCTCTTGGAAGGGGACATTACAGTGTCATCAGAGCTTTTGCTTGGAAAAAGGAGCCCCTAAGTAAGGGACATCACAGTGGTATCAGAGCTAAATCCTGCCATCCTGAGGGTTTGACAATCCTATGCAGCCACAAGAGTTGGGACCACACAAGTATAACACACGCAGCTGAGCTTTGCTTGAAGGTACCCAGGTGTTAGATCAGTCACCGATCATCACGAGTGACAGACGTGAGGGTAGCCCACCTAGGGGCCATAGGTATGATGTTGATCAGGACACCAGAGAATTCCACCATGCTATGATGACAGGCCAATAGCAGATGAATCAGACAATACAGAGACTCACTACTATGATAGAGAGGATGAACATACTTGATAGATAGAACAGGGAATAAAGAGATGATAGGAGTGCTATGGTTAATCAGAGACCACAACAGACCCACTCTAAAATAGCTGATAGACCTACACGTCCTACATTTGTTCAAGAGGAACCAAAGGCACCCGCAGAGGAGGAGGCAAGAAATTCCCCATTTGTAGATGTTTACATGGATGCAAATGATGAGTGGGACTTATTACCTCCTCATGTTCAAGAGAGGACATCCTTTGATCATTTTGTTTAGCTGAGGAGAGAGCACTACAGATTAGTTAGACAGGATATGAAGGCCTAGAGTTCAATTCAGTGAGCTAAAGAAGGCTACTGGCAAGCTTTCTTTGATTACTTTTGACGGTAGCAGCAAGATGATAGCACAAGCTTGGGTTCATAAGCTTGACACATTCTTGGTATTGAGACAAATGACAGAGATGGATGCCATCAAATATGCCACTCTGCACTTGGATGGAGTAGCACATGATTGGTGGTACCATGGTATGGTAACACTTCAGCATAACCAAGTGACCGAGTACCAGGACTTCGTGGATAGATTGGTTGAGCGGTTTGATAGGAAAGATCCCGAGGTTTACTTTCAAGATCTGGCACATTTGAGACAAAGAGGTAAGTTGGAGTCCTTCATTGGTGAGTTTCAGAGATTGGCAGTCATGGTGCCCAATATTTCGAGCGTAGATTGGTAGTTCTCTTCATGGAGGGATTGACAGAACCATTGAGAGGTTGGATCAAATCCTCTAATCCTCCTTCATTACAAGTAGCTATGAAGAAGGTGCATAGTATGGAGATGGCAACCCCATCCCATAAATTTAACTCCAGAGGTACTTCTTCATCTAAAGACCATAAGTGCTCCAATGCAGATACAGAGAGATCGGATTTCAACATAGATAAATTAGGTGTAAAGAATGATTCAAAGAACAATCCAGTAGCACCACCTTTGGATCATGAGGCGCTTAATGATCTATGTAGAAAGAAGCTTTGCTTATACTGCAAAGGTCCATATGATGTCCATCACGATTGTCCTTTGAGGCCTAAGGGCAAGGCAAATCGTGTGATGTGGGCATATTATGAGGATTCGAATTCAGAGGATTCCAAACTATAGAATAGTTCTAAGGGGGTAGAGGCAGAGGCTTCAGAGCCTAAGGTAGAGGTAGAGTTAGAGCTTCACATGCAGGAGGCATGCCTATCCAGCATTCAGTTAGATGAGTCATTCAGACTTTGTGGAGTTTTGACAAGGCAGAAGGTCATCACCCTTCTTGATACAGGAGCCACCCATAATTTCATAGATGCTAGATTTGTAGAGAAGCGTGGAATCACTACCAAAGATTTTGAGGGCATCAGAGTTAAGGTAGCCGATGGTCACACTCTTAGGTGTGATCGTATGATTAGAGACCTTCCATTGTGCTTGAACAACTATGAGTTCAAGGCGGATTATTATGTGGTGAACATGGGGGATATAGACTTAGTCTTGGGTATGAAGTGGCTTCATTAATTTGAGGAAATTACTCTTCGTCTCAAGGACATGGAGATTCTCTTTGATGTTGATGGGAAGACACATATTCTTAAGGAAATACGGGGCAACAGCTTCAGATATATGTTTTTTCATCGGATGGAGATGCCTATACCACATGACATGATGGAGTGCGATGATGAGTGCACATTGGCACCAACACAAGAGAGATATGAGTTTGAGCTTGGTCTTGAGGTGAGTTTAGTTCAGGAGTTATCACATGTGGTAGGGACTCAACTTTCTGTTACAGTCGAGTCACAGGTTGATGATGATATGACTATTTCTAGCCTTCACAATCCAGTTTTAGATATTATTCAGGTAAGGAGTTTGCTTGCTGATTTTCATTTATGGATTGGATGTTGGGGTGCTTATCTTAGTACTAGAGATGATGTGATGCCATTAGATGAGATTTGGGATGGACATGGCATGGAGTTCTTGTTAATTGCCAGTGGTGGAGATCATGACTACATTTGGGATCCAGGTGGATTGGTTGATTTGTTATTCAGCGATTGCTTGAGGGCAAGCAATTTTAGGAGTGGCAGATTGTCATGTCCCCTTTTTAGTTGACATGTTCTGAGTTCATGGTTAGCCTATTATATGACCCTCGTAGGTTGATAGAATGGTTAAAGGGTCTTGATGGAGATTGGTGTGGTTTTGTTTAGCAGAATTTATCTAGTTGGCTTTCGTTTGGGCTCGATTGGACATGTATTGAGGGAGATATTAATATTTGATTGATTTAATCAAATATTAATTATTTGTTCTAATTTCAATTTAGAAACCTGAATTCTAATTTAATAAAAACCCTAATTAGGGCAAGCATATCTTTTGAGGGTTCAAGGGTTTCTCATGGAGGCCATTATTGATTATGCATTGATTATTGATTTTGATATTGAAGAAATTCTTCTGTGAAGACTGAGCCAAGGGTTCCAGGATTCCATTTGTAGTGGAGAATGTCAAATTTTCATTGTGTACGATTCAGAGGCTGTGAGATATTAGCTGATCTATTGCCAAATTGAGAGATAGCTTCATACAGAAGTTATCATAGAGGTTTACAGATTTGAGAGGTAACTTCATACAGAAGTTGTCACAGAGCTTTCTAGGTATTTATTTATTTAATTTTTATTCAATAAATTATATAGATAGAGATTTTTTGTATTAGAGCCACATATCTTCAGATCAGGGGTTGAAAACAGACAAGTTGTGCTTAATTGGCAGTCGTACAAAGTCCGTACAGGTCCGTACAGAGCCACGTAGATACCAACCTCGGCAGACAGAGATCCCCAGTGACCGACATCAGCCGACTGAAGACCGACGTCGACAGAGAGTGACCGACGTCGACAGTATATCGACCGACGCCGGTGACTGTGTGTTTAACACAGTAGGCCGAGACTTCCAGATTCAAGCTTAACTTCTAGATTTGTAGAAGATCTGGGTTTTAAGACCATCTTTTAATATTCTTTTATATGTATGAGAGAAGACTGTAATTATAATTATCTGAACAAGTGATAATATATTTGATTGGTAGATAAGAGATTTACTGTGGTTTATTTATTATTTGGAATTTATTCTACAAGATTGTATCTTTGTTCAGAACTATTTGTGTTTCTATATTCCCTCTTGGAAGGGGACATTACAGTGGTATCAGAGCTTTTGCTTGGAAAAAGGAGCCCCTAAGTAAGGGACATCACATTCAGAAGCCTTTGAATGGTCCATATACCCTTCAATTTTTTTGCAAACTACCCTTTGGCTTCTCTATAAAGGTCTTCATACCCTTCAACATTTTTGAAAAGATCCTTTTGGAATTCTTGAATGGTCCAATTATCCTTTGGCTTACCTAAAATAATCCCTTGGCTTTCTTGAACAATCTACTTACCCTTCAAACTTTTTGAAATGTACCCTTCAGGAACTTTACAAGTGACCACATACCCTTCAGACTTTTTGAAACCATCCCTTCAACATTTTGCTTGGGACAATTTTCCTTACGAGGACTTAACAAATTTTTTGAAAGAATTATCCAAGACCATTTTGGGTTCTCCAGACTACATGACTTATAATCTTGAAAGAAGTAAAGTCATTGCAAAACCCTAATTCACTCATCTAGACCAATTTGGGTTCTTCAACCTACTTAACTTATAAAAATGAAATAAGTTAATTCTCTTTGCAACCTCAATCCACACATCTAGACCAATTTAGGTTCTTCAACCTACTTAACTTATAAAAATGAAATAAGTTAAACCACTTTGTAACCCTGATCCACTTGTCTAGACCAATTTGGGTTCTTTAATCTACTTAACTTATAAAAATGAAATAAGTTAAATTGTTCTGTAAACCCAATCTACACACCAAGACCAAATTAGTTTCTTCAATCTACTTAGCTTATGAATTTGAATAGAGTAAAGTCATTTTGGAAACATGATTAACACCACAAGACCAATTCAGGTTTTCAAATGCTAGTTGCTTATTACTTATAAAATAAGTAAAAGTAGTAGAGGTTCACAAACCCAATTTGCACTGCAAAATCCATTCAATTTTTCAAAGGCTATTTACTTATTACTTATAAAATAAGTAAAAGTAATTGAAGTTTATAAACCTGATTTGCACTGCAAGTGACTTTTACAAGACTTAACTTCTGCCTTAGATAAAATCCTTGGGTCAAAAATTCTTCTACAAAACCACTAAGCTATTGTCATTAATTATTATATTTTTGACATCCATGACAACCTATGATATTAGAGCACTGGACCTTATTCAATGGGCTTCTTGACATCAAAGCATCTCAAATTGCCAACAACATCCCCCTTTGTCATTGATGGAAATACACACACACACACACACACACACACACACACACACACACACACACACACACACACACACACACACACACACACACACACATCGTCTGATGCAAGTCAATCACTATTATGCACATCTATCTTGTACATTTCTCCCCCTTTGACATTAATGACAAAGCATCTTTCCCAGTATGTCAACTAGCTCCCCCTAAAAAACTCTTTTTCAGGTATGTCAAAGTTTCGATCCACAAACCTGTTAGATGAATATAAAAAGAGAAGCTCCCCTTTAGGCCATGACTCATTTTCCTAAGCTCTTTTTCTTCCAAAAATTATAGATGTTTCTTGAAGAATTCCTCCTAGAGATATGTTTGATCACCAAAAATTAGTGATGTGGTGTAGGAGCCACCACTCCTAGCTATTGTCTTAGATATTAAAATTGATCTTTAGATAGAAGCTTAGTGAAAATATCTGTAATCTAATCTATTGTGTGAACATACTCCAATGTAACTTCCTGATTAGCAACCTTCTCTTTCATAAAGTGATACTTAATTGATACATGCTTGGTCTTAGAATGCATCACTATATTTTTGGATATATTTATTGCACTTGAATTGTCACACCGAATGTGAATTGGTCCTTTGAACTCTACCTCCATATCTCTTAATGTTTGTTTCATCCACAACACTTGTGTGCAACATGCCACTGCTGCAACATATTCTGGTTAAGCTGTAGATAAAGTAAATGACTCTTATTTTTTGTTTAGCCATGAAATAAGTCTGTTATCAAGAAAGAATGCAACACCACTTGTGTTTCTTTTATCATCTATGTTGCCTACCTAATCAGCATCTGTATATGCTATTAAAGTGAAATCAAGACTTGAAGGATACCAAAAACCATAGTCTATTGTACCTTTGATATATATGAAGATTCCTTTTGCTACATTTACATGAGTTTCTTTTGGAGCAGCTTAGAATCTAGCAACCATGCATACATCTTGCATGATGTCCAATCTAGTAGAAGTAAGGTAAAGTAAACTACTAATAATTGATCTATACATAGTATGATTTACTTCAAGAGGTTCATCATTTTTGCTCAACTTACATCTAGTTATCATAAGAGTACTAACTGGTCAGTTGTCTTCCATTTTAAACTTCTTGAGAATCTCCTTTGCATACTTGGTCTAGGATATGAAGATTCCTTCGTTGGATTGTGTAACCTGTAGACCAACAAAGAATGCAAGTTATCCTAGCATGGACATTTAAAACTCCTTTTGCATTTGATTTGCAAATTCTTTGCACATAATATTATTGTTGCCACCAAAAATGATGTCATAAACATAAATAACTATGATCAACATATGTCCATTCTCAGATTTAACATATAAATTATTGTTAGCATAGCCTTTGATAAATCCTTAACGTTGCAAATATTGATCCAACCTTGAATACCATGCTCTAGGTGCCTGTTTTGGACCATATAATGCCTTCTTCAGTTGACACATGTAGTCTTCCTTATCATTCAGCTAAAAGCCTTCAGGTTATTCTATGTAGACTTCTTCCTCGAGTGTTCCATTCAGAAAAATAGACTTAACATCCATCTGATAGACTTTGAACTTATCAAAAACTAAAAATGCTAACAACATTCTGATTACTTCCAATCTTTCCACTGGAGAAAATGTCTCCTCAAAGTCTATTCCTTCTACTTGAGTGTACCCCTTATAAACAAGTCACACTTTTTTTCTCACTATAGTTCCATCTTCATTTAACTTGTTTTTAAAGACCCATTTTGTGCGTATGACATTCTTGTCTATGGCTCTTGAAACTAATTGGCAAGGTTTATTATTTTCTATTTGACTTAGTTACTCATCCATGGCCTTTTGCAAATTCTCATCTTTAATGGCCTCAACATAGTTTTTGGGCTCAATTTTAGATAGTAAGGCAAAACTTACCTATTCTTTGCTTATTAGAGCCCTTCTACGCATTTAGACTCCTTCTTTCAAGTCTCCAATTATTTTCTACTTAGGATGATCCTTTTGAACAAATTTGCGGGGCATATTTTCAGTTCTTTTCATCTTTTCTTCTTCATCTTCATATTCAAACATGTCATTCTCATATTCATCTTTCAACTCTTCAATGTTGATCTCTTTTATAGGTTTAGTCACTTCATTGGGATTCTCTTCAACTTTAACATGAATTCTCTCTACTAGATTATGAAGTCTTGTGTTGTACTAGACATAATATTTTTTATGAGTGGAATAACCAAGAAGTATTCCCTCATCACGCCTTGATTCAAAGCTTCTTAAATTTTTCTCCTTCCCTCAAATATAGTATTTGCTGCCAAAGACTCCAAAGTACTTGAGGGATGTAGGCTTTCCATACCACAATTCATATGGAGTCTTGTTGCTATTTATTCTTAATTGAACTCAGGTCAACATGTATACAGTTGTCTAGATAACCTCTCTCCAATAACCATTTGACAAGTCAGCTTCTTTCAACATTGTCCTAGCCATCTCCTTAATTGTCTTGTTCTTCCTTTCAACCACTCCATTTTATTATGGATTTCTTGTAGCTGAGTAGTGTGTTTTAATTCCATGATTCTCACAGTACTCAACAAATTCATTTGAAGTGAATTCTCCTCCTTTGTCAGATATGAGACACTTGATCTTTCTTCTAAATTCATTTACAACCATAGTCCTAAAGATCTTCAATATTTCAAACTCTTGAGACTTGTCTTTTAATAAAGTTACCCATGTCATTCTTGTGTAGTCATCTATGAACAACATAAAGTAATATACTCCTTTATATCCTCTTGTCTTGGTTTGTCGACAAACATCAGTATGAACTATCTAAAGAGGCTTTGTAGTCACATAATCTTTGGTTTGAAATGAGACCCTAGATTGTTTACCAAGCTGACATTCTCTACAAGTTGTGTTTGTAGGCTTGATTATTTTGGGCATGTGTCTTACACATGATTTAGAACTTACTTTGAATATATTGTCAAATTTAACATGACCCATCCTAGTAATGGAGCTAAATCTAGTGATAGAACTGAAACTGGAAGTGGCAACACATATGGAACTCTAGTAACTATAATAAATTGATTAGCATAAATTAATTTCATGCATTGATGCACTATAGATGGAATTACTCAAAGTTTTCTATCTAATGTCTATCAAGTAACATGTCAAAAACTCCTATGCTAGGAACTATAGTGAATGGGGTGGTCATGTATGTAGGACCAACCTATAATGGAATGATGATATCACCCAATGTAGTTTGACTATGTCCACTAAATCCACTGATAACTATGTTAGTTAGAGTGATATCCTACTCTATATACCCCAAGAGTTGTACTAGTGTCATAGTACACATGTTAACACTAGATCCATTATCAATTAGATCACTATGAATGGGATGATCATGAATAAAAGATTCGATGAAGAGTGCATGATAATCTATGTCATCCTCAATAATATTTTGCTCAAAAAAGGAGATAGAAGGCCAAATTGGAAGGGTAGAATGAAAGGTGCCAATCATGTGGCTCAATGGATGTGAATCAATTGTCAATGCCTTACATGTAGCTCGTAGATGATGTGCTTGATATGCATGATGTACACTTGATGTGTCTTGTACCTCTGACTTGATATGTTATGGAAATAAATCTGAATAGATTTTAAGTGACTTATCCTACGTTGGTTTGGCTTGAGGAGGTTCAACTAAAGTGCTTTGATAAATCTAGTTAGCATAAATTAAATCTTATATCATATGCCTAAGATGAATGCATATTTTTATAGTATGGCTTGGTGCCTTGTGAAAGTTGTAAAATACATTCTGATCATATCCCCATGCAAGAGGCTTTGATGGATTAACTTATCTAACAGGAGGTAGAGAAATGATATTACATTCTAGTAGTTGTTGTAGAAATCTAGTTGGATAAACTAGTAGATTTGTAAAAGGTCACTAAGGAGGTACTAATAATGTGACTCTCTATGGGGGTTTTGAAGCTACATTGATTGTGTGCCAAGTCTATCATTTGATATCATTAAACTTGATCTTATATGGGACTTTTTTGTTACTCTTATTAGTTGTATCTGATACACTTGTGTACTTGAGTTTGTCCATTGATATGAGTTTATTTTCTCATTCTTTTAAAGTGTGACATAATTTAGTGAAAGAAGAGAATCTTTTAACCATGATTGTCTCATGCAAAACTAATAGAATACTTTGTTTGAAGAGGTCTTATAATGTCTAATCTGCCATAGGGCTAGTCATCTTAGCCAATATGGTCTTATATCTAACAACATACTTAGTGAGAGGCTCATTTGAATTATATTTCTATTGTGTAATTTGAGCGTATGATAGCTAACGATCGATGTTAATACTGAAGTGTGCTAGGAACATGTTGGCAAGAGGATTGAATGCATTGAATGACTAATTTGATAGACTATAAAACTATTATAGTGCATAATCCTTGAGGCTCCCTAGAAATAACTTAGTTAATAGCTATTTATTTGGTACATAATTGAAAAATGCTACATGAAAGGTTATCAAATGTGTCTCTGGATCACCCTTGGCATTATAAAGAGTGAGCTTAGGTTGTACAAATCTAGGTGGCAAGGGTATAACAGCTATATGTCATGCCAAAGGTGTATGCAATAAAGTGATAGAATCCAATACTTGTGTAGATCTAGTGGTACCTTATTCAAGATGTTGCACTTTGGATTGAAGATATCTAATCTCTTGCACAAGGGCTACCACATTAGGAAATATGGATGTACTAGCTATAACTAGTGGCATAAAAGAAGGTTGGGCTGCTATAGGGGGTTATTGTGACATAGTTGCCCTTGTAGTGTCATGTGCAACTGGTGTTTCTATAGTTTGAGAAGATTCAACTTGTTTGGAATTTTTTAGTTCCATGATAGATTTCAAGATGTTATCATGATTGTGGGGTTGTTCCGTAAGTCTTTCTCTAAGATATTGTAAAATCAATTTTTTGTTGAGTATAACTTCATTGTCAATAATGGGTGGAAGTGGATCGGTAGTCCAATATGATAGAATATGAGCATCAATACGTGTCTCATTATTATTATTCTCATAATGCTCATTATCAGAATCATGTTCATTGAAATTAGTGTAATATAGATGTGTAGGATCTATAATAGGGACTTGAGTTGGTTGCTTATCTATATTATAAGAACAAGTTACAAGAATTTGGTTGAATTCAGGAGGGTTACCACTAAGTTTTGCATTTCATCTCAAGGGGAGAGATGAAAGGGGCTTAGAGGGAATAAATAAAACAATTTGAAAAATAACATAGTAGATTACATAACAATACTCTAAATAATGAACTAGAATGTGCATAGAAAAGGAAATCGAACTCCAAGTATATACGGTGATAGCTTAGAATGTAATAGGACCTAGTGTATGCACCTAGGGATTTTTTAGGAATATTATTTTACCAATACTATGAACTTTTGTATTTGAAAAATTATTTTTTATTTTAATATTCAATCAAAATTTACAAAAAATAAGAGGAATATTCTAGAAAATGACTAGTAAGTGATGTAACTAGTGTTTGAAATGATTTTAAAAAAAAATATTGCAAAAATTTGAAAAATTTACTGTGAATTAGTAGATTTGAATTTAAATATATTAGGAAAAATCTAAAAATATTTATAAAATTAGTAGAATATTTTTTGTAGTGTTCTGGAAATGGTTTTGTGTAGAAAGGACCTAGTATGTGGAAACTAGGGTTTTAGTGAATTTTTGAAAATATTGCACTTAAATTTGTAGTTTACTAATTTTTAAATTTTATAAAAATTAAAAAAAATTGAAAAAAATCAAAAATAATTATCCCTAAGGTTTCTAGGGTTTTTGTGTGAAGATTCAAAGTAATTTGGGTTCACCAAATGTTTAACTATTTTTGGGAAACTAAGGGTTTAATTTCCTAATTAGTAAAGAGGTATGGCTTAATCTGGAAAATATGTGAATATAGTATGCCTTAATTAACCTACTAATTTATTAAATTTGTAAGTGATTAATTAATTTTTAAAAATGGCAAACAAGGGGATAGAGAGTGAACTTAGCTGATTTCTAAACTGAGATGGAGGATTCTAGAATTGCAAATTATTGAGCTAACTTGGTAGACTGTCAAAAATAGGACCCAAAAGTCTATTTTTTGCCTGGACAGTATCTTTGAAAATTGGACACTTGGAGGTCCAATGCTATAGTCTTATTTTTGGTGGTATAGTCCCTTTGATCCACTTCTTTTGATCTTTTTGGGTTCTATTCTGATACTTCGAGAGGCTCTATGTCTAGAATCTTAGGTCTCAATCATCCGTAAAGTGTCATGTGTAACTGATTCTATCCTCTAGGGTCTTAGTTCCTCCTTAGGATTGTCAAGTGGTATTGAATTAGCTATAAAAATGGGTTAGTGTGTATTATACACTGAACGTATGATCACACCCCATGTGTGGGCACCTTGCCTACATACCAATACTTCAAGGAGGGATCAAGGCCAATGTAGTTGTCCCAAATTAAATGTGTATTATGAAATATTGTGTATGAAATGAAATTATTATGCAAATCTTGGAAATATTGAGATGACTTGTGACTTATGTGGGAGCTTGAGTAGGTTGAAAATAATAGTGGTTAGCTGTATGAAGATAATATGAAGATTTACTTGAGTGTGCTTAGTGTATTTCTCGCTCATGCCTTTTGATATATTACCTACCCTTATAAATGACCCGAATAGGATTTTAAAGGGAAATTGATGATCCTAGGTTAGATGATTTCATATTAAGCAAAGGAAAAAGATAAGGATTTGAAGAAATCTGACCGTTTGAGGCTAAGAGTGATTTGGATAATAGCACTAAAAAGTGGACACCCTAGGGTCCAGTGCTATAGTCCAACTTTGGTGATATTGTCCAAGGGGATAGGGACCTTAGTGTATAGGTATATGCTTGGGAGAGGAGTTTGAGGCAGCTAGGGCTGATTTAGGAAGGCTTTAGGTAACTGGGAAGCAGTGAAAACATGCCTAGTGGGTTGTGGAAGCAAGTAGGAAAGACCTATGGTTTGGATGTCACAAGTCATTCTCAAGTTGTAGAAATTACATTTTTATGTGATTATAGTTGTACCTTCAGTGGCACATAGATGCCTAAATTAAATTTATTTCAACTAAGTGGTTATAGTTTTAGGAATTAGATATGAGTACCCTCTATAATCTATGATACCTCCTCCACCCCATCCACCACCATAGTGCATTGATACATATATTCAAGAACAAATAATATTTTCAATTGTTTCATCTATGGATAAGCTTTATATATAACCAATGTATAAAAAAGTGTACAAGTCTCAAAATTAACTATTTCAAAAGTAATTATCATATCGAAAACATTTGTCAAGTTAACAGACAACACCATCATAGTAACATCTTCTAAATTGGCGATATATGCAAAAAAATGTGTTCCATAAAGAGCATAATAACACCAATTACTCATTGTATCTCAAATCATTTTATGTTGTTACTCATTGTATCTCAAATAATTTTATGTCTCAAAGAGATACTCCCACACATGATAATATGAGTAGTTAACTAAATAGTTTTATTATAACATTTGATACTATAACACCAATTATAAAAGTTAGTTTTATAGCTAGTATGAATCAAAAATAATTAAAACATATCACTAACCTAAACTTAAATATTTTGATTAAAAAAAAAAATAAGAAATCAAATTAACATAAATGGTTATACCTTTCCTTGCGATCCTTGCCAAAAAAATAGACGTGTTCAGATGTAGTTATAAAAGGCTTGTATAATACATGTGGGAAACCCAACAACGTAACCCATTATGAACTAGTCAATTTGGATGATGAGTGATGGCGTGATTGAAGATTTATAGGTATATCTAAATAATATGTTGTTTTCAATTAAAAGCTTGTTCGAATGAGGATAGGCCTCCTCAATTTATAGATTATTTAATCAATATGGACTATTGATCCTAGATGAAGATCAAGGGATGAGGATCAATCCTACAATAAGAGGCAAACATTAAATGCTATGACACAACATGGTAAGAACTTTTAAGAATATCTATTCATGAGGTTTTGATTGTGTAAGTGCATGTCATAGACATTGCTTGTCCTCCTCTCACTTTGTATTAAACTTGCCTTGTGAAGGACATCTTTGACTTTTAAAATATGATTTTTTATATTGCCAAGGAGGTGGAGTGATGAAGGAAATTAGGATTTATTTGAATTTTAGTAAATTTCACATGTGCATTCCATATAATTTTCTATTATATATTGATTAATTATCTAATCAAAGTCAATTAATTATTAAAACATGATTAAGAGGATGTGGTCACTTTTTGTAAAGTTCCATTTTGATTTAATTGAAATAGGGTGGAATTATTAAAATAACCAATTGAACTAGGATGTTATTGATAAGTTGGAGATATGATGTGGTGTATTACCACAATCAAGGATGTACTAATGTGTTTTGGTATATGAAAAATAGTTATGCAAATGAATTTGGGATAATTAATGAATTTTGGTTTGATTTGCAAGTTGCTGTGTTACAACCCTAACCTATATCATCTATAGGGATATATGTGGTTGACCTATGGCACATTCTTCATTTTTAATTATATTAATTAGTTATTTATTACTTTAGGTCAACTTACTTATGATCTATGGGTGGGATGAATGGTGTGACTCTACCTATTATTTCTATTTTTAAGGATGAGTGTGGCTCACTTAGATGATCATATCCATGAAATAGATTCTTATTGTAATATTTTAGAGGTTTCTCCCTCAAAACATCTCATCATATGTTTTGATATATTTCGGTTATATTGTGATATATTACTTTAATTATGAATTAATTTGATTACAAGTGGTATCAGAGCATCGATTTTGACAAAGAATGTTGTTTTCTTTATATCTCAAAAATCATTACAAAATTTTCTACAATGTTTTTAATGGAGTTGGATCATCATATAAGTCATAAATAGTTATTTTTTTGATATTTGACAATCAATTTAAAAGGATTTATCATCTTTTTATTTTATTTCATAAAATCTCTACCCAATCCACAATTTAAGGATATTTTTTATTTTCTTACATTTAAAATAAATAAATATAATGTGGGTCTATTCTCAGTGTTTTATGATAGAAGGTTGACATCATTAAAAAATATCTTTGTCAAAGTCAAGTTAAAGATGAAAATCAAGGTTAGCATTGTCTAGTCTTGTTGTGGTAAGACCACAAACTAAGGGTAAAAGAAAGAATTATGTATCTCTAGGTAAAACTCCTATCAAAGAGGAGATGTATTTAGAAAAAAATGATGGATCTTTTACTCTAGGGTTTTGTTTGGTAGATCACAAGGTAAGCAAGATCAAGTATGATCTACATGGCCTGTAGTCTAAGATGATAAGTAAAGTGGACGAAATTAATCAATGGTTGGATGATCTCATGCAAAAACTCCTTCCAAATTTGAATGTTCATCAACATACCTAAAACCATATTCAAATTACTGCTACTCAACCCAACCAGGGTGGATCTTATAGTCATCCCAATTTAAATCTAATAGAACATGACTCTAGAAGTAGAACTAGAAAATTTTGATGGGAAAGATCCAATCACTTAGATCAACTAAATAGAGTTTTTTTTGGTTGTAGATTAGATCTCATGTGGTCAAAAGGTGGTAATGGAATCGTTGTATCTAGAGCTAGATTAGTTCATTTGGTATAGATGGTTTTGTAATCATAAGAAAAACAAGGGTCTTAATATTACTTGATCAATGCTCGTGGATGAGCTACAGATGCACTATCATTAAAGTGTAATAGATAATTAATTTAGTGAGTTATCAACACTATAATAAATAAGGACAATCAATTATTATATTCAACAATTCCAAAACATGTCCTTACATGTGGACAACATATCAGATGGCAACTATAATGATCTATTATTGGGTAGCCTCAAGGATACAATCCAACTAGATGTTCACATGTTTAATCTAAGTTTTGTATTTGAATCTATGGTATTTACACTCTGGGTAGAGGAAAGAGATAGATTCAAATTAAATTCTTTCATTAATAAAAATGATTACATGGGTCTAGCATAATCAGTCCCTCAACCTACAGGATTGAATCTTCACTAAATTGAAGAGAAATGAGCAAAATGATTATGTTTAAATTATGATATAAAATGGAGAAAAGATCATAAATATGTTAAGAATAAATTATTCTACATTAAAGGGGCCAGTGAGGAATAATATGATTATGAAGCATTTGTGTTTTTGTCTAATTTTCACTTTTTCTTAAGTGTGAAAAGAAGAAACTAGTTAAGAAGGGTGTGTAGAAGAATACCTATTGAATGCATGTGTGTTGAATCCAAAATTTATGAGAACTCCTCTTTGTTTAGGGAATAATACTACAATAAAAAATCACTACCACAAAACTTGTTGGTTAGACAAGTAGTTGTGTGGATTGCCTAGCGTGAGCTAGATCCTAGAAGTGAAAGCTTTCTAAGAGGCTGTCAATCCACCTTCTTTAAAACACTTAAGTGGAAATGATTAAAAAAAAATTTCCTTAAATGACTATAAAAATGAAATAAAATATAGAAAATTACAGCCAATTAACTGAGAAACTTAGATGCTTTGCTAAGTTAACCGAAATGAAGCAACTAGTTTGATTATACTAATGCTTAAAATTGGTTAAGGTGAGGCTGTGGTTTTGGGTTTGGTAATTTGATAAGGGTCGATAGGAATGGTTTGGTTGGGGTTGATTGAGATAATAAAATTAGAGAGATAGATGGTTCAAAAATATAAAATAACAAGTAACTAGGGTAGCAAAAGGGATGAGGGGGCAAAGAGGGTGAAGGTGGCAACGGTGTAAAGAGGGAAAATGAGGTAAATGGAATTACAATGGCAAAGGTGGTAAAGGAGGTCAATGGATTAAGATAGAAAGTGGATTAAGGGGTATAGGCCAAGGTAATGAAATGAAATACTTAAGTAAATTACTAAAATAAAGAAAACAAAATAAGGTTACTTTGAGGCTTGTTGATGTGATGAAGGAATCCTGTGGCATTTTCGAAAGAGCTTCATTGCTTTGAATTATTTTCCTCCAAGATGTGGATGACCTCTAAAATTATAACCTCCTTTAAATACCTAAAACAAGATGTTAATAATAAATACTAACTTCCAACTTAACCTTGGGTGAAGAAGAGTGGGTTTTATAACATTTGTTGTGAGAATCATTCTAAAAGAGGGAAAAGTATAAGTATGGTGCCATTTTCCATATGGTGCATGAATGAGTCAAAAATTAGGTTGGTGGGGATTCCCAATTGGGTTATTGAGTCTCCCACCTTGCCAATGAGTCAAATTTTGAATGGGAATCATGCACATGGGTCCAAATGAGGCTACCCTTTCTTGTCTTCATCCAAGCACTTTAAGAGATGGCACACAAAATATGGTGAATGAATGAGTCAAAGATGAGGTTAGTGGGGATTATCATTTGGGTTAAAAAGTTAAAAGTGGCTGCCCTTGTCTTTCCCAAAGCACTAAAGAGGTATGTATCTTTTTTTGAAGGCCACTTTCATGAGTGAAGGCAAAATACATGTTGAATGATGGCTACTTAAGGGGAAATTCACCATATTTCAAGGGGGGAACTTTGTGATGCTTAAATGAGGTCATTAAGCACCTTAAAAAAGGGTCCCAGATGGGGCATGATGTCCCACATCAAGCCACCCCACTTATAAGTCATGTCACTTGCCAAATCACTTGCTATATCACCTTCCATGTCACATGCTATGTCATCATGAATAGTGATAATGGGTCCCATGGTGAATAGTATTTTTGAATAGTACTTTCCAATATTAATTTTGAATAGTACTATATGAATTAGAAATAGTGATTTGGTTAGGTTAAGAGGGGTTGGTTAAGGGTGAAAAAGGTTTTAGAGGGTCTTTTGGGGTTTCCAAGGCATTTAGTCATTGAAAACTATAAGTGTGCAATTTTCTAGTGTCTATATTTTGCCGTTTTTTGTTATGCAACTTTGAATTAAAAATTTGCAATACAAAAATGAATTGCTTGGTTGAAGGTTAGGGTGGCTCAAGTATGGGAGGAGGTGTTCCCCCTTAAACCAAGAGTTGATGAGGAAAGGGAAAATTAGGTGCAAGTTTGATAAACAGTTAGTGGGGAGGCACTAGGTGGTGCCACAAGGTAGTTGGGCATGTGAAATGCCAATGGGTACACAAAATATGACTAAGCATGATAGTAAATATTGCATAAAGATTAAAGCTACCAATATTGATAACAAAAGGTTAGGTTCTAAGATAAATGATAAGGTAACTAGTCCCCAATGTTGGGTCAAAAGGGACCAAAGTTGAGGTAGATGTGTCAAATGGTTGGGTGATTATAATGGGGTGGATAAGTGGACTCCATATGCACTAGGAAAGTGGACGTTGCTTACATAGTTATATGAACATCATGTCCAAAATAAACTTTAGTCCTAATGTAGTTTTTCGAAGGCAGGGAGTGTTGGTTAACTAAGTTACCTCAATTTGATGTATGATGTAGTTAAGTTTGGTTGAAGGATGTTGGAGAAAGTGAAGCTCCAAAGGCTATAAAAGATGGGTATCAAATAGTTTTTTGATTTGTTGTGTAGAATTGGTAGATGAGACTACCTAGGATGTAATTAGATGATTGATTCAACTATGCAAAAGGAATCTCTAGCCATAGATAAGCAGGTTTAAACATGAAATTTTTGCTAGTTAAAGAAAAGAAAAGGGATAAATATGCTTTACCAAGGTTTAGAAAATCTTTCACTACTCAAATTGCTATGGTGATCCGATGGGTTCTTTCATAACCATCTAAATAGGCCATCATTGTGCACACTCCACAATAATATCATTAACAGGATATGGAAGGGTATTATTCAATGATTCAGGAAAGTAAAGTAGTAGAGTGGTTGAATGAGAAGTGGAAAAGATTTGAACCCTTGACCCTTGAGCCAGTGGGGCCCCAAAATAAGTAAGCATTGAGTTTTGAGGGAATTCAGAGAAAGACTCTGAGGGGTTTTGGAATATGGTGCAAGGTGAGTAATAATAATATTAATTAAATGAGGGAGCAGGTTGAAATAGGAAGTAAAATAAATGGTAGAAATGGAAAATTAAGAGAGAAAATAGAATAAGAATGTACGTAGAAGCAAGGGTGTGGAAGACATGAGGAAGCATACAAGGAGATTTACATAAAAGTGGTATAATAAGTGACTGCACTTTGAAGAAGTGAAGGTTGAATGGGAGAAAATAAATGGGATCCAACAAGGGATGAGGTGAAGGCAAACCAAGAGATGGATGAAGAGATAGGTGAAGAAAACAATGAGGTCACATATAAAAATCAAGGTGGAGAAGGATGGAAGGATCCAGCCATGGACCTATAAGAAGAAAAAAAAGAATGTTGGGAAGAACAAGGAATGCCCTTAAGATGAGAAAAATGAAATGAAGTAGAGAGAAGGGAGAGAAATAAAAGGTAGAAGATGGGGGAGTGAGGGATGCACTAAAGAATGACATATTAGAGAATTAAAAAGGATGGGGAGATAAGTGTAACACCATGAAGGGTAAGGGAAGGATGAGAAATATGGGTGGCCATGAAAGGTTTGAAAATAAACCTTAAAAAAAAAAGACCAAGGAGAAAATAGTTTGGTGATGAAAATGAAAAATAAGGCAATAAATAGAGGAAAAGAAAATAGGAGGAAAAAGGAGTGAAATGAGGACACAAAAAGCATGATAGGAGAGTGAAGAGGTAGGTGGTATCTTGAACAAGTAAGCATGGATGATGATAGGCAATGAGAGGAATAACAAAGCAAATTAGATTTTGGTTTTAGAGAGGAGATTGGGATGGAAAATGGGAAAGGGGTGAAGAGCAATGAGTAGAAGCAAAGGATGGGTGAACAAGAAGGTGAAGAGATAAGGTAGGTGTCAATCAGCTTGTTAGAAGAGATTAACAAGATAAATGGGTGATTAGAAGAGATTGAAAAGCTAAATAGGCAATGAGGTGGTGAAGAAATAGAAGAACACAATGAAAAGGAATGAGATGAAAATAAGGGATGATAAGAATAAAAAGGAAGAATTGAAGTAGGAATACAAAACACATATACTCATATAGATGTAAAAGACAAGTGAGTACTGAGATGGAAAGAGGAAAAGGGGAATGCAAAAGGCAAAAGACAAGAATTGAGAATAAGAAAAGAGGAAATTATGGAAGGATTCTCAAAGGATAAATACCTAGGTAGAAACTAGTTGTGTAGGAAAAAAAAGAGAAAATGGGTGGAAAAAATCAAACAAGAAGAAAAGAAAATGGGCACGGTGGGAAGAGTGGTGAAATGATAGAGAATGGTTGTACACATAAATAAAAAGTACAATAATAGAAGAAACAAAAATCTTTCAAGATGCATAGTATGATGTGGGATTGGTGAGGAAATGAGAGTAACAAAGAGGGTATGACAAATTGCCAAGGACAAGGGGAAATGATGAGGATAGCAAAAGAAGACAAAGGAGATAGGGGGCAAGGTTGGTAAAAAGTGGAGAGAGAGGCAAAAAATGCAAAAATTGGGTGGGGAAGTGAGCCATGAAGAATGCACAAGGAAAGGTGTTAGGGGTCCAATAAAGTAGAGTAAGTGGTGGTTTTATGGGAGATAAGAGGGGCTAATGAGTAAGGCTATCAATACTTGTGTTAAAAGAGATTGACAAGCTGGAAAAGTGGTTAAAATATATTGATAAGTTGAAGGGAAGTAGGTGGTGAGAAGATAGGTAGAGGGGTGGAGGAAAATATATTAGGTGAGAAGGGAAAAACAAGTAAAGGATGTGGCTGAGCTGACCTCAGTAAGTGAGTGTTGCTTACATAGTCCAAAAAGACCTTAGGCCAATGTAGTTCTCCCAAAAATTGGGGAAAAATAAAGAGGAAGTATTAGGTGATATTAAAATACAAGGATGCTAAGAAAAATACAAAGCTTCCCTGATATAGGATGCCCTATATAAGAGGGTGTTGTTAACAATAAAAGTTAGTGAGAAGGAAAAGGGGAGGGTAATTAGTTTCTAGTGGCTGAATTACCCTTAGAAGTAAAACAACACCTACATAATCGATGGACATCAGGCCAATGTAGTTCAACAAGGTTTGGTTGAGTGGTGTTCAAATTGGCTATCCCAATTTGATGGACCACATGGGTTATTTTGGGCTGATGGAGAAGGTTTTGTAAAATAGTGGTTTTGGGTTTTGGTAAAGGTGATGGTGAAAGTGTATGGTGTAGATTGGTAAATAGTTACCATAATGATCCCACATTTAGTAGGATGAGAGACACATATGGGTAATTTAGGATAAATAAGAAGAGAATACAATGCTAAGCACCACACATGACCTTCAATGGAGCTAATCCAAAGAAGATGTGCCATTGTAAAGAGGTTGTACCTTCTAAAATTGTGTGAAGGTATAATCATAGTGCTAGTAGCTATAACTACAAGCCAAGTTTTAGGAGGTGGGTGTCTATCAAGATCTGCATAGTCATGTTGGTGAAAGGTCATCATCACTACGAGCTGAGTTTTAAGGGTAGTAGCGAAGTGACAACCTATAAAGAATTTCTTTGATGGTCAAGTAGATTATACAAGGTAAGAAATTGGTAGGGTGGTGAATGATAGAGGATGGATTGTGCCTGACCCAAGAGCTACATGGGTAGGCTAGATGAAAGGCAGCCATGTCTACATCTTCTATCCTAGTTATTTGGAACTGATCACTTGGGGTTCTACTAGGTTGGGCCTAACCAAAAAGAAGCTATGTGGCCCAAGAGATTGGTTACACTATTAGAAAAGGTGATTATTCTCTAATTCTAGATGAACTTTCAACTGGCACAAAAGAAAAGATTACCATGTTCAAGTAGGTACTGCTAATGATTGGGGTCTGATGTTCAGAGCTTGTGCCAATGGGTTGGTAATAATAGGAGGGTATATGGGATAGGAAGGTGAATGTATTTTTGTGAAATTATGGTGGCCTACCTTTGATGGAAGAGTTTCTATAGTGGTAAGGATGTAAAAGCTACCATTACTAACAATAGTGGTAGTTTTGGAGGTGTGATTATTGGTGTGGCACATGGCTAGAACCCAATTTACATCAATTAAGGTGAAGATGAAAATGATCAGGCCCACAAAGATCACAAGATGCAAAATAATCAAAGACATTGGATGTAGATTGAATGATAAGGGTGACAAAGGGAAATCATGACGGTGCATGATAAATTTATTGAAATAGCTAGGTGGACTGAGGGGTACGTGTCTACACAAAAGGCAAATAGACATGACCATTTCAAGTGGGAATATAGTTCAAAGGAATCAATGACATCATATGAGATTACTCATCAGTGGAATGGAGAATCATGTCGGTAAGGAAAAATGGTCAAGTATTCTATTTAAAGAATCATGATAATGATGAATGTCTATCATTGAGTTATTGTTTTTAAAGGTTATAGAGAGTGCAAAGAACTACACAACGTTGAAGATGGTGAATAATGGGAATAATGGTGGAGATAATCAACAACTCTTGTGACCTAAAATAATCAATATGGTGAATGTGTAGATCTACTAAATACTGTAACATGTAATGGTGATAATGGAAGTACTTCTAGATCAACAACAAGAGGAAAGACACCCATGGCTTGAGTTTGAACCTGAACTCCTACCTATATAGCAATGAAGAAGGCAAAAATTTCACTATGTAAGATGCAGGGTTAGAGAACATGATTGTCAACCTGTCTATAGAAAGAACCCTCATTATCTAAGGGGATGTGAATGGAGGCAATAATTATTGTTACTTATGTGAGTAGAAAAACTTGAGTAGAGGGATGTAATGGCTATGACAAGTGAGCAGGGTAAAATACCTAGAGTGAAATATGATTCTTGCCTTGTGGGGATGAATCTAGAAGAGGAGAATATATTACACCCTTTAGCAACCACTGAGACATGGAATGTTATAGATGCTAATTCAGGGAGCAATCAAGTAGAAGGATGGCTGAACACAAATCCAGAGTCATTAGACAATCAACCTAGTGCTTGGGTGGGAAAATAATATATATAGGGGCCTTAGGTGAAGCGTGGATAGTTTGATAACTTTGTATGTGCTATGCGACTCCTCTCACCCTAAATAAAATATTACATAGTTTATTATGTATAAAATGTGTTGAATGTTTCTAGTCGTATGTTATCATGCTTAAGGTTATGTGGATACTTATGAATGTTATGGTTACGGTTATGATTGGTATGGTTATGGTTGTTGTAATCTTGATTAATGTAAAAAGAATGATTATTGTTGTTGCAACACTAGATGGTAAAAGTCATGATGAAAACATCAACCAAACACATTAAGAATAGGGCATCATGCTTTGTTTTTAGTAAGGACTAAAAATAGACCCGAAGTGGAATCGAATTAATGAATATAAGCCCTTCAAACACTGTGCATGAGTGGTCATTAATCGATAAAAAAGTTTATTGATCATAGGGTGTCAAGTAAGCTCTAAATCCCTTGATTTATGGATAGTCTAAAGGGAATATGGGTGATAGGTGGTGTGAAGGGTAATGGATGATATGTATGATAACCTCATGTAAATTAGTTTGCCTCTTTTATTTGTGACATAAGAATGGTAATAGACAAGTCCATGTCATATGCTAAATGTAGACTGATTAATGCGAGAAGTCTACATGTGAAAGCCGATTGTGGCTTCCAACTTATTATGTTTTTTGAGAGCTGATTATGGATTTCAAGATTATTTAGAATTTAATTTGATTATAATAGTGGGTCTTTTGATTTATTGCTTTATACAGGAAGCTGATCGATGAAAGAAGCTTCCAAGGAATTTCTCTGCTTTTGACAAAGTTAACTTATCCATCCTTTACAGGAGTGGTCTAAGTTTAGTGGCTTTTATTAATGCTCTTGATAGCTGTCCTTCAAGGAAGCAGTCTACCTTATTTTTGACATTTTTTTTTTGGAAGTTGTCCTTCAAGGGAATAGTCTATAATGCTTAAGATATTGACCCAAGTAATATTTTTGTATTCAAATTATTTTTGGACGTGATTTTTTTAGATATGGATAGGTCTAATTAGGTTCAGAGGTTTACCTTTATAAGGGAAAAATTTTAACACAAGAAGGTTAATGATATGAAAGGGTATGGTTTTTTTTGAGAGACAAAGACCATGGGATTCCATCTTGTTAAAGATAAAAAGTATCCATGAGAACCATGATATGGGTAGAGTTGTGGTTTCCACATTTAAGATTAGGCTATGACTATGATGGTTAATCACATGGTTCTATATTGTAATCAATTGTCCTTAAAAGGAGAGGAGAAAGATGGGTGAAGGTTAAAATATCATAATCAATAGATGAGCTTAAGTTAGACAAAAGGAGTGAGCTTGATCCTTATTTAACAAAAAAATGGACATAGACATGAAGCGTTGAGGGGCTGAAGTTCTAGTTTGCCTTCAAGAGAGGACAAATGATAAGATCCTAATCCATACTTATGGGTAATGATGTAAGGTCCAAGCAAATTGAAAGCAACTTGCCTCATTTACTCTTCTCCATATTGGTCACTTGTTGGTTTTCCTTTAGGATGAGGTCTTCGATATTGAATTCCCATTATTTGAGGTGCTTGTTATAAGTTAGTTTGATATGCTCTTGATGGATACATAGGTGGGTGAGGGATGCTAAATGATTCTCTTCAAGTAGATCAAGTTGAGCTATATGATACTAACAAAAAAATTCCTAAAAAATGTGTTCCTATAAAAATATGCAAAGAAAGGGGATTTAGACTTTAAGAGGCAAGACTATCTCTACTCTGAAGACTAGAGAGAAAGGGGTAACACCCATAGAGGTTTGAATGCTAGTGTGATAGGCCCATAAAGTGAATGGGATGTGCAAGTGATAATCTTGACTTGAAGCACTAACAACTTTGGTTAGTATTTTATTGAGGGTTTTGTTGGAGGCTTCTGCTTGTCCATTTACTTGTGGATGGTAAGGTGAAGAAAATATTAAATTTATGCCAAATGGTTCATATAATCTTTGGAATTGATTATTTTTGAAGGACTTGCCATTATCGATGATGATTTTATGAGGAACACCGAAGCAATAGATGATTTAATGGTTTATAAAGTCGATAATCTTTTCTGCTTTGGTTAAAATAAAAGGAATAGCTTCTACCCATTTGGTGAAATATTTGATGGCTGTGATTATGGAGCTATACCGCTATGAAGAATGGGGGTTAATTTCCCCAATGATATTGAGTCCCCATTGAGAGAAAGGCCAAAAGTCCTTAAATACCTAGAGGCTATTGGCTAGCATGTGATGTAGATTAGCATGCTATTGACATTTAACACACTTTTTTACATAATCAAAACTAATGAGCTCAAAATATGGCTCATCATTGACATGTTATTTCCTTCAAATCATCTCTCAAATGATATTATATTATACAAATCTTAGATTCTTAGATAACTATTACATGGAAAATAGATATTTGTTTTGTTTATATTAAACCAAAGGCTGAATCTTTACTTTGTCATTAATGTCTAATATATAGCATGTTTTAGTGATATTTTGTGTGAAAAATGCTCAGGAAGAAGACACAAGTGATGTACAATGAACATTCCATTTTAATCTCCATCCAATAGAACTACAAACTCTGCAGGGTTGTTTCTATGGACTCTGCAAGCTCATTTCAATAGACTTTGTAGGATTGTTTCTATGAACTCCATAGGCTTATTTATATGGACTGCACAGGGTCATTTCTACAGACTCTGTAGGGTCAATATCGAGAATTTTGTAAGGATAGTGGGAAGCTTGAGACCATATAGGATAAGAAAGAACCATTCCAGCTGGAATCACATAAGGAGAATAATTGCCTACTTTTTTGAAGGACCTACTTTTGATAGATTTGTATATAATCAAATTTTAGGACTATCATAGGATAGGATATTTATGTCATCAAAATAATTGGATCTCTTGGAAATCCAATTTCTGGATAAAGGGATCGACTAGGAGTCCTATTCTTTTGCATCCTATTCTGAGTTGATTGTATTAGTATAAAGTGTAAATTTTTTGACTATATAAAAGAGAGGAAGAAAGAAAAAAATAGGGATATAGAGAAAATAGAGGATCGAGAGTTAGATAAGCATATAGGTTTCAATTAGATTGTAATTATTTCATTTCTATGAATTAATACTTCAAGTTTCTAGCATTGATTAAGCTTTATTCCTGAGTCTGAGAGGAGCAAGGGCCCACTCTCCTTGGAACCAGGAACTATGTACGATATTTATGTTCTATTTTATTAATTAGAATCTTGTTAATATTTGCACTTATTTATAAAAATATCAAAACAAATTCATAGTTTAAAAAGAGCATTTTCTTATTTCATTTCATTTCTACGCAAAGTATCTTTTCTTTTACAACAGAAGTGTGAAGCAAATTTCCTTTCATAAGTAGGAGTGTGAATTTATTTTCCTTGCAAACATAAAATAGGAGTGTGATCCTTTACTTCCAAAAAAAGAGTGGATTGAGTTAATTTCTTTATTTTTTAGTAAAAGCGTGAATCAAGTAATTTATTCAAAGTTAGAATAGAATCAACAAGCACCCCCATAAGCAGAATTCTAGATCTACCATTCCATACCTTACTACAAATAGCTTTGGACATCGGCCCTGGTTGATAAGACACCAATTGAATATTGGTTAAATGAGGAGTTAGATGACACTCATCATTTTTGGCACCGTTATCAGTGAACATAAGGTGTTAGTAAGGTAATAATTATTGATCTAGAGTAAAGATTTTTTTTGTAAAAATCATAAAACAAAAATAATTAATAAATTGATGTACCATCCTAGAGATTATAAGGGATGATTTATTCCAAAGTTTCCACAAAGAACACAAGTGGACACTCCTTCAACATCTCTGAGTAGTGAACTAGAAGATACAAGTGAAACCTATTTGCAAGAATCTTCTGAAATTGGGAGAGGAACCAGGCCATTGCCACATGCAAGTCCCATAGGACAAATTCCTCAAGATCAATCTCTTGTAGGAAGACATTATTTAGTGATTGCCAAAGACTTAGAAGAAGCATTTTAAAAATCCATATTTAAAGAAAATTCTCAGAACTTGGAACAACCTATAACTAAGACCACAAACATTCAGTGGGAAGATCATCCCAGTTTTGAAATATCATCATCAGAAGAAATGGCTCACCAACAAAATCAAAAAATCACATAACTAGGAAGAACTTTCTCCTTTCCTATTGTTGCAGATCCTAATGATCAAACCCCCATTAAAAATATTTCACTAGCTAATCTACCAAATTTTTGGGGATGATCTACAGAAGATCCCGATCAATTCTTGTTTGAGTTTAAGGTTTTATGTCAAACCTATGATTACACAACTGATAGCCAAAAATTAAAACTATTTCCTTCTACACTTAAAGATGCAACTATGAGATGGTTCATGGGTTTACCTAGAAATTCTATTAGAATATGGGATGACATGGAAATAAAATTCTTGAATAAATACCAAGATTACTGCTGAGTGCGAGAAAGAAAAGAGAATTTCTTCAATATCAAACAAATTGAGGATGAATCTTGAGAGGATTATTTGGATAGATTCATGTTCACTCATAAAAGAAGCAATTATCCACTCACTGAAGACGTTCAGAAATTGGTTTTCTTGAAAGGATTGGACGAAGCCACTAGAGATGCCTTAAATTTGATGGGCAGAGGAGACATAAATAAGTTGGCTTTTGATTAGATTTCTGAGCTTTATACCAATTAATCTCGAACAAAATGTAGAATTAGGAAAGGAAAGTTCAAGAAATCCAATGAAGTGGGTAAATTAATGGAAGAATTTGATAATCTCAAAATAAATATTCTGGTTACACTAAATAGTACTTTAGATGGCCTTCAGGGTAAGGCAAATGCAACAGAACCTTTAGTAATTTACTATCCTAAGTGTAGACATAAACATGCCCTTAGAGACTGCCCTCTAGATAGAACCAATATTTCATCATGTGGGATCTATGATGTAATAAATCATGATACCAAATATTTCACCCTTATACTATTTTAAAGAATCAAATGAAAACACAAGTCCAGTCCACTGAAGAAGTAAATTATATTCAGAGACAAAACTTTGCTCCACAAAACCAGGCTCAAGGACAGTTTAGTTCAAGAAATCCAGTTAATCCATGGATGGCACCATGGAATGTTTTAGTTCCTTCACCATTTTGGAATCAACCTCAAATTCCATCAATTCAAAATCCATGGGTAGGATAAAATTGGATGCCAACACCTCCATGGATGGTGCCACAACCATAGAAACAATGAGTACCACAACAACATTGGATGCCAAAACCATATCAATAATGGAATCAATAGTGGAACCCATAATCACAATTCACCCAACTAAGAAGACCACTTCAACAACAAACGATCATGCCACCCCCAGTTATTCAGCAACAATGACAAGTTAATTAGCCCTCAATGCCTGCACAACCAATAGTGAATCCAAAAAATAAACAAATAGCACCTGTTTATGTCAATGAATAGGAAGAAATAATTAACGTGGGAGATATTGAGTGCTTAGACATACATTTAAGATTAGGAAAAACCATACAAAAACCTCTAATACTCATTTTTGAGATACCTGATGAAAATGAACAGATAGAATCATCTCAATTAAGCACTAGAAAAGTTGAAATCAAAATGAGCCCTGAAGAAAACAAAGAAAACACTACTACACCAGCAGTTCCTTTTCTTGAAAGATTAAGAGAAACTGCTATCAAACTAGACTCAAACTTGGTCTATGATTTGTAAAAGATTAATATTGAGGTACCCCTTCTACAAGCTATTAGGGATATACCTAAATTAAATAAGATCATCAAAATCCTCTGTATTAAGACAACTGGAGGAAGGTAAAATATCCTTGAACCATTCACATTGATGGAAAAGTTGCTGATTTATTAGCAGGAAAGCTATTAGCTCCAAAATATGCAGATTTGGGAAGCCCAGTGATCACAGTCACAATCAAAGGAAAAGAAATTCCTAACATTTTGGTAGATTTGGGAGCAACAATTAATGTCATGACAACTGATACTATCCATGCATTATCTCTTATGAAAATGCAACCTACAACTACCATTCTTCAAATGGCAGACCTGTCGATAACAAAACTAGAGGGAAATATAGAAAATGTTGAAGTATTAATAGAATCCTGGGAATATCTGGTAGATTTCATGGTCTTGCAACCCAAAACAAAGAATCTAGGATATCTTATAATCCTAGGTAGACCATGGTTGGCTACTGTAGCAGTATTAATTGATTACAGGTCAGGAGACATGACCATTTCCAATGGGTTAAAATCCAAATGCATATCTTTATATCCTCCTAAAAAACCATCAATAAATTGCATACAAGAACTTTGGGTGGATAAATCAGATAACACATTAAATACTATTTCCTCCTTAGCCATCATCATAGTCAAAAAACACTTGGAAGAATTGAATGGAGATAGATACCCAAAATCTACGGACTTTGCCAGTCCAGAAACTATGGACTTTGCCAGTGTGAAAGCTATGGACTACCTTAGTTTAGGATTCTTGGGTCTGATGGAAAAATTTGAAACCTCCACTTCTAATTTTTCTAGTACTTCTTCATCATATGATCATAGAATTATTCAAGAAACTATTTGGAAATTGGTAGAACAACAACAAACTCATTTCTTAGATGCATTTCATTGTTCTTTAGCAAGTCTAATTCCTCCTAGAAAAGAGTTTTTTGATAATTTCACTATGTTTCATAAGCTACTTCCTCATCCATGTCCTCTGAACTCATTAACTAGTGAGTTTAAGAAAATAAAATCCAAGTACCCAGGTACAAAACCAATCATGGTATTACCTAAATTTTTTTTGAACATCAATAGTTGGTTGACAAACGAAGAGGAAGATCAAATCTTTAAAGTATTGGAAAGACATACCAAGGATTTTGCTTGGGATTATATCAACATGAAAGGAATTCACCCCAGCATATGTACTCATCACATCTACACAGAATCTGTCAAATCGGTCAGACAACCACAAAGAAGAATAAACCCAACACTAAAGGAAATAGTCAAAATAGAAATCCAAAAGTTGCTGGAAGTTGAGTTTATATACCCCATTTTAGACAGTCAATGGCTATCACCTCTGGTAATTGTGACCAATAAAAATGGAAAGTTAAGAGTATGTGTGGATTATAGATAGTTAAATAAAGCAACATTAAGGGATTACTTTCCTTTACCTTTTATTGATCAAGTTCTTGATAACTTGGCAGGAAAAAAATATTTTTCCTTCCTAGATGGGTTCAGTGGGTATAATTAGATAAATGTAGCAGTTGAAGATCAAGATAAAACCACATTTACCTATCCTTGGGGAACTTTTGCTTACTAAGTACTTCTATTTGGACTCTGTAATGCTCCAGCAACCTTCCAAAGAGTAGTTTTGGCAATCTTCTCTGACCTTACAAATGATTGTGTTGAGGTATATATGGATGATTTCACTGTTTATGGTGAAACTTATGAAGAAGATCTTACCAACTTGGAAAGAGTATTGATCAGATGTGAAGAACATCAATTATGTTTGAGCAATGAAAAATGTTTGTTGATGATGGATGAAGGAATAGTCCTGGGACACCATATTTCTACAAAAGGCATTCAGGTAGATCCAAATAAATTTAAAATAATTTCCAACTTGCCCATTCCACAAACACAAACTAAAGTTAAGATTTTTTTAAGAAATGCTGGTTACTACAAATGCTTCATAGATAAGTTTAGCTAAATAGCTGCCCCTATGTTTGCCTTGCTTATAAAAGACAGTGCATTCGAATGGAGTGATAGTTGCCAATAGGCCTTTGAAACCATCAAAGCTAAACTTGTTACTACTCCAGTATTAAGTCAACCAGATTGGACTAAGCCATTCCATATATATACATATACTTCCAATACAACACTAGGAGCAATACTTGGACAAAAAGATGAAGAGGGAAACATGTATGCCATATATTATATTAGCAAAAACATGACATCTATTGAAAAAAATTACACCACAACTGAGAAGGAATTCTTAGCTATAATTTATGCAATGAACAAATTCAGACACTACATAATAGGCTACAAGGTATTTTTCTATAGAGACCATTTAGCTATTAGATATCTTACCAACAAACTGATTGTGGGAGGTAGGATTATTAGATGGCTATTGCTCTTACAAGAATTTGATGTTACTATTATAGACAAACTAGAGAAGTCTAATGTGGTTGTTGATTTCTTGTCAAGAATGAACACTACAAGTGAAGAAGAACCAGTGGAAGATGACTTTCCAGATGAAAAATTATTTGCTATTTCAGCACAATCTTCATGCTTTGCTGATATAGCAATTACCTCACCATAGGGAAGTTTCCTCTGCACTTTTCACAAAAAGAGATAAAATTATTAATCAAAGAAAGTTCTTTTAAATGGATTAATGGAATGTTATTTAAAAAATGGACCTGATCATGTATTTCATAGGTGTGTGAAAAATGGTGAGGCTTATGATATCATTATAGCTTGTCATGATGAACCAAGAAGAGGCCATTACTCAGCTCAAAGAACCGTACATAAAATCTTGGGGGCAGGATATTATTGGCCTCATCTTCATCAGCAAGTAAACAGATATGTCAGACATTGTGATGCTTGTCAGTGAATTGGACATCCTACTCTTTCAATAGAGATGCCCCTGCACCCTCATCCTTAATTGGTTTTAGAATCATTTGAGAAATGGGGAATTGTTTTTATTGGTCTAATGGATCCTCATTCCAGAGGAAAAGAATATCTTCTAGTTTGTACAAACTACGTGACTAAGTGGGCTGAAGTGGAAGCATTAACTCATGCAAGAGAGGAGATGGTAGTTGATTTATTATATTTCAAAATCATGCAATGATTTGATACTCCAAGAGAGATAATCTCAGATCAAAGACCATAGTTCATGTCAAACATGATAAAGCATTTTATGCAAGTGTATCAAATTTAGTATAGAAAAACATCTCCATACCATCCACAAGCAAATGGACAAGTTGAAGTCACCAATAGGAAACTAGAAACCATTTTAACCAAGGTTGTTAATTTTAGTAGAAAGGATTGGGTAGATAAGGTACCAGAAGCTATTTGGGCCTATAATACTACTTAGAAAACAACTAGTTTTTCACCTTATGAATTGGTTTATGGTAAGAAACCTTTATTCTCTATTGAATTTGAATTACAAACTTTGAAAATAGCTATAAAAGTAGGAATTGAGTTAGAAGAAATATAGAAAGCAAGATTCCTACAGCTTAATCAACTTGATGAAATGAGGATGGAAGCACTACAAACAACTAAACTAGTACAACATCAATGAAAAGTTTGGCATGATGCACAGATCAAGCAATGGAAGTTTCAGAAAAGAGATTGGGCACTGTTGTTTAATTCTAAATTTCAACAATTCAAAGGAAAACTACAAACAAGATGGTTGGGACCTTATGAGATTGAAGAGGTCTATGAAAATAGTTTTGTTAAGCTGATACCTATTGATGACAGTAGAAGAGCTCTGTTAGTCAATGGACATAGATTGAAGCTATATCAAAAACCTCTCAAAAAAGATGAATTTATTCAAAATTAATGCATCAAGTAGCTATTCCAGAAAGCTCTACTTCTTCTAGTGAACATGGTCCTTGATATTTTAGCAATATATATATATATATATATATATATATATATATATATGTATATATATATATAATCAATAGTGAAAATTCTTCTAGGGACGCTATTGACAATGCATGCCCAGAAAACCAACTTGTTGGCTGGCTATGCATTGCAAAAAGGGCTTTGGCTAGAAAACCATCAATGGCTGACCAAAGGGAAAAAACCAAAATTTAAAAATATATATATATATAAATAAAAAATAAAAAAAATTGGAAAATTTCATCATGACTCTATGATTGGTCATCTCCATGCAGTAAACTAATCCATGAGAACCTATTTGTGCAGGACACGTGGTGAGCAAGGATAATGTCTAAGGTTAAAGTAAGTAAGACATATATTTCATTTCTCTACATTTAGTTAACTAATTATCTTTGATTTGATTAAGACCCTATTCTTTCGAGATGACCTAGATTTGAATCTTCTGAAATAGAATGACACATGCCATAATGAAAATGCATGCAATGAAGCCACCAAAGGTGTATAGATAAGTGTGCAGCTTTAATATCATCAATTGAGTCATCAAATACCATAATGATGGGACATCATATAAAAGGGGTTTTAAATGAAGAAATGAATCCCTATCATCATCAATATGACACGTCATCATTTTACATGACTTGTATTGATGAGATCAAATGGTTGGCACATTCTGTATACATTTGTGGCACCTAATTGTATCACATCATCATACAATACTATGAACGCATGCAGTTGTAGCATTTAAAATGAACCATTTCCTTTCTATAAACTTCAACAAAAGCTGATCCTCAAAGTCTTTTGCCTACTAACTTCAATAATAGACTGGTTTATACCAAAGGAACTGAGCTGATTATAACTTCGCATAAAAATAGGATAGAAGACAAGATCAGAGCTGAAGGATCCAACAAAGTTTCATAAAGACAAAGCTTCTATAGCAGTGTTTAGAGCTAATGGCTGGCTACTTTTCATTGAAAAGCTTGAGGGTTTCAATGAAACAATGGCAAGTGAATTAATTACCAATCTCACCCCTAAATTTTTAATTGTGAAAGGCATTATTATTCCTATTAAAACTCAAATCATAAGCCAAATTATAGAATTTCCAAAAGAAGGAATGAGAGCCATAGGTAGAGTTTCATTTAGTGATTTAATTAGTTAGTTTAATGGTAATAGGCATACCAAAACCTCATGTTTAGTAGATTCCAAGGGAAAATCTAAAGGGATTAAAATAAATTCACTTCCTGAACCTTTGAAATATGTAGCCAAGTGGGTACTTAAATATATCATTTGTGGAGGGCAACATAGTCTTTTAGGGGGAGACGCTATGAAAATGTTAATACATCTTAAGCATGGGAGACAAAACCCTCAGTATATAATTAACCTTCCATCTTTCTTTTATGTTGCTCTGCAAGTTATGTCTATAACCCCTACTACTGCTCCTAGGCATCATAGCCTTATTCAACTTATTATCCAACATCATTTCCTTCAGCAAGGTCAAGAGGTCTGGGAGGAATTTCAAAACAATATAGCACAAGAAACCCCAAATGTACCACAGGAACACTCATCTCCACCTACCACATCAGCTAAGAAAATAACACTAAGAAGAAAATCTTAGACTATAATTTCCACAGAAATCCCTTCTTCTTTTTATTCTTCAAGAAGAATCACAAGATCTGAAAACCCTAAAATTTCAAGGTCTCCACAAGAACCTCATGAGTCTATAGCACAACCAGTACCTTTGATAGGAAGAATAAAATTGAGATGAAAGCTTGCTACAGACATTGAGACAACCAAGGGTTTGGTGGTTGAGAAAGAAACTCAACCAAGTGTAGCTCAAAGAGTAACCAAAAGAAGGAGAAGGCTCATTTTTATGAAGAAGATGAACAAGAAAATGTAGATATTTTAGATAGTCTTAAAATGGTGTCTCATTTCCCCATACATCAAAATATTTTTGCACCTATAGATATTGAAGAAACTCCTTTTGAAAGGGACTCTCCAATCATATTGGAGGAGACAAATCCAGAGGAAGAGCCACACATGACAGAGGAATTGGGTATGGCAGAACAACCACCTATTCCAGTTAAAACTATAAAGGATAAAGGGAAAACTATATGTACTAATGAGAAAGGTGAATCATCAAATCTGAATGATCCTATTATGTAGCTAACTTTATAGATTTCTCAAGCTCAAGCTCTTAAACAACAACAAATAGCTAACATTACTAACTTGATTAATCAAATGTAAGACAAGGACCATCTCAACTTTTTTTTGATGCAAAAATTAGATACAGTATCTACTGATCATGCCATAGAAATTCATAGGTTAGAGAAAAAAATAAAAGAACATGAAGATGAATAGATTGATCTTTAGCTGTATGTAGAAAGTCTAAAAAAGGAAAACATGAGGTTGCAAAATTTGGTGAATTCTTCTAAAGCACCTGCTATTGAACTTTCTCCCCCCAAAATATTTGTTGAACATGGTTGTTAAAGAAGTGATATAGGTATTCCTCCATTGTAAATACCACATCAAATTGAAGAAAAATATTCTGTACTTAAATAGAAAAACAAAGATGTAACTTCTTTGAACAAACTCTTAGAAAATGAAAAGAAAGAATTAGAGGTTAAAGTCCAAGAGTTAGAAGAAAATTTGTAGGATGCATGCAAATTAGGAGAAACTCTTTTGGCATGTAGGAATCCTTCTCTTGCATACAGTTTGTTTTTGTTTGAACAATTTTATAGATGGTAGCTTCTGCAGATCTCTTGTCATCTTTCATATAAAATTTTGTAGCCAACAACATTTTTAGAAATTTTCTATAGTGCTAAACCTAATCAACAAGATTTTCTTTATGAATTCTATTTGCATGACTTGATTCTAGGAGATCATGAGCACAATAAGTTTTTGATAAATCTTCATGTAGGAGAAGTTCAACTGAGAGAATTACATTCTACATTCAAAAATTAGATAACATGGAAATGTAGATTTGAGGACTATACAAATCATGCTAAGAGTACAGGATTATGTGTCAGACCAACCTTTTCTATTCCCAGATTGATTAAATAAAATTTTCACTATGCTTTGTTAAATGATGAGGTTAAGGCACATTATTTACAGGCTCTATATGATTGTACTAATTATTTTTATTTATTTTCAAGACAAAATTTTGATTCAGTAATGACTGCAAATGTAAATAGATGGGACCAACTTTAAGTGCCTCTTAAAAGGCAAGAAGTTATGTCCCCAAATAACTTAAGATGGAGTATGAGGAGAGCATCCTTAATTTTGGAAATTTTGATAGAGGTAATCAACTCTGGGGGAGAATAGAAATGGATTGGCATGAGATATAGACCTCCTTTGATGAGCATACCCATTCTAGGATGGTAGAGTTGGGCTCCACAATTAGAAGAACAATTTAGTATATGAAAATAGATGATTCAAACACATCAGGGGTTCACCAGCAATTCAGACAAACACATAAAAAATGAGTTTGATGAATATAATTTGAGTCAGAGTGTAGAAAGCAAAAGCCAGAGCTATGAACGCTAATACATGTTTGCAATGGGACTTGCAAAAGGTAAAGCTTAGGGGAGATGATGAGCTCAAAATATGGCTCATCATTGACATGTTATTTCCTTTAAGTCATCTCTCAAAGGATATTAACTTATACAAATCTTAGATTCTTAGATAGCTATTATATGGAAAATAGATATTTGTCTTGTTTATATTAAACCAAAGGCTGAATCTTTACTTTATCATTAATGTCTAATATATAACATGTTTTAGTGATATTTTGTGTGAATAATGCTAAATAAGAAGACACAGGTGATGTAAAATGAACATTCCATTTTGATCTCCATCCAGTAGAACTATTGACTCTACAGGCTTGAATCTATAGAATTTGTAGGCTCGTTTCTACGAACTCTACAGGCTTGTTTCTACAGACTCTGTAGGCTCATTTCTATGGACTCTATAGGCTTGTTTCTATGGACTCCACAGGATTATTTCTATGGAATCTGTAGGGTCATTTCTATGGACTCCGTAGGGTTAATACCGAGAATTTTGTAAGGATAGTGGGAAGCTAGAGACCAAATAGGATAAGAAACAACTATTCCAGATGGAATCACATAAGGAGAATAACCACTTGCTATTTTGAAGGACCTACTTTTGATATATTTGTATATAATCAATTTTTAGGACTATTATAGGATAGGATATTTATGTCATCAAAATAATTGGATCTCTTAGAAATCCAATCTCTAGATAAAGGGATCGACTAGGAGTCCTATTATTTTGCATCTTATTTTGAGTTGATTGTATTAGTATAAAGTGTAAAACTTTTGACTATATAAAAGAGAGGAAGAAAGAAAAAAATAGGGATATAGAGAAAATAGAGGATCGAGAGTTAGATAAGCATACAGGTTTCAATCAGATTGTAATTATTTCATTTCTATGAATTAATACTTCAAGTTTCTAGCATTGATTAAGCTTTGTTCCTGAGTTTGAGAGGAGCAAGGGCCCACTCTCCTTGGAACTAGGAACTGTGTACAGTATTTATGTTTTATTTTATTAATTATAATTTTGTTACTATTTGTATTTATTTATAAAAATATCAAAACAAATTCATAGTTTAAAAAGAGCATTTTATTAATTCATTTCTTTTCTACACAAAGTATCTTTTCTTTTACAACAAAAGTGTGAAGCAGATTTCCTTTCGTAATTAGAAGTGTGAATTTATTTTCCATACAAACATAAAATAGGAGTGTGATCCTTTACTTCCAACAAAAGAGTGGATTGATTTGATTTATTTCTTTTTTAGCAAAAGTGTGAATCAAGTAGTTTATTCAAAGTTAGAATAGAATCAGCAAGCACCCCCATAAGCAGACTTCTAAATCTACCATCCCATACCTTACTGCAGATAGCTTTGGACACCGGCCCTAGTTGATAAGACACCAATTGAATATTAGTTAAATGAGGAGTTAGATGACACTCATCAACAATAGTCTTGGTTGAGGGTGGGCTAATAGTAGCCAAGGAGAAAGATACATTTAGTGATCGCTATGCTGCTAAAGTGTCCCCCATAGATCCCATCATGTGTTTCCTTAATGGCATGGGAAGTTTTGTGGCTGCGTAGGCAACAAAAAAGGAGACTATTGAAACCAAATTTGTAAAGGATTCCCCCTAGTATGGTGTTATGAGAGGTACTCTAAACAAAGGCTCTTCAGGTAATTTTAAAGAGGTTAGAAGGAATGATGCCTAGGTTAAGGTTGTTGAGAGTTTGGTTATACCAAATGTTGTATGGGGATTCCTCCACATTAAAAATGGTAAAGAGTTCAGATTGACTATAAGAGGGTGTTTTAAGACAATGAATGGTGACAAATGTTTTTGAATTGGAAGGCTGAGAAGGGATCTAGGAAGTAAGGTAGGCCATGTTATCTATGAATTTATTAGTAAATTAGGGAATGAGTTAGACCAGGTAATGTTCAAATGATGTTAAGAGTTTATTGAATATAAGTTTACATTTTTGTAAGACATCATTATTACATTGATAGGATACATTGACCTACTTGACCACAAGTTGGGAATCACCAAAGACATGGATTGTATTAATTCCCAAGGTTAGATCAGTTCAAAGACCTATCACTAGGGATTTGTACTCAGTCATATGATTGGTGCATTCAAAGTCATGTTTAAAGGAGAGAGGAAGGGGTTCATCATTAAGAGGAAAGAGAATAACTCTAGCACCCCCTCCTTATTAGCACTTTGAGCCATTAAAGAACATGGTCATTTGGTTGGTTATGCCATCCTCTTAAAAAAGAGTGATGATAGACTCATCCAAAAAGGTAAGAGGAGGTGGGTGTTTATTTGGTAAAGAAGCTTCAACCAATTGATTGACAATGACCTGCCCTTTAATCAACTTTTACTAGAGTAATTCAAGGTTGAATTTGGCTAGGAGCATGAGCCACTAAGCCATACATTAATTTTGATATGGTTTAGAGTGCATGTACTTAAATGAGTCAATATTAGTTATGTCATAGGTTTTATGGTTAAGAAGGTAGTGGTGGAGTTTGGTGACCATGAAGGTCAATACTAAGTAGAGTTTCTTGGTATGTGTATACAAAGTCTCATATTCTATAAGTGTGCAGCTAATGTAATATATGACTTAATCTTTGTGTTGTTCATCTCAGTGAGCTAATATTGCCCCTAGGGAATGGTTGGTGGTAGAGCTATATAGGTAAAAGGGGTGGTTATGCTTAGGAGGGGTGAGGATAGGTGGTGCCAAAAGGTACTATTTGAGTGAATCAAAGGCCTTTTGATAATAACTATTCTATTTGAAAGAGACATCCTTATTTAGAAGGTGATGAAAAGGTTGGTACTAGTCTGAAAGCTAGGAAATGAGATGGCAAATGGATTGAAGTTTTTCCTATAGGCTATAGACCTAATTAAGGTTGGTTGGAGGAAGCATGTCCAAAATTAATCTAACTTTAGCAGGGTCTACTTTAATTCCACAAAAAAATATGTTAAAGCCAATAAGCTTTCCTTAAAGGACCCCAAAAATAAATTTCTTAGGATTAATGTGAACATGATAATGGATGAGGCATTCAAATATGATCGTAAGAATAGTCAAGTGTTCTTTTTGGAGTTTAGATTTCTTGAGAAGGTCATCCACATAGTATTCTACAATATTATGGATGATATCATTGAAGATAGTAGTCATGGCACATTGGTAGGTTGCCTTAACATTATTTAACCTGAAAGGCATGAATCTATAGAAAAATGTTCTTTGAAGGGTGGTAAAGGCAATTTTTTGTTGATCTTTAGGAGTAATCAAGATTTGATTATAACCCAAAAACCCATACATGAGAGATAACATCTCATGGCTAGCTATAAGATCAATAAGCTAGTCAATGCTAGGTAAAGGAAAATCATCTTTGGAGTAGGTGAGGTTAAGGTCATGAAAATCCACATAAATGCATATACCCCTAGTGACTTTGGTGATAGGTATGATATTCGAGATCCATTGGGGGTAGTCAATGGGTTGAATGAATTTATAGATAGGAGATGTTGAAGCTCTTCTTTGATGAGAAGGGCTATATGAGGATGCACACATCAAATTTTATATTTAATAGGCTTGGCATCATAATGAGTGATTATGTCATGGGTAGTAATGGTGGGGTCAATCTCGAGCATATCATTGTAAGACCAAGCGAATGTTATGCTACAGTCTTGAAGGAAAGAGGAGAAGTCTAGAAGTTCCTTGACATTCAGTAATTGGTCCAATTTGATAATGTGGGGGTTATATAGAGTGCCTAAGTTTATATTTGTAGTGGATTCACTTGACATGGTCGAGGCCTCAAGTGGAAGGGATTTGTAGATAGAATAATCCCCCACACCGAAGTAGGTAAGAATGGAATCATCATATTGATGTTGGATGGTGTTGATGGTAGGATAATTAGTCTCTACCATTTTAGAGTTACAAGTGGAAAGACATTGGTTTGGAAACCATTTTGGTAGATGAGAGGGTCCAAACTAATGGTATTGACTAGAAAAAAAAGTTAGGGTGGATGATGTCAGGATCTTTAGGTGAGAAAAGTGGTTGGGTTGGTGAGGATGGGTTATCTTCCTCTATGGTGGTAATGGGTTTGGGTGAATTGGTGGTTTCTTAAGGTGGTTCATACCTAAGGCCAAATGACTCATGAGGTTGCAAAGTTTTGATATGGGGTAACTCATGAGGCACTTATTCATAGCTACTGAGGCCAAATCCTTTCCAAGCACATCTATGAAGATAAAACTTAGCAAACTCTAGTTTGCTAAGATAGGAAAAGTTAGAGGTAAATGGTTGGATGGATGAAGTAGTGGTTAGGGTTATAAGTAGTTGATCAAGTTATTCATAAATGAAATGTGTTTGATGGTTAGGGAGTCCAAAGGAGATGATGGTTCCAATGTTAGGGTTGTAAGAAGGGTCATGTCTAGAGATTCCTATATTCTTTGGGAGTAGAGAAGGCATCTAAGGCTAAGAGTCTATATTCCCCAAGGGAAAGATGTTGGAATGTGGTTACCATGGGGTTCTCTACATGAATATGGGAAGAAGAGACAGATGAGCTAGTAGAAGCTTCATCAACATGTGGTGTAGAAGTGTTATGATGTTTTATTGGTGGGGTTATGCCAGTAGAAGATGGTTGTGAGGTAGATGGAGGAAGAAGGACATCATTAGGTTGATATGTCATATTGAAAGATGTGAAAGGATTAGGGTCAGCTTGGATAGTCACAACTTGCCTTTCATGCTCAAATTTGACACATCAATGTAAGGTAGAAGGGACACAAATCATGGCATGAATCCAAGGGCACCCGAGTAAAACATTATATTAGAATTATCATTTTAAAACATAAAAAGTTTTAATAATGGTACAAGTACCTACATAGATATGGAGGAAAACTGTGCCCAAGGTAGCAGCCATGGTATCATTGAAAGAATGAAGGACCACTGTGATTTTAGACATGATGTTCATGGGTAAGTGTAGCTGGTCATAGGTGTGGGAGGAGATAATATTGATGTTGGCTCCTCCATCAATCATCACCGTTTTGATGTGGGTTTGATTAATGTATGTTGTAAATAAGAGGGGGGATTGGGATCCTCTAGATGAATAGAAGGTATTTTTGAATCTTTGAAGGTGAAAAGGCTAGAAGTTTGAAGGGAACCAACAAAGGTTAGTAGAGGTTGATGGTCATTGGGTTGGAGCTCAATGGGGTACAAGGATTCTATGAGTGCTTGATGGTGATGGGGAGAGGTAGAGACTAAATCATATAAGTTCATTTTTTCTAGAGTTTGGTCAAGCTGCTTGAGGATAGCTTTTCAGATGGATATCACATATGGGTTAGGGTATGGAGGGATATATGGGGAGGCACCTAAGATAGACACCTTGGGTTTGTTTTAAGATAGAGGTGGTTGGGTATTTTTTTCTTGAGAGTTTAGGGAAGGGTAAGTCCAAGGAATGGATACCTTAGCCTTCTCTTTATCCTTCTATTGGGCTTGAGATCAAGTAACCATGTGAATATTGTAGATAAGGGGGTTTTCTAGATTGGGTGGTTGCTTTGGTTACTCCTCTTTACTTTTGAGTGAGACTAAAGATTGGATGGGTTGATTTGGTGGTTAGATTGACAATGGGGATGAAGGAGGTATATCTGATAATAGATCATCATCTTCATATAGGCTATGAATAAGTGCTTGGAGAGCTTTATATTTTTCTATGTCATGTCTTGGTGTCCAATGGTATGCACATATCAAGTTATTAAACCAAGAGGGTTTGGTACATGAAGGGTCAAAGGGTTTGATGGGTGGTAAGCTCAAGGAAAAGTTTTGTAATAACTACTAGAGAATGGTTAAGTAAGATTCGACTAAAGGTAGTAAGGGTTTATCAATTTTTATTTTGGGTGTTAAAGTAGAAGATTGTGTGGACATAGATTTGGTGGTAGGTGTCTTGGGTAAAGTGGTACACTTGGTTGACAATTTTAGTTTAGGTAATATGGTTGATGAGCTAGAGGCAGAGGAGGGCAAGGTAGGTAACTTAAGAATTGTCAGTGTAGTGAGGAAAGGTGTCTTAGAAAGAAAGTATGAAGGTGTGACTGATAAAGATGGTTAGGTTTTGGTAAAAATGATGAAATTCATGTTCAATATAGAAGGATGAAGACCAAAATGAAGGACAAGGTTAAGGAGGTAAAATTTGGTGTTTTGAGCCTTTTGGTGGTTTTACTTGTTTGGTTGTTTTAGTTGTTGGTTTTGAAGGGGATTTATTCACTTTAGTTGTCTTAATAGGTTTAGGTGTTTGAGGGTGTATTAATTTGGAGGAAGTTTTGGTTGGTTGGGTAGAGGTTTTAGTTGGTTTAGAAGGGATAGTTTGGTCTACTAAAGAAGGGGTTATAAGTTCTAGTTTGGTTACTTGACCTTTCTCTTGACCTCTGGCAGAAGGTTCTAAAATTAGAGGTTGGGTGGATGAAGTCATATTACCTTATGAGATAGATTCCAAAGAGGGGGTGGATGGTTCTATAATAGGGGAGGTAGGTGTGGTATCTGCCAATGGAGGTGTGGGTATGATGGCTTCCTTTGTTTAGGTGTTTAAAGGAATGAAAGGAATTTTTTTCTTATATTAGGGGAATGGGGAAAGAGGCGATTAAGGTAATGTTTTCTTCAACAATGGGTTAATCAGTGACCACATTAATAGTATGTGCCTCATGAGATGGCTCTGGTTTATTATCATGGTAAGGGGTAGAAGGAACATGATTAGGAAAAGTCTTGTAGAATATATCAAGGGCCTAGTTCGATGGTGCATTGGGATTGTCCAATGTAAGTTCCCCCTTGTTAATGAGGGATTGGATAAGGTATTAGAAGGTGTTGCAACTATTGATGTCATGTCCTATGACTTGATGAAAGGTACATTGGTCATTCTTATTATACTAACCTGATATGGGGTGAGAAACATAAAACTATTACGATGGTTTAATTGGTAGAAGTTGGATGATATTGGATTTTAGTAAATTTTCCAAAATAGAAGGATAGGGATCCCTAATTGGAGTTAAATGCTTATGATTATTCTAAGTTTGGTTTCTTGGTTTTGGTTTGAATAATTAGAGGAGTTAGAGGTTTGGTTCCTTGGGTTCCGTTAGTTGGTAGATGGCAATGGTATGGCTTTGAGGACAATGGCATTAGTAGTTACTCTATTTTTAGTGTTAGGATTGGTTTGCTTATTTGGTTTGGAAGAAAAAGGCTCATTGGGTTTGTAAATTGAGTTTTTGCCCTTCAAGTTTAACCTTCCGTCATCAATGGCTTTGTTCTCTAGTTTTCAAGCCATGGTAAAAGCTTCATCAAAGATGCAAAATCTTTGGACATGCAATGTGGATGAAATATGTTTTATGCATGCTAGAGCAAAGATCTCTATAAGCTCAGGTTGAGGCAATAAAAAGGAATGTTGGTTGATTAGGCTCCTCCAATGTGCCACAAAATTAGTAATAGATTCATCTTCAAATTTTAAAATGGATTAGAGGTCGGTAATATAAAATTTCTTGGATATATTGATTAAAAAGTGATCCAAGAAGTTTTGGGTTAATTAGGTGAAAGAGAGGATGGAATGTTTGGGTATGGTACTATACCAATCCAATGCTAGTCTAGATAGTGACATAGGAAAGGTATGTAGGAGAAGAGCATCATCATGGGAAATCAAGTAGAATTAATTCCTAAATTATCTTAAATGTTGTTGAGGGTCTTCTTTACTATTAAAATTGGTAAATTTTGGAAGTTCCCACTGGGCTGGATAAGGTCTGATGGGGATCAAAGGGTGAATAGGCTCATTACAAATTTAATCATAGTATAAGAGATTATGGGCTCTGGAGATGGATGACTCAAGGGTATTCATCTTGTCCATGATCAACTTCATGAAGTCTTCTTGAGGTTGTTGGGATGCATAATTATATGGTATGTTTTTTTGAGGTTGGGCAATGTGTGAATAACTAGTAGATGGTTGAGATGACTCCATGTATTGGTATGTGGTCTTTGGAGGTTGGGTGGAAGATATATATTGGTATGTGGATGTTAATGGTTGGGTAGAGGTAGGTGGTTGGATAGCGGGCATATGCCCTTGTAGTTTATGAAGTTAGCTAAAGGTTGTGTGTTAGGTCGGAGTGGTGGTTGGGTTAGTGGCCAATGGAAAGGTGGTAGCTCTTGTGCTGATTGATGGTAACATGGAGGGTATGGACACCATGAGGTTTAGAAGTGGAGTAGTGTTTGATGGATTAGAGGTAACTAGAGGAATATGGGTAGTGCTAGAGGTAGGCACTCCTATTGCAACAGAGTGATTAGTGAGAGGTATGAGGGTAGTGGTAGTTTGGGTTAGTAAGTTAGTTTTAAGAGAGTTGTTGGTTGATGATAATGTTTTGGAAACTAAAGTTTGGGTAGTTTTCATGCTAGTGGAGGTATTTATAATTAGGTGGAGAGGCATTTCATAAGGCGGATTTATAGGTGGGGTCAAAATTGGGATTTAGTAAGATGTGGTTCTTAGGTAGTGCTCTAAGGTTGCATGATTATTGTTTAGGAAAGTGCTAAAATTTGTATCTCTTGGGACTACTTGAGTAGGTCTTCTCAGAGAGTGAGGAGAGTCTATGGGTTTGAAAATATGTTTTATGGATGCAGAGTGAAAGTTGGTGATCGTTGATTTGGTGGTGGGTTTTGTTCCTTAAGGTCTTTTTGCTATTGGCAAGTGAGAACCATATGAGAGGATAAGAAAAGGATGATATGTTCTCACACTTCTAACAAAAAGAAATAAAAATATTCAAGGAAAAAAAATCATTCACTAAAAGTGCTTTAAATCCTAGGATTCTTTTTAATCTCTCTTTCAGTTTATGCCTTACAAAAGTATGAAGAGGAAATTGGCTTGAATAGGTCCTAAACAAGGTAGTCTATGTTTGGTTTTGGGTTATTTTTAGGCACTTAATAGAAGTTAGTATTAGTTCAAGTATATGGCCTAGTACTTGGGGATTTCTCCCCTCACGTCACAATCCTGTACCTAGTGTGGGTGCTTAGCCAATATGTATCGATTTTTAGAGTTTATACTCACCCAAAGAATTGAGTTGGTTATTCCCTATGTGATTAAATTCAAGTAAGATAACCAAAAAAGGGTAAGGTGATCTTCTAGGTAATGAAATATTAGTTGAGACTTGTTTTAAGTGTGTTTTGATTTTTTATTGTGTAAGATGTTTGGTTTTTGTAACATTTGTGAACTACGATTAATTCATAATGCTTTTAATTAAGCTAGGTGAGCTAAAATCAAGCAAGAAATCAATGGATGCACTCAATTTTAACCAAAATATTTTTTTTTGTGATTTATTTGAATGAATATAAAAAAAACTAAAATGAACCTAAATGCAACATGAAAATTCAATACTAATCCTAGGATGAATTCTCTTTTCTTTCTTTTTAGAAATGCAATAAAATTAAAAAAAATGCAACTAAACCTTTTTTTTCCTTTTTTTTTTGTAAAGAAAAAAGCTTAATCTGATAATAATTCAAATAAATAAATTTCATTAATGTAGTTATAAATTTTCTAAAACATATAATAACCCAATAAAACTCAAGGGTCCCACCGGGTGTGCCAAAATGTTTCTATCTAATTTTTGCTTTTTCTCAAGTGTGAAAAGAAAAAACTAGTTAAGAATGGTGTGTAGAAGAATACTTGTTGAATGCATGCATATTGAATCTAGAATTTATGAGAAATTTTATTTATCTAGGGAATAATGACCTGAAATAAAAAAACACTACCAAAAAACTTGTTGGTTAGACAAGTAGTTGGGTGGATTGCCTAGCACGAGCTAGATCTTAGAAGCGAAAGCTTTCTAGGAGGCTGCCAATCCACCTTATTTAAAACACTTAAGTCAAAATGATAAAATAAATATATTCACCTTAAATGATTGTAAAAATGAAATAAAATATATCAAATGACATCCAATTAATTGAGAAACTTAAATGCTTTGCTAAGTTAACGAAAATGAAGTAACTAGTTTGATTATACTAATGTTGAAAATTGGTTAAGGCAAGGTTGTTTTGGGTTTGGTAATTTGATAAGGGTAAAAATAATGGTTTGGTTGGGGTTTAATGAGATAATAAAATGAGAGGGATAGATGGTTAAAGAATTTAAAACAAAAATTAACCAGGGTAGCAAAAGGGATGAGGGGGCAAAGAAGGTGAAGGTGGTAACAATGTAAAGAGGGCAAATAAGGTAAATGGAATTACAATGGCAAATGTAGTAAAGGAGGAAAATGGATTAAGATGGAAAGTGGATTAAGGGGTATATGCCAAGGTAATGAAAGGAAAGACTTAAGTAAATGACTAAAATAAATAAAATTAAATAAGGTTACTTTGAGGCTTGTTGATGTGGTTGATGTTGTTGATGATGTGATGAAGGAATCCCATGGCAATTTTGGCAAAGCTTTGAATTCTTTTCCTCCAAGATGTAGATGACCTCCAAAATGATGACCTCATTAAAATAACTACAACAAAATGTTAATAAGAAATACTAACTTCCAACTTAGCCTTGGGTGAAGGAGAGCGGGGTATTTATAACATTTATTGTGAAGAATTATGCCAAAATAGGGAATAATAGAAGTATGGTGCCATTTTTCATGTGGTGCATGAATGAGTCAAAGATGAGGTTGGTGGGGATTCCCATTTGGGTTGGTGAGTCTCTCACCTTGAAAATGAGTCCAATTTTGAATGGGAATCATGCACATGGGTCTAAATGAGGCTAAAGACTTTTCACCACCCTTTCTTGTCTTCATCCAAGCCCTTAAAGAGATGGCACACAAAATATGGTGCCATTTTCCATGTGGTGCATAAATGAGTCAAATATGAGGTTGGTGAGTCTCCCATTTAGGTTAAAAAGTCAAAAATGGGTTCCCTTTGTCTTTCCCAAATCATTAAAAAGGTAGGTATCTTATTTTAAAGGCCATTTTCATGTGTGAAGGCAAAATACATGCTGAATGATGGCCCCTTAAGGGGGAATTTTCCATATTTCAAGGGGAGAACTTTATGATGCTTAAATGAGGTCATTAAGCAATTTGGGAAAGGGTCCTAGGTGGGGCATGATGTCACACATTAGTCCACCTCACTTATTATCCATGTCACTTACCAAATCACTTGCTATATCACCTTCCATGTCACTTGCCATGTCATCATGAATAGTGATAATGGGTCCCTTAGTGAATAGTATTTTTGAAGAGTACTTTCAAATAGTTATTTTTAATAGTAATATATGAATAGGATAATAGTGATATTTTTAGGTTAAGAGTGGTTGGTTAAGGTTTAATAAGGTTTTAGGGGGTTCTGAGGTATTTAGTCATCAAAAATTATAAGTGTGCAGTTTTTTAGTGTCTACAATTTGGTGAAGAATAAGAAGTGCTCAAATCAAAATCTAAAGAGTCCCAACCAACTTTTTTATGCCTTTAAATTTTAAGTATTATTACTTCACAAACACTCAAAGTTGTGGGTTGCCTCAAGAAACTAAAGGTGACTATGTTGATTAACTCACGGAGTACACATAATTTCATCAATAATAAATTAACATCACACCTAAATTTTTATAGATACCTAACTCAATAATTTTAGGTCATGATAATAAATGAATGCATAATAAAAAATTCAATAGTATCAAATCGGCAATAGGAGACTAAAATATTGATTCCCTTATGCTTATTATTCCCATGGGCAAAGCATATATTATTTTAGGAGTCTAATAGTTCATGACCTTGGGCATGATAGAGATGAATTTTAAAGAACTTTACATGTGATTTCATTATAAAGGAAGGGAATTTTAATTATGGGGACTACGGGTAAGAACTCCATATTTGGTTAGTTCTCATCAAATGTAGAAGATTATTTGAAAATGGTATATAGGATTTATCACATAGTTATGTTCCATGAAATTTAAACTAAGAAAGATATCTACCCATCTTGATATATAAAGGATTTTTGATGAAAAATCAACCATTTTAAAATTAATTACAAAAGCAATGCCACCAAGAAGAGATCATGATCATGCCATTCAACTTCTCCCTGGTAGTCAACCACCAAAAATTAGACCATATATATATATATATCTATATACCCTGAAGAGTGAGATTGAAAATATGGTACAATAAATGTTGGAGGTTGGTACCATTAGACATAGCCAAAGTTCATATTCATCCCTAGTGGTCATGGTATGTAATAAGGATAATACATGGAGGTTGTGCCTAGATTATATAGAACTCAACAAATGTACCATCAAAGAAAAGTTACCTATCTTATTAATTGATGATTTTTTGGATGAGTTACATGGTGTTCTCTACTTTACCAAACTAGATCTCTATTCTGGTTACCATTAAATTCAAATCAAAGATGAGGACATCCATTAGATAGCTTTTAGAACTCATGAAGGCCATTATGAGTTTTTGTTAATGCCTTTTGGTCTCACAAATGTACCATACACATTTCAAAGTTTGATGAACATTATTTTTAGGTTGTTTTTACAAAAAATTATAGTGGTCTTATTTGATGACATCCTAATATACAATAAAACTTGGGAAGAAAATTTGTAGCATGTGAATGAGGTACTGATACTTCTTGAAAACATCATATATTTGAAAAACCTTCCCAGTGTTCTTTTGGATTAAAATAGGTGAAATACTTGGGTCGCATTATTTCACATGATGGAGTCAAAGTAGACCCTCAAAATATCATAACTATGATAGGGTGGTAGGTTTCAAAATATGTCAAGAACCTTTGAGATTTTTTAGGGTTAATAGGTTACTATCATTGATTTGTGAAATAATATGGTACTATAACAACCCCAATCACATCTTTTTTGAAGGACTCTTTCCAATGAAATGAAAATTCCACCAAGGCCTTTGAGAAGCTGAAAGAGGCCATGTGGACCACTCCAATTTTGGTTAACCTAGTTTTTTCAAAGACTTTCATTATTGAATGTGATGTATCAGGATATAGAATTGGGGTCGTACTCATGTAGGAAGGATGATCTCTTGTATTTGAGAGTCATAAAATCAAGGATAAAATTTTGTTAAAATTGATATATGAGAAGGAGATGATGGTTATTTTTCATATAGTCAAATAATGGTGACATTATTTGATGGGTATACACTTTAAGGTAAAGACTGATCATGATAGTCTCAATTTTTTTAGAATAAAAATTGTCATAAAAAATAAAATAAAATGGGTGACTAAAATGTTATGCTATGACTTTAAAATAATATACAAGAAAGGAAAATATAATGTTGTATTAGATGCACTATGTCAGAGGGATGAATCCAATCTATTATTGTGTATAAAGACAATTTTGTAGGTGGATTGGGTGGATGAATGAGGCATGATCTGAATGGGAACATGAACTGGACACACATAATATGATTCCAAATCTCTAGAAATATTCTAGTGCCTCATACAAATTTGAGGGGAAATGAAATGCCTTATGGTATAAATATTAGTTATACTTATGCAAGAATTCTTCCCTCAAACACAATATACTTATAGAGCTTCATGCATCTACAATTGGAGGGAATTCTAGATTTTTGAAAACATATCATTGAATTAAGAAGGATTTATTTTGGGAAGGACTCAATATCTACACAAAAAAATTTATGATCAAATTTATGGTTTTCCATCAAAATAAAGGTGAAACCAATAAGCCACTAGGTTTTCTACAACCTTTATCCATTCCTAGCCAACTGTGGGAAGAAATATCTATGGATTTTATAACATGTTTACCTAAGTCATAAGGTAAAAAAATCATCATGGTGATAATATATGGATTCAAAAAATATGCACACTTTTGTGCCTTATCACAACCATTTACATCTATTACCATAACTACTTCTTTTCTGGATATAGTTCAAAAGCTACATGGTACCCCTAAGATTATAGTGAGTGATCATGATCTAGTTTTAACAAGTCATTTCTAGACTAATTTATTTTCATGTTTGGGTACTTAGTTTACTAATAGTTCATCCTATCATCCTTAATATAATGGGAAAACATAGGTGGTCAAAAAATTATTGGAGGCTTATCTTTATTGTTTCACATCAAATAAACAATAAAAATGGGTTCATTAGCTACCACTAATCGAATGGTGGTATAAATATTCGTTTCATGTCTATTCTAAAATTTACCCATTTGTGGCACTATATGGGTACCAATCACCCTCCATCACCTCATATTTGAGAGTATAGATAAATGTTGGTGTTGTATAAGAACACATTTAATACCAACAAGAAGTCCTCACTAGTCTAAGAGAAAATTTAGCCATGTCACAAAATCAAACAAAGAAACAAGCAGACCAACACTATAGTGAGGCATTTCGAAGCATTTCAAAGTGGGTGATTGGTTATTTTTCCATCTATATCCATATAATAAATTATCCATAAATCAATGAAAAAAGATAAAAAACTATCTCCTAAGTATCATGGTCCTTCTCTGATCCTAGAAAAGATTCATAATGTTACATTTAAGCTGGTGCTACCCAAATATACTTTCATACATTCAATCTTTCATGTTTTTGACCTAAATAAGGTAATTGGAGATACAATATCTATATAGGATAAGTTACCTGAATTAGATGGGGAAGGATATATCATTTTCAAACCTAAGAAGATCTTTTAGACATGCATAAAATGATTTCAAACTAGAGATATTACAAAGAATTTGATCAAGTGGAATACACTATTTTTTGAGGATGCAACATGGGAGGATACCACCTTTCTGTAGCAACATCCATAGTTATTCAACATTGAGGGCAATTTTGTTTTTAAGGGAGGGGGAATATTACACCCTTAACCTATATTATCCATAAATATATACATGGGCCGACCTATGGCACACTCTTCATTTGTAATTACATTCATTAGTTAGTTATTACTTTAGGCTGAATTACTTAATATCTAGGGGTGGGATGAGTGAGTGTGACTCTACCTATTATTTATATATATATAAGGACAAGTGTGGCTCACTCAAATGATCATATTCATGAAATACATTCTTATTTTAAGGTTATGGAGGTTTCTCCCTTGAAGTGGCTTATAAAATATTCATATATATTTTAGTTATTTATTGCTTTAATTATAAAGTAATTTCATTACATCATGGAAAGTCGTTTAAATATTAGTTTTGACATGAAAATGATAAAACTCAAGTTTCTACATTTCCCCCCTCTTTGAAAGGTGGTTTTGATACATTTGATGAAATAATGGATTTTCTAAGAAAAATCATAATGGAATGTGATTATGCCCCAAGAAATGTGATTAAAATTGATGATTTTATCTTGAAAGAAATCTCACTAGTTGCCTCAAGATAAAATATTATGCCCCAAGATGCACCCTTGAGGGAGTGGATGGAAAATGAAGTTGATGCACAGGCCCTCAAAATGAAGTAAATTGATGTATCATGGTGAAAAAGGCTATGAAATAGAGAAAATGGGTAAAAACAAGATAAAAAGTGATGAAAAGAGCCTAAAATAGGCCTCCTTAGAGCGAAAGGGATGCAATAGGGGGTAAACAATTTGAAATTTGGGCTACAAATGGATCCTTGGTGGGTGGAAAAAACCATTTTCACCCTCCCCCCTTTGAATTTAGAGCTCTAGTTTGTGTGCATAGGTGTTGCAGGAAGAATGGCTCAGATTTTGCATCACAAACACCTTAGAGAGTATACAAGAGACTACATATGACTACCCAAGAACAACACATTAGTACATATAATTTTTTGTTGTAAATTTTCACATTAGGTGTCATAAATGATAGGTTTAAGTAGGAATCATGGTGATTTCTCCACCAAAGGAGAATTCTACAGTGGTGAAATCATGCACATAATTAATAGAAACACATTTTTAAATGGTGGAATCATCGTAAAAAATGTTTAAATTACCATCAAAAATGGAAAAATCATGATGGAAGTAGTGATAATAATAGAAAATTTGAGATTGTAGGCCATAATGGTGGAAGTGTGATAAAGTTGATGATAACATAAAAGTAGGTTCAAAATCTCCTAAACAATGAAATAGTGGAAGCATGTTCAAAATCACCTAAATAATGAAAATGACCTACTAAATGGATAGTGATGTCTCGAAAGGAATCCTAAAATAACAAAAATGCTCTACCAAATGGTGAGAACATAGTCACTATGTGAATAAATATGTTGATAGTGGTGAAAACACCAGATGAGTTTAGAAGTAGTGAATGTGCTTGGCGCATTGGAAAAATAGACCTACGTAGTAGTAGAAACACTCTTTGTAATGGATAAATCATCAAACGAACAAATATTACTAAAATAACTTGGAAAAGTAGAGAAATAGCTTTGTGTAATAATAAAATATCTCTATATAGTGGTGAAATTTCCAAAACTATGAAATGCACTATTTTTGAGGAATTTGTGTCTAATTGGATGCTTTTATTTTTCATATTTTAGAGGATTAGTCATATGTTCATGATGAAAATGTGATTTTAGGATAGATAGAAGATCTAATTGATTGATTAAAAAAAGTCTAAGTGTGCTAACATGACTTGAAAATAGGAGTGGATCTAGAATGTGATAACAAATGAGTAATGATCATGGGTGCTGAGGGGACCACATATTTAGATAGATGAGGTCATGGGCCTATTGGAGGTCATAAAAATATTGAATATAACACATATTCTAGTCATTCAAGATAATAGAGCACTGACTACTACACTGGTTGAGTGATGGCACGCAAAGACCAACACCTTTTAGCTACCTACAAGAGAGGTGGTTGTGACTATAGAGGATGTGTGGAGGATTTTGCACATCCATATTCAAGAATAAACCCTTTAATGGTTGACATAGGGTGGATGGGGATTTTAGAGAGACTAATTAGTATCACTAATGTTATGCTACAAGATGGGTTGGTTGATATTGATGCCCTAATGGTCAAGCTAGCTATTGATAAAGAGCCCTTTATCTTGATGGCCATTGTCAATAGCATACTATTTCCTGACAAGAGTGACCAATACTTCCACATGGGCCTTAGAAGAGTGTTGAGGGATATGTAAGATGATACTATTATTTTTACATGGAGTCCTATGGTACTAGCATAGTTTTATAGAGATTTGCACATGATGGTCTATTAAGGTAACTAGAGTAAAGGACCATCGGCCCTACTATAGGTGTGTTCATTGGAGCACTAGGTTTAATTTTAAGAGGCCCTAATGGAAAACCTATTAGAAATATTTGGTAAATCTAGGGAAATTTGATTCGTAGGTGTGGTGAATCCTCTATTGGTGATGGTGAATCCTTACAATGATTTAGCTATACCATAAGATAGACATCAAATGATTGCACTGAAAGGATATGTTGAATGTTTATGTCAAAAATTTGTGCTAGACATCCATGTTAATGGTTATGTCATTCAACTATGTCAAATGACTTTGTTAAATGACTGTGCCATTTGACTATGCTGAATGACTGGGTTGAATAGTTGTGCCATCTAGTGGAGGTGAATGATTTAGCTCAATAGTGCATCGTGCATGATGGCTGATGTACACTAGATGTCCATCATCATATGGTTGTGCTAGATAAAGTTTTAAGTATCTAATCTTGAATGGTGATGTTGGCCCATGTTATTGGGTGACCTATATGGCTAGTCTATTGTTTGATTACCTGATTGCCCAACTATTCTATAAATACTCACCCTCTACCTTAATTTTTAACATTTTTTAGAAGAGATATATCTTTCCCCTTTTCCCCCACACATAATAATTCCCCAACCATGGAAAGAAAATTCATTTTTAAGAACCTACTATGCCTGGACATTTTGAGGTTCGTAGAGCATCCAGATGCATACAATGATTAGATTTTAGAATGCAACTTTAGTGTCTTTCTATACATGCCCCGAATATGAAATAGACACTATGCTACTAAAAATGCTCATGTATTCCTATGACCATAAAAACAAGATCTTCATCGTAAACATGGACTCCAAAATGATTTGCTTTAGTACCTCACAAGAAGAGATTTACAATCTGACAGGTCTTCCATTTCACAATGCAACCCCAATAAGTTCAAAAATAATGTTGATAGATGAGGACAAGAAGTTTTTGGAGTCAGTTTTCAGCTTGCACATTAGTTGAATTAGTATGTAATTATAAATTTGTTTTTAATTCAAAATTCAACTTTCTAGATGTAAAATCCTCATTTTTTTCTTTCATTTCAGATAATTGGAAGAGGGGCCTCCATGTAAAAGACATTACTAACCCTTTTTTAAAAGTAATGGTTCAATATTTGCAAGGTAAAATAGTATTTTAGGGAAGACTAATAGATGTTCCCTATTAGGCACTAGTTTACATTGTCGCACTCTTACTAATTTGAGATATGATTGTTGCTCTTTTATTTTCACTAGGATAAGACTTAAATTAAATTATGCTTGTACCAATCCCAATTCCAATATTTATTATTCAAATTTAATTTTGGTATTATATTATGAGGCCTTATATGACCTCTAAAAAGCACCAATTCTAACTGTGCTTCATCCAAATATGAGCACAAACAATTTAACTCTAGAGGAACAGGAGGTTAGTTTATTTATTTATTTGTTGAACTAAGATTTAATATATATTTTTTTGTTAAATGGTTACCAAGGTAAATATTAATAAATATTTGAACTTTGTTTGTTATAGGCAAGAATTCATGCCTCATGAAAATAATCCATCTCAAAAGGGCAACATAGTGTTGAAGGATCTACATATTTAAAGTTTGTAGAATCATCCTTGCAATCATTTTGGATTTTGAAACATCCAAGAGTTTCTTGAGGGTCATCTTCGCATGTAGGTTTTCTATTTAAAATTTTCAAATGATATTTTAACTTTCAAGTGCATTATTTTAGTTATTTGTTTTATTGTTGTAGTTGACTCGACAATAATTTAGATCATGGAACAACCACCACCATAAAAAACCACAACAAACCACAACAAGCCAAAAAATTCACTGTGCCTTCTCGACCCTCTATGGAATGTATTTTACATTGCACATATATATTTTTTTGGTTTTTGACAAGAGTTTTTTAGACTAAATTTTTTTGTAATATACCAGCTCAAAACACCCTTATCACTCACAATATGATGCATAGATTGAAGGATACATTATATCCAAATACAAGTGCTAAACCTTTAATTTTAAATTAGCATATAAATTTATTTTTAAAATTTAGTTTTTTGTAAAATAATTTACATTTTTTAAGGCATCCTCAATCTTTGAGGAACATTATGGCATTACCTCTACCCCTAAACTCAGTTCACTCAAGGGGAAAGACTCTTCCATTAAAACCACTACAAAAAATTGGTAGAGCAATAGTTGTAACACTATAATTATCACATTCCCAATTCCCCACTTTCTTTGTCAGAGGTGTATCAAGTACATAGGGATTGACATCTTTGCAGGATATTAAACTTGACAAGGAATATCTGGGGATTGAAAGTGTTGATGTTGTTGAAGCTACTTTCAATCCACATGATTTTATCCAGGAAGCATTAGCAGATGTTCATGTGACTAATTAGGAAGAACCTTCACCATACAATCCCACTCTATTATAGAATGTTGTCTTATCTAATGATGCCATTACATATTTTCCACTGAATAATTTGGTATCATATAGTATTACTGCTAATATTTAGAAGAGATTAATTGATGAATTAAAAAAATTACATGTGTGGGAGTTTAGGGCTAAGGCATTGATTAAAGAAATAAATGACCATTATCACAACCACTCCCAATGAGAAAAATTATTTTCATTGGTACAACATGAACCCAAAAATATTGATTCTTTATTTGCCAAAGATAAATCTGGGTCAGTTACTATTGCTAATAGTTATAATGATAATGCGCTGACTATTATGCTTAACAGGTTGGAGAATTTGAATGCAGAAGCCTAGGCATATTTTAATAAATGATCAAAAGTCACCAATATTTTTGTGATTGCAATTATGAAGAAGGAAAAATATTTGGTAATGTATCTTCATTTTAATCAAATTTCATGTCATAGTTATTTTTGTTCACATCTAATTATGTTTCATTTAAAATTGTAGGCAAAATATGATAACTTGAAAAAATAAGCTAAGGTCCTCAATGTGCATTTGAAAAATGCATGAAAAAGTTTATTATCTACCATTCAATTCAAGGAGAAGCTTGTTCTATTGAATAAATATAATAACACACTTAGAAAAATCATTAAGGAGCAAGGATGGGATCCTGATGCCTTATTTAAGTAGAAGACAATTATTGATCCAAGTATACTTTCTATAGAAGATGCTGGAAAAGAAGAAAGGGAAAATATTGGTCATATTAATTTTGTGGCTGAGGATCTTGATAAGGTAGGGATATTAAAGGAGAATAGTAACACATAGGATGTTGTGGTTGAGAAAGTAGATGAAAAAGTGGTTAAAAAGGTGGCTAAGTATTTGAGAATATATTCTATAATATTTGTAAACAATGTTTTCTTTAAAAAATATATTTTGAATGACAATTTGAAGTTTGTATATGCATTGATCAATTTATTTAGTTTGTATTACTAGATGAGCCACATAGATTGTAATTTTAATTTGAAATTTATGATGTTATATGGTGTTATCCCCCTTTTGATATTTGTGCTACACTTGTGAAACTCACATCTCAATATAAGTGTATTAATCTCAATATATTCATTTACATAGTGTTCCCCCTAACACAATCATAATATATTAATATTTTGCATTAAGCACTTAGAAAGAAACAAGGAAATACATTTCAGAAAATGTATAATAATTATTGCATATTATGATAAAAGAGTGAGTTGTTTTGTGTGGAATATATCTTATTTTTTATATTTTGAGTGTTTCTTGAGTAAATCATTATCTGTGATGTCTTTGAGGCCATTATAAAAGGGTCATTCATGTTTGGTACAGGTCTATGTTGAAGATAGTATTGTGATAGTCAGTAATCATAAGGGTTCATCAAAGTTGAAAAGATGCATGAATGATTATGATCATGAACTATATAATAGGTTCATGGATTGCTTAATGTTATGAGGATATATAGATAGATAAGGACTCATGAAATTAGTTTTATTCATATGAAAATTGGTATAAAGTAGAGGTAAGATCTTTATAAATCTATGACCTATGTATTGGTGAAATTATGACAAAATAAGATTGAGTAGGAAACTCTTATCAATAAATAAGTGTCATATATGACATGAGTCTCATTCATATTCATTGATATGTGATTCAAAGGTTATATTTTATTTGATCACTTCATTCTGAGAAGAATTAGTTTTAAGACTGACTGTCATAAAAAAAAGGGTATTTTTGGAAGGTCTATTTTGATGTATGAGAACATGATTTGTCACAAGTAAAGGACTCTCAACCCTTTCTCAATTAAATAAAAAAGATATTTCATATTCTTTCTCAGGCTAACACAGTTGAGGAAATTCAAGAAAACTTGTAGACAAAGTCCTTAATAGACTTATAAATTCATGTATGGGGTTAATTTAACATTTGGAAAAGTTGGAGAAGTTTTTAAAGATCGTCAGGAAAGTGATTTGGAATTAAGATAGTTATTATAGTTTATGAACAATTGAAAATGTATAATAATTATTGCATCTTATGATAAACATGTGAACAATGAAAAGTAATTACAAACAATTAGATAAAATAAAACATGAATATATTGAAGGCACATAAGAAAGTGCAATTAGTCCACAACAAACACATAATAAGAACATCAAACACATAAATTATGACAAAATACATGTGAAATAAATGGAAAGATACAAATTAATCAATGTATAAAGGAATATATGAGTTAGTATGAAGGCACAATAAATATATCACATATGTAGAAAAAAATATATCTATAAAAAATATGTATCAAATACATAGAGAACCATATTAAGGAGTTGCAATCGATAAAGTAAGTACTCTATTTTGTGTGATATTAACCTAAAATATTCCCCCTAACACAATCACAATATATTAATCTTTTATATTCAACACTTAACAAGAAACAAGGAAATGAATTTTAGAAAATGTATAATAATTATTGCATCTTATGATAAACATGTGAAAAGTACTTACAAACAATTAGATAAAGTAAAACATGATTACATTGAATAGTATTCACTAGAAACAAATTAAGAAAATATATGAAATTGTAATTTAGAAACTAGAAACTAATAGTCTGGTAGTTGAAATAATCGTACACAAACCTGATCATCGCCAGTGATATTTGCATTTGCCATGTTAGTGCCATATTCAATGTCATTATTTAAATCCTTTTTATTTGTCATTGTATTTCCGATGACTCTTCTTTTAGTTAGATAACTCCATTTTACCATAGCTCTTTCATAAAGAAACATGTCCACAACATAATGTGAAACATATAATCTCAGACATGTTTCTAAATTTGTATCCAATTTGTTCAAAGTTTTGATTTTATGAATGATAATGCATTGAATTCTATTTCATTTTCCATTGAGCCCATAATAATTGTTTAAAAAAGCTCATATAATCATAAATATTCACTTAGACTTTCCTACAATATACTACTAGGATAAAGTTTTTTCCACAGCTGTGTAATTGCCCCATTTTGGTTTGATTCATTTAGAAGATGATATTATTCAAACTTTATAATTCTAAAATGAGTTGACTAGGATTTTATTAGATATTTTCCCAAAATAACTTTTATTTCCACTTCATTCACCTCTACATATTTACCAAAATGCTTTACAAGACAACCCATGTATTTATGAAATAAATTGCTAATCATCTTTTGATTGTTATTACAGTTCCAGAAAATGGGATTCATAACTGCCATGGCCTCCAACAAATAATCCATTTAAAAATAATATTTGATCTCTGTAGATAAGTTTTGGAAGAGTCTTCTTAATTTCATCTAGGTTTTAGATAAAACAATGTCATACATAATACATGTCATAGGTAGTTCTTTAGATTCAGCTCCCACAAGATCATGTCTTTTATAAAAAGTGTGCATTGGTATCTCCTTTCCATTAACAATGACACAAATTGATCATTTATATTCAAATTTAAATAACTCTCAAGGTTATTTAAATATGTCAAACATTGCCAACTACTAAAAAAAGGGCCTTGAAACTTTTCATTCAAAGTGTATAGTATATCTAGAGATTGACATACTCATTTTCTCAGTGGTATGAAGTCAACAATAAAAATAGATATCTCCTAAGCATGTTTCATTAAAAAATTAATTTCCTTCAGAATTGGAGGAATTCCACATAATGTCAGCAATGTTTCCACCTTGTATCAACATCTTTCAATAGTTTCTTACCATCAGTCATTCTTATTTCAAACTTTTGGAACTATAAAAATCTTTTTAGATTGGTTGACATATAAGCATGTAGGTCACAAATGAGCTCTTCCACTTTTGCCACATTAAAAAATTTGCTAACCATTTTGTATGAAATGTTTCATCCTATGAGCCATGAAATGAATTAGAATCATATATGAGGAAACTATTGTTTGCATCCATACACACAAACCATTTCTATGCCCCTACACAATTGATGCACCATCAGCCCCAACACAGATCATCTTTGTAGCTATTACATAATCATCCATCCTAGCTTTATCTTTCAAATTCAATACAAATAATTTGTGAATATTTTTTTCTTGTAATTTTATACCATTTTATGAATTTCTAGTAGATGAGGTTGCCTTGAATAGTTCTCAAACTTAAACACATGCATGCAAACCCAAGCTGTATTGTCAATTGCTATGACCTCGTCAATATATAGTGAGATGAACAGTGAATTTTTAACTTTTTGTTTCAAATCTTCATTGTCAACCAATGCTAAATATTTTTCCATCTCCCAAGCACTACTATCTGACTAATGTGATTGTGAAATATCCAAAAATCCATTATGTTGAAATAAAATCTTATAATCTAAAAAATCAAAAATAGGTCTACCTTTTTTAGAATGTGGTATACAATAGATAATTGTATATATTTCACCTTTAGATGAGACTGCATGACTTTTCCAAAATTTTATTCTATAGTTCCCCCTTTCTCGATAAGATGTTTATGATGTTTCTTATCATTTTCATATTCATGTGCATATCTTACATGCATGCATTATTTTGCATTTTTTCACCTTTGTGGTTTTGTTATTAGTCCATCTGGATGCTTCACTGTCACATATATTTTTCCATAATGTTTCTCAATCGTGTCTAATTTTTGTTGCATTTTGTGTTCATTTCCTAATTTCTAGATACATATTATATATCTACATTTTGTTAGAGTATTATCAACATTTTCAGGCTCTATAGGTTTTATGAAGGGAAATTTTGTTGCCTAGTCCACCTTAAAGGACCTTTTAATTGTCCATCTAATTCTCTTCCTTCATAAAGATTTTTGAGTGGAGGTTTCAACTAAACTTTATGTTTGGTGAGAACCAATAATCTCTTCTACCACTTGAGTTTCATTATCATTATCATCAAAAACCATAGGAACATCTTCTAGTGGTAGCATGTCACCATCAAAAAAATCTTTAGGGGGTGATATGTTATTATAGTTGATTCTTTCTAGTGAGATAACAATGGGGACTTCTGCATGTAAAATTGTTTTAATATTATTGAAAATTTGAAGTCAAATTTATGAAAAACTAAAAAATAATAAGTACTTATATTTTGAGTGCATTGAGATTGTGTGTATTTTTTGGTTGGCTCTTTAAAATAAGATAATAAGCATGATTTCCTTGATAATTGCCTATCCTCTTACCATTCCCATTAGATGCCATGATGGTCAAAGATGGAACACTTTAGTTTTGTCATCTAGTTCTGACATTTGATTAAAAATTAGATGCTATAGATCGGTTATGTCATTTGGTGGTAATAGCTTTCTAGAATCTTTTTGATTCTATCATTCGATACTCCCATTTGGCACTTTCATTTAGCATTATCGTTCATCATTGTCATTTAGCTTTGTCATTCAGAAATATCATTCAACACTATCATTCTAAATTGTCAAAAGTCTAAAGATATTGTCATTCGAAACTATCATTTGGTTCCTTCATTTAGTTCTGTGGTCCTTTGATTTAAATTTTGATTATTGGCTTGGTTGGTATCGACATGCAATTGCTATATATATATATATATATGTATATATGGAAAATTAAAGTGTAATATTATATATTATTGTAATGGTTTGGTGAGATGACCCCCAAAATAATTTATATCCCTAAAATTTTGGCAATCCAATCCCATTTGTCGACCCTACAAATTGCTAAAACCAAAATCCAAAAATTGGAATATTCATGAATATTCACCACTAAAATTTACCCTAGGGAGCACATAATGATTGAGATTTATTTATTTTAGAGGATGCATTGGTCACTAGATGATTTTGTAGAATATGAATGGTATATCATTTATAGAGGTAACGTGGGCATTGAAAGGACCTCACCTTCTATCACAGGGTAGTAGATGGTTTGATAGATGCATATTTTATTCAAAGGTCATACTTACATATACATTTTGGATGGTGAGAGGATGATGATTTTACTATATTTCTGACCATTATTTGATATATCACAAGCTGACATGAATTTACTATTTATAGATATCATTCAAATAGAGTGTGTTGTTGCTCATATAACATGCCCCATTTTTGAATTGAAAATAAGAACCCTGTTTCTACTTTAGAGTCTGGTCTTACATCTTTTAGGGATAGTTTTATTCTATCTATTTTGATTTCCATTTAAAGGTGTAGGTTGCCTAATGTGGAGTTTTAAATCATAGATATTTCATGATTTTAACTAAGTATAGGTAAATTTATATTGAGATTTTGCAAACACTTAGATTAGAAAACAAATCACATCTAGGACCTCTTGATATAAATATTTAATTTTCCTAAGTCTTATGAATCTTAACCATGCTAATTCATGTGTTAGACTCCTTTAAATTTCATTTAAATTGGCCAATTGTTTACATTGTTTCAATTTTAACTTGGTCAATTTTCATTCAAATGGGTGAATCAACTTTAATATTGGTAAGAATGAGCTTTTTATGCTATGTTTTCATGATTTCACACCTTCATTCAAATTTCATAATTAGTCATTTTTAGATTTTACCTTAGTTTTATAAATTCAAAAACTTAGTTGTTTGATTTTATACATTAAAATGTTGAATTTCCCTTTTGGCTTTTCGTACAGGCACATAGAGTATTTCTTGTGCCACATGATGATCTTTTATATCTCCTATTGACCTTGCCTAATCGAAAAGGGTTTTTGACACTTAGCAAATTATCCATATTTATCCTAGAGCAACATGTCAAATTTATGCTTCTTTAGGACTTGGCCAATTTTTTTAAAAACTTTTTAGAGGCACATGACATCCTTCTGCTACTCCATGGGACTTAAGAGTTTCAAATTAGCTTAGAAGACTTCAAATCTCTAGATTATTGGGATGCTACCAATTGGCATGATCCCAATGGCCCAATGACATAGGAAAATCCATACATAATGATATAATTAGGGTGAGTGGATGAGCAAGATGCTACAAAGTGGCATGATCTTGGTGACCCACTACCCTGAGTGGTCCATGCAATCTTGAAACACATTAGAGGTCTGGGTGAATGGGATGATGCCACATGGTGAAATCCTACTTCATCTCAACCAAAAGATAATTAGTGTATATCAAATCCAAGATGAGTAGTGAAAGAGCATGGAACAACCATGTGCATGGCCCTATCGACATATGATATGCTGGCAATGATGTTAGCAAGATACTTGCTTAAATTTGATAGTTATCTAGCCCATCAAAATCATCACAATAAAAGATGGGATTATGAATTAAATTCAACATCAAAATCAAGTTACCTATTATTAAAATGATCATAAATAGTGTAGTTAAATGTAAAATAACCAACACATTGAGCAAAATTGAATACAAAGACTACATAACTAAGTGAAAAATTGATGGAATTTAATATGAGAATGGCTAAGGAAATTAGTCATAGTGTGGTAAACATGTATATATCATGTCAATGACATAATGTACAATAATGTTGTCTTGAAAGAGCATGGGGATCTACTACAACTACAAGGTGTGGATTAGATGGCGAATCTCTCAAAAATTTCATACACATTCAATTATAGGATGGATCCAACTAGTAAAGTGGTTGAGAAGAGTGCCATAGATCAGAAAATCATTAGCATGATTTGTACATTGTGATCAAGCAAAGATCATAAGACAAATTTAGCCTTCAAGAGGCATGACACTTAACTACACATAATGCATCTAAATGGCAATCTCGAAGCAATCCCAATGACCTTATGCTACCAGATTTCAATTCAATTTCTACAAGAGCATGGTCAAATTAGCATGTCTATTAGAATCTCAACCACCATCTCCAATCACATTGATGATTACTTGTAACATCCCTAGTAGTGGGATGAATTTAAAACTCCATGGATTGAATCGTCTCTATAGATTAGTGACTACATAGTAATAAAGGTTGGATCTCTTAGATTAGAGTAGGTTAGTGGATGAAACAGGTTGGCTCCTTTTAGTCTTAACATTAAAGTAGTAGACCAGTCACTTATTTTCACGTATCTTCCTATTTTATAGGTTAGTCTTTTTTATTTGAGGTTGTTTGGAAGCCATGTGTATAATCCAATTAAGGATTGACTGAATCTCTATTTTTCATTGAATGAAACATATTTATATAAGTACATTATCATTTTATAGACTAGGCCTATGCATGAAATATGGTGCTCCTACTTTCCTCTTTTGCATTGCCACTCTCTCCTTTAGAATATTACATCATCATTTAACTTGATTTTTTCTAGGTCTAGCTCAACTAAGGACTAGTTTCTTAAAGGATTTATCTCCTCAAGAGGAACTGCCTAGTTCCATTAAAAAATAGACTATTTCTTATTTTATCCTAAGCCTTATCTATTTTGTTTTTTTATCTATTTTGTTAGTTTAGAATCTATGCAATATACTCTTAATGTTTTATCTTGATTATTCACTCTATCTATTATTGTTTTTGCACTATTGAATCCATGTAATAGATATGTTTGTTTGAATCAATTATTTATATCCATGGTTAAATCTCTATATGTAGATTCTATCAACATTAGCTCTCTATTTAATGTACACAAACTTGTTTGAAATACTCCATCTGAACCAAAAAAATCCCTTTGATATGGAATGGTCACAACAAGCCATTGAGTGAAGATTAATGTGCCTAGAATAGGCAAAAAAAAACTTTGGGGAGTTATTAGGATCTCCTTTAGAGAGGGGTTCTAGTATGTCAAAACCATTATAACCTAGTTATTGTTGGACATGTCAAAATTACCATCAACATAAATGGTGCTAGAAGGAGGGCTTGAACTATAGTCATTCATATTTATCTTTTTATTTGGAATTTTGCCTAGTTATTTTCCATTGTCTTAGACTAGAAAAGTTGATTATCTGAGCCCTATGATGTCCTTAGCTTGTCTAGAAGGATGTAGTTATCTTGTGATGTTCCAAGACCTTCCCATGACTTACCCAAGAACCTCCATAAATTATGTACAAAGTATATCCATGGTAGGGTCAAGACTATTGAGGAACATGTCTAAGATTTTAAAGAGGCCATTATTACAAGGTAGATTCAACATGAAGATTTGGCTTGTTGCCTATTACCCCATTCATGAGATTAAACCACCTATTCTTGGTACATTGGTCTACTAGAGGGGCACATCACCACTTGGGCCATATTTGAAAATTTATTTCCCAACCATTTTATTGTACCCATGGAACCTTTTTTCCTATTTTATTAGTTTTCCATAGCATGCAAAGAGCCTAATGAGCCAACTCTTATGTTCAACCATAGGTTTCATCAGCTATATACTAGGTTGAGGGATATTTTCCTATATATTAATGCATTGGATCCTTTATATTCCATGTTAATTTAGGGGAATCCATATTACCACACATATTTTACATTGGATTACCAAGAAGCTTTCACAATCAAGAAACAAGTAACAACCCATGGTTATGATGTTGATCCTTTAAATGCATTCAGATAACCAAGTGTTTACAACCAAAGTCCTTTAACTTGTTTGTCTCCAATACAACCCATGAATCAGTTTGTTTACTAGAATAAGGTGTTTTCTCAACCTTGTGGGTAATCTAATTTCCCAATAATGAATGATAACCTTGCCAATTTTAATTCATTTGATCATATTAATTCATGTTATAATCAAAAAGATGTTTTTCTTGGTTTTAGTGATCTATCCTCTTTTGATATTGTTGTTAATTACATGCCATTTGTTGTAGAACACCAATAAACAATGCTTGACCTAATCTATGAAGCTGCATACCTTAATGCACCATTAAGAGTCTATGAACTTGGTCAAACTACTAATAATGATTTGATCATGCATGTTGAAAGCATCCCATTTCACAAGCCTAATCCATTATTTGAAAGATAAAATAGTGGTGATGAAAACTCTAAAGAGGGAGGAGTGACAATTACTAAAAATAAATTAATGGTTGAAAATCAAATTGATGAAGAGTTGCCCACATAAAATGAAGAAAAACATATTGAAGAATCTTACACTCAACTAGAAGAAAAATTTGAGAAGATGGAACAATTAGAGGAGGAAGATGCATAGTATGCATTTGAAACATCCTTATCATGTGTTCTTGCTCATACATTTAAGAATATGGTCCAAGATAATGAGCATCTTTGTGGAAGTAGTGTGACTTTCCCTACATCATTATAAGGGAATGAAATGGAAGAAAACAACAACATTGAGTTGGACTACTATAGTAAGGAGAAGAAAACCAAGAAGAGGTAGGTTTCTCCCTTGAGCAGATAAAGTTGGATGGACTTAGGATTTATGATCCTCCCCCTCATGTCAGCCTAACCTTTGAACCAATTAAATATGGTTGCCTTTTGTTCTTCCTATCAGTAAAGGTAGTCAAAGTGGGAATGGAAGATCAAGAACATTCAACCCTAAAAGAAGAGCTCCCCTCTATGCCTGAGTTTAAGGAAATCAAAGAACTCATGAGTTCCTTTGATGACACAACAACCATCCCTAATTACCTAATTTCAACATATTCCATGTCCAAGGTAGTAGATATGGTCAAGATAAAAATAGAGGATAATAAGCACAATAGTATAAATAGATAAGTGAAACCAATGGGAATGCAATCTAGGAATGACCTAATTTAGTCTAGCTCTCCACATACTTCGACACTAATGACAAATCTAAAAGGTCTCTAGCATGGGAAGAACCACTCTCATACCTCCTTGGAAATAAAAACGAAGAAGAATATGTGGTCAAGGTGCCCATCTAAATCCAAGAGTAGCCAATTAGTGATCCAAAAGGCTGTAACAAATAAGAAAATGTTGTTTAGTCATTCATTCACATCACAAAGTAACTCATAATTGATTTACAAATTTGTTAAAACCAATAAAATTCCCCTACTAGGATAGATGCTCAATTATTTATGGTATGTAAGAGTATCGACCCCTATCCCACACCATGATATAAAGTTTGGGCTAAGGTATTCTATTTTAATTATCTCAAATACTTTGTACAAGTTAAACATAGGTTCATTACTAAGTTTCATGATCATAATTCTTTTAATTTAAATGATAAGAATATTCATAAATCTATGTGGGATAGTGCCCATGAGCGTAGAGGGTAGCATAATCATAAATACATGTCCCTTGAGCCTTCTCAAAATCTTGTAACACAGGTGTTTAACTAAATTTAGATATACTCTTTCTTAAAAGAACATCTGTAAATAATTTCTCTTTTCCTTTCTTGTTTGCTTTTTGCTTTTTTCCTTCCCATCCCTTATTGTTGGTTTGGTTTCCCTTTATTGTTTTGTTTTGTCTAGTCCTTATCTTTTTGCCTTGAGGTTACCCTATTAATCAAATAAATGAAATAAAATTCATATTACGTAGGTGACATAAATGACACTCAAGATCCTAATTAATATTTGTTTGAATATCTTATGTGAACTACTATAATTGCATAGTTCATTTCTAAAATTTCAAAGGTCAATGATTCTTAACAGAGCTTTTGAATTTAGAAAAGATATTTTTTTGTTTTAAGCCATCTCATGCACTTAATGAATTATCTAAAAAAATTATAGCATTATTTTAATTTTCATTTATTTAAAGTTAGTCATGAACTTGTTAATTTCCTCATACCTGTGGCTTGGTCCCCAACCCTCTATAGAATAAATACAAAATCTCATTTCATGAGAAAAGAATAAGGATGAATTCAATTGTAAAATATAAAAATTCTTCTCAAAATGTTGATCTTGGTAGCCTCCACCATAGGCTTTTCAACCTAGTTTGCAATGGAGTAAGGCTTTTAGAAAGGACTAGAGGCATCTCTGATAGGGATATTAATGTCTAGATAGCAACAAAGCGATGCCCACACTACTTTCAACTCAATATAAATTTTAAAATCTTCTTTCCCTATATAGTTCTGACCTAGGATAAATTTCAATTATTGCATGTGAATGAAAATAAAATTAATTAATCACTCAATCACACACACAAATGGTATTAAATAGGTTCTTAGCTTATTATATCACAAGTTGCAGTAGAGTTTAGTTCCTTTACATTCTAAATTTGTTTTGGGTGATTGATTGTAGATAATGCTTATATTATTTTGAACCAAAGATTCAAGATTTTTGAGATACTTAGGAGTATCTCCTAATAGGTGTCATCATTTGTTGTTGTTCATTTAACACACCCCATTTTCTAATTGAAAATAGGGACCCTCTTTTTGATCTAGAGTCTAGTCTTATATCTTTTAGGGGTAGCTTTATTCTACCTATTTTGATTTCCATTTTAAGGTGTAGGTTGCCTAATGTGGAGTTATAAATCTTGTGTATTTTGTAATTCTAACCAAGTCTAGATAAATTTATATGAGCTTCCACTAACACTTGGATTAGAAAATAAATCACACCTAGGACCTCTTGATATAAATAATTGAATTTGTGTAAGCCTTATGAATCTTAACCATGTTAATTCATGTTTTAGATTGCTTCAAATTTTATGTAAATTGGCAAGTATTTACTTTATTTTGATTTTAACTTGGTCAATTTTCAATTGAATGAGAGAATAAACTTTGAGATTGGAAAGAATGCACTTATTTTTGTGCTAGGTTTTCATATTTTCACACCTTCAATCAACTTTCATACTTAGTTATTTTTTAACTTTTACCTTAGCCATTTGTTTTCAAAAACTTAGTCATTTGGTTTTAGAAATTAAAAATGCTGACAATGCCTTTTTGGCTTTTCCTATAGGCACCCAAAAATTAATTGTGCCATGCAGTGATATTTTTCATCTCTTGGCAACCCTACTCATTCAAAAAGGCTTTTCAGTACTTAGCCAATTCTAGAGATTTTTCCCAGAGCCATGTGTCAAAATTATGCTTTTTTAGGACTTAGTCGATTCTTCAAAAAGTTCCTAGAGCCACATGGCATCTTCCCACTACTCCATGGGACTTAAGCATTTAAAATTTTCTTGAAAGCCTTCCAATATCTATATCATTAGGATGCTTCCAAGTGGCATGATCCTAATGACCTAGTGCCCTAAGTGACTCTATACATAGAAAAATCCACAAGTGAGTAGGATGGTACCAAGTGGCATGATCCTAATGACCAACTGCCTTGAGTAATCTATGTAGTCTCAAAACACATTAGAGCTTTGGGTGAGTGAAATTATGCCACATGGATAAATTATGCTTCATTGTGGCCAAAATATAATTACCACATATGAATCCCAAGTAAAATAGTGGAAGAGTGTGAAACAACCACATGGTATGCCCCTACCAATATAGGACATGATGGCAATGATGTAAACAAAACACTGGCTTAAATTTGATGGCAATCTAGCCCACCAAAACTGTCATAACAAGAGATCAAATTATGCATTCAATTCAAAGGTAAAATAAAATTGTAGCTTAGTATCATGGTCATAAATAACATAGTCAAATGCACAATAGTTGACATAGTGAGTAGAATTGAACAAAAAGACTACAAACCTAAGTGAAAAATTGATGGAATTCAATATGATAATGGCTAAGAACATTAATCATAGTGTAGTAGATGCATCTAGATCATGTCAAGGAAATAATTAGTAAGAAAATTATCTTGAGAGAGAATGGGGAAATACTATAACTACAAGGTGTGGCCTAGATGGAAACTCTATCAAAAAATTTAGATGCACTCAATTTTAGGATAGCTCCAACTAGAAAAGCGATTTAGATGAGTTATACAAATCAAAAACTCATTAGCAAGGTATGTGCATTAAGATCAAGCAAAGAGCATAAGACAAATTTATCCTTCAAGAGGCATGGTACCTAACTACATAGAATGATTTTGAATGACAATCTTGAAGCAATCCCAATGACCTTCTACTATGAAATTTTAATTCAATTTTTATAAGAGAATGGTCAAGCTAACATGTTTGTTAGAATCTCAGCTACCATCTCCAATCACATTGATGATTGCTTGTATCTATCCCAGTAGTGGGATGCATTTGAAACTCCATGGATTAAATTATCTCTTTAAGATCAATGACTACATTTTAATAAAGTTTGGATTCATTAGATTAATTTAGATTAGTGGACTAAATATGATAGCTCTTTTTAGTCTTAAAATTAGAGTAGTGGTCCAATCAATTCTTTTCATGTATTTTCCTATTTTATAGGTTAGTCTTTTTGAGTTGAGGCTATTTAGAAGCCATGTATGTAATATAGTTGAGTATTAGATGAGTCTCTATTTATTAATTTAATGAAACATATTTATATAAAAGTATTATCAATTTATATACTAGGCCTGTGCATGAAATATGTTGGCCCTTTCCTCTTTTGCATTGCCACTATCTAGCTCAAAATCTTGCACCATACTTTAACTAGAGTTATGCTAGGTCTAGATCAAATAAGGAATTATTTTTTTGAGGATTTGTCTACTCAAGAGGAACTAAATAGTTCCATTAGAAAATATTCTCTTTCTTATATTCTCCCTACCCTTTTCTCATTTAATTTTCTTATCATGTTTTAGAATCTATGCAATCTACTCTTAATGTTTTATCTTGATTATTAATTCCATCTATTACTACTTATACATTATTAAATCCTTTTAATAGATATTTTTATTTGAATCACCTACTTGTATCCATTGTTAAATATCTATATGCTAATTTTGTTAGCATTAGCTCTTAGTTTAATGTAAATAGACTTGTTTAAAATATTCTAGCTTAGCTAATAAATGCCCCTTGAATTGGAATGGTCATAATGAGATAGTGAGTGAAGATCAATCTTGAGGAGTTTTTAGGATCTCCTTGTAAGAGGGATTATGGTGTATCAAAACCACTAGAGCCTAGTTGTTATTATCTAAGTTGTTTCTAGAATTTGAATAATGTGAATGCAATGGAGACATGATCACATGAGATGAAGCAAGTACACACCACATAGATGCTAAAGCAATTTAAAATTATACAAGAAGATAAATTGCACAAGACAAAATGGAGAAAACCAAAATTTGATTAACATGAGATGGCCAAAGTGAAGAATACATATAGGAGAGCATGTAAGTAACTCCTCCATAAAAGGTGGCCAAGGCACCCCAAGAATAGACTATAACTCCTCCATGAAAGGTGGTGACAAGGTGCTAAGAATAGAGAAGTATCTCCCATCAAGGGAGTTACTTATGACACCTATGACACATCTATGACACACATATCCAGATAAGCTAGCCTATCCCACAAATGTAAGAAAACTCCATGTAAGCACAAGAAATACAATTTCCCTAATTAAAAAAATAGAGAAAAATAAAAACCTACACTAATACCCCCCATAAGCGTAGCTTAGGTGGGCAGTGTGGAAATGAGTCTCGACAACTAGGCCTGATGAGGTACCCATGTACAAATGCAATTTCCCATAAGATAGAGAAAAGGAGAAAACTCGTAGGAAAAAACTCCCCCCCAAAAGAGAGACATAAAAGAAAGAAGAGGCCAATGGCCCCCCTGAAGATGATGCTGCTGTAGATGTGGACTGCACCCTAAGAAGAGCTCATAGATGAATGAACTTGCTCTCAGTGAAAGGTTTGGTGAAGATGTCTATAACCTACTCTAAAGACTGGCAAAATATCAAGTCAATGACTTGACTATGAATAAGCTCCTGAATGAAATGCATGTGAATCTCTATGTGCTTGGTCCGTTGGTGTTGAACTGGATTCCTACAAATCTGAATGGTACTCTAGTTATCACAATAAATGATGGTGGGCTACCTGAGAAGAATGCCAAACTCAGAAAGAATCCCCTGAAGCCAAATAGCCTCAGTAGCTACATTAATAGCTCCCCTGTACTCTGCCTCTATGGATGATATAGCAATAACACTCTGGTTCTTACTAGACCAACTGATAGGACCTAAACCTAGAGAGAAACTATAACCAAAAGTGGACTTGCAAGTCTGTGAATCAGTAGCCCAGTCTGAATCTGTATATCCAACCAAGTCAACCTCTATGCCAAATTTGTAATGAATCTTGTATCTATGTGAACCTTGTATGTAATGCAAGATCCTCTTAGCTGCTTTTTAATGCAGCTCATGAGGTTATTGCATGAATATGGAGACAAGTCCCACTGTATATGATATGTCAGGTCTAGTGTGAGTCAAGTAGATGAGACTACCACAAGTTGTCAATATCAAGTGGCATCAACTAATGGTGAAGAATAATCAGCCTCAAGCTTGAATCCTGATAGAAAGGAAGTCAGAGATGGCTTGCAATCAGCCATGTGAAACTGAGCCAATAAGTCAAGAGCATACTTAGGCTGTGCAAGAGAAATCCCTAAATCTAACTGTGAGATCTCGATGCCAAGGAAGTAGTGCAACAAACCCATGTCTATCATGTAAAATCTATCTTGGAGAGATGCCTTCACCACTGCAATAGCCAATGAAGAACTCCTAGTGATCAAAAGGTCATCAACATATAGAACCAAACTTAGGAGCGAATCATCCTGCCGTAGGAAGTAGACATTGGGATTAGAATGGCACCTAATGAAACCCACTGTGAGAAGGAAGGAATCCATCTTGGCATACCAAACTTGAGGGGCCTGTTTGAGGACATAAATAGATTTCCTAAGTCTGCATACTAAGGAAGAATCTTGAGTAAATCTTGGCAGTTGCTCCATGTAGATCTCCTCCTCTAGGTCTCTGTGAAGAAAGGCACTCTTCACATCCATCTGGTGCACATCCCAATCATGTGTTACAACAATAGCCAAGGTGAGTCAGATAGAAGTCATCTTTTCAATGGGTGCAAAGGTCTCTGAGTAGTCAATGCCTACCACCGGTGAGAAACCTTTGGTGACCAATCATGCCTTGTACTTATCAACTGACCCATCTGATACAAACTTGGTCTGATATATCCACCTACATCGAACCATCTTTCTTCCCTTAGGAAGTGAAGTCAAATCCCAAGTGTGATTTTTGATTAAGGAAGAATATTCTTCCTCCATAGCACTATCCCACTCAAGTACCTTAGATGCCTCTCAAAAAGTCTATGGATCTAAAACTAAAGCAAAAAAGGCATGTGGATCTCTCTGAAAATCCCCCTAGTACGTCTGTCATCTACGGGGTTTCCTACCCAAGTGCCAGCACTCTCAAGTGTCTGTCTAGCCCAAAGTGGCTCGAAAGTGGGTGAGTCAGGTGCTAACTCCTCATCCTCTAACTAACTAGAGGTGGATGACCCTACATCACTATCCTCACTATCTAAATTTGAAGAAGAAGAAGATGTCTCTGGTTTAAGAACTTGTTGTGGCTGATCTAAATCTGATGAGGAATCATCATGAAGAAGTAGATCCGATGAGGGAGAAGAAGTGCCAAGTGTTGAGTCTCTAGGACTCTCCTAAAAATGGATGCTTCTCTTGATGAACAACTCATGAGTGACTAGATCTAGAAGGCAATACCCCTTAATACCATCTGGATATCCTACAAAGATGCAAGGCTTGGATTGATGTTCCATAGCTTTGCATTTCTTCTTTGGAATGCAGGCCATGGTTGGGGATCCGAAAATCCTAAGGTGCTCAACATTAGGTTTCCTTTTATGCCAAGCTTCAAAGGGTGTTATCCTTTTCAAAGCTTTATGAGGAACCTTGTTTTGAATGTAGTAAACACAATTGATGGCTTCAGCCCAGTACTGTGGTGCTAAGGATTTGGAGTGAATAATACAGCTACCCATCTCTTTCAAGAACCTATTTTTGTGTTTTATAACCCCATTCTGTGAAGGACTGTAAGTGACTATGTGTTGCAAATCAATCCCCTCTATGGTGCAAAATTGCTCAAACCTATTGTTGACATACTCCCCTCCATTATCAGTTTAAAGAACCTTGATGGATTTCTCACTCTATTTCTCAACAAGAGCCTTGAAGTATAGAAAATTTTCAAACACTTTTGACTTTTGTTTGAGAAAATGTATCCAAGTGTACCTAGAGAAATCATCAATGAAAGTGAGGATGTACTTGGCCCTTGTGAAAGATGGTTTCGAAAAGGGTCTCGATACATCACTGTGGACTAACTCCAAAGGTTGTGAAGCTCTCCAAGCTTTGCCTTTGTCAAATTTTGCTTCGGGATGATTCCCAAGGGAGCACCCTTCACAAAGTCCTTTTGAGAATTGGACATAAGGCAAGCCAATGACCATGTCATTTTTGCAAAGTTGTTCAAGGTAGCAGTAGTTAAGGTGGCCAAAATGCTCATGACATAATTTGCTAACTCCATCTGAATGAGTCAACAATGCTATTAGAGAAGAATTAGGTGCAAACTGTGAGAAGGTGTATAACCTGGCTTGGTGATCTGCCCTACCCATTACCACTGTAGTATCACTATGCAATTCCCTGATGGCCATTGAATCTGGTGAAAACTCAACTCTCATGCCCTAACCAATGTGAGTGATTTGGTACACTGATAGGAGATTGGTTGAAAGAGAAGGAACACTTAGAACATTATTGAATGTTCCTCCTTCCATTTCAACTAACCCTCTCCCTGCAATAGAAACTGATGTGTCATCACCTAAACTAATTGAAGTCATGCTATAAGGCTCTAAAGATCAAAACTCAACTAGTGAAGAGCCCATGTGGTGAGAAGCACCCGAATCAATGACCCATGATGTTGTAGAAGCTGTAGTTGCTATAAGGGCCTTGCCCTTTTCTTTTTATTTACCCTTGCCTTTGGCCTTGGTATAATCTTGGGTAGATGAATTCTGCTTGATGGACTCAGGAACACCTATGTTGTGCTTCTCTAGAAGATGAGTTAGGTGATCTATTTGTTTCTTCATGCATTTGTGTTCATCATGACTTGTCTTTTTACAATAGGCACACTTAACCTTCTCTTTCTTAGGTTTAGCATTGGAAGAGGAAGACTCAATATTGTTTTTGGCAGGATTGTTGTTTTCTTTCTTCTTCTCCTAGTCCTTGTTCTTTTTCTTCTTCTCCTTTGTTGAAGTCTTATCCTTACCATTTCTAGATATCAAAGCTTGGGGTTGAGTAGACTTTATTGTGCCCATTTGGATCAGTTTATCTTTCTTCCTAGTCAAGTCAGCAATGAATGAATCCAAAGAAGGCATTTTCCATGTAGTGCCAAGGGCACTTTTTATGGCATGGAAAGTGGAGACAAAGACTGAATAACTTGGACTAAACTTTGTGAGAATAGAAAGAATGAGTTGATCATATTTCTTCTCTATCCCACATTCTTTCAATTATAATATAAGGGCTTTAAACTTAGTGAAGAAGTTTTGTAGGGTGTTAAAGTTGCTAGGACTTAGACTTATGAGTTTATTTTTGAGCTCATGATCTCTCATCTCATCAAGCTTCCCAAATAAGAGTTCTAAGGTGTCCCATATGTCTTTGGGAGTTTTAGAGGTTTCTAAATGGAAGAGAAGTTCTAGAAACATAGACAAGCTCAGTAATCCATAGGCTTCATCACTACGGTTGTACCATTTGACCTTTTTAGCATCAGTGTTGGGTTCTACTTCAGTACCCATGGTGATTTTATACAACCCTTTGCTTATAAGAATGATTGACATTTTAACCTTATATTCATGATATTTGAAAGGTGTTAGGGGTTTAAGTTGAAAAGAGTCCATTTTAAGCTGAATTTAGGTGAAGTTGTGTTGATTGCAAGTTGTGAAATTATGCAAAAAGGAGAATGAAAGCAAAGATTTGCAAGTTGAGGAAAGTAATCACACCCCCAAAAAATGTTGAGCCCCCCCAAAATATGCAAGTTCATGCTCAAAAGACATCGGGCTCAGCTGAGAATGCATCTTAGAGCAATCAGTGCAATACTTAAGCAAACAAGATGTTGGACTTAGCCGAAAATGCGTCTCGAGAGACCCAAATTTTTGGCACTTTATAAACTAATGCATTTTTAAAAAATAACAAGCCTAAGCTATGGATAATTTAATTAAAAACACTTTTGAACAAAATAGCACCCAAATTTGAGCTATCGTTTGCAAGATATTAAAGATCTAATTTTCTCGTAAACTAGTGTTTTTGCAAAAAAAACACTAAAACATTAAAAAATGCCTATTTTGAGAGAGAAAGTAGCCTTCCAACCACTCATTATATTTAGCACAGAGTGAGGAATCCAAAGGAAGTCTTTATGAGGGGAAATTGGCCTCCTGCCAACCCAGGCCTCACCCTTCGTCTTCGTAGGTTGAAGATACAAGTTTTGAAAAAACCTCTAAATTACTCTTTTTAAAAATGTTTTCAACTTACTTGTTTTTCAGCATACTAAATGACACTATCAAGTCATTAAAGTCAGAAAACATTAAAAAAAATAAATACTAATGCTCAGTTATAGTCGCCATGGACTTATTTTAGCTTTTCTCCACCCTCCACGTGGCTACAACTTTCAGATTTGTGACCAGAAGCTCAGGCCACGACTATCAGTGTGGCATTGCTGTAGAACATAGGAAGGATAGTCTGAGTGGCATTGCTAAAGAATAGTCTACATGGAATTGTAGAAGGATGCTTGACCAGAAGAGTGTCTAGCATGGCCTTGGGGCACAAAGGTTGACCACTGTTGAGCACGTGCCTCACAAGATTACAGATGTGAGTGGGCAGTGCCTGGACTAACTATGTGGCATGCTGCTCCTCCCTCTTCTCACTCCCTGCACACAACAATGGTGCTCGAGTGCAAGATTTGAATGGAAGCAGGCAGGCTGCTCACCAACTTTGAAATGGAGAAGTCAATTCGTACAAATTCAATGTAAAAGCCAATGCCTTCAGATTTGAAATGGAGAAAAAATAGTCTAACACAGGTTTACCTTCTCCAACATAGATATCTAAAGGGTAGATTTGGGTGGCTCTCAACAGAAGTAATTTTTTTAAATAGAATTCCATATGGATTTGCATGAGTTTTCAAGAAACTCTACCAAAACTCTCAAATGCAATGGAGTTAAACAAAAAACTACTAAGAAAGCAAAGTAAGAATTTTAGAATAAACTAATAGCATAACCAGACACATGATTACTGGAGTGGCTTTGATACCATATCAGAGTTGTTGCCAGAATCTAGATAATGCGAATGCAATAGAGACATGGTCACATGAGATGAAGCAAGTGAACACCACATAGATGCTAAAGCAATTTGAAATTATACAAGAAGATAATTTGCACAAAACAAAATGGAAAAAACCAAAATTTGATTAACATGAGATGGCCAAAGTGAAGAATACATATAGGAGAGCACGTAAGTAACTCCTCCATAAAAGGTGGCCAAGGCACCCCAAGAATAAACTGTAACTCCTCCATGAAAGGTGGTGACAAGGTGCTAAGAATAGAGAAGTAACTGCCATCAAGGGAGTTACTTATGACATTCTTATGACACCTATGACACATCTATGACACACATCTCCACATAAGCTAGCCTATCCCACAAATGTATGAAAACTCCATGTAAGCACAAGAAATATAATTTACCTAATTAAAAAATAGGAAAAAATAAATACCTACACTAATAGTTATTGGTTGTGTCAAAATGACCATCAACATAGTGTTGTGATAGTCTGACATGCAATAGGATGTGCCTAATGGAACTTGATATTTGTATTATGTGATACATGATATAAATAAGTGGGATCCACTCATACCTATAGAATAGGTAGTTATAGGTTGGGTAATGGTACTAATAGTTTCTTAGGCCTATGCAGATGGATAGGTAGATGTAGGTGTGACACGTACATACATAGTTTTGTGGGAAAAATATAGGCCTACAAATTGATGAGACCATAAACAACAAGAGCACATGCCCTGATATGATAAGTAAAGGTAGCAACCCATGACTATCATAATCATAATTATATATAGATAAATGCATGTGAGAGACTAGTGTGAGTGTAGAGAGGTGGGGATGGAGATGAGGATTTAGGGAGAGGGGTAGGAACATATACGTGTTCCAGTGCAAGTCAATTTCCATGATTATTTATATTGGAGGGGATGGAGGGAAGAGATATGGACATAGGGATAAAGAGAACATATATAGATAGGGTGGAGGCCATGATGGAGGCTAGATTAGATGGGTTTTAGTCGAGGCTAATGATGAGTAGGGGAGACCTGATATTTTCATGATTTTAGATACACCTGAGTATGTAGGATTAATACCTTGATAGATTATAATATACATTGATAATTTTACTATATATATTATTTATTCCTTTAGTGAGTCAAATAGAGAGGGGAGTGGGTATAAAGGATATAATGGGATCATCTACCTTTAACAAGTTAGTTAAGGAATAATCCACCATTAACAAATTACAAAGAGAGAATATAACCCAAACATTTGAGATATCGGGTTTAGATCAAGATGTGGCTACCTTGTAGGCTGGATTAGCATGGGCTTAGGGGAAGACACAAGATTATAGGAAATGATTAATGTTTTCACCAAATATTTCACCCTAGAGGTGGTTGTTCAAGCCTAATCTAATATTTGGGCAACATTGGAATACCTTTAGGCCTGTGGGTTGCCTATGGTAGAGGTAGACCTCTAGGTTAAAGGGCTAGCTCCCTATATTTGTCTCTTAAGCTCATACACTACACTAAATGAATCACTTGGGGTGAAAATGGATTAAAGTTGTTAGAATAAAAATGATTGAGAGGGGGGTGAATCAGTATTTAAAAAACTTTTTCAACTTTACTTTATCATTCATGAACTATCAAAGCAATATAGTGAACTAGCAACACATCACAAAGCATTTATATGAGCATGAGATAAGACCATAACACATAAAACACTTATTTGAGTGGGAAAACCTCAAGGGGAAGAAAAAAATGATATATATAAATGGAATACCTTCCAATAAAATGAACATAAATATTTAGTGAAGCACCAACTTCACATGGAGCACCAACCCCAACTAGGTAAGCACCCACTTGACTAGGCTTTAACAGACACCTACCTGTAAGGAGGCACCAACCCCCTAGATGAATAAAAACTAAATAAACCATCTAATTTATTTGATAATATTAAATACACATTTTTACTCAACTAACTGATGATGACCACCTGTTAAAATCTTCAAACTCTTAGCCCTTTCAAACTACCTTCTAGGCTCCTTCACTCAACTAGGTCTCTTCAAGACAGATTAGGTCATTTGACCTTGATAGTCATCTATAGTACCCATGATATATCTTCATGATAGTTTATATTCAACATTATAATGGTATTTAATACCTATTTAATCTATTCAAATTACTATATCCTTCACTTCAACTCACTCATTCTCTAACTAGTTAATTAGGCCTATTAGGCCTTGTTCTTATACTAGGTTCTTGCTCATACACCACTTGGTAAAAAATACACACTTTTTCCAATTATATTTTCAATAAAATAGGCCTTAATAAAATACATAAATATGAATCAAACATTAAAATAGGTTAGTCATAATATATAAGACCAAAACCCCTTTTAGGCCTTAAGGAGACCTAATTCAATTAGGCCTTTCTTAGCACACATTACCCTTTGGTCTTTTTGGAGCACTTTAAAACTTAATAAATAGAAATAAGACTTAATATTCCACTAAAATATACCAATAATAAGATAATATTATGTACATGACACCTTTAATCTCCAATTACCACTTGAAGCATGGCATTAGTAATGTTCATAATTAGGCATGTGCATACCCAAAAAGTCTATCTTGAATTATTGAAGATAAAACACCAATTACCTAAAAAAAAATTGAAATAAAACATATAAAAATAAAATTAAATATCTAAAAAATTTCACCAAGTACATTTTACTTCATTACACATGTAAAAATGACTAAAAACACTCCTGTAACTTGCTCACTCAGAACTGGTAGTTTTCCGTAAAGACCAGTCATGGTGGTTTTGACCTTCAACACCCATATGACTATTTGTAGAGAATAATAATGCATATAGATGATCCTATGACATAATTATACCATTATTAGATAGATATATAATATGGTTAAATTTAAATATTGGTATTATAGACCAATCTGATAATCTTGTACCTTACTATCTCATCTGAACTTAGACAAGACAACTTATGAGCAACATTTTCATCATATATACTAACCTCAAAAAATTATATTTAAAATTAACATGTATTAAAAGTATTTAAAAATGTCTCTATGCACTTGGATTCATCCCTATTCCATGATAATACATCCCTAAATAACTTCTCACTACTGCCTAGGTTTATCACTACTATCATCATTAGGTCTATTAGCGACTGGTCAACTTGGATGACCGGTTTAGAAACCATGAGGGATATAAAATATCTATAAACCATCATGGAAAAAAACTAAAATTCTCAAACTTTTTCCTCCATCTATTTTACAACTTTTACCTGATCAACTTTGACAACTTTAGCCAATCTCTAAGAAATTAACACTTTTCTATAGAGTCTACTCACATACCTGACAAACTAATCACACTTGGAGGTGCCTAGGAGAGTTTAATACAACCTATAATCACTTAAATATCCATTCTAATCCATTTTTATCACTTTAGAACAAATTATTTCATATCAGGTCACTATTAGGGTTCTTTGAGGGTTTAAACCATCTTCCAATCTTAACAATTATTCATTAATCATAACCCCTTAATCCAAAAACTAATGCCTATAATTTTGTGATATGAACATTACCCATATAACATGAATATATTAGGTTCTCATATATAGGTTACACATTTCAAAAACACTTGAAAGTCATTTTTGGGTTGAGAACCCTTCATTATGTGCACTCGAGAGACCTTAAAATGACTTTTCATGCCTTTTATTAACAAAATTGACCTCAAACTTGGTAAAAAACCCTAGGATAATATATCACATCACTAAAAATACTCACATGCTCATTATTATTTTTAAATTTGAATCTCATACCTGATTTAAAAACCATCTATCTCTTTGTTTGCTTAGACCTTGACTTGTAAACCACATTAGGCCTTAAAACTGACCTTTTAACCATTATCCAAGATTTCAAAACCTCATATAAATTCCATAAAACATATTATAATTCTCAAACAATACTATAAATCCTTCATATGCCTTGACAACACCTCATGACACCTCATTAGGTTAGGCGGGGTCTAGAACTAGTTTAGTTGCAGACTTGGACTTAAGGTCTTACCACTATAGGCTAACCTTGAAACTATCCTAAGTATTATAATGCCTCATATGAATGATAAAACAACCTTATATTAATAGTTATGCCTTTGATCACTCAATTCACCAATCCACCAAGCTCATACCTTCTCACAAGGTCTCTTCATGTTATGACTAGGCTTCTCAAACACTTGAAACTTGACAATTAAACTTCTAGATGATCTTATACCTTGCTCACATGCACTACATACTCCTCAAACAATTTCATACCTCTCAATTATTTTTTAAGACAAGAACATTCTTCAGTGACCTCATAAATACCTTTCTTAAGGACCTTTGACATCAATGATAATATCAATGCCAAACTTCAACAACAAGAACAATGCTCAACAATCTTCCCCGTTTGTCATTGATTGAAAAACATAACAATTGTTATTATCTCCCCATTATAGTCTTTCTACCAATTTTACATAAATTACAAAGTGATGTTTTAAACTCTTTGGATTACACTCCTTGCAACCAAAAAACTCAACACATAGGACTTATGAGTTTATGAGACATAGAAAACATGCTTCCCCTATCTCCATGCATACATTATTGGAAAAACTCACCTATTCTTGAATCCAATGATCATGATTAGCTCCCCCTAATTACTTGATTTATTCAATGATTTATGGGGGTAGGAATTACACCCAATTCCTATTTTAGGTGTTCAAAAGTTACCTTTGGAAGTGGTTTGGTCAAGATGTATACAATATGATCATGTGTAGAAACATATTCAAGTTTGACACTTTACTCACTTACCTTCTCTCTTATAAAATGATACTATATGGGAATATGATTGGTACTTGAGTATATGATAGGGTTCTTTGAGATGTTTATAGCTCTTATATTATCATAATAAATAGGGTTAGGACCATCATACTCCACCTTGTAATCTTTTAAGGTCTGTCTCATACGTAGGACCTGAGTGAAAGATGAAGTTGCTATAATTTACTAAGATTCACAAGTGGATAATGCTACTAATGGTTAATTCTTACTTATCCATGAAAGTAGGCACCAACCTAGGAATAAGACTTTTCCACTGGTACTCTTCCTATCATCTATGCTTCCTACCCAATCTACATAGATATAGGCCATCAAATTGAACTCTTTGATTCTTATATACCAAACTATATACTCTATAGTTCCCTTGAGATACCTAATTATCCCTTTGATTGCTTGCATATGATTCTCCTTTAGATCTGATTGACACCTTCTTAAAAGACATACTACTTGCATGATGTCAGGTCTAAAGGTAGTGGTGTACAACAAACTTCCAATCATTAACCTATATGATGTCTGATTGAACTTTTAAGACTCATCATCCTTGATCAACTTACACCCTGTGATCATGGGTGTACTCACTACCTTGAAATATTCTATCTCAAACCTATTCAACATATCTCTTATGTATTTGGCTTGTGAGATGAATATACCTTTTTAGATTTAGTTATTTGCAACCCAAGAAAGAATGATAGTTCTCCTAGCATGGACATCTCAAATTCTTTTTTCATCACCTATGCAAAGGCATTGGTCATGTTCTCATTGTTTCCACAAAATATGATGTCATCTACATAGACAAATACTATTAAATGATGGTCATCTTCTTTTTTGATGTATAGATTACTATCTACAACTCCTATTTTAAATCCTTGATCTAATAAATACCTGTCCAACCTAGCATACCAATCTCTAGGAGCTTGCTTTAAACCATAGAGAGCCTTTATCATCTATAAACATAGTCTTTATCATCTGATAGTGATAAACCCTTAGATTTCTCAATGTACACTTCTTCCAAATTTGCATTCAAAAAGGTAGATTTGACATCCATTTGGTATACATTGAATCATTTGAATCCTACAAATTTTATAAATAATATGATGGCCTCCAATCTTGATACAAGTGTAAATGTCTCCTCAAAGTCTACCCCTTCAACTTAGACATATCCCTTGCATACCAATCTAACCTTGTTCTTAGTGACTTCTCCATCTTCATTCAACTTGTTTCTAAACACCCATTTTGTGCCAATGGCATTGTTGTCTTTAGGCCAAGGAACTAGTTCCCAAGTCTCTTTATTCTCTATTTGGTCTAAATCATTCATAAAACCTATCCAAAATTTACCTTTAATTGATTTTAAAATATTCTTGGGTTCAATATTGGATAATTGAGCAAGATTATCTTGATTTAGATTTCTTACCAGTCTTTTCCTTGTTTTCATACCTACATTCTTGTTACTAATGATTTGAGATTCATGGCGATCTCCTTGAATCTATCTTAAGGGTCCTTTTGAGTCCTATCTCTCTTTAACTTATTATTCTTCCTCATCAACCTCTATAGTCTCTTCTTCATTTTTGAAGTCTAAATTATCTAAAGTATCCTTTGATTGTGAGTGAGATTTCCTTGTCTCATCAATCTTCACATTGGTCTTTCCACTATCTTTTGTAAACTCTTGTTATAACATAAATAGGTTGAGCTTATTGATGAGTATCCTAAGAATATGCCTTTATCAAATATGGAATCAAACTTTCCCAAGTAATCATCATCTCTTTTGATGAAATATTTACTCCCAAACACTCTAAAGTGTTCCATATTGGCAGGTCTACCCTTCTATAGTTCATAAGGATTCTTATTTCCATTAGTCTTTATCTATCCTAATTTAAAAATATAGATAACAGTGATTACTACCTTTTTCTAATATCCATCAGATAATATAGACTCATTTATCATAGTTCTAGCCATCTCTTGAACTATCCTATTCTTCCTTTCTACTATGCCATTTTGCTGAGGTGTCCTAGATGTCTAGAATTATCTCCTTATTCTATGAACCTCACATAAGCCATCAAACTCATTGGGGAAAAACTCTCCTCATCTATCATATCTTAGGCACTTGATCTTCCCATTCTCATCACTCTCAACAAGAGCCTTGAATGCCTTAAAATTATCAATAGCTTCTAAATTTTCTTTCAAGAATACAACCCAAGTCATTATTATGTAATTATCTATGAGTAACATGAAGTAGCTATCTCATTGAATGCTTTGAAATATTATAAGCCCACAAAGATAAATCTATATTAACTCTAAGGGTCTTGTATTAGAGTACTCCTTGGACCTATAACCTTCTTCTAGTCTACTTACCATATTAATATGCCTTGCAAAGTATGTTTGTCAGTTTGGTGATTTTAGGCATGTTCTTCACAAACTTATTAGTGCTAATATTGACCAGATTGTCAAATTTTAGATGACCTAACCTTCTATGACATAACCAAATTTCATATATCTTACTCATGAATCATCTCTCCAGCTTGATCTCATTAGAGACATATAGATTGTTCTCAGTCCTCTTAGCATTGGAAATTAGCCTTCCTGATTTGGATCTCCTTATCTCACACCCTCTATCATGAAAGGTTAGTGTGTGTATCTTTGATTGCACATTTGACTTATACTAAGTAGGTTATGTTTTAAACCTTCCATATACAAAACATTTTGTGTCTTGGTCTTCCCATTTTCCAAACTCAACACACCCTTGCTAATTATATTGATAGTTGTGTTATCTTCTATTGGGAGAAGAAAATTGAATAAGTAAGACTGTACAAAATATTCCTTAAATATTTATGCACTATATATGTAATTGTTGACTTATGTATTTTGTCTTATCCTATTAGATTGTGAAAGGATAGAAGGTGAATAGTCTCATCAATTTGGCACCAATATATAAATTAGAATATGAATAGTCAGGAACTATATCAAATATAAATATGTATGTTTGGATATGAAGAAGATGATGACCCCTTTTTAAGATCAATATAGATTTATGGTTTATGGTTACTTATTAGATTTCTTGTGTTTATCCTTGTTTTTGTTATCATGCTTAATGTTAAGGTTTAATCTATCTTAAAATCACTCTTAAATGTTATATATATCAAAAGGAACTCCTTAATTAATCTAGGTCTTTGCAAGTGCACACTTTTTGTCTCTGATATGCTTCTATCAAATATGAATTAATTGCTCTATTGTGTGAAAACTTGTAGAATCTAGCTATCCTCATAATCATCATGTTATGGTGAACTAGGAGCCTATGCTAATAATTATGTGGTGAGCATGGAGTAATCTTCCAAGAGAAATTTATGCTAATATGGTTATCAAGACACTGAGAGATTTAAACGTAGTTAGACAAGAAAATATGGAACTTCATAGAGGAATAATCCAAAAGGATAGGCATCACTCTGAGTGAAATCATTTAAGAACATATATATAATGAAATATATGAAATATTCTAGTACAATCTATCTAAATTATTGGCTAATTGGTTGACAAGACTTGAGTACTATTGTTTCCATCCTAGGGTAGAAGAAACCCTTGTTTGGACTGAAGAAAAGATAGACCAGTTAGTAAAACTAGAAAATGATTGGACAAGAGTAATATATTACTAGGTTAAAACCACTATAGATGGATATATTATCAAGCTCATTTTATAAGGATATATAGGACTAATTCATCCAAGGAATCAGAGGGAAGTTTTTATAGTGACTACCTCTTTTATTGAAAATGTTGGTGATGGAAAAGGCCATGGTGCCTATCCCTACCCATATGGAGTAGTCACTTCAAGCATATGGGGATGTGTGCACATGATGGTGAATAATGGATAGATGAGTGAATAGATCTTGAGTTTAAATCTAGAATGGAGATGTGAGGGAATAAAATTCTAAATAAAACTCTAGATTTAGAAAGAGAACTGTAATAATAGAATAAATGGAATAAACTGATGGATACCCAAGTAGCATTAAATAAAAGTAAGAATAGTAGTAAAGTAGTAGATGAATGAGTGTGTAGAAGTAATGAACAAGATGATGAGTCAAGTTTGAATAAAGATAATGATGATGGATTCTGACAGATAAAATGAGAATATGAAGAATGGGTAGAAGAAGAAATGTGTGATGAAGAAGTTGAGAATAATTTAGGAGTAGAGTAGATAGAAGATAGTAGTGCACAACTATGAGAAAAGGTATTAACAAAAAAAGAATAAATAAAAATATAAATATAACCTAGTTGTAGGCTAATTTTAGGCTCAAGTGAAACCAATAAATAAGTCACTAGGAAGGATCATTCACCAAAAGTATACGCATCCTTGTAGCCCAATCTTATATATCCAAGTAGAAGTTTTCAGCCAGTCGAGAAAAAGTAGAAGAGCTGGGAGAAATCATTTTTAGAGCATTTAAATCATTGGGGAATGAAAATCCAAAAAAATTAAATTAGTAAGGATTTGAAGTATATATAATTAGGTGAATTTAAACAACAAAAAGGAAGTGAAGATACATATAGTGCACATGAAAACTCCTCTAGTGCATAGAGTAAAATGCAAATAGGAGCAATCAGGATGTAACCAATCCAAGTAACATCTGTATAGAAGAATCCATCTATAACTACCACTAGGATGAATCAAGCAAAAGGATTCTTGAATTTGACCCTTTATGATGGATCTACAAATCTTAAATAGTATTTGTTAACTTGTAAAATGAAGTGGAAAGCTAAAGGATTGACTGATGAAAATTTGTAAAAATTCAAATTAATAGGGGCCCTAACTAGGAGAGCACTTGAATTCATATAAAAAATAGATTTGTAAGCAACAAGCCTAGAATATTTACAAAAATGGCTCATTACAGAGTTTAAAATTAATAAATTCACTAGCTAGATAATACAAGATTTGAAAGAAATAAGGTGATGATCAGGAGAGTCAGTCTATGATTATGATCATAGATTTTTAGATGTAATAAAAAAAGTAGAATTTACCTTAATAGATAAGGACAAAGTAGCCTAGTTTGTTGAAGGATCTGGCTTGCCACTATGTAAACACAATAAGGCAGATGCTAGGGCTACTACACTATGTGTTGAAAAAATCAAAGACTATAGTGAAACTCCTATAGTTAGCTCCAAGTTTGAAAATATATTATAAGATTTTATGAAAAAAATAGAGTAGTATCATGAAGTAGAAAATCCTAAATTAAACTTATGGTGTACAAAGTGTGGTAAACGACACCACCAAAATGATTTTCCTAAAATAAAAATAACATTTACAAACTTTGTTGAGTAGTAGGGCATGCCACAACACATTGCCATCTACTATTATTATACATCAAAATTATGCATAACTTGTACTATAATTTCTAAAAATCAAGTACACATGATGTAAAGAATTGTAGAGCTCTGGAAGAAATTAAAGAGGGAATTTATAAAAATGTGTTTGCTATTGCATCATAGTAGATATCCTCAATAAAGTAAGGGATTTCAGGTCTAAAGATTGATAAGAGTTGTCCAATGTAAATGGGTCCACAATAGATTCTGAGTTCACCACAATACTAGCCTCATGTTCTCACTAGCTAGACACCATCTTCACTGAGTTAGACACTTCTTTCCCCTCAATATGAGTATCCAACATCTTGGAGTTTTCCCATAATGTAACCAAAATAATCAAATTGGATTCCTCTAGCTATGCAACAAAAGTTCAATATAGGAGACAATAATTAATAGTATCAATAATGGAATTATATATAGCCACAAGGAGGGTATCAGGGGGGATATCAATTTAATGAGGGAGCAGACAAAGGTGGATACCAAGGAGGATATCAAGGTGACAAAGGAAAAAAAATATCAGTGACATCCTTTATAGTACTATTTATGTGGAGAATAAAACCATGTTTAAAGAAACTACCTGATGAATCCATAAAGATAGTCATACTACACATACTACAAAGTTTTCAAGTAGCATGATACAGAGGATTGCCTTATTTTGGATAAATAGAGGAAAGATAAAGCTATCCAAAATGTAAACATGGTAATCACAAAACCAGAGAAAATGCCTTTTTGAATGCTATGACATGACATCAACATGCATAAAAAGGACTATCTCCCCTTGAGATGCCTCAAGATCAAGGCACAAAAATACTAGATAAGATAAATACCTAGATCCAATTATAAAAAAGAGTTTGATGAATGAAGCTATGGAGCTGCTAAAAAATATTCAATAATAAGAAACTACTGATGGCAATGCTTTAGACATCAATTTACAAATGTATGGACAAATTATGCATATCATACAACAAGATGGAGTTGTCAATAAACTAATGGATTTAATAAAACTCTTGAGTACCTTTTGAAATTAGGAGATATCACAAAACATCACAAATTTGTTTCAAAATATTTTAGAATATGCATAATGTGGCCAACAAAAGATAGAAAAGCTAATTTGGTACATTAAGACAAAAAAATATTAGGATATGGACACATGGATTGATCTTGAGGCTATAGGCTATGAAATCTAAAATGATATCTTTGACTTTGGAAGCATATTAAATATGATCCCCAAATCCACATGGGAAGCGATTGGATGACCAACCCTTAGTTATAGCCTAGTAACTCTGACCTTGGCTGATTATGAGAAATTTGAACCTATTAGCCATCTGGAGGATGTTGAAATCAAAGTCTCATACTTGTGTCTATGAGGATACTTTGAGGTCATAGACATGAAGACTGTGGAAATGCATAATCCTACCATGATAGGGAAGAAATGGGTGTATGATGGATGAATGAAAATCAATACAATACTCAATCAATTAGAGGTACCTCAAGATGATAAGGTTAAATTCATTCCACTCAATAGAGTGCACAAACTGTATATAATTCCCACTAAACTAAACTCTCCATATGTTCCTCAAAAAACTAGTTGGATGAAGGTTAATATGGAGGAGAATCCTAATGCTCTGTGTATAATACAATGCAACTTCTTATACCAATAAGACAAAGCCAAAGTACAGTTGATTATTACCTAGCAATTGAATGAAGTAGAATAATAGAGACCAAAAGAAGAAGCTCTAAAACCAAATGTAAATTAGTTCATTAGTGAAGACTGTGCCTCCATATCCATAGAATCAGCCACTCACTTAGAATTTGAATTCCTGTATCAATTTGATGATCACATACAGGATTACATAGAACTAACAAGGGAAGGCATAATGCCCTAGAAAGAAACTTCTTCTATTAGTGGTGATTTAGATACATATCTTCTTAACTAGGCCTATAGTGACCATGAACTTAGGCCCATGAGGATGGTCTTTGTGCATGAATGTCACCTACTTGTATATTATACAACAAAGGACCTCAATGATTTTAGTTTATGACTATAAGTCCATATCCCAACTATCAATCAATGGGTTAGCATTAAACTATGGTTTGAGTGGATTTGATAAAAATTGGTGGGAAACTAATAAAGATAATTAGTTGGAGTGGGATGATGCCTATGAATTCATGATCAGTAAGTTTTAGCTTCCAAAACTCATCTGCAATAATTGGCCAATTTTTTAAGAAGGAAAATGCCCTGAGATTCATGTGCATAAATGTTTTAAAGTATTTAATTTAGAACGTGTGGCACCTAAGTATTGGGTTCATGTTTTTCACTACACACTCACTCCACTACTAACAACATGGTACATGCACCAAGAGCATATAAGAGAAACCAAACATTTGGCATAGGTACATAGTGACTTCATACAAATTTTTTTTTGAGGATGAAAATCTGTTAGTCTATAACACACTTCATAAACTCAAGTACTTTATATGCCATAGGTGAACAGAGGATATAAGCACTACAACATAGTCAAATATGTAGAAAATCATAGCTTTTGATCTTAATTCTATACTCCAAAAGTATAAAGCTACTAGAACTAAAGAAAAATATTTGACATAGCCTTGTCATCAAATCCAAGATGAGGCAGATGATGATGAAGACTCTGATTATGATAAAGAGTTAGATTTGAATGATTTATTTAGAATTGAGCATCCTATAGAGCCACTCAAGGATAATAGTACAATAATAAATAAAGAAGAAAAGCTGCACAACATTTAGATTCCAAAAAAGGAAGGGAAAATGAGGATTCAAGAATCAATATATGATGAAAAATGTAACATATATTAACAACCTCTCTAGAAACACATTGATAGCATTGGAATAGAGGAGGTTCCAAAATTGGAAAGTATAGGTGACTATTAGATGGAGATTGAGATTTTAGAATCGTTAAAACTTTTATAGGATTATCAAGATGTATTCCCCACTAAATCCCTAAAAGTATGAGTTGACCCATCTCTTGGTGAGATGCATATAGAGCTAAAAGAGTGCACACACCCAATTAAGAAGTGACCATACAAAATCAATCCCAATATGAAACTCAAAGTGAAAGTAGAACTAGATAAGATGTAGGATTCAAACATAATCTGTCTAGTAGAAAAAGTTGACTAGGTAAGTCCAATGGTAGTACAACCCAAGAAAATAGGATAAATTAGGGTATGTAGAGACTACCACATTCTTAATAATTCCTATTTAAATGATCCTTTCACCATACCATTTATAGATGAAGTCCTAGAGTCTATCACAAACCATGAAGTATATTCCTTTACAGATGGGTTCAGTGGATACCATCAGGTTCCAATCATAGAGGAGGATAGAGATAAAACAACTTTTGTAACGAAGTGGGGATCTTTTAAATATAAAGTCATGCCATTTGTGTTGAATAATGCACCTTTATTATTTTCATGTGTAATATTAATAGCAATCAAAGATTTCATCCATGATTTATTGGAATTTTATTTAGATGATTGGGTAGTCTTCTCTTGATTTAAAGAGCATTTATCTAAGTTACATTTGATGTTAGAATGATGTTGAGCCCTATGCATCACTCTAAATTTATAGAAATTCTTATTTTTCACACCTTTTGGTGTTTTACTTGGCCATGTTGTTTGCAACAATAAAATTTTTGTGGATCAGGCTAAAATCATAGTAATCCTGAGTATGCCACCACCTGACAATTCCATAGAAGTGTTCTGCTTTCTCAAGTATACAAGTTGCTACCAAAAATTCATCAAGGGATACACTATAATATCATCTCCATTATAATCTTTATTGTGTAAGAATGCTATGTTTGTATGGACATTTGAATGCCAAGCAACTTTTATTGAGCTTAAATGGTGACTGGTCATTGTGCCTATACTTATTTTTCTAGACTAGACTAAGCCATTTTATGTACATGTTGATGCCTCAAGTATCATAGTTGGTGCAGTACTTGCAAAACTCGATGATGGTGTGCTTGACCATCCCATTCAATTTTCTATCTAGAACTTGTCTAATGCAAAAAAAAATTATACAACCATAGAATGGGAAGCACTACCCGTTCTTTTTGTACTACAAAAATTTGGGCAATATCTTTTGGTGATAATATTCAAAGTTTTCATGGACCATCATGCCCTATGCTACTTATTCAATAAAATAATGATATGAAGATGAATATCTCATTGGTTGATGTTGTTTATAGAATTTCAATTCTAAATAAATGTAAAACTAGGTAGAGAAAAGGTGGGACCTGACCACCTCAGTTGACTCTTGAATGGTGAAGAACTAGAAGAACTATAAGAAGACTCACTTGATGAACACCTCTTTTGTGTCATTATGATTCTAGAAAAATTTGAAGAAATCACTAACTTCTTCAAGCAAGGGACATTCCCTGTGCACTTCCAAGAGTGAGACAAAAAGAAGTTTATAGTCAGAGTGCTACCCTATACTATCATCAAAGGATTTCTATATCACTTGGGGAAGGATGAAGTCCTACGTAGCGTTGTCCTCAAACATGAACACTCTTAACTCCTAGATTAAGATTATCAAGGAGTCATAGGAGGACATTTTGCTAGAGAAAATAGATTGAGAAAGATCTTTCAGAGTAGACTGTGGTGGCCAAATTTATTTTAGGATGCACATCGAGTTATATAGCATTGTGATGTCTACCAGCGTATGGGGAAACCACTTCAGAAAGATGAGATGATACTGAAACCACTCCTTGTAGAATAGACATTTAAACAATGGGGTATTAAATTTATAGGTCCAATCAATCCCCCAAGTAAGCACAACAAGGCTAGTATATTATTACTACCACAAACTATTTCACTAAATGGGTTAAAGCTTATACCACACCTAGCTATGGTACGAAAGATGTATGAAAGTTTTTGTATGAATACATCATTATTAGGTTTGGATGTTTGATTAAGCTAGTCAATGATAGAGGATTGCACTTCCTTAATAATAATATCAAAACTTTGATGGAAGAGTTCATTATTATGCATCATAAAAGCATTGTTTATCATCCATAGGTGAATGGTCAGTCTGAAGCTTCCAATAAAGTTTTAGGAAAAATTCTCACAAAAATATATGATGTTAAGAACAAAGAATGGGAAGATTGCATTCTTATGATATTATGGGCATATCACAAAAATTATAAGAGAGATATATGATTTACACCATTTCAATTAGTTTGTAGTGTTGACCATTTTTGGTCCTGCAAGCCAAAATTGGTGTCCTTCCCCTGCCATTCTGAGCTAGTTCAAATTTTGTTTGCAAAAGTCTTTCAGTAGAAGATGAACTAGTTCAAAGAATGAGAGGTTTTTTACAAAGCTTCTTTAGATATTTTGTCTAAAGAAATTCACAAGGAAAGAGACCAAAAATGTTCAAGACACTTTTCCTTAAGGTTGGAAAAAGTGGTTCAACGTCAGGGTTCAATGACATGATCTTTCCAAGAGATTTGAACTTTGAAATTTACACTTAAATAATGTTGAACCATCAAACCATTGTTGGTTTAATTGGTTGGTTCAATCATTTGGTTCAATCAGTCAGTTTGAGTTGTTTGGTTCAAGCGGTTTGATTCAAACAGTCAATTAAATGAACGCGACTCTTTGTAAAATACAATGTTGAACCATTGAAATTTGAAAAAGGGTTCAAGTTCAAGTTCAATCAGAAGGTTCAAATGGGAATTCCAAAGCCAAGTGCCCTTGCGGAGGGTAGGAAGGTGCTGAATAGGGTTGTTCAAGTAGGTTCCAAAGGACATCTTGGGGCCCAAGTGTCCTTATGGAGGGCAGGGAACCCTTGCGAAGGAATCAAAGATAAGGCTGAAATGAGGCAGAGTTTTCCTTCAAAAAAGACTAAGGCAAATACATCTAAAATAATCCAAGGTAAATCTCAAAAGTCCTTCAAATATTTTGTCTAAAGGAAAAGACACAGAAATTCAAAGGATCAATTCCTTCAGACTTTTTGTCTGAAGGCATTTGTCAAATTTTTATAAAAAAAAGGGCTAAAATTTTGAAGGGACCATTTCCTTTAGACAAAATCTCTGAAGGAATTCCTTTAGATGTTTTTTTTGAAGGAATTAAGAAGACCAAGGTAGCCTGAAGGAACCCGAAGGGCAAGTGCCCTTGCGGGGACTCTCAGTGACCATGAAGGGACCTTTTTCCAAGCCCGAAGGGACACCTTCCCTTTGAGAGAGTTAAAAGATGAAGGCCTAGACAAAGTAAAAAAGCTAAAGGAAAAGGCCGAAGGAAAGAAAGCCAAAGAAATTGCCAAAGGGGGTGACGGTCCTGAAGACGTCGAGATTGAGTATGGTAAACTAGTTTTTGGAGGTTCAAATGCCCAGTGATAGGCTCGTGAACATCAAATTTAAGGTAGTCAAATAGTCATTGATTTTGAAATGCTTAAGAAGAGGCCACAAGTGAACTCAGTGACCTACCAATAAGATATGACTAAGTGATCACAAAGCTAGGAAAATACAAAGCCAGGAAGAGACAAAAATAACAAGGAAAGATGAGACCAACCTAAGTGGAAAAAGGAAAGCATCGATAGAGGAGTTATTTTAGCAGTTGAAATAGTATCTGCCAAGTGGTCATCAAGGAGCATAAATATTGAATGATGTGGCATATTTTTCCTCATTTTGCATTAATGAGCAGACAACCACGTGAATGTCTTTAAGAAGTAATCTTGTTGGTAGACAAATGGCATGGCCTATGCTTTCACAAGTAGTGTGTAATATGTTTTAAGAGCTAAAGTCAAGACTAGCAATATCTAAAGCATGGTTCTGCCAGGCCATTTCTAGAAGGATGATATCAACATCAGCGACTTCATTTTCCTAAGGCATTCAACATAGCATGGGTAGCTTTTCCAGAAGGTGCCAAAAGTGTATTTCTTTCTATATATATTGTAAAAATCTCATTTGAAAGAGATCTCTTGGCTTATAAGGTAGAGCTCTACCAAATTTTACCTTGAATCAAGACATAACACTTTTACCTCCATTTTGATTTTGCACTTTCGTATATGTCTATGGCTTTGTCCTATTTTAAGTCATTTTCCTTTATGCTTTCATAGAATGATTCTATCATGTCTAGTGTATTGTGAGTTCTTCTTTTGTAGGTTAGCCAGAAGTGTCCCTAGAGGAGTATAGGTGCATGTGAATAGGCTACCAAAGTGTGTCTTAAAATGCCTCTAGTAGTTCTTCTTCCTTGTATCTCCATAGACCCCTAGCTCACTGATGCAAAAGAATTTCTCATATCAAATAAAGTGTATGTTAGCTTGTTCTTGGTAGAAAGTGTATGTTTCAAGCTAAGTAGATCAACCATTTTTTGTGCATCATCATTTAAGTTTAGGTTCTATTTTTAGTCATCCTTCTCCATTTTCAACTCCCCTTTTTATTCCTTTTTAGTAGTAGGAAATCTAGGACCTCAGAGATGCATCAAAGGGAGCTAGCCCTTATCTAGAGATTGTCCCCTTAGTTTTTCCACGCCCATAAGCAAAAGAGGAGTCTCCATTGTGCCATGTGGAATATAGGAGCTTAGCCTCCTATCAAGGGTGCAATCTATAGGATCAATAATTTTTGGCATGCCCAGTGGGACCAACTAGTTTTTATTCCAAAGAGTTGAAGAATATTGGTGTGTTCTACAACCAACCAGCCTTTAGAGGCTTTTCATCAACACTAATGGTGATTATGAGTTGAATCAACTAGTTAAGTAGTACTAGTGCCATCAAGAAATTGCATTTTGGTATGTATAATTCCATTGCTCAAAACCATGGGTCTTGTGTTCCTTCCTATAACTTTGATCAAGCTCAGGTTGTTCATGGAATCACCTCGAGTAGCTCTCCTAGTTTCTCTTCAACAATAAGGGAATTAACACTGGAGTTTGAGAAGCAAGTGATGGAGATAGATAGATTGGATGAGTAGTATAGATATCAGTAAGAGATTTTATACAAAGAGGTGTATTTGTTTAGGCAAGCTCAAGCCTTACAATCCATGGAGGAGGAGGTAGCAAAATGGAAGAGTCCAAAAATTCAAGGCAGTCAACCTTGTGTGCCCCTCTTATTCTAAATAAATCCCCCTCTTACACACCAAATCCTTTCTACTAGATAACACTTGCTCACTCTAACTCATCTGTGCATTAATCACTCCTACTCTTAATCCCTTGCACTTAACTTTCAAACATAAAAGGGCATTATAGCAACCTCTCATGGAAATTAACCTTCTTAATTCCTTAGAATGTGAATCCTCCTTTGAAGGGAATACCATGAACCAACACATCTCTCTTAAAGTAGCTCTTCCTATGCATAAGCAGACCCTTCCTAGTCTTCCTCAACCTCCTCAAGTCTTTCAACACGATGTCAAGATTCTAAGTTGGAAGAGGGAATATCATGAACCAGATCAAGACCTTGAAGAATATAAAGTTGCTGCCTATTCACAAGGGAAAAGTTCCAACCCCAAGGTCATGAGTTGGAAGCAAACAATGGAATCATGGGATAGGAAGGAGGAGGAGAAAAGTTTTGCTCAAAACCTTGAAGAAGGTGAAGCTGCTCCTACTCATCATGATGATGCTTGTGACCTCCAAGAAAGGCTCTTCCAAGAAAATATAGCTAGAAAAATTGTAGAATTGGAGTCCAGAATGAGGTTCCTCAGCTAAAGTGTGATGGACGGTTTAGATCAAGTAGAAGATCCTATATTTGAACACACTCCATCTACACTCCTTCAAGGTAGCTATCAAGCCACATCTGATATAAATGAAGTGTTGGCCAAATGGAAGGAAGAGAATCATTTGATTCTAGCTCAAGGATTGCCTCCTCTTCCACAGAAGTGTAACCATTAGCCTTCCACTTCATTCTTTTTCAAGGAGGAACCTATTTTGGAAGAGGCAAGTAAAGAAGAGAGGATCCAATTTATAGCTAACCAAGAGGATATCATGGATGATAATGAGGAAGAAATCATCATGGATTCTCCTTTTGAAGACATCATCAATAATGGAGAAGACACATGTCATGCATACATGTGGATGTTCTAACGATATGAAGAGGAAAGTAAGCATGATGAACTCTCTCTTCCCTTGCTTGATGAACTTCCTTATTGCTTTGATGAGGAGGATGATCATGCCATGGAACTTGACTTGGAAGAGATCAAGAGCATGTCTAGGAACAAATAGAGACTTTGGTCTTTGAGCAGGAAAAGGAGAGGCCTGTCTATCTTGAGGAAAGCTTTGAAGAAGAGAGCCTTGAACAAGAAGGTGATGTTCTATGGGATAAGCAATTAGTCTGTGTTCTCATTTTAGACATCACAATAGTTACCCTTCTTCAAGAAAGCCAAGATGATGTAGAGGATTAGTTTGATAGGGTCTTTAATGAAGAAGAAGGGAATGAGTTAGACCATGATGCATGTCAAAGGGACTATGCATATAAAAGGGCTTATGGTGACAAGCTAACAGCCATAGATTTCTTGGTGAAACACACCAATATAAAGAACTAGTAGGAGGCAAGATTTTAAGAATAAGAATAATACATATATGTTAGAAGTATGTTTTCCCCTGATTCATTAGGATATGAGCCAATCAAGGTGGCACGCAAGAAGAGAAAGTCACCAAGTCTCCATTCCATTCAGCCACTTGTTTAGCATTATAAGTTTTCTTACCATGAAGGAGACTTAAATTTTTTTCCCTTTGATCCAGGAGGGAGGCAGATATACCTGGTTAGTTGTACATAGTAGTTTGCTTTTAGTTTTTCTTTCTCTATTTTCCCTAAGTGCTATTTGCATAGGTAGTGTTTTTAGCCTTGTGTGTGTTTTCCTTTTTGTTTGGGGTAAAATCTTCATGATTGTTTCTTGGATCTCTTGGGGTTGTTGCTAACTTTTTCAAGCTACATTCTAACTCTGTGCCCAATGGAATTTGAGGCTACTAGTTTCTAAGCATAACAGGCATGCTTCCCCTGGGAATCAGTAATTTGTTAACCATTTTTGGTCTTGCAAGCCAAAATCAATCTCCTTCCCCTACCATTATAAGCCAGTTTAAATTTTGTTTGCATAAGTCTTTCGAATGAAGATGAACCAATTCAAAGATTGCAAGGATTTTTATAAAGCTTCTTCAGATATTTTGTCTAAATAAATTCACAAGGAAAGAGATCAAAAATGTTCAAGACACTTTTCCTTAAGGTTGGAAAGAGTGGTTCAACATCAGAGTTTAATGACATGATCTTGCCAAGAGCTTTGAACTTTGAACTTAAACAATGTTGAACCATTGAACCATTATTGGTTTAATCAGTTGGTTCAATCAGTCAGTTTGAGTTATTTGGTTCAAGTGGTTGGTTCAAGCGGTTTAGTTTAAATAGTCAATTGAATGAATGCGATTCCTTGTATAACACAATGTTAAACTATTGAACCATTGAACTCTAAAAAAGGGTTCAGGTTCAAGTTCAATCAGAAGGTTCAAAGGGGCATTCTAAAGCCAAGTGCCCTTGTGGAGGGAAGGAAGGTGCTGAATAGGGCTATTCAAGTAGGTTCCAAAGGACATCTTGGGGCCCAAGTGTCCTTTCAGAGGGTAGGGAGCCCTTGTGGAAGAATCAAAGATAAGGCTGAAATGAGGCAAAGTTTTCCTTTAGAAAAGACAGGAAAATAAATTTCAAAGAATCCAAGGTAAATCTCAAAAGTCCTTTGGACATTTTGTTTGAAGGAAAAGACACGAAAATTCAAAGGATTAATTCCTTCAGATAAAATGTCTAAAGGATTTATTTTAGACTTTTTGTCTGAAGGCATTTGTCAGGGAATTTTTCCAAAAGAAAGGGCCAAAATTTTAAAGGGAACATGTCCTTCAGACAAAATGTCTGAAGGAATTCCTTTAGACATTTTGTTTGAAGGAATTAAGAAGACCAAGGCATCTCGAAGGAACCCGAAGGGCAAGTGCCCTTGTGTGGACTCTCGGAGACCATGAAGGGACATTTCTCCAAGCCCAAAAGGACACCTTCCTGTTGAGAGAGTTAAAAGATGAAGGCCCAGACAAAGGAAAAAATCTAAAGGAAAAGGCCGAAGAAAAGAAAGCCAAAGAAATTGCCAAAGGGGGTGATGGGCTTGAAGATGTCAAAATTGAGCATGGTGAACTAGTCATTGGAGGTTCAAATGCCCAGTGACGGGCATGTGAACATCAAATTTAAGGTAGTGAAATAGAAATTGATTTTGAAATGCTTAAGGATAGGCTGCAAGTGAACTCAATGACCCACCAACAAGATAGCCCTGAGTGCTCACAAAGCTAGGAAAAGACAAAGCTAGGAAGAGACAAAAATAAAAAGGAAAGATGGGACTAGCCCAAGTGGCAAAAGGAAAGTGTCGATAGAGGAGTTATTCTAGTGGTTGAAGTAGTCTCTACCAAGTGGTCATCAAGGAGCGTAAATAGTGATTGATGCAGCTTATTTTTCCTCATTTTGCATTAATGAGCAAATAACCGCGTGAATGTCTTTAAGAAGTAGTCTTATTGGCAGACAAATAGTGTGGCCCATGCTTTCACAAGTAGCGTTTAATACATTTTAAGTTCTAAAGTCAAGACTAGCGATATCTATAGCATGGTTATGTCAGGCCATTTCTAGAAGGATGATATCGACATCAACAACTTCCTTTTCCCAAGGCATTCAACGCAACATGGGAAACGTTTTAAGAAGGTGCCAAAAGCCTCTTTCTTTTTATATATATTATAAAACTCTCATTTAAGAGGGATCTCTTAGCTTGTAAGGTAGATCTCTACTAGATTTTACCTTGAATCAAGACATATCACTTTTACCTCCATTTTGAGTTTGCACTTTCATATATGTCTATGGCTTTGTCCTGTGTTAAGTCATTTTCCTTTATGCTTTCACAGAATGATTCTATCATGTCTAGTGTATTATGAGTTATTATTTTGTAGGTTATTCAGAAGTGTCCCTAAAGGAGTATAGGTGCATGTGGATAGGCTACCAAAGTGTGTCTTAGAATTCCTCTGGTAGTTCTTCCTCCCTGTATCTCCACGGACCCCTAACTCACCGATGTAGAAGAATTTCTCGTATCAAATGAAGTGTATGTCAGCTTGTTCTTGGTGGAAAGTGTATGTTTCAAGGTAAGTAGATCAACCATTTTTGGTGCATCACCATTTAAGTTTAGGTTCTATTTTTAGTCATCCTTCTCCCTTTTCAACCCCCCCTTTTATTCATTTTTAGCAGTAGGAAATCCGGGACCTCAGAGATGCATCAAAGGGAACTAGCCCTTATCTAAAGATTCTCCCCTCAGTTTTGCTAGGTCCATAGGCAAAAGAGGAGTCTCCATTATGCCATGTGAAAGATAGGAGCTCATCCTCCTATCAAGGGTGCAATCCACAATGTCAACATGTAGTTAGGAAGTAGTTATGCCAATAGAGTATCTAGTACCCAGTTTGCACATCGCTATAGTTATGTGCCTAGGAGGGTGGGAATCTCTTACCAGTCAACTCTTAGACTTGAATAGAATGGATGAGTTTATAAGAAGAGAAACATGGACATAGGAAATACATAAGAAAATTTAGAAAGCATGGCATGATTGAAACTTGTGCCATAAGGAATTTCATAAGGAGCAATCAATTTTGTTGTATGATAACTAGTTTAGAGCATTCATCAACAAGTTAAAAATAAGATGGAAAGAACCTTATATTAATCATGATTTATCACAACATGGAATTTTTATCTTAAGATATTTACAAGTAACCATATTTATAGGGTGAGTAAATGGCTGTAGGTTTAAGCCCTACCACCAATAACTAATTGATCTCTATCTACAGTTGAGTGGGTGCTGAGTAGCACCATTTAGATTAGGATTTTTTCAAAAAGTTTTCTGTGTTTGTTTTTCTTGTTTTTTATTTTTATATGATCTTAGCTAAATTATTTTTCAAGTATTAAGACCAAGAATTACATGTGCTAGACATACATAGGAAGTGCCATGTGTACCACTAAAAAAGTTATTGAGAAGCGATTAAATATTTTTAAGTTTAGGAAAGATGCTGAAAGGTCACATCAGTAAGATATTCTATGGATAATAGTTATCCACCATAAATAAATGTAAGATCCAAGGGATGATAGATATGATCTTCAAAAAATAGATGGCTAGTCAACATTAACAGCTTATACCCCTCGTATGGGCACCTAAGGGCATAATAATGTAAATTTACACATACACCAATGACTAATGACTTTAAGAGATAAATTAGAAAGTGACTTACCACATCCACCATACATTCAAGGTGAATGGACAAATAGGTATGGCCTAGATGCAAAATCCAAGAAGCACAAAATCTATAAAACATAAGTTTAAACTCCACATCTACATTTCATACTTAGCATATTATTGAGAGTTGTACCTATCCAAAAGCTGATCCATTCTAATTCACAAAACAATTTAAAGTAATCAAATTTCTTGTTTAATTCACCATGGATACTATGCCATTGATTCAACCTCTCATAGAATCATAGAAGGAATCTATGGGCATTGATATGTCACTGTGATAAATAAAATACAATGATCAAGAACCATTCTAGTATCTATGTGAATCAAAAAAAAATATCTTCAGGTCAGACCCAATAGATGTTGCACAATGACTTGCCCTTACAGCTCCACACAAGTTTCAAAACATAGATATAGAATGCCTACTATGAATACCAATCTTTAGTGACTTGGGTGAAATCATTCAAGTCTTACTTGGATGATATAATGATGAAGCCATCTACTTGGGGCTACATGACACAATCATCATTAACACACAGGCTATGGCTTGAGCTTTGGGAATACTAACACATGGAGATTATTTGTTAGCCTATAAGACCAAAACACCTCTAATTATGCTAGAAGTTAGATATCTATATGTGTGATAGAGCTGAGGGATCCTCATTGATGAGATTATAGATGAACCTATTCATATCTTGGTTTAATGCATCACCCATTCACTTTTGGTAGACCACCAAATTGGCTAAGCAGATACCCAATGGAGTTGTGGACATCTCCCATAAGATGATCCACTAAGGTGAGTAATTCAATTGATCTAAATATTTTATTCAATAAGTGATTACCAACATTGAGAAGTGTTGGACTACCCCAAAACAAACCTTCCAATATCAATTCTTGATTCTCCTCCTCTATTTTACTCAGTAGAAGTCACCTGAGGGGTAAGTGCACCTAGATATAGACTACTAGCCAAGATAATAGTTTCACAACCTCATTTGGATGTAGAAATGAGGATCCCTCACACATGAGGGAAAGTTTAAATCACGGTGGGAAGAGTGCCTATATCTCATTGCCACACACCCTGGAGTTCCAGTAGAGGTATTGCAGTATTTAGGACAATATGGCACTATTAATCTCATACCTAAAGGTGTTTTCATCACCATACATGAGCTATCACATTCATCCTTCAAACCACTATAATTATGTATCATAATAGAGATAGTGTAGGCTAAGGTGACCATACATAAGGAATATGTATCCAATCAAGTAACCCCTCTCCAATCAATACCATTGGGTGTAGATGTTACTGTGGTGCAACCATCAGAACTATCATATATCTTATGGTAACAATAAGGGAAGCACAAAGTAGACCCCCATTCTATGTCACCTCCTCCAAATCACATAACATCAAACACATCATGGAAGGATGACCTAAAGGTGACACAAATTTCTTGGTCCTATGATCTCATAAAAATGGGCATTGATGCACAAGAGGTCTACCAAGTTATGCTAGCAGACATGGCTGGGGACTACTATGAGAAAGATGAAGAAAAATAATTTTTATTTTGGAAGGTAGTGCACATAGTTCAAATTTAAAAGCAAGTCCCTCCTAATATATGGGTATAACTCCTGACTTATCCACCATATATTATTATGGATACAGTTAAGGAAGGGGAGGAACAACTATGATGATGCACGGAATTCTATCAACCAGCCACTGCTCTAACATTTATGCTTACTATTGTATTCACACCCTTGCTAGAAATTCCACTAGAGTAACTTGTGTGTAGGCCAAGAATGAAAAGGGAGGCTTGAGTCTCCCCTTCACTTGAAGAATGCACATTTGGTTAACTAGCTACCAAGAAGGAAGGATAGTCTACCCTAGAAACTTCTACACCAACATCTCGATGGAGGTTGGTCACTATAGGAAGGAGAAATCAACAAGTTTCTAGTGTAGAGGTGTGACTCAAGGATTATCCATCCTCATCATAGGTGCAAGATATAGAAAAAAATTAAATGGAATAGAATTCAACTGAATAATAATAGGCTATAAGAGAAGAAGCTGCCTAAGCTATTGAGTGTAGAAGGAGAAAAGAAGAGAAGAAGAGAAATAAGGAAGACGAATGCCAAAAAATGAAGCAAGATAAAGAAATATAGGCCTCTAAAAAGGCTAAGGACATAAAGTTAGATTTATAAAAGGCTCAACACATAGCTTAAATAGCCTAGGAAGCATCCACACCACCATAGTAGGTACAAGAGGAAAAGGAGGAAAAAGAAAAAGAGGAGGAAGAGAAATGACAAAAATAAATAGTTCAAGAATAATAATAGGTAGAAGAAGATCCCAAAAATAAGGAGGAACATGCTATAGTGTTATGGAAACAACAAGCATAGACACAAGCACAAGTGCAAGTACATGCTTAAGCTATGCAAGAATAGGTGTAGAAGAAGAAAGAAAAAGACTAACAAAAGAAAAAGGAAGAATAAGAAAATAAATGCAAGGAAGAAGAAGATGAGAGAGATAAGAAAGCAATAGAGGAATCCAATAAGAAAAAAAGGGATGAATAGGAAGAAACAAGTAAGAAAGAGGAAGAAACTAAGAAGAAAGTAGAGGATGAAAATAAGAAAAAGTAAGAGGAAGAAGAGAAAAAGAAAAGGGAGGAACAAGAATAGAAGAAGAAGGAGGAAGAGGTGAAGTGGAATAATTATAAGGACACTATACAACAAGATAAATTGTAAGTTGAGGCCACCAAATCATAGAAAGTATTGGTCACAACACATACACAAACCTAGGTGCCACAACTTCCACTTAGAGGTGTATGGCTCTGGAACATTCTAGCAGTTACTACATGGTGCATAACTTTCTCCCTTCCTCTAACCACTATGACTCACTAAGATCCTACAATAATAATGAGCACTTTGGACACTCTTATAGTTAGATAGGAGGCATCTTTGGATGTCTCTCACTTAACACTAAAGAAGAAATTGGAGGGAGCTACAACATTCTAAGAATCTACTATGTAGAAGATGACTTTCCTAGAGTAGGAGCAGGATCAAGTAAATATTGAGAATGTGGAGCTTCAGAGTCAGTTTCATGAAGTAGCATAAGTAATTAAAGATGATTTCCCATAGCTATCCTCTCATGCAATAGGTGAAAAAAATCATGTCAGAGCATCACAGGTTGATGACACTCATCATAGATCTCACTAAAGATTGGTGCACAACACAAGAACTTTAGGTACTTAGAAATCTAGGTTCTAGATTGAAGTATGATACCACAAATTTGACTACTTTATTGGAAGAGTATCAATGTATGTTGGACACCATATCTTTCCAAGCTCATTAGATGGAATGCAATCTTTTGGATTAGAAACAACAACTTGATAATTCCATGTTTATTTCTAGCATAGATTTTAATGTAGCTATTGATTCCCACATAGCTATGCATGCCCCAACTACATCATCCATCAAAATTGAACTTGCTCTCTAGAAATATTTTGGTGCTAGAGATAAAATTCAATATTGACTTCTTAGCTGGCAACATGACTTGAGACATAATGCATTTATAGGGAAGTAGGCAGAAAGACATGTAGAGAAGTTGGAGAAGATTATCACATAGATATAATTTAAGGTTAGTAATATAAGGACTGAGCTAAGTGCTGCATAAAATGAATACTTGAAGGACCCCATTGATAGTTATACACCAATGCACATCTTGATCCACATGGTTCAGGAAGTCATGCTTTATTGAGATGCATTCAAAATGAACTTGGCACCATTTTGCAGTGAGGTAACTCTATTGCTCAGGGTCACTATGTACATGCCACCTTTCAAGCTCCAAAAATTGATCACCTAATGCATGGATACCCTAAAAGATGTCAAGGATTCCACTGGCTAGCCTTTTTCCTCTAACACACCACTAGCTACCAATTGAGTATTGTGCACTATGTAAGTTTTGAGAATTTTATATCAATTTTGAATTATTTTTTGCATTGGGGATTATTAGTGAGACAAGTGAGGCTAGATTGGTTTAAAATCCATAAAGGGAAAACACCTAGCTATGCTAGTCTATTGAAAACTTGAAAGGGTAGTAGTTTGGTACACTACTTAGTTGAAAAACTAAAAGGGTGGCTAAGTAGTGCGCAAGAGGTGAAAACCAGAAATGACACCTTGAGAAATTAATATAGCTCTTGCTAATCTACCCAAATTTTATAGCTTATTCCCTCAAGGCATAGTCAGATGAACTTGTGACATTGTCCTAGGATGAGACAACCTTTTAAGTCTATGAAAGTGTTGGGAGAAAAAAAATCAGATATGTAAGACTGCACAAAATATTCCTTGAATATTTGTGCACTATATATGTAATTAATAGCTTGTGTCTTTTATCCTATCCTCTCAGCTTATGAAATGATAGAAGGTGAATAGTATCCTTAATTTGGTGCTAATGTATAAAGTAGAATACAAATAGTCAAGAACTATATCAACTATAAATATGTATTTTTGGATATGAATAAGATGATGCCCCCTTTCTGAGATCAATATAGACTTCTGGTTTATGGTTACTTGTTGGATTTATTGTGTTTATCCTTATTTGTGTTATCATGCTTAATGTTAAGGTAATTTATATTAAAATCACTCTTGAATGTTATACATATCAAAATAACTCCTTAATTAATTTGGTTCTTTGTAAGTGCACACTTTTTGTCTCTGATATGCTTTTGTCAACTATGACTTCATTGCTCTATTTTATGCAAACTTGTAGAATCTATCTATCCTCATAATTAGCATGTTCTGGTGAAACAAGAACCTTTGCTAACATATCCAAACTTTACTATTATTGTAGAATTATTCTTAAATGAGATGAAATTATTTCTATCTCCTATCATGTGGCTTGAGAAACCACTATCCATATACCATTTCATGCCTTCATATTGAATGTGAAAGGTAGTTTGAGCTAGCATAAAATCTTCTTTGGTCTTCTAATCTTCCTTGTTAAATAGTCCATCTTGACTCTTGAGCTTAATATGATATGTCCTAACTTGCTTTGGATTCCATACCAATGTTTGATCCTTCTCATGTATTCTAGGAAATTCATATGTCTTGTTGAATGTTGAGGACCTTATAACTTTATTAGAAGAGATCTTAAAATATGTCTTATATTATGATAGATGTAACAAAAAGCATTTATGTACTTACCTCTTGGCTGAGTAATCCTTTTCCCATGGTCCCATGATGACTTATCCTTTATTCCATTAGGTTGTCTAATTAGTATTTTCATGTTGGCACTCTTGACATGTTCTAACTTCTCACTCTCTCTCACACACTTGCTCATTTTGTCTATGAGATGCTCATACTCAACCTTCATGGAATCTAGCTCCATCTTTAACTGGTCATACTTAACTTCCTTTAAATTAAACATTGTGTTGACACTTTATAAATGACTCTTGAGATCCTTGATAGTTTTCTTTCGATGCTTCAAATCATCAAGGTTACTTATGATCTTATCTTCAAGGTCTACTTCAGCTTCTCCTTCTTCACTGTCATAGTAGACATCTTCATCATACATGTTGTCTTCTTCCTATTGATCACAAGACATTCTTGTGATTCTTAGGATCACCTTCAAGCTATTTAGAATTATCTTAAAGGATCAAGCTCTAGTACCAATTGTTACAATCAAAATGAATGAGAGGGGGGTGAATCAATCTTTAAATACAAAATTCAACTTTAGTTTATCAGTCATGAACTATCAAAGCAATATAGTGAACTATTAACACATGAAGAACCATTTATATGAGCATGAGATAAGAGCATAACACATAGAGCCCTTATTTGAGTGGGAAAACCTCAAGGGTAATTAAACCTACTGATATATAAATAGAATATAGTTTTATAATAAAAACATCAATATTTAGTGAAGCACCAACTTCACATGGAGCACTAGCCCCAACTAGCCAAACACCCACTTGATTAGGCTTTAACAAGCACCTACATGCAAGGAGGAACCAACCCCCTAGATGACTCATCACAAATAATCCAAATAATTACTTTGATTCCATTTAGGATGCTTTATTTCTCAACCAATTGATGATGACCACCTCTTCATCTCTTCACACTCTTAGCCCTCTTAAGCTACCTTCTAGGCTCCTTCACTCAACTATGTCTCTTCAAGAAAGATTAGGTCATTTGAATTTGATAGTCATTTATAGTACCCCTATTATATATTCATTATAGTTTCTATTAACCCTTATCATGGTATAAAATGCCTCATTTATCTCTTCAAAGTACTATATCCTTCATTTCAATTCACTCATTCTCTAACTAGTCAATTAGGCTTATTAAGCCTTGTTCTTATACTAAGCTCTTGTTCATACACCTCTTGGTTAGACACACACACTTGAAAAATTATATTCTAAATACAATAGGACTTAGGACATGCCATAATCATTAATAAAACATTAAAATAGGTTGATCATAACATATAAGATCAAAACCTCTTTTAGGTCTTAAGGAGACCTAATTCAATTAGGCCTTTATTAACACACATTACCCTTTGGTCTTCTTGAAGCAATTTAAAAATTCATACATGGAAATAAAAATTCATATTAAACTCAAATAGACACATATTAAGATCATCTTAGGTCCATGACACCTTTTATCTCCAACCGCCACTTAAAGCATGACATTACGTTCACAATTATGCCTGTGCATACCCAAAAATTCTATCTTAAATTACTAAAGATAAAACACTAATTAACTAAAAAAATGGAAATAAAACATATAAATATAACCTTAAAGACATAAAAAACTTTAGAAAGTACATTATACTTCATTACATAGGGAAAAAGGATTCAAAAACACTCCTACAACTTCCTCACTTAGAACTGCCAATTTTCCTTAAGGACTATTAATGGTAGTTTTGAACTTCAACACCTGTATGACCATTTATAGAGATTCTTTATGTATGTGGATTATCCTATGAGGTAATTAGACCATTATTAGATAGAAATATAATATGGTCAAATGGAAATATTGGTCTTGCATTCACTGTCTAATCTGAACTTAGATAGGTGAACTTATGATCAATATTTTCATCATATCCACTGATATCCAAAAATTATATTAAAAATAAGTGTGTATTATAAGTATTTAAAATGTATCCATTCAGTTGGATTCCTCCATTTTACATGATAACACAATCCTAAACAACTTCTCACTACTGCTTGGGTTTCTCAATGTTTTCACCATTAGGTCTATTAGTGACTGGTCAACTTGGATGACTAGTTTAACACCCATAATGGATATAACCTATCTATAAACTACCATGAACACATAATAAAAGTCTCAAACTTTGTCCTCCATCAATTTATAAACTTGACCTAGTCAAATCTAACATTTATAACTAATATTTGAGAAACTAATGCATTCTTATAGGGTCTACTCACACACCTGACAAACCTATCACACCTAGAGGTGCCTGGGAGAGTTAAATACAACCTAAAATCACTTAACTATCCACACCGATCCATTTTAAGCACTTTAGAATAACTTATTTCATATCAGGTCACTATTAGGGTTATTTGATGGTTTAAACCATCTTCCAGTCTTAATGATCATTCATAAAACATATCCCCTTAATCTAAAAACAAATGCCTATAATTTTGAGATATGAACCTTACCTATATACCATGAATATATTACTTTCTCATGCATATGTTATACATGACAATGAACACTTTAAAGTTTCTCTCAGGTTGAGAACCCTTCATTTTGTGCACTCAAGAGACCTCAAAACCACTTTTTATGCCTTTTCTTGCAAAATTTGACCATAGAATTGGTCAACACACTTTTGAAAATTTATCACACCACATAAAATTCTCACATTCTGATTCTTATCTTGAAATCTGAATCTCATACCTCATTTGGACACCATCTCTCTCTTTGCTAGCTTAGACCTTGACCTACAAACCAAATTAGGCCTTGAAACTGACCTTCTAACCACTGTCCAATATTTTAACACCTCATATACATTCCATAAAACTCTTATCATTCTCAACCACTAATATACATATTTTATATGCTTTGGAAACACCTCATAATACCTTATTAGGTCAAGTAGGGTCTAGAACTAGTCTAGTTACAGACTTGGACTTAATGTCTTACCCATGTAGACTCACCTTGAAACTCTCTTGAGTGATCTAATGCCTCATACGCATGTTTGAATAACCTTATACATCCATTCATGCCTATGATCACTCATTTCACTAAGCCACCAAGATCATACCTTCTCATAAGGTCTCTTCATGCTATGACTAATGTTATGACTAGGCTTCTCAAGCACTTGAAACTTGACAACTAAAATTCTTGATGCTCTTATACCTTGTTCACATTCCTTACATTCTCCTCAAACAATGTCATACTTCTCAATGATGCTATCAAACAAGAACATTCTTTAGTGACATCATGAACACTTTTCTTAAGAACCTTTGACATCAATGACAATATCAATGTGAAAGTTTAACAATAGGAGAAATAATCAACAAAAGTAATAAAAAGCAAACCTATAATAGTGAGGTGATACACCAAAATATCATTCCACAAGCACACTTACATATACACTAAGAATGAAAGCTACCAAAACTAACCTCAACTCTATAGCCTTCTAACATTAGTATTTATTATAGATCATCTAGAAGTGGGTGAAAAGAAGGTCAGATAGTAGACTCTACTAGTCCCTCTCACACTTAAAGATACACTCAACAAACATATACACTTTATAAAAATTGTTAGATGTTATATCCTCACACAAAATATGCAAAGGGAAATATGGAATCAAGGATAGCATGTTCATCAATTAAAAACCACATACACCACTTAACACACTTGGGAAAGAAATGATATAGATAAAATAAACTTTAAAAATATTATTCAAAGGATAAAACAAGGTGCCAAACCAGAAAGGCTTAGCCATACTAGGTGTGTACTAATTATAATTGCCAAAGAGGCATGCATTTATAGAGCATTAGAAAGGAGAGAGAAGAATAAAAGTGTAAGGGTCACAAATCCAGTTGTCTAATTGTAGAAACTAGTTAAAACGTAAATGAATAAGGTGGAGAATAGGTTGAGAGGTCCTCTTAGACATATGTCCATCACAAACATGTCATTTTACCTTAAAGTGGCACAAAGGCTCTTCACCTTGCTCTTCTAAACTGCGATGACGAGGAAGACTTCCACTGACTACTTAAATTGTGATAGAGGTATTATACACATTATAACTATCATGAAAATATGGAATCTTGGTGGTAATAGTCCTCATGCATCTCCCTAGCTTATGGTCTCTTTCTTGACACTTGTGCTCATTCACTAACAGTCATTCATTAGCCTTCTTCAGCTTGTATTCACACTTGTCAACTAGATGGATTTTATTTGTTCATGGATATTAATTGTATATATGTTAAGACATTTTTTGGATACATATTTATCCTTTGGTATATCAAATAGGCCTTCATAGCTTCATTATCACACTTCTCACTTTCCATAGTAGGCAGTCCTATCCATTCTCATTGTGTTAGCTTATATTGACTAAAGAGATAGGTATAGTAGAAAGATTTTATTGCTTTAATAGAGTGATAAATGGATATTATATGTTATAAATAGTCTCTAAGGACCTTTTAAAATGATTGTCATCCAATAATTCTCCTCTACACCTGTAGAAAACATCAAAACATGCAAAAAACCTCTTACTAGGTCGATCTGTATAGAATATAATACAAATTGAAAGAACATCAAGGAGAATATGAGAATCATAAACATGTTTATATCACTTCCCTAATAATTTTATCACCTCTAGATGCAAAATTCCTCATGTATTTACCATCAAGCTGGAATGAGGGTTTTAGAAGGGTTTTTAGTGCCTTACACTATTAAGGATTATTCATGAAATCCTAATATTAAAAACTTAGAAAAATTTCACTAAGATCATGCTAGGGACCCTCTTCAAAAAATACCAACTCCTTGGAGTCTCATGCATAGTGTTCATATTGGTGTGAGTGAAGGAAAGTTGCCCTCAAGCTTTTGCAGTGTATTCTGAATAGGCTTGCGAAGGAATTAGGCTTGAATGATCAAATTTATCTTCTTATCTAACAACCAATGGATATTAACAACCTTGTATTATATTTTTGAGGTCCTCCAATGATTTTTAAATTTTAATAAGTCATTTGGATCAAGCTTGAGGCCATGACGGTATTCGGCTTAGTTTAGGCCTAAAGACCTATATTGAGTATGATTGTATGTTTTGACCATCTATAAGTAATACAATTATTTTAGGGTCTTTTTACCTATTTTTAGCTACAATTAAACTATATATATACAATCTAAATCTTATTTCAAGGATTTTATTTCATCATTTCAACATTCTTATGTCAAGTCTAGAAACTGTGCCATTTATGGAGTGCCCTCTATTTGAGATAGAACATAGGGAATCTCCCCTAATCCTATAACTAAAATAAATTTTTGATAGTTATTTTATGGAATTTTTACCATATAAAAAAAATATTAAATATTTTTCATTCCCATTTAGCATTTTACACCTCAAACTCCTAGAGACTAGTTATTAGGACTGATTGTACATGATTTAGTTGACTATGTGTAGAGGTTAGAATCCTACATGGTCAACTATGAAATAATTAATTACATATGAAGATCACATAAAAGTGTGATGTTATTATTATGTAAATGGTTCATACACATTCATACACCTTACACCCTTGTATGCAAACATCCTGCAATATCCCACTAGCCTAGACTAGTCTACAGACTATGTTGATTATAGGTAGCCACTCAAAAATCACAAATCTCTTGTAGATATTGATATTTATTTGAAACATTAATGAAAGTGAATTCATAATTTTTCAAGTGGTTAGTGCATATTGACTTCATTATTTTGATTACTAGCCATGTTGGCCTCCTCTTACTAGCTTGAACTAGTACATGATTGTGTCAATCTGTAGGTTCTATTAAGGAAGAAGTGGGGAAATTCTTGTAGGTACTCATTAGTGTGGAATCACTATTTTTTATCCCTCTACCTTGATATGAGGTCATCAATACCATTACATAATTAAAATAAATCACCTATGTTTATAGGTCATATTCTTGTCTCTATCTACCAATGTATTAAAATTTTGTAGTTCTAGGTTCACTTTTGATTGAAAACACTATGTTTAAGCTACTCAAACACTATGTTTGAGCATCTTCAATAGAAATTGGTATAATTTAGAAGCTAATAAATATTTATTTCCTATTTATTTAACCATTTATCTTCATGCCAAGAAGTGACTTCTAGGCTCAATTTACTAGAATGAATCAATTAGACCTACTCTAACCTCACCAAAAGGAATTAAAATCTGATGCAGGATCCCTTACTTAGAGATATTAAGGTAAATGTTCCCTTAAGCAAATTTTTCCATCTTATACCTATAGACATTACTTAGAATAGTATAGGATTAGTAATATGATTCTATATGACTTTAGAAACATCATTCAAGTCATGGAATGAATAAAAATAGTCTCTTAGGATTTTAGATGATTCCTCTATAGTTCGTACATACTTAGAGATGATTGTATCTGAATGTGTATGTTGAAACTTTGATTAGTCCTTGTTCATACTTTGAGAAGATCATCTCTCATAAAATTGAGACCTTCCAAATTCAAAAATTTGATGGATAAAATACCTTCCATGGTTTGATATCTTGAACACAAGTGCATTTTTAATTGGAAACTATTGATTGAGAATAAAACACTGCAACTAGTGAAACAACATTTATAGACTTCAATGGTGGTCATTCTAAATACCATGAGGATTATGTTTACTATCTTATCATGATATAAACATGAAAACCAAGATGTGACCAACATGGAAGTAAATAACATGTTCTATTAACATATACATAGAAGTTGGAAATATTAAATTGAATAAACAATTGAGAAAACCTACAAGTGTTGGGAAAATGAAGACAATTTTGAGTCACTATCATTCCTAGAGATGGTATACTCCAACAACATTCCAAATAATTACATGGAATTGAGCCCATTAAGAGTGTTAACATCCATGAAAATCACTCCCCATATATTTGCCTATCCTATCCATATAGAAAGGAATCCGATTGACTAACATTGACTTGCCAAGAGAGCAATGGGGAAGGTAAACTAGTTTTACTCAATTTAGAGACTGTCAAAACAAAATTAATGTGGAAATGAGTTTTGGGGAAGGGTTAATCCTGTATCTTATACATGTGTCACTCTTATTTTTTCAAGTGATCTTGATTTCAATGTGGAACATGTAAGTTTTTAGTTATATAAATAATAACTAACTCTCCATAACATCATACTCATTGAAAGACACTTTGACACACTTTTCCTTTCATATGAACCATACATTTTTATTAAATTGGTCCAAAAGTGATATAAAATGGCATTTAGGATAACTTAGATAAATGTGACTAATATTAAGACATGTTTGATGACCATGGTAGACATGTTTCAACCTAGGGGGGACCTATGTAATTTCAAACTTACATGGGGGGTTGACCTATTTAACTAGGGGGACAAATTATTCAAAAATTACTACTAGAGAGTCATAAATTTACACTGTGAGAGGAGATATTGCCTAGATGATGACTATTTAGGATTATTTGGCCATGAGAGATACCGAACTCATGACTGTGATCATGCAAAGGCTTATAGGATTCATGGGGAGTGGGATTCAAATAGGAAAATTGTGACTTAGTAGGGCTTAACCAAGGCTCTATTATATATTATCTAGGCCAAAGTTGATGTTGGCTAGTATAGATGATTATATGAGAGTGTAGTTCCATAGAGCCATAGAGTACCATATTTTTAAGAGTAGAATAGCCATAGGTATGGTTAGTCTTTGAGGACTCATCTAACATCCACCTCACAGAGGTTAGTTGGACAACCAATTCCATAAATAGGGTTGATGGGGCCTCTATAGATGACACTGCCACATAGTACATGACATGACATCCATCATGACAACCTTAAACCCAAATCTTCTTGGGGGATTCTACCTCTTGAGGGACATAATGAGAGTTGATAAGAGACATGACTTATTATTGAGGGACACAATGTACAAAAATTTTAATGTATAGATGGGAATTCATTTGTGCTTATATACTTTTGATGTATATATATGAGGTTCATTTGATCATGGTATGTGTTGATACATGATATTTATCTAATAGATATATGATGCTCCTTTGATTTATTTGATATTGATGTTTAGTATGATGTGATGTTCATGCTTTGATGTTTATGTGTTAGTGTGGATCACGATGTAGAATAGGGATGTGTTTTATGATTAAGTATATATTATATGTTAATTTATATGATGTAATCATGTTTAGAAAAGATATTCATTGTGATAATTGATGTTGTCATTTTATTATCATGGTAGCACACTTAGCCATGATGATGATAGATGTAACAAGGGGATGGTTTGAGAACACTTGTATATAGTCTTTACAAATTAATTTTTAATTTTACAGGTGACATGATGCACCATAATTATAAATAAATCATGATAACATACATGTGAATTATGTAAGGATAATCTCAAATGCAATCATGTGACAACACATATCATGAAATAAAATACCATTATGACATTATAGACATTGATTCATTGAGCCAAGACTCCAATTACTAAAATTACACATAAACAAGTAATCAAACAAAAATTCACACAACACTTAAAACAAAAATCAAAAAACAACTATCATTATGTGTGAATGTTTAATAAAAAATTGCATTTGTGGCACCTCTAAGTCAGGATAAGTGTAAAATTGGGCACTATTGAAAACTTGATTTAAAAATAAGAAAATGTGGAAGATGAAGGATAGTATGATGGTGGATGAGCTGACCCTAGCTACCCTATGTATATAAGTGTTACCTACATAGTCTATGTGGACCTCAAGCCAATGTAGCTCTCCCAAGATGGGAGGAATTAGAATTGATGATATTAATTAGGATGATCATGATTAGAGGAAAGATACCCTCCCCATAATTGTGTGAAAATGTATGAGAGTGAAATTAAGGTTGACATTATCAATGATGTTTTTACAAAATAAAGAAAATACTGGAATCCAAAGTTGGATATGATGACAAGTTGGATAAAATTTTTGTCTCTTTATATCTCTTTTTGTATTTTTATAAATTTTCAAATTTCTAAGATTTTACAAATTTTTTGATTTTGAGGGATTTTTTCAGATTATATGATGTTTTTGGATTTTTGGAATAAATATATAGAAGGGAATTTTCCAAAAATATATACAAGAACAACTATAGACACTTCTGCAAATAAAATAAGGAGTAAATACAATGGGAGGCTAGGACATATATACAAGGAAAAACTAGTAAAGGGAAAGCCAATTCAAACAATAGATGTGGGAAAGGATGCAAGATGGGAAATATATAAGGATTGGTTGGATGTGGGATGGGATGAAGGAATATAGGGATCAATAAAATTATACATATTAAGAAGAATGTTTTTAAGGATTACAAGATAGGGAAATCTTCCATATGGTTGTATGATGTTCCACTATAAAGATGCTACCATTTTATCACCCTATCAAATCTGATACAATCGATAGTACCTATAGATCATCATCAAGGTCAAAACTAAAAAATGTAAGTTGAGATATGATGTGGATTGGATCATGGAAAAAATATGGATGTGAAAAGATGTGATTATCCCAAGTAGGGACACTTATAAATAATACTCTGCTAGATCAAGCGTAAAATCACTTGAGATGCATGATGTTCATAGGGTCGTCTCACTCTTGACCATATTTTGTTACTAATATGTATGATCCAAAACCATATTTATGTGTGATGACATATAAACCCAATGTATTAGGCTTATACTTGCCTTTCTTTTCAGGTCTACTTTAGTAATTTGTTGATTTTCTTTATGCACAAGATCACCAACTTGAAACTTTTAGAAAATGATATGCTTATCATAGATATGACATAGTCAATTTTGATATGATTTGAAATGGTTAAAGGTGGCTAGACTTGTTTCATCCAAGTGTTCTAGCTCTTATGGATGGGATACTCTATAATCCTCATCATCGGTAAGATCTTGCAATGAAATGTGTAAGGAGGGAAAATTGATCCCGATAAGGAGTACAGTTTCTGAGCCAAAAACTATGGAATAGGGTGTGGCACTTGTAGGATTATAAATATTGGTCTGGTAATCCCATAAGGTAGGAAATAGTTACAAATGACAATCAAAACTAATGTCATTGGTAATATTTTTGAGGATTTTCACAATGGTTATATTTGATGCCTTAACTTGACCACTACCTTAAGGATAATTGGGAGTTGACCATCTGTGTTTAAATTAAAATCGAGTATAAATAGATTTAATGTCCTTATTTTTGAAAGACTTTTTATTATAAAAAATTATGATGGATAGGATTCCATATTGCCAAATGATGTGTTTGTGGATGAAATTGTAAATTTGCTTGTTGGTTACAGATGTTAGTGGAATAGCCTCAACCCACTTTATAAAATAATCAGTGGTAGTAAGGATGTGTTTATGATCATTAAAGGATGTAGGGTTTATCTTCTTGATGATACCAAGACCCATTTATAAAATAGGTAAGGAGAAGTGATTGGACGAAGTGCTTGCAATGGAACATGGATCAAGTCACCATGTTTCTAGTAAGTGACACACTTTTTAAATATGTTCATGCATCAGATTCCATTTTTGATTAGTAATACCCCATACAAAGGAGTTTATTAATGAGGAATACTTTTTAGTGTGGGAACCACAAATCCCATGTGCATGTCTTTGATTGGTAATTCTGATTCCCATGAATTTAAAAAATAAAGGAGCATCCCATCATAACCTCTAAATAGAGCATGTCTCTAAGTAATGTGTAATGAGAAGCATTATGAATAAATGATTTATATTGTGAATGAGATAAATATGTAGGAATGATATGGTCTTGAATGTAAGTGTAGATGTCATGGTACTAAGGTGAATAGGGACCAAAAATTTCACATACCATTTTTGATTCCATATGAACATATGCTATCATGATGACTTGTTCAATGAGGAACTAATATTCTTAGACATAAGTATTTTATCAAAATTTGGATTTATAAAAAACCCTAAATGATAAAACTATTATGAAAAATTAGGAGAATAATATACAAATAATATCATTCACTAATTTGAAACTATTTTATTCTTGAAATTTTCTAAAAATAACAAAATGCAATGAAAAAAAAGACAACTAGAAACCATATATTTAGGAGGAATATGGGAATAAAACTTACTATGTAGGGGGATTTGGTGATTGGAAATAGGAATCAACACCTAGATTTGGGCTTAAATGATAATTTCATGGTAATGACACTAAAGGGGTGGTACTCCTATCCACTATCTAGTGATCCTATCCATTTTCAGTGAGGAAATCAAGGTTTTTGGGTTCTCTATGTCTTTATTTGGAGAGCCTACATCTGGTACAAGAGTTTACTATCACTTGTAGAGACCATTGTATGATTGATTTTCCTTCAAAAACCTTAGCTTCTTGACATGTGAATACCAATGCAAATCAATGGGAAAAAAGGGGCCAGTGGTTGAAATTGGGTGAGAGCTCAACACCCCATGTGATGAACATTACCTACATACCAATACTCTGAAGATGCATCAAAATTCATGTAGTTATCCCATGCTATAATGGTATGTGAATAACTAGTGAAATATACTAGATGACGTTGCAATATTGATGAGATTAAGTGCCTTAATGATGATTTGTGACTTGTTAATTGTATTTAGACTTGAGTTGTTTATTACTAGGGGTGTATCCAATTAGAATTAGGAGAAATACACACTTTGATCTCAATGTGCAATTATGTTGTTGACAATTTTGACCCTACTGGTGAAATTGTCACCTCTACCATTCAAAACTTACATAACCATGCCTTTTGTCTAAGTGTCAGGTATTAGTATTTGCAATTTTCATAAAGGGGTCATCTTAAACAAATCCAAAGGAATTGGGATTTTCTAAAATTCCAAAGGAATTGACATTTTCAAAATCCTGAAAGGCCTTTTCAACTTTTTCAAAGAAGGGGCCAATTCAAAATTTTGGAAAGGCATCTCCAAAAGGTTGAAAGGTACAATTCTTTCAAAAAAAGGGTCCACTCAAGAATTCCAAAGAGTTATTTTTCCTTCAAAAAAGTCATTTACATAAATCCTGAAGGGCATCTTCAAAAGCAGGGGCACTTTTCAAATTTTTTGAGAGGACCATTCCAAAGTTTTTGAAGGGACTTTTAAAATAGTCTGAAGGGTCATTTCAATTTGCCGAAGGACCATTACACATTTTTTGAAGGGCAAGTGGACCTTTGCAATTTTTATAAAAGGGTCTTTTCTAGAGAAAGAGGACCATTCAAAAGGTCTATTGTAGAAATTTGAAAGGCACTTCTAGGGAGATGTCCATTTCAATTTTTTTGAAAGGGACACTTGCAAGAAAGTCAAAGGGTTCATTTTTTTGGAGAAGTCCATTTCAACTTTGCTAAAGGGTAAGTAGTTCATTTCAAATTTTATGAAGGGTAAGTGGACCATTTCAACTTTTCTAAAGGGCAAGTGGAGCATTCCAACTTTTTTGAAGGGCAAGTGGACCATTTCAAAAGTTTCAAGAGACCATTTCAAAATTAATAAATAGTCCACTTTTAAAATTTTGAAAGGTTCATTTCCAAAACCCTAAAGGTCATTTTCATGAATCTAAAGGGCAATTTACAAAAGTTCATATCATGAATTCCTTTAGATTTTTTGTCTGAAGGAATTGTCCTTTGCAAAAAACTTGAAGGAATTGTCCTTTGCAAAAAACCCTAAGGAATTGTCCATTGCAACCAAAGAAAGAATTCATTTAGAATTTTTGTCCAAAGGAAATGAATACAGAGATAAAATGTGGATTTTTGTCTGAAGGAAGTGAATGAAGAGGAAAGTCTATGAGAATATATAGATGCAAATAGCCTATAGGAATTATCTCAAAACAGATCAATGGAACAAGATTAAGTCAAGCCATTAGCAAACCCAAAGGGTTAATTAATCAGTGACAAGTGGAATAAGCACATTCTATAGCAAGGAGATCAATGGAAAAGGAAAATCTAGGTTTTTAGAAGGATTCTAGTAGGATTTTGGTGGTCAATCAATAGAAGATAATGAGGACTTCCCCTTTTGACTCTAATGATGTGATCTAAAACTCACATTTAGAGCATGTAAAGTGGCCCAAGTAAGATTAGACTATAGTAAGGAGCATGCAAAGTTTTTTAATTCAAGGATTAAACCATTCACACTTAGAAAAGACATGTAACTGCCTTAAAAAATGACTCTCTCATTTCCAAAAGGGAGACTCGAATGCATGAAAAGATCAAGGCATTTAACATTGGATGGATATTCAAAGAGATTAACATAGAATTTCATGCATTCACTCTTATTTATCTTGTTAATCAAATCCTTTTTAAACACTTTCAACTTACCTTTAAGTGGAGTTTTCTCTTTGAGGATTGGTGTAGAATCATGCATCAAGAAAATTGAATTACCAAAGATCCATGCATGCTTGAAGAATTTAATCTTTACTCTAAATAAGGGTTATGAAATGGGTCCACCATCATTTTCAATGCCAAAGATCTTTTCATGCAAGGCATGTGACAAAAAGATGTTATTTGAAGGCTTAGTTATCTTTTGATAGTTGAAGTTGGACTTGGTGAGATGTGGGAGTTGATCTCCTCTTTTATTTTCATCACCCATCTCTTGGATTTTATATTCTTTTTATATATAAGTTGGATTTTTAGCCTTGAATCATAATCCCTCTTTTGGCAAGACCAAATTCTTCTAAATATTGAGTTTTGTAACTTTTTTTAGATAAATAGAAGGACTATTTTTAGATTCTAAGATGTTGGTATAGTGTATTTATGTCAGTGATTTGCATATGTGATATAATTTTCTTCCTTGTCAAGTCTTGTTTCTTACCTAGTTACTAGCTAATTAGATTATGTAGGTCATGTTCTGTGTTTGATGTCTTTTGGTTGAAGTTACAGTGAATGTAAGTGGCTGGTTAGTGCCTTGAATTAGGCCTATTCCATCATTTTCCTCAAGTTTTGATCACCACATAAAATCTTTTCATGAAATACTAATACACAAGAATCAATTAGAGTTGAAGAGTTAGTTTTTTCTTGTCTAATCAGTGTTTTAGAATCTCCATTTAAGTCAATGAACCAAAACATAGGTGTATCACCATCATTAGATAGGATTTCCCTTCAATTTTCCTTTTTTCCTTTTTCCTCTTCCCTTTTCCTAGTAGTTTATAGTGTAGATTAGAGATCCTAATTGATACACCAAAGGGAGCTAGCCCTTAGAATCTAGAGACTCAATTCACTGATTAGGCCACCCACAACCTAGGATTGTTTCCATGTTTCAATAGACTATGAAGGCCTAGAACTACCTTCACAAGGGTGTGAGTTTGGTTGACAACAATGATTTTGGTATTTTTTTATGTGTAAGCCTCTGCTATGAAAAATGGTTTGAAATGTGTTTATATATTAATATCCTTCAAATTAATTCAAATGGGGATCATTAGGGACATATGCCAACCATCCTATATCTTTTAATTTTTTAAATTAGTTGTTATTTTATGGGAAGATAGGAGAGGGGGTAAGGACACTAAAGTGGTGTGATATAGTCCCCTACGTTGCTCTTATCCAATGGGTGATTTCATCATGCTAAATGTCAGGTAGGGCATAAATTATGTTTAAGGTTGATAAGAATAGGGATGATTATATTTGGGGTTCATTTATCAAATTAGAGGATTGTGCAAGGTGGTCGAAAGTGATCAAAAAGGGCCCTAAGATAGGTCTACAACTAAGTGTGTAAGAGAGTGGACACAAGTGCACAATTTTATATTAAATATTAATTTATGTGTCTAAATTTCCCCTCTTTTATTCTATTAATTAATCAAAGTGGAAGTACTAGTGTAAAAGGAAAAAAAGTTTGTACCTGAACTTTATTATGAATATGAGTCCTCGATATAGGCCACAACATTAAACTATGCTCCATGCAAAAACCTACAATGAAACATATGTGATATCATCCTTCACTTAAGATGAATATCAAAAAGTAAAAAATAATGAACTAGAGAGTGATAAGGAATGAATACATCTAATTGGGTAGGCAAACTATTGTGTTTTTTCTTCGTGTAAAACTAGTGACTGTGATGGGTTGTATGCTTGTAGTTTCATTGGTGTTGTATAACTTGGATTCGATTTTTCATGCACCAATCCTCATTAATAAATGGTTTTATTAATAAATAAAGGTGTACTTGAATCCAACATCACCTACTAAATTAGTGAATTAATTTTGAATCCATGTATGAATTCCATTAGATACTTATGGTGTAAATATTGGAGTATATAGTGAACCAACCACTGAAGGTGGAAGAAGGTTCAATTATGGTGCAAAATTAGTGTAAATAATGAGTATAATCTAGTGTGGTGTTTACAACATGGAGAATGACATGAATTTGTCATTCCATCTGCAAGACTAGTGTAAAAAACTGACTAATGAGGAAATAATATACCATACACATGCTTGCAACTGATAGCTAGTGCATATTGATTCTGACACCAAGTAGAATAATTTTAATTATGAGTAAACTTGTGTGCTAAATTGGAATAATATAAAATTCATGATTACCTCCAAAATAATCAATTTTGAGACAAACTAAGTAAATTTGGGAGCCAAGACTATGAAATTGTTGAGTATTATTTTAGATAAATTGAGGTTTTGAGAAATTTTGAAAATGCCCATTTTTTAGGCATTTGGACTATAATGCCAGGTAGGACACTAGAGCATTGCTGTCCTATCCAATGTGGTGTTCCTATCTAAAATGAATTTCTATGCATTTTATAAGTCTAAAATTATGTCAACTATGTAATCTTTGTTAAAACTTGTCTGTGTAGTAATTTGGCAAGTCTATATTATAAGACAAAACTCTATGATTTCTCCCTCTTTTGAGGTGAGTTATCAAGACTGCATAATAAATTAACTAAAAAAAAATTTATGCAGTAGGTTGTGATATAAAAATTGAAATATGAGTAATATTGACAACATAGAAAAGTATGGCATCATTATGTATGTAAATTGAGCATAATAAGAATGTAAGATGCATATGGAAATAAGCATTCAAAATAATTATGTCTAGCTATATGTGACAATGAATCACAAAGATAATTGATCAATTAAGTATATATAGCTGATTAAAACTACTTAGGGAGGAAGGCATGATATCCATCATTGCATTAGAAAGGTTGGGTGGATGTGTGATGTCAATTATGACATCTAAATCTAAACAAAGAAGCAAGTAAGGTGTCATGGCCATAACACATACAATCAAAGGGTACATGCATAACATACAAAACACACAAGAGAAGGCCAAGGGGCCACATACAAGGGATTTATTCAAATGCCACTTATTGAAATAGAAGGCACATATAAAGACATGTTCAAATGCCCTCATATACATAGAAGTAAACAAAGGAAGCTTAGATCCACATAGAAAGACATGTAAAAATGTCCACATATACGAATATAAGACACACACAGGGACATATTTAAATGCCCTCACTTGCATAAAATCAAAGACATGGATACTTAGAGCCACTCAAAAATGACATATTAAAATGTCCTCAAAGCAAACAAAGAATGTATATAATATGTGAATCTAGAAAAATAAATGTAAAAGGATGCATGATTATGTAATTTGATCAACACGAGTTAAGTTGTAACCTACATATATTCAATATAAAAGGATGCATGATTATGTAATTTGATCAACACGAGTTAAGTTGTAATTTGATCAACACAAGTTAAGTTTTAACCTGCATATATTTAATATATTACTATTTATCTCAATTATTGAATATAAAAGGATGCATGATTATGTAATTTGATCAACACGAGTTAAGTTGTAACCTGCATATATTCAATAATTGAGATAAATAGTAATATGTTAAAATGTCAGTGAGTGATCAATATCAAAATATATAAGGCAATATAAATATCTAGGTTGATAATAACATAATGTGGGTAAACAAGGATAAAACCTATGTATTCTATGCCCCTAATTATCTCACCGATGAATATACATGCTATAATAATATTGTGTGTAGTCTAAAATTGAGTGGTGATAGTCTAAGTTCACTAGAAAAATAATAGGTTGAGGGAAACTAATGTAGTGTACTCCTTTCCTCTACAACAACCCTATCTAAATTTAGTTTTGAGTATGTAACAATGAAAATACCTAAAACTAAATATAGAAATTATGTTTTATGTATTCTGCAATCACTCATGTACAATGATGAAGCATGCATGATATAAAATTGGGTAAATCATGCATAGAATATTATGCATAATTAAATAAATATATGAAATATATGTATAAACATGCATAAGTCTTGATTTTAGTATTATCGAAAATATTTTACTATTTTACTATTTTTACATATATATGAATTGAGAAGTAAAGAGAAGGATACTAATCAATGCCTTAAGTGTATTATCATCAATAGATCCTAAATTGAACAAAGGAATGGTGATATCTTTCAAATGAAGAGTATCATACAATTATGTAGGTTATGCATCATTTTCATATTCAAATTCTATATAGTCAATGTCATCAGGATCATACCAATCTAGATTATTATAATAATATCTAGATTTTGAACTTGTGAAATGCCTTTCTTATTATTTGTTGTATCTTGATAAGAATAAGGAATTTCCCCATACTATGGTATTGAATTTATTGATTTCTCTTATGAAATATGCATTGTGTCATGTGCCTTTAGTGATATGCCATTACTTGTATTTGTTTGTATGCTAGCTGAAAGTATGGATTTTGTTGGTTGTTCTTATTTTGAATAAACTATATATTCTCTTGAAACTATGATCATTGTGATTTCATGTGCACATGTGACATGGTTGGAATATTTACCCATTGTTTCCCCCATTTCTAACATCCATATTATTCTTAATTCAATGTTATATTATGCCAAATTAAGACAGAAAAATACCACTGAACATGTTTTTGGCCCAACTGTGCAAGGTAACTCAATGGATCTAATAAATGATTTAGATAAAGTAATCTTAACCAAAGGTTACTTGTCATATCAAATAAATTACAAGAGTTTAATGATACAAATATTTATTTCAATAGTGTTATTGATCACCACATTGGTACATTGTTTGCCATCTATGAAGGGATTAAGAATCAAAGGCTCTAGAAAAGATGAATGTTTTTAGGTCAACTCCTTTGGACCCACACTTGTATGTTTTAAATGTAATTCTTAATTTGTAAACTCTTTTGCTAGAAAACCTATTTTAATAAATTTTTTAACTTATCTTGAATTTGATTTGACAACTTTTCTTGTTGTAACACCACTTTTTCTTATTGTAACCTTTGCTTTGCAAATTATTCCCTTTGTAATTTCTATTTTTGATCATGTTCATTTTATGATTGTGTTTGATCTAACTTAGATTGTTGAACATTTTCTTCTTATAATTATTCATTTTGAAATTTTTCTTGATCTAAATTGTCCTTTGATATCCATTTTTCTACTAATTTTGATTTTGCCACTTGTTCTTTAGGAGATGCGCTCATAAGGTGAGTTGGTTGCTTAATTGATGTATCAATGATAGGATCACAATTGTCAATTATTTTTTGTATTTTATGTTACAAATCCAAACACCAATCTATATTATGTTGATGCATTTAATGATATGCATAATATTTTGATCTCCTTAGAGGATGTAGAGGAGGTAGTTTGATCAAATTATTTTGAATCATTGCCCTTAGAAACTCACTTGAACTCTTATTAGGCATTTTCATACTTTTTGAATCACTTATTGTAGATGTATTATGTCATAGTTTCTAATTTTGCTATGAAATAATTTTAGGTACAATATTTTTAGATGGATATGTAGATACATGATTAATAATAACTTATTCTAGATTTTTTGTACATGTAATATGATGTTCTAATAATGTGAAATTTGCACTAAAAAACTGATTTTGGTTTTGTAACTCTAATATTAACTTACCCATATTGATGATTTGATATTTTAGATCCCCACAAGCATAATCCCTAGGTGCTTCAAATTGAACGTGCATATATAGACCTTGTAGAAGATATGTGGGAGGTGGAGGGGTTTGAGTAAGGATAAGTTGATTAGCCTCATTTGAAATTATAGGATGGGCCAATTGAACCCTTAGAATAGTGATAACATGGACCTTTTCAGAGGGAAAATATATATCATAATCTTGAGGGTTAAGAAGAGGAGGGAAATATTATTTTCTATTTATATAGTATAAAACTAAAACCTAGAAAATTATTGTTATAACAAAATATATCAACTCTAAAAATACAAAAAAAAAGTGAAAATAGGAAAAATGAAATAAACCATAGAATTTTTTTTGGTTAGGGTTTAGAAACATGTGAATAATAAACAAGTTCACCAATATGTTTTATCAAATTTTGGATTTATAGAAAACCCTAAATGATAACACTACTATGCAAAATCAAGAGAATAATATACCAATAATATGTAAGGATCAGTTACTGAGTTAGAATTCAAGTATTATAAAAATTTACTAAAATAAATAAAGTGTAATGAGAAAAAAAATACTTATCTAGACACTATATCTACAAAAAGAATTAGAGACTAAAAGTTGTTGTGTAGGGGGATCTAATTGTTGGAAACATGAATCAACAACTAGATCTATACCTAGATAACAACTACATAGGTATAAAATAAGAGGGGTGGTACTCATGTCCACTATGCAATGATCCTATCCACTTACAATAAGGAAATTAGGGTTTCCAAGTTCTTTATGTCTTCATTGAGAGAGATTATATTTAGTGCGAGAGTTTAAGATCACTTGAAAAGACCACAATATGACTGATTTTACTTAAGAAACTCTAGATCTTTGACACGTGAATACAAATAAAAATTAATGGGGAAAAAGGGGTTAGTGGTTTAAGTTGGGTGAGAACTCAAAACCCGATGTGTTAATCACTACCTATATACCAATACTCTGAAGAGGGATCAAACTTCATGTAGTTATTTCATGCTACAGTGGTGTGTGAATAAATAGTGAAATATGCTAGATGATGTTGTAATATTGATGTGATTAAGTTCCTTAACCATGAATTGTGTCCTATAAAATATATTCAGGGTTGAGTTTTGGGCTACTAGGGTTTTATGCAATTAGAATTGGGAGAAATAGGTATTTTGCTTTCAATGTGAAGTTATGATTATGGTGTTTTTACACGTGGAAGCTTTTTATATGCAAGATGGTTTAAAATGTGTTTACATAGTCATATCCTTTCAATTCCATTGAATGGGGATCATTAGGGACATAGGAATACCATCGTATAACTTTTAATTTTGAAAAATAACCATTATTTGGTGGGAGGACAAGAGAGGGGGAAGAGACATTAGAGTAATGTGCGATAGTCCCCTAGGGCACTCTTTTCTAATGTGTGATTTCATCATGTTTAATGGTAAACATGACCTAAATGATGTATAAGTTAGATAAGAATAGGGATGAGTAAATTTAGGGGTCATTTATTAGCTTAAAAGAGTGTGCAAGGTGTTTAAAAGTGATCAAAAATGGCCCTAATATAGGTCTAGAGCTAAGTGTGTAAGAGAGTGGTCATAAGTGTACAATTTTAGATTTAAATGTTAATTTACGTGCGTAAACTAGAAGACATTTCCAAAAGTGACCCAATAGTGGCCATGGAATCAACTGATGCATTTTTTTATTATGGCACTTACTCAAATTGTATGTTCTCAAAATATTTCTTGAAGTTATTTACCATGTGCTTATAAGGCACAAGCTTATAATATTTTGTTTGATATTGATCATTGACTTGATTAACGATAAGTTGAGAATCACCATATACTGTCAATTACTAAATGTTCTATTAAATTATGAGACAAAGTCCTATAATAAGAACCTCATATTTTTTAATATTATTTATGCATAAAAACCCAATGTGGAATGGCTTAGGGATAAGATCCCATGTGGTGTGATAAAAATTATACCTACCCCTAATCCATGGGATGTGAAGGAACCATCAAAGTGTAGATTCCACTATCGTGATTCATCAAGGGTAAAAAGGGACTCATATAGAAAACGAATTTGAAATGGCTATGTATTTTTTAATGTGACATCTACTATTTGATAAGAAAGTAATTGCCCCTTTATAGCCTTTTGATTGGTATATCCAGAATATAATTTTCTTAGGATCATTATCCATTTAGCCATATGACCTATCAAAGCTACTTTAGAAATAAGATACTTGAGTGGATCAACCTTTGTATTAATGATGGTATTATCATTGAGTATGTAGTGTCATTAATTTTGGGATACAAAAATCACTACTAAACAAATTTTTTCAATAGATGAATAATTATGATCATAGGCAACCAATTTTGTGCTCAAATAAGATACAACACACTCTTTGCCTTGATCATAGTGTTTGGCCAAAAGTGCCTCTAAGGCATTTTAGGTTGCCTAAATGTAAACTAATAGTGGATTCCCTAGTGTTATAGGGGACAACATTGGTGGATTAGCAAAATATGCCTTTAATCGACCAAATGCCACTTGAGAATCAATTTTCCACTAAAAAGTGATACCCTTTTTTAGGAGGTATGTGAAGGGATGGTAATGATTTTTAAGATGTGAAATAGAGTGGTGAATAGCCTAAACTTTATATTATAATATATACCACTAATTTAAATTATATGGGGTAGGCATTAAATTTAGTTAGGTCCACTTCAATACCTCACCTTGAAACAATGAAAATAACTCACTAAATGTGAATGTTGAAGACACACTTATTGGGATTAAGGCACTCTTTGTATTATTAAAATTATTTAAATATTCACCATAAAACTATTAGATGACCTATGTGATTACATAGTCTTCCATAATGTCATGCATTATGTCATGAAAAATGATAATCATCACCCTTTAATAGCTAGCATTGGTGTTCTTCAAGGTAAAATGCATGACCTAATAACAAAATGTCCCACATGGAGTGGTGAACATTATTTTATGTTTATAAATAGGTGTTATATTTATTTTATTGTACCCAAAAAAGCCATCCATAAGTGATAATATCTCATATCATTCTATGAAGTTGATGATAATATCAATGTTGGGCAATGGAAAATCATCTTTTGGAAAAGCTTTATTAATAACCTTGAAATATATATAGTGTTATATGCCTTTAGGTCTTTTGATGATGGGAACGATATTAGAAATATAATTAGAGTAATCAATAAGCCTTATGAACCAGGATTCCAAGATTTTTTTGAGTTCTTTTTTGATCAAAATGGCAATATATGGGTGCATCTTTTGTAATTTTTATTTGATGGGTTTGGCATTAGGATACACCACAAGATGATGGATGGCCAAACAATGATTTAATCTAGGAATGTAAGAATAAGTACACATGAATACAATAATGAATTATTTGAAGATAAAAATGATGAGCTCACATTATTCTCTAGTGAAAGAGGAACTGAGCTTAATGATGAGTGGATCATCCTCAGTACCAAGGTTGACATCAATAGTGTCTTCCACAAGCAACATATAACCATCCTCCTAAAAATTAGGTACTAAATGGAATTGATAGGATTGATATTCATTTAACCATGGCCTAGTTGGTTTATCAAGCTCACCCATATAAGAAGAATAAAAATAATTCATTTCAAGCAATTACCAATTGTTGAATGCATGTGAAAAATATTTAACCAATTATTTAAATGTGCACTACTCCTCAAGACTGACATATAAGTCTAATATGACGTGGTGAATCATAGGAATTTGTACTTCCTTATGAAGAGACTGGACTTACCCATCCATTTTCACCTTAGGACAATTTTCACTAATGAACACATATTTATTTTTACTTTTTCCATTGTCCAATAGTGCCTTAGAGAGGTTTTCACTAGAGGACATTAATTTTTTATTTTCTTTACTTTTGTGACTAAGGAAATCCACCTACTCTACAAAGTAAGCAACATGGTCCAAATTAATCTTGAATCCCTTATTATTATCCCTAAGTGGGAAACCATTTTTAAGCCCTGATAATTATGAAATAGCCTCATCATTTTGGAATTCATCAATTGATGTGGAATCGTGTTGGTTCTAGTCGATGAGTTTGGGGTAATGGAGGTAAAGGCTAATGGTAAGGACAAAATTGATGTTAAATATATTTGTATCAATAAGCTCATAGTAGGTACTAGAATAGGACTCTGAATCACTTCCAAGATAATTGTTATTATAAGTTATAATTGTATCACTTTCAAAATCTAAGGGATCACCCCTAGGCAGTTTATATCAAATACCTAAAATGCCATTTTGTTTGCTTGAGGGAATGGGTTCAATAATCCCATATTATTTTTCCCATAATACTTTACCTCTAAAATCAAAATACTCTAGGATTTTATGAGGGTTAGGATATTTTTTATTTTGATAACATGAAGCAAGTCCATCATTATATAACCAAGAATAACCCAAACCGTAGACCCACTCTTGATCCAAAGACCATTTTTTACAAAATCTAAAGGAACCACTTGATAAGAATCAACATTTATATGCCAATCCATCTTGGGATTGCCATAGGATTAAGGTGACTTAAGGAGTTTTACAATGTGAAAATCACCATTGATTAGGTACTCTCCATAACCTTTGTCCTTAATTGTAAAATAAGATGAATACATAGGATAAAGAGGACCTTTAGATGAGGATGTGAGGCTATCAAGATAAATTTAGTAAGACTAAGAGGATTTGTATACTATGACTTTGTCATTTTTGGGTAAACACTCAGTGATAGGACAATAGTTGGTACCATATTCCACATCTAGGTTCTTGTAATATTCATAAGGTTATATATCTCATAGAATAGTAAGATCCATGACCAAATGTAGTAACTTGAGACATTGATGTAATGTGGATGGAAATACATGCACATCATGTATACATGGACACCCAAGGAGTAGATCATAATTTTTTTAAATCAATGACATGGCAAAGGGTGTTATGGGTGACATGCCCAATAAATATGGGTAAACTAATGGTGTCTATTAATTCTCACTCTACATTATCATACCTTTTGATTATGATAGTATCAAGAAAAAATTATTGTTGGGCCCATTTAAAGCCAATTATGTGGACCGTGCCAATTTGACACATCTTGGTGTAAAGTAATTAGTGTAATTGGTTTCTCTTTTAGTACTTTTTATGTCAACTAGAGGAATCTTTGGAGATATCATGTCAGCTACTAGATAATTACTTGGTGCTAGGTTTTAAGGGACATCCTTATAGGTACTTACACATGGTGACTGTATAACACAAGTGTCATAATAGTGGAGCTAGTGGGATAATGACCCCTAAAAATAACTCAACATTCGACATACACTCATCCAACCTGGGTAGAGTAGTGGAGCTAGTGGGATAGTGACCCCCAGTGATAACTCAGGAGTTGTCACATAATCATCTAACCTAACATGAAGATGTCCCTTTATCTATAAAAGGAGGCTTGAACCTAAAGAGAATAGAGATGATTAATGGTAGTGAAGCTCTACTGAAATTGAGAGACACGACTTTATATTGTAATCTGCATTGAACTAAGCTAGGAGTTCTAAATGTATAGCCTAAGCTCTCTTGTGAGCCATTGGGCATGAGTAGTTTCAAAGATGAGAACATGCTCTATTTTCATGTTATGGATTATATATACTGAATTATGAATTAAGGAAGAATTTTATTGAGAGTAATTAAGTATTAGTCTATTCTAGATGGTTATAACATTATCTTGTGATTTTGACTTAAATATAACAATATTGATAGTATAGTATCCATGATTGTATACATGGTTAAGTGAAGATTTACTCTAGGTAATTAATGACATCCTTATGCTAAATAGTAACTTAACCTAGTATTAAAACTAAGTGTTGAAAGTGACATGTGTCGAGTCCCCAATAACCGTGCCTAGAGAGCTACCTTGAAGAGTGAGTATCAGAACATGAGCCATTCCCTTGATTTAACTAAGTACCTAAGGGATGATTAAATTGATATCCCTATGGATTATGCCACTAAGAGATATATCCATCCAAATATGAACTTGTACCCTTTAATAGGCTTGTGCCTACTGATCTTACCCAGGATAGCCTTGTGCCACCAAATTTGTCTAAAATCACTCTAAAAATGAATAAGCACCATTGAGACTAAGGTTGCACCATGTTTCAACTAGCCTAATATATAACTCTATTCCTTCATAGCTGTGCTTCAAGTGAGCACATAATACTTGCACCTTGTGTGAAATTGATGCCAACATAATAGTGCATTTAAATGTTATGCACCATAGACTTTACTATGCTCGTGCATAGTTGTATCAAGTACAAAACTAACTTAGCTTGACTAATTATTGCATGACTAAGCATAAATTATGAATAAGAGACTTTTATATAACATTTTAATTCTATTGCTAGGACCCATGTTGAATTTTGTTGCTACAATGATGCAACCAAGTGATGCTTTGACTTTCACTTGAGAACATTGAGCGTTAACTAGAACAAGTGGAAGATAGTTTTTGTATAGAAGCTTTTGACATGACAAGGACAAAATCTAAAAGAATGGGTGAAAATCTACTTGTATGATGCTCTATATGAGGTGTTCTTTTACAAACTACTTGAGCATATGTACCCATTGTTCGTCACCTATACCACCTCTAGAATATGAAGCTATAGCCAGTGATTTAAGTTGAAAAAAGATTACCTAGAGAGGATTAAAATCCTATATGATGTTTAGATTCATGTTTTAGACAAGTGGTGGAGTGGTGTGTTGAATAGCTACATGTTAGAACTCATAGTGTCAACCTTCTATTACTCAAAAGAAGTAGAATATGAGTTATTTTACAAACTAAGGGGTATGTTCATAAGAGGACTCAATATCAAACTAAATAAATTATTGGTGGATTATGGTATTAAAACCATAAGAATGAAGGCCAAAATCCTTGCGTGTATGAGCAAGCATAGAAGGTGAGAAGGGGAAGTGTAGGTGAGGTGCGATGGAAAGGGATGATCAACCTAACACCTGAGAGCTATGAAAGCTGATCTATAACAAGTAAAGGTGTAGGATGATATCACATATAGAACCTAAAGGTTCTGAGAGGACCCATAGTGAGTGGGAAGGGTATTGGGAAAGATCCCTTAAATTATAGTAGTATAAGGAAAGAGATGAGGAAGTAATAGACCAAGCTCAGTAGTTGGGTACATAATGCCTTAGGTTCTTACAAGATGTGGTGAATGAGTATGAACTAGAAATACTTACCCCATTTAAATCATAAGTGCAAGCTCATGCATTTGATTCTCTACCAAAAGATCAAAGAATGATAATGGACCTTATTATCAACATTGACTTTGATAGACTTCAAGATTTGAACCAATACTTTATAATCAAATAAGTGATACCTTATAAGGAATTTAACCATAATACCATGAGACTAATGATATCCAACCTAGGAATATAGAACACAAGTTCAATTATTCCTATTTAGAAGATATTAGCTATATCGATTGGGTAATAGCCTGCAAGAAGTGGCCCAGTGCCACAAGTGAATAGTAATGTGCCATCAATATCAATGGCACAACCTACACTAATAGGGTCAGTACTTAACCCTCAAACTAGAGGCATTTGAGGACCATTTAAAATATAGATACTATGGGAAAAATACCATAGACTCTAGCATCACCCCCTAAATAGGTTTATTATGAAATGACAATGCACTTACTCGAGTATCATGACATAGAGAATACCATGGATCATGTACTCAAATGTGAGCTTTAATAACATGCTTGGGGCATTACCTAATTAGAGCATAAGGCAACTTAGTTTGTGACCATCTTACTAGATCATGCCCATACCTGGTATCAAAAATTTAATCTGAACTAGGTTATGGTTGATTATGATATACTAAAGGAGGCCTTCTTAAAGGAATTTGATATTCTTGAGTTTGAGAAATAGAGCATCATAGTACTCAAATAAATTAGCCAAGAGATATCCAAGAGCATGCACCTATATGATGCATGATTTAAGATCCTCCTTTCTAAGCTTCCATATGATATCCACCCCTCCCAACACACACAATGTTTTGTTGAGGGCTTGCTAGTGCCTTTTAGGAGAGTATTTTCTATGAAGACCTTCATGGACCCCCATGAAGCACTTCAAGTTATGCTTTAGGCTGAGGTAGTAGGAAACACTAATACTAGGATCATCCCATTTATGGAGGTATAGATCATGTTAGTGGCCTCCTAGCTATTTAAGCTAATTATTGGTTTAATGCATGACACTCATAGTGGACTATGATGTATTGACTATAAGATGGAGGGGCATAACAAGAATAATTACCTATGAAGAAATGTTTGCACCTTAATTCTCAACTTTGAAGTTTGTCATGGGATGCATGACTCTTAAAATTGTCCCCTATTATAGTGTGTCATCCAAGTAAACACTACCATATATTACAAGATGTACGATGCCTATACTCATTCAATATAAAATTTTCAAGTCATTAATGAGATATGCTAGAATATAGAGAGAGGCATAAGGTAGGAAATGACCATAATCGATGGGTAAATAGGTCAAAGAAATGAAGCTATAGAAAAAAGAAGATTAGCTATGGGGATCAGAGAGGCACACATGAGTGACATAGAGGATACAATGGAGGAAGATTCCCACCATGATCATGTTATAAGTATGGGTCGAATGAGAATTACCAGTGTGACTACCCCATGTACCCAATGTGTAGGTATTGTTAGGGACCACATGTGGTTGAAGATTGTCCAAACCTATATAAAAGCTAATTTAAGGTTGACCTAGTGTAGATAATGTTACCACCATGGTTAATCATGAGAAAAAATAATAAAAATGGGATCCTAAGATACACCAGACTTGTAAGGAACCACTTAAGGTACACACCATAACTCAAGTGGGTTCACCACTTAGCCACCTATAATGTTGACAAAAGAGTTATGCTTAGAATATGGTGAGCCAAGCCATATTGAGTGCATAACATGACTTGAGCTCAAATTTTCACCCTATCCTAACCTAGCATGATAGAAAGACATCCTATAACAAGCAATGAGTGTAATACATAATTTAAAAGGAGAGATCTAATTGGATAGAGATCTAAAGGTACATGCAAGTGCCTTATGTAGGAAGTAAGATAGCTAAAAGGATAAAGTATAAGAATTGATCAAAATATTATGCCTTTTATAATCTAAAAAGATTCTACCGCTACTAAAAAACTTAATTTTAGAGCACACAAGGAAGAGATCAGAGGAAGAAGCCATGCCTCACATAATTGAAGTTGCTATGATGCATATGAAGTGTGCATGTGAAGTGAGGCATACTCATAATATAGAGTATGACCAAGAACTGCTAATAAATTACACCATTGATGGATGGTCTATTTATGAGGTCCTTATGGACATGGACACTAAGGTTAACATTCTAACCAAAAATTCCTTGGAGAAGATGGGATGACCACCCTTGAATCCTTCCCCTCATATGTTATTTATGGCTGATAAAACCTAAGCACAACCTATCAAGATCTTGAAGGGTGCCATTGTAGATATTATGGGCATTGAGTTTTGAGCCAATTTTTAGGTAATTAAATTGGCAGAGTATGATAACTACCTAGTGCTGTTATGGAGGCCATGTTACTACACCAACTATGCAGGTATGCACTTCAAGAAGTGCTACATGACTTTTGAGAATGGTAGAGAGAGGGTGGTGATCCCCCTATCAAGTGATCAAGTGCCTTAATATGTGGAAAGTGTTGATCTCAATGATGAGATCAACCACATTTATAACATCATGGTGTAGGGAACCAAGAAACTTAACCCAAGTGACCAAGGAGTGCTCAAATGGGAAGATAGACAATCAGATTCCAATACAACTGATGTAGCCTACAATCAATACATCAAAGAGGCTTATGAAGTGACTGGTTGAAGGTATTGCCTAATGTGGACAATTGTGCCAAGAATAGCCAAAATGGGACTAATTAGGATTGATCACACTAAAAAAAATGGGTTCCCCATGCTAAAAAGGTAGGGAAAAGGGTGTTTCAACTGAGTAAAGGGAAGTTTGCAACTTTTTCAATCAATTTTAGCTTATTATTTCAGAAAGGAAGAAGAAGAAACTAAATACATGTATGGTTGAAAAACCTATTTTATTGTGCACACATTGAATTAGATGATTTTGAAAAACTCCTTTTTGGCTCAGGAGGATGACCTATAGATAAAAAAGAACTAAAGCAAATTTTTTTGTTAGATAGATAACTAGGTGGATTGCCTAGCGATAGCTAGATATTGTAATCAAGGGCTTCCTCAAGGGCTATCAATCCACACATTTTAAACAATTAAATATATAAAATAGAATATAAATTTCTTACATCAATAATCAAAAGGTATTGAAATTGAACACAAGAGATGCTTGCTAAAGAAATATGCTAGAAGTGATTAAAATAACAATAAGCTAATTAATACTAGTGCTTGATGGTTAAGGCCTGCTTCATAAAACTAGGTAGGGGTCTATGAATAGGTAGGGACATAAAAAATTAGATATGGTTATGGGTAGGTAGGTGGAAATAGTTTTCTATAATATATTACCACAATGACCATCAGTGGTCAGGTTGACCATCAATAATTAAGGTGACTGTCAGTGGTCAGGGTGACCATTGATAGTTGAACATACCATTGGTGATTGGGACAACCATCAATGGTTACTGTGTGTAGATCTGGGTTAGTGAATCACTTATTGATGGGATCACAAAGTGGGATTTTAGGATATGGGTTGGTGTTTGGATAAATTAAAAAGGCTAATAAAGTAATTGAATGTGGGAGATCAAGTAATTATCTTGTATAAAGTTGTTCAGGTGGATGCTTTATGTGATTGACTTATTGGTGGAGTCTAATGTGATTCTAATAAAGTAATGGTACTTGGTGCTTTGGTGGATCTATGGTAGCAAGTTATCTCTCTAATGTAGTAGATGGTTTATTGGATTATTGATGCTGATTGACCTATAAAAACAGAATTATGGATGCAAATCCTCTTGATAACAATAACAAATGGGCTTCACCTTATTTCTCCTCTCTTATTATAGGCAAGGAAAGAGAGTTGTAATAAGACATGTATTAGGCCTTCTATTTTTAATTCATGCATACAATGGCTCACACATGGATTTAGATGAGTTATATTTAAAGGTAAATGGGTTACATATTAGGTGGGTAAGAAGTTTCACCCTGATTGTTGATGGTCATCTTAACCATCGATGATCAAGGGTAAAGGGTCAAAGTAGGTAAAAAGGTTAAATCAAGTCATTTAAATCAAACTGAATATGGGTTAGGTTTGGTTAGGGGTTAGAGGGTCAGATTGGTCCCAAGGGGGTCTTAAGGCAGTCCAAGGGAATTTTAACATTAGAATCATAGTGTGTAGATTTTTGATGTCTACATTTTACCCCTTTTTGATATGTGGCTTTGAATAAAAAATATATAAAATAAAAACTGATTACTAGTCAAATGTTTGATTACTTTGAGTATGGGAGGAGGTGTTTCCCCTCAAACTAGGAGTTGATGAGGTAAGATAGAATTGGGTGTGGGTTTTATAAGGTGGGTCAAGGTGAGGATGAAGGTGGACATCATCAACGTAGGTGATAGGTTGGGAAATGGTGAAAACAAGTGCATGGAGTACAAAAACAAATGTGAGAGACAAGATCACATATTGAATAGGTTACCATAGTTGGTAATAATAAAGGGCAGCTCTAGAAGGATTGGTGATGGGGTAACCAAGACAAAATAATAGGAATAGCTGATTGAGTTATTACTATCAAATCTCCTAGATATGGTTGGTGTTTTGGTGGGTATCCAAAGTAGGAAGTGCTCTTGGTGAAAACATAAATAGGTCAAGTGTTGTAGGTATTCGAAGTAGGAAGTGCTTTTGAGAAGACATAAGTAGGTTAGGTAAGCATGAGGTGGTGAAAAAAAGGGTCAACATGGTAATGTTGTTGGTGTGGTCTAAGGATCAGGCAAAATTTGTTGTAAAATGTGCTCTAGTTGGGCCAAAATTGATCAATGGTGAGATGATGAGGTGGTCAAGATGGGTAGAGAATGTAGTATCCAAGGGTTGATAAAATGGGTTGGTTTTGTTAAAAAGGTTTGATCTAGTGGTGGGTAAAAAAGGGTGAGTACCATGACTGTTGATAGTTAGGGTACACAATGGTGATGATCGATGGTCACCTTAACCATAGATATTTAGGTTGAAAAACCTAAAAGGTGGAAGGTCAAAATTAAGGTTGAATTAATTTTTACTCATTTGTGACCATAGACTTTGGATCTCTGACAATTGTCATTTTGTGGTAAAATTGATATTAGACCGTGATTGCCTACTCGTGGTTGAGAGTACTGAGTGGGACCAATCAAGAGGACCTCGGGGACTAGTAAGGATGTATGGGACATATAGACATAGATGAGGAGGGGCAGGCCTTTGACTAAATCCATGGTGGTGGTCATGAAATAAGGTATGGGGTATTCTAAATTTGATAGACTAGCTTGATTTTGTGCATTGGCATTGGGGTTGGGGGTTAGGGTAAGCCTAAATGCTTTGGTTTGGTTTACTATGCCCTAGTTAAGGTTTTGGAATCATTTGGGTAAATTGGTGGGTAAAATTGGAAATTGATAGGGTGGGGTGGGTGTAGATATAAGGTTAGATGCTAGAAAAGATTGGAGTGTTTTGGAAAGTGTCAGGGTAGTTTGAGGGTTAAGTAGGGTTTGGGTGTTTTACTCACAGAACACCCACAGTGACCATCAATGGTTGAGTTTGACCATCTATGGTTGATACCCATAGAAGGAAGGACACCTAACTATTGGTGATCATTATGACCACTAACTATTGACTAGGAAAAAGTCAACCAATAGAAAGTGTTTAAAAAACTAAGGCAAAAGAGAGGGTATTTGTTAGGTATAGACTTGGCTAGGAGGTTAAAGGGTACAAATAGGTAGGAGGGTAAAGATAGGTTGCTTATATATATTTAAAGGGTGAGGTAGGGTAAGTTTAGGTAATAAAAGGCTAAGGTAACTAAGCTATGTGTTAATAAATGTTCATAGGTGAGGGAGCAGATAAAAATGTATGATCAAGTGCTACATATATTTGTAGAGGTCCAGCAAGGGATGACTCTAGATGACTAGGCCCACATGGAGGAGGTTGGGATAGGGGTGATGAGGCATTATCAACATGTGCCTTGAGATGCATCCATGATCATAGTGTTCATCAAGATATGAGATCCCACTATGAACACTTTCCTATTATCGACTAATGAGATGATGATCTTTCCTGAGGATGTTCATAAGATCAGATGAATACCACTTTAGGGTGATCTAATCTATTACATAGAGTGATAGGAGCATGAGGAACACATTGATCTATTGTACGATGATGATAGTGATCAAGTCTAATGGTATGCTCATGGGTTTAACTAAAACATACTATATGGGAGGTCTCCAAGTGAGAAGAGATTGATGACCATGCTCATGATGGCCATTTCTTGATTTTCTCTTCCTGACTCAAGTAGTTGGAGGTTCTCATATTTTCTATTGAGGGTGCTGGTGAAGTTATTACTACGATGGACTATATTCGATTAGGTACCTATTTTATTAGTCTATATATACAAGGAGTTTGGGGGTTTAGGGACCATAGGAGGTATGGTATTAGTGTCGGCCTAGTTTTACATTACTGGGCCTACAAGCACATTCAAGTGCTAAAGTTAGTGAGATTTCCATGGGTAAGATACACATAGATTGAGTTCTCATTTAGCTTCATGTAGTGGAGGGATAACTTTTCCATGTTAGGTGTAGGGGGAGGAGCCCATGATGTGGATTAGTTTAGGCATACACTAGTGACTGGTGAAATCACTTAAAGACCTTATGTTCAATTTATAGCATGGCCTAGGTATAACAAGTAGACACTTTCCCTATAGAGCTATAGATGGACAATTAGCCAGAGGGATGGATAAGTGGAGCTCATCCCATTTGAGGGGGTGAAGAGGTAGTTTAACCTCATATAAGGTATTCCAAGTGCATTCCCTAGGTACAGGTGAGATGATTTAGAGATTCTACTACCAAAGCCACATCTTGTGCCTACTTTGCTAGATTATGAGGAGTTTCCTACTAGATTATAAATAGATGATGTTGGATTCATAAATGGGTACGTGGCATGGTACCAAGTAGTATACATAGTGACAAACATTGGTGATGGTGATAGGGGTAGAGGGCCTATAGATGTAGATCTAGCTAAGAGAGGGGGATAGAGAGTATATGTACAGGGGGCTGACCTTGATGGATAGGAAAGAGTGGCATTAGCCACTACACAGGTATAGGTCACAAAATTATAAGGTTAGGTGGCTACCTTACAAGGTCAGGTTACTACCTTACAGGGTCACATTATGATTCTCATAGGTGACAAGGACCAAGTGTGGGCTTCACTCACTTTGGTTACACAAGAGAGGGACTCTTTGAGGTAGAGAGGAGGAGGAGAAGAAACTATGATAGGACCAATGGACACCATCCCCATGGAATGATACCTAGTGATAGTTGTGGAGCTACGATATTATGAGGCCATAGTTTTGACATGGTATCCATAGGAGCCTCGATGGGGTGAGTATAGAGCTAGCTTATCAGGTTCTGATAGCCACCAAGTTAGTGGGTAGCATTTGTAGCTAGAAAAATAGGTACACCTAGGGGATCAATAGGTATAATAAGTGGGAAAGAACTAGGATTCAATGGTGCTCTAGGAGGTAGTGGTACCCCAAGGGCATGACATAGCTCAAACCTTTTATATATTACCATATATCTTTTTGATCCCAGCCTACGAGCTAATATGGTGAGATGTACATTTTGAGAGAGAGATATGCCTATCTATTTATACACATTATTATGATTTGAATCATGAGTTATATATATGATCATTGTTTCTTCTCATGTTCATGGTTTATGGTTTGTGTTGATGTTTAATTATTATGATGTGATGCTATGTTGCTTATGGATTATGCTTATGTTATGGATGCTAGACATTGATGTAGATGTAGCTAGCTAGGCATGAGATGGGTTCGATTTATGGGTATGCTTCCCATTTTCTTATGATATGCTAAATATTAATGTGTATTGGATTTCATTATTTAAATTTTACACATGTTCTGGGAAGTGGTTGATTGTTTTAATTTATTATTGATGTTATGATTTTATTATGATTGATATGGTTGTGATTATGATTATGATGTTACTTATGACACACACATATATGCATGTTATGATTATGGGTGTTGTTATCATGCTTAAGGTAAAACACATGAGGTAAGCTAATTAACAACACTAGATCAGAAGATAGAGAATATAATCAAGAGATAAACATCGTAATGAAAATATCAACTAGTCATGATAGCATAAGAAGAGGGCATGATGCTTATTCTTTGACAAGGAATATAATAAAACCAAATTTGGATTGGCTTAATGAACATAAGCCTTTCAAATTATTTGTATTATCACTCATTGGTTGGGTAAAAAGGTTTTTTGATCACATAATGTTAAGTAACCTCAAAAAAATCCTATGCTTATTGTGTATAAAAGGGGGAATGGATGGAAATGAAACCTTCTTGCAGGACTAGCTTGCCTATTTTTTAGGCATCCAAAGAGTCAATATAAACAAGTTTATGACATAAAAAGTGTAGACTGATCAATGCAAGAAGTTTACTTGGGAAAACTGATCATAGTTTCCACTTTATTTTGTTGTGTGAGAGCCAATTATGGATTTCAAGATTGGTTTGATTTTATTGTGATTTTTATAATGGGCCTTTGACTTATTGTTGTGTATGGGAAGCTAATCCATGCAAGAATCTTCCAAGTAATTGCTATGATTTTGATAAATGCTTTACTTAGCCATCCTTCAAGGGAGTGGTCTAAGATTATTTTCTTTGTTCAAGGCTTTGTGATAATTATCCTTTGAAGGAGAAATCTACCTTATATTTATGCAATTTTAGTATGCTTATGTAGCTATCCTTCAAGGGAGAAGTCTACGAATGCTAGGGATGACCCGTGATTTTTAGTGATAGGAATTTTTACTTTTTGATTTTTCTTGACATAGACTTGATTATATAGGCTTGAAGGTTCACCTTTATGAAGGAAAAACTACAAACACAAGAATTTGATTAGGTGTAAATAGGTTTAGATGATAATGATCATGGGAATCTATCCTAATAAAGGGGTGAAAAGTACCATGAGAATCATGCCATGGGTAGAGCAGTGGTACCCATAGTTCAAGATAAGGCTATGACTTTGATGGATAATCACATGAGTTGGTTTTAATCAGTTACACCTAAAATAGGGAGATGAAAATGTGATGTCAAATCAAGGGATGAGCTTAAGTTAAACAAAAGGTGAGCTTGATCCTTCTTAACAAAAGAATGGACATATATGCAAATCATTGAGGGGCTCAAGTTCTTGGTGGCCTTTGAGAGAAGACATTTGGTAAGCTCATGATCCATACTTCTGGGTTATAATAAAAGGTTGAATCCAATAGAAAGTAAACTTTCCCCACTTGATTTTCTCCATATTAGTGAGATGTTGGTTTTCCTTTAGGATGAGGTTTTCAATGTTGAAGTCACACACTTTAAGGTGTTTTTTATAGTCATGCTTGATGTACTATTGATAGACATGGAGTTGGGTAAGGTTTGCTAAAATATGCTCATCAAGTAGCTCAAGATGAGCTAAATGGTGTTGAAAATAATCATCTTTAGAAATAAGCTCTTGAAAAGATATGCAAAGAAATGGGATTTAGACTATAAGAGGCAAGACTGCCTCTAATCCAAGCACAAGAGAGAAAGGTGTAACACCCATAGGGGATCTAATGCTAGTGTGATATGCCCATAAGGTGAAGGGGATGTACGAATGCCAATCTTGACTAGATACACTAGCCATTTTAGTTAGCATGTTATTAAGAGTTTTGTTAGAGGCCTCATCCTATCCATTCACTTGAGGGTGATAGGGTGAGGATAAGCTTAAATTAATGTCGAATATATCACATAGACCTTAAAATTACATGTTTTTAAAGGATTTACCATTGTTAATGATCATCTTATGAGTAACACTGAAATGATAGATAATGTGATGGTTGATAAAGTCAACAATATTCTCTACTTTGGTCAAGACTAGAGGAATAGCCTCTACCCACTTGGTAAAATATTCAGTCGCAGTAATGATAGAATGGTGTCATTACAAGGAATGGGTTTAATTTCACCAATGAGGTTTAGACCCCATTTTGAAAAGGGCCAAAAATAGGTGAAAACTTGAAGACTATGGCTAGGTGTGTGATGTAAATTGGCATGTTGTTGATAATTAACACACCTTTTCACATAATCACAATAATATTGGTTAAGGGTAGGCTAGTAATAGCCAAGGTGAAGGATGATATTAGATATGGTAAGGCCACTAAAGTGTCCTCCAAAGATTCTATCATGCATTTCCTTGACAATGTGAGAGATTTCATGACTATAAAGGTAATAAAAATGAAGACCATCGAAGCCATGATTGTAAAGGATACCCCATAGTATAGTATAATATGAGGTACTCTAGATAAATTCTCTTTGAGAATTCTTATAAATACTAGAAGGAACTATGACAAGGTTAAGGTAGTTGAAGGTTTACTGATACCAAAGGTCAGTTTTAGTTTCTTCCACATTAAAAATGGTAGGAGAATCTAGTTTCACATAGGAAGGCTGGGTGAGTCTATGGATAATGATAAATAGCTTAGATTCAAAAGATACATATGGCCTTTGAGAGGTAAGGGAAGCCATGGTATTGGAAAACTTATTAGTAGATCGTAGGGTTGACTGGATGTAGTAGTGTTCAAATGATTCTAAGCATTCTTTAACTAGTTATTTGTACTATTGTAAAACATCATTCTTACATTGGTAAGAGCCATTGATTTAATTGACCACAATTTGGGAGTCACCAAAGATATTGATTGTTTTGACTCCTAGGGCTAAGGCAGTTTAAAGGCCTATCATTAGGGCTTCATACTCAACCATATTATTGGTACATTCAAAATCAAGCTTTAAGGATAAAGGAAGAAGCTCACTATCAAAGGGAATAAGGAGGATACTAGCTCCCCCACCACGTTGACATTTTGATCCATCAAGAACATGGTGACTTGATAGGTGAAGTCTGCTTGAGAGAGGGTCATGATGGACTCATCATGAAATTCTAGAGGAAGAGTTTGGTTTTCTACTAATGGTGCCTCAGCCAATTGGTTAGCAATGACTTATACCTTAATTGAATTTTATTGAAGTAACTCAAGGATAAACTTTGATAAAATCATGAGCCATTTATCCATGCATTGGCTTTGGTATGGCTTGGAGTGCATGTACTTGCGTAGGTTAGTGTTGGTTATGACATATGTTTTATGGTTAAGAAGGTAGTGGTGAAGTTTGGTGGCCACAAAGACTAAATCGAAGCATAGTTTCTTAGTATGGGTATATCAAATCTCATATTATACAAGCATGTAATTAATGTAGTAGATGACTTGGTCTCTATGTTTCTCATCCTGATGAGCAAGCATTATCCCTAAGGAATGTTTGGTGATGGAGATTTATGGGTAGAAAGGCTAGTCATCTTTGGGAGGGGTGAGTACAGGTGAAGACAAAAGGTACTTTTTGAGTGAATCAAAGGCCTTTTGACATTTGTTAGTCTACTTAAAAGAGACATCCTTATTTGTAAGGTGGTGGAAAGGTTGGAATTGATCCAAAAGTTGGGAGATAAATCAACAATTGGATTGGAACTTCCCTTACAAACTACATAGTTGCTTAAGGTTGAATGGAAAGAGCATGTTGAGGATGGCTTTGATCTTGGTGGGATCAACTTCTATTCCTTGAAGGGAAATGATAAAGCCTAGATGCTTTCCTAACAAGACCCCAAAAATGCACTTCTTGGGGTTAAGGTAGACATGGTAATGGATGAGGCATTCAAAGATGATCTTAAGAACAACCATGTGATCTTTTTAGAGTTTGGATTTTCCAAGAAGGTCATCCACATAGTACTCAACAATCTTATGGATAAGGTCATGGAAGATATAGGTCATGGCACATTGATAGGTTGCACCAACGTTATTTAACTTGAAAGGCATGAATATATAGTAAAAGGTTCCCTATGGGGTGGTAAAGGTATTTTTATGCCTATCTTCAGGGGCAATTAAGATCTGATTGTAACCCATGAATCCATCCATGAGAGATAACTTCTCATGGCCAATTGTAAGATCAACAAGTTGGTTGATGTTTGGCAGAAGAAATTCATCTTTGGGGTAAGCAAGGTTGATGTCATGAAATTCCACACAAATGCGTATTCCCCATATGGCTTTGGTGATAGGTATTGTTGACCATTTTTTTTTCCAATAGGCCAAAAAATTGGTCCCCCTTCTTTTTTATGCTATTTTAAGCTAGTACTTTTGATTTTGCATGAGTCTTGCAATTTCTATGGAATCTACAACATTTCTACAGACTCTATAGAGCGTGAATTTCTACAAACTCTGAAAGTCCATTTCTATGGACTCTACAGGTCCATTTCTATGGACTCTATAGGGCCATTTCTACAGACTCTACAAGTTTTCTATGGACTTCACAAGAACTTCTACAAACTTTGTAGGTGTAATCTTTCGACAGATGAAGAACCAGTCAAAGAGTGCAAGGTTTTACAAAGATTCTTCAGACTCTTGTCTAAATAAATTCATAAAGAAACTGAGCTAAAATGGTTCAACGACATGATCTTTCAAAAGAGTTAGTAGCTTTGAACCGTTGAACCATTGAACCGGTTTAACGCTTTGGTTTAATGACTTGGTTCAGTCGCCTTAGTTTAATGCCTTGGTTCAATCTTCAAAGTTGAACACAAATCTCATTAGAAAATTTCAAAGGCTCGTCTCAATTCAAATGGTTCAACGCTTGATTCATCGGCTTGGTTTAACACGTTGGTTCAACATTTTGGTTCAATGATTTGGTTCAATTAGATGGTTCAACAAACGTTTGTATCATTGAACTAGTTTAATCAATTGGTTCAACAATTAGTTCAAAGGAGTGGTTAAATCAAAGGTTCAAGCCTCCCAAAGGACAAGTTCCCTTACAAAGGGCAGTTCTAGGTTCAAGAGCCCTTGCGGAGGGTAGAGAGCACTTCAAAGAGGCCACAAAGAAAGAAAGCCACAAAGGGTAAGTTTTTTCATAATTTTGTTTAAGGCAGTTGAAAGGCATAATTCCTTTAGAATTTTTGTCTAAAGGAATTCCTTCAGACAAAAAGCTTAAAGGAATTATGCCTTTTGACTGCCTTAAACAAAATTTTGAAAAAAATTACCCTTTGTGGCTTTCTTTCGAATTCCTTCAGACAAAAAGCCTAAAGGAATTCGAAAAGGCTGCAAATGAAAAGGATCCCACAAAAGACTAAGGAAAAAGAAGTAATTTATTTAGACTTTTTATCTAAAGGAATTCCTTTAGACAAAAGTCCAAAAAAATTTGGGAAGCCACGAGCTCAAAAAAGGACTCAGGGAAAATTCTGAAGACAAAGCGGCTAGACAATTCTCGTGGACTTTTGTCCACGAGAAAATTGTTCACAGAAAAAACCCATGCGGAAGAAATCTAAAGGAAAAAAGTCCACAAAAAGGGCCAAAACAAGAAGCTGAAGGAAAGTCCAAGGGTGATAGGCCTAAGGATGTCAAAGTTAAACACAAAAAACTAGCCATTGGAAATTCAAAAGTGACGACGGGTGCGCTGATGTCAAATTTAAGACGGTGAAATAGCCATTTGTTTTTTAAATTGCCTGAGCGCCAACCATGAGAAGAACCTAAGGAACACAGTGACCCACCAAAAGATAGCCCCTGAGGGCTAAAAGAGTATAAGGAGACAAAACAAGTAAGAAGACAAGGTGTAGAAAGAGACAAAGCAATCTAAATGGCAAAGAGGAGGCGAGTTATTGCTAGATGGTCACCAAACGATGCAAACAGTAAATGACATGACTTGTCTTCTCTAGTTTACATTTATAAGGGGACAAACCACATAAATGTCTTTAAGGGAGTATTTTTTTCATAGAAAAGAGGCACGGCCATGTTCTCACATTAATGTGGAATGCCAAAGTCAAAGCAGGAGTCGACAATCAAATGACTTCCTCTTCCCAAGGCTGAGCGCACATGGGCTAAATTGCAAAAAGAGTGCCAAAGTCTTTCCCAGAAAGTTCCAAGTTCTCTTCCTCTTTCTATATATTGTAAAAATTCTCATTTGAGAAGGATCCAATCTCTCAGCCTTAAGGCAAAACTCTGCCCAAAAATCTCTTGGGCTTGTAAGGCAGAACTTTGCCAAATTTTACCTTGAATCAGGACTTTGCATTTTACCTCCATCTGGAATTACACTCAAACACATGTCTATGTTTTATTTTTGTGTTAAGTCATTTCCTTTTATGCTTCTCACAGATTGATTCTAGCATGTTTAGCACATTATGAGTTTCTTTTCTGCAGGTCTGCTAAAAGTATCTACAGCAGGAATATAGGCACATGTGAATAGGCTGTCAAAGTGTGTCTCAAAACACCTTTGATAGTTCCTTCCTCCCTGTATCTCCATGGACCCCTGAATCACTAAAATAAAATAGTTTTCCCACATCAGATGAAGTGTATGTGTGTTTCTTCTTGGTGAAAAGTGTATGTTTTGGGCCTGAGTGGATCAAACTTTTTTGGTGTATCAACTTTTCATTTTTTAGGCTTAGGTTTTTTTAGCATCTCTCTCTCCCTTTTCATCCCCCCATTTTTTACATTTATTTGTTAGTAGTAGGAGAAACCAGGGCCTAAAAGATACATCAGAGGGAGCTAGCCCTCATCTAGAGACTCTCCCCTCCAACTTTGCTAGTCCCACAGGCGAGAGGGGAGTTTCCATTGTTGCGTGTGGAAGGGTGGGAGCTAGGCGTCCTAGCCTAGGTGCAATCCACTGTGTCAATAGTTTTGGCACGCTCAGTGGGACCAACTAGGACAAGTTTTGTCCATAGAGTTGAAATTTTTTTGGTGTGTTCTTCAACCAACCAGCCTTTAGAGGCTTTTTCATCAACACCAATGGCGACTCTGAGTTGAATCAACTAGTTAAGTAGTTTTGGTGCCATCAAGAGACCACATTTTTGTATTTATAACTCCTTTGCACAAAATCATGGGCCTTGTATTCCTTCATTTAACTATGATCAAGCTCAAGATATCTAAGGAATCCCCTTAAGAAACTCTCCTAGTTGCCCTTCAATGATAAGGGAGGTGGCACTGGAGTTTGAGAAGCAGGTAATAGAAATAGACAGACTGGATGAGTAGTATGGATATCAGCAAGAGCTGATGTACAAAGAGGCGTGTTTGATGAGGCAAGCTCAGGCCTTGTAATCCATGGAGGAGGTGGTAGAAAAATGGAGGAATCCTTTCATTCAAGGTAGTTAGCCTTGCATGCCCCCTCCTATCCTAAAGAAAGCCCCCTCTTGTGCACCAAGTCCTTTCTATCATATGGCACTTGGTCACTCTAGCTCATCTGATGCATCAATCGACCCTGCTCTTGACCCCATATGCCTAGCCTTCAAGCATCAAATGGAAATGGAACAACCTCCCATGGAGATGAACCTTCTAAATTCTTTAGATCATGAATCTTCCTTTAGGGGGAACATTATGAACCAACACATCTCTATCGAAACTGCTCTTACTCATCATGATGATGCTGGTGACCTCCAAGAAAGACTCTTTCAGGATAATCTAGCCAAGCAAATTAAGGATTTAGAGGCTAAGATGAGACTACTTTGTGAAAGAGAGATGGAACTTTTAGACCTTGTGAAGGAGCCCCAAGACCTTGGAGAAAACAAAGTTTCTACCTATTCACAGGAGCAAAATTTCAATTTTGAGATCCTGAACTAGAAGTAAACAGTAGAATCATGGGGTAGGAAGGAGGAGAAGAAAGGTTTTGCTCAAAACCTTGAAGAAGATGAGGCTGCTCCTGCTCATGATAATGCTAGTGACCTCTAAGAAAGGCACTTCCAAGAGGATATAGCTAGAAGAATTATAGAGTTGGAATCCAGAGAGAGTTTCCTCAGCCAATGTGTGATGGATCGTTCAGACCCAATGGCACATTGCATGTCTGAACACACCCCACCTACACACCTCCAAGAGAGATATCAGTCCACACCTGATATAGATGAAGTGCTAGCCAAATGGAAGGAGGAGAATCATTTGATTCTAGCTCAAGGACTGCCTCCCTTTCCACACAATTTTTTCACTTCACACCTTCTCAAGGAGTAACCTATTTTGTAGGAGGCCAGTGAGGAAGAAAAAATCCAATCTATAGTTCTCTAAGAGGATATCATGAGTGACAATGAAGAATAAATCCTCATTGATGCTTCTTTTGAAGACACCATCAGTAATGGGGAAGACTTAGGTCACACATACATGTGGATGTTCCAATAGTATGAGGAGGAACACAAGCATTGTGAGATCTCTCCCCCTTTGTTTGATGAACTTCCTTGTTGTTTCGATGAGGAGGATGACTATGCTGAGGAGCCTGAGTTGGAGGAGGATCAAGAGGATGCCTTTGAACATCTAGAGACCTTGATCTTTGAGGGGGAAAAAGAGAGGTTTGTCTACCTTGAGGAAAGCCTTGAAGAAGAAAGCTTTGAACAGAGAGGTGATGTTCTATGGGATGATCAATCAGTTTGTGATTCTATTTCAGACATCACAATAGTCACCCTTCTTTAAGAAGGCCAAGAATAAGTAGAGGATGAGTTTAATAGGATCTTCAATGAAGCAGAAGAAACTGAGTCAAACCATGATACATTACATATGGACTATGCACTACAAAGGGCTTATGGTGATGAGCAAACAGCCACAGATTTCTTGGTGAAATGCACTAGCATGAAGGACCAGCATTCAACATGCTTTCAAGAATAAGAATAATACATGTATGTTGGAAGCACATTCGATTTTGATCCACTCAGATACAAGCCAGTCTAGGTGGCAGACAAGAGGAGCAGGTCACCAAGTCTCCACTTCATTCAGCCACTTGTCTAACACCATAAGTTTCCTAGCCAGGGAGGGGACTTAAGAAGTTTTCCCTTTGATCTAGGAGGGAAGCAGATGTACCTAGTTATTTATATATAGTAGTTTACTTTCAATTTATTTTCTTATTTTCCCTAAGTACAATTTACACAAGTAGTGTTTTTAGCCTTGTGTGTGTTTTTCCTTTGTGTGTGGGGTAAAAGGCTCATGATTGATTCTTGGATCTTTTGGGGCTATTGCTAACCTTTCTTCAAAGCTGCATACTAACTCTATGCCCAATGGACTACAAGGCAACTGGTCTCTAAGCATAATAGGCATGCTTCCCCTGGGAATCACCAATTTGTTGACCATTTTTTTGTCCAACAGGCCAAAAAATTGGTCCCCCTTCTTTTTTATGCTGTTCTGAGCCAATACTTTTGATTTTACATGAGTCTTGAAATTTCTATGGACTCTAAAAAATTTCTATAGACTCTACAAAGCTTGAATTTCTATGGACTCTACAAGTCCATTTCTACGGACTCTACAGGTCCATTTCTATGGACTTTACAGGTTTTCTATGGACTTCACAAGAACTTCTATGAACTCTGTAGGTGTAGTCTTTTGGCAGATGAAGAACCAGTCAAAGAGTGCAAGGTTTTAAAAAGCTTCTTCAGACTCTTGTCTGAAGAAATTCATAATGAAAGTGAGCTAAAATGGTTTATTGACATGATCTTTTAAAAGAGTTAGTAGCTTTGAACCGTTGAACTATTAAACCGGTTTAATGCTTTGGTTCAACGACTTGGTTTAGTCACCTTGTTCATCGCCTTAGTTCAATGCCTTGGTTTAATTGACAAATTTCAACACAAAGTTCATTGGCAAAGTTTAAAGGCTCAGCTTAATTCAAACAGTTTAATGAGGTTGGTTCAACGCTCAGTTCATCCGCCTAGTTCAACGTGTTGGTTTAATGCTTTGGTTTAATCGGATGGTTCAGTCACTTAGTCAGTTCATCAACTTTTGGTTTAATCAAAGGGTTCATTCACTCAGTTCAAGGCTTAGTTCATCAAATGGTTCAACAAACATTTGTAACATTGAATCGGTTCAATCAATTGGTTCAACGATTGGTTCAAAGGAGCAGTTCAATAAAAGGTTCAAGCCTCTCGAAGGACAAGTGCCCTTACGGAGGGAAGTTCTAGGTTCAAGAGCCCTTGCAGATGGCAAAGAGAACTTTAAAGAGGCCATAAGGAAAGAAAGTTTTAAAGGGTAAGTTTTTTTGAAATTTTGTTTAAGGCATTCGAAAGGCATAATTCCTTCAGACTTTTTGTCTGAAGGAATTCCTTTAGACAAAAAGCTTGACAGAATTCAGAAAGGCTGCAAACAAAAAGGATCCTACAAAAGACTAAGGAAAAAGAAGTAATTTATTTAGAATTTTTGTCTAAAGGAATTCCTTCAGACAAAAGACTGAAGAAATTTGGGAAGCCACGAGCTCAAAAAAGGACCTGAGGAAAATTTTGAAGGCAAAGTGGCTAGACAATTCTCATGGAATTTTTGTCTACGGGAAAATTATTCACAAAAAAATCCTATGGGAAAGAAATTTGAAGGAAAAAAGTCTGTAGAAAGGGCTGAAGCAAGAAGCCAAAGGAAAGTCCAAGGGTGACAGGCCTGAGGATGTAAAAGTTAAACATGGAAAACTAGCCGTTGTAAATTCAAAAGTGACGACGGGTGCATAGACGTCAAATTTAAGACGGTGAAATAGCTATTTGTTTTTAAATTGCCTGAGCGCCAACCATGAGAAGAACCAAAGAAATGCAGAGAACCACCAGAGGATAGATCCTAAAGGCTAAAGGAGTAGAAGGAGACAAAACAAGGAAGAAGACAAGGTGCAAAAAGAGACAAAGCAGTCCAAATGGCAAAGAGGAGGCGAGTTATTGCCAGATGGTCACCAAATGGTGCAAACAGTAAATAGCATGGCTTGTCTTCTCTAGTTTGAATTTATAAGGGGACAAACCACATAAATGTCTTAAAGGGAGTAGTTTGTAGAAAAGAGGTGTGGCCATGTTCTCACATTAATGTGGAATGCCAAAGTCAAAGCAGGAGCTGACAATCAAATAGCTTCCTCTTCCCAAGGCTCAGAGCGCACATGGGCTAGCTTGAAAAAAGAACACCAAAGTCTTTCCCAAAAAGTGCCAAGTTGTCTTCCTCTTTCAAATTATCATTTGAGAAGGATCCAATCTCTTAGCCTTAAGGTAAAACTCTGCCCAAAAATCTCTCGAGCTTGTAAGGCAAAACTCTACTAGATTTTACCTTGAATCAAGACTTAGCATTTTTACCTCCATCTAGACTTGCACTCAAGCACATGTCTGTGTTTTATTTTTGTGTTAAGTCATTTCCTTTTATGCTTCTCAAAAATTGATTCCAGCATGTCTAGCACATTGTGAGTTTCTTTTCTGTAGGTCTGCTAGAAGTGTCTACAGCAGGAATATAGGTGCATGTGAATAGGTTGTCAAAGTGTGCCTCAAAACACCTTTGACAGTTCCTTCCTCCCTGTATCTCCACAGAACCCTAAATCACTGACATAGAAGAGTTTTCACACATTAGATGAAGTGTATGGGCACTTCTTCTTGGTGAAAAGTGTATGTTTTGGGCCTGAGTGGATCAAACTTTTTTGGTGTATCACCTTTTCATTTTTTAGGCTTAGGTTCTATTTTCAGCATTTCTCTCTCCCTTTTCATCCCCCCTTTTTAGATTTATTTTTTATCAATAGGAGAAACCAAGGCCTAAAAGATACATCAGAGGGAGCTAGCCCTTATCTAGAGACTCTCCCCTCTAGCTTTGCTAGTCCCACAGGTGAGAGGGGAGTTTCCATTGTTGCATGTGGAAGGGCGGGAGCTAAGCATCCTACCCTGGGTGTAATCCACTGCATCAATAGGTATAACATTTAATACCCATTGGGGATAATTAGTGGGTTGAATTAAATTGATAGATAAGAGGTACTAAATCTCTTATTTGATAAGAAGGGCTATGTGAGGGTGTATGTGCCAAAGCTTTTGCTTGATAGGCTTGACATCATGGTTAGTGACTATTTTATGGGTAGTAATGGTGAGGTCAATTCTAGGCTTGTCACTATACAACCAAGTGAATGCTATGTTGTAGTCTTGGAGGAAAGAGGGGAAGTCCTAGAGTTCTTTGAAGTTCAATGATTGGCCAAGTTTGACAATGTGTGGGTTGTTCAGAGTACCCAATTTAATATCTATGGTGAATTCATTTAACATGGTCAAGGTATTAAGAGGAAGAGATTTATGGATGGAATAATTTAGGGCATCAAAATAGGTGATAATAGAGTCATTATCCTGACACTAAATGGTATTAATGGTAGGAGAGTCATCTCCTATCATGTCAAGATGGGTCAAAGGTATGGTTACGATTGCCCCCTCCTTTTTATAAGTCAGGGGTCCCAGGCTAATCATGTTGATGAAATTTTTTTTAGGTGGGATGATGTCATCATCCTCACATATAGAAAGAAGAGAGGTTGGTGAGGAAGGGGTGTCTTCCTTAGTAATGGTGGTGGTAGGTGGTTTGGGTTGCTTCTTGTTGGGTTGGGTGAAACTAAGACTATGTTTCTCATGGGGATTTTTGGTTTCAATGGAGACTAAATCATGTGGGCCATACTCATACTACCTAAGACTAAAGCCTTTCTAAGCACATCAATTGAGGTATGTCTTGGTGAAGCTCAATTTATCTAGGTAAGAGAAATTGATAGTGAATGGTTAAGGTGGAAGAGAAGTGGAACATGTTAGATAGTAGGGAGATCCAAGGGGAACAATAATTCTGACATTGGGGTCATATCCCAATTGGTTAGTAAGTTTCCCATACTCGTGAGGAGTAGGGAAAGCATTAAGGGCTAAAAAGTGATACTCCACAAGTGAAAGATGATGGAACATTGATTCCAAAGGGTCCATGGTGAGAATTTGGTCTGAAGGGACAAAGGAACTAGTGGATGCCTTATCAGTGGAAAAGGATATGACATCCACTTTTGTGGTTGAAGTTTGGTATTTAGCTATTGAGGGTATGCTAGATGGGGGTATGAGGTCATCATTAGTGTGCTAGGTCATGTTTCATGTTAAAAAAGGATGTAGGTCAACTTAGATGGTGATGATCTAGCCTTCATGCTTAAACTTGATGCAATGATGAAGGGTGGAGGAGATGCAATCCATAGAATGGATCCATGGTCATCCTAAAAAGATGTATTGAAATTCACCTTCCATGACATAGAAGAGTTTGAGGAGTATAAAAGGTATGAGATGGATGTGAAGAATAATTATTCCCAAGGTAGTGGCCATGGTATCATTGAATGATCAAAGGATGGCCAAGGTTTTGAACATGAAATTATCTGGTAGGTTTAGTTGGTTATAGGTGAAGGGATAAAGGAACTAGTGGATGCCTTATCAGTGGAAAAGGATATGACATCCACTTTTGTGGTTGAAGTTTGGTATTTAGCTATTGAGGGTATGGTAGATGGGGGGTATGAGGTCATCATTAGTGTGATAGGTCATGTTGCATGTTAAAAAAGGATGTAGGTCAACTTAGATGGTGATGATCTAGCCTTCATGCTTAAACTTGATGCAATGATGAAGGGTGGAGGAGATGCAATCCATAGAAATGATCCATGGTCATCCTAAAAAGATGTATTTAAATTCACCTTCCATGACATAGAAGAGTTTGAGGAGTATACAAGGTCTGAGAAGGATATGAAGGATAATTATTCCCAAGGTAGTGGCCATGGCATCATTGAATGATCAAAGGATGGCCAAGGTTTTCGACATCAAATTATCTGGTAGGTTTAGTTGGTTATAGGTATGCGAGGAGATAAAGTTAATACTAGCTCCCCCATCAATCATGACCTATTTAATGCAAGTTTGGTTGATGTATGTAGTAATAAAGAGAGGGGGATCTTGGTCATCTAGATGGATGGAATGTATTTATGAATCTTTAAAGGTAATAGGGTTGGAAATTTTAAGGGTGCCAACAAAGGTGCTAGAGGTTGGGGATCTTTGGTCTAGACATATATAGATTGCAAAGCCTTTATTAGTACTTGGTGGTGGTGGGGAGAAGTAGAGATCAACTCATATAAGCTCATAGGGTCTAGTGAAGTTACTTAATGATAACTCTCCTAATGGATTCTAAGGGGTTAGATTAGGAGGCACCTAAAATAGATACCTTGGGTTTGGTTTAAGATGAAGGGGTTTGGGTAGGGTTTGGTTTGGGAAGTAGAAGATGGGTATGCTCATAAGGTAGACACCTTGGCCTTCCCCTTATCCTTCTACTGTGATCTTATGACCATGTTGATAATATGGATAGGAGAAGGAGTTGGGTTAGGTAATTGGTTAGACTCATCTTCACTCTAAGGTGAGAGTAGAGGAGTATGTAAGAATTGGGTAGGTGTGGTTATTAGTGGGATTAGTATAAGGATCATAAGAGGTTCATATATTGATAGATCATCCTCATTGTAAAGCTAGTGGATAATAGTTTAGAGAAATTTGTACTTCTCTATGTCATGGTCGGGTGTCTTATGATAATAACACACTTGGTGGTCATTATAACAGATGGGTTTTAAAGAAAAAAGGGTTAAAGGGTATGATGGGAAGTAAGGCTAAACAAGAAGTTTTCAATAACCTATGGAAAATGGTCGAGTAGGATTCAGCTAAAGGTGGTAAAGGTTTAGTGGTCTTGGCTTCAGTTGTTGAGGCAAAAGGTTATTTAGAAGTAGGTTTGGTGATAGGTAACTTCGGTAAGGTGGTGTGCTTGATTGATGTATTTGGTTTAGACAAGGAGTTCAATGAGCTAGAGGTAGAATATTTTAAGGTAGGTAGCTTGGGTATTACTAGTGTAGTGAAGAGAGGTGCATTAAAAAGCAACTATGAAGGTGTAACCAAAAGAGGTGGTTGGGTTTTGGTAGAGATAATGGGATTCTTGCTCAAGGTAAATGAATTAGGTCTTAAAATGGAGGGAAAGGTTGAGGGAAGTAAAATTTGGGCCTTTAAGCCTTTGGGTGGTCTTACCTCTTTGGTTTCTTTAGTTTGACACTTGGTTGGTGGTTTTGATGAGGCAAGTTCCACCTTCACAGATGGGTGGTTAAGATTCTATGTAGGGAAGGTGCCAAGGTTCTTTATTGGTTTGGTCAGTTTGGTTTGAGAAGGTGATTTAGTCACTTGGGGTTTAGGTGCCTTAGATGGCTGAGGGATTATTGGATTGGTAAAATTTTCTATTGGTTTGGTTGATAGGGTAGGATTTTTGATAGTAGAAGTGATGGGTTGGTCTGTTAAAGTTATGGTTGGAGGTTCTTGCTTGGTGATATAAGGTAGCCCTAATTGATACTAGAAGGTGGCTTGATCTATGTTAAGATTGGAGATAATTTCCATTTTTCACACTAACCTAGAGAATGGTTTGTAGTTTAGTTTTATTCCCTAAATAACAGACCTAAAAGATAAGCCTATAGGTTGGGACACAGGGATGGTAACCTCATCCTCTTCCTTACTCAAAGGATGTGAAGTTTGAATGGGTGACTTATCTATGAGATATGTAGACATTTGGGATTTATCTTCAAGAATGATTTTTGAAGGGGTAATAGGTTTCTTGGTGGTTGATGAGAAAGGTAAAATGGGTACTTCATACGATATGTCAATCAAGGGAGGGGTTGATGGATCCACTATCTCAATAAGTGGAGGAGGAAAAATGGGGGTTTCCTCAATTCAGGTTTACAAAAGAGGAGAAAGTAACATCACTACCTCAATAAATGGAGAGTGAGGGACAGATAGGCTAGTTAATAGGTTCTTTAGTAGCAAGTGTGTCAAGAAACATGTTAATAGTATGGGAATGATGAGAACATTCAATCATTTTTCTCTCATTCTTAGAAGGTGGATGGTTGTGAAAGGGTTTCCTAAAGATGTCAAGGGATTGGTTTCATGGTACATTAGGGTTTTCCAATACAATTTCCCCCTTATCAATGAGGGATTGGACAAGGCTCTTGAATGTATTACACTTACTAATATCATGCCCTATCACTCAGTGGAAGGCACATATATCATTCTCATTGTACCAACTAGGTGTAGGACAAGTAGAGTCAAATTTATAGGGTGGTTTGATAAGAGGAAGTTGAATGATATTAGCTTTCAATAAATTCTCTAGGATTGAAGCATAAGATTCTCTGAGTGGAGTGAATTACTTTGGGGTGTTCCAGTTTTGGTTCCTCATGTTTTGATTTGAGGATCTAAAGGAATTTGGTTAGTTGATAGGTGGTGGAGGAGCAACTTTAAGGACAACTGCATTCATGGCTCCCTTGCCCCTAGTATTGGTATTGGACTGGTTGTTCTATTTGAAAGAAGAGGCTTCATTAGTTTTATAGGTGGAGTTTTTGTTTTTTAGTTTTAGCTTTCCGTAATCAATGGATCTTTTCTTTAACGTATGCACCATGGTGAAAGATTCATCAAAGGTTTGTAAAATTTATAAATGTAGTGTAAAAGAGATATGCTTGGCACATTCCTGAGTAAAGAGCTCTATGAGTTTGGGTTGAGGTAAGGAAAAGGAAAGTCAGTTAATTAAGCTCCTCCAATGAGCTACAAAATTGATAATGTATTGAGGTCGATGATAGAAAAATTCTTGGAGATATTGATCAAAAATTTGTCTAAAACATTTTGAGCCACCTGGTTTAAGGAGAAGGAGTGTTTGAGTATGGCACTATACCAATCCAATGCCAAACCATCTAGGGACATGGGGAAGGTATGGAGAAGGAGGGAATCATCATAGGTAATTAGATACCAAGCATGCCTAAATTTCCTAAGGTGCTATTAGGGATCCTCCTTATTTTAAAATTTAGAGAACTTGGGAAGTTCCCATTAGGGAGGGTATGGCCTAATAGGTATGGATGGATGGATGGGCTCATTACAGATTTGGTCATATGACAAGATGTTGTGAGAAATTGAGATATATGACTATAAGGTGGTTATCTTATTGATAAGCATCTTAATTAGGTATGCTTGGGGTTGTACACCTGGAAGGTTGTAAGATGCATACTATTGTGGTGGTTGGGTGACATATTTATACTGGGTAAAAGGTTGGGAAATTGTCATAAATTGGTATGTAGATGTCAATGGTTGGGTGGAAGATACATAAGGGTAGGTAGATGTATGTGGTTGGGTAGTGGGTAGAGGTACATTAACTTGTAGGTTAGGGATGTGGCCTAGGTTTGATTTAATAAGTGCTTTTTGGGTAGGAGTGATAGTTGGGTTGGTGACCAATGGAAGGATAGTGACCCTTGTACTAATCAGTGGTAGGGTGGAGGGTATGGACACCACAAGGATTTGAAGTGAGGTAGTGGTTGATGGATTGGGGGTAGCTAAAGGAGGGTTGGTAGTGCTAGAGGTAGGCACTCCCATAGAGAAGGGAGTGTAGGTTGATAGAGGTTGGCTTTCCCCTGAGGTGGAGGAATTGTTGGTAGGATTGGAAGGTATAAGGGCATTCATAGTCTGGGTTGGTTGGTTGTCTATAGTAGTCTCAATGGTATAGTTGGTGGATGAGGAGGATTGAATATCCAATGGTTTGGTTGTAACCATGGTAATAGAGGTTCTCCCCGTGAAGTGGAGAGGCATTCCATAAGTTAGATCTATGAGTGGGGCCAAAGTTAGTGTATGGTAAGACATGGTTGTAAGATATTGTTGTAGGGCCACAAGATTATTATCTAGGAAGGCAAAAAAATATACATCTCCTTGAGGAACTTCCTAAGGGAAATTAGGGCTTCCCAAGGGATGAGGAGAATCTAATGGTTCAGAGATGTAATCCATGGATGAAGAGGTGGAAGAGGTAGGTTGGCTTGATGATGGGTTTTGCTCCGATAGGTTCCTTCACTACTGGTGAATTAGAACCATACGAGATATGAGAGAGATAAAACACAAATAACCTCACTAATCAAAAAAAAATAAGATAATAAATGATCAAATAAATCAAATCACACTCTAAAATATACTTTAAGCCCTAGAGTTTTAATTAATCTTACTTTTGGATTATGTCGTAAGAAGTTGTGAGAATGAAATTAGCTTGTAAAATGGGTACTACAAAGGAAGTCTAAGGTTAGTTTTATGTTGTCTTTAGGATCTCAAAAAATAATATATATTGGAATCAATATGTGGCTTGTTATTAGGGCCTACTCCCTTAATTCACACACTGTAGTGAGAAGGGTGTTGGGTGCTTCGCCAATATATATTGATATCTAAAGTTTATACTCAACTAGAGATCTGAGTTGGTTCTCCCCTTGGTAATGAACTCTATGTAGGATTTCCAAGAAGTGGTAAGGTTACTGCTAGGTGATGAAATTTGAGTCGATATTTGTCTCAAGTTTGTTTGATGTTTAGTTGATGAAAGTGGTTTAGCTTAGTGTGTGTAACAAAGAGTGAAGCTATGATAGATTACTTTGGTTTAAGTTAAACTATGTGAGATAATTTTTACAAGCACTCAATGTATGAACTTGATTTTAAACCCAAAATACATTTTAGTTTCATTAATGAGCATAGATAGAGAGAAAATCATATAGATGTAAAGAAAGGAAACCCAAATTCAAGACTCAAGGTCCCACCAAGTACACCAAAATGTTTCAATGAATTTCAAAATATTATTTTGGAAAGGAATAAGAAGAAAATGAATATGAGTATGGTATAAAAACCTATATGATTGTGCACATGTTGAATCAAATGATTGTGAAGAACTCCTCTTTGGTTTGGGAGGATGACCTACAAATAAGAAATCACTAAAGCAAATTTGATTGTTAGATAGATAGCTAGGTGGATTTCCTAGTGATAACTAGATTTTAGAAGCAAGGGATTCCTTGGGGGATGTCAATCCACATGTTTTAAATAATAAATTTTATAAAATAGAATACAAATTAATTACATAAATAATCAAAAGGTACTAAAATTAAACATAAAATATAGTTGCTAAAGAAATATACTAGAGGTGATTAAAATAATGACAAGCTAATTAATACTAGTGCTAGATGATTGAGGTCTACTTCAAAAATTTAGGTAGGGGTCTATGAATAGGTAGGGACATATAAAATAAGATTTGGTTGGGGGTAGGTAGGTGGAAACAACTTACTGAAATCTATTACTATAGTGACTATCAATGGTTGGGCTAACCATTAACAGTCAAGGTGATTGTCAATAATTGGATAGATCATTCACGGTTGAGACAATCGTTGATAGTTACTATGTGTAAATCTAGGTTGGTAAATGGATAATTAATGGGATCAAAAAAGTTGGATTTTTATAGATGGGTTGGTGTTAGGCTAAATTTGAAAGGCTAATAAAGTAATTGAATATGGGAGATCAAGTACTTATCTTGTCGAAAGTTGATTAGGTGGATGCTTGAGGTGAATGACTCATTGGTGGAGTTTGACATGATTCTAATAAAGTAATGGTACTTATCACTTTGGTAGAGCTATAGTGTCAAGTTGGATCTCTGATGTAGTAGTTGGCTCATTATATTGCTGATGATGATTGACCTACAAAAAGAGAATTCTATATGTACAAGATCTTGATAACAATTGCAAATGGGCTTCACCTTCTTGCTCCTCTCTTCTTATAGGCAAGGCAAAAGAGTTGTAAAAAGATGTGAACTAGGCCTTCTAATTATAACTTATGCATGCAATGGATCACATGTAGGTTTAGATGAGTTATAGTTATAAAATCAAGGTGGATGGGTTGCATGTTAGGTGGGTAAAAAGTTGCAACCTGACCATTAGTGGTCATCATGACCATCAGTGGTCATCTTGACCATCAATGATCAAGGGTCAAAGTAGGTAAAAAGGTTAGGTTAAGTCATTTGAATCAAACTAACTATGGGTTAGGTTTGGTTAAGGGTTGGAGGGTTAGATTGGTCCCAACAGGGTCTTAAGGTAGACTAAAGGAATTTTGACATTTAGAATCGTGGTGTATAGATTTTTAGTATCTACAATTGCTCTCAAAAAATATGGAGGGAGCCATCCTATATAGAACTATGTCCATGACATTAAAATGTGCATTCTCAATGAAATATATAGGATGGGCACATTGGTACATACCCATATCACTATCACTCATTAGTGGGTAGTACAAAGGCATAACTTGCCAACATGGCAAGATGTGAAGGTAACAATATACACTAGGTTTGGAAAGAGTAAGGAGGACTTAGACATACCTACTTACTCAAGGGATTATGACCTAATCATGCATGTGTTCTTATGTAAGAAACCTAGACTAGTTATAGGGAGAATATGCCCAAAAGCTTATGGGTACATGCATTTTATAAGACTTTGAAAATATGGGCACAAGCATGGTACATTGTAAATTAAATGCATTGAGAGATAGGAGACTAGTAGGTATTTAAGGAGAGGTTCGTGCACACCTTCTCCTTATATTCATAGAACTTAGAGCTATTGGAGCCACTAAAATTCATTCATAAGGTAATATTTGAGGACACTACCATCCTAGAAGAGCACCTTAGAGACATTTTCAGGGAGAAAGGACTAGCACTTCCAACATTTTTTGAAGAAAAGGCACTCAACAGTGACTCCAGTGAGGAGGATGACAAGACCTAGAAGGATTGCAACTAGAAGGCTCTAATAAGAAGAAAAAAACTTGTGTACCTTATGGATGACAGTGCCCTAGATGAAGAAGATCCCACTCATATTTGAATTGAAATAACTAAGGGGACAAATCAAGTTGAAGACTCTCATCAGGAGAGGAATGAACCCTACCATGTACCACTCAAGACCATTAACGTAGACATTAGTGTAGAAGGTGAGCTAAAGATTTCCACTATAGGCACTTACTGATCTAAGGCAGAGATGGTGTGAATCATAGACCTTTTGAAGGAATTTCAAGACCTGTTCTTGCACACCTACTAAGACATGAAGGGAACCCACCCTTCCCTTGGAAAAATGAGCATCAAGATGGTGGATGGTGTCAAGACTATTAAGAATCACCTATATAAGATAAATCCCAACCTATTTACCAAGGTGAAAACAAATATTAATGGAATGCTAGGAATTAGTGTCATGTAACCTGTATAAGAGTCTAAATGGGTGAGCCCAATGGTCATAATCATCAAAAAAGATGGGTGCATATAGACCTGTGTCAACTAAATTTTTTTGAATGCTGCCTATGTCACTAACCCATTCTAGACCCCATTTATCGATGAGGTCTTGGATGACATCATAGTGTGCAATATCTATGCTGTCATTGATGGTTTTTCAGGCTACCATCAGGTGCAGATCAAGGAGAAGGATAATCCCAAGATAACCTTTGTGACTAAATGGGGTTGTTTTGATTACAATGTGATTCCCTTTTGACTCAAGAATATGCCAAATATATTATTTAGAGTAGTGATCACTGCTTTTAAGGAATTATTCCATAGGTTCTTCCAAGTCTATCTCAATGACTAGACTGTGTATGGCCTTGTGAAGAACCACTATGATAATCTATGACTCATGTTTGAGAGGTGAAAGAAGTTCCAAATATTATTGAACCTAAAAAAATGCATATTCACAACCCCCTTTGGAACATTACTAGGGCACATTTTTTGCAAGGATGATTTACTTGTTGACCTAAACAGATAGCCATCATAATTTAGCTCTAGATTCTTGTAACATAGAAAGACATTTAGGGAATTCTAGGCCATTATGGATACTATAGGAAGTTTATACGAAGCTATGCAAATATTATCATGCCTCTAGAGGAAACCTTGTGTAAATATGGCCCATTTTATTAGGTTAGGACACAAAAAGAAGGTTTTGAAACATTGAAGCTGAAGTTGGCTAGCGTTCCAATTTTACAATTCCCAAAATGGACTACTCCTTTCCATGTCCATGTTGATGCTTTGGGATCTAAAATTGGTACCATATTGGAATAACTAGGATAGGGAAAGATGGACCACCCTATTTCCTTTGCAAGCAAGAAGTTGATGCAAGTGAAATAAAATTCACCACTACCAAGTGTGAGGCATTGAAAATGGACTATGCCTTATAAAAATTTAGGCAATATCTATTGGTGATCACATTCATATTTTTCACTGATCATGAGGTGCTCAAATACCCATGAATAAGCCTATTTTATATGGGTGTATATGCAGATGGATAGGCCTATTCTAGGAATTCTAGTTCTCTGTTGTTGTTAAACTTGGAAAGCAGAACCTAGGGCTAGACCATTTATCCTACATAAATTATGGTGATGTGGTGGTGATAATTGAGGATGACATGCAAAACACATAACTGTAAAAAGTTTAGTACATCCCTAAAGACTTGGTAGAGATTATCACTTCCTAACATCTAGGTTTGTGCCACAGACCATGTCAAAAAAGGAGGAAGCAATTTGTGATTCATGCTGCCCCCTTCTAACTCATGGAGGGGGAGCTATACAAACTAAGTACAGATGGATTCCTACACCGATGTGTTTTGGAACATGAAAGGGACTCCATATTATAAGAAGTGCATGATAGAATCATAAGAGGCCATTACGCTAGAGACACAATGACACACAAGATATTATAGTTAGGATTATGGTAGCTGAGCCTATTCCAAGATTCAAAGGAGTGAGCCAAGGCATATGACATGTTAGTGCATTGAGAAACATAACCATCAGGATCAGATGCTTTTCATCCCCATTATTACATAGGTATCATTCGAGAAATGGGACATTCATTTTAGTAGGCCAATAAATCCTACAAATTGATTCATAACTGTAAGGTATATCTTGACAACCATTGACTACTTCACTAAGTGGGCTGAGGCCACACATACAAAAGACTACACAACCATAATAACCACATGCTTCGTTTGGGAGAATACAATAAGTTGATATGGGTGCCTATTGATGTGGGAGGATCTATATTCACTCTAAAAAAGAAGACATTAAATTTTAGGTTGATCATTATCATGGCGAAGAGCTTGTCAAGATATTTTTGGTGCATCTCATGGTTTAAAAAATAGATCCTATATGCACAAAATATTGTGCATCAAATATCAACTAGGGCAAGTAAAAAAAATTAGGGTTTGGATAGAACATCTAGTTGGATGTTGACAAGTGGTGAGTGGTCAACAAGTGACAAGTGGTTGATAATTGGCTAGTGGTTGATAATTAGTGAGTGGAAATTGGACCACATGGTGGGTCCTCAAGTCATGACGTGGCTTACCACCAATTATTTTCCCATGGTTTAATTTTATATTATTTCTTGAATGTTCTAAACAAACCATATATAACTTACCATTGCCACATAACCCTACGTTCCATGTTCCACCAACATACTTGCCACATGACCCCATGTTCCATTCACATCCCAACATCCATGTGAAACCACATAACATCCCAACATCCACGTTTTATGTCTAAATATCCATGTGGAACCTCTCTACATCCTCAAATCTACAACATGATATGGTCAAATCCACATAAACCCACCAAAAATAATGCCAATGCCAAATACTTGGCATGTTATACCACAAAGTTTATGGTATTTGAACCACTACGTGCTTCCCTACTTCCCAAATGTAGGATATAAGATTAACATGCCCACCAAAAATAATGAAGGGATTTGTACCTAGCACATTGGGGTAAAAGAGATAAGGCTCAACTACTTGGGCTATGGGTTGGAACAAATATATAAAGTGTTTAACATTATATTTGAATCATTTAGAAAATCTAAGTATCATAGCTAAAGGCTATAAGGGGCTTGTAAGAGTTGCAAAGGGAGATAGAAGCAAAATTAGCAAAAAGTCTAAAAAGATACTAACATTAATTTTGCCCAAGGAACAACTTTACAGTTGTTCATTTTTCATTTTGGAGATGTTTGTAAGTATTTTTCAAGAATTTTTACTAATACATTGATTGATATAGGACCCACAGATGTAGGCTATCATGTCGAACTCCATTATCAATTATGTGTTGAATGTGTTGAATTATTCTTGTTAAATTGATGTTTTGTAAGTCAAAATTTTAAATTATTCCATAAATTAATATTATAAAGCAAAATTAAAATACACAAGTGTATTATTACTTAAGTTTAGGGATCACATGTGTATCAGAGTGGTTAATGTGCTGGGATAAATTTTGTGTAGACATTACTCTGAAATGTCAAGTTTGGTCTCAGAGCTAAGTTTGTGAGTGAATTTGTGATTTTAGATAAACTAAGCCATTGTAGAATAATAAATCTAATGCTAGCTCAAGCTCAATTGTTGTTGAATACTATTATCATTATATTGATGTAATACTTATAATTGTAAGAACCATGACATCAAGCTGTAGAATGAAGATAAGAGTTATAGATCGAGAAGCTCCAATAGAGAATTGATGCTCTATGGTCATAAATACAACAAGAACATCATCAGAAGAAGCAAATGTGAGTGGAGTTAAAATTCTATGGATACTGATCCAAAAAAGGTCACATTGTGGATCAATTCTAGAATTTGTACATTCATAAAGCTCTAGCCTAGTACAAGTAGAGATGCAAAGCAAAGGGGAAGACATATATCAGAGAATTTGTAAATCCCAGTTCTCCTAGGCATCAAGTAGTAGATGAAGGATTCCTTTGAGAGATGTTGCCAAGTCAGGTACTAAATATTATGCTGCATTTAAAAAATGAAAGCAATGAAATCAATTCTTCTGATTATATTAAGAATTTTAGAGATACTTTATGTTCTAACTCTATACATTCATCAAGTAATTGTACTGATATATTTGAAAATCACATGAAGGGAATAGGTTCTAAGTTATTAGCTAAAATGGGATTCGAAGGAAAAATCCTCGGCATTAATGGTCAAAGAATTGTCCAACCTATCCAAGTGGTAAAAAGACCACTCCAAATAGGATTAGAATATGGAAGTGAAGGACAAATGTACCAAGTAGCTGAGTTGAAGATTTATTCAAGCAACAAGTTAGAACATCCTAAAGAGCTAGAATAAGTACTCTCTAAAGATGTGACACTTATATTGGATAAATAATCTTTAAATGATTTTTCAAGGTATGTAAAGAAGAAATACTTGAATGTATCTTATAATTATGCCTAAAAGTTAACTAGAAAGATGCTTATGAGACATGTCAAGAAGAATACTAACCAAAAAAATTACCTAAAGAAGACATAAAGTTGGGGTTTTCCTTCAATGCTAATGGGAAAATGCTGAAATAAGATAAGCAAAGTCAACAACAATCTAAGGCAAAGGTTGTAACTACATTTTCAATCAAGTAGCAGATAGAATCTTGTTAGTTAGAATCAAAGATAACATCAATGAGGGAGATGACAGTCAATGAGAAGATGACAATTTAGAGATTGTCACCCTAGAAAGGTAAGCAACATTTCTTCAAAAGAATAATTGTTAAGCATTATAAGATAGATGCTAATTTTGATAAAAATTATTAAAAGAATTTGATCTTAGAAGATGTAGAAACCCTAGGTTTGGAAACTAAGCCACATTTCTAACCCTATTCTCTGGATAGAATAAATGATGGTAATGGCATACATGTAAGTAAAACATGTAAACTAGGGTTTTCAATTACCACCAACTTTTTATATGAAGTTAAGTTAGACGTGGTTCCACTACAGTTTAGTGGCATTGGCATAACAAAACCATATTTATCTCTAAGAAAGGCAACTTTTTGTAAAAAGGAAAATTAGTATAGCATTGTAAAAGATAGGATAGAATATCTCATGTGAGCACATTAGTAGTAACCTTTACAGGTAAATGGTGCCTTCAATGTTTTTATACCCATGTATGTTGTAGATAGGAACACTGTAGGACAACATGAAGATGTCATCATGAGAAGCATCAAGAATAGCTCAAAAGATAGGTTATATAATTTAATCTACATGTTTTAGAGTGTGCAAACATGAATACATATTTGCCTTATGTATTTAAGACTTGAATATAGGCATTATTTATAAATGTATAAGACCCAAGTATGGGTAATGTTTGTCATCATTATGTATAATTACAGTGTTTGTAAAGACCTAAGAAGGGCAATCTTTGTAAAACTGGGTAATTATAAAATGGTGATTGTTATAACACCAAATGGCATGCAACAAACTCAGATATAAATACCTAAAACTAAATGACATTTAAGATATCATCCAAGCTAGAGCCATGAAAAGATCATCATATTGAGTACCAAGTCCAGTACCAGCATTTTGAGGATAAAAAGCCTTCTCAGTGGGGAGGATTGATCTAAGAGGATCCATATTCAGTCTAAAAATGATGTCAAATTTTAGATTGATCATTTTCATGATGAATATCTCATCAAGAGCTTTTTGGTGCATCTCACGATTCATAAAATAGAGCCCATATGCACAAAATATCACACATTGAAGATCAACTAAGGCAAGTAAAAAAATTAGGGTTTGGATAGAACATCCAGTTGGATGTCAACAAGTGGTGAGTGGTCGATAATTGGTGAGTGGATGTTTGACCATGTGGTGGGTCCTCAAGCCACCACATGGCTTTCCACCAATTATTTTACCATGGTCCAATTTTATATTATTTCTCGAATGTTTCAAATAAACCTTATATAACTTACCATTGCCACATAACCCTACATTCCATGTTCCACTAAAATACTTGCCACATGTCATGCCCTAAGTTTCTATGTGACCCCATGTTCCATTCATGTCCCAACATCCACGTGAAACCACATAACATCCCAACATCCATGTTTCATGTCTAAATATCCACGTGAAACCTCTCCACATCTACAAACCTACCACATGCCACTATCAAATCCCCACATACCCACCAAAAGCAATGCCCATGCCAAATAATTGGCATGTTATACCATGAATTTCATGGTATTTGAACCACTACATGGCCCCCCACTTCTCAAATGTGGGATATAAGATTAACATGCCCATCAAAAATAATGAAGTGGGGATTCAAGCCTAACACGTTGGGATAAAAGAGATAAGGCCCAACCACTTGGGATATGGGTTGGAATGAATATATAAAGTGTTACACATTGTATTTGAACCATTTAAAAAAGCTAAGAAGCATAGCTAAAGGCTATAAGGGGCTTGTAAGAGTTGTAGAAGGAGATAGAAGCAAAATTAGCAAAAAGTCCAAAAAGAGACTATCATTAATTTTGCCCAAGGAACAACTTTGAAGTTGTTCATTTTTTATTTTGGAAATATTTGTAAGTATTTTTCAAGTATTTTTCCTAATACATCAGTCGATATAGGACCCAGATATGTAGGACATCGTGCCGAACTCTGTTATCAATTATGTGTTGAATGTCTTGAATTATTCTTATTAAATTAATGTTTTATAAGTCAAAATTTTAAATTATTCCATAAATTAATATTATTAAAAAAAATATGCAAGTGTATTATTTCTTAAGTTTATGGATCACCCATTAAGCTTGACTAGAAATAGAGGCACTCATTTCATCAATGAGATGGTGTACATCCTCTTAATTGAATACATGGTGGGGCACCACAAAACCACCCCATATCATCCCTAGGAAAATGGCATAGCTGAATCATTAACAAGATCCTAGGAGCATGCTTGATAAAGATATGTGACATTGGTTACAAAGATTGGGATGATCACACTATGGGTATAACACATAATAAATAAGCACTTGAATAAAGCTATGCCCTTTCAACTGGTGTTTGGTGCTGAAGCAATTCTCCTCATTGAGTTTATGGTGACATTCCTATGCATTTCATATATTGGTCACTTAGATGACCAAGAATATTTGAGCACAAAGTTGGAAGACTTGGAGCTCTTGGATGAAAAGCACTCCCAAGCAAGATGGAGTCAACAAATAAAAAAGGTGCACCAAAAGATTTGGCATGAGAAACACATCAAGCACAAGGAGCTGACTAAAAGAGCATTGGTGATACTGTATGACTCAAATCACCTTAAGCACCTAGGCAAATTGTAAATAAGGTGTATGGGACCCTACATCATCCACCACATATTGGAGATAGGTGCATGTAAGTTGTGCACGTTGTCTAGTGAAATGCTCTTAGGGCATTTCAATGGAAAGTGATTGAAGCTATATAAGAATTAAGATGGTAATTGCACCATAAAGACATCAATTTTTTTGTTTCTAATCAGTATGAGTTGAGCTGACTAGAATACCATTTGGTGCAAGCTAAACCATTCTTTTTCTTTTGATTTATTCCTTGTATAGTGTAAAGAGGCAATAAACAACACATGATGACCATAAAGACTTACCTGCTAACACTTCATGTATAATTACAACTGAGTGAATCAAAAACTTGCACTTTCTAAGTGCATGAGGCCATAACACCTAAGTTATGGGCATGTGAATCTAGTTCAGTTCTAGTCAATTCATTTGACCATTTATGTATAATTCAAAGTAGGTGAGTTGAGCACTTATGCTATCTAAGTGCATGAGGTCAAAAATCTAAGTGGTGGGCATGTAAGACTCACCAGGTAAAAGAATAAGATGCACAAGATCCATGTGCATAAGATATACATTGTAGATCTCCTGAAGGCCCAAGAATGAACTACTCTGGCACTTCCACACATAATACCAATCAGGTGAGTTGAGCCCATTTGATTTCTAAGCACCTAAGGCTATATGCCTAAGTTACTAGGCATGAGGGAGTTTAAAGACTTAGAAAAATTGAGAATAAACCATTAGTGTATAAGCATAAAGGTATCCTTTGTGTCACAGTTTGAAATCGATGCATCATTTGATCTTGTGCTAGAGATCCAAAGGAGATTAATAAAGATGCACAAACATGGTTGTACATAAGGGAAAAAATGTAGATGCATAGTATAATCATGTGAAAGATAGCAAAGAACATATGACAAAGTGACAGAGGGATAGTGAAAGGTATTTGTATGGGGTAGGCTAGACCAAGGCAAGATGAAGCACAAAAAACTGACCAAAAAAAAGCACACTTAAAATGGAAGTACAACTATTAAATAAAGTGGAACCAAGCAGGATGAATCATGCACATGTGAGGCACTGCACCTAGGTTTCCATAAGGAAGGTGAAGGTCATGCCAAGTGAACAAGCATATAAAGAAAGCATCTAATATAGCTGGTGTCCACCCAAAAATGAGTAGGAATTAATCATTTGAACCACACATCACTTTATCAAAAAAGTTGTTAGGAGCATTTAATGAGGTGGAAATGACAACAAAAAGATATGTAATTAATGTGTTAATGATAAGGGAATATCGATGATTTTGTAGTTTTTTCATTTTCTAAGAAATCAAGGCACCTATACCATAAATATTGCATTAATGATGGTATCTCAGAGAGAAGGATATAAAATAACAAGTGACAGACTTGCTTAGGTTACAAATTTTAAGCTAATTCAAGACTTAGAGTGAACCTATGAAAAAACCAAAGAGTTGAAGTGGAGAAACCTATCACAACAAGAATTTGAGAACTTTAGGCACTATGAGTGAATGGTGATGTACTAAGAAGGATTGCATTCATAGTGAATCCAATTTGAAGAAGTGTGGAGAGAGATTTGTGTAGAAAATAGATAGTGGGAGTAAGACGTTATCACCCAAGATGCCATTAATGACCAGTGAAGCTTAGGAGCTAAAGGTGTAGTCATAAATTTAGTGACTTTAAAACATTTCTAAAAATTTGAGGATTTGACAAACCACACCTCTCATGATTTAACACAAGCTAATTCAGGATGGTGAAGAAGCATAAGGTAACAAGCTATGTGTAGGTGCAACAAGAACCTAAGTGGGTTAAGATTGTAGAAGATACGACAACCACCAAAACTAAGGCACAGTTGATCAAAGTAGTTAGCATTATATAAGTTGATATCAAGGTTCTAATAAAGATGTCTTATTAGTTCATGCAATTTCCTCTAGAGGTTGTAGTGGGGGAAGATTAACACTCATTTGCACATAACTATCAACTAAAGGAATATAACCAATAGATGTCAAGTCACTTATAAGACTTGGTACAAGATTAGATGGTGGACACAGGGTGCAAGATAGTGCAAGGTGATGCCCTATTTGTTGTCTTAATTTGAGACAAGTTGATAGATTATAGTGCAACTTAACTCTATGAGTTACCCTACTTTGAGAATCTAGAGGAAATTATACAATTCCTACTCTCATGCATCCATGAGGACCGCATGTACTTTACAGGTAGGTGCATGAAGATTTTAGTGTAGATGATCAAGAGAATAACTAGGATCTCATATGCTAGTAAAGACATCCATCAAATTATAGATGATGATGAAGAGGTAAAGCATGTAACTCAACTTCAAAACAAATTTAAGATGGGTTTTGTATTCCCCATCAACAAGTGTGAAGACCCTAACACAAGGATAGTAGTGTAACTTGCAAGTTCCAAATTGTGCCCAAGTAATCAATGGAATGATGTGATAGAGGTGTACCTATGTTATTAAGCATGGGATATACTGAGAGGGGGGTGAATCAGTATGTCATATATCTTATAAAACTTTTCCTTAACCAAATTCCACTTAATCAAACATTCAAGATATGCAATAAAACTCAAACAATAAACACCACACAAGATAGATAGAGACACTGGATATAATGTGGAAACCCAATGTGGGAAAAACCATGGAGAATAATCTCAAGTATATGAATGAGCACCAACCCAAACAATATTCACAAGCACCAACTTGCAGGAGCACCAACCCCTTTGTTGAGCACCAACTCAACAACTATTCATGAGCACCAACCCACAGGAGTACCAACCCCTTTGATGAGCACCAACCCAACAACAATTCATGAGCAATAACCCACAGGAGCACCAACCCACAGGAGCACCAACCCTTTTACCGAACACCAACCCAGCAAAAGTTCATGAGCACCAACCCACAGGAGCACCAACCCCTTTTTGTATACCACACACCTATCTCTCAATGTTGCTATCTCAAAAAATGATAGTTCAATACAACATCTCTTTCCTCTATCTCACCTTTGGTCTTCTAAGATAGATATAATAAATACAAATCATATTCATCTCTCATAATTTCTCTTATAAGATAGATATTATAATATCAAATTAACCTCTATATCTCATATTACAAATGGCTTCTCAATCCTTTATTTATAGCTTTCCAAATGACCTTTGGCCTTCCCCCTTTGTGACCCTTCAATATTCATGGAAAATGGCACCAAACCTATATGACCCTTCATATTATTGCATTTGAAAAGTCATGTGGTGACCCTTCATGACCAAAAACGTCCTTCCCACTTTTATCCTTATCTTGGCAACTTTTCACATTCCTCAAAGTGTCCCTTCATGAGAAATTGCACCCTTCCTCTTTTGTCTTCACTTGGTGACTCTCGGAATTCCCCAAGATGACTCTTCATGGGAAAATGCATCCCATCCTTCTTTGTTATTTATCCCATGACTCTTTGACTTCTCCATGGGCCCTTCTTTTGTCTCATATGCAACCAAAAATATATTCGTTAATATTAAATAAATATTAACTCACATTAGCTAAGATAAACAAAATTAAATGCAATGGGGCCTATATCACCAATAATGCTAGACCTTTGACATCAATGACAATATTTCTAACAATCTCCCTCTTTGTCATTGATGGCAACCTCAATCCTAAAACTGCCACATCTTGTCACCTACACATACTGTCATTTGAAAACATATAGTAACTCCCTCTTACTATAGCAACCTGTATCTATTCCCTGTACCTATTTTCTACACCTATACTTGTACCTATTATTCTCCCCCTTTGACATCAATGGAAAAGGGCCTAACTGGAGCTAACACTTAGCTCCCCTTCAACTGATGTTGAACATCAATGGCAGGAAGTAATATAAATTACTCCCAACTCCTCTCATAGATCTTTGAATGTGTCCTTTGATTGTGCATTTGAGAAGATATCTGACAATACATATACATTATTCCCTATCCTTTGAGCATTTGCAATCAACTCATTTGAATATTTCTTATAATCTCACAACCTTTAGCATGAAATTTTAATGTGTATCCTTGATCACATATTTAATTAACACTCAATAGATTATGCTTAAGACCTTTTACATATAAAACATTCTTAGTTTTAGTTCTACCATAATCCAAACTCAAAGTACCTTTTCTAGCTATCCTTATAGTGGTTTTATCTTTGAATCTCATTGTACCACCATTGATCTTCTTTAGAGATATGAATTTACTTTTATCTCCTGTCATATGCCTCAAAAATCTGCTATCAATTAACCATGGCTGATCTTTACCTCTTACATGCAGGGCTGTCTGAACCATCATATAATCTTTAGGTTGTTTCTTTTGCCATGAACATGTCTGAACCTTCTTTTTGATGAATGGAACTTTGAAACTCTAATCCTTCTTGACTGACTCAAACATACTTCTACAATATTGAGCTATGTGTTTGAAGTTTTTGCACTTGTAGCATACTATGGTATCTTCATCAAAGATTGATAGAGGAGCAAAAGAGTTGTGGCTTCTACTTGACTCTACTTGTCTTTCCTTCTCTTTATTTCTAAAATTGTTAGATCTTTTTCTACATTCTAATTTCTTGTAACCATATCCATTACAATAAAAACAATAGCTATAGAAATAAGACCTGTCTGTATATCTTTGACCTGATTGCCTTTTGTAGCTTTGTTCCCTCTAGCCTTCTCTATTTGAAATATCCTCTGTATTATTCACTTCTCCCCTTTTTGTTTTCTCTTTTGTAAGAGCTTCAAGATAGCTATTTTTCTTTTCAAATCCAATCCCTGTCTTTTCTGAATTTTCTTTTTGACTTTCCAATATCTTATTCAGCATGTTAGTGCTATCCTCAAATTTTGAATCACTAACTACTTTATCATTGACTGCTTTCTCAATATCTTCTTTTAAAGAGGCAATTTCAATAACATACCTTTGACATTCTTTTCTTTCTATTTCCAACTATGTTGTGAGATCTTCTTCATTCTTCTTGGCTTCTTCCAAGTGTGTTGTTAGATCATCAATAATTTCCTTTGACTCTTTTTCATTTTTCTTGATCTAGTGCTTTAATCTTTGATTCTTCTTTTGAACAACTTCTAACTCTTGTAAGGCACAAATGAGCTCTCCTTCCATATTTAATCCAGTTTCCTCTTCTTCTTCTTCTTGATCACCTTCATGTATGGCTGTGAATAGATTCTCTTCTTCTTCTGAATCTCTGACTCCACTATCTTCAACTGATTTAGGATCCTTAGAATATAGGATCTTCTTCTCGAATCCCTTCTTAGATTTGCCTTTGAAATTCTTCTTGTATGTAGGCTTTTCTTCTTCATCATCATTACCCTTATTTGGGCATCTAGCTAAAAAATATCCAATCTTTCCATAATTAAAACATTTAAAAGGTAATTTTCCTTGATATTTACCTATTCCTCTTTTCATCTTGTGAATGAAAAGTGCTCCGTTGTCATCTTCATCATCATTAGAACTATCACTTGATTCTTGAATCTTAGCTTTCTCTTTCTTTGATGTCTTGAAAACCTCTTCTTTCTTTGAGGGTTTATCTTGTTCTGTCTGCATCTCATATGCCATGAGCATACCATAAAGCTCATCCATCTTTAGCTTGCCTAAATTCTTCATCTCCTTGATTGTCGAAACCTTTACATCATATCTCATTGGTAGAGATCTCAAAACCTTTTGCACCACCGTTGACTCTTCCAATGTTTCTCTAAGACCTTGAATCTAATTTACTAACTAATCAACTCGTAAGAGATAACTTGCTATATCTTCTTCTTCTTCCATCTTCAAACTTTCAAACTACCTTCTAAAAGTCTGAAGCTTAACTTGCTGAACCTTTCTATCACCTTTGTAAATATTCTCAAGTTTTACCCAAGTTTCATGAGAAAATTTACATTGCATAACTTTAACAAATTTAGATTCACATAAACCACATAAAATAACATTTAAAGCTTTAGCATTACATTCACTTGCCTTCTTTTCTACTGAAGTGATTGTAGATGTCTATGGCTCTTCATATTCCTCCACCACTACTTTTCATATGTCAAATCCAAGGGCCATCAAATAAACGTTCATTCTCATGCTCCAAAAAGCATAATTCATCCCATCAAACAAAGGTGCCTTATTTATAGAAAATCCTTCTTGTGACCCAGCCATCATGTTTTCTCGATCTACCTTCAAGATGTAAAACTTTTCAAAAAAAACCTGCTCTAATACCAATTGTTAAGCATGGGATATACTAAGGGGGGGTGAATCAGTATATCATATATCTTATAAAACTTTCCCTTAACCAAATTCCACTTAATCAAACATTCAAGATATGTAATAAAACTCCAACAATAAACACCACACAAGATAGAGAGAGACACCAGATATAACGTGGAAACCCAATGTGGAAAAAACCATGGAGAATAATATTAAGTATATGAATGAGCACCAACCCAAATAATATCTACAAGCACCAACTTACAGGAGCACCAACCCCTTTACTAAGCACCAACCCAACAACTATTCATGAGCACCAACCCACATGAGCACCAACCCCTTTGCTGAGCACCAACCCACAAAAGCACTAACCCCTTTGCTAAGCACCAACCTAGAAACAATTCGTGAGCACCAACCCATAGGAGCACCAACTCCTTTACTGAGCACCAACCCAGAAACAATTAGTGAGCACTAACCCATAAGAGCACCAACCCCTTTTTTGAGCACCAACCTAGTAATAATTCATGAGCACCAACCCACATGAGCACCAACCCCTTTGTGTATACCACACACCTATCTCTCAATGTTTCTATCTCAACAAATAATAGTTCAATACAACATCTCTTTCATCTATCTCACTTTTGCTCTTCTAAGCTAGATATAACAAATACAAATCATATTCATCTCTCACAATTGCTCTTCTAAGCTATATATTATAGTATCAAATCAACCTTTATATCACATATTAAAAATAGCTTCTCAAGCCTTTATTATATATTTCCAAATGACCTTTGGCCTTCCCCCTTTGGGACCCTTCAATCCTCATGGAAAATGGTGCCAAACTTGTATGACCCTTCATATTCTTGCATTTGAAAAGTCATGTGGTGACCCTTCATGACCAAAAACGTCCTTCCCACTTTTTTCTTATCTTGGTGACTTTTCATATTCCTCAAAGTGTCCCTTCATGAGAAATTGTGCCCTTCCTCTTTTGTCTTCACTTAGTGACTCTTGGAATTCCCCAAGATGACTCTTCATGGGAAAATGCATCCCATCCTTCTTTTGTCTTTACCCAATGACTCTTTGACTTCTCCATGGGCCCTTCTTTTGTCTCATATGCAACCAAAAATATATTCATTAATATTAAATAAATATTAACTCACATTAGCCAAGATAAACAACATTAAATGCAATGGGGCCTATATCACCAATAATGCTAGACCTCTGACATCAATGATAATATTTCCAACATATGTATCACATATCGCATGGTTTAATGTTTACAATTCAACATTACAAAGTTCATCATCGAAGAATTGGTGAAAAATGTGTTAGAGTGCCATAGTACGAAGGGGACCTTTAAGTGGGGGTCCATTATTATATTAATTATCATGGAGGAAATTTAGATCCTAGATGGGGATGAAGATAATCTCTAGGTTTTCCCAGATCATAATGATTCCTCATCATAAATATATACAAACTTCACTTGCCCCACCTCCTTTAGTGATAAATAAAAAATGTACGTGATGTGATGGTGTGAGAAATACATAGAGGCATTTGATATAGAATGGCACATCCTTTAAGGGATCCCCTAGAGTATGTTCAAAATGGTAACTTTTTCCATGATTTAACATTATTGTGTAGTGTGCTTGGCACTAGTGGATGGCAACAAGTTAGGGTGGTTGAAGCTCCCCTATGCCTTCTTGACAAAGTAAATTATAGAGGTGTTATGGTGGATCCCCAATGTGTAATAACTAGACATTTCAATAGAGGAATTTGATATGGAGAGGTGCAAATTAAGGCACTAGTTCATTCATGCTAATTGAAAATCCACCAAATATGAAAAATATGAGTCAGATCATATCAATATCGATCCCCTCCTAAAATAAACCATAACTAACTTCACCCATAGGATTTACTATGAGATGAAGCCAAGGAAGAAGGTGGCCCAAGGATAAATCATAACATAGAGCCCTGATCCTCCTATCCAGATCGGTGATGATGGGACCCTGATGCCACCATAAAAGAAGAAATATCTCTAGAAGAAGAAAGGGGAGACTTTAAAACAAATAGAAGAGTGTTTAAGGCTGAAAATCTTATCGAGTGAAGGAGCCTATTATTTGACCCCATTTAGGAAGTGCATGAAATTTGTGTTGAATATTTATCTCAATGCAAAGAATAAGAAAGGGAAGGTTCCTCCTATGGTACCCAGGATAATCTTATCTGAGATAAAGGAGGAAGAGGAGTTAGAGGAAAAATCAATAAGGATAAAGAGGATGACTCTTGGTCAAGTGAATACACCCCCTCTCCTTCCCTTAGACTAAATCAAAGAAGAGTACACAAAGATGAAAGAAACTCAGCTTCAATGAAGTCAAGATGTAGAGGGCACAAAAGCTAAAGGAATGAAGAGAAGAAATGAAAAAGTTTAGAATGACTAAATAATCCATTGAGGTGGTTAAGGCTGAAGAGTGCAATAAATAAGTGGAGGAGTGCAATGCACAATAGATGAAGGGAAAGAAGGAAGGAGAAATAGGTGAGAAACTTGATGAGGTAGAAGTGCATGGAGAAAAAATACCTGTAGGCACAATAATTGAGGAAGATTTAAAGTGCAAATGGGAGGACATGGACCTAAACCAATATCATATTGATACAACACTATAATTGCATCATAAGAGAGAGGAAATGAGGGCCAAAGTCATGTCCCAAGTAGAAATTAGTCATATAGAGGTTGAGGAGATAAATGCATAAGAGAATAAATATAGGACATAGGTGAAGAAAAGGAAAATTAAGAAAAAGGCCAAAGAAGAAAAGGCCAAGAGGAAAGGAATAGAATAGAAGGAAACCTAGGAAGAGAGGGCTAAAAGGAATAAGGAGAGAGAGGAAAAGGTTGTGGCTCATGTGAAACCTAGGAAATAGAAGGCAATTGAAGAGGCACTAAGTGCCCATTCTAACCTAGCAGAAGAAGTTGTACAATAGGTGCACCCTAATTTTGAAGGGGTACTTGAAGACAAAAATGGCAATGTTGATACCTTAACAAAATAAATAGAGAAGTAGAGATCCCATTGGGGAATGATGGGAGTCAAGATGGAATCAAATAAGTTCATGCTAAATAAACACAAAGAGAAGAAGAAATAGACAAGGGGGAAAATTCCAAGGAAGAACCCCTAAGAGAAGAAGGAGAAGTTAGTGGAGAAATACCTAGCACCAGTAGAGGGGAGTAGGAACATATAGAGGAAACCATCAAGGCTAAATAGTATGAGCTAATCTATAAGGAGAAAGCATATAAATGGTTTACCCAAGATGTTGACTTCTATATGATGGAGTATATGCCCCCTCGAGCTACCATGACCTTAACATGCCATCAAGTCTCTTGGGATTTTAATTGCTACATGGATGAGCCTAAATTTGAGGTGCCTATGAAAGTGGTTCAAAGCACCCAAAAACCTAAAGAGGGGCATGAATACCATCTCATGAATCCTAGGGATATGAACCCTATGAGGTTATTTAATGCCCTCCTCAAAATGCACTCCAAAGTGGCATGCAAAAACATTGTCAATGATGTTTATACTGCCAAGTGGAAATATATTGCACTCAAAGTAGAAGAAGAGATAAAAGTAATGAAGCTCAAACTACAGTAGATGGTTAAATGCATTAAAGAGGTGGATCCATCCATTTTATATGGTGTGGCTACTTTGGAGATGAATCAAGTAGATAAGGTATGTGCACTGGTTGAGCAAATGCTGTGTTGAATGAAGCCAATGTTAGAGGAGCAAGAATACCCTTGTGATGCCATAAAAAGAGAGATAAAAAAAATATTGATTTGGCAAAATACCTCTTTTCCAAACTAGAAGAGGGCATAGAAGAAATAGATGCAATATTTTGTAACTTTACCACTCAAATAATAGTCATCAACGTGCACCTTAAAAAGACAAAGGAGGAGAAAGATGCCTTGTTCAAGCACTCTTTCATAGTGAGTAAAATTGAGCACACACAAGTGATGGCATAGGTCAAAAATTAAGCACCCAACTAAAGACTTAGGAATAAGACATAGAGGCACTCTTCCATGCCTTTCAAATGAAGGTAAGTGAGTAAGGGGATATTCTAGATGATAGGGTAAGGTGAGCAAAGGAAAGGCTTAAATCTCTCATAAAAGAAATGGAAAGCACAAACATGCTCACCCATGAGGATAAATTAATTAAAGTATAAGGTTCCATCAAAGAGATCAATTTCTCTATTTGGGGCTTCAAAAACTTCAAGGTAGAACTAAAGCAGGGGGCACCTAAATTTTGTGTACTAAAGGCACTAAAATACTAGTCTAAGGTGGACTATAAATTTTTGTATGGGGTAAATTTAGGCCCCTTTTTGAGCTAACTATGTGGACTTACCAAATTGACACATCTTAGCATGAGGAAATTAGTGTGATTGGTTGCTCTTTTGATACTTTTTATACTAGCTGGAGGAATATTTAGATTTCTCACACCAACTAGCAGGTAGGTACATAGCACCAAGTTTTAAGGGACATCTCTATAGGTACTTACACATTATGACTAGAGAACATGAGTGTTAGAATAGTGGAGCTGGTAGGATAGTGACCCCCAATAACAACTCAACATATAACATGATCCAAAACTCAAAAGTTTTGGTTGATAAATATTTCAACAACATAGAAATAACATAGTAACAATGAATTCTCTGAGGAGAGATGTAGTATTACTCAAGATCACAATACAAATATATTCTTATCTCTAAGAAGAGATGTTTGTCTTCAAATTTTAGGTTACCTCTTCATTTATACACATTTTGAGCCACTCACCTTGGTGGCTAAGCTAGCCCCTTTTAACCACTTGATAAAGCAGAATAGAGTGTCCTCTTGTTGTCTTCATCCAAGTGTCCACAATTTGATCCTCTTCCATTGGAGAAAAACTTTATGGATCAAGCTCATCAATGTTCAATTGTTCTACTACAACTGAAGTGTCTAATAGAGGTGGGTGATATGGTTTGAGGAGCTCCACATTGAATATTAGATTTAGACCAAGGTAGGATGGTAGGTTCAATTGAAAAGCATTTTCTCCAACTTTTCTAGTGATGGTGTAGGGAACATATCATAGAGGCCAAATATTTCTGTGTGGGCCTACAAGTCATTCCTTCTGAAGCCATAACCAAACCTTGTCACCCATAGAAAAATGGTGTGCAATCCTATGTTTGTCATGGCATTGCTTATACTTCTGATTCATCTTCTCCAGGATTTCATGAACTTGTTACTGGATGTGTTGCATTTGTTCAATAAACTTTGTTGATTTTGATGCCTCAGATCTTCCATGAGGTGTGTATTCCATGGTGGCAGATGGAAAAACTATATCAATTAGTGCCATGGATTAGAACCTAAAACATACTTGGAATGGACTGTGCTTGGTCGAGCTGTGCAGTGCTCGATTATATCAATGTTGTATGAAAATAAGTCCCTCATCCCATGTGCATGGATGTTTAGAGTGATACATCCAAATCATGTGAACAATCAAGTGGTTTACCACCTCTGTCTGACCAACAGTCTGTGAATGGAAGGCTGTGGAGGAACCTGCTATCTAGATCTGAGACAATGGACTTGGGGAGACCAAAATGGAACCATACATGACTAAAATATAGTTGATCAGTTTCCTTAGTAGATATATTTTGTTAAGTTGTGGAGCTAAAAGCTTCACTGATGCAGACATGGAGGAGGGTGCAGAAGGGTTGCTGAGTGCCACAGACACCGGCGTCGGTCAGGCCAACCGACATCGGCAAGATGGAGCAAGAAAGCAACCGACGTCGGTCATAGATCGGCCGGCATCGGCGACTCCCAGGCGGATAGGGACCGGCGTCGGTCGCCTGTGTGGTTCAATTGTGAGCTTATTATGGGCAGTTAGCTAACGAACCAAGTGTTTGCATGCTTAGTGCTAATTATAGACTAAGAGCTATGGATCTAATTATTGTACTAGGAGTCTAATTATTGTTTGGATGAGATCTATATAATAGACTCATGGTTGTATTGTAAAAGTGTAGCTAGGGAGTAAGAGAGCATAATTATAAGCTCCTTCAGTGTGTGAGGTAGAGCAATGGTGTGTTCCTCCTAGTGCCACAGTACCAAGGTGGGTGCTGGATTGGAGAATCAGTAGGGTTCTTTAGGAGTGTATGATCTTAGTCATGAGGTGTGCATGGCTTCTATAGGAGATCTACATGGTAAGTAAGATCATTGATATGCAGGTGTATGTGTGTGCAAGGTCAAGGTTCACAGGTGTGCAGAACCAGCTTGATCTGTAGTTTGGAGATCGATAGGACAGCAACACAACAGGGAGCAGTATCAGGAGAGATCTACTTGGAGTACAGGTGTGTACTTGTGGAGTGCGTGGAGCACAGGTGTAAGGTGAACACCAACTCAGTGTATGAGTTGGGTGTTGGGACCTAGTAGAGAGAACTTTGAGGAGAGAATTACTGTTCACTTGAGGTGTGGGAAACCTCTGTAAGGTGGTGGAGAAGAAGTGGCATCTTCTTTATTGTATTCTTTTCTGTATGAGTATTAATACAAGTTGTGTATTGTCTCTCATATCTTGTGTTATCTCTGGATTCTAGTTACTTGTTGATTCTGGTTATTTCCGCATATTAAGTTGCTTGAATTTGGTAATCAATTGTGTGCTTTTGAGTTGGTCCTATTTTCCAACAAGTGGTATCAGAGCTAAGGTTACAGGAAGCAGGTTTTGTGTTTTGGTTACAAGTCACTCTCAGGGGTTTTTTGATTGAGTGGGAGCAGAGCAATGGCAGATCACAGTAAGCTAAGGATGGAGGAGTTGAAAAGTACAGATGGTTACTTAAGGTCCCATGGAAAGAAAGAGCAGGTAAAAGAAGATTGTTGGTTGGTAGCAGATCAGCATGAAGAAACTGAAGATATAGATGTAGCAGGTGTTGTTGCACAGGTTGTGTTTGCAAGTTTCTTGGATAAAGTTGAATCTTGGATAAAAGATTCGATTGCCTCTTTCCATGCAGCCCCAGGTAGAGGAGCTGGTGAGCCTTGCCAAAGAATTGGCAAAGGGGAAGTGAAGCTGAAATTGCAGATGGCCAACACATGGGTGTTGAAGAAGGTCATGCAGGTCCCAAGTTTGGAGATGTGGCTAATTTCTTCAGAAGAGTTGGGTGATGAGAGGTGTATTAGAACTCTCACAGCGGATACACTTGAATTAGCTGGTGGTAAGAAAATAGGTACTCTTTATCTACTTGTTTATATTACTGATTCTTCTTCTGTTGCAGAGACGTGGCTTCGTAGGCTTGGTCACATGAGCAGGAAGGAGATGCATGTTCTTAAGCAGAAGACAGATATATTTGATAGGCTTAAGAACTAGAAAGCCTTGGTGTTCTTGGAGGAGATGGCGGATAGAGATCAGTGGATGTGGCTGGATACTTCTGAGCAGGGCAGTTTGGACACGGAGATTGATTCAAAGGAGCTCGTGGGTAAAAATTCATCACTCACAGGAAACACAGGTACCAGTGTCAGCATTAAAACTGACGTTGGTAGTATGTAAGACTGACGTCAGTCATGAGAACCGACGTCGGCAGCAGGAGGACACCGACATCGGCAGGTTGGTAGTCAAGACAGGCGCAGGAACTGAGGTCGGTTGGATGCAGACTATGGGGTGGCCGAGGTCGGTCACTGTAACGGATTTTGGGTGGATAACGAGCTATCAAGGAGTCTCAAACACCCATACAGAGGATTGAAGACGTAAGTAGGCCCTCAAATTCATTGTTCCTCTTCTTTATACATGTTGCTGATTGTAGAGCAGGAAGGATCTAGGAAACAGGTGTGAGATTGGCATGGATGAGGATGTGATTCCTTGGAGGTGAACCAAACAGGTGTTTTTGGTAGGGTTTCCAGCTGGATGAAAGCACAGAGATGAATGGATACCTTAGTTGAAGAATAGAGAGAATGAATACGTGAGATGGAAGATCAGGTATATGGTCTTGAGGAGCTGGAAGACAGTGGTACAGGTTTTGACAGGTGGAGGACGAAGCATGGCTTCAGTCAATGTCAGGGTAACTACTGTGGTTTTGCCTTACCAAGTGGATGATGAGTCATGACATCATTCTGTTACTGTATGTGGATGGTATGTTTGCTAGCAGGATTGTACATACAGGTTGTTGCTGAGCTAAGGGTAAGATTAGTTCAGTGGTTTGCTATGAAGAATTTGGAGCAGCGAAATTCTTCGGCATGGGAGACATGGGAGATCACAGTGTGATTTTGTTTCCAGTGGGAGCTGATGTGAATCAGGTGTTGGTGAGGTTCATTATGCAAGATGCAGAATCAGAGCGCACCAAGGGCTGGATAGTTCAGTGTCCGAAATCACATGAGGTCTAGTATAGACCTGAGTTTTCCCAAGCAGTGGGAGTTGTCAGAGAGTTAGGAGCCAATTCAGAGAAGTGGATTCTCAGGTATTTGAGAGAGACCAGCAGCAGGGATTCATGCTATTTAGGGGTCAGGACTTCACTACATGTGTTTGTAGGAACGAATGCGGTAGGGTACTCGTTTGACAGGAGGTGCACCACAGGATATGTGGTGGGTTGTCTTCAGGATTGAGCTTGAAGAGGGATACAAACTAGGAAATAGATTAGATGGAGTATAGGTATAGGTATAGTGTAGCTGTTTATCTCCAAGTGGGAGATTGTTAAGTTGTGGAGCTAAAAGCTTCACTGATACAGACATGGAGGAGGGTGCAGAAGGGTTGCTGAGTGCCACGGACTTCGGCGTCGGTCAGGCCAACTGACGTCGGTAGGATGGAGCAGGAAAGCAACCGACGTCGGTCATAGATCAGCCGGCGTCGGTGACTCCCAGGCGGATAGGGACCGGCGTCGATCGCCTGTGTGGTTCAACTGCGAGCTTATTACGGGCAGTTAGCTAACGAACCAAGTGTTTGCATGCTTAGTGCTAATTATAGACTAAGAGCTATGGATCTAATTATTGTACTAGGAGTCTAATTATTGTTTGGATGAGATCTATATAATAGACTCATGGTTGTATTGTAAAAGTGTAGCTAGGGAGTAAGAGAGCATAATTATAAGCTCCTTTGGTGTGTGAGGTAGAGCAATGGTGTGTTCCTCCTAGTGACACAGTACCAAGGTGGGTGCTGGATTAGAGAATCAACAGGGTTCTTCAGGAGTGTATGATCTTAGTCATCAAGTGTGCATGGCTTCTATAGGAGATCTACATGGTAATTAAGATCATTGATATGCAGGTGTATGTGTGTGCAAGGTCAAGGTTCACAGGTGTGCAGAACCAGCTTGATCTGTAGTTTGGAGATCGATAGGATAGCAACACAATAGGGAGCAGTATCAGGAGAGATCTACTTGGAGTACAGGTGTGTACTTGTGGAGTGTGTGGAGCACTTGTGGGGTGCGTGGAGCATAGGTGTAAGGTGAACACCAACTCAGTGTATGAGTTGGGTGTTGGGACCTAGTAGAGAGAACTTTGAGGAGAGAATTACTGTTCACTTGAGGTGTGGGAAACCTCTGTAAGGTGGTGGAGAAGAAGTGGCATCTTCTTTATTGTATTCTTTTCTGTATGAGTATTAATACAAGTTGTGTATTGTCTCTCATATCTTGTGTTATCTCTGGATTCTAGTTACTTATTGATTCTGGTTATTTCCGCATATTAAGTTGCTTGAATTTGGTAATCAATTGTGTGCTTTCAGGTTGGTCCTATTTTCCAACATATTTTTCTCACAAGTAATCATGATAGCCATTTTTGAAAAATGATCAACTACCACAAAAATATAGTCCTTACCATGTTTTGAAGTGGGCAAACCTGAGAGAATATCCATTAAGATGAATTCCCAAGGCCTGGTTGGTTTTGTCAATGGCATGTACAATCCTTGCTTCTTATTTGTTGGCTTGGCTATCACACATGGGGTGTAATATTTGAGATATATTTCCACATCCTTTCACATATGGGGTCAGTAGAAGTGTTTTTGAAGAACTACCAATGTCTTTTCGATACCAAAGTGTCTAGCTATCTTACTGAAGTGTGATTCCCATATCATCTTTTGTTGCTATGAAACTAAAACACAGATGTGCCCCATATGTAGAGGACATTATTTTAGAAATAAAAATCAGAAACATGTTTAACTTTTTGAAGCACTTGATATGTATCAACAAAGGTAGGATCTGCTTCATATAGAGCACCCCAAGTGGCAGTCTCATGTCTGCATAGGTCAAGAACTATTGTGAGTGCAGTAATTGGTGGGTCGCTTAGACAATCTATAGCTATATTTGAGCTCCCCTTTTTGTGTTTGATTATTAGGTGGAGTTGCTGAAGATATGTGGCCCACTTTTGGTGCCTCTCATTTCATAGTTTACTTTGTGTCTGGATGAATTCTAATGGTCTATGGTCAGTGTGGATGACCGTCTCTTTCCCTAAGATGTAGTGTTTCCATTGTTTGTAGGCTTGCATAAGTGCATAAATCTCCTTATTAGATGTTGGATATTTCTTGACTGTATCAATAAAAGTTTCACTATGATATGCAACAAAATGGTCATGTTACATGATGACAACTCCCATGGCATATTTAGATGCATCTGTCATCAACTCAAAAGGTTGATGCAAACATGGCAAGGTAAGAATAGGGGTTGAGTAGAGTCTGTTCTTCAAATTCTCAAATTCCCTTTATTGTATTTCACCCCACTGAAATGTAGCTTTAGCTCGTCCTTTAGTCACTTGGGTTAGAGACCAAGCAACATGTTAAAATCCAAGAACAAACATGTGGTAGAAATTTATAAGACCTAAAAAGCTGCAAAGCTATATGAGGGTCCTTGGTGTGGGTCATTCTAAAATAACTTGAATCTTTTCTAGATCAACATGGACCCCTTCCTCATTCACAACATACTTGAGATACTAAATTATTGTCATCTCGAATGTGCATTTGTCAATATTTACATACAACTTGTGTTCTTGAAGAGTTTGAAGCACCTTACAAACATGTTGCAAATGTTCTTCCCATTTTTTGCTATAGATGAGTATGTCATCTAAGTAGACAACCATAGATGAGTTGGTGAAGGGTCGTAGGATGTCATCTATCATCCTCATGAAGGTTTCAGGTGCGTTAGTTAAGCCAAAAGGCATAACCAACCATTCAAAGAGCCCCTCCTTAGATTTGAATGCAGTCTTCCAAACATTAGTGGGATCGATGGGAATTTGGTGATAACTAGATTTGAGATCAATTTTGGTGAAGAACTTTGCACCACAAAGCTGGTCCAGTAGGTCATCAATCCTAGGGAGAGGGTAGCAATTCTTTATAGAGATTTTATTTAAGGCTCGATAGTCAATGAAAAGCCTCCATGTTCCATCTTTCTTCAGTGTTAAGACAATTGGGCTACCACAAGGTGAAGATCTTGGCCCAATGTGACCCTTTTGGATCAATTCTTGAATCTATCTTTTTATCTCATCATTCTTCAAAACTAATCTGTGATACATAAGACTATTAGGCAAAGGTGATCCTAAGATCAAATTGATAGAATGTTTTACCTAGAAATGTAGTGGAACTCCTGTGGGTGACTTGAGTAAGTCATCATATTCTCATGTGATTCATCTTATCTACTTTCGTTGTTGTGTTGATTATGTAGTTAGGACTGCAACATCAGCCTTCTTGGATTTCTGTGGTTTGACCACCATGAGAACAAATTGCTTTGTCTTCTCCACCAATCTCTTACATTGTTTAGCACTGATTAGGGAGACAGATGTGGGAGGTGGTACCTATAGTACCCTATAGCATCATGTTCCAAGAGTGAAGGTGATCATTTGAATTTGTGATTCATAGATGCCATGTCACTCATACATGAATGCCTGACCAAGGAGTACATCACAAACATCTAGATTGACCACATCACACAAGACTTCATCTTGGAATGGTTTTATATCATATGAAAGAAGACACTGATGGGTGACATGGAGGTCTCTCCCTAGGCTCAACCATCTAATACTGTAGGGCTTTGGATGAGGCTTCATGGATAGATTTAGACTTTCACAATTTTAGTAGGGATTAAATTCTTTTGACTCCTACTATCAAGAATGAAATGCAAAGGCTTACCTTTTACCATAATGTGGAGTAAAACAATATTTACTTGTCATTTGGTCTTTCCTCATGGGTTTGTGATGAAGTGATGATGGTGTCAGACTCAACATCTATAATTTATTCTTCCTCCTCTTTAATTGTGGGTTATGTATGAGGTAGAGTAGTAGATGTCAAGTATTGTGACTCAAAAAGTAGTTACTTGATGGCTCGACATTCTTCTTTGGAGTGAGTTCCAGTTTTGTGGTAATCACACCATTTTCTAACCTTCCCCTTCTAGGATTTATTATCTTGAAACTCCTTATGCTTCTAGTTTTGGCCTCATGTTTGACCTTCCTTGTCACTTTTCCATTTTGAGGGTTGACTCTTCGTATTCTTTATGCCATTCTTCTGTTCAATCTTCACTGTGAATTTGTATGCCTCACCAAGGGTTTCCAAATTGAAGAGTTCCATTTCCCCCCATATGTACCATTGTAGTCCACCACGATATTTGAGAGTTTTATGTTTATCATTTTCTTGAATGCCCAATCTTGCAAAAAAAGAATGAAAAGTGTCTGTGTAATCTTAAATAGATTGGTCCTTACCTTGGTGAAGTTATTACCACTGTATGTACAGATCACCATATGCTCCAATGGGATAGTATTTTTATTTCACCACTTCTATAAAATCATCCTAGGTAGGTTCCACCTTAAGGCCAATGTCATTTGTACTGAACCTCTTTTTGTATACTTCCCACCAGTTTTTCACTGGCAATGATGCTTTCAAAAGAGTAAAAGTGATCTTTTCTCCATTGGTGAACTTATTTATAGAGAAGTAGGAAGATAGTTGATCCAACTAATTTTCTACCACATCAACATTGATTTTGCCTTCAAATGTAGGAATATCAAAATTTACCTAAACCTTGAAGGATGTTGGGGCATTGAAAGGACGTTCCCTAGATGAGGAGCCAAGAAGTGTAGTTACAGAGCCAGAATTTTCCATTAAGAGTGTTTGAAGAATTTGGGAAAATTATTATAGCATTTGTGCTTGTTGCCATTGGAGGGATTCATTCACCATTTCCTTGAAAGGATCGGATGTCCCAGTGTTGTCTTCCATTTGAATTCATTTGGAGCAAATAGGTGGAAAGTTTAGAAGCTCTGTTGTTTCCCACCCAAGCTTCTTGTAGCCTGACCTCGTCCTCGAGATCATACACTCTCAAGACAAACCACTCTAATACCACTGATCTAAAACTCAAAAGTTTTGGTTGATAAATATTTTAATAGCATAAAAATAACATAGTAACAATGAATTCTCTGAGAAGAGATGCATTATTACTCAAGATCGCAATACAAATATATGCTTATCTTTGGGAAGAGATGTCTATCTTCACATTTTGGGTTACCAATTCATTTATACACATTTTGAAAGCATGGGGAGGATGTGGAAGGTTACCAATCTCGAGGGAGATTAAGTGATTTGACTTCCAAGATTTAATATAATACAAAATTTGAGGAATTACTATTTTTAGAAACTTATTATTTTTAGACTGCACTACTAACATTGAAATTTGGGGCACTTTCATTGGATTTTTAAGGGTAAAACTTCACTAAAAAATATCAATGCCATATCACAACATTCTCCTCATTATTAGCTTTCCAACGGTTCAAACGGCGAGTCAATTGGAGCTACGGTGCAAAAGTTATGGCTCCTAGAAATTCTATCATCAATTGGGGTGGAACTATCATCCGAATTATCACCTAAATTGTTGCCTGGATCATAACATGTGCTCATCTAACCTAGGAAGATTAGTGGAACCAATGGGATAAAACCCCTAGAAATAACTCAACACTTGGCATGCACCATCTGACTTGGCACAAAGATGTCCCTTTGATTATAAAATGAGGCTTGAAATTGAAGAGAAGAGAGATGATTAATTGTAGTGAAGCTCTGATAAAATTGAGAAACACCACTTTATATTGTAATTTTCATTAAACTAGGTTAGGAATTTTAAATGTAGAGTCCAAACTTGCCTATGAGCCGTTAGGCATGAGTAGTTTCAAAGATAAGCACATGCTCTATTTTCATGTTATGGACTATGTATATTAAACTATGAATTAATGAATAACATTATTGAGAGTAATTGAGTGTTGGTCTATTCTAGATGGTTATAGAATTATCTTGTTATTATGAATTTAATCTAATAGTATTGATAGTATAGTCTCCATGAATGTATATGTGGTTAAGTGAATATTTGTTCTAGGTCATTAATGGCATCATTATGCCAAATAGTGACTTGACCTAGTAGTAAAACCAACTAAGTGTTAAAAAAGACATGCACTGAGTGCCTAGTAACCATGCCTAGAGTGCTACCTTGAAGAGTGAGTACTAGAACATGAGCCATTCCCTTGACTTGGCTAAGTGCCTAAAGGATGCTTAACTTTCTATCCCTATGGCTTATACCACTAAGAGCTATATCCAGCTTGATATGAACTTGTGCCCAAAATACTTATGCCCTTGAATAGGCTTATGTCTATTGATCTTAACTAGGATAGCCTTACACTAATAAATTTTTCTAATCTTTTTTCAAAAATGATTAAGTCCCATTGAGACTAAAATTACACCATGTTTTAACTAGACCAATACGAACCCTGGTCCCTTCATCATTGTGCTTCAAGTGAGCACACAAGGCTTGGACCTTATGTGAAATTGATGCCAACATAGTAGTGCATTTAAATGTTGTGGACTATAGACTTTACTATACTCGTGCCTATCTGTATCAAGTAAAAAATTGACTTGGCTTAACTGTTAAGCACATGACTAAGCACAAAAGCTAAATATGAATCTTTTCTATAACAAATATGATAGTGTATATCCCAGGTGCCAAGCCAAATTGAGTGTATCAATATTCAAACTTGAGTCATTATATTTTTCAATATATTAGCCTTATTTTAGGAAATGATTGCCTCAATGTAAAGGGTATTTTTGTGAAAAAGAGTAGACAATGAGAAGTCATTTTGATCAAAATTGATATGTTGCCCTGAGGATAAATTTTAGAAGAGTGCTTGAAATTGGGATGGATGAATATCATTTGGGACTTTGGAATACTAATGAATCTTGTATAATATGTCCTTATGAACTTTAGATGTTTGTAAGAGATCTAAAATAGATATCGGTGTTGAGGTTTTATCCAATTATTCAAGAAGGTGATATGGATTCTTAGTGGATGAATTGGATGGTTTGGATTTATAAAATGAAGAGCCTTGATCTTGATTGTTGGATTTGGATGTATAAAGAATTTGAATTGTAACCTTTGGGTGTCAAGTGGAAATATCATAATCTCATGCTTGAGGAGGGTTAATAGGATGTGATGGTGAATGTCCTTAGATAATGAGTCTAACATGATTATTAGTATTAGATAGATGATGAGGATTGAATTTAATGGTCACCATTATATTATTATCACAATTGTGTTGGGTGTTATAATAATCTAGATGGTTGGTGTTGGAATGTTGAACTTGATTTGGATCTTGTTGTTGATGATGATTACTTGGATTATGTTGATTTTATTAATGATTATTCTAATTGGCCTTGATTATGGTTTTGATTATGCCTTTGTAATGGTGCTTAAAGGTACATATTGATTGGTATTTTAGCACATTCAAATAATTAGTAAAAGGGATTGTTAATCCATGCCTCTCTTAAAAGGAAGAAGTTTTTGTAGAGTAAAATGCTTCCCTAAGGTTTATAATTACCAAGTATTGGTATACTGGTCTTCACTAAGTTGGATGATGTGGACCATTAATTTAAGGGGCATATTTTAATTAATTAATGGGGAAGTTCACCTCGATTAAGACATTTATTGAAGGACTTCACACTTTTATAGTAGTACCTATAGGGTTAACCTCAAATAGAAATTAAGCTTTATAAGATTTTCATATAAAGAGAATGGTTGATTTTTGTACTAGTTTACCATTTTCCTCAATAGAATAATAATGCAATGGTGATAAACATAATATGAATAAAAAATTAATATAAATCATTAGTTACAGATTGCATAGTTCTTAAATTAACTCACTATCATAAATAAATTACAAAAGATAAGGGACAAAGGGATAAAGGCCCTGCTGATACTAAAGAAGTTCTATGTAACATTTGATTGTATGTATATAATAAAAACCAATCTCTAATTGAGATATACTTATCATAAGTTCAATCCAAGGATGGTTCAAGAGTCTGAGAATTGAAAAGAAAAGAGGAAAAGGCCATAACCACCACATACATGCACATAAAAAGGATTTAAACTCTTATCAAACTTTTATTATCAAGATATGAGTTTTGATTAATAGTATGGGATGATTATAATAATTCTAATGAAAACAAACTATTCTATAATAATAGGACTAAAATAGGGAATATGAGATATTATCCTAAGAAAGCATAAAAGTGTCTAGTTGCACATGTCTCTATTACAATCCAAAAAGAGCCAAACAAACACAATGTCATCTAATTCTAAAAATTCCATCCAAAATAAAGGCTCTAAAATAAAAATATATACATGAAGGGACAAGCCCTTCTAATTTTTGCCAACTCAACCCTCTAATGGGGAAATTATAGATACTCACTGCTGATTGAGGTAATATGGCTAGACATGGCCTAATTTATGACTGAGATGGAGGTGTGCTCATGCTTTGGTTAAGGCCCATTCCAATTTTTTTAAATCAATAGATAATTACCTTAGGATCCATCATTTCATTCAAAAAATTACCATTTTTCATTTTATCATTGATTCAAAGTTGCCTCATGTTTCCATTTTATTACTATGCAAGGACTTGATCCAACCTCCCTCTTATATTATACTTCATTATGTTCATGTTGTGGGCACAAATTATATGATATTTACATACATTTGGATTAATGGTTCATATTGGAAGATTGATCTTAGACCAAATGCAAGAAACAAATGAAGGATTTTGTTATTTGGATATAAACATTTATATTTAGTTAGATGAAAATTCAAACATAGGCCCTTCCATGAGTTTTGATAGTCTTGACATCTAAGACTATCATCAAATTTAAGACCAATGAAAATGTTGACATTGATACCAGTGTACCCTCTTCTTGCAAGGTTCTTACCACATGTTTTTTACATGCTTCTTTGCTACTTAGTTGAGGCTTTTATGTTGCATTGATTGGATTTGTTATGATGAGGTGAGATTCACCATGTAGCATCACCTCCCTCACCTAACATTGATAATGTACCAAGATACATAAAATTACCTAGGGATATATGGTAATGAGATGATTCCATGTGGCAACATCTTGCTAACCTACTCACCTAGAGCTTTTTTACATCACTGCGTTGATACAGATCCTTCTATGACAATGAATCACTAGGATGATGTTAGGTGGTAGCATTATTCTAACCCTCTCACTTGGATCTTATTGAGTCACTACTTCTGTATATATCCTTATAGGATAATGGATCACTAGAATGATGCCATGTGGCAACATCCCATTAACCCACTCACTTAGAACCTGGTGATGTCACTACTTTTATATGGATACTTCTAAGATAATGGATTGATAAGATGATGCCACATGGTAGCATACTACTAACCCAATCACATGGAGATTTTGTCTTATACATAATCAACCAAGATCATTAGGTCACTGATATATTGACACTTGACAGCATGTCATCGATCTGCTTGCTCAGATCTATGACGACTATATGAATGAAAAGTGTTATGTGGCTTTGGGTAGAACTCAAAAATTGACTAACTGTTGAAAGGATTTTGAAAGGTTTGGTGTATAATAATATTATGAGAAGGGTTAGTTTCTATGTTAGTATTAAAATATAAACACAATCACCAAACATAACTCTTCAAGTTTACTCCCTCATGTGGGTTAGGTCAATGAAAATAAGAAATAAATAAGAAAGCATGACAATCAATACCTTCCCAATGTGACTCTCTTTCAATACTAGTAAATAAGAGTGTTTGTGCCTAGATGTAGAATTCAAATTCTACATCAATGTCATGGAGGAATTACCATGATCATCTCTTCAAACACTATCTTGGTATGGCTCTTGCTTGATCTAATTTGGAAGAAATGGTGAAACTTCTAGGTTGAATTCTACATTACGTATTTTTACTAATAAGCTTGATAATTATTAATGGAGGCCCTTTTATTTATTGTTTTATTAAAATTATACTGACCATCCATCTCAACATCAAGATGTGTGACCCAATATTGGTTCAATTTCGGAGGCCAAATGCCATTAATATTGCATTTATTAAGCATAACTTTCATAAATCAGATATTTGTTTTGCATTGATTTATTAGTGATTGAAAACTTTATGATGATGTCATCATTATTTATATTTATTGTGATTTCATTATGATGTCATGGTCTACTTGGCCACTTGTCATGAGATTTGAGGAATAAATCCAATTAATGAATTTAGAAAACAAAAAATTCCAAAATCTATGGATTTTCCTATTAGAAGAAGATTAGGCTATTTAAATGAGTTTAATTAACTTACTAAAAAGTGGTATGAATTTTGAACGTTAAATAATCATTTGACATAATTTATCCCAAAATTTTGCTTGCATAGTCACAATTTGATTTAGGATGAATTAAGTGAAGTTAATAATTGTGCATAGTACATTGCCTTAATTAAGGAAGTGCCAATATGTTCTAGCATATGCATGCCAAGTATGCAGAAGAATTTGGGTGTTTCAATGATTTGTGCATTATTTATATAAATTATTCTAATTGAAATTTTGACATGAGAGTCATGAGAATTTAGTGTATATATTTTCCCCTTATTTGAAAAGGCATTGAAAGACATAGAGGAAGTAACAACTTTTCAATGAATGAAAAATTCTTTAAGAAGATTGAAAAATTAGACAAAAAATAATTAGAGTCCCATGATGCCCCCTAGAGAGGGAATACAAGGATGAAATACATTAATGGGCTCTCAAAAAAGAGAGGAATAAATAATAAGGGTGAAATTAACCAATGGACAAGATTAATCCAAATCACTTAATGCTTGCATGATTTGATTTTTTATGTTTGAAAAAAATAATATAATTTACCCCAAGGAAGGTGGAAGTGGGAAGTATGCATCCCAAAATAAGGGCACACTTTGACATACCCAAAATAGGGTGAAAGTTGTGGGCATGGGGAATGATTGATCCTAAAATAAGTTGCACACTTTGATTTTCCCAAAGAGGGTGAAAGTTGCAAAGCTTGAAATTAGAAGAAAGATAAACTGATTGATTAATGATTTACCCCATTAAGGCAAATTTTATTATTAATTTAAATGATCTACCCTATAAGGGTAGATTTTATTGTTGATTTAAATGAGTTTCTTTAGTAGGGCAGATTTGATTATTGATCGATCAAAATATTTTTCCCTAGTAGGGAAGATTGGCAAGCATAACTCAAGGATATAACTTGTTCCATAGATTAAAGATGAGTTGAATGATGCAAATGTAGGTACGATGGTAGAATAAATTTTAAAATAATGAATAATACATAAAAAATAAACACATGAGAATGCTCAAAGGTAAAAAAAGAGATGGTTGGAAGAACATAATAATTATTGAATAATGATGTGATCAAATTGGAAGAATATGGATGTGAATAAGAACAACACAAGGGTGGTCGAGCTAACCTTAGAAACTAGTTGATACTGAACACTTTTTACTTATTCCATAGGGACCTTAGGGTAATGTAGTTATACCAATATGGGAGAAAATGGATGAGAAAAGTGATCATGAAAAGATAGGTATATAGTGATTGGAGAGATGTTTTTCGATGCAACATTACTATACAAAACTTTAGCACTTGGTTTTTAATGTAGCACAAGACAATATGCATCATGATATAAAACACCATGATGAACTAGCCATGATGTGCATAAGGATTGACTTAAAACCCAATAGGTAAATGGTAACAACATACCAATGATAAAACCTATGATGATAATGTTGGCAGATGTCAATGGAGATACTCATGTATAAGTGTAAGACAAGGAGCATCATGATGATGACATCATTAACAAATTAGACTGAGCCAAGGCAAAAAAAATAAAATTAAATAAATAGGCAAATAAATAATCAAACAAATACAAAAATAGGAAAACAAAAAGCAACAAAAATCCTCTTGTTGTTAGACAATTCAAGATCTATGTGTGAAGGCTCAATGATAATGATAATATAATGGTGCCCCCAAGAAAGGATATATGCAAGGGGAGGACACATCCCAAGGTGACTAGAATGGTTAGAAAAATTAATGAGTCTACACTAGTAGGTTGGATTTGGGAAGGATACATCCCAACAATTGCCAACATGAGTGACTCAATGATAAATCAAGGATAATGACTGGATTTAAGATAAGACTAATGTTTTTTTATTTTATAGCTTTATATCTCTTAAGGAGATTGTAATTTTTTTAATAATGTTTAAGATTTTGTGCTTTATATCTCTCATGGAGATTGTAAGTATTGTTACAATTTTTAGGTATTTTTGGTTTTCTAAATGTTTTTGGGATTTTGGTATATTAACTCAATGGAGGATTAATAGATGCAAAATGTTTTAGCTCATAAAATGGTGAGAGCATGGATTGAATGGTAACTCAAAAAATCTTGAGAGTGTGGCTAAGGATGCATGAAGAATGATGAGAGTGTGGAATAGGGGTGATTTAGATGACCTAAAAACTTGAGCAATGCCTACATAGTCAAAATGAACCTCAAGATAATGTAGTTTAAAACTATAGTGAGAGATAATGAATGGAAAATGGATAAGGTGATAATAAGGGAAGAGACTAGGAGTTTCTAAGGACTATGTCACATGAGAACCAAGTTTGTCTAGTCATCAAAATGTCATGTGGATAATAGGCCAAAAGTTTTCCCAAAATAGGTCTCAATATACCTTCCACTTTTGTAACAAGGTCAAGACATGAAGCCTAATGATCACAATAAGACGGGTGGGGTTGAATAAGATTGAATGGCTAAAATGGTTAGAATGGTAATAGAATTCAATGGCCAAGAGGGATTGAATGGAATGGTCTATAATGTAGATAGGGTTACCCCCAAGTGTTAAGGTACTTGAGGATAATGCATTATTTATGCATGATGCTAGAAACCTAATTTTCAACATGGCACTTGTCCAAGGAAACATAGTCATGGTTTTCACTATTGGATGAATTATTTATCTTTATCTTTTGATTTTTTTAGTATTTTTAATTTATTTTATTTTAAATTTTTTAATAGATCAACTCATTGAAGGATTATACAATGCCTAATGTATACCCTTTACTATCTAACCAATACACACTCTAAATAACTACTTTGTCAAGAACTTGTTGCTAGTTTGAAAAACACTTGTGTTGTTGTGATATTTATTGGCCATTAATTATGCTTATTCAAAACCTATAAACAAGGTGTCTTTGTAACCTCTTTGAAAAAGAGTGTTGCCAAAGATGGTAAATAAGGATAATCAGGGGCTAAATGGTCTAATTAGATAATGGAATATAAGTCTTGAATGGATAATAAGATCAGAATGGAATATATAATGATTATTAGACAAATGAAAATTGGGATTTTTAGTCACACATATTTTTGTTGATTTATGATTTGACTGTATTCTGGTTATCATGGGGCTGATATTGTCTTCAATGATGTCTTCATGAAGTAATGAGGAGTTAATGGGTTCAACTATTAATGCCTCAAAGAGGTTTTCACCAACACAGTCTTCTTGATTATTTTGACTTGGATTTTCTAATAACACCTTAGATAAGGTTTCACTAAGGGATGTTGATAATTAATTTTGATTTTCCCTTGGCACCTTAAGGTTTCACTAAAGGATTTTAACTGTCCTCTAGTGCCTCAAACAAGGTTTCACTAGAAGTCACTAAGTTTAGAATTTGCTTGTCCCTAGTGCCTCAAAAAAGGTTTCACTAGGATAACATTCTTATACTTGTATGTTGTCTTGTATCCCCATAAATTTTTCCACTATGATGTCACCATGGAAGGAGTTCAGTAGTGTATGATTTTGTCAGTCCCAATTAATATTTATGGGTAGTGAAACATCAATATAATAGCTAGGCTGATTAATGGTAAAGACACGCAGAATGCCAATGGATTGTAAAAAAGCAAAATTACCCTTGTAGAGGCTACTAGGAAATTGTGTTGATGTTGAAGTAAACATACTAAAAAATAGTGGAAGGATCATAAATATAGCCAATATGATCTACAAGAAGTGTGTAGTTGATGTCGTATCATCTACTAAGGTATGTTGATTTTTAAGTTGAGGCAGACTCAAGCTAATCTGATATAAGTATATAGACAATGTTGGAGTATCCACTAATGTATTTTGATTATGAAGTTGATTCTAACTCAATGGGGTCTTAATCTAATGTTGATAATGATGTTGATTCTACTTCTGATGTTAAATCTAATATTGGTTTCAGAATAGAACCTAATTCTGATATTGGTTCTAAGATAGAACCTAATTATTATTTAGATGTTGATAATAATGTTGGATCCAAATGGAAACTAATTTTGATGTAAATGTGTCTACAAAAATGGCATGTTGATTTACATTTTCCACAAATACCTTGTGCACATTTCACTTGGAAATAGATTCCTTGGGATAGAGGAAATTTTAAAAATGGGGAATGTTAGGCAATGGATGAATAATAGACTATTGTTCAATAATAATATGCTCTTCAAAGATAGGCTCATCAAATATGGGTCTTTCATCAAATATAATTCCTTTGTCGAATATAGGTGGACCAATAAATGTTTTGGGTTTAGTCAAGGATAGATGATTCTATAAAAACATTGAAGATGGCTTTATTTTCTAGAATTTATTTTAGAAGTGGAGGTATCTAATCATGTTTAGGAAGGGGATCATGACATATCCTAATAAAGTAGTTATCAAACATAGATACACTTGGTTCTTTAATAGATAATGTCCCTTGGAGAGGCAATGATTGTCTTTTTTGTAGATTTACTACCGGATTAGATAATGGATAAGTGGATAAGGAAATATCAAAGAGAGTAGTAGTTAGAGAGGTCTCTAAAGTAACCATGAGCTAATTAATAAAGAGTTGACCATATAATCATACTTTAGAAGTGATGATGTGGTTATGTTGGTGTGGGTTTACAATTTTCCTATTCAACATAGGTATTTCCTCTTTTTGAACCAAGGTATGTAATCAGTCTATAGAAAGTTAGGTGATAGTTTAGCTCTCTTTTTTATGAGTCATAAAATGATGGTGGTCTTGTATTGTTCATATAGGTCTTTATCCAAATTGGTTTTGAATTCCATGATTCAAAATGGAATAAAAGATTCCCCCAAATAAGGATACATGCAAAGGGATTGGTTTTGAATGATAGTGGCTCAAAGAGGGCACTCTTGGTCTTAATAGAAATGGATCAAAGAGGGTGGTATTGGTCCAAAGAAATTGGCCAAAAGAGGGTGGTCTTAGTCTTGGTAAAAATGTCCCAATGAGGGTTAGCTTGGTCTTGGATAAATGGACCAAAGAGGGACGTTTTGGGCTTGGTAAAATTGGCCCAAAAAGAGAAGTCTTAGTCTTTGTAAAAATGGCCCAAAGAGGGTGGTATTAGTCTAAATGAATTATCTTAACAAGGATAGTCTTGGTATCGATTAGAATTTTCCCCAAATAGGGAAGCACATGATATGATTGAAATGAAAGGAAGGATGGCTGATATGACTTTGTCATTCCCAACTAACGAGTATGGGAGATTGAATGGAAAGACAATAAGTGGTTTTAATTAGCATTAGATGGGCTCAGAAATAATTAGATTTGGTTGAAATAGACCTAAATCGAAAATTTTCCAATTGTGTGGCTTTGAAGTTAACTTTATTCAAAATTTGACTTGATTTATAATTAGACTTAGAACTTGGTTCAAGATGACCTGATTGAATTAGAATGGCTTGGCAGATGGTTCAAAACAAATCAAATCAAAATTGTAATGGGGTCATAAATGACCTTGATTTGGTTTGGATCATAGTAGGTATATGGGTTAAAAATAAAACCTAACTTAGCATGGTTTCGATCACAATAGGTACGTGGGTTTAAAAATGAACCTTGATTCAACATGGTTTAGCTCACAATAGGTATGCAGGTTCAGAAATGAACCCTGATTTGTCATGTTTTGTATCAAAATAGGTATGTGGGTTCAAAATTGAACCCTGATTTGGCATGGTTTGGATCATAATAGGTATTTGGGTTCAAAAGCAAACCCTAATTTGACATGGATTAGATCAAAATAGGTATGTGGCTTCAAAGCGAACCTTGATTTGGCATGGTTTGTGTCATAATAAGTATGTAGGTTCAAAAACAAACCCTGATTTGGCATGAAATTTCAAATAGATTTGGTTCAAGATGAACCTGATTTGGATTGGAATTGTTTGGTATAAAAATTGGGTCAAAAATGACCCTATATGAACAATTGATTACAAACTAGATTTGGACCCAAATGAACCTTATTTGAATGGTTTTTAATTGGACAATATAATGGTGCCAAATGAGATTGAAATGAAGGCAAATAGTGTCAGAACTTAGAATCAAGTTAACACAAGATAATCAAATTAGCAAAAGAGAATATAAGTTCAAATTGGAAATGAAATGGGTAGCCTATTGATACCAAATAAGACGAGTTTTTTCCAAGTACAAACCATAATGTTGCAAAAAATGGCTAAGTGTGAATTGGTAATGTGGAAAGTATAACACCTTAATGTAAAAATAGGTGATAATGTATTTTAGACTGTGTAGTAATGATGTTCTTGGTTTTAAAGATATGGTTGTGAAATACAACACAATTTTTTTGACAAAATTTCTCAAGCAATCATGACTTACTCTAAAAATTGACATAGGTTTAGGGGAAAACCATTGATCCTTTTGATATACTTGACTTTGAGAGGGTAAAATTTTAAGTATTCATTAAATAATAATAATAAATTATTGGTAGTGCTTTACCACCACTTCTCTCAAAAAAAATTATGAAAAAGGGAATCTTGGGGGTTGCTAACATTTGCACCCCTACATCAATGAGAATTCCATGGAAGATTGGTTTCTAGTCTAAAGTTTTTATTTAGCAAACTAGATGTTCCCAATATACCTTGTAGTACATGGGATGTTTAGAACAATCTTTCAATTGGATATGAGATTAATAGGCCATTTACTAAAGGGTCTTGTACCTTTGTGACCACTTCAGTTGTAAGGGTCTTAGTGAAGTGTTACCATCATAACCAAGTTTTGAACTGCATACCAACTATGATACCACTGAAGCAACTTCAATTTATATAGCCCATTAGATAATGGGGGTGGTGGAATGCTATGATTTTACTTCCTAGGTCAATGCATTCCTAAATACCAGTTGGAAGGATATGAACTACACCCCATGAACTCATAAAAAAATGAAAAAGGGAAAGACATACTTGATTTCTGATTCTTAGGACCCCACGAATGGGCAAGAGAAGAGCATACATCAAGTAAGATTTTAAGAGACAAAAAGACAAGTAAATAATTGAGTTTTGGTCACCCAGGATCCCTAAAGGGGGAAATAAGAGAGCATAGGCACAATGGTTTACAAACAAGTAAGAAATGAACATTTACTTGAAATTAAATTGCTTTTAGATGCACCAAATCAATGTGAATGTTATTTGTTAAGTACCAAATAGATAATTATATGAAATTTTCCTTAGGTGAAGATATTCAAATTTTGAGAAGGTTAGTTGATAATTGCTTCTCTATGATGTCTCATGATGGTTGAGCTCAAATGACTATGGGAATATTAGTAGAAATGCCTAGGAACCCAACTTTGCACATGTGTAACTTTATTTATGCTTTGATGGAGGACTTGGGACTTAACATGTAATAACTAGGGACCAAAATGAATAAACCCATGTGACCATCCTTCCTTACAACTATTGTATGTGTGAGATATATCTTTATGAAGATGATCACTTAGTTCTACTTGAACCTTTTGAGCAAATGGCTAAGTGTGAAAAAAATGCAAAAAGTGGTTGAGAGGCTAACTTTAGATTTCCATAACTTTGGATATGCTTAGGTGGAGGACCTAATATTTAGTGTATATGATTTTGGCATAAAAGTGAACAAACCCATATGATCGATTCTCCCTGACTCATCCTTGTATGGAAATTATGATGTTAGCAAAGTCCTACTCAAAATTCTACCACTAGACCTTAGTTGTCTAGATGAATATATAATGAAGAACCAAATGAAAACCAAGAGCCTCCTAAGTCATTACAAGTGCTTTTAGCATCCCATAGGGCTTCTACAACACTCTCCATTTTCTCATCCATTAATAACCTAATCCATGCCCTAATTTCATTGATCACCATGAAGACATACCACTTGTATAAAATGACTCTAAAATGGCCCCTTAGACACCAAATAACACAAGGACAAATCTAGACTATGACCCATTTAAAATTACATATAAAATGACATCAAAAAAAGCCACAACATATCCTATGACATTATTAAAATCACCTATACAAGATTTTGACTATAGGGGGGTTGACCCATTTTGGGTTGTGGGGAAAAATGGTAAATAGGTCTAAAATATTTAAGGTTCGTTTCGCCTAATTTTTTTGGAATGAGAACCAAAAATGTGTTATTCATTTCTCTTAAAAAGGCTCTGGAGTAGCTTCAACTTCTAGATGGATAATGTCCCAATTTTTTTAAAGAATAATGGAGGGAAACCATTGGGACTCGAGAAATTAAACCCATCCATCGTATATACCACCCATTTAACCTCATTTGTCGATGGGGGTTTAAGTAAGGTAGCATTATTTAAAGATGTAATGACCTCATTAAAGTTCCTCAAGGTTTTATCTTCAAGTTGTTCATCATAGGACCCATCTTCCATTAACAGCTTTTTGAAGAATTGAATTATGTGATAATTAATCTCATTTTATTCCTTGTTGAGGTTACCAATCTCCAGTTCTATATGATTAATTATATTAAAATTCTTGTGTCTGGTCATATAATGGTGGAAAAATCTGGTGTTCCTACCTTATTCTTTCATCCATGTATACCTAGTTTTTTGATGCCAATGCGCTTCCTCTTTTACCTCAAGGTTATGGTATTGACTCAAATTTTATTTTTCTTTGAAGTATAATGTCTCATTGTTCCCTTGCAAAGTCATTAGCTATTCAATCATTGTTAGTTTATTTTCTAGATAGTTTTTAGATAAAAATGTTACCAAAGATTTCTTTGTTCCATATTTTCAGATTTTTCTATATAAAATTCAATTTTTGACCAGAATATACATATCTAAACCTAAGAAAGGTTATTTCCACCATTTATTTATTGATTTAGTTAGATTTGGGTGATATAACCACATACTTTCAAATCTAAAAGGGGTGTTCTTTGGTTTATATATTCTTTCTCCTTCAAACACTAATTGGTTGTGTTTAGAACTAATTATGGGTAAGGAGGAGAGAAAACTAGATAACTGAGTTGAGAGAGATCAGGATGCAGTCAAGGTGAACTTGAATCAGATTGTCCCCAATCTTTATATTAGACCAGGTGTATGAAATTCCTTTTATATCCATGTCAATGAGGCATGCTCTTACAATGAAATCATTGAGATCTAACATACTTTCTATGAAATCTAGCTGCCCCCCATTTTTTCCCTAGAGTGAATGAGGCATTAAAATCTCTAGCCATAATCTAATTCCAAATCTCACAAGTTTTTTAGAATGCAAAAATATCCTCCCATAAATTTTTCCCTTACAATTTTGTAATTTGGGGCATATATGTTATATAATATCCATTTAACTTTACTACCTACATATTTAAAAAGAATAGAAACTTGATAATTAGTTTTCATTAGCAGATCCCATACTAAAACTTTTAGGTTCCAAAATACAACTAAACCCCCTAAGCCCCCCTTATAATTGAAAGCCTCAAAACTAGCCTTTATCCATATTTTATTAGAGCATAATATTAGAGCCTTTTTAGACATTTTAGTTTCTTGAACAAGCATAATGATGGGATTCATTATTTTACTTAAGCTGTTGAGGGTCTTCTGATTTCTAGGGTTGTTTAACTCCCCAATGTTCCATGTGAGGACCTTCATTTCTTATCTATGGTGATTTTAAGGGTTTGTTGAGAACCCTTTACAATATCTTTCACTATTTTGATGTTTTGAGTTACCATTCTAGGATATCTACCTAATGGTTTAGGGGTGACTCCAACACTCATTTTCTTTATCCCTTCTTGTTTCTTGATTGGGTTATAAATCTTTCATCTTGATTGGCCTTCAGAATTGGTGATTTTCTAGCGGAAAATTGTCCCTTGCCCTTGGGTAACACCACATTATTATTAGAATATTTTACCAATTCTTCCTCTGTAAAAGGTTGATCATCTTTGTTAACTAAAGAAACAAATAAAGGGCTCCTTCAAGTCAAAACTTGTGTCCTGTTAGAAAAGGTGCTATCGAAATATAGATGTTATCTTTCATATTTAAAGTGATATAAACATATTTTTTTGGATTTTATTGATTGATTCAATGCTTTGAATATAATGTTGATTCATAGAGATAACAATCAAAATATGAACTCCATTGTAATTTTTGTTGCAAATTTATTTCCATTAAATGATTCACTTTTGTGAATTTTTTTAGTAAAGATAATTAATTTTCATTTTGTCCCCAATAACGTAAAAAAATTTCAAGTATTTTCTAATGAACATTAGATTGTGTAGTTCATAAATAACACCAATGTTTTTGAAATACAAATTGTTGATAAAAAATAAAGGGACTATTATTTAGATGAAGTAGATTGGGAGATAAATGATGAAGGGATATTGAAATTGAAATACAATAAAATATAAAAAGGAATAGTTTATTTTGATAGGTTGTTTGATATTGATATATTTACATTAAAATATAATAAGCAAATTTTTAGTATGTAACATTTGGTGTTAGTCAAATTGGGATCACTGGAGAGACTACTAAACATGAAAAATGGTTTAAATTGCTCAAAGCTAAAAGAGGAGAAACTATTTTTATCTCACAACAAAGATGCATTTTCATGGTTGTATGAATATCTTAAAGTCGTTGATCCCTAGATCATAACTCACACAATTTTTCTAAAGTATGGTGCCAAACCTATTAGACAAAGGAAAATATCATTGAAACAAATTTTTAGAGCCCACCAGTATTAAATAAGTCTAAAATTTATTGTTGTCAAAATTATTTTTACTGTTAGACATTCTATGAACAAGGAATCCATTAGAGGGGAGGCTAGTATTGTGTTATTTAATAAAACCAAATAAAAATAACACACTAAACACTTAACACCTCTATCCTAGACACTAGGGAGAGCATAAGTAAAAATAATAAAATGAAAACATAACTAGAAAACATAATAAATCATCCTTTTACCTTCCTTGTAGCTCCAAAATGGCTTGTTGAAGTGGCTTGCTTGGCTTTATTCATCGATAAATATTTATCGATGAAGTCCTATTTACTCCCTCTCCTTGGCACCTTGGTTTGGATAGTTGGCTTAGCTTGGATTATGAAATTGGCATGTCAACACTACTAGAAGAGATTATTTCACCTATTTGAACATAATAACTTTACACCAAAAGAGCTTGTTGGTCAATAGGTAAGGCCTTGTATTTATAGCCTCCAAAGTTAACTCCTAAGCAAGGTGAGTTAAGGGTGAGTTGAGGCTAACTCCAATTGAGCTAAAAAGGTGTCATGTAATTATGATTTTAAATTAATAGGCATGGATTTGAAATTAGATATTTTTAGATATTTTGGGAGAGCTTGACAACTCATAAAGGCAATGATGAAGAAGCTTGATATTTTTAATTTTTGAATTTCTATTTTTAGATATTAATTAATTAAAAATGGATAATTTAGATAATTATTTAATTTGGTTTAATTAGTTTATTTATTTTTATTAGAATTTTAACTCTTTTAATAATTATTCAAGTAGCCGGTGCTTAATGGGTCCATAGGCCAAACTACTAGTTGTTAGGTCACAAGGTGATTGGGGATGAATCTATGAGAGGTTATTTTTGCATATGATAGTATAATTTAAATAAATATTCCTAAAAATTATTATGAGAATTAATGAATGATGCACATATAAAATTAAGATTTTTAATGATTCCTTGGCTTAATTTGTAATATTTGGTAGAAATCAGTCTGAAGTCTAATTAGAATCTAATTGTGGCTAGAATGGGGTGTCTATAATTTGCCATTGTTTGGGAAGGCATTGAAAGTTATAGTCAAAATATTTTATTCTAAAAGAATGAAAATTTTGTATATGCCTAATTCCCCAATAGGTGATGGATGAGCCCTAGATACACCCTCAAGGGAGTAGGCAATAAAAAAAGTTAGCGATTAGTCCCTCAAAAGAAAGAAAATGATGGGACTAAAAAGGTAAAGGGGATGGAAAAGACTGATTTTTCTAAAGGTAGTTATAATTAGTGGCATAGTGAGATTCCCCAATTGGGAAGATAAAAAGGATGATTTTCCCAAAGGTGGTTATAATCATTGACATAGAAAGGTAAAAAGATAATGATTTGCCCAAAGGTAGTTATAATCACTAGCAAAAGGAAAACATGTCCCAGTTGAGTGGGAGAATGATAATGATTTCAAAAGGTAGTTATGATCTTTAGAATCTAGGTAGATCAAAACACAATGATTTGCCGAAAGATGGTTATAATCATTGGCATAGTAGTTGGGAATAATATGGGAAATTAAAAAAGGGGACTTACGTACTGAATCCATACTCATAGAGTAAGAGTAAGGTAGTTCAGAGGATAAAAATGAATTTAGGAAACCTACTAGTATGGAGATGCATGTCCTAAATATTAAGGATTAAGATTCATTCATGATATAACTACTCAGTATTTTGGAAATAATTTGGATAGATCAATAATTTTTTAGGTGACCAAGGAGAAGTACCATGGCATCATTGCTTGTAGTATTTTTTGAGATAATTGTCATTGTAACATGTGATGATAGACATCATGATATAAAATACCATAATAACTTAGAGAAAATATACATAATGGCTAACACGTAATCAAATAAATAATAAAAACAATGCACTAATGATAAAAGCCATGATTATAAGGTTGACAGATGAATATGGATGGACTTAAGTCTAATGCACAAGGAATCACCCAATGAACATAGGTATACTAAGTCAAAGAACAATAATGAAAGAAAATAAATAGGAAAAGAAGAAAACAAATATAAAGACAAAACATCAATAAAAAAAACACAACAAAACACAAAGAAATAAAAAGTGAATAAAACAAAACAATGAGAAAAAAATGAAATAAACACAAACAATGGTTAATCAAAATGTTAGTGAAAATAGAAGACAAATTATTCGTGCATGTGTAATAGAGGTGTTACTCTTTGGTGATAGGGTGACGCTTAATCTAGACAATAATCACATAATTATAACAACGCAAGAGCAATGACACAAGATTTCCCCTAGGTTATAGGGAAGCAACACTAGAAACACAATGATAGACATTGCCCCTAGGCTATAGGAGACAATGAAAAAAATAAAGAAAATGAGGGTAATAGAAGAAAAGGAAGGGGTAGCCGAGCTGACTCTAGATGTGTGAGGCAAGTGAATGTTTCCTACATAATTACATGGATGCAAGATATAACATGAAGTTTAGGATAATTGTAGTTCTCATAGGATATGGGATAGAAGAAGATGAATGATAAAAAAATGTAATTGTGGTGTAGAATAAATATGGGAATGGTCTCACAAAATGATGGGAGCATTGAAATAGAGAGTATTTACAAAATGATGGGAACATAAGATGAATCCTAGTAGTCATTAGTGTATCAAAGTGGAATACATATTGTGCAAAATATAAATTCATAAAATGGTGAGAGCATAAGACTTAAGGCCAAGAAGGATGGGGAAACTAAAGGATAAGTGGTTAATAATGAAATGGTTAGGAATCCTAGGATCCTTAAGGCAAGAAAGTGGTTGAAAAGAAAAGGAAGGTTTAGTTGAGCTAACCCAATATATCCCATGTATCTAAGTGCTACCTACATAGTCTATACAAACCTTAGGTTGATGTAGTTCTCCTAGAAATGGGAGGAAAAAGACCAAGGCGATATAGAAATAAATTGAACAAAGAAGATGGCCCATCCCAAAATTTTTGATGGCTTTATATCTCACATGGAAATTCTAAGCCAATTTTCATGATTTTATGTTTTTTAGGATTTCTTTGATCTTTTACAAATGTTTAGGGGTTTTTGAGACTGTTATATATGTTTTTTTTAATTTTCTACCATCTTAACTCAATCAAGAATGATGAGTCCAACTTGTAAAATAGCGAGAGAATTCAAACTTGAAATGCTCATAAAATGGTGAGAGCATGGCTAAAGGGTGATTGAGTTGACCTCAAAATGTATCGAGCACTACCCACATAGACCCATTATGACCTCAAGTTATTATAATTATACCTTATAATGGATGATTTGACTAGGTACTACCAAGTTCTCAAATTAGGAAAATGGAACAATATAACACATGAATGACAAGGTGAGACTACAATGCATGGGAAAGGTGTTGATCCAAATTTGACCATAGGTGGTTATAATTAGGTAACAATGACATAGAAAAATAATACTAATTTAACCAAAGATGATTATAATTAGTATCAAAGAGTGGGACACTAATTTGACCAAAGGCAGTTATAATCAGGGGTATTCATAATGAAATGGAACAACAAATGAAGAATGTAATTGTCAAACCACTGTCATACTTGTCCAAGATACTACCTCTATTTATAATACTAAATCAACTATTATAACTTGATATAATTCCCTTAGTTGAAGGTGATCTAAGAACCAATAGAATATAACCAAAGCCAAAGGGGTTGGGTAGGGAGGGTAAACACAAATTTGGTTGATAGGGAAGGTATGGCAGAATGGTATATGGTATGATAAAATAAGATGATTATATGGGATAATGTAAATGTGATTTATGAATAATACTTCAAGTCTCTCAAGATAAATAATGTTTGAGGTGTATGATGTTCATCATATCATCAAGTTCATCTCTATCTGGTGTAGCGAGCCTGAATGATCTAGAGCCATAATTTATAACAATGACATATGGGCCAACCCAATTGGGTTTGAACTTTCCTTTTTTCTTCTTCTTGGTCGTGGTATTCTTTTGGTTTTATTTTAGGATAAGATCACCAAGATTGAACTCTCTATGTTTGACCCACTAGTTATAATTGTTAAGGATTAGCTTTTACATTAGTAATTACATTTAGTACTTACCAAGAGGTAAATAGTATATTAGTGAGTTAGTTATGAAATTGGTTATTTGAATATATTATGATAAAAATATATTAATTTAATAGTTTGTTTATTAGTGTGTGTTATTCATAGGGATTTGGGTGAGAGCTTGATGGAGAGATAATCTCCATAATTATAGCAACAGTTTCATATAAAAGTTGTAATATCCCATATGAATTATTATCAGAGCGAGAAATAATAATATAGTGTGTTAAAAATATTTTTGTATTTGTGTTTGGATCTCATATTTTTGTATTTAATCTATACAGATCTGAACCAATCCTATCATCTGGTATCAGAGAAGCATAAGGTCCTGAGTGTTGTATGGGGCATATCAATTGATCATTGTGATTATCCCATATAATGAGAATCTTACCTAAATAATTCATATGTTTGTGTGACTTGATTTGCATGAATATTATTTTTTCATAATCCACAAGCAACATCTTTGCCTTGAAACTTGTAGCTTTCAAATCATTTAGTGCCATTTTTATGCATCAATACTCAGAGTGCAACCTATGAGTAAACCTGATTACATTTTTTAATTCAATAAAATTAGTTGGATTCATCTACATCAAGCCTATGATTTCAATATGGAATTATTTTCATTGATTAGATCTTTATACACATGAATTATTTCAAAATTATACACATCTCATTTTTTTCTTCATCTCATGTATCCTATCTATATTGTCTCTATCTCCCACCATCCACATGTGAAATCTGACCTTTGTTCCACATTGTTTGTCAATATCTCTCAATGGTAAGATAAAAGGCATGATATACTAACCATGAGCTAATGTTTTTATAACTAATAAAATTAGTTATATAGCTCCATGTGTATATTTTCTTCAGATCTATGTGCCATTCAAGATTTGATCCTCACATGTCTAGATATTATCCAAACTTATTTTCAATGGATATCTTGAACTCTAACCAATCATTCCACATTCGGTAACTCCTCAAACTCATTGTTCTACTTAGATGGATTTTACCACAGGATCCATTCAACTATAGTACCAATTATGGATTGGCAGATGTTTATGATGTCAAACCTATAATTATTCCAAAGAGATTTTATTTCACACTTCATGAAAGATAATACTTGGCGATAGTCGCCTTAATACATGCAAAGTTTCATATAAGTTTTAGTCTTTGTAAATTTATGTCTAATGTTAAGCTGTTTATTAAAGATTCAACATGTTATTAGTTTTTCTTTAGTAGGTTATAGTTTTTTGGGTTTAGTTATTTATTTATTTTTAAATTTGATATATGTAAATACATTCTAAATCAATGTCATTGATTTATTTTTGTATAAGTAATAATTTGGTATGCCATTAGTATGTCGTTAAGGTCTTATTAAGTTTTAGTTTATGTCCATTAAATGACTATAGTGTTATATGTAAAAAATCAAAAAATCAAAAGTGTCAACGTTTCTTTTATGGTTAAAATTTTCAATAGTTGCTATTAGGGTTATTATTTTCAAAGAGTCAAAAATTCTTGTATAGGTTATGACATTAGTTATTAAAGATTTCATATTGTCAATATCGATATTATAGTCAAAATCAAAAGTCTCTTTTGTCGTAATAATGTTTTCAAAGTGGCCATGTATGTGTCCATATCAAAAGTCTATAAAATTTCAAGTAAGTCAAATAAAGTGTAAGGATGCATTGTCACTTGTAGGCAATATCCAAAATATGGGGGGACTTCTCCTCAAAAAATCAACAACATAAGCTTCATCGAGATATAGATTGAGTAAGCAGTTTCTTCAATTAGAGGTTGGAGGACACTAGAGGATGAAGGAAATAGAGGCTAGATATTCTAGAGCCTCTCATCAGTCACCCATGATGGGGCCCAAGAATATTTGGTGACATATATAGTTTGGTATAGTTTTAATAATTTTTGTTGTGTGTTTGCAAAATAAGAACAAAAGAATATGCCTATTCAAGATTTGTAATTTGTGTGTAATTCCAAAACATAATTACCTAATGTGAAAACATTGTGAAAGGATAGAAAATGCCAATGTAAGTCATTTCATGGATCTTTATAAGGTTTTTGATAGATCCAAAAAACTACAAGAGGTGAAAGTTGATGTGTTCTTGTTCATGTCAAGGTTTGTGGTAAACCGAATTAAAACCATGGAAGGAGTGAGCCTTTCTTTGTATCAAGGTCATGATCCAATAAAGGAATGCCATAAGGGGTGACCATACTATAGGTAAGAGTGTGAAGTTTTTTACATCATGTACAAATTAAGGTGGGTAATGTTAGGGATTAGCTTTTACATTAGCAGTTACATTCAATATTTATCGAGAGGTAAATAATATAATGGTGAGTTAGTTATTAGATTGATTATTTGAATATATTGTGATAACAATATATTCATTTAATAGTTTGTTTTTAGTATGTGTTATTCATAGGGATTTAGGTGAGAGATTGATGGAGAGATACTCTCCATAATTATAGGAATAGTTTCCTATAAAAGTTATAATATCTCGTATGAATTATTATCAGAGTGAGAAATAACAATATAATGTGTTAAAAATAGTTTTGTATCTATGTTTGGCTCTTGTATTTTTTTATTTAATATATGCAGATCTAAACCAACCCCATCAATAATAGCCATGGAGTTTGTTTTGGTATGCTTGAAGGTTGTTGATAGTGGCCATGTATTTTTCATCAAGTAACTCTAGCTCTTGTAGGTGAGATATTTTATAATATTCATCATCTAGGATGTGATTCAATGAGATACAAAAATAAAGTAACTCAACTTCAATAGGAAAAATGGCCTCAGTACCATAGACTAGGGAATATGGAGTGGCTCCGGTTGGAGTATGGTAATTAGTGTAATATGCCTAGAGGGCACAAATTATTTAGAGGTGACATTCATGACCAACATCATTGAAAATATTTGTAAATATGTTGATAATGATTTTATTGGATGCCTCTGTTTGGCCATTGCCTTATGGGTAATATGTGGTAGAAAAATGTTAGGTGATATTGTACTCAACACAAAATGTTTTGACATCTTTATTCTTAAATGATCTATGATTATCAGATATAATGTCAGATGGGATACCATAGTGGTAGATGAGATGATTGAAGATGAATTCAAAAATTTATTTTTCAGTCACATAAAGGGTATAACTTCAAACCACTTAGTGAAATATTTGGTAATGGTAAGGATGTGTTTATGGCCATCAAATTAGGTAGGGTTAATAATCCCAATGAGATCGAGTCCCCACATTGAAAATAACCATGGTATAAGCATTGATTTTAGTGTTTTGACTAGGGTATGAATCAAATTGGCATGCCTTTGACATTTGTCACATCTTTTGACATAAGTAACTCCATCTGCTTCCATAGTTGGCCAATAGTAACCAGTACGTAGGAATGTTTTGGCTAGGATGGCCCCAGTGGTGTGGGTTCTACATACTTCTTCATGAACTTCCCATAATGCTAATGTTGCTTCTACCTAATTTAAAAAATGAAGTAAAGTTCCACCAAATATTTAGTGGTAAAGGTTTGGGCCAATTAAGGTATATCATGAGGCTTGGTGGGTAAAGGCCTTTTGTTGTTTGTGTGATAGGTCTGGTGGCATGATATGGTCATGAAGGTAATTATAAAGGTTTGAGTACCAAATAGAGTTAAGACCAATAATATCATAGATCATTGTGATGGTTTAAGGTTCATGAGTAGGTGTTAGAATATTTTCAATGAGGAATTGATATTCTTTTATGTTATCTATGTGATGGATCAAAGAATCAATGGTGGCCATGGCATCTACTTTCTTATTACTGGCCCTAGGTATGTGTTCAAATTATATGTCAATAATCTGCTATTTTATAACATCAACCATGGCCTTGTATGGCACCATCTTGTCATCTTTAGTTTGAAAGTGGTTTGTAACCTGATTGATGATTAATTGAGAATCACCATAAAGTGTGAGATGTTGAATATTCTATTGTATTGCCTAGTAAAGCCTTGCAATTATTGATTTATATTTGGCCATATTATTAGTACAAATAAAGATGATATGAAATGATTTAAGGATAAGATCCCCTTATGGTGTAATAAACAATAGGTTTGCCCTCAATCCATGTGATGTGAATGATCCATCAAAATATAGATTCTAGTGTTGCCCTTTAGGTGGTGTTTCTATGATGGTCTTCATGGAATCATCTAGGAATTGAAAAGTGAGTGGTTTGATATGAAAGTACTAATCCCTTTATATCTTTATGGTTGGCATACTCAATATCAAACTCACTCATAAGCATTATCCTTTTTACCATACAACCTTGTAAAGTTGTCTTGGATAGTAGATATTTGAGTGGATCTACTTTGGAAATAACTAAGGTCTTATTGTTAAGCATGTAATGTTATAGTTTCTATGTTGCAAATCCAATAGCTAAACTAACTTTTTCTATAGGTGTATAATTGTGTTCATACATAAATAATGTATGGCTTAGAAGTACAAGGGATGCTCTTTCTCATTATCATCATGATAAGCTAGGAGTGCCCTTAGGGATTTGTCTATGGTAGATAGGTACAATAGAAATAACTTTCCTAGCATTGAAGGTAACAAAACAAGTGGATTGGCAAGATATTCCTATATGGCATTCTTCATCCCAAATAAATATAACACCCTTATTCAATAAGTGTTTGAATAGATAACATTTATTGACCAATTTTAAAATAAAGCATCTGATAGACTGTATTTTATCTTACAATCCATGGAGTTGATTCAAATTATAAGGTGATGGTATCTCAATAATGGCTTGCACTTTGGCAGGGTCAACTTAAATGCCATGATGAGAGATGATGAAACCTAAAAATTTACTAAAAGTGACATCAAAGATGCACTTCTTAGGATTAAGTTTTACCTCATATTCATGAAGCCTCTCAAATATTCTTATTAGTGCAGTTGGGTGATCAACACAGGTCTTTGATTTACCTAATATGTCATCAACATAGTCTTCAACAATGCCAGCATCATATCATGATATATGATGGTCATGGCTCTTTGGTATGTGATCTTAACATTCTTGAGGTTGAATGGAATAACCTAATAAAAAAATGTTCCCTAAGGATTGGTGAATGTTATTTTGTGTTGGTCTTCTGGAACAATCCAAATCTGGTTGTATCCTAAAAATCTATCTATAAGTGAAAGCATTTCATACCCCACTATGGATTCAATTATAATGTCTATATTTGGTAGAGGAAAGTCATCCTTGGGGTAGGCCTTGTTTATATCTCTAAAATCAATGCAAATTATGATTCTTTCTAGTTTCTTTTTAATAGGCACCACATTTGAGATCCACTCTAAATATTCGATCAGTCAAATGCATCTCACTTCTAATATTTTTTCCAACTCTTTTTTTACTAGTACAATAATATGAGGATGCATCTTACACAATTTATACTTCATAGGTTTGGAATTAGGATGTACAATAAGATGGCATATAACCAAGGCAGGGTCTAAACTTGGCATGTTTGAATAGGCCCAAGTAAAGATGTCAACAAATTCCCTTAGAAGGGTTACAAAATCTTCACATTCTTCCTTAGTGAGGGATGTACCTAATTTGATCCATTTTAGGTCATCTATAGTATTAATGTCAACTTCCATAGTATCTTTTACAAGGAGAGTCAAACCACCTTCTAGAATGGTTGGAAATGATGTAAATTGGACTAAATTGTAAAGTCCTTTGGTTGGACTAGTTCTTCAAGTTCTCCTAAATAAGAGGAATCAAACTTGCCTAATGGTAATGATGGGCATGTTACAAATATTGTTGTGAATTCTTGGGTAATTCAATCAAAGGCATGTGGTTCTGTTGAATTGAAATCAGACCCTAAAGTAAGTTCATTGTTGGTGGTCTCTTGAGCTTCATTTGAGTAAAGGTGAATACCCCCATGTAATGGTGCTTGAAATAGTTTTTCACCAAAATATTGGGCTTTCTCTTTAATTTTACCCTAGTCCCAAAGCACCTCAAAGAGATTTTCACTTTGGGACCTCAATGTTTTAATCTATTATTTTTGGCTAAGGGTGTTCACCCATTCTCCAAAATAGGCTATAGGGTCTAGTTTTATAGAGAACCCTTTTTTGTGGTCTTCCAATAGAACATTGCCTCTTAGGCCTAAAAAATCACAAAAGGCCTCATCATTCTCAAACTCATCTATAGACACTGTGAATTCTATTTGGTCCCAATATATAAGTTGAGAATGATAAAGGGGAAGTGGATTATGTTGAATAATTGAGTAATAGTACAATGGTATGTGGGTCAAATAGGTTGGTAGTGGCAAGGTCTTCATAAATGCTATGATTAGACTCTATTTCACTATCATCATCATTACCACTAGACATTTGCATTGAAACATGAATAAGATACATGGGGTCACCCCTACATGGTTTAAATCCAAGACCATAAGTTCTTTTATACCAAGTTATAGAAATTGGCTCAAGATTACCCTATTGATTTGCCCTGAGGCCTCTACCTTCATAGGCTTGGTTCTCCATGATCCTGTTAGGAATGGGATATTTGGCATTTTTTTAGAAATCAGCCAATTTGTCATTGTACAACCAAGATTAATCAATGGAAAGTAGGTCCTCTTCTTGACTAGTGGTTGGTGTGAATATAACATAAATTAGACTATGAAACTTGCCTTTTATTTTTCATTACCATTCCATATAGGTGGTTTAGATTTAGGTATTCCATAGGACTTGGGGTTGTATGGAAGCTTATCAATGTGAAATGTGGCATGGGTCAAATACTCTCCTGGGCCATTGGATAAGATGGTAAAATTATTAGACATTTCAAGAGGAGGAATATATGAAGATGAGTCAAGGATATTTAGGTCTATATAATTGACCTCTGGTAATTCAAAAAATATTTATTTGTATTTGTCTTTTTTGATAACTGACTCTAGGCTAAATAGATAGTTATAACTTTCATACCCAGCCTCTAAATGTTTGTAATGTTCATAGGGTTGCAAATCTCCATTGATAGTGACCTCCATGCCTAAGTATGAGAACTTGAGATACTGGTGAAATGTTGAAGGGATTGCATGAATTTAATGTATCCAAGGTCTACCCAAGAGCAAATTGTATGATAAATCTAGGTCTAACACATGCCAGAGTGTATCATGGGTTAAGGGCCTAAAGATAATTGGCAAGCTTATGATACCTTGTGATTCTCATTCTTCATTGTCGTAGGCCTTGATAGTAATTATTTTTTACTATAGATAGACTATTGTATATTTGATATGCTTGATGAGATTCAAAGACATAATATTCAAGCCCGATCCATTGTCTATGAGGACACATTTCACTTTGTTTTGCATTATGACAACTTAAATATACAAGGGATTGTTATGGAGAGGGCCAAAGGATGACATATGACTTTAGTCAAAGGTAAAATATTGGCTTAGGGCTAGATGTCCCACCAAATCTTGGAATTTGTCTAGAGTTATGTCATTTTTAACTTGGGATTAACCTAGGAGTTCTATTGGGATGTTCTTGTGGATAGTAGACGTACACAACAAATCTAAAATGGATATTTATGTGGGTGTATTTTGGAGTTGTTACACAATGTCATATGACTTTTAATTAACACTGGTATATGACTTGTTCCAAGCCAATATAGTGGGTTGGATTGGTTTATTGGGAGGAGGTTATGGGCCTAGAATGGTAATCTTAAATCGTCAAGTTATGATTGTATAATTGAGATTAGATACAAGACCATTATAAATTAATAATGATGAAGATGGACTAGATAGGATAAGTCTCAATTACCAATGCACTTGGTTATGGTTATAAGGAAATGATTAATTATTAATATAAGGTCCTAAAATAGTAATCTTTGGTTATTGTTGCACTTAGTTGTGGTCATAGGTCAAAGAAGTATTAATAGCATAGGTGGGTTGATTATGATTGTTTGTAAATGGTCTTGGTATGTTATCACTTAGTATAGGATTAATGATGATTGTTAAAATATGACCTCCTAAAATATGACTTGCAACTTTATTGTAGTCATGTGAAAAGACATGGTAATTCTGTTGGTTATTGGGATCACTTTGGCCTTGATTCCTCCCATTCAGTTTATGTTATTGTTATTACTATTGATATTATTATTATTATCATGGTGTTTGTTGATACTATTATTGATGTTATTTTATCCTTCATTATTACTATTGTTGATTATTATTATGAAGCTATATAAAAGGGTTTTGGTAGATACCCAGGTTTTGATTAGATGTAGATGCTCTATTATCCAATGTAATCTTCCCATTTTACAACATATTTTTATTAAGGTATTTTATCTGCATATAATGACTTAGTATGCCCATGAACATGATGGTATTCATATAATTCATTCTCTTTGTACCAATCTAGATATGGAATACCCTTATGATAGTGCTTTAGAATTGGCCAACTAATCATATTAGCTATGACTAGCTTACGAAACACTATTTTGAAAGGTTCAACAAGATCAATAAAGACTCAAGGAGTGGGTTTAATTCTTAGAGGAGGGGTTTGCAAAGGTGGCAATTGTTGTATTTGTGGAGCTGGTCTAGGTTGATGCAATGGCTATGCTTGTTGAATATACTATTGATGAGGAGTAAGATGCATTTATGACATAGCCTAAGTAGATGGTGTTTGTATTATTTAGACATGATGCTACTCAATTAATCCATTTCCATCAACATTATTATTATGATTGTATTGCTTATATTTATCACATTTACTGCCCTGAGTGGGTGTAGACACTTGTGCTTGGACTTGGTTATGGTTATAACTTGGGCCTATGCTTTGGTTTTGGTTTTGATTTTGGTTTGAGGAGGTTAACTTAATGATACCTTTGTTAATAAGGGCCATTTAAATTTGTAAACATTTGTTGATGATCTCTTTGAAGGTATGTGTACACTGAAGCTCCATATGATAGGATATCTATTATGTAAATTTTTAGTAAACATATCAACCAATTGTTTGTTTGGTAAGTTATAGGTGAAGTGACTAGCAAGAGATCTCCATATCTATAAATATCTTGCAAATCTCTCACCAATTTTATGGTTGGCCTGAATTAAATCTACTAATGAAATATCATGTTTGAGATTATAGGATCACTCTAAAGCCTGTCCTATAGACTTTGGGGAAACAAAATGAGTAGGTAAATGTCACTGTAAGCACTAGATGGAAAGAAACAAAGAATTCTATCAAATGGTCCTTAGAATCTCCTTTACCCTTGTATTTATCAAATTTTGGTGGTTCATAACCTGTAAGAAATGGTATCTAAAGATATCCATGTTGAATGGGTATGAACACACATCATCTAACTTGAATTTATTGGTCTGCTTCCCTAGTTTAATGGTAGTAATCACATACTTCATTTATTTTAGTTCTTGGGACAAGAAACTGGATGGTACATTTGGTTGAGGTGGTGGCTAGGAGATTAAAGGTAGATTACCTTGACCTAGTCTAATAGAGGTATAGTTTATTAAAAAATGTTGGTTTGATGAGTGAAATAACTAGGAATATGCATCTAAGGATTGGGATGTGGTTATTAAAATTGTACATGTTATTGGGATATATTCTAGTTCAGATTTGGTATATGGCATTGGCTTTGAGTAAATTAGGGTTGCGATGGAAGAATATGGCTCTGGGTAAAATCCTATGCCTATTAAGGTTGAGTAGGGACATATTACTAACTAGTCAAACCTAGCTAAATAAGGGGAACTTGTTGTGGACCAAGGCCTTATCTTTGGATTTATGACATGTGGTGAGTAAAAGGTAATTACTACCTAGTTAGTACTTGTTGGATAGTGTTAACTCTTCATTAGACAAACATCAATTATAAACTAGACACTTGTAGGGTGTTCAACATTTGTATTTGATCAATAGACACATATTATTGATTAGATAATGTTTACTATTGTAAAGGTATATTGGTATGTGATTATAAAGGTACATTTGTTACTACTTATCAAGCTAGAACATTTGTTTCCCCCTATTAGGGCGGCATAGTGTTCTACCTCTACTTAATGGTAGATTAAAATGTGACTATTGTTGTGGAATTTTAGCCATCACATTTTAAGGTGGAGTATCATTCATCACTCATTTTTGATGAAAATCACTAGTCGGTGATTGATTACTCAATCCTTGTGGTTATGTGCTTGATGAAGCAACTAGCTGAGGATTAGAAGTAACTTGTTGTGGTTGGGACATAAGAGTCCCTACCCCCTATTTTTGTGAACCACTCATGGTATTAAATAAATGAAATTATTATTTTAGATTATTTTTTGGTGTAGTTAAACTATTGAGCATTGGTCCTTTTGTAGAAGTTTGGCATTGATGTTGTCATTGATGTCAAAGGTTCTTAAGAAACGTGCTCATGACATTCTTAACTAATGTTATTTTTTTATAGGATCATTTAGAGGTATGAAATTATTTGAGGATCATTTAATACATGTGATCAATGTATAATAATATAAAAAAGTGTCTCAAAGTCAATTGTCAAGTTTTAAGTGCATAAGAAGCCTAGTCATGAAACTAGTCATAACATGAAGAGTCCTAATGAGAAGGTTTGAGCATGGTGGATTGATGAGATAGATGTAAAGAGGTATAATACTTTTTATGAGGTTTATTTAATATGTATGTGAAGTATTGTATCACTCATGTGAGTCTCAAGGTGAGCCTATAGGGGTAGGACCTACAGATATAATATGCAACTAGACCACCTCTAGACCTTGATTGGCCTAGTGAAGCATCATGAGATATTGACAAGATATATGAAGGATGTTTGAAATTGTTTTGAGTATGTAATATGTTTTTTGATCATGTATATGAGGTTTTTAGATCTTGGATAGTGGTTATAAGGTCAGTTGCAAGGCCTAAGGTGACTTGAAAGTCAAGGTCTAAGCATGCAAAGAGAGAGACGGTGGATAAATGAGGTATGAGATTCATATTTAAAGATAATAATGAGAATTATTATTAGTTTGATATATTTTTTACAAATTTTTAGGTCAAATTTTGAAGGTTTAGGCTTGAAAAAGTATTTTGAGGTCTCAAGTGCATAGAATGGAGGGTTTTCAACTTGAGAGGACTTTTAGGGGTTCATTGGCACGTGTAACATTTGCATGAGAACTTGAGATATTAAGGAGAGATGGGAAAGTTTCCTAGATAATATATCTAGTCATTATTTTTGGAAATTATGGATAATCCTTTATGTATAATCATTAACACCAAAAATAGTGTTAACCCTCTCTAAAACCCTAGTAATAACCCAATGTGAAAGATCTTATTCTACAGTTCTCAAAATATATATTTATGTATATTTAGGTGATGGATGGTTGTATTAAAATATCAAAGGCACATATAGGTGTGATTTGATTTTCAAGTGAGTGAGTGGACCCTACAAGAAAGGCCTTATTTCTCAGAGATTTGTTGTAGTAATTAGAGTTGACCAAGTCAAAGTTGATAAATGGATGGAGAAAAAATATTGAGACTTGTATTTGATTTCCATGGTAGTTTTTGAGAATTTTATATACCTCATGTGTGCAAAATTTTTCATTCAAGTTGACTAATTGCTAACAGGCCTAATGGTGCAAACATTAAGAAAACCAGGTAGAAGTGAGAAGTTGATTAGGGATGTGTTATCATGGAATAGAGATGAATCAAAGTAAATGGAGATATTTTTCAATAATTTTAATATATTTTCATGTTTTATATAAGTTTTATAGGTCATTATATATGATGAAAATGTTTCTCATAAGTTGACCTATCTAGTTCAGATGAGATAGTGAGATAGAAGACTATGAGATTGGTTTGCAAGACCAATATTTTCATTTGGATATATTATCTATCTATTTGAGAATAGTATAATTAAATCATAGGATAATATAAATTCATTGAAAATATATAAAATTGTTCCTACAGGTTTTGAAGGTCATTGTTTCCATGACTATGTTTTGAGGCTAGTTGGCAGTTTTGAGTGGGCTACTTGCAAAGAAGGGTTTGAGTACTTTTGACCTGAGTTGTGAAGTATAAAGAACATGGTGATGAACCTAAGGTAATTTATCTTATTTATATGTAATTTTTTTCCATTATCATTTTTCAAAATTATGTTTATTCTTTAGTTTTTCAAGATAGACTTTTTGAGTATGCACATGCCTAATTGTGAATAATGCTAATATCATGCTTCAAGTGGTGATTGGAGATAAAGGGTGTCATGGAACTAAGATGAGATTAGTATGGGTAAATTTTAGTGACATATTATATTTTCCTATCATGTGAGGATTTTAAAAGTGTTTCAAGGAGTTCAAAAGGTAACGTGTGCTAATGAAGGCCTAGTTGAATTAGGTCTCTTTAAGGCCTAAAAGGGGTTTTGGTCCCATATGATATTAACAACATATTGTAATGTTTGATTCATGTTTATTTTATGTAATAAGGCCTATTTTATTTAAAATATAAGTGATAAAGTGTGTATGGCTTACCAAGAGGTGTATGAGCAAGAGCCTAATATAAGAATAAGGCCTACTAGGCCTAATTGACTAATTAGAGAATGAATGAATTAGAGTGAATGATATAAAAATTTGAAGAGATGAAGGAGGTATTTTAGAACATAATAAAATTTTAGAGAAACTATCATGAATATTTTATAGGGCTACTTTTTATGAAAATCAAGGTAAGATGACCTAATCAAGTTAAGAACAGGGCTAGTTGAGCGAAGAGGCCTAAAAGGTAGTTTGAGAGGGATAAGAGTGTGAAGAGATGAAGAGGTGGTCATCATAATTTTTTTTAGAAACAAGGTTATCTAAATGTTACCAAATCAATTAGGTGACTGAGTTGGTGTTAATTCATCTAGGGGGTTGGTGCCTCCTTACAAGTGGGTGTTTGCTAAAACCTAGTCAAGTGGGTGCTTGGCTAATTGAGGATGGTGCTTCACTAAATATTGATGTTTGTCTTATAGGCCATTAGTCCATTTAAAAATATTAGTGTGTTTTCTTCCCCTTGAGGGTTTCCCACTCATATATGTGTTTCTTATGTTATATTCACATGAATGACTCTTTATACATTATTATATCCTTGTATTGCTTTAATGGTCTAAGAAATGTTAAAGTACATGTGAAATAAAGTATTATTAGACTGATTTACCCCCAAAATCATTGTTTTTTAGCATAAACACATTTATCCTAGATTGGAAGACACTTTCATGTTATCCACTATGTTTGGCACATTTTTTTGCATAGGATCTATACTCATCTCTTCAATAGATTGGACATTGTACATGTCACCAACTGAAGTATTTTACACAAATGGGTCAATACCCAAATTATCTTGATGTATCAAATCAATTAATACTCCTATTGAAGGATATAGCTTTATGAGTGGGACATTTGACATGACTATGGTATTAAAATTTGTCAGGATCTTGCTCCACCAATTAGAGCATATATGATTACCTCTTTTATTAGCAACTAAAGACAGAATTTAACCAGAATGATAAGTAACTAGAAATATGAAACAACACAGGAATATGAGAGACAATACACAATTGTATTAATAATCACTCAGAAGAAAATACAATAAAGAAGATGCCACTTCTTCTTCCACCTCAAAGGCTTACCACACCTTAAGACCTTCTTCCCTCTCTCTCTCAGTCACAACAATCAACTCAAATATAGAATTGATGTTCACCTCCACCAGTCAGTAACACACTGCCAGTACACCAAGTACACAACCGTACTCCAAGTAGATCTCCTGCTCTCTACTGCTACCTACAAATCACTAAACCTTACTCACCATTGTAGATCTCCAAATGTGGTCTTACACACCTGCTGACCAAGATCATACATACACAAAGAACCCTTCTAATTCTCCAAACCAGCACCCACACTTGGTACTGTGGCACTAGGAGGAACACCCCATTGCTCTCCTCTCTCAAAAGGAGCTTATTTAGCTCTCTTACTCTCTAGCACTCTAGTTTACAATACAGCCCATGAGTCTATTATATAGATCTCATGCATACAATAATTAGACTATCTTAATTACAATAATTAGACTCACAACTCTAAGACTATAATTAGCCTTTAACATGCAAACTGACAGTCCAAAAATAGACTCTCCAGAATCTGCATGCAAATTGCATGATCACACACAGGTTGCCGATGTTGGCTCCTCCCTGACCGATGTTAGCAGACTCATAACCGACGTCGGTTGCTTCTGCACTGCTATCTGATCGATGTCGATTGATCAGACTGACATCGGTTGCCCTGCAACTCATTCTGCAACTCTCCACAACCTTCGCAACCTTCGTAACTCCTCTTGTTTGCATCTTGGTGAAGCTCTTAGCTCCACAACCTAACAAAATTACACACTAAATTCAAATATGTTTGATACTCTTGTTGCATTTGTATGAAGTGGTCATCCATGAGGCCATTTCCCTTTAAAATCATTTCGGTCTTGGTATGACATCTACATGAGCCCTTGAGGATAACTAGTATAATATTATTTAATGTGTTGGGTATAAGGCATGTTTAGAGGCACTCTAACTAGGCTAGAAAATTTTCATGGGGGAACTTTGTTGGAAACTTGGCCCCTACCTTTGTGGCTATAACTAAAACCTTTCCCTTGTTTTAACAAAAAGTGATGATCAAACAAATAAGGGTCATATGTTGATGGCATAATAATAGATTACAGATGTTATTGAACTTGTTCTACAACTAATGGTATGCTAGCAAAGTATTTCATAGTTTATTCTTGGTTTTACTCTAAATAGGTAGGTGTGTTAACAAAATAGTGGGATAATGGATCTTGACTTTATTTCCTAGATTTATTAGTGTAAGGAGGATAGGGATCTATCTCACAAACTACATCACCATAGGGGTCTTGAACAAAGTCATCATTCATGACTACAATATCATAACCTAGATTTTATATGGCTCTACTATGAGTATAACAATACATATCCAAATAAGATTAAGGGTTGAATTAAATTTAGGCACATCGCCATAGTTAGATTTTTATTTCATTACACTTGTGTTTCTATTTGATTCCTATCCCTTTTCCCAGTATACACTTGATATAAAGAAGAGCCAACTTCTTTAAAATCTTGAGGTTGTTTCAGGTTGTAAGTCCCACATTCCTAAAACTTCCCATTGTTGGTGTTAGAAATAGCACAATTTTAATCATCAACAATTTTTGGCACACCCAGTGGGATACCATCTTGAAGTTTCTTTCAAAACCGTATGAAACAAAGAGCTACAAGGAGTCAGAGCTATGGACCAGTAACAAGATCTTAATCTATTGTAAATCTAGGTATTCTTTTTCCACCATTGGTAACTAGTCCAAGAAGAAGGGTCAATCAGTTTATACCAATACCAATGCAAGTTGGAACACTGACAGTTCTTTGATTCTCCCAATACCACCAACCACCTAGGATCCTATCCCAATAAATGCCTTGAAAGCTTTGCCCAAATTTAGTGGGCAAGATTTCAAAACACCTGAAGAACATCTACAAGATGTGTCTGATGTATGTGATATACATGTTGTCACACAACAAAATGTGGCTATAAGATTATTAGCATATTCTTTTAAAGGAAAGGATCTAGAATGGTACCAATCCTTGACTCCAAATACAATATCCACATGGAATCAGCTTGGAGATCTTTTCTTTGAAAGATTTGAAGAAAAGGGTGATAAATCTTCTTTGTTGAAACAATTGATTACTATCCAAAGAGCACCACAAGAAGCAATGACTGACTTCAATTCAAGATATCAAAAGACTTGGGAAAGGATTCTTGCTACATCAAGACCATTACCAGGTATGGATATAGTATTTTACCTTAAAGCTTTAACTTCAGATATATCTATAATGATTTAGTCACTTGGAGGTTAGACTCTGCCATAAGCTTATGACTATGCAGTTAGAGCTGAAAATAATTTAATAGATGCTAGAAAGTTTCCTCCAACGCCTCCCATGCCCATGTTTACATAAATTACCTTACCTTTGTCCCAATAAACCCCTAATTCCATATCCCTACTTGTATCTATGTATAAATATCCTCAATAACCTGCTAAATAACTTGTCCCTGCCCAGTCATCTGAGATGGATGATATCAAGAATATCTTAAGGACATTTTCTAATGAGTTAATTAACATAAAAATACAACATAATCCTTAAACTAAAACCAAATATCAAGGCTACCAAAGAAATATATTTCCACCACAGTCAAACCAGTATCAGGGTCCTCCAAGACAAACTAACCCTCAGCTAGTAAACTAATTAGTTTCAGTCCCTACACCCTCACAAACGGTTCCCCCTAATTCAAATAGGGAGATTGTTCAAGGGCAAAATAATTATGTAGATGGCACAAATGCCTAGTGTTTCCCTTGTAATAATGTTCATATGCCTAGAGATTGTCCCATGGGTAATCTACAACAAAAGGTAGCAGAGCAAAGAAGAATGGATGGACAATTCGCAAGTACTTATGACAATCAAGCCTACCAATCTTCTGGTATGAAAAATTTAGTCCTAATGGCTCAAATGCAAGGGATGTATTTACAACAAGAAGAATAAATAGCCCCAAAACATGCTTTTTTCTCATGGGTTGAAGATGAATATTTAGTATTCTTGAATGAAGCTTCTACTTCCCAGAAACTAGTGGTGCAATCAGACAATTATACCAGATCAAAGAGAAGAATGATGGGATAGCTTGAAGTTGCAAATAATGAAGTCATAGAGAATCCTCAATTTCAAGGTCATCAAAACACAACTATTAGACAAGAAGTGCATCAACCAGTGTAGAATCAAGTAGTTCTTAGACAGGTTCAGGAAAAAGCAAGGTATCCTTATTTTCCAAGAACCCAAACTCTGGGACCGATGAATGTGGTGGATTAATTGAAGAGGACCCAAGCACAAGTGTCAATATGGGACATATTAGCTATTCATAAACAAAATACACTATTGTAAGAATCTCTAAAAGTCCAAGTAGTACCCAAACATATTGGTATCAAAGAAGGACCTGTTGAAAAAGAAAAACTCAAAGACACGGATCATCTGCAGATAACAGACCTAGTGAACAATGCACTAGAGGTAAGCAAATCCAAACCAGAACCCTTCTATTTGACTTTGATAGTTGGAAAGAAAATGTTACATAATGTAATGATAGACTCAAGGGTTAGTACCATAATAATGCATAAGTGAATAGATGATGCTTTAAAAATAAAGTATGAGCCACTTACTAGAGGAGTTATGCAGCTAGATGGCAAATCAGTGCAAACAATAGGGAGAATTAAACAACTCCCATTAGAATTATATACTTGTCCCAATATAATTGTCAATCAAGATGTAATAGTCATAGATATACCTCCTGTATTTGGCCTATGTTTATCCAAAGACTTTACAACCAAGATAGGAGGATATATGTCCCTTGATTGGTCTCACCTCATCCTAAAAACCAAATATGGTTCAAAGATGAAAATACTATCTAAGCCACTATCAAAGGATCACATCACAAATGAACCAAATTAAAAATTAGAGGTAGCTCATGCTATGTTGAATAAGGAAGAAAAGGCTTTTGTTGAGGAATTAGGTGACTAGACTAAACACAATCAAGAAGAGGAAAATAATCATTTGTTAGTTATGATGCAAAGTGACCCATATGGAAATTATGACTCCACTGGTTTGGGCACTTATGTCATATTTGATGAAGATCATAAAATTCTAAATGTTTTAAGGGAAGAAATGCCAAAAGATACCTCTTCTATCAATCCTCAGGTCTCTCAACATGAATTCCAAATTTTGAGTTGGAAGTCACAAGCTTATGCCTTGATCTCTGATGAGGAAGAGATAATTTTTGACTTTCTTCTCACTTTAAAAGATGATATGGAGGAGCATGGACACTCCCTTGATCATGGTTTGAATTACTTATTTGAAGTCATTGGGGCAGGTTATACTATTCTTCAAAGAGGCTGTGAGCTAGTTGCAGATGGACAAGATAACATAAAGACTCAAATAAATATGCAAAATTACTGCAAGATTTCAGACTTATCCTTTCAAGAGGTTGGTAAATTTGAAGATGATATTTTTAAAGTCATTAAGGAGTATGATCATGCAAGAGAACCTAAGTTTGAGGCAAAAGGAGATAAGATAATAAATGATGTATATCAAAGGGCTTATGTCAATGAGCAAATAGCCATCAATTTCTTGATGAGACACAATATTATCAAGAACCAGCATTTGATAAGCTTTCAAGAACAAGAAGAGTATGTATATGTTGGAAACATGTTTGAATTTGATTTACTCGAATGCAGGCTAATCAAAGTGGCATGCAAAAAGAGCAAGTCACCAGAGCTTCATCCCATTTAGCCACTTGTCTAGCAACATAAGTCATCTCGCCATAAAGGAGGCTTCAAAAATTCTTCTTTTGATCCAGGAGGGAGGCAAAGATACTTGGTTAATGTATTATAGTTAGATAAGTTTCCTTTTCCTTATTGCTTTATTTTCCCATTTTTTCTCTCCCACTTTTTCTTTTAAATAAGTTTTCTTCGAACACGTAGCCACAACTCAGCAACTTTTAAAAATTTCAAAACTCTCAACACATTAAATATCTCCCAAATTATTAAATTCCCCAAGGTACCTTATGTAGCCACTTTCATGACATGTCTAACTTGTTATCCCATGAAGATTTAGTAAGATTTGTTAATGGTTATCTGAGTTTAATGCCATTTTGAGACTTGATGGGTCAATAAATACCTCATAACAAGAGTTAAAGCTTACAATGTCTCAAACATTCCTGCGTCTGCGAGAAAATTCCTACTACTTGCATTTTTAGTTCATAGCAAACCTGATTAAGTGAAAGTGCCTTTTTCTATTGCAAAAGCTTCATACCCATTACCTTAATTCACTATTTTCAAGAATATAGATATGGAGGGAGCACAGTCTTCACAAAAAGGGTCTGGGATTTATGAATCCATTGACAAGTTTCTTACAAGCAAATCATATGCTTCAGCCCCTGCACAACCATTAAAGACCTACCCATAGACTAGATTCCCTAAAGTTGGTCATGCAAATGACCCAGCAAAGGTAAAATATTTTGTAGGTAGAATCATGGACCTAATTCTTCAAAGAACTAGTAGCAAAACTCTCAGAGAAGGGGCACATCAAAGGTGTATTTAGAAGGCCAAGGTTGGACAATATGAGACATTTTCAATGAGGATATGGACTTCCCAATTGGCATAATTCATTGTCCCAAGTGTGCATCCATGCCCTGATTTGGTTGAAATATGCGCTAAATTATTTCATGTGCCCTCAAATACCATACAATAGCGTCCATTCGTGGTGCAGATTACACTAAAGGCTATCAGAGAAATGTTGGCCCTATATCATGATAAGACAGCCATGTTTCCCACCATCACCAAAATGCAAAAAATGTGGGCAAACATCAATACTCAATTGAGATTTTTGAAATTAGAATTACAATTAGGTGATGATGATACCACTGTGCCGACACTTCCTACAACAAGAGCAGAATTTTCACAAGCTAGTCAAGATGCACTTTCCATGATGGCTTCATTTTTAGAATGAAAGATGATATAACCGTCTATGAATAAAAAATGGCTATTCTCTTCAGATTGAAAATTGTTGACAAGACTCAAGAGTATCAGCTTGATTTATCTGAATAGATTGCATATATAATGGTGGAACAACTTGCCCAGTTCAAATCTAAAGGGATTTTTAGGTATTATTCTTATCTATTTCTCTTTATGTTGTATCAAAACTCTGACATATTTTCCCAACACATGCATCTTAATATGTATGACCCAAGCTTCAGTCTACATAGGACCGTTCCTGTGTCTGCATGGACACATATCTTGTCTAAAACTAGTGACCCATACAAATTTTGGGAACTTTTTGTTGCCCCTACTTTTTGTCATCTGAGCCCAGAGCCAGTTATAAATAGAATGAATCCAAGTGTCTCAATCCTTATGACGAACTACACTATTTCGTGTGATTACTTCTTTGGATTCCATCATACTATTATTAGAGTCCATGGTTTTAGTGGAGAACCAGTGTTACTACCTAAGATTTTGACTTTTATGTTAGCATTTTTAGAGGTCATCAGGAAAGTGTATGTGGTGGATATTGAATATGGCACTGGAAAGAAAATGTATGATGTTCCATGGGTGACAAATAACATGGCCCTAGAGGTTAGAGATACTGAGATCGTGTTGCTGAGAAAGCTAGCCTTCTTGGGTTTCTATCTAATTGAAGATAAATGGGTATATGACCCAAATGGTTTCATAACTTCATGGATTAGGACTAATAGGGTTACTATCAAAATTGTGCATGAGGGCCATCCCTTTTGGAAAAATAGGAAAAATCCTAGAGAAGATATTCCTGATTTTTATGTTGAATTGACGGATTTGCCTCTTCAACAAGACATATCATGGGAATTTTTTTATGTTAAGCAAAGGGATTTTGACCCTAAAATCAGATTGACTTTTGGTTTAAGAAGAGCATTAAAGAATAAAGACTGGAACATTAAGAAAATAGAAGCCTATTGGAAATATAGGCAAGAGATTTGTCAGACAACTCACTCTTTTGGAAATGTGGATTTAGATGAGAAATGGGAGGAATTCTAGGATGAATGTCATATGTCTCTTATCTCTATCCCTAATACAAGTAATTTTTAGACACAAGGTGGAGAGCCAGAAGCCAGAGTAGAATCCATTCAAACATCGCAGACCCCAGGGCAAACCTCAGCTTCAATCATTGTAATAGTTTGGCCCCAATCTCTTAGTATCATTGAAAAATAAAAGAGTGTGGTATCTTCACCACCAAAAGATTCTACATCAGCATCAGTCCTTGGAGTTCCCAGTTTTACACAAGCACCACTAGTAGTAGTGGTAGATGTTGAAGAGAAGGAATCATAGCCAGAAGAAGAAACACAAAGGAAACATAAGAGGTTGAAGTTTCAACTTGATTTAGAGGAGAGGGCAGAACCCTCACAATACCAACCATAGAGTACTTTAGTTGCTCCTCAGGTAGGTATTGTTTCTCCTTCTTCTTCTCAATCTCTCTCTTCCCCTTTAGGGGTGATGATTCCATCTAGCCTAATGACATCCCCTGCCACCTCTACTATGTCCATTTCTCATTTTGCCCCATCTATCCATACTCAGGCCATATCATTGCCTCAATTTTTCCCCTCTATCCCTAAGAAATTACCTCCTTAGATTTCCTCTAGCCAACATTTGGCTATTCCATACGGCTTACCACAAGGTTATCCTTTTGTGGGTGGGCACATTGCCTCTCCTTCTACCTTCCAAACTCAAGTAGATGTTGTTAGGATTGTGGAGCTAAAAGCTTCACTGATGCAGACATGGAGGAGGTTGCAGAATGAGTTGCCGAAGTGTCAGAAGTGTTTGGCGTTGGTCTGGCCAACCGGCATCGGCAGGGTAAGACAGGAAGGCAACCGACGTCGGTCATAGATCGGCCAGCGTCGGCGACCCCAGGCAGACAGGGACTGACGTCGGTCGCCTGTGTGGTTCGACTGCGAGCTATTTACGGGCAGTTAGCTAACGAACCAAGTGTTTGCATGATGAGTGCTAATTTTAGACTCATAGCTGCGAATCTAATTATTGTAATTAGATGTCTAATCATTGTTTGGATGAGATCTATATAATAGACTCATGGTTGTATTGGAAAAGTGTGCTAGGGAGTAAGAGAGCATAATTATAAGCTCCTTCTGTGTGTGAGGTAGAGCTATGGTGCGTTCCTCCTAGTGCCACAGTACCAGGTGTGTTGGTGCTGGATTGGAGAGCCAGCTGGGTTCTTCAAGAGTGTAGGATCTTGGTCACAGTTGCATGGCCTATATAGGAGATCTACATGGTAAGTAAGATCGTTGATCTGCAGGTGTATGTGTGTGCAAGGTCGAGGTTCACAGGTGAATAGAACCATTGTTTGATTTGCAGGTGTGCAAGGTCATACAGACAGCAACACAACAGGGAGCAGTATCAGGCATGATCTACTTGGAGTACAGGTGTGTACTCAGATAGAGCAAGAGGAAGGCAAGGGAGTTCCTTCCATAAGTATGGTCTGTTGAATTGTAGGTTGTTGCAGATTCATGGGAGATCTACTTGAAGTACCTTGAGTACTTGTGGAGCACGTGGAGTGCTTGTGGAGTGCGTGGAGCACTTGTGGTGTGCGTGGAGCACGGGAGGTGAACACCAACTTTGTATTTTGAGTTGGGTGTTGGGACCTGTGAGAGGGAGAGCTTTGGGGAGAAGAATTACTGTTCACTTGAGGCGTGGGAAACCTCTATAAGGTGGTGGAGAAGAAGTGGCATCTTCTTTATTGTATTCTTTTCTATATAAAGTGTTAATACAATTTGTGTATTGTCTCTCATATCTTGTGTTATTCTGAATTCTAGTTACTTGGTGAATCTGGTTAATTTCCGCATATTAAGTTGCTTGGTTTAGTAATCAAATTGTGTGCTTCCGGTTTACATCCTCCTCCCAACAAGTGGTATCAGAGCCTTGGTTGTAGGTTCTTGAGCTTGATACCAGCAATTGGTATCAGAGCTAAGGTTGGAGGAAGCAGGTTTTGTGTTTGGTTACAGGGCACTCTCAGGGGTTTCTGATCGAGTGGGAGTAGAGCAACTGCAGATCAAAGTAAGCTAAGAATGGAGGAGTTGAAAAGCACAGATGGTCACTCACGGTCCTATGGAAAGAAAGAGCAGGTAAAAGATTATTGTTGGTTGGTAGCAGATCAGCATGAAGAAACTGAAGATACAGATGTAGCAGGTGTTGTTGCACAGGATGTGTTTGCAGGTTTCTTGGATAAAGTTGAATCTTGGATAAAAGATTCAGTTGCCTCTTTCCATGCAGTTCCAGGTAGAGGAGCTGGTGAGCCTTGCCAAAGAATTGGCAAAGGGGAAGTGAAGCTAAAATTGCAGGCGGCCAACACACAGGTGTTGATGAAGGTCATGCAGGTCCCAGGTTTGGAGATATGGCTAATTTCTTCAGAAAGATTGGGTGATGAGAGATGCACAAGAACTCTCACAGCGGATGCACTTGAATTAGCTGGTGGTAAGAAAACAGGTATCCTTTATCTACTTGTTTATATTACTGATTCTTCTTTTGTTGCGGAGACGTGGCTTCGTAGGCTTGGTCACATGAGCAGGAAGGAGATGCATGTTCTTAAGCGGAAGACAGATATATTTGACAGGCTTAAGAACTGGAAAGCCTTGGTGTTTATGGAGGAGATGGCGGACAGAACCCAGTGGATGTGGCTGGATACTTCTGAGCAGGGCAGTTTGGACATGGATTTTGATTCAAAGAAGCTCGCGGGTAAAAAGTCATCACTCACAGGCGAACACAGGTACCGATGTCGGTCAGGAAGAACCGGTGTCGAACAGACAGGTGCCGATGTCGGTCATGTGCAGACCGAAGCCGGCGATGTCGGGCAGGGTAAGACCGATGTCGGTCATGGGACCGACGTCGGCAGTATATAAGACCGATGTCAGTTAGGAGGACCGATGTCGGCAGTAGGGACACCAGCGCAGGCAGGTTGGTAGTCAGGTACAGACGCATGGAACCGACGTCGGTCAGATGCAGACTGTGGGGTGACCGAGGTCGGTCACTCTAAACGAATTTTGGGTGGACAGCAAGCTGTCAAGGAGTCTCAAACACCCATATGGAGGACTAAAGGCGTAAGTAGGCCCTCAAATTCGTTGTTCCTCTTCTTTATACATGTTGCTGATTGTAGAGCAGGAAGGATCCAGGAAACAGGTGTGAGCTTGGCATGGATGAGGATGTGATTCCTTGGAGGAGAACCAGACAGGTGTGTTTTGGTAGAGATGCCAGCAGGTATGAAAGCACAGAGACGAATGGATACCTTAGTAGAAGAATAGAGAGAACGGATACGTGAGACGGAAGATCAGGTATATGGTCTTGTGGAGCTGCAGGATAGTGGTACAGGTTTTGACAGGTGGAGGACGAAGCATGGCTTCAGTCAATGTCAGGGTAACTACTGTGGTTTTGTCTTACCAAGGGGATGATGAGTCATGACATCATTCTGTTGCTGTATGTGGATAGTATACTAGCTAGCAGGAGTGTACATACAGGGTTTTGCTGAGCTAAGGGTAAGATTAGTTCAGTGGCATGTCAGGAGGAGTTTGGAGCAGCGGAATTCTTTGACATGGGAGGCATGGAGATCACAGGTTGATTTTGTCTCGAGTGGGAGCTGATGTGAATCAGGTGTTGGCGAGGTTCAGGATGCAGAGCTGGAGCACACTAAGGGCTGGACAGGTACAGTGTCCGAAATCACATGAGGTCTGGTATAGACCTGAGTATTCCCATGCAGTGGGAGCTGTCAGAGAGTTAGGAGCCAATTTGGGGAAGTGGATTCTCAGGTTTTCTAAGAGGGACCGGCAGCAGGTGTTGCTATGCAGGGTCAGGACTTCACTACAGGTGCTGTAGGTTCGGATGTGGCAGGGTACTCGGATGACAGGTGGTACACCACGGAATGTGTGGTGGGTTGTCTTCAGGTGGGAGCTTGAAGAGGGATAGAAACCAGGAAACAGATTAGACGGAGTACAGGTATAGGTACAGTGCAGCTGTTTATCTCCAAGTGGGAGATTGTTAGGATTGTGGAGCTAAAAGCTTCACTGATGCAGACATGGAGGAGGTTGCAGAATGAGTTGCCGAAGTGTCAGAAGTGTTTGGCGTTGGTCTGGCCAACCGGCGTCGGCAGGGTAAGACAGGAAGGCAACCGACGTCGGTCATAGATCGGCCAGCATCGGCGACCCCAGGCGGACAGGGACCGACGTCAGTCGCCTGTGTGGTTCGACTGTGAGCTATTTACGGGCAGTTAGCTAACGAACCAAGTGTTTGCATGATGAGTGCTAATTTTAGACTCATAGCTGCAGATCTAATTATTGTAATTAGATGTCTAATCATTGTTTGGATGAGATCTATATAATAGACTCATGGTTGTATTGGAAAAGTGTGCTAGGGAGTAAGAGAGCATAATTATAAGCTCCTTCTGTGTGTGAGGTAGAGCTATGGTGCGTTCCTCCTAGTGCCACAGTACCAGGTGTGTTGGTGCTAGATTGGAGAGCCAGCTGGGTTCTTCAAGAGTGTAGGATCTTGGTCACAGTTGCATGGCCTATATAGGAGATCTACATGATAAGTAAGATCATTGATCTGCAGGTGTATGTGTGTGTAAGGTCGAGGTTCACAGGTGAATAGAACCATTATTTGATTTGCAGGTGTGCAAGGTCATACAGACAGCAACACAACAGGGAGCAGTATCAGGCATGATCTACTTGGAGTACAGGTGTGTACTCGGATAGAGCAAGAGGAAGGCAAGGGAGTTCCTTCCATAAGTATGGTCTGTTGAATTGCAGGTTGTTGCAGATTCATGGGAGATCTACTTGAAGTACCTTGAGTACTTGTGGAGCACGTGGAGTGCTTGTGGAGTGCGTGGAGCACTTGTGGTGTGCGTGGAGCACGGGAGGTGAACACCAACTCTGTATTTTGAGTTGGGTGTTGGGACCTGTGAGAGGGAGAGCTTTGGGGAGAAGAATTACTGTTCACTTGAGGCGTGGGAAACCTCTGTAAGGTGGTGGAGAAGAAGTGGCATCTTCTTTATTGTATTCTTTTCTGTATAAAGTGTTAATACAATTTGTGTATTGTCTCTCATATCTTGTGTTATTCTGAATTCTAGTTACTTGGTGAATCTGGTTAATTTCCGCATATTAAGTTGCTTGGTTTAGTAATCAAATTGTGTGCTTCCGGTTTACATCCTCCTCCCAACAAGTGGTATCAGAGCCTTGGTTGTAGGTTCTTGAGCTTGATACCAGCAATTGGTATCAGAGCTAAGGTTGGAGGAAGCACGTTTTGTGTTTGGTTACAGGGCACTCTCAGGGGTTTCTGATCGAGTGGGAGTAGAGCAACTGCAGATCAAAGTAAGCTAAGAATGGAGGAGTTGAAAAGCACAGATGGTCACTCACGGTCCTATGGAAAGAAAGAGCAGGTAAAAGATTATTGTTGGTTGGTAGCAGATCAGCATGAAGAAACTGAAGATACAGATGTAGCAGGTGTTGTTGCACAGGATGTGTTTGCAGGTTTCTTGGATAAAGTTGAATCTTGGATAAAAGATTCGGTTGCCTCTTTCCATGCAGTTCCAGGTAGAGGAGCTGGTGAGCCTTGCCAAAGAATTGGCAAAGGGGAAGTGAAGCTGAAATTGCAGGCGGCCAACACACAGGTGTTGATGAAGGTCATGCAGGTCCCAGGTTTGGAGATATGGCTAATTTCTTCAGAAAGATTGGGTGATGAGAGATGCACAAGAACTCTCACAGTGGATGCACTTGAATTAGCTGGTGGTAAGAAAATAGGTATCCTTTATCTACTTGTTTATATTACTGATTCTTCTTTTATTGCGGAGACGTGGCTTCGTAGGCTTGGTCACATGAGCAGGAAGGAGATGCATGTTCTTAAGCGGAAGACAGATATATTTGACAGGCTTAAGAACTGAAAAGCCTTGGTGTTTATGGAGGAGATGGCGGACAGAACCCAGTGGATGTGGCTGGATACTTCTGAGCAGGGCAGTTTGGACATGGATTTTGATTCAAAGAAGCTCACGGGTAAAAAGTCATCACTCACAGGTGAACACAGGTACCGATGTCGGTCAGGAAGAACCGACGTCGAACAGACAGGTGCCGATGTCGGTCATGTGCAGACCAAAGCCAGCGATGTCGGGCAGGGTAAGACCGATGTCGGTCATGGGACCGACGTCGGCAGTATATAAGACCGATGTCAGTTAGGAGGACCGACGTCGACAGCAGGGACACCAGCGTAGGCAGGTTGGTAGTCAGGTACAGACGCATGGAACTGACGTCGGTCGGATGCAGACTGTGGGGTGACCGAGGTCGGTCACTGTAAATGAATTTTGGGTGGACAGCAAGCTGTCAAGGAGTCTCAAACACCCATACGGAGGACTGAAGGCGTAAGTAGGCCCTCAAATTCGTTGTTCCTCTTCTTTATACATGTTACTGATTGTAGAGCAGGAAGGATCCAGGAAACAGGTGTGAGCTTGGCATGGATGAGGATGTGATTCCTTGGAGGAGAACCAGACAGGTGTGTTTTGGTAGAGATGCCAGAAGGTATGAAAGCACAGAGACGAATGGATACCTTAGTAGAAGAATAGAGAGAACGGATACGTGAGACAGAAGATCAGGTATATGGTCTTGTGGAGCTGCAGGACAGTGGTACAGGTTTTGACAGGTGGAGGACGAAGCATGGCTTCAGTCAATGTCAAGGTAACTACTGTGGTTTTGTCTTACCAGGGGGATGATGAGTCATGACATCATTCTGTTGCTGTATGTGGATAGTATACTAGTTAGCAGGAGTGTACATATAGGGTTTTGCTGAGCTAAGGGTAAGATTAGTTCAGTGGCATGTCAGGAGGAGTTTGGAGCAGCGGAATTCTTTGACATGGGAGGCATGGAGATCACAGGTTGATTTTGTCTCGAGTGGGAGCTGATGTGAATCAGGTGTTGGCGAGGTTCAGGATGCAGAGCCGGAGCACACTAAGGGCTGGACAGGTATAGTGTCTGAAATCACATGAAGTCTAGTATAGACCTGAGTATTCCCATGCAGTGGGAGCTGTCAGAGAGTTAGGAGCCAATTCGGGGAAGTGGATTCTCAGGTTTTCTGAGAGGGACCGGCAGCAGGTGTTGCTATGCAGGGTCAGGACTTCACTACAGGTGCTGTAGGTTCGGATGTGGCAGGGTACTCGGATGACAGGTGGTACACCACGGGATGTGTGGTGGGTTGTCTTCAGGTGGGAGCTTGAAGAGGGATACAAACCAGGAAATAGATTAGACAGAGTATAGGTACAGGTACAGTGCAGCTGTTTATCTCCAAGTGGGAGATTATTAGGATTGTGGAGCTAAAAGCTTCACTGATGCAGACATGGAGGAGGTTTCAAAATGAGTTGCCGAAGTGTCAGAAGTGTTTGGCGTTGGTCTGGCCAACCGGCGTCGGCAGGGTAAGACAGGAAGGCAACTGACGTCGGTCATAGATCGGCCGGCGTCGGTGACCCCAGGCAGACAGGGACCGACGTCGGTCGCCTGTGTGGTTTGACTGCGAGCTATTTACGGGAAGTTAGCTAACGAACCAAGTGTTTGCATGATGAGTGCTAATTTTAGACTCATAGCTGCGGATCTAATTATTGTAATTAGATGTCTAATCATTGTTTGGATGAGATCTATATAATAGACTCATGGTTGTATTGGAAAAGTGTGCTAGGGAGTAAGAGAGCATAATTATAAGCTCCTTCTGTGTGTGAGGTAGAGCTATGGTGCATTCCTCCTAGTGCCACAGTACCAGGTGTGTTGGTGCTGGATTGGAGAGCCAGCTGGGTTCTTCAAGAGTGTAGGATCTTGGTCACAGTTGCATGGCCTATATAGGAGATCTACATGGTAAGTAAGATCGTTGATCTGCAGGTGTATGTGTGTGCAAGGTCGAGGTTCATAGGTGAATAGAACCATTGTTTGATTTGCAGGTGTGAAAGGTCATACAGACAGCAACACAACAGGGAGCAGTATCAGGCATGATCTACTTGGAGTACAGGTGTGTACTCGGATAGAGCAAGAGGAAGGCAAGGGAGTTCCTTCCATAAGTATGGTCTGTTGAATTGCAGGTTGTTGCAGATTCATGGGAGATCTACTTGAAGTACCTTGAGTACTTGTGGAGCACGTGGAGTGCTTGTGGAGTGCATGGAGCACTTGTGGTGTGCGTGGAGCACGGGAGGTGAACACCAACTCTGTATTTTGAGTTGGGTGTTGGGACCTGTGAGAGGGAGAGCTTTGGGGAGAAGAATTACTATTCACTTGAGGCGTGGGAAACCTCTGTAAGGTGGTGGAGAAGAAGTGGCATCTTCTTTATTGTATTCTTTTCTGTATAAAGTGTTAATACAATTTGTGTATTGTCTCTCATATCTTGTGTTATTCTGAATTCTAGTTACTTGGTGAATCTGGTTAATTTCCGCATATTAAGTTGCTTGGTTTAGTAATCAAATTATGTGCTTCCGGTTTACATCCTCCTCCCAACAGATGTTGTTAAGAAGGCAAGGGAGGCTCAAAGGGAGAAAATTAGGATAAAAGATAATAAAGCCTTGGATACACCACATCTAAGGTCACAATTTGATCCAATTCAACAACTAACGATGACCCATTTGTCACCAAATATAGTCAAGCCAAATGAGCAGATGTAGCCCAAAGATTACACAATAAATGTAGTGGGTATAGACATGTCCCTTTTTAGACCACAAGATAGGGTCGAGCTGCTAAATGAATCCACTTTTTTAGTAGCCAAAGATTATTTGAAAATATCAAAAAAGCTATAGAAAATGGAGGTTGACCTAGCCCAAGAGAAGGCAAATTATAGCAGTTTGACTACATAGATTGATACTAAGAATAACAAAATAGAGAGTCTAAATAAATAGTTACAAGATATTGTTTCTCTTCAGACTCATCAAGCTATTCAGGCCTAAAATGATTCTTTAAAAGTAGGGCTAATGCAGGTGAAAGATGTAGTGACAACCTTAAGGCAAGAAAAAGTAGCATTACAAGAAAAATGTGAGGAAAGCTTGCTACAAGTCACTCAAATTCAATAAAAGCTGCTAAATGAGCATAACAATACCAATGCTATACAGGCCCAACTTCAAGCCGAGCGACAAAGGACAAAAAAATTGACACTTGAGTTGGCTAATAGGCCAAAGAATGTAGGGGTGTTGAATCTAGTTAAGGAGCTTTATGAATCAATATGGAAAAGAATCTCTCAGAAAATTATTCAACTCAGACTTTCTCTAACCTTTCTAATGAATGCACAAAAATTGTGTGAAAAGGTGGAGACTTCATTAGAAGACACTTTGTCTACTATCTCTGCGAGAGTGTTTGACTCTCAAACGCTGCTGCAAAGCTATATGATGTAACTGATGGAACATTGTCAGTAGTAGGGATTAATGATAGAATGATCACTACTAAAAGATTAAATGAAGTTCTCAATTGCAACTCCACAGCAATCAATTGTAGAGAGCTTCTAGATGTGATGAAAGAAGGAATCAACAAAATGAAACAACACATTGAAGACTTGGTGCAATTAGGTCTTCCTTCCCCTTTTCCTGATATCAACACTATGTTGATGATTGATGAAACTAAACCTTTGTTATTAGCTAGGAAAAATGATCAAGAATTTTTTTAGAGTTTAAGGGATGATTCATCAGTGCCTAAAGTAGAAACTATTTTGATTCCCATTTCCCAGCTTGAATTTAAATTGAAGGCTACAGTTCATATTTTGTAGAATTTTTCACACAAAGATATCATCAACCTTGATTTAGCCTTCAATTAATTGCAAAATAAGTAGGGATTATCTGACGATGAGTGGTCTACTTATCAAATAGCTTTATTGAAGTTGTGATTTTTTGTCACATTTGATCAAGTAGGAGATTATGGATTTTTATTTTTGAGTAGGCTCAAAAGTCCTTAAGATTGCCAAGAACTGTAGAGTAAAAAACTCTACATTTTTTTCATTTTTTGAGTCCAGTTATGCACTCCAAGTTTTGTCCCTGTACATTTTGGTTTTGAGGCAATGAAGTTTTTTTTGACATAGAGTATGGGTGTAAGTTTCTTTTGCCTAAATTTTGTCTAAGTATCAAAGTTGCATGGAACCTGCCAAGTGTCATTGGCTAAGGCACATTTCATAATTTCTATTAGTTACTCCGAACATGCCACATGTCTCATAGTAATTTAGTGGAGTGCGAAAAGTGTCAGCATCTACATTTCATGTTGGCATATGTGTTTCAAATTTATTTTGAGTTTCAAAGGCTTCTTTCGATAGGCTTTTCTCAAGATCAAGCAAAAGGCACCAAGTGGTAACTACAGAAGGTTTCAATATGTTTTTCTAAAAGAAATGGAAGATGTCACATATCCCTAGCTAAAGAAAGTGGAAGTTTCCACATGTCAACATCTAAAATATCTTCATTTTGTTTCATCGATAAGTAAAGACTGTGGTGGGCCCTAGGTTTTGTGTCTGAGACAAGTGAAAGATGCCAAGTGTCACCATCTATGTAAATATGAAATGAGGCCTAACTATTTCTATAATATAGACAGACTAATGTGGAGACCAACATGTGTCACCTTTAGCAAGATTCTCAAAAGGTAGCTAAAAGTAGTAGAGATTGCTACATGTCACTTAATAAATATGCACAAAAAGTGCCACTTGTCCCTACTCCTTTTTAAAGTTGCTCAGGTGAAAAGTGATATGGGTCCCATTTTTTATAATTTGTTAAAGTTTTGGAGAAGTGGATGGTGACAGATGTCAAAGATGAAACACTCCTAAGTGAAGACATAGTAAAGAGTATAGGTTATGCAAAAAGTGCCATGTGTCTTCGATAAGTGTTGCAGAACATGCCAAGTGTCATTTTCTGGTGCTTCATGAATAATAAGAGGGTTTTCAAGTAAAGTAAGTGAATTTGCCAAGTTTCCTAGCCTGTTTCATAGTGGGAAGCATCTTGTGTGTCTATTTCAGCCAATGAACTTGCAAGGAGTTGGAACATTTCAGATCCAAGAAATATCTTGTGTTAAACACTTCTAGTTTAGTTAGAGTTTAGTTAGGCTATTGGATTGGGAATGTGTAGACAAATTAGAGCTAGTTTGATGCTATAAATAGGGGTGCAAAGATCACTAGGAAGGGGATCATCAAAAGATAGAGAGAATTTTTTGTGAGAGATAATTGTCAAGAGTTTTTAGACTTTTTTAGCTGTGATCAGGAATATCATTTGCCTTTTTTCTATTTTCTTGAGTTATAAATTTTATGTAACTATGCATGTTTCCATGCCTTTTATGTGACTAGAGAATTAATAAGAAGACTAATTTCTATGCCTTTGTTGATAGTTTTCTATGTCACTACAAAATTAGTCAAATTTGTGAGCCTGTATTTCTATTTTTTTCATCTTTTAGATTGATCATGCCTTGTTCACTCTTTAATGTAATTGAATCTTACATATAGCTTCACTGTGCTGAGAATTAAGGGTCAAATTAAATTTAGGTGCATCACCATAGTTAGATTTTTCTTTCATTGCACTTGTGTTTCTATTTGATTCCTATCCCTTTTTTCAGTATACACTTGATATAAAGAAGAGCCATCTTCTTTAAAATCTGGAGGTTGTTTCAAGTTGCAAGTCCCACATTCCTGAAACTTCCCATTGTTGGTGTTAGAAACAGTGCAATTTTAATCATCAACAGTCATCATTAATGACTACAATATCATAACCTAGATTTTATATGGCTCTACTATGAGTATAACAATACATATCCAAATAAATGACTAACATTCTATGAAGAAGGTCTAGAGTTCTAAAAACTTTTAAAAATAAGGTCTAAAAGTCAAATGCCCTGAACTTGGTCTAGGTATGAAGCTGTATCTCAAAAAATAGATAATGATAAACTCAATATAAAATGTTCTAACATCAAATGCCTTACATAAATGGTCAAGTGAATGGGTAAAACTGAATGCCAAACTTGGTAAAAAGTGTTTCAAACAATTCTAATCTAGGTATAAAAATGAAAAAGGTTACTAGGTCTTTGGGAACAAGGCACAAATTTAGGCTAAAAAACACTATGTCTAAGAAAAAAGGAAAGATGCTAGGACTCTTGGAAACACAACACAAGATCTAGACTTGGAACATGTTAGGCCTAAGAAAGAAAGAAAAAATGATAGTTCTTTTGAAAACAAGGCACAAAATCTAGACTTGACATAATACTAGGTATAAAACACAAGATAATTAATCTAATGAATTTAAAACACTTTGACTCAAACTAGGCATTTGGATTCAAACATAAAATTGACCTTTAGTAAAATACATTGGACTTTAAGCACATGGAAGACATACCACTTGCCCAAATCTAGGCATAAAAATAGTCTTTGAAATTGAGCAAGAAATTAGTCTAAGTTGCACAACCCAAAAGTGATAGATAAATGTCTAAGCCAAAATTATGTGAGGCATAGGCATAAGCCAATAAATGTTTGAATCTAAACTTATCAAGGCTAATTTTGAGTTTGATTTAGAAGTCTTAGCTTAAATGGACAACAATATATACCAAAATGGGTGGCATAACACCTCTTTAGATAAAAGAGTGGTGTGAAAATATGAATTATTTTGGATGTGATATGACAAACAAATAATTTTGACTCAAAAAATTGAAATTACAAAGGAAAAATAATTAAAAAAACCTAAGTGTATCATCTTAATCATAAAAACTAACAAGGTAGCTTCATACTATCAAATTTCATCTATATACATGATATTGAGAAGAAATTAAGTTGTTAATCAAAAAATTAAAATACACATGAAAAGTAGGGTTTTTAGGCTCCCTCTTCTCTCAAAAGTTCATAGGATGACATGGAACTTTGGGCTACTCACCCTGCACTAAATTTTTTTTTGTGACAAGTAGGGTTATCTAAAACTATCAATTTTCATACATTCTAAATGGTTCCATATGTGTGGTTAACACAAGGGTGAAACACATCATTTGGATCCATGTTAAATAGATTATTATGAAAAGTTATTGTATTTTTTACAACTACTACATCTATCAATTGCTTAGTGTAGTGCAATGTCTGAGTTAAACATTTGTTTTGAGGTAGTCTCTTACTAACATAGCTTAATTAACCACTCAAACAAGCATTTAGTAAGTTGACCTCAATTTATATACCCCTACCATGGAGTAGATTTGAAGTGATGTTAGGAGATGAATTAATATGTCAACACTTCCCTAGAGAATCTGTGGGGAGGTGATGAACTCCCACCCATAAACCAAGATGCATGATATAGAAATTGATTAGAAAGACTATAGGGTCAGTTTGGGATCATCCAAATCACTCATATTTTGGGGAAGACCTTATCAAAATTCATTCCACACTTTTGGAAAAAGTGAAAAATACAATAAGTGAAGTATTTTCTATCACCTAAGATCCTTAAAGGGGATGGGGGGAAAACATACACACTACACTTATCTTGAAAAACAAACACTCAACAACAATTATAAAAATTCAAACTCTTATGAGTATTTAAATAGTGTGAGTTAATTTTTATATCATCAAATGAAATATGTCATGAGTTTTATCCCTTGTAATTTCTTGATAACTTTAGACAAAATGAAAATAACTCAAGTGAAATATTTTAAAATACCAACTTTAAATGTGAGTCTTGAAACTGAGTGTAAAAAAAATGTATTTCATTAGTCTTTGAGTCTTACATAAGATGTTAGGGGGTCCTTTTGCTTAGAAAAAAAAATTAGGTGAGAAAATGACTTTTGAAATTTAGCTCTCAAGTTTCAAATTTTATTCACACAGTGCAAAATCATAGAAACACAAAGCAATACCATAACTTTTCTTGTAAAAATGTAACTAAATAGCATAAAATCATAACTCTTAAAGTAATATCGCATAAATTAAGATAATACCACCACTCTTAAGGTAGAACTACAAATTATCTTGTCACAAAAAATTATTAGTGAAAAAACATGATAGTTAAATCAATATCATGACTTATCAATCAAAATCACTACTTATGCAAAATCACTACTTATCATGCAAATTTGCTACTTATCAAGTAAAAGTGCAACTCTTCTTGAAAAACAACATGGTTAGTTAAAAAATGCAATAGTTAAGGACATATCATGATAGTTAACGCAAAATCATGATAGTTAGGGCAAAATCATGACAACAAAGTCATGATATTATGTGAAATATTGTGATTACAAAAAGCAAAATCATAACTACATATAATGAAAATGTGATTTCCTATAACATATCTATGAGCTTCCAATATCCACTTTTTTGTTCATCAAGTTATGATTTTGACATGAAAATTGTTAGTAGGAGGTCCTAGATGCCAAGGGAAGAACTTTGTGGGGTGCAGGTCCCATCGGGTGTTCCGTCATGTGAACAAGGAATCCATTAGAGGGGAGGTTAGTATTGTGCTAGTCAATAAAATAAAATCAATATAACACACTATACACTTAACACCTCTAGCCTATACACTAGGGAGAGCATAAATAACAAGCATACAATAAAAACACAACTAAATAACAAAATAAATCATCCTTTTACCTTCCTTATAGCTCCAAAATGGCTTGTTGAAGTGGCTTTCTTGGCTTTATGCATTAAGAAATATTTATCAATGAAGCTCCATTTACTCCACCTCTCCTTGGCACCTTGGTTTGGCTATTTGGATTAGCTTGGCTTATGAAATTGGCATGGTAACACTACTAGAAGAGCTTCTTACACCTATTTGAGCATAATAAATTTACAACAAAAGAGCTTGGTGATCAATAGATAAGGCCTTGTATTTATAGTATCCAAAGTTAACTCCTACCCAAGGTGAGTTAAGGTTGAGTTGAGGCTAACTCTAGTTGACTTAAAAAGGTATCATGTAATTATGATTTTAAATTAATAGGCATGGATTTCAAGTTAGATATTTTTAGATAGTTTAAAAGAGCTTGACAACTCATAAAGGCAATGATGAAAAAGCTTGATATTTTTAATTTTTGAATTTCTATTTTTAGATATTCATTAATTATAAATGGATCATTCAGATAAGCACTTAATTTAGTTTAATTATTTGATTTATTTTTATTAGAATTTTAACTCTTTTAAGAATTATTCAAGTGCCTCGCTTAATGGGTCCATAGGCCAAACTACCATTTGTTAGGCTGCAAGGTGACTGGGGATGAATCTGTGAGAGATTATTATTGTATATGGTAGAATACCCTAAATAGGGATGCCTCAACATGATTATGAACATTAATTAATGATGCAAAGATGAAATTAGGATGTTTAATTATTCTTAGACTTAATTTGCAATGTTTAATAGAAATAAATTTGAAGTCTAGTCGAAAGCCAGTTGTGGTAAGAATGGGGTGTCTACACATTCCACATGGGTATGTAATTTAGTGCACTTTCATAAAAAGAATGGAGAAATTAAGTTGTGTTTAGTTTTTAAAAACTTAAACAAAACATTTACAAATATAATTATCCTTTACCTACTAGAGTATGTATTTCATGTATTTTTCACGTTTGCTAGTGTATTAGCTAGCTATTTCATCCTTTGGTGAGTTTGTACTATGTGAGGATTTATCCCACTTTGGCTAGTTAGGATAGTTCTATGTTTCACCTTACCTATTTATGTAAGAGATTTTTTTTGTACTAGCATATCATATTTTTGAATAATACTTGATTTAATTTTTTTTTAATCAATTATTTTTAGTTTCATGTGTGATGTTCTTGGAGTTATCACTTTTGAATTTTGGGTTGGAATGTTTATTCATCATTCCTAACAAGAATACTTTCTTTAGCCAAGGCATATTAAGCAAATTCACTACTATGTTAAAGTTGGTGTCAAGTATAAATTTTTATGTTGCAATATGCAAGAATAGGCATTGATCTATTAAGGAGGTGTCCTTGTTGGTGGAGATCTACTTCTTTCACCTACAAATCTAATCTAAGGAAGCAAGGAAGAAGTACCTTTTACCTTTTTTTAGATCTGATTTTTCATTGTTTTCAATTTGATGTTAGCTAGTTGATTGGTAGGCATTGAAATATGCTCATAAGCATCTCAATACTTTTGATCCAGGCATCTTTTTTTTAAGTTTTAACACTTTTGATCTAAGATATGACATCTTAAGAGAGAAAATTTTCTTGGTTCGGCATTGAAAATCCTTTTTTATTATGTTAGATCTAAATAAGATATATATTTTTTGCATTGGATCTACTTGTGGGAGGTAAGCATCATCTATCTGTTGGCTAGGCATCCTTTTCTACTTTAACACCTTTTTTCAAGATTTGACCAGGTTTGAAGATCTACAAGCCTATCGTTGGAGTCTTTTGATCTGCTTGTAGCATCCTTATTTAATATTTGAAGCTAAAAACAACAGAAAAATACTTTTTTCTCCTCTCAAAACAATTGATTTTATTCATTTTTCTATTATCAAGTAGATTTTTTTGCCTCAAGAGGAAGCAAACTTCACTTACATGAATACTGAGGTAACCAGGAGGATCATTTTTCATGTTGGTTGGTATTTATGAGTTCATGGTTCAATTCTAATTCCAACAAGTGGTTGGACAACTATGTTCTTTATCTATTTGGTCACAAATTTTGGTTTGTATTATTTTTTTAATATTTTGACCCATTTTACGAGAAATTGTAACACCAATAACTTTTGAACCATAACTCAGATCTTAGTTTTATTTTTTTCAAAAGTACATGGTTTTTGATTATCTATCCATTAGTGTTATTAATTTGTAAAAATACACTAATTTTATGAAGTGTTGAATTGGGGAGGTCTTGTAATATAATATTTTGGGGGGTTATTTTGGTGCTAATTTTGTGCACCCTTTTGCATTCTTTCTACTCTTTGGTGATTCATTAGCATGGATTCTAATTCTAGTGTTGACTATTGTGATATTTTGACTACATGTATTTACCATACATGAAGACCTTAAATGGAAACAATCATAAAGCACAAAGGATTATGGTCCATAATGAATGAAATTCAACCATAATTTACACTTGAATTTAAAAAATTTCAGCACTAATGTAACTTTTAAGAGTGTATGGGATTTATTGGAGGATATGTGAGCGATAATCTTTTATTTAATTTTTATGGGTTTGATTCTCCATTGTGAAAATGTGGACTAAGTTAAAGGGTTTATATGGGAAAGTAGATCACTTGAGATCTATGCAACTTAGAGTGGAGCTTACTTCACTAAATCTAGATGACCTTACCTCCATTGTTGACTACCTCACTAAGTTTAAGTATTTGTTGACATAATTAAAGGGGAGTGGATGAGATAAAAAAGATGAAGAGTGTGTGTAATTGATCATGTCTAAGTTGAGTGGCCCATTCCAAATCTTTACTTCAACCTTTTTCTCTAGTATATATGCTTTAGGTATTGCATTAAAAATTATAGATCTAGAGTTGTTTTATGAGAGTATTACTAGGGAGGAATCCAAATTATCTCACCTTGAGTCTTCCACCTTTGAAAAAGCATTAGTGGCCTCACATCCTAAGAATAAGGGAAACATTAAGAGTAAGAAGAACACTCCTCCTCTACCTCAAAATACACCTAAGCCCAACACTAACACATCTAAACCCAAATCATCTTCCAAATCCAAGAATAAGTCTAACCTATCTTACTCCTATTGTGGTGGGATTGGTCATGAAAAGTATAGGTGTTTCAATAAAATGCAAGCCTTAGAGGATGTCATAAGGAAACATAAGATTTATATCTCCACTCCTCCATTTCATGAGCATGAAAAAACACTTAATGTTATTGATAGATCATAATTACCTATTTTTGATAGTTGGGTTCTATATTTTGGTGCTTCACACCATATTACTTCTTCTAATGAGTCCTTTGTATCTCTTGGTTTTAGTTCTACTTCCAACATTGAGGTTGGATATTCTTCCTTCATTTATGTTAAGGGGAAGGGTGACATATATCTAGATGGTGGCTACATCAATGATGCATTATATGTTCTAGACATCACCACCAATATGCTTTAAGTGCATCATATTTATCATTCTGGTTAGGGTAAGATAGTGACTTTCACACCAAAGGGTGTTTAAGTTTGAGCTTTGTTAGAGCCACACACACTTATTACATAGTGTGTTATTGATCATAGTTCTCAACTTTACTATTTTGAGGGTTTTGATGATACTCCTATATGGACATGTTTAGTTTCTCATGTAGATTCTAAGAGTTGTCTTTGGCATGAGAGATTTGGACACCTAAATTATAGATATTTGAAGGAGTTGAGAATTCACAATATAGTATAGGATCTTTCTATATTTTTATGTTGTGATGAAGTTTACTCCAATTATGAATTGGGGAAATAACACTAGGATCTATTTCCTCAAGGCATGTCCATGATAGTTTATTTACCACTTGAGCTTGTGTACAGTGATTTGATGGTCTTTATTACTCCTTTAAATGAAGTTAAGTATGTAATTACCTTTATTGATAATTTCTTAAGTCATACTTGGGTTTATTTCCTCAAGTATAAGAGTGATGTCTTTGCTCACTTCAAAGTCTTTAAGGATTTTGTCAAGAAATAATCTTTGAGTCTCATCAATAAGCTTTGTAAAAATAATCATGGGGGGAGTACTTTAGTCGAGAGTTGTCTATTTTTTGGCAGTCCATGGTATTATTCACCAAAATTATGTTTCTCATACTCCATAGAATAATGGCTTAGTAAAAAAGAAGAACTGAACTCTGATGGAGATGGCTAACTACATGATGCATTCACAAGATTTACCTTTTATTTATTGGGTAGAGGTAATTAAATGTGTGAACTATATTCAAAACCACATACCACATCAAAAACTTGAGAATATGAATCTAGAAGAGGCTTAGTCTAGAACTAAGCTTGATGTATCATTTTTCAAAGTCTTTGGGATCCTTTCTTAGGCATTTTTACCAAAAAAGGAAAGGAAAGCATTGGATAAGAAGAGAAAACCTTTGATTTTTATAGGGTATTTTGAGGACATGAGAGCTTATCATCTTTCATATCTTGATACTCATGATGTTCATTTTTAAACACATGTATTATTTTATGAGCATTTCACATCTTATGACTGTTCATATTATTTCATGCTTTCTCATTCTTATTTTGATGATTCACCTCCTCTCAAGGATTCATTATTTAAGGAGCCAGTTCAAGAGTTTATTAAGGAGGTTATAGAGGATGAGGATCATGTTAACACTAAATTTTCCACTATTCCTAGGTGGGATCATGCTATAAGTTTTGAGGCATCACCATTCATTCAAGATCTTATACCTACTCAACATCATCATACACATTCTACGGGTACTAAACTTTTGTGTTATGAATTCTTTGGGGATTCATAGTATTTTTCACAGGCTCATGGGCTAGAAGAGTGGGATGATGTGATTATAGATGAGTATTATTCACTGATGAAGAGTCACACTTTAGAATTGGTCACTCTTCATAAAGGAAGAAAGTTGGTTAGGTGCAATTGGATTTACCATACTAAGTATGCAACTGATGGGTCCATTGAAGGGTATAAGGCACATCTTATTACAAAATAATTATCCCAAGTCAAATGTATTGACTACTCTAAGACTTTTTTTCTTATTTCCAAGATGTATTTTGTTTTTTTATACTTTATCTTGCTTTATCATAGAGTTGTCCAGTGTATTAGATGGATGTTAAGAGTTCCTTCTTACATGAAAATTTATAAGAAGAAATTTATATGGAATATCCTTCTAGGTTCTTTCATAATTCTTATCTTATTTATCAACTTAGGAGGTCTCTTTACGATATCAAATAGGCCCCTTGATTTTGTTATGATAAGATGGATTCATTTCTTCTCTCCACTAGATTTATTTATTGCCACTCTAATCCCATAATGTATATTCAACATACTGAAGAGGACATTATTATTCTGGTATTTTATGTTGACAATATACTTCTCATATGCAAATCCTCATTTCAAATTTATACTATTCAATAGGCACTTTCAACATAGTTTGACATGATAGATCTTAGTCTTTTACATTTATTCCCTGGTTTATAGATTTCACATTCAGATACAAGAATTTATTTGAGTCAATAGAAGTATACCCTTGATATTCTTCAAAATTTTATAATGGATGATTTCAAGCCAATTCCTTCTCTTTTTTATTCTGGATTGACTCTCACTACCTCTTGTTCTAATCCACTTTATGATCCTACATTGTATAGGTAGATGTTGGGAGTCTTTTGTATTTGACCCATACCCCAAAATTTCATTTGTAGCTAGGTTTATATCTAGGTTTTCACATGAACCTCATGAAATTCATTGGTAGGATACCAAGATGATTTTATGATATTTTTGAGGCACTACTCATTTTGGATTACACTACACCAGGGGTTTTACTTAGTTGGTTGGATATAATGATTTAGATTGGGCAGGTTCTTTTGATGATAGGCATTTCAAATTTAGATACATCTTTTGTCTTGGTTATTCACCTATTTTTTAGTTTTGTAAGAAGCAATAAGCTATTGAACTTTCATCTATATAGGTTGGTTATAGGGTAGCATTTATAGTGAGTCAACGTATTTTTTGGCTTTTTTAGTTATTGATAGAGTTTGGATTCATGCAAGATTCACCCACTATACTTTGGTATGATAACCAAAGTGTAATTAATATATCTCATAACCTAGTTAAGCATTAAATGGACCAAAGACATTGATGTACATATGCACCTCATTCATCAACATATTCAGGATGGCATTCTTAGCTTGGAGTACATTCTAACACAACAACAGGTTGTATACATCTTCACAAAGGCTTTTGCATTGCCTCATTTTTTTAATTTTCATGTCATGATAGGGGTTTCAAAAATTATCCTTTGGGGGTGTTTGTAAGTCATATTCATTCTTCATTTCATGGATACATATTGTACATGACTACCTTATCAGACATAGTTACCATAACTCATACTATGGATATGCCACTATTTCTTTATTACTGTTTGTTATCCCATAGATTCACTTGAGGTGGGGGATGTTAGAGTATGTATTTCATGTATTTATCATGTTTTATAGTGTATTAAATAATTATTTCATCATTTAGTGAGTTTGTCTTATGTGAGGATTTATCCCACATTGTCTAGTTAGGTTAGTTTTATGTTTCACCATGACTATTTATGCAAGAGCTTTTCTTTGTACTAGCATATAATATTTATGAGTAATACTTGATTTAATTTTCTTTGCAATCAATTATTTGCATATTCATGTGTGATGTTATTGGATTTATCACTTCTAAATCTTGGTTTGGAATGTTTGTTCTCCATTCCTAACATTACCATCCATAGATGTAGTTTGAAAAATGTTGAATAGATCTGAAATAATGTCTTTATTGGATGGATTTTTTAGGTTATGACCAAGTGTTAGTAGATAGGGAGGATAAAATGAAAACCTATTTGACCACAAAATGGGGTTCCTTTATCTACATGAGAATGCATTTTGGATTAATAAATGCAGATGAAAATTTTCAATGTGTTATGGATTTTACATTTGAAATTTGGTAGGAAAGTACATTATTATTTATATGGATGATTGGACTCTTTTATACAAACATAAGTCTTAACATATACATCACTTAAGGAAAGTTTTTAAAAGATGTAGAAGGTATGGTATATCCATTAATAAAAAAAATATTTTTGGAATTATAGAAGGTAAATTATTTGGACATATCATTAGGAATGAAGTATATCTACTAATCCCAATAGATTAAATTATATGTCAAAAAATTCACTCTCAACTAATAAGAAAGAGTTAAAGTTATTTTTTGGGAAAATCAAATTTACAAGGAAATTTATTTCTAGTTTTACTAAAAACTTGAGACCTATTAATGTTATGTTGAAAAAAGATGCACAGATAGAGTGGACCCATCAATCAAGGACCAATTTTACAAATATTAAAAAGTACATCATGTAAAATCTAGTATTGACCAGTCCAAATTTCACAAGAGACTTCTATATACATATACATACATATATATATATATATATATATATATATATATACATATATATATATATATATATATATATATATATATATATATATATATTTGCTTTAGAACAAATAATAACAATTGTGTTAATGAAAAGGATAATCTTGGAAAGCACCATACTACCTATATGATTTCTAACCTAAATGATGAAAATATTAGATATTTAACATTATAAAAAAAATCCTATGCCTTGGTCAAAGCCATTAAAAATTTATACACTAGATACTTTGGAATAGATTGCATGCCATAGTGCCCGATCTAACAACAAAATTGATGTTTGGATAAAATAAATTGGGAGAAGAAAAGGAAATTAGATGGAAAAATTATAAAAATATGATATTGAGGTGAACCTAACCAAAATATTCATAGGCCAAAGTCTTATCTTGATCATCACAGATGTAGATCCCAAGATCATTGTTATACAAATGAAAAAAAAAAGATAATGAAGATGAATGGTATACTCATGTTTTTCATGTCTCACTATATGGAAATTATCTCTAGGAGTTAAATAATGTGCAAATAAGATATTTTAATCTCAATTATGCTCATTATATAATCAAAAACATAGTCCTATACTAAAAAAAAATGAGGGGATACACCATATGTGTGTAACTAGGGAAGAATCTAAAGATATAATGAGTGGTTTTCATGAAAAATTTGGAAAGTGGGAACCCTTAAGGTAAAAATACAACTCATAAAATTATAAGGGCATGTTATTATTAGCCTACTATTTTTAAGGATGTTCACACTCAGTGTGAATTTTTCATGAATACTAAACATTTGTAATAAGGGAGACATGCATATCAATACCTTTACAACTGGTGATTGAAATTATACCTTCTGTGCAATGGGGACTTGAAGTTTTTAGAGTCACTAACCCAAATTACATAAAAGGGAAAATTTTTTGTGTTAGTTGTCATAAATTTTTACACACACTAATTTTAAGCATTTGCTACAAAAAATAACATTTCTCAAGAAATAATTAAATTTATAGATAAGTACATTGTTAAACATTATAACACTCCATTATCTATAGTATGTTTAAATGGATTTTCATCTCAGTCTATTGAGTTTATATCATGGGCATAGGACAACAAGATAAATATGAAGTTATCTTTAAATTACAGTCCCCAAGGGCATGAAGTGGTTGGGTCTACTAATAAAAACATCATTTATGTTATTATGAAAATAAAATGAAATAAACCAAGAGAGTGGAAATCAATACTGAAGTATACACCATAGGTAGATAAAACAATCACTGAAGTATTCAATATTCCTTCTAGTATATGGGTATGGGTCTATTTTCCCCATTACATTAATATTGCCTACATACCACTTTATGTAAGACTATATGAGAGAAAATGAAAAAGTGCAGTATTCCTAATTGAGGATCCCTAGGAAAGCATTAAAAAGTTTTAGTAAGCACTAGGACATAGTCAAGCATTAGTTTAAAAACTGAGTAAAGGTTAGGGATTTTGAATTTTCATATTTAGTTCCTCTTTGGGAAAAATACAATGAAAAAAGGATAACATGCCAAATTTGATCCATTATGGATTGGTCTTTATCATATCTCTGAGATACTAGGAAGATTCTTTTTGGATTGAAAGGCATATAAAGATATGATACATTGTTCCCAATAAATGAGAAGTAATTGAAGCACTCTTTGTCAGCTACACCATCATTATCATCCTAAGTTTGATTGTAAGTGTTCAGTAGAGATTATTTTAGAGGTAGTTTAGTTTTATTTATGTTATTTATTTATTGATATAATATTTTACTACTTTATAGTATAAATACATGATTTCATAAATATTTTTCTCCATTAGATTAATTTTTTTAGTTAATTAAAAGTAATTGAGTTCCTAAGATGAAACCACTTATTCACAAATATTGATATCCCTAAGATGACTATTTATGAGTAACCACATCTTCACATTCTAAGAGTTCAAAACCACTTTGATTTTAAAAACTTTATATTACTCTCTTTGGTGTTAAAAGGTAGGAAATATTCTACCTTATGAACGTAGATTAACATTAGTATTTATATAATTTATAGATTCATTAAAAAATAGAAGTCTTATTTTAAATTAGAATACAAATTAAATAAAAGTATTTACATTAGAAATATTCAAAAATTTACTATGACACATTAATTATTTCCTTGAGAAATAATGAAAATGTAAAATAAAGTTACTCAGATACTAGTTATAGATTCCCAGAACTAGGTTAAGGTGGTTCCAAATCCTTATGAAATTTAAAAGAGAAAACAAAATAAAGGAGAATATGGAATTTATAAAGAAAATTTTAAGATTTATATTAAAAGGGTAATTTAGGTAATCTCCACTAAGTCTATGGATAATTGGTTGATAATGGAGCAAGGCCTAGAGTGGAATTAGAGCTAACTTTGATGGAGCTATTCACTCTTGGTTGGTAGTAGACCAATACTTAGCCTTCCCATTTAAGAAAAGAAGAGATCACAGAACTTAATTAAAGTAGTTTTTATGATTGATAAAATGTTTTCAAGGTAGGATGGATTAAATCACATACACACACTTTGACTCATGGAATATGTATTAGACAATGTGTTGTATGGTGAAGTTAAAAGTTGTAATTAATTATTTGATGATTATCAATTTTTTTCTTATATGATGGATTAATCTATGTTTGATTAAGGGTACCAATAATTTATAAGTTCTAAATAGTTTTGTGTGTTTTCATCTTAAATTCACCATTTTTTAAACCAACATGCCCTTATTTACTATGAAAATAACCCCCACCTTTTAAATTGAGATACATATTTCATTTGAAAAACTCATCTTTTAGCTCATTATAGAAGGTCAGAATTTTTGAAAATAAACCAAATCAGAAGATATAAGAGAAGAAACTAAAATATCCCTTTTGTGAAGTTTTTTTATAAGGATATTCATAGTGTGTTGAAATATTGATTTAAATCATAACCTAAGTTAAATTTTTATTAGATTAATTGTCACAAAAAAACCCTCACATGTACCCTTATGAAAATTCTAAATGCATTGATGATTATTAATATCTAAGAACATGGTTCATATTTCATAACATTGGAGACCCTTGTATTATGAAAATTTGAATCGAATATATACTAGAATCCATATATCAATACATCCAAATTTGGTTTCAATGGATTGATATTTCATTAATGTCTAGTCTCCATGATTTCATGACTTTATATCTCTACCGTGTGCTCTTATATTTTTAAAGTTCACCAAAGTTCTTAGGTATTTTGTGCACATTATTAGCTTTATTTATTTAAATTATGATCATTGGTATCTTTAGTGTATTTTGTGTAGGGAGAATCAAACACATGAAAATTAAATTAAATTAAATTAATGTTTCAATAGGTCTAAAAAGCTCATTGAAACTACATTGAGAGCAAAGAGAAACTTAAAAAATATTCATCATCCCGTAACAAGATGAGGCTTCTACATGTACCAATTTGAATGGCACAATAAATTAAAGAATAAAATGGTATTTGAATCTTGAGAGACCACGTTCTAAGATATTTCACAATGTGGCCTATTGAGATGAAAGGATATATATGATGTAGATATATGTGAATATAGTGAATTTGATGATTTAACAAATATGTAGAGGCCACATGAAATGATTTGAAAAAAAAGAGAGACTTCATGTTCCCATGATATCACAACTATGATATTTAGACACATGGATGGACAAGATGCTCCATTACCAATTGGGTGATTGAGTTTTTACATAGTTAAAACTATAAAGATAAAGGTTCCAAGAAGTGATTAGTATGAATGTATAGTTCCACTCGTAATTAAATGACATCAAGAAAAATATTGAGAAGATATTGGATGTGACATAATAGATGCTATAATTTGAATTAGGAACAAAATTAAAATTATGGTGATTAATCTCAATAAATTATCATTAATAAGCTTTATTATTGATAATTATTGTTTATATCAAGAAAGTAAAAGCCCATATAAATAATATTTGTATAAAATTCAAAGCATGGAGTTGAGTGAGAATTATTATAACATAAAAAGTTCAAAAAAATTACCAAGATTATTAGATTTATGAATTTTAAAGGGTTGATAATATTTTTTATGATCGAGAACCTACTCAATTAAATGAAGAATACAATTAGTATTTTCAATCACTTAATATTTTAGTACTTCACAAAGCTATGATCAAACTAGAGGTGTTTATTTTTAAAGACTTTAAAAAAATGTATTTACGAAGTGTCTTCTATGGGATGATTTCTTGTGTTCTCCAATAAATGGAAATTGAGTGGCTTATTATTCTAGGGTAGCTTTCAACAATCATTATAAACTAACCACTCCTAAGTTCATATATAATAAAGATGATGCACACAAATTGATTAAATATAATAACATAATGAACATTTTGAAGGATTGATCTATGTATATAGATAATTGGGTTAATAAGAACAACATGGACAACTATACCATAAAAATATTTAGTCCTATAGTGAGATTATGGATGTTGTTAATGAATAGATTATATAGATTATATGGTGCTACCAACATTGATAACGTCAAAAAATTATGGGTTCCTCTACTCACAATGATAATTAATAAGGAATAAGGCTACCCTGGTGAGATCATATCTTTGAATTCAAACTAGTAATACAATGGAGTTAGGAAGGTCACACATTTTACATGGTATCTTACTAAATTAATATTGTGCCATAATAAAATTCAAGTACCTATACTTCCCAAAGTGGTTTTACCCATCTAATACACTCATTCATGTATTGGATACCAAATTATGTGTATAGACATCAAGAGTGTATGCAAGAAAAATGTGAATATATATATATATATATATATATATATATATATATATATATATATATATATATATATATATATATATATATATATATATATATGCTATGTACATGGAAATTAATGAACATCACATGCCTTGAATTTTAGAATAATTATATAATTCATAAATAAAATTAGGACTTATTGGTGCTATGTCATATTCACCATTGTATAAATTAAAGGGGTTATCTTGGCTCTAAATAAATTTCATTTTTGTGTCCCTGATCAACTTGCCTCTTTATAATTATTTTATCATTTTTTACTAGAGTTAGGGGATATTGAAAAATTATAAACCAAAGATCATGTCTTCTAATGCAATTACAATTTAGATATTCATAATATAAAATGTGGCCTTCACTAAAATAATTTGTAGCACAATGGACAACATTAAACAAGTTTGAAAAGGGATTGGTTAGACATTAACATCATGAATGAAAGGTAGATAAAAAAATTGAAGATCCTTCAAGGAAAATTTATCCTAGAATATGATCAATAAGACTGCCTAGATAATTAATATGATCAAAATCCATAAAAATATTGGGAATCCATCAATAAGATTGAGGTAAATGGATTATTTAAATCACTAGTTCACATAAAAAGGAGAGGACATGCAATTGACATTATAGTATCTAATAAAAAGGATGAACCCCAAGGAAATGATCTAATTTTAATGAATTATTTTTTAAATGAATTGCATGAAGTGTCATTGTTAATGAATAATCTTGTGTCCACATTACTTGAAATAACTATGTCTCATTTTACTTCTAGTAAAATTCATATTTTGATTCTTTGTTTGGGGTTCTTATTCATATTAATGCTGAAATTTTAGTGCCTCATGGATTTTCAAATAATTCATCATATCCATCTATTCCACCTATGATTTTATCTCTTTTAAATTGCCATAATATGTTTTATTTCCTTTTTTGAAATGTGTCACTAGTATTCAAGATGTTGGGCGTGTTTCTAGTCAAGTGACTAAGGTCCAAAGGGTCACAAGTTTTGGTAGAATTTTAGAGAAATTAATAGAAGTGATCCATAATTTATATTCCACACACAATTCATCAATACAAATCCTATTCAATTCTTAACACATGCATGCTTGTTTATTTATTTTTATGCATTACTTTTCTTACTAAATAGATATGAAAGTGTTGTGAATGGAATATATTGAAATAAAATTTAAGTAGAAAGAAAAAAAAACACACATGACACAATGGTTTATCTTAGAGAAACTCAATATGATAAAAATCCAATAGAGTGAGGTCTTTATTCATCCGCCTTCCATTATATCATTCTCAAGTATAGGTTTACTATCATCAAGTGACCTTAAAGGAAAAATACACAATTCACAACTTAACCAAAGCATACATAATGCTTTGTATTCTTACCATAATTATTATACAATCAAAACACAACTAAAAATCAACAATAACTAGGAGAAAAAGGGAACACTAACTCATAGACTCAAGACTTGAAACTACATTTTTATACCCAACGTTCATTGACTACCTTTACCTATCATAGAGGCCTATATTTATACAAAAAAATGAAAATAAGAGGTATACAAATTTAATAAGAGATGAATTGAACCAAAAAATGTATAAAATCAAGCCATGTTTACAACAATTATTTTTTGAACTTAGGCCACATAATTTTTTAATAAGTAGTGATCCTACCACAAGTTTCTCTAAAAAGTCACAACATCATGTCTATGTCAAAATAGAGAGATACTCCCAAAGTGTCTGTATCATTTAGAGACTTCCTTAGACTCTATAATCTCATCATGTACCTTTTTAATTGAGAAATTCATAGGTATTTTATTAAAAAAGTGTTACACAAGCATTTTTATATAAATGAGAATAGTGGAATTAATTAGTTCACATGGCTAACACACTAGATTTTAAGTTATGATCATTCTTCTTCAATTAGAGGATTTTGGTCCTAAAAAGCTCTAGGAATTATTTAAAAAAGGAAATTTATTTATATTATTCTTTGGAATACCATTTTGGCTTATTGGGTAACATAATTTTTAACCTAAATTCCCATGCTTATTGCACTCCTCTCATCATTATCTTTTTTGTCTTTTATAACATGATATCTTTCTCCAATTGAAACTAATCATAAAAAATAAGGTTTTCAATACAAGACAAAAATAGATCTCATTATTCATTATCTAGAATCAAAGGCTCAAAGATATGTAAGTTATCAACATTAATAATTGAATATATTTTCATATAAGGATGAAAATCCAATGTGAAATAATTATTTTCCATATGTTAAAAAATAAAAAAATGGACCATATCCAAGAGGTTTAGCCTTTTTATTTATTTTTATCTTTGATCCTTTCTTGACTCAAGTACAACCATACCTTTCTCTAATAAGTAAACAATGTTCAGTCCTATGTTGATCATGTATTTCCTTGTACTTAGCCAGTGACTTTGTCAACCTCTCTTTCACTTCGAGGTGAATTTACTAAATCTTGTTAATGAATCTTTCATACTTTTGGATCTAAGGATCCAATTTATGATTTCATTTATATGGATATCCCAAAAAAACATCAAATGTACATGGATCTAAGTAACCAAAATAAGTTTCAAAAGGAGATTTATTAGTATAAGAATGCAATTCGTGATTATAATAATGTTGAATATACAACATATTTTCATGCCAAGTCTTAAGATGCTTCCTATTATACCCTCTTGATAGATTCACCAAGGAAATTTTTAGGAACCCGTGCCTTACCCTTCTCTTTTCAGTATTAATGTAATAATTGCTATGGACACATATGCTTTGTAAGTCATCCCTTAGAGCATATTTGAATTATCCCACATACAAGGGAAGTAGTAGCTATTATAATAGAGTTAGTATATAAGTAAGTGTTGAGTCCCAATGAAGGCATCCACGAATTTGTTTTATTGAGCTTACTCAAAGGAGGTTGCCCCCTCGAAGTGGCTTGTGATTAATATAAGCTTTTTATGTTTTTGTTATTCGTAAGAGTTAGTTTATTTTTGCATATTTTGATTAAATTTATTATAGGAGGTAATCTATTGTAGGAGGTTCTTCTCATCTGGTATCAGAGCACTTTCTTGGCTTTATGGGTAGATTTGGAGCAAATTTTTTTTAAGCAGGGCTTTCTAGGAGCTGCACCATTTCTGACAAGAATTTTTTTCATTACAAGTTCCGTCATTTCAAATTGGGTAAATACCTATCCACTTAACTATGGTAAGTGCTTGGGTATAAGCCCTAAAACTCATTATGAGGAGTACCACAGGAACCCTGAAGTAGTTGGCCCATTGAGAGGACTTGCCAGTGAAAAGGGTAATGGCCCCATCCCAATTGACTAGTTCCCACCCATGAGGTAAACAAAATTTGTTGTTAAGGGGTAAACCCACGGCCAAATTTTTTTGGAGAGCGGTACTCGATCAGACAACTTTGGTGGCTAGAGATAATTTTAAAAAATCCTTTAAGTATCTAAACAAACTTGAGGTCCATGTCCAACTTATCAGGTTCAGAGAGAAAACAACATTGTATCCACAATTGAGGATATTTCCAACCACATAGTTGTAGACAATCCTTTTCTGAAGCAACAGTAAAAAAGGTAGCAAAAAAAATCCCCAAATATTAACTAGTTATGGTCACCACTCGTGCAGGCATAAAAATCATGGAGGAAGAAATCACCACATTGAAATCTCAGGTTACAGAGTTAACCGATATGATGTGTGGCTTGAATCAACATAATAACATCTTGCTCAACAAAGTGCAAAAGGAGGAGTCTTCTTCAGAGCATCGCTCCTTTGCTTCCAACTTCTCACATGGACCTAAGCTAGAATTTCTATGGTTCAATGGTATAGATCCTACAGAATGGATATATCGAGCTAAAAAATTATTCAACCTCCACAATACTTATTCTACAAATAAAGTCCCAATTGCTTCCTTTCATCTAGAACAAGAAGCACTTTAGTGGTACCTTTGGTATCTCAAGACAAATGATGAACTTGATTGGTAAAATTTTGCATCCTTAATTTTGGGCAGGTTTGGTCCCTCAACATTCAAGGATTTCATAAGATCTCTCACCAAACTCCGTCAAATAGGTACTATTCATGAATATCATATTGAATTTGAAAAACTCACTAATCACACTAAAGGGTTGTCAGATGACTTCTTCAAAAGCTTCTTTTTTAGTGGCCTCAGAGAGTTGATCTGCTCGGAGGCAAAAATGTTTTGACCTAAAAATATGATGGACACTTTGGGTCTGGGTAAGTTAGTAGAAGATAAACTCTCCACACAACATCAACCTCCCACCTTTTCACCAGCAAAGAACATAGTGAATTAGCAGACAACCATAACAAACCAATCAAGCGCCTGACTGAGGCAAAGATGTGGGCTCACAAAGATAAAAGATTATGTTACAACTATGATGAAAAATGGGTTGAGGGTCATAGGTGCATCAAAAAAAAACTTTACTTTCTAGATGTGGAGTCACCACTAGAGCAGGACAACAAGCATGATATTCCAAAATTTGAAGATGCTCAAGAGGAACCCGACACTGAAGAAGACCCAATGGTTCAAGAGCCTCAACTTGAGATCTTAGTGCATGCACTAGTAGGTGTCACCACTCCCCAAACCATGAAGGTCAAAGGGTGCTTCAAAAATATCCCTCTCACAATCCTCGTTGACTCAGGCAGTACTCACAATTTCATTGATCCTCACATTGCTAAGGTGGTAGACTGCTTTGTATACCCTTGTTCTAACTTTGAAGTCATGATTGCTAATAGGGGCACATTGCCATGTAAAGGGAAGTGTTGAAGTGTGTGTATTACAATGGGCAATTATAATTTTTTCTCTGATATGTTTGCCCTACCTTTAGGAGGGTGTGATGTGGTTTTAGGGGCATAGTGGCTTCACACATTAGGACCTATTTTATGGGACATCTTTGAGCTTTAGATGCAGTTCATAGATAATGGTTAGAACCACATCTTAAAAGGGTTATTACCAAGATCTGCTAGCATCTTTAGTTCTCATCGCATGGAAAAACTTTTGAAGAAAGGCTCACATGGGGTCATTACACAGCTGCATTCCATTTAACTCCAGCCCCCCACTGCTACTAACCACCCTACACATTTACAAGCCATAATCGACAAGCATGCAACCATTTTTTTAGAACTAGTAGGTTTGTCCCCTTCACACCTCGAATATCACTGCATTCCTCTCCTTTTAGGAAGCATCCCACCCAACATTCGACCATACCATTACCCCCATCTGCAAAAGACTAAAATTGAGAACTTAGTCTGGGAACTCCTTAAGTCTAGAGTTATTCACCCCAGCACCATCCCACATTCCTCCCTAGTACTTCTTGTCCACAAAAAAGATGGGTTGTGGCACCTTTGCATTGACTTCTGAACCCTTAACCACCTCACTATCAAGGATAAATTCCCAATTTGTGTCATCGATGAGCTTTTTGATGAGCTCCATGGGGCCAAATTCTTCTCTAAGTTGGATCTGCATTCTAGCTATCATCAAATTTGAGTGCATCATAATGACATTCCCAAGATAGCCTTTCATATGCATGAAGGTCACTATGAGTTCCTTGTCATGTCATTTGGCCTTACAAATGCCCCTTCCACTTTTCAAGCACTCATGAATAAAATCGTTTGACCTTTTCTTCATCAATTTATTTTAATTTTCTTTGATGACATTTTGATCTACAGCAGCACATGGGTTGAGCATCTACAACATACTAACATGGCATTAAAATTATTAGCAGACAATCAATTATGTGCTAAGAAATTAAAGTGTTCATTCGGTTAAGAGGAAATTGACTATCTAGTGCACATTGTTTTAGCCAATAGGGTTCGTGTGGACCCAAAAAAAATTAGTGCTATGCAAAATTGGCCTCAACCAACCACCCTCAAGAGCCTTCATGGTTTATTAGGCCTAACAAGATACTATCACAAGTTCATCAAAGATTATGGAAAGATGGCAGCTCCTTTGACTTATTTATTGAAGAAGGATGCTTTCACCTAGGATGTAATAACTGATTAGGCATTCATCAAACTCAAACAAGATATGTATAGCACACCAATTTTGGCACTTCTAGACTTCACCAAAACTTTCACCATCTAAAGTGATGCCAGTGGTATCACCTTGGGTGTTGTTCTTCTCTAAGAGGGCTGACCAATTGCCTTCACTAGCAAAGCCCTTTCTGGCCACAATTTAGCTTTGTCTACATATGAAAAGGAAATGATGGCAATTTTACATGCATTAAAAAAATGGAGACCCTACTTACTGGGAAATCATTTTTGCATCAAAACTAATCATCAAAATTTGAAATATTTCTTGGAACAACGGGTCTCATCCCCTGCTCAGCAAAAGTGGGTCAGCAAACTCATGGGTTATGATTATGAGATCACCTATAAGAAGGGAAAATACAATGTTATGGCTGATGCTCTCTCAAAAACCTTCAAAGACCCTCCTTCCATCTCTACCATCTCCATGCCCATTCCAAAATGGTTGGAATCTATCTAATAAGGGTATGAAAATGATCCCTACTTATGCCACCTCATTCATAAATTGGCCACTAACCCCTCTGCAGTACTACATTATTCATGGGATGGTGCTTCTCTATGATATAAGGGTCATCTTGTGCTTTCCCAAAGTCCAGACCTGCATCAAGCCATTTTCTATGAAATCCATGCTTCCCCCTCAGTAGGGCACTCAAGATTTCTCAAAACCTATGATCAGGCACGTCGACACTTCTTTTGGAAAGGCATGAAAGCCAAAATTAAATAGATGTTGGTCGAATGTGATACCTACCAAAAAAACAAAGGTGAAACCACATTGACTCTCAGTTTGCTTGAGACTTTTTCCATTCCTACTAGGATCTAGATAGATATTTCCATAGATTTCATTGAGGGCCTCCCTAAATCTAGGGGAAAGATAGTGATCCTAGTCATAGTCGACCACCTCTCCAAATATAGTCATTTCTGTGCACTCAGCCACCCATACACAGCCTCCACAGTCGCATAAGTTTTCTTGGATTAGATCTTCCATCTTCATGGCATTCCTTCTTCAATTGTCTCAGATTGTGATGCCACTTTCACCAGTCATTTTTAGATGGAACTATTTCGTCACACAGGCACACTGTTGAGAATGAGCTCTGGGTACCACCCACAAACAGATGGCCAGACAAAAATAGTCAACAAATGCTTGGATACCTTCCTTCAATGCTTTGCTTTAGAACAACAACATCAATGGGCCTAGTGGCTTCCCCTAGTTGAATGGTGGTATAATACCTCATACCACACTTCCACCAAAATGACTCCTTATGAAGCAGTTTATGGTCAAGCACCACCACCACTTCTTCCATATAATCTTGGCAGCTCACCAGTTCTAGCAGTTGACACTACTCTCTAAAATTGGGATCAGATTCTCTACACCTTGCAAGACAATCTCCACATGGCACAAAACCAAATGAAGTAGCAAGTTGATCAGCACCGCTCTAAGCGTACCTTTCAACTAGGTGATATGGTCTTTCTTCATCTATAGCCATATAATCAATCATCACTAAAACTAAAAGGGTGCCAAAATCTTGCTCCAAAGTTTTATGGGCCATATAAGGTTCTCTAGAAGATTGGGTCAATTGCTTACAAGTTAGAGCTTCCACCTTCCTCCCAAGTTCATCCCATCTTTCATGTATCTTATTTGAAGCAAGTTCTTGGATCCAACATTTGAGTGGAGATAGTTTTACTATCACTTGATAATAAAGGCTCCATCCTTTTTGATCCAAATGCAATCTTGGATAGGCACACCTGCCAACTTTGATCCCGCTCCATCACATAGGTCTTAATCCAATGGCACAGCATGCAACCAAAAGATGCAACATGGGAATCACTCTTCTAGATTCAACAACAATTCCCACATTTGAAGCTTTGAGGGCAAAGATTTTTCTAAGGGGGAGGGGATGTTAGGAACCTGTGCCTTACCCTTCTCTTTGCAGTATTAATGTAATAATTGCCATGGACACATATGCTTTGTAAGTCATCCCTTAGAGCATATTTGAATTATCCCACATACAAGGGAAGTAGTAGTTGTTAGAATAGATTTAGTATATAAGTAAGTGTTGAGGCCCAATGAAGGCATCCACAAATTTATTGTATTGAGCTTGCTCAAAGGAGGTTTCCCCCTGGAAGTGGCCTGTGATCAATATAAGCTTTCTGTGTTTCTATTATTCGTAAGAGTTATTTTATTTTCACATATTTTGATTAAATCTATTGTAGGATGTAATTTGCTACAGGGGGTTCTTCTGATAAATATTCACCACTTCACTACCCCATCAATTTTTAGGTGAAAATAAGTAGATAATTCTAGTATAGTTTTTATATTCTACCATAATGCGGTCCAAAATTTGCTAACAAATCTTGAATCCACATATGAAATTATAGAGCTAGGCAAACCAAAGTGAACTCACACATTAGTAAAAAAACCTTAGATGCATCACTACCTTTAAGGGTGTTTTTATAATAAATAATAATACACATCATATTAAACTAGTCTACAACTAAAAAAAATAGTCATGTCCCTTCTTAGACATAGGTATCCTAACTAAACTATCCATGGAAATACTCTCCCATGGCCTAGAAGGAACCAATAATGGCATATATAAACCAAGATTATTGTTACAAGGATTGTTTGTATAACATAATAACATCATATTATGAACTTAGAAACATTAAATTTCATATTTCCCACTAAACACATCACTACAAATGTGCCACTATATTTACAAATCTAGAGTGACCTATAACTATTGAAATATTTTCTTTTATCACTAGTTAAAATAATTCTCTTTTAAGCACACATAGCTTATACATATTGTATATAAAATTATATTGAATATAGTATGCCCCCTTGGGCTCATAACTTGTGCCTTTGGGTACCAGTATAGGTTCCTATACAAAACCCATCACAACATGCTAATGTGTGTTTTTGTGTGAAATGAGCTATAAATTTAAGACACATACATAATGGTAGAACACGTTGACTATCCATTCAGTTTATAATTACATGTTTATATATAGAAACACATAATTAAATAATATAAAATGTTCATTATTATTACATAATTAAACAAATGTAAGCAAAATAGAGTATACACTGCACATAAAACTAGTACAAAATACATTAAAAAACCATCATCTAATCTCTTTATTTTAGAACTCTTTTATTTTAAAATTTATCAGTATATATATACCTCACAAAGCTTTTTCATTTCGCATTTTATATTTTTAATTCTAACTTGAAGGAGTAATTTCATATTCTATGGTATTTTGAAATACATACATAGGCCAAATATACAAAAAATGATATATTTTATACATCGCCCACTTGTCATTAATTTACACTATAATTTTATAGTCCTATTCTACTACCAACACTTTCCCAGACTTAAAAAAATGTCTTTCCCCAAGATAAAGTCGCAAGAAGTGTGAAAAATGTTAAAACTAATGGAGTTGCCTAATCTAAAGGTTTGGTCCAGAAACATTACTTGAGGTAATCATGCAAATTGTCATTTTATAGTTTTCACCCCTTTCACACTACTAAGCCACCTTTCATGTTTTCAATTAAGTAGTGTATCAATTTACTAGCTTTATTGGTTTTTAATAGATTGGCATAACTAAGAGGCTTCCCATTATGGGGTTTTAACTAGCCTCGATCCTAATCATTAAGGCCTTCTCAAATTTAAACAATTTAAAAATATTCAAAATTTATACCTCACAATAACTAGAGAAAAGGTGGAGGCATAGTTTATGTTTCTAGAACTAGAAGAGGCTACAAAGGTGGTGGTGTTGGAAATATTATTGGCAAAGTTGCACCTATAAAATTTAATATCATAGGTGTGGGCACAATCATATGGATAACTATGTAAATTTGACAACTTTTATTTGTTGGATCTCTTTCTAGATTTTGTTTGGTGAGATAAATTGGGGATCCTTAATTATTTATACAATAAAACTATCCAGGTGGAGTTAGTCCTTCTTGAACATCTTTTAATTTAGGAGAAATTCCCACATCATACTGATCATAGTGCACAAAGGAACTTGGCACATCATGAGGTTATGAATGTCATCTTCTTATGTTATTTTGAGGGTGTCCCTTTTGTTTGACACATTTTAATGCATTTCTAGTGCCAACTCCTCTAGTTTGTCTACATATCTCTACATTTGAATGCCGATAAATGCATTGTGAAACATATCATTTTTCCAAGTCCATAGCTTCTCCATATTATTATCTCTTGAAGAAAGAGACTCATTTGGTCCAACATCAAACTTATCATATTTAGTCAATTGGTCCCCCATTGATGTTTTGGCTTTATCGATGTTGGAAAACTCCAAGTTGGATTCACTCTATGTGGTGTTTAGCTGCTACTTCCAGGCAATCATGTTTTTAGCAGTGTGTTGAGATTGGAGCATATTAGCATCCAAGACTTGCTCATATTTATTGAAGAGATAAAATATATCCTCTATTTATGTCTTTAGGTTATAACCTTGCAATCTAATCTATTATAGCTTCTACATAATGAGCCATTATTTTGGAAGCCATGATATAAGGGTTATGAATTGATTCTCCTTAGACATGAATTGGTTTATAAATAATTGATTGACTAGTCCAAGATACATATCATCAATGATCTATCTAGCCTTATTGATGTGGTGGTTTAGCTCTGTATTTTCCTATTTATGTTAAGTTACATCCTATTACAATTTAGATGCCTTATATGTAATCAATTCTTGAAGCAATATAGTTCCCTCAATCTACTTTGCTAGGGACAATTTGGTCACATCAAGTGACACTTTTGTGATATCATGGCAAAAGTTAGTGTAAAAGTTATAGTTATTTTTGGTGTTGGTTGGTGTCAAATCTGCACCATAGGGAGTGTGAATGTCATATTCCACATTGATGGTGCTAGGACATCCCATAGCCAATGAAAGGAAATGAACCTATGTTGTGAGGCTTCTTATTTCACACCTCCTTGGGTTGATATAGATCCTTGTAACATGCCAAATGGTTTTCAAAATTTAGGTGTCTACACTATTTGGCTTCTTCTTTTATGGTTAGGTTGTGACTTTAACTTTATTATTTTTATCTTGCTCTTCCTTGGATGTTGCAACTACCTCTACTTGTGCCTTGGCTACTTTCTTAGCCATTTATTTATTTTATTATTCCCACATTCATAGATCATATTTATTTTCTCTTCCTCTACTTTGGCTATTTTGATAGCCTTAACCTTTTTTTACTACACCTCTTGTACTTCCTTCTCTGATTTCTTAGTGTTTTCACAATTTGTTTTTCTTGCTTCTTATTCTTATGTTCTTATTATTTGTCCTTATTCTTTTTCACAACTTATTCTACTTATTTCTTATGTTTTTCTTCTTCTTCCTTATTATTTTTTCTATGTATTAGCTTATTATTTCTCTCCTTTATTTTATACTTCATTATGAACCTTTTATTATGTGATTTTGGTCTGTGCAGCTTCTTATTATGCTATGATATCATCCTACACCTTTGGCTATTCTAGTTGTTGATTCTAACTTACTTGAGATTATTATTCATGAGTTTTTGAATCTATATATGGAGATAGAGGGGGTGATAGGGATGAATGAACTGGTGAATCATGAGGGGAAGAAGATTGGGAAGATGTCACCACTATGCTCCTATGAGCTGGCACATTTTATTGAGTAATTGGAATGAAAACCTTCTATAGATGTTTGTATGTGTGGGTCAACTTATAAATTTGTTATTCCTCTACTTGATCTTCTTTGATCTAAGTCTTTTCCACCACTTGTGGTGTGATAAAGGATCCCATGTGTTTTATGATGGAGGGAGAGGGCCCCATCATTATGTGTGATCTAGGTCTGTGGATTAATGGCTATTGAGGACTCTCTTAGTGTGATTTTCTCTAATCCACCCTTGGTTGTTACTAGGTTATTTATGGCATTGAAGATATTGTGTTTGATTATCATTGGAAGATGGTTATTTTTATGCATTTGATCTCTTTATTTTTAAATATTTTCAATGATGATTGACTTGCGGGGGTTAGGGAATGTCAACCATTATGCCTTGTGGGATATTATTTCACATTTGGAAAGTGTTCACTACTTTTTTAAAGAAAATTTATTTTAATTATTTTTCCTCATATGGCTCTACGTATATGTCTTCCAACATGTATTTTGACTTCATATTTGGTGATGCCAAGCTACATGAGATCATACTTTGTGGTAATATTCAACAGGTTTGTGTTACTAAACTAGGGATGGGTTCTACAAGTCTTCCTATTTGGTGATGGTAGTGGTGTTGTCATCTACATTCTAGTGGTTTATGATATATCCATAAAGGTTTTTGGATTTGCCTATGCTTTGGATTATAGCTATGTTAGGGAATTTTTTGTAATGATTGTTGCAATATGGGAGGTATAGATTATATAAGTTAGGTAGATTTGATAGCCAGAGATTTTTATTATAGGAATTTTGACTACACCTTCAACATGGTGATGAAGAAATCAAATTAAGTGATTGGCACCTTGGGAAACTCATGGACTCTATTTGAATCCCATCATATACCTTTGTAATGGTTGCATGATGCCCCGATTACTACATGGCATATTTAGGCACTCGAGGGTGTGAAATGATGAGACTTTGAACTTCCACCCACTATATATTGAACCAACCCAAATAATCATTGTAATAACCTATATTGGTCCATACAATGTTGGCAAAGGTATTCACATGCTATAAGTCAGCATCAAGTATGACAGTATCATCAAGAGACTTTCACTATGTGAAACAAAGTAGTAAAACTAAGAAATTATATTAGAAAGATTTTGATGTGTTTTTGATGATATTATCAATATTTATGATAATATCAGATACTAATAACTTGGGGAAGTTAAATTTATCATTCAACCAAACAATTAGATATGCAATATCAATAACCTATTTGGTAGCATGTCTCATACTTTTAGTGGTTTGACAAAATGGATTGGTAATAAATTCAAACACTACTCGCATGATAACATCATCTATTGAGTCAATATTTATCCCTCTAGATGCCATAAAATACTTATCCTTAGTATCAAAATGAATGGTATGGACCTTAGTTTTGTATGGAAGGAGGTATTTGCCTCATTTTGGAGGTCCTATCATTGATGCAAGAGCATCAAGCCAAGAAGCACTATTTTTGTGTAATGGTTAATAAGAGGTCAAATCTAGTCAAATTATGGTGTCTAAGAGTTTAAAGGACCTTATTAGGTCCATTTAGGTCCTTTTTTTCCATTTGGAGTCTTTGGGAATCATAGGAGTCAGTTTTGAGGGGGTTTGAAATTTTCCCTCCAAAACCCAAAGTTTGAAAATTTAAATAGTTATAATGTGTCTAAAATGATCAAATCATGGGACAAAGGTGGTTAAGAGTGAATATTTAATGTTAAGGGTAATAAAGTGTTTTAAGTGGTGTATTATGTAATGATCTTGATATTCAATATATGCAAAAATACCCTTAAGGTAGGGAAACACCATATAATACTCCTTTATGAAGGAATAACTCCACAATGTCTCTTCGAGGGGACAACCTCCAATATCCTCTTACAATAGAAGACTCAATGCTTACTTGATATCTTTACCATGATAATCATCTCCTATATATATACATCTATCTAACCCATGAATGGATAACCTCCTAATCCCAATGTAGGCCGACCATTACCCAATATACTACTTCCACAAGTTACTCTATTATCCTAATATATTGTACCCATATAACTAAGGGGATGTGTGGCACATGTCAGCATCTCCATCAACCCATATACATCAATTCATCATATCCATAGGTACATATCATTCCTTCCCTCCTTGACATGTTTCATCCCTGAAACATAGGAAGAAACCAAATAATGAGTGTGCTTCAAATCATTACACACTTGTCTCCAATCTCGATCATCTAGCCATCCATATGTGATCTTGGCAGGTGATAGCTCTCCAAGCTTGTTTCCCAATTCCCTTGTGCTCCTCTATTTGCATTTATGATCATAATTATATTGATTTGGTGTCCAATCATAAGTATTCCTCTTTTTATTCCATGTACCATATTCTGCTGCTCTACTCTGATTCCAACCATGACCATAGTAGGTATTCTTCCATGCATAGTCATAGTGATTTCCCCATTCATTCTATGTGCCATAGTATTTTTTCTTTGGATTCCATGCATATCCATAATGATTGGAAATTTTATTTCCTGTATAGACAAAATGATTGTTATTATGACACTTCCTCACCTAGTTCCATTATTGTTTCCTCTCATGATGATGTGGGTGTCTATATACCTCAAACTTTTCCATTACTTTGACCTTATCCACCTTTGCTTCTACCTATTCCACCTTTTCCTTCTTTGTCTCTTGAGTAGATGAAGTGCTCATTTTTAGTGTGTCTTTATCTATATCATCTGAATCTTCATCATGTTCTTCATCACCTATTTCCATCTCATCCTCATGATCTACCTAGATTGTTATTGGTGCCTTTTTCACATGATATCTTGTAAAGTGATCTTTTTCTTATACAAAAACTTCATGAGATTTTTATGAACATTAATATTCATAGTTCCTAAAGTCTCTAACCATGGATATCCAAGAACTATATCCACATCATCCATATCTAAAGCATAAAAATCTGAATGCAAAACATATTTTTCCATAATGAGCTTTAGATCTTCAAACATTGAAATATTCTTACCATCTACTTGAACCTCTTTGATATTCTTTTCTTGAACATGTAGATGCTTGGACACATTCATGTTGATGAAGTTATACTTACTGGTAGGGTTTATGGACACAATAAACCTTTTCTTTTGAATGTATCCATGAAATTAAAAAAATGACTCAAATTTCTTTGGAGCCAAATAATTTGAACCTTTATCATCCAATTCTTCTTCTTCTTATTCTTCTTCTTCTTCTTTTTCTACTTCTTGTTTCATAGCCCATCGATCTAAAAAAATCTATTCTATTTCTTTCCATGAAGAAAACCTTTTTATACAGCACAACTGATCAAACCAATCTAGTGCAGGCCTAGACAAAAAAGGAGTTAATCGTATTTGCCCAAAAGTTTTTGTAAAATGAGTCTCCAAAAGGAGCCACCATTCTCTAGCATCAATATCATCTTCCCCTGAAAATATTTTCAACTCCATGATCCATAAATAAATTAGGGTTCACGAAACCCTAAAATGTCAAAATTGATCCATAAAATCGCAATAAATCACTCTAAACAACTTAATTTTTTTTGAAATTTTGATTGTACTTCTCCTAAATCTGTCTACATCTCCAGTAAAATTTTTGAATAAAAATACCTTATATTTTGGAAGATATAGCTAAATTATTATAAACCCTAAAATAACAATAACTCCCTCAAAACGAATCAAAAAATATCAATTTTTTTACTGTGACTTATTTGAAATATTATCCATATCCAATAAAAAATTTGTGAAAAAATTCACAACCAATCAAAAGTTAATGATGATTCAAACAAAAACTAGGGTTTCACTCCACAAATTGCCCAAATCGAAGCTCTGATACCACTTGTAATGATCTTGATATTCAATATATGCATAAATACCCTTAAGGTAGGGAAACACCATATAATACTCCTTTCGGAAGGAATAACTCCACAATTTCTCTTTGAGGGGACAACCTCCAATATCCTCTTACAATAGAAGACTCAATGCTTACTTGATATCTTTACCATGATAATCATCTCCTATATATATACATCTATCTAACCCATGGATGGATAACCTCCTAATCCCAATGTAGGCCGACCATTACCCAATATACTACTTCCACAAGTTACTCTATTATCCTAATATATTGTACCCATATAACTAACTAGGGATGTGTGCCACATGTCAGCATCTCCATCAACCCATATACATCAATACATCATATCCCTAGGTACATAGCATTCAATTGCCCAAATCAAAGCTCTGATACCACTTGTAATGATCTTGATATTCAATATATGCAGAAATACCCTTAAGGTAGGGAAACACCATAGAATACTCCTTTAGGAAGGAATAACTCCACAATGTCTCTTCGAGGGGACAACCTCCAATATCCTCTTACAATAGAAGACTCAATGCTTACTTGATATCCTTACCATGATAATCATCTCCTATATATATACATCTATCTAACCCATGGATGGGTAACCTCCTAATCCAATGTAGGCCGACCATTACCCAATGCACTACTTCCACAAGTTACTATATTATCCTAATATATTGTACCCATATAACTAATGAAGGGGATGTGTGCCACATGTCAGCCTCTCCATCAACCCATATACATCAATACATCATATCCCTAGGTACATAGCATATTAAGTCACATATGTATATCATGAGGTGAAAATCATGTTTTAGTTTAGTAATCCTCATCCATATGTTGGATAATAAAAATTAGTTATGCCTTGTAACTAATGAGGTAACCAATGTGGATTTGGAAAAGAAAAGAAATGGTACATAGGTTGAGAAGTTAGATGGGTAGATTTATAAATTAGGAGAGAATGCTCCAATAATAAAACTAGGGAGTAATGTAAGGGAAATGATAACTCCTCATGAAGGATGACAAAGTCCTAAGAAGGACAAGATCTGTAATATTTTGATGATCTCATGAATGAAGAAATAGAAGATTTTGTACACTTGTATTCCTATTTAGATTTTTTTGATTGTTAACTCTTCATTGTGTTTAGAAGGCCCTGGAGCCTATAATCTAGTTGACATCTTGGTAAGTTGTAGGTTTATAAAGTTTATAGGATGATCAAGTGGGTTGTAGATTGTAGTCAAGAGAAAGGGAATAAAGTTGGTAATATTAGTAAAGTTGGGGTCAATAATGGATTATGTTCAAATATATACTATTTAATAACAAGGTAAGACAATATATTAGGTTTAATTTGTGAAGAACTCCAAATGAGAAAGTTTCTTGAGGAATTATTTTGTGGTGAACTCTATTGTGCATAAAACAGTCTCTCTAGAGATGTTGTTTTAAGAGTATGTTTATGTTAAGTTACATTATTTTGAGATAATATTATCTATTTAAATTTATTTAAGGTTCATGGTGGAAGGTGAATAATCATATTGAAAGGATAAAAACTAATATGTTCCTTGCTTAGCCAGTCAAGGATTGAAACCCTATTTCATAAGACCATGTTCTATAGTGATTGCCAAGAAAAAGATCGATATGTTGAATGAAGTAAAATTTGAAATAATTATGAGGAATATTGATGTGTATATAAATAATTCTAGTTTAAAGTTAGGCTCATGTGGCTATGATAATCTCAAGACAAATATATGTAGACCCTGCACACTAGGATAAACCTTGTTCATATATAAAAAAAACCTTGTTGACAGTGGAATAACAAAGTGAGCTAGTGAAAGGTGTAAAAGAAGAGTAGTTTATCAATAAGGTGAGTAAGGCTGGAACAATATATAAGAGAGAACTGATTTATATATATACTTAAAGACAAATACCTTTGAATGTATAGAAAGCCAAGACCCGCATAACTTTATTTGCATGTTTGTTTGCATAGTGAACAAGCTAAGAGAGTTGGAAATATGTCTTCAAGAGAGTGAATGATAATTTATAGATAAATAAAATATTAATATATACCAACAAAGGCCCTATAATTTTATAAGGTAAACTATAAACTAATACATTGTATTGAAAAACTAATATGCCTTGCACAATCCCCTGTTATGCCCAAAAATATTGTATTAGAGTGTCTTTAAGAATTTGATGGATTGTACAAGGATATAATGATGGTTTTTAATATATGATACATAAAAAAATATAATAAAGGTGATTTGGTACTTATAAACCCTATATAATGAAAGACATACATTTTAGAAGGCTCCTGACTTGTACAGTGAGTTAAAAACCCTAGGTTTAGGGTTTTGCTTGTAAAATGAGTTCCAACCATCCAAATGTGATGAAATTTTATATTTAGGTTTATTTTAACATGAATAAAGTTAATAAAACATATTTATAGTTCTATTAATGGTATGGTATGGAATTCTAGGATTGAGACAAGAAATAAGGCCTAGTTAGGCCTAAAAGAGGGATATTTGACAAAGGAAGTGCTATTTGGGGTAAGAGATAAGTCATGGAAATTGGCACACATATAAAATGGAATAATAAAAGTATATTAAATTTAATATTTATATTAAATATTTATTATATAGATAAAACCAATGATAATTGCTCAAAAAAGGTTACTAGCCTTAAGAAGACAAGGTAAGGTTTATATGTAGAAAAAAAAGGCAGAATGAGTTATAGGGGTTAGAAGAGATTTGTATAGATGTACTATGACAAATGGATATCTCTCATGTCAAAATAATAATTTTTAATAACCTATAAAAATATTTCAAACTTGAGTGGGAATGGCCTATGCAAAGCTAGTGAAAAGCTAAGAAGTAATTTATGAGGAGAATAAAACAAATTTGGTAAAATTAGGTTTGTGAATATCTCAGTAGTGCCTTCAAGATATGATATAAGTGTACAATAAATTTTTATATATGTTTAAGGAAGCTATTAATCCAATATCCACACCAAGAGAGATTATGTATGAGATGATGTCTTGAGATCAAACCATCAAGTGAATGTGATCAATTAGATTAGAAATGGTTGTATGGTAATTTGAAGACTTCTTCCCCAATAGCTTTGCATTAGTTTCCCTCACCATTTTTCCAATTTTGATGAATATGGTCACATCCTTGTATAGATATTATGTGTCTTCATTGTAGTGACTTATAAATGTCATCATTACTTCATCTAATTGTCTAAATGTAGAGAGATTAATGAATCACTTTACAATAGATCCTCATAAAGAATGTTGAAGAGCTAGAGATCCTAGGTGTGCTACTATGGCTTGATCTATATTAAAAATATTGGAATCCATGATATCCATAAAATAAAATAGATTTGGGTTGTGTTACTATGTTTACCTTAATGTTAATCCTAAATTCTTGTTTTTATGTGTTTGTAAATGAAATCAAGAGTTTTAATTAATCCATAGCTTCTATTTTATAGGTACTCGATATATTTATGTGACTCAAATTTGTTCTTCTAAATATTCTTCTCACATGATAATGAATCAAGCTCAAATTATAAATTGATCTTGTTCTTAAAAGATTGTAATAGATGTTCACTATGTATGCCCTTCGTTATATAATTTTACACTTATCTAATTCTCCATATTGGATTGTAATAAGTTTTCTTTGCACCATTATGCTATTGGTTTGAATGCCATTAGGATTTGTGATGCTATCTTTGTGCTTTACTAGATAGGTTTAATGTTATGGTAGTCTTTGATGTGACATACCATGTTTTCTTGTCTAATGGCTTTCATTTATTACATATTAGCTGAATTTGACACAATGATATGATTTGGAATGATAAAATATTTAGATTAATTTGTCATTAATTATTTTATGAGAGACCATTTTTTAACTATTATTCATATCCCTTTTGTTAGTGATTCCTTCTTAAAATTCATTGATTGACCCATTTTTGACATCATGTTGAATTCTCTTCACATTTATCCATTATTTTAATTATTTCCTTTAATAATATATGGCATTGAAATTTCAAAATATGTTATGTTATCCTATGATATAGAGATTGTAATGAACATAACTACACTACAAACCTACAAAAAGACAAGAAAACATGAAATGAAACAAAAACCCTAACTACTTGGTGTTACCCATCATCCACTTAAATTTTACCATGAGATTAATAGAGATAATTGGAAGTAATTATTAATCCTAAAAACATTTACATGCCCCTAATGAATGGTTATTTGAATGTCCTTTAGTACTATTGTTCCTTGTTACAATAATTTGTGGATGACATAAAGTCCTTTCTACTGAATTCATAATTTAATTGGGTGTGCCTAAAATATGCTATCATATAATAATTTTTGTTATAAATAAAACTCTTTATATCAAAAATTGTGATCATGCTATGATTTTTGACTCTAAATTTTTTTCTGTCCAACTCGCTCTTTTTTGAGTTTTATCTATGTGAGTTAGATCTAATAACCTTTCCTAAACTGAATCATGATCTACTAGTCACATTATCAATGTGATTCATAAACTTGGAACTATATGTTTCATAAGAATAACTAATTATATTCCATAATCAAATGGAAATGAGTGAACTCTATTGCATGCTTATAATTAGTCTTATATTCCCATATGGTCATTGGAATTTAATCCTACCAATCATCTCTCTACACATTACATATTTTTGTAAGCATCTTCTCAATAAATTTATTGGATGTTTCTCCCTATCTATTGGATTGAGTATGATATGTTGTGTTATTTTGGTGTGATTCCATCAGAGTCTTGATAGGATTATTAAGGAAGTGTGGTTTTATGTCATTAACTTCACTAGATATCCAAACCTAGTAATGATGTTCTCATACAAAAACTTGGACAAGTCTCTTGCACTATAATTTGGTGTTACAACTTATACCCATTTTGTGAAGTAATCCATCAAAATTATTACATACCTAGTATGATTATGTTTGCTTGGTGTATTAATAGGTCCTATAAAGTCAATTCCACATTAATCAAAAGGTTGAATTGTTAAATTCATATTCAAAGACATTTCATCCCTTTGATTTGGCCTTCCTATTATTTGAAAAATGTCATAGTGATTTGAGACTTTATGAGCATCCAATAATAGGCTAGGCCCTAATAAGCCACTCTATAATATCTTCTTCATAGTTTATTTACTTATGAAGGGTGATCCTACAATTCCTTGGTGTCATTATTCCAACAATTATGGTCTCTTGTGCTCTAAGGATACTCTACACAACACATTATCCTTACCCATTTTGTATAAAAATCCATTGATAATACTAAAAGGTGTGCAAGGAAAATCTTTGTTCTATAAAAATGGATATGTCCTCCATATTCTTTGGGATTGTAGAGACTCTAAATAAGTGTGCATCTAATGACTTGTCATGTAATTATTCTAACTCTTCACCTTTCCTTATTCGGCTAATATAGCCCCACATTTTATCTTCATGGTTTCACATTGATCTTAAACTAAAATTCTTGAAATCATAGTAACCACCTAGATATCATTCCACCTAGCATTGGCTTATTCAATAGGTAGCATAAAGCCTAGTGAAATATAAATAATTAAAATGGTGTTGCTAAGAGATAATGACTAGATTTTTGAAATGAAAATACCATATCTATATCTTATCACTCTATTATAGTGTAATTATTCTATATTTTAGATAACTTTATGCTTATGAAGTAAATGCAGTGATCAAAACCTAAATATCTTAGCTGAGCCAATACAAATCCTATTATTGTTCCATGTACATTATATGGCTTACTATAATTTTGGAAAACCAATATATGATTTATTACCAACCTTTGTTTCAAATCCATAAAATATGCTTGACACTCATTTATCCACTCAAGCTTCATATATTTACATAATAATCTCTTCTATAGTGTAGTATAGTTACATACCCTTTGATGAACTTGTGATAATACCTTATATGTCTAATGAAAAATCTCACTTTGGTAGAACTTGTAGGGGTGGCATACTCACAATTACCATGATTTTATCATGATCAATTAAAATACCATTACTACACATGATGTGACCTAATAAGATACCAAATAGTGTAAAGAAAAAACACTTTTTTCAAATTCAATGTGATGCACATAGATCAACATCATTATAACATGTAACTCAACTTGGATAGGTGTTATTTAAATAAAAACATATATCCCAATCATTAAGATATAATTATATAAAATCATGGATGAAATATTTGGATGCAATTACCACAACCCTATAAAAAATAACAGGAGCATTCTTCAGACCAAATGACATTATCTTGTATGTGAAGGATCCCCATTCTATTGTAAAGTTATTTTTATCTTGATCTTCATCTACGATCAATATATAGTGATAGCCATTGAAGCCATCTATGAAGGAATAGAATTCATTCCCTACGACTGATTCTAAAACTTCATCTATAAAAGGAATTAGAAATGGGTCATTAACATAAGAATCATTCAATGTCATATAGTCCCCACATAATATAATATATCTTAAATTTTTAGGTTGCACCACCATAGGATTTACTCATTCTTATTTCTCTAAAGGATAGATAATCACTGCTTCCTACATGTGATTAAATTCAACCTTCACTTTAAGCATCATAATGGGATTTAACCTATATGAGAAATTTTAAATGGGTCATAGGGAATTTTTAATGGGTTATGCACACTACTTAATATCTATAGGATTCTCTCCATGAAGGGTCTACACCCTTAACTTTTAAAAATTTTGTTGGGAACGCATCTTGATAGTCTCAAAATAATTGTTGACCTTTTGATATTTCTTATTGTGTCCAATAGTCACCCAAAATTTCAATATTTGGTATAGACTCAATACCAATTTTATAGACCAATTTATTTAATGTTTTTTGATATATCTTGTTGGACCCACTTGGCATAGAGTCTTGTAGTTTCCTTTACCTTCTTCTTCCAAAATGTTCAAAATTTGTAGCTAAAATTTTGACTTATGGTTCTTCTACATATTACTTAGGTTTGAAAAACCCATTGAACTCTAGGCCCTCATCACTATCACCTGATTCTTTTTTTCTCTATCATCCCTGATTATATTGGAGGGTTTCACAAAAAATTACTCTTTTGCTTATTATCCTTGTAATTTTTTATAGTTATATTCATATCTCAAGTTTCTTCTTCTTACGAAGAGGATTTCATCATAGTTCTTAGATAATATTCTTTCCCATGACATAAAAATATTTTCAACTTCTAAAGATAATTTTTCACTAGGGAATTCTCATCCTCAAATATAAAGGTTTGAATAAAATCTTGTTGAATCCAATTTTTATATTCCCACCAATGCTCCTAGTGCATGTACCATGCTATTGAAATAGGTGATAGAGTATAATTGAATACATGTACCCAATATCTAGGTTATACATCCTATGAAGACCATACATCAACACATTTATGAATATACATTTTAGAACATTGTATTTATAGGAAAAATGGCCACTGACTCATGATTACAAGTACTATATGAAATTGAGTTTACAAAAATTCACAAGCATATTCCCAATGTAACTAATTTTACCTATATATTGCCCACCATGTCATAGTAGCACTCTTTAGATCATAATTTAGTGTAATGAATCTGATCTACATTTGAAACATGTTGCTCCAATCTAGAAATAAACTAGCTCAAGTTAGTTATAAAGTATTAAGGAAATTATCGCTATGTAGATAAAACCATTATCATTGATCTCACTTCATGGTTTCCTCTCACCCAATTTAGCATATAGGTATCTGAATCACCACTTATTAAAGACACAGGTTCCTAAGGTAGAACACCTTCCTAAGTTGGATCGGTATAATCCATGTCTATCACACCCACTTGATATATCAAATCTACTTTGGACCTCGTTGGTGATCACATAGATGAATATTTACACTCTCCTATATGGAACTTTGGAACTTGTTATTTTGTTATTATAGGTCTAGATGAAGGTTTATTTATTTTATATAATAGTTGAAATGGTTTTAGGTTGAACTCTAAATCTCATAGTGCATTATGCTTAAGCTTTATGCCTATTGAGTGTAGAATAGGGATATCAAAATCATATAATATATTTCACAGACAAATATATGAATTTCACTATTTTGTCTTTTATATAATATTTTTGTATGTATTCAACCTTTGTAAGCATGATATTAGATGTTAGAATACAAAGAATCACTCATTTGGGGCATATCTAAAGGCTAGAATATGAAGAGACATCGTTGGGTAAAACTCTATATATAGTGCTCAATTATATTTGGATATGGTTTTGATGTGATAAAGATTAATAAATATTATTTTGAAATGGTTTTACTATGTATCTTTTATAATTATTTTGTGTATAGTGAGTAATATCTTTGCTTTAATATGTTAACCTTATGAGTTTATACCTACTATTCAAATTCTAATAAGCCTATTTCTAATTACACATCTATGTGTTTTATCTGTTACTGAATATACTTGATATGAATTTCTATCAAATGTTTAATTTTGTTACTTCATGCATAATTATCCAAATATTATCATATTCTAGAAGGGTTTTCTAGTAACCTCTGCTAACAATGATGCAATGAGTGTGGAACTTTTATTGAAACATGTTGAGATGGTTTTCTAAGGAAAACAGGTATAGAGATATGGCTCGATGAAAGAAGTCAAAATTTTATGAAGAGGAAGTGAGAATAATAGGGAAGACTGAGAAGGAAGTTATTGAGGAATAGATATATGGAAAAATCTATGAAATATTTTAGTGTGAATTGCTTGAGATACTAGCTGCATGGTTATTTATATTAAACTATTATTATTTTTAGTTAAAAAGGATGGAGTTCATAACCTGGTCAGAGGAGAAGCTAGAAAGCCTATGAAACCTAGATATTGATTAGACCCATGTAGTAGACTATTATACCAAGACTATCATTGGTAGATATATCACTAAGTTTGTTGTATAAGGATATTTTAATTTTGAAGTTATGTAAGACTTGTTTCTCATAGGAATCCATGAAAAAATTGTTTAACGAATACGTAATTTGATTAAGATGTTGGTTGTGTAAAAGGCCATGGTGCTTACTCTTGACAATAAGGAGTAGTCATTTCATGTTTTATGCGGATGCATGTGATATAAGAGTGAATGATGCATAGCTGAGTAAAGAAACTTGAACCTGAACCTAAAATATGAAGGATGAAAAGAGCTAGAGTGAAAAGAATATTTTGGGATTAGAATGAGAACTAAGATGACAAAGATGGAATAAATTTAATAATCGAGACTTAACTGTGAGTAGGAATAAGAATAAGGTAGAAGATGCTAGAAGTAGAGAAGGTAGAAATTATGTCGAGCAAGAAAGAGAAGGGCTCGAGGAGGAAGAATAAAAATTTGAATGTAAAGAGGATATAGAGTAGAGTAAAGAGGAAGAGGAAGAGGAAGAGGAAAGTAGGGTAACGGTAGATTAGTTAAAATATATGAGTAGATCACAGTTAAGAATAAAATTATTTGAAGAAGTGAAAAAATATTTGTGAGAAGAGGTTATGAAAATACATAGAAATATAACAAGATCATAGAAAAAAAATTGAAGATAAAGATCATTCATTTAAAGATTATGCATCCACCTCACCCAATTTATCATTAGTAAAAACACCAAGTGCAAAGGAATGGATGGATAAAATTTGGTTTGAGTTGTTTATAGATAAATTTGGAAAACTTAGTGTAGATACCAAGAATTCCATAAATAAGAAGAGGCTAGAAGAAGTTGGATTTGATTTTGAGACTAATTTTAATCTGCCAATAAAAACTAATGCATATAAGTCTGTAGTCATAGTGACTAGTGTGAAATAACCTTTAGTCACAATTGCTAGTATGAAAAAAATGGTATTAACTATTATAAGTGTGAAAAATATGGTGTTAAAGCCATGAATGTTTGTTGTGTTGATGAAATATGAAGGGTCTACAGACCCTGAGTAGTATTTATTAACCTGAAACATGAAATGGTAGGTCAAGGGAATAATTTTTGATGATGTAAAGATGTTAGTAAGGGTATAGAGACATGGGATAATTAAAAGGAGAAAATAAATATAGGTGTCAAAATAAATTCAAATATTCATGGAGAAGAAGAGTCATGTGAGAGGAATTTGAAAGTCCTTTATATGCCAATGTGAGGAGAAGGATCAAGTAGACCATTTGTTGAATAAAATATATCATTTGGATCTCATTTGAGTTTATGTATAATATTATCCTCTCATGTTAGTTTTTTCATCATTTCTTTATTTGTAACTTGAAACTTTGGTTATCAAATGTTTATTATCCTAAATTTTTACCTCTAATCTATAGTAAAAAATGTGGATATTTTTAAATATTACACAAGTATCAAAGATATGCACTAGATAGAGATTGAGGTTTTAAATCCCCTGCTTCCATTGTATTTTTTTTCTCCATGGGTCATGCAAGATCCCTACATTATTTTTGAATTTTTGCATGTAATTTGGTATTAAATATTATTTCCTTATTCTAATTAAAATGTGGTTGGTTATTTGTGATATTTAATCTTTATATGATAGATATTTTAGGTTGCATCCTCGAGGGTTTATCTGAAGAGTAGCCGCGAGAAAGGCAAGCCTATATTGGAAATCTATAGTTTTGACCACTAGAAGTGTAAAGTTCACTAGAATATGATATGGTAGAATATGGTTACCTGAATTTGATGCATTTTAACGTGTATTTGGTATACTTGATGATATGGAAAAATATGTTATAGCCTATCATGAGGTGTATTTATTGATTTGATTTGTTGCATGTCTATTTTTGAACTGTGTTTTACCTTATTTGTCAATATTTAGAAATCTTCTATCCACCATGAAATTGGAAGTGCAATGCATGAACATTCACTATAAAGGTATTTTTTTGTGATCAGAGAGTGCATAGGTATATAGAGCTTCCCATAGAAAATGTTAAGAGTGTTTCAACCATTAGTTTCATGGTCTTCAATGGCATCATGGCACCAAGCCTTTTTACAGTCCTGTGGGACCTTGCATAGTGTTTTGAAGAGAGGAACATGAAGTAAAAAATCATAGGATACTCAGTTATCTTGATTTTCATTGTATGTAATGTTAAATAAAGCTCTATCACACCAATATCCTCTTGTTATCTATGTTTGGCCTACCCAAAAAAAATCACTTAATCATCTTGAAGGTCAAATTGAAGGATCAGAGGGAACTATTTATGTCAAATCAATATTCAAGATCTAGATCCAAGTACCTAAAATATATCATTTTAAACCTCTGAAGGTGAGTTTTATAACTCTAATTTATCATCTTAATATTGACAATGGAGGTCATATCTATTTATATATTATTATTTTGCTAGTGAAGGAAATCTTGAGATAGTCCAAGACATTGCATAGTAATTGTTAATTATTCAAGTCATGAGATAGTCCAAGACATTAAAAATCTATGCAATCTCAACTTTAATGTCATTATAGGAGCATACTACTAGTGATAAGTCTTGGGTCTGGCATGCAACTGACTTTTTAGATGGGGGAACTAAAGGATGATCTTTATGTATCCATTTGGGTTCTTTAAAGAATGCTAAAAAGTTCAAGGATACATTTGAAGAGATTATTGAGTTACAAGAAAATAGATCAATGGAGGATGATAAAAGTTCATAATCAATTGTTGAACTAATTAAAAATTTGAAGACCAAAGAGTTGGAAAATAACTTAGACAAATAACAAAGGAAAATAATGAAATTACTCAAATCCAAGATGTGAAAAGGCTAGAGAGATAGGAGATTAAGGCGTGACATTGGACATGTTTGGAGAGTGCCTTTGGCTATTTATTCCATATCATAAGGTTTTTTTATTATTATTACTGCATGTTTGACACTTGGTACCACAAAATGGAAAGAAACTACTATAATATATTTATATGGCGACCAACTTGGGATAAATACATTTACTCTACTCCAAAGGAATAAAGATGGACTAATATAACTATTAATTTTATCATTTCTAACCTATTGGTAATTATATTTTGGCCAAGTCTCATGTCAATTGGCTATAATTTTGTAAAATTAAAATGCAAATGAGGTTGTTTAGAGGATTTAATAGTAAAAGGTACTGGATCTTCAACTAGATGATGTGGAGAGTAGGAGTAAAATTAGATTATTTATCTCAAATGATTTTGTAATTAGATCAAAATTATAAATACTTACATTTTTTAAAGGCCTTTGAGTGTCTTGGGGTGAGACATCTATTTAAGTATGGGTGAGTGTTAGCAAGGGTATAGAGATATGAAAATAATAAAAGAAGAAAATAAATATATGTGTCAAAAGGAAGTCAAGCAATCATGGAGAAGAAGAGTTATGTGAGAGGAAGTTAAAAATCCTTTATAAGATAATGTGAGGAAAAGGATCAAGTAGACCATTTATTGAATAAAATATATCATTTAGATCTCATTTGAGTTTGTGAATAATATTATCCTCGCTTGTTAGTTGTTTCTGTCAATTCTTACTTTGTAGCTTGTAATTTTAGTTATTCAATGTTTGTTAGCCTATAAAAAGGTTATTTTATTCTTATCTCTAATCTTTAGTCAATGATGTGGTAAGAATAAAATAACCATTTTTATTGTAGAATAAAATATGTGATCTTTTATTACCTTCAGCTATTTGAAGATTACGTGTTTGATCCACGCTCATTGTACCATTGTTAGCATAGGTTTTTGGAAACACTTCAAAACGTGATAATTTAGGGATAACTTACATAAGAAGTAACAAAAGAATACCTTCAATACCATATTCAAACAAAATATATTCAATAACTAAGTCAAATAAATAGATGCACAAAGAGACAGAAGTTTATTACAATATTAAATTTTTTCATATACTCACATAATTAATAAATAAAAGAAAAAAATAGTCACTGCACACATAAAAATGATAAAAGACACAGGAAATCATTTCATAATAATATATATTAATCTCTATCACATCAGAACCATATACATACTAGGTTTATCCTAAAGGGTAATTAAATCACCATTTGAAAATAAATGTAATTGAGTAATATTTTATTACTCATGGTAGTTAGGATATTTAAATAAGATTATATGAACCTTCTATAGTTCATTTATATCTCCTGTATAATATTAGGGAGTTTGCATAGCTTTTTGATCAGGATAAGATAATGCCCACCCTATTATATAGGGAATATTTTTGGCACTAATATTTGTATAATTTCATAAGCTTTGTAATGTTTTTTTTTTAATGGAATATATATCACTATTATTATTCCTTAATATCTAGTATTAGATCTTCCATAGAGGTTCTGCACCTATAAGAAATCTGGGAGAAGCCCATGGATTCTTATTTTCTTCACTTTTTTGTATCATTTTATATAGTACAATAATTAAACAAGTCATAAGAAGGTAATTATAATTAGATATGGTAAATTACATATTACTTTACATTTTATAAGAATCATTTCTCATAAGGACTTGGCCATACAACTCTTTGGAAGCAAAATCATTCCTATGTCCTTTGTTTCCTGAAAAATTGCAAGGTATAACACGTCAGTTTTTTGCCATAACTTGAAGAATATTTATAAAAAGGTCCTAAATTTTTTATGGGATGTATTTAAATCATTTTATTAACTTCTCATAATAGGCCATATATTTTTGGATCAGGTCGTACCATTCTTCAAATGCCTACAAATAGTCTATTTATAATCTATATAGGCAGGTCAATTTTATGCAATTCTGAGCTATATAGTTCAAATTTTTGAGTGCCATTTTTTGTGTCATGTTATTGGATTCATAGTGGTCTCTATAAATGTTTTTGGTAAAACAATGTATTTGTTTGTATATAAATTTGGGATCCTCAAATTTGATTGAATAGATTTCAACAATAGATTGACAAGTAGGTCAGGTTTTCTCCATTTACAACCATATGGAAGGAATTTCTCATATTTGAGGACTGTATGAGAATCCTTTCTTCATATAAATCCTCCTTCAATACTTAAGTACAGTTTTTCATAGTGTCATGCATCTATTTGGGTGCTGCAAAGGTGGGCTAAAAATCTGATTGCTATGTAGAGCAAAGGAAGATTAATGGAGAGTAAATAAAATTGATTGACTTGTCAACCAAAGATATACAAGGTTAATTTCACATCATAAGGTGGTTTTTGACATTACATATTACTATTTTTACCCAAATTAAAGTGAAATTAGTTTTCATAATATCCCAAAACCACCTATAGTCAAATTGGCAAGTTATTCTTTTATTAAAACTTTCATTTATAAAAGGTGAAAAATTTAATTCCCTACATGAAGAAAGTTTAGTGATACACCCAAACATAGAAATTTCACTAAATTTAGCATCAAAACTCATTTTTTTAGTGGGGGTTTAAAAAAAAAGGGAAAATTGGTAATAGAGGTCAACAATAAAAATTGTGCATTTTAAATTTCTTTCAAAGAATTATAAAAATATTGAATTATATATTGCGAGACATTGTAATTTCATTAAAATTACACAATAATCATGATTTTTTAAAACTCAATCATAAAGTTTAGTCATAGTTATGTCTCTGACTCACATTTATAGGTAGTTTTGTCATGCTTGAGTTACTACATATAATGCTTAACATAGATGTAAACAATGACATATGGGCATCGACCCTTTAAATTATCGAGGAGAAATAAGGCCACGCACTCATAGAATTCCATTTGGAGAGATACTAGAGACTGAATGAACCCTTTTCAGTACTATTTAAGTACCAAGTATTATACTTTTTTATACATTTACACCTTTTTCACATACCACTGGGTATATAGAAAGGGAGAGATTATTATCCATATTGATAGGTATAAAGGAAGGGGCATATAAATAAAGGTCTGGTATATTAGCCTAATAGTATATAGAAAGGGAGACCTATATACCTAGAGTGATAAGGAACTAATCCATCACCCATAGTCTTGATAATGGCTACACAAGCTCCAAAATCCTTTTTACCAGATTCATAGATATTCAAAGGTAAAAAATATTTTACTTGAAAGACAAAACTCATAATTCAACTAGAATTTGAGGAAATATGGCCTATTATATATGGCTCTTAAACTCAACATGTAATAGACATTGACCAACAATGTAAATATGACAAAGACAATTAGAATGTGAAATTAATCATAATGTTTGAGGTATCAGATGAAGTGTAAACACACATCCATAAATCCAAAACCGCTAAGTAAGTTTGGGATAATATCCAAACTATATATGAAGCCAAGAATGAGAGCATAATTCTACATCTACAAAGTCAACTCCACTCTCTTAAATTAAGATCTAGTGAAAAAGTGGAGGCTTTTCTTTGATGTGTTGCAATGCTGAGGGAATCACTTCAATCCTTGGGTGAAACAAATTTAGATGACTCTCTTTTACCCATTGTATTGAGAGCTTTACCACCCTCATACTAGATTTTTGTGACCACTTTGACTATCACAAAATAGAAACCAAGTTTTGAAAAACTTATGAATATGTTACAACAAGAAGAGACTTTCAATACTCAAAAAGAATGTGAAGAACACGTTCTAGATTCTAATCAACAAAAATGCAATAAAACATTCAAGTCTTCATCAAAACAAAATCTAAGGCAAAATTCACAAGGAGGCAAGTCATAAGAACAATGTCTCATTTGTGGTCATCAGGGACATAAACTCAAAGATTATTGGTATAATACCTTCAAGAAAGGTTCTTCTAGTGGTCAAAGTTCCACTAACCAATAGTCATCCCCTATGACATCCATTAAACCACAAGGATAGAAAAGGGAACTTGGAAAAATAAACCCAAATAACAAGGTAATATTATTGAACAAGAAGAAAATGATGATGATGGATACTTCATGTACTCTACTGATGTTCATGGAGAATATTCTTCACAAAATGACATATGGTATGTTGACTCAGGTGTAACTTGACATATGATAGGAAGAAAATATTGGTTTTTAACAATGAAGGACAAACCCAATAAAAATCATGTTTCATTGGGTGATGATACCTCATGTAGTGTGCAAGGAATTGGTAACATTTCCTTACCTCTTGGCATGTAAACCTAAAAAATAACAAATGTTATTTATGTACCCAATTTAAGTAAAAATCTATTATAAGTTAGTCAACTCTTGGACCATAATTTGAAGACTGACTTTGACTGTAAAGGTAGAAATAAAATGTATTTGATCATAGATAAATTAAAGAACTTATTTCAGCTTGATTTCATTTAAAAAAACAATTAGGCGCTCATAGTAAAGGACACAGACTCGACACAATTATGGGATAGAATATTTGGTCACATTAGTTTTAAATATCTCAACACACTCCACTATTATAATATGGTAAGAGGATTGCCACCTCTAAAAAATGGTACATATAAATGTCATGATTGCTTAGCAGGTAATAAATATAGAGCTCCATTTTATAAAAGTTCCTATAGATCCAATGGTAAAATTGATCTAGTTCATACCAATATGTGCAGACCAATGAAACCAATCCATGTTGGGTTTAATTACTTCATGCTCTTTGTTGATGATTTTTTAGAAAAATGTGGGTTTACTGTGGGAAAACAAAGATTCAATCCTTTGAAACTTTCATGAAATTTAAAGTGGTTGTTGAAATAAAATATGATTAAAAAATAAAAACTATTCACTTAGATCATGGGGGAATTCACCAGTAATGAATTCAAAGAGTTTTTTGCAATAAAATGACATTCATCATCAAATAGAACCTCCATATACACCATAAAAAAATGCAATTTTTGAATAGACGAATCATACTAACATCAAAATGGTGTGATGTATACTATATGATTTAGGTTTGACAGAGCCATTTTGGGTAGAATCAGTCAAAATTTTAGTCTATCTACTCAATAGAATTCCCACTATAGCTCTTAATGGGGTAACACCACATGAAGCATGGTCAGGAAAAAATCCATCTATATCACATCTTTGAGTTTTTGGATGCTAATCAAGTATACACATTCCCAAAGCATAATGAACTAAACTTGATATGAAATCCAAAAAATATGTGTTCTTTGGGTATAATGAAGAAGCACTTGCCTATAGATTCATGGATCTAAAAACCAAATAAATCTACACTAGTAGGGATGTTGAGTTCTTTGAGAAGATATAAGTAGAAGCTCCTTATACAAGCTCACCTAATAAACCAATCAGTCCCATGGAAAATGTAAAAGATGGAAATCCAACATTAGATGATAATGATGATGGGAATAATGGTGAAGCTCCACCACCCACAAGAACTACTCAACCTATGCCTAAATGGTATACAAGTACACTAAGAGATGTTAAATTGGATGATGTTCCAGATAAATCTACCACTGGACCAAGGACTCATAGAATGGCTTGAGGAGAGGTCAATTTGGCCTTAATGATTATAGTTGTTGAATCTATCGATCCTTTTATAGTTTAGGAATCCCTATAGTTAAAACCTTGGAAAGATGTCATGGAAGTAGAATACAATTCACTGATGAAAAATAAAATATGGTAGCTTGTAGCCCTTCCACTAGCGAAGAATTCAATCAAATGTAAATAGATCTTCAAGACAAAGTTTAAAGCATATGACAGTCTTGAAAAGCATAAGGTAAGGTTGGTTATAAAGGGGTATGCTCAGAGAGAAGGCATCGACTATGAGGAGATGTTTGATCCCATAGCTCAGATCAAAATAATTAGGATGATTTCTACTTTAGTTGCATAGTTTGGTTGGAAATTCCATCAAATAGATGTCAAAAGTGCCTTTTTTAATGGAAACTTATAAGAAGAAGTCTACATGACTCAACCAGAAGGTTTTGTCATTATAGAAAAATAAGGTAAAGTTTGTAGACTTGTAAAATCATTATATGATCTAAAACAGGCTCCCAGGGCATGGTATATTAAAATTGATGAGCATCTCTAGAAACATGGATTCAAAAGGAGTCCATATGATCCCAATCTCTACCTCAGACAACAAGGGGGGAGGTAGTAACTATAGTTGTATATGTATATGATCTAGTCATCATTAGTAGTTCAGTGAAGATGATTGAGTCAACAAATAAAGATCTAAATCGATCATTTGACATGACAGATCTTGAGCTTTTACATTATTATCTTGGTTTAGAATTTTGGTAGATAAAAAATCACATTTTTGTATCTCATCTCAAATATGACAAGACAACACTTGATAAATTTCACATGATGGATAGAAAACCAATTACCACAGTTATGGATATAAAGCTTTAGTTGTCTCAATAAAATCCATCACCACAAGTAAATACAACTCAAAATTATTAGTTGATAGGGAGTCTCATTTACCTAACTTATACTAGGCTAGACATCAACTATGTTGTTAGTTATCTTTCAAGGTTCATGCAAGAGCCCAAGGCTAGTCGCTAGAAATCAGCAAAGTAGTTATTGAGGTACATAATAGTAACTATGGATTTTAGCCTAGAATACAAGAAGAATGACAACTTCTTGATAGGATACTCAGATTCAAATCATGCAAGGAACATTGATGACATAAAATCTACTTCAGGATTTATATTCTTTTTGGGATTTGGACTAATATCATGGGGGATTAAGAAGAAAACTTGTGATTTAATATCCTCCATAAAATCATTATAGTTCACCATATGAGGATCTATCTATGAAATGATCTAGCTCAAACATATACTTGAAGGATTTGGGATACCACATAATCAACCAACAATTCTTCATGTAGAAAATGAAGTAGTGAATCTTGTTCGCAATCATGTATTTCATGAACACACCAAACACATTGAGGTGAAAGTACATTTCATTTATGAACATGTTTAGAACAACAACATCTAACTCTAATACTACCCAATAGATTAATAACATGTAGATGTTTTCACTAAAACACTTGTATGGGAAAAAATTGAGGCATTTAGAGAATCTCTCTCTTGTTTACTTGAGATAATGTTGAATTTAGTGGGGGAATATTAGGTTTATCCTAAGGGGTGTCTAATTCACCATTTGAAAATAAATGTAATTGAGTAATATTTTATTAATCATGGTAGTTGGGATACTTAAATAAGATTATTTGAACTTTCTATAGTTCACTTATATCTCCCATATAATATTTAGGGAATTTGCATAACTTTTGGATCGGGATAAGATAATGCCCACCCTATTATATAGAGAAATTTTTTGGCACTAATATTTGTATAAATTTATAAGATTTTTAATGTTTTCATTGAATGTAATATATATCACTATTATTCCTCCTTAATAATACAATTACAATAGACTGTTATATATAAAGTTTTGCCCAACGCTATCTCTTCATATTCTAGCCTTTGGATATGCCCAAAAGGAGTAACTCTTCACATTATATTATCTATCCTTATGCTTACATAGGTTGAATACATAAAAAATATTATACAAAAGACAAAATAGTTTAATTCACACACATGTTTATCAAATATACTCTATGATTTTAATAGGCCCTGTTCTTCAGCCAATAGTTGTAAATTAATAATAAATTATGATGCTCCTCTCCTTATGTATAAGCCTCTTATTTTTTTATGTAATGCAAAAGGAATGATTTAATATTTACAAATTTCATGTCTATTGTTTTTAAATTTGATTGGTCATTCTTATGAAGACTCCCATTACTACTCTAAAAATTCCTATGTTTGTTCTCAAAAATTGAAAAAATCTATAATAAAAACAAACATAAATTAAACTACTATAAGACATGTATTTAACATAAGATATTTCATCAAATGGATAAATATAGAAGCAATGGGGCTTCCCCTAGGAAAAAATATATTAGCCATCCATCATAGACATGTATTTGGGCTATGACTCTCATAAGCTCACCTACACTAATATTTAAATTAATTTCTGGCCAAATATTAATACAATTTCACATAAATAATATTTGATACATAAGACACTTTTCTTGATTAAATTCATCAATGAAACAATATACATTTATATTACTTTGATATCCTCTAATCTAGGATTTGATTCTATCTAATAACACCTACTAACTCTCAACCACACATGATATTTTATGGGTGTATTATATTGTAGACCTCTTAACAACCTCTACTAGCACTTATAATAGGTTTAATAAATTATTTGGTGAGTTACAAAGATAAGTACAAGCTTTATCTCTCAAGTTTGTTACATATAATTCTTGGGTTGATTTTAATGTTATATATGGCCAACCTATAGTGAATAATACTCTTTATTATATTCTCCCATGTTTTTTTACTATGTCTATGTTTTCTTGTTAGGAAATCACATTAGGTTATTACATATATTAGTTAGTTTATTAGGTATTTTTAAATTTATAATCTACATTTTTTTCCCTTTTTAAGATCTGTGTCCTTTTTAGAAATTAGAAACCTATATTTTTACCTGTAGATTTGGCATCTTACATGGTGTCCTTACTGCCTGAGTGGTGTTGTATTATTTCTAAGATATCAAAGTTATTTTTGTTTGCAGATAAATCTATCCTCTTTTCATCTAGGTGGCATCCCTTTTTACTTGCATGGAGGATTGGTGCGTGGGTATTTTTATCACCATTAATATTTGTACATCATGTGACAAATATGCATGACTAAAGTTTCCAAGAGATGCATCATCAATACTCAATTCAACCCAAAAGCTTCAGTGAACTCCATTTAGTTTCCTTGGACTTATTTTCACAACCCCATAATTGGGGGAAACATGTATCCATTTTCATAATATAATTTGTCATTTATATTCATATTGTTTTTTTCAACTTTATATTCTTATCATTAATGTAGATGATTCATAAACTAGGTGGATATTCCACATTAAGACTCACCAAAATTAATCATCTACCAATAAGTTTTTTTTTCAAGTTCATTAAAAAATGTTGATTTAAGATGTATTTCAACTCTTATGACTATCATCTATAACATACACATGACTATGGAACCCTTCACATGCAATTCCTACATGTTACATCTATTGCATACAATCCTTCACACTCTACCCATGCTACTAATCCATATATGATTACAATTTAAATGCTTATATATAAGTGCAAAACCAATGTGAATTTTATTAACCTTTAATAACTAGTCATATGTTTATTATAGATTATTTTTGAGCTCTCTTAAGTGTTTGATGTGTTAGACTAATTACAAGGTATTGGAAATAAGAAAGTAGTAAAAATAAACACAACATGAAAGAGAGATACAAAATACATACCTTGGAGAAAATATGATAAAACTCCAACAAGAGTGAATCCATGTTTCCTCATATCCACTATGTTCTACATTTTACAATCTTTTTCCTTATTAAGCTTTTTACAAGGACACCAACTTCAAAAGTATCCTACTCTTGTATTGATCTTTAAACTCTTTAGTGCATAAGTACTTATTTATCAAGAAAAACTATGTAACTCATCCATATAAGTTGTGTAGTATTCAAATTAGATCTTATTTTCACTTGATTAGCTTATTTACACTTCACAAAGCTCCCATTCACTCATGATAGTTTCTATGTAATCAATTGCACATCTCTGAACAATATTTTAAATACAATCAACACTAAGGGAATGCATCAATGAATGATAATTAAATCAATGAATTCATTATATGAACTCTATATGTTCATATATATACACAATAACACCCCTTAGGCTTGAAAAATAAACCTAATATAAAAAATTAAATCCAAAATGCATGTATGTCCTTTCAACTTCTTGTGTGGGTAAAACCACCACTATATGCAGGACAAATAGAAATGAGTTGTGAAACCACTACTAAAGATTAAAAAACAACCAAAATAGTTTTAAAACCACTAAATTAGTTATAAAACTACAACCTATATATATTGGTGGTTTTGTAACCATGAAAAGTCTTCTAACCTTCAAAGGCCATAATTTTTGCATACAAAATTAAAATAACATGTTGTTTTTATAAATTAGATAAATTTCAAGAGGATTTAAAAAATTTACTATAAAGGTAATTTTTATTTCAACCATTTATTTTTTAATCCCTTACAACATAATCTAGATCTTTTCTAGGACTTGGCATGTCATGCGTACCCATGTTTTGATAATTTATTATCTAATCGTCTAAATTGGATGATCTTCTTGATCCAAATTTTTGATTAATAGTCATGGAAAATAATATGTAAAAAACATTTTATTGCAAATTTCTTATTTATATGAGGTATATCCCATAAATGAATTTTATTCTATGGTTATATCTCTTCACTTATATTTTCTTCTATAACTTTATAATTCCAACAAAAAATTCATTCAATCATGCCTTCTATCCAAGTCAGATATGCTTCTTTTATGCATATTTGAATTTTTTGTATGACTCTAATCTAACCTAAAAACCTAAACCAAGGCTCCTTGCATTATGTATCTTAAACCTTTCCTATTCATTCAAAAATTTGATCCAAAATGGTTGGTAGGCTTGGTGTGAAACAACATAGAAACCCAATACACATGATCCTTATTCTAATAGATGTGATGTCATAATATAATTTTCCAACCTATAAACATAATGGTTGGCTGGTTGTGGGATAATTATGTATGTTTGCTTGGCCAAAAAATATGGATGGTCCAAGAAAAATCATTCTCCTTTTGTACACTCGTTAGTTCATCATATCTTTATTAAACATGGCTCATCAAAATTAGTGCCCTATAAACCTAAGGTATCCATGTATTATAGTTTTCACACAATTATTATCAATTGATATGTCCTATTCATAATTCCATTTTCCATCATTAGTCTAAAAACTTTGTTTACAAGCTTCCTTGGCTATTTTATGGACTTAATATAAATGTTTGCTCATTCATGAATCAAAATTTTAATCACTTTCAATTGTATTTCAAAGTCCATAAGATATTTATTTTTCACCAAGAAATTGATTGAGGCATTTCATTTCAAATATTTTAATAATAAATGATTTTCTCTATGGTAGGCCATTATTTCCACTAGATCTTGTTTCTTTGAGAATCTAGTTTTGTTCTTTTGGTTGCCCTTCTTGTACCACCCATTAATGATTTTTCAAATCATTTATTCCAATGTGAATATTTTTTGGGCTAGTTAAGACATTTTTATGATGTGTTTTGGATGAGAAATTGGCTACCTTGGGAAGAGGTGAGGCATGGATATAAAATTCATAATACACAAAGAATATGTTAAGAACCTTCTTACACACAAATTAATATAGTGGCATAAATATAAAAAATATACATTGAACTAAAATAAGATAGAAATATTTTATTAAAATAAGAGAAACATGTTACAAAGTATCATGGACTTCTTCATTGAGGAAACTTCTTTTGAGAAAAACTTAATATAAAATATTCAATGGATGATCCTTCCTCTTACATAATCTCTCTATTTAAACTAATATACTCAAGACAACCACCACTTTGCATACATGTGTGATAATTAAAAATAGTTAATAGGATGGCCTAAAAATCATATATACCCAATATTTTATTAATAACACCTGATACACAATAGAAGAGTTAGAATGAAGGGGTCCTAACATGACCTCCCCTTTATAAAAACTTTCTCCTCAAATCTTGAGATTAGGAAACTACTATAGGGTTCTCACATTGTGTCTTTTGGTTTCATACGATACCATTGTACCAAAAAATTATACAAGATTTATGATTAAACTAATATACACAAGATAAATACTTCTTCCCACACATATGGTGTGATTAAAAAATATCTAGTAGGATAACTTATAAAACATATGTGTCTAATATATTCTTAGTAACATTTAATAAATAATAAAAGAGTTATAATGAAGGAGTTATAACATGCCCTCCCCCTTAAAAAATTATCCTCAAATCTTGAGATGATTAAATCACTACTATAACTAGATTATGGGTTCCCACATTGTGTACTTTGGTTGCATGCCACATCATTTGGTCATAAACTTACAAAAAATCTCTATTTAAACTAATATATTTAAAATAAACACTTCGCATACATGTGGGATAATTACAAATAACTAATGGGATGAATTACAAAATATATGCACCTAATAGTTTATTAATAACACCTGATACATAATAAATGAGTTAGAATGAAGGGGTCCTAACATGCCTTCCCCTTTAAAAAAATTGTCCTCAAAAGCTTGAGATGAGGAAATTGCTACTATAACTAGAGTAAGGGTTCCCATATTATATATTCTAATTGCATTCCACTCCATTGTACCAGGAACTGGGTGATAATGTGGTTGTGGATCTAGGGTGAGTGCCTTTCTAGGATAGACTCATGTTTTAGGAGGAGAGATGCTTTAATTTCAAGCTTGGGAAGTGAAGTTTGGGCTTAAACATGCTAACCAATGAGCTTATTCAAACATGATACATTGAAAACAAGATGGATCTTAGATAATATGGGAGCTCCAACTTGTATGCCATAGGAGCAATCTTCTTGAGTATTTTATAATGACCAAATAACTTTCGTGCTAGAGTCTAATGAACCTTCAGCTTCAAAAAAGACTTATTATAAAGTTATAACTAGAGAAAAACCATGTCATCTATGTAAAAATTCCATTTAGAGTGTGTTGATGATGGAAATTACACCATCAATAAATCAACCTTTTCACCTATCGTGAAGGTCAAGTTGGAATCGTACCAATCTAATCATGGGGTTCTAAAGGTTTGTCTATGATCATAAAGATGCAAGGGGTTTTTTATAAGTTCTTGGAAATAATCAACAAGTTATCAAATGCAACTTATTCCATTATAATAATTAAAAATCCATTTTATCAAATCATGAATTAGTTAGAATAAAAAATTATAATCTATTCTATTCGATATAGAAAACCTATGAGTTAGATAGTCTCTTGAAGAATAGAAATTTGATTTAATAAGTATTTATATATTCAAAAATATTTCACTTATTGATGTAATATTCTCCAAGTTAATTCCAAAATATGAAAAAAAAGAGAAGAAGAAAGATTTAAGATAAGAAATATAAGACATTCAATCACTTAAATGGAAGAGAGAGACAACAAACTAACTAACTAAAGGAAACTAGCCTACTAAGAACTACTAAAGATTTAAAAACTAATTAAGACAAATACTCGAATAAAAAGGGTAAGATAAAAGACTAAAATATTAAACAAGGTCAAAAACTAAAACTAAACAAAATTAAACTAACAACTAAGAAGCAACTATTAAAACTAAATATAAACTAAATAAAGTCTATCAATCTAAAGACTTGAACAAACCTAGAAACTAATTATAAATAAGTCTAAAATTAAATGAATAAACTAAATAGGAACTAAGCTATGAAATAAACTACCAAATAATTAAACTATATAAATAGAAAACTACTACGTAACTGAAAAAGATCAAATCTAAACATTCTGAATAATTTAAACTCTAAACAAATCTAAATGAAAATAGTGATCTAAGAGAGTTGTACTACTTTCTAAACAAAGAAAAAGAATAATATCTAAATTGAATAAACTAACAAATAAGAAGATAACCAGAAATAGAAGTAAAATCATATTAGAACAAAACTAAAAGAAAATACTATATTAAAGTTAGAATTAAATAGATTACAATAAAGTGTACGAATCTCAAAGGAGAGGCATCTTAGCAGAAAATGATAACTTTATTGATAAAATCAACATTCTTTCTTTACAAAAACTTGAATGATAACTTTACAATCAAAATAAATCAATGAAGTGTCATAAAATAGTGAAATGTTCGTCATTGTTCAAATTGAATACTTAGAATCTATGCATAAGACTATAAATAGAAATCATTAAAAGATGTTAAGCTTATCAATATTTAGATAATCAGTATTAAATGATAAATAAAGTTGGATATACTTGTGTTGCACAAGTAATTACTCAACCATCAGATAAAGTACCATTAGGTCTATCTACAAAAGCTATACTATCTCAAAAGATTTGTATATAAAGAAGAAAGATGAATGATTGACTTTAGAAAATGTCTAAGTCCTCAATACCTATTGTTCTTTTGTCTTCAAATGAATCCTTGATCTCTTCTTATACCTTCAAATTTAGTTTCAAATAAGTTATAACTAGCTTTAGTTAGTTGTTAGTTTATGTTAACTATTTGAATTTTTTTTTAAGTTAATTAATTATAACAATTGTTAGTTAAGGACAAGTTTAATTAAGACTTAAAGTCCTAATTGATCAAGTTTATTTAAATATAGACTATGGGTACTAATATTAATGGGTGGGGACCCATATTGACTAATAATATAATATAATACATATTCTAATAATAAAATAAATAAGTCAAAGATTAATAAATCTTATTTATATTAATCCATAATGCATATTAAATTAACTTAAGCATATATATTATATCAAATCCCAAAATTGTTCCATTTTCCAAAATTTATCAAAATATAGCAAAGTCTGAAACTAAAGTATCAAACTAAAATATCAAGTTCTATCATGAAAATTTTAGCATAAACAAAATTCTATCCCTTAGATGACCAATAATCATCTAAATTAGACAACACCTTAATTACATGTTTGTCTTGTTCATGAATACAAACATTATATTTCATATTTGTAGTAGGAAATGGTACCAATCTTATTCTTGAATCAGTTGTGTTGTCATCAATCTTCAATTTGATTCTCTTCAACATCTTGACCTCCCTTGGTGTATCCAACTTAGATTGAATTTTAGCTCTCTTTTTTATAGTTCTCTTTTCTATAGCAAAAGGTAGAATGTCCATTATCTTCCTTCTACTAGCATAGCCTTGAATCCCCAAATTCAATATCTCATACCAAAGATAGGCTCATTATGCAAAGCAGTCAAACCCAGCCCTTTACCTTTCATAACAAGTTCTCTATGGGAAGGAGAAGGTTTATCAGAAGGAGTGGCTAAATTATTAAAGTTCTTACCATGGACAAACTCAATTTCTAACTATGTGGTCTGATTTGTAGGAAAAGATTCAGTAACAAGTTTAATTATTTCAACATGAGGAGGTTAGAGTGGTCAGTGCTGAGGGTTATTGTCTAGACGATGAGATGAATTGATTTGAGAAGGCGTTTAGGCTCCAAACCTATAGCCAAAGAAACCTTTTTTACCTCTATAATCCATATTAACTAGATTAACAGGCAAATTACTTAAAATGTCTCAAAATTTAAGATCATAAGCATCAAAGTGAATGGACATTTTTATTCCCCTATGGGACATAAGACCAAAATTCCTTACACAAAAACCACTTTTATGAAAACCTCTGTTAGGATTTGGCTGGTTAGCATCGCTACCAAAAAAAATTCTCCATCCCTTATTGTCATTACTTCTTACTGAACCTAGTTAATAAACTATAAACAAATCTAAAATGAATTAAATTTAAAGACTGAGAATAAATAAACTATTTAAAATAAGACTAAATATTGCATCTACTAAATACCAAACTAAACTAAACCTCATCATAATCTAAACGTCATTTATTTGTCTTTAAAATCAACTAAAATTTGTAGCCAATATCACAATGCCATAATTTCATTTACAAAATACCTCATTAATACACTGTAATGAACAATATTTATTCATAAAATATGAGGGTTAAACAACTCTTACACAAATGTCCTCAAGCATATCATCCTAACTATCCTGAGAGAAACCTTAAATATACTTGAATAATGTAGCTTCAAAAAGTGGGATACAAGTCACAATGAAGAAATGTGTTGACTATTTTAAATTAGGGTTTAAAACAAATTTAGAATCTTTAATCTATTGATAACACTTAAACATACAAATCTTTAAAATCCATTTTGAAACCATCAAATACTTATGTCATTCAAACAACCAATCTATCAGACCCATTTAATTCAAAAATTTGACATGTAAACCAATATGTCTAAAAAATTTACATGTAAACCATGAACTTCCTTTGTTTGACAAACTTTATCCATGAATCACAATGTCTCTATTCTTCATAAACCTTATAAAATCAAACCAGAAAGTTGTCATCTAAGATATGCATTATTGTCTTTCCACCAAAACAACAAGTTGAAAAATAAAAATATCAAGTCACAAAAAAAACCATTGAATCATACATCACAGAATTGACATATAGAGCCTATGTCTTTGTTTTGAATATCACCAAAATCATCGATTATAGTGAAGAAAAACTTCAAATATGTCTAAGAAAATCATTGAAACTCTCAAAACATCTCATGCATCTAGGATTAAATGATTTTCTCATTCTATACTTCTCCATTCTTACAACTTAGCTTCAAAATAAACAAATTTTATCTTTTCACAAAACTAGAATATCAAAGCTAGAAACCTAACATGCATGTTGAGAAACTTTCAAAAACTCCTTTGGACAAAAAAGAACCAAACAAATAAGAACCCATTTTAATATATGTTGATGATAATTAGAAAACCTTAAATTCCATTTTAGTGAAATATATAATTTTATACATAACCCATAATTTCTTTCAATCATGCAAGAAATAAACTACTCAACACTTACAAGAAATCATCATAACTTCCTTAAACATATGCATGTAGATGATTTCACCCAAAAAAATGAGTCATAAGTTATTCTTACTAAACAAATAGAAGATTTGTTTCATGTATATGAACCACCAAGTAAAATTTTGTCTATTTTACTTATAACTATTATCAAAACCCTTCAAGAAACTTATGATAAATTCTCAAATGATTTTCATGTAGATTTGAATAGAACTATTTCTTTATTTAAAACTATAAAACATTCCATAAATCTCTAATAAAAAATGATGAACATTGCACAACATAACTGGTGATGCACTTGAGCTCTCTATCTAATATTTTTCACCAAGACCTTGCTCTTTAACTCAATAATTATCCAGTCAGGGCTTCATTTCTGTATCAAAGCTTACAACCAAATGAACCAAAAATAAAGAAATTCACAAATTACAACCACCAAATTTCTTCATAACTAACCAAGTGACATGTTTAGTTTGTATTGGCTTGTATTTACTAATCATGTACTTAGTGATTCTACCAATTAATTTATCAGCTTTGACAAAATTAGTCTTCACTAAATCTTCATGCTAAAGTCTTAACCAACCTCCTCAAATTGAGGCAATCTTGAATCCCATTAAATTCTATTACCACCAAATCTGAGTGTCAATATTGAAACTTTAAGACCATACCTTCGCATTTAATGTTCATGCCAACTCACATTGCCTTGGTGTCCATCTTTGCTAACCGATCTCAAGTTCACAACTAACAAATGCTTTGGGCTTGCTTCGTAATCATCACGATGTATTTTTTAATTACTAATTCACATAGTGTCATGGTCTATGTAAATTGTGATAAGCCCTTCTAAACTATAAACCATACTTAAGCCAAATAAATATATTTCACGATGAAGTCACAATCTCAAAAAATGTCAATACCCTAGAATCATGACTCCTTAGGTCTTAAAGCCAAACCATGTGATAAATAAAGCCTTTTAAAATCATTTCAAAGGTCTCAGTTTAAGAAATTTTAATCCTTTTGAAAATGCATGTAAGTATTTCAAGGAAACTCACATGCCATTAAACTTATCTCATGAAATAAATATAGGATCCCAACCTTTTCACCACATGAATCTCTATGACTAAGGAAATAATAAAATGCCTTTTATGCATCAGAACTTTTAAAAGCTAGAATCTTGAAATTGATAATGACCTAATAGTATCAAAGAAGACTTTGGAATTTATGATACACAAGAAAAATGCTCAAGATATGCATCATTAGATAAACGAATTACCCAAAAAATTTATATTGATCTAAAACTTCTCACAACATCACCACATTATTTCCACTAATATTCTAAATGGTCATTAAATCAAAAGTAATACATAGAATTGAGACTTTAATCTGATCTGTACCTTCATGATAGTCTTATAATGAAGTGTATTGATTTGAAAATAAAGCATTTTCTAAATGCAATAATCAATATCACCATTATCTTCTCTAAACCAATAATCAAATCATTTATAGAATCATTATAATCTATTAAATTGTCAAAATTGAAAGTTCATTTCTCAAATGAAACTGTACTAAAAATTAAAATGACTGATCTCATTTAAGAAATATATATATGCAAATATTATTCATTAATCCATCATGCTTTTTGAAACCATTTGGAAACATAAACATGAATTCATCAACCAATCATTATCATTTCAAAAAATAAAAAATGCATTTAAAATACTATCAATCAACAAGGTCCTTGACACAATTTTTGATTTTATGACAGGGTTATCTCTATGGCAGAAAATATTGATTTTTTTTTTAAAATTAGGGTTGTATAAAATAGGAATAACAAAGTGGTCTTGATTAGTGTATTTATCCATGCAACTATGTGCTAGATAGAGGTTATCCTTGAGAGTTATAAGGATATTTACATGCATGCTAAGTTTGGAATCAAATTTTTGTACTTTGTAACTTCATGGAAGGTATGTCTAAAGAAAATATGGTGGCTAAAATTAGAAAACTTCATAAGGTGTCACTCTGGTGGTAATGTGGTATGTGGAGTTGTACCATCATTAAGTGAGGGTTAAATATTTGAATTAGTGGATTTGTTTATTAGAGGCAAAGCAACACAAATATGTCTCTAAGCATTTCTTAACATTTATGTTTGATCATATGTTTACAGATGGTAATCAAAGCTCCTTTTAGGTTGGGTGTTGTAGTGATGGATGTAGACACTAAAAAACTACACACTTGTAGTTTCAATGACTAAATGCCTCAGAACCCCCTAAATACCCTCTAAACCTTATTAACCCTTAACAAGCCCCTCTTAACCTAACCAAATCACTATTCTTTTAGTCACATAATATTATTCAAAAACACTATTTGAAAGTACTATTCAAGAGTACTAGTCACTATCACTATTCATTATGGGACCTACTATCACTATTCATGATGACATGGAAAATGACATGGCAAGTGACATGGAAAGTGACATGGAAGTTGATATGATAAGTGACATGGCTCAGAAGTGAGTTGGCTTGATGTGGGACATCATACCCCAATTGGGACCCTTTTCCAAAGTATCTAATGACCTCATTTAAGCATTACAAGGGCCCCCCTTGAAATATGGTGAATTATCCTTAATAAGGCTATCATTCAACATGAATTTTGCATTTACACATGAAATTAGACTTCAAAATAAGATACCTACCTCTTTAGTGCTTTGAAAAAGACAAAGAGCACCCATTTTTGACTTCTTAACCCAAATGAGAATCCCCACCAACCCCATCTTTGACTATTCATGCACCACATGGAAAATGATGACATATTTGGTGTGCCACCTTTTTAAGTGATTGAATGAAGACAATAAAAGGTGGTGAAAGGTCTTTAAGCCTCATTCAAACCCATGTGCATGATTCTCATTCAAAGATGGACTCATGTGCAAAGTGAAAGACTCACCAACGCAAATGGGAATCCCCACCAACCCCATATTTGACTATTCATACACCACATGGAAAATGGTGCCATATTTGGTGTGACATCTCTTTAATCTCTTTGATGAAGACAATAAAGGGTGTTGAAAATTCTTTAAGCCTCATTCATACCCATATTTATTATTCCCATTGAAAATTGGACCTATGTGCAAGGTGGGAGACTTAACAACCCAAATGGGAATCCCACCAACCTCATCCTTGACTTATTTATGATGCCAACTTGGATAAATCATAATGTATTCACTATTCATCTATGTTGGCATGTTTATTCACATCAAATGCTATAAATACCCCCTCTCCTTCACCCAAGGTTAAGTTACAAGTTAGTCTTTGGTTATTAACATCTTATTACAAGTTTTTGATGGAGATTATCATTTTTGAGTTCATCATTATTTTAGAGGTCATCATCATATTGGAAGGAAAAGAATTTGAAGTAATGAATCTCTGCCAGAATTGCTATAGGATTCCATCTTCATCAACCATCATCAACATCAACACTCTTCTTCAAGCTTGGAAGGTAATCTTTCATTTTGTCTATTTTATTTATTTGAATTCAATTCCTTTCTTCCCTTTGGTATATTATTTCTTGACCTATAAACCTCATCCTTTAACCCCTTATTTTATCTTTTCCCTTTATCCCTTTTATCCCCTTACCTTCTTTGTTATCTTCATCCCATTTACCTTTTTTTAACCCCTTTCCACCTTCACCCCATTAATAATCTTCCTCCTTTGTCATCTTTTCCCCATTTACCCATTTCTATATTTATCTATGTACATCATTAATCATTTACCAAACCTAACTAATCTATCCTTTTGACCTTTCCATTTTACCAAATCAAAAATCACCATTTTGACTAGACTAATTTTCAGCATTAACATCATCCCAACTAGTTGCTTCATTTTGGTCATCTTAGCAAAGCATTTAATCCCTTTGCTGTTATTTTTTGTTCTTAGTTTTATTTATATACCATTTCATGTCAATTATATCATTTTTATTCATCAAAATTAAGTGTTTAAATCAGGTAGATTGACAGCCTCTTAGAAAGCTTTTGCTTATAGGATCTAGCTCATGTTAGGCAATCCACCCACCTACTTGTCTAACAAACAAATTTCTTTTAGTGTTTTATTATTTTCAGGTCATCCTCCAAATCCAAAGAGGATCTCTCCACAATCACTTGGATCCAATGCATAAACTTTAACAGGTATTTTTCCACACCCTTCATCACAAGTTTCTTCTTTTCACACATTGGCATGTCCAGTGGGACCCCTTATGAGTTCATAGTTTTTTAAGCATATAGTTTAATTTATTGAAATTTCAATGCTCTTGAGTTTCTATTATTTCTAAATTTTTAAAAATAAAAATTTCTTTCCTTTCTTCTTTTCTAAAAAGGAAACAAAAAAGGTTGCATTTTACATCTTGCATTTAAGTGCATTTTAGCTATTCCTTATTTACATGAAAAGACACCAAATTTTTATTTTGGGTTAAAATTGAGTAAATTCATGGCATTACCTACTTAATTATTAGTTCACCTATATTAGTTAAATGTATTATAAATTAATCATATCACACATATGTTACACTACCAAACCACACGGATAAATTAAACATTAAAACTTATTTGAGATAAGGCCCATTGGGATTTCATCACCCTTTGGATCACCTTACCCTACCCAATGATATTACTTGGATTTAATCACCAAGGGGAGGGCCCACTCCATTCTCTATCAGAGTATAAACTCTAGACAAATGGTATATATTGGCTAAGCACCCACACTGGCTACAGGATCGTGAAGTGAGAAGAGCAAACCCCCAGTACCAGGCCACGTACTCAGTCTAGTGAAAATTATTTGAGCACCAACATTCAACCCAAAACCATCCTTAGATGATTTTTTTAGTACTTGACTTACAATCCAATTTTCTCTTTCACATTCTTTAAGGCATAATCCAAAAGTGATTTAAAATAAATCCTAAGATTAATTGTGTTTTTAGTGTGTGCTTTATTTGATTTGGGTTTTTCTTTGTTTGTTCATCATTTGAGGAAAGAAGTTCATTATCTATTTATAAATTTCTCATATGGTCTTAACTAGACAATAAGTGAAAAACCAAAACAACCTACCACCATCTTCTTCTTCATCCTTATCCATGGATTATACTTCAGACGTTGATAGATCACCCCATGCTTCACCACACCATTCTCCTCCACTTATGATGCCTAAAATAATCTCTAAAGGTGATTTATATTTTTCCACCTTTTTGGACAATAATTTGGTTGCTTGACAATACTATCTTAATACCTTAGCCTATAATACTTCGATGGATTTGGCTCCTCCCACAGATCCACCCTATGGTATGCCACACCACCTTATGGTTAGTATTGCATCATCCCACCCTTTTGTTATCTAAGCTTCATCTTCTACCATTGGTCCATATACCACCACCATCCAAACACTTATTACTCCAACCAATACCTCTAATGTTAGTTCAACTTTACCCCTTGTCACTTTTACCCCTTTTTTTGATATGATGTCTTTCACACCCATTTCTACCACTCCCTTTAGCTTAACCAATATACCAACCTCAACCCCCTTTCAAAACTTGGTACTCTCCATACCACAACACTTCTCCCTATAAGCACTTTGGTCACTACCAACCTTCAACCAACTAACCCACTAATCACTTCAATGCCATACATAAATCCCCCAACATTAACCTTCCAACACATACCCATGACATCTTATCAATATATTCCTAACACACAAGTATGCATACCTTCACCTTCCACCCAATATTACATGACATCACACACACATGTGACATTATTCCAACCATCCACTAGTTATTCACATGTCACCTAGCCCCAACAAAATGTGTCACATACCTATCCAACCCAACAACCCCAAATGGACTTGGTCAAGATGCTAATGGAGAAAATGACTACCCTTGAGTCATCCATCTCGAGATTACATAACCTTATCTCTTATAACCAAATTTGAAATGAACCCATCCATCCATCTATCCCTCTCTGACCATATCATCCATAATGGGAAGTGCCAAAATTCTCTAAATTTAAAAGCAAGGAGGACCCCAAACAACATTTAAGAGTATTGAGGTACACATGTTACTTGATTTCCCATGATGACACTCTTGTCCTATGTACCTTTCCTATGTCCTTATATGGACCAGCATTAAATTGGTATAGTTCCATCCCAAAACACTCCGTCTTCTCCTTTGCCCAATTAGCCCAATCTTTTTTAGATCACTTTTTGATCAATATATCCAAAAAAAATTATATTACCGACCTCTATATAATTTGTCAATTCAAATATGAATCTATTACTGATTTCATGGCTTATTGAAGGATCCTAATCAACCAACTTTCCTTTTCATTACCTCAACTTGATCTTATAGAGCTCTTCACCTAGGTATGTGTAAAACACATTACATGTCCAAAGCTTCTGAACATTCGATGAAGCTTTTACCATGGTTCAAAAACTAGAGAATAGAGCCATTGATGAGGGAATATTAAAGTTGAAGGAAAATAACCCAACTTATAAACCTAATAATCCCTCTTCTTCCAAACCACACAACCAAACCAATCCCAGCACTAAAAATAAAGTAACTACCAATGCCATTATCCTCAAAGCCATGCCACCACCATCTACCAACCAATAGAACCCAAAGAACCAAACCTCTGACTCCCCTAATTATTCAAACCAAAACCAAAGGAATAAAACTTGGAACAATAATAAGCAATTGACTCCATTTGGGGAGCCTTATCCTTTTATTTTGAAAAAGTTATTAAAATTCAATATCATCCAACTTCCACCAATTAAACCACCCCAACATTTGATGCTTCTCACCCCGTGCCCTATTGGTATAATGAGAATTACCATTGCACTTTTCACCAAGTCATAGGACATGACATCAATAAGTGCAATACCTTTTAATACCTTGTCCAATCCCTCATTGACAAGGGGTATCTTACATTAGACAATCCTAATGCACCATTGAACCAAGCCCTCAACATATTCCACAAGCCTTTCCCTAATTATGTCCCTTCTACCCCTCATCATGAAAATAAACCCAAATAATCTCATGAGGCACATACTATTAATGTGGTTACTAATGAACCCATTAATGAATGAAATATTACCTCAAATACTACCTTTTATTCCTTTAGACACCCAAACAAAGGAAGCAACCATATCCACACCTCCATTGGAGGATACCACACCTACCTCCCCTATCACAAAACCATCCACCCCCTCCTTAGAAGCTATCTCACAAGAGAAGATGACTCCAAAAATATTCTATTAGATGTTAAGATAAAGGTAAGGGAGCCAAACTAGAACTTCTAACCCCTTCTTTGGTAGACCAACCTAGCCCTTCTAAAGCAGCTAAAACCTCCACCCAAATAACCAAAACCTCCTCCAAATTGATTGACCCTCAAACAACTAAACCCACCAAGACAACTAAAGTGACCAAATCCCCTCCAAAACCAATAACTAAAAAAACCAAAGAGGTAAAATCACTAAAGGGCCCAAAACCCTAAATTTTATCTCCCTCAAACTTGCCCTCCATTCTGGGTCCCCATCCCTCTACCTTAAACATAAATTCCATAATTTTTACCAAATCCCCACCACTTTTATTGGGCACACCTTCATACTTGCTTTCTAAAGCACCATTCCCCACTACAATAATAATTCCTAAGTTACCTACCTTGCCCTCCTCTACCACTAGTCTGTCAACCATCGTGCCTAAATCAAAACCATCAACCAAGCATACCACTTTATCCAAGACACCTACCACCAAACCTATGTCCACACAACCTCTAAATTTAACACCCAAAATAAAAACCACTAAACATATACCACATTTAGTTGAATCTTACTTGACCATTCTCTAGCAGTTATTGCAAACTTCTTCATTGAGATTACCACCCATCAAACCCTTCAACCCTTCAAGTACCAAACCCTCTTGGTTTAATGATAACTTGATATGTGGATACCATAGAGCACTAGGACATGACACAAAACAATTTAAAGCTCTCTAAACACTCAATCATAGCTTGTATAAAGATGACGATCTATTATCAAATGAACCCCCTTTATCCCCATTGCCAATCCAACCACCAACTCAACCTATCCAATCTTTGATCTAACCCAAAAGTAAATAAGAGGAACCAAAGTAACCACCCAATCAAAAAGCCACCCTTATCCACACTATTCACATGATTGCCTAATCTCAAGCCCAATAGAAGGATTAAGGGAAGGCTAAGGAATCCATTCCTTGGACTTACCCCTCCCCAAACTCCCAAGAAAATAATACCCAACCATCTATATCTTTGAAAAAACATAAGGTATCTATCTTAGGTGCCTCTCCATCTAACCCTCCATACCCTAACCCATATGTAATATCTATTTAAAAAGCTATCCTCAAGCAGCTTCACCAAACTTTGACAAAAATGAGCTTATACGAGTTAGTCTCTACCTCTCCCCATCACTGCTAGTCACTCATAGAAGCCTTTAAAACCATCAAGGTCCAACCTAATGACCCTCAACCAATTGTCACCTTTGTTGGGGCCCTTTGAACTTCTAACCTTGTCTCCTTCAAAGTTTCAAAAATACCTTCTATTCATCTAGAGGATCTTGATCCCCCCTTATTCATTATAACATACATTAATCAAACCTGCATCAAAAGGGTGATGATTAATGAAGGAGCCAACATTAATATCATCTCTTCCCATGCCTATGACTAGATTTACTTACTCTCAAACATCATTTCTAAAAGCATAGCATTCCTTTGTTCCTTTAATGATACCATGGCCACTATCTTAGGCATAGTTATCCTCCATATCCATGTAGGGCCCCATACCATTCTTGAATTTTTTATGTTGTAGAAGGAAAATTCCAATAAAATATTTTACTTAGGTGCCCTTAGATTCATGCCATGAGTTGTGTCCCTTCCACCTTACATTTCAAGTTTGAACATGAAGGGCAAGTTGTGACTATCTAAGCTAAACCTAGTCCTTTTACATCTTGTAATATGACATATCATCCTAATGACATCATTCTTCCTCCTTCATCCACCTCAAAACCATCTACCAACAACAGAACCTCACCAACCAAAACCCATAGCATTTCCACACCTAATGTTGATGAAGCTTCTACTAACTCATCTATCCCCTCTTCCAATATTCTTGTAGAAGACCTTGTGATAACCACATTTTAATGTCTTTCTTTTGGGGAATATATCCTCTTAGCCTTATATGTCTTCCTTACCCCTTAATAATATGTTAATCTCAGACATGATCATCCTTAAAAACCTAACATTAGAACCATCATCCCCATTGGTCTCTCTAACTATAAAAAAAAATTCATTTATGGGGGACTTGATCGGCCACTTCCAGCCTCTACCACTACATCATCCATCCAACCATTTACCTCTAACTTTTCTTATCTTATCAAACTAGAGTTCGCTAAGTTTTATCTTCATATATGTGATTGGAAAGGATTTTTCCTTGGTCAGTATGAACAAGGGCCTCATGAGTTACCCCATCTCAAAACTTTGTAACCTCATAAGTCATTTGGCCTTGGGTATGAACAACCTTAATAATCCACCAATTCACCCAAACCCATTGTTACCATAGAGGAAGATATCCCATCCTTTCTAACCTAATCACTTTCTCCACCTAAAGACCCTGATATCATCCCTCCAAAATTTATTTTGGATCAATACTATAAGTTTGGGCCCTCTCATCTACCACAAGAGTGGCTAAACCAAAGTCCTTCCACTCGTACATCTTGAAATGATAAATAATGATTCTCTCAATATCAACACCATCCAACATCAATATGATGATTCTATTCTTAACTACCTCAATATGGGGGATTCTTCTATCCACAAATCCTTTCCTCCTAAGGCCCTGACTATGTTGAATGAATCTACCATCGATATCAACTTGGACACTCTATATAACACCTGTATTGTCAAACTGGGCCAATCATTGAATACCAAAGAAATTCAAGATTTATCCTCTTTTCTCCAAGACTAAAGCATATCATTTACTTGTTCTTATAATGATATGTCTAAGATTGATCTCACCATTGATACCCATAACATAGTCATTCATTATGATGCAAAACTTATCAAATATAAGCTTCAACACATGCACCCTCATATATCCCTTCTTGTCAAAGAGGAGCTTCAATGCCTCCTATCTATAAACTTTATTTTACCCATTGACTACCTTCAATCGGTCTCAAATATCATCCCTGTCACCAAATCTAGTAGGGGTCTTTGTATTTGTGTGGACTTTCATGATCTTAACCTCACCTACCCCAAGGATGACTTTCCTCTATCTATCATTGACCAACTTATTGATTTTATAGTTGGCCATGAGATGTTATCTCTCATGGATGGGTTTTCAGGTTATAATTAAATCTTGATTACTCCTAAAGATTAGCATAAAACCACCTTCACCACCCCTTAGGGGACCATTTTCTATAGAGTCATGCCTTTCAAGCTAAAAAATGCTAGTGTAACCTACCAATGTGTCATGACTTATATCTTCCATGATATCATCCATAAATTTTAGAAGACTATGTGGATGACCTTCTCAAGAAATCCAAGCTCTAAAGAGATGACTTGACTATTTTTACAATCATATTTGAATGCTTCATCCATTATCATGTTTGCCTTAATCCTAAGAAATGCATTTTTGGGGTCCTTTCAGAAAAGCTTCTTGGCTTTATCATCTCTCTACATGGAATCAAAGTAGACCCTACTAAAGTTAGAGCAATTTTGGACATGCCTCCTCTAGCCAACCTTAAGTAGCTCCATAGCCTACAAGGAAAACTCCAATCCATTCACCATTTAATTTCCCAACTTTTAAACTGATGCCAACCTTTCCATCACCTTTTGAAGTAGGATGTCTCTTTCAAATGGAATAGTGATTATCAAAAGGCCTTTGATTAACTCAAATAGTACCTTTTGTCACCACCTGTCCTCACCCCTCCTAAGGATGACCACCCCTTTTACCTATATATCTCTTCCACTAACCATTCCCTAGGGGTAATGTTGGCTCACCGAGATGAACAATATAAGAGTAAGCCATCTACTCCATTATTTATACACTTATAGAATACGAGACTTGGTATACACACATTGAGAAACTTTACTTAGCATTAATCTTCATAACCACCAAACTCTATCAATACCTTCTTAACCATAAAACCTATGTCATCACTTATACTGACTTACTCAAATACATGTACTCTAAACCATACCAAAATTAGAATATGGATAAATAGATCATCCTCCTAGCTGAAGTTGACCTTGAATTTCTCTAATAAAATTTGATTAAAGGTCAGGTCATTACTAATCAATTAGCTAAAGTTCCTTTATCAAATAACTAACCACCTCCTCTCACCTTTTTAGATGAGTCTATCATGACTTTTTTCAAGAAGATGACATAACCTTAAAAATGACTATGTTCTTCAATGGCTCAAAATGCCAATAAGGAGGGGATGCCAGAGTTATTCTCATTCCTCTCGATGTTGAACCCATTCCTCTCTCCTTCAAACTTGACTTTCAATTCACCAATAATATGGCCAAATATGAAGGCCTAGTGATAGGTCTCTAAACTGCTCAAATCTTGGGAATTAAGACAATCTATCTTTGGTGATTCCTAGCTTATGGTCAACCAAGTCAATGGATCCTATCAATGTAATAATGATGTCTTGAAAAAAAATAAAATTTTATTTGAAAAACTCTTAAAATGATTTTAATATTACCTAGTCCAATCCATTCCCTAATCTACCAATAAATTTGCAAATATAATGGCCTACCTTACTTCTCAAATCCCTTCTCAGCCTTCTAATTCCAAAATATTTGTCACTATTCATCATTTTACCACACCATCTTTTAGCCAATCCAACCTCCCTACCATTTATAATGTGGAAGAATCCCCATCTGACATTTGGTATGACCAAACTTTTAACTACCTTAACTTAGGCATTGTTCCTCCCAGCCTCTCTAGGAATGCCTATAGAAAATTTATTCAAAGTACATCTTGTTACACCATACTAGGGGGAATCTTTTATAAACATGGATTTGATGGTCTCTTTATTCATTGCCTACATAGCCATGAAGCTTCCCATGCCATCAAGGGAACACATGACAAGATTTATGGGGGATTCTTTAGTGGCCTAACATTCACTAAACATATCCTTCACCTTGGATACTATTGTCCCACCCTTAACCAAGATTGTTATAATTGTGTAAAAAAGTGTGTTAAATTTTAATAGCATGTTAATTTACATCATGCACCAGCCAATAGCCTCCAATTATCTAAATAATTTTGGCCTTTCTCTTAATGAAGGCTCAATATCATTGGGGAAATTAACCCCCATTCTTCACAGTGGCATAGATCCATGATCACAACCACTGAATACCTCACCAAGTGGGTGGAAGCTATTCCTATAATCTCTAATAAAGTGGAAAAAATTATTGACTTTATCAACCACCATATCATCTATTGCTTTGGTGTTCCTCATAAGATCATCATCGATAATGGTAAATCCTTCAATAATAAGTAAGTCCAAGGTTTATGTGATGCATTTGGCATCGATTTAAGCTTTTCCTCACCTTATCGACCATAAGCAAATGAACAAGCAGAAGCCTCTAATACAACCCTCACCAAAATAGTAACCAAAGTTATCAGTGCTTCAAGTTAGGATTGTACTTACACATCCAATTCACCTTATGAGTTTATCACACTAGCATTCAAACCTCTATGGGTGCCGCCCCTTTCTCTCTAGTCTTCAAAGTAGAGGTAGTCTTGCTTATTGAATTCTAAATCCCTTCTCTTCACATATCTTTGAAGGAACTCATTTCTAAGGAAAATTTTCATCAACATCATTTAGCTCAACTTGAGATACTTGACAAGCATCATTTAGGATCCATCACCTACCTTTGTATCTATCAAGAGCATATCACACATGCTTATAACAAGCACCTCAAACAATGGGAATTCAATATCAGAGATCTCATCCTAAAATAAAATGAACACATGACCAACATGGAGAAGAGTAAATAAGGAAAGTTTGATTTCAATTGGCTTGGACCCTACATCATCACCCATAATTATGGATTAGGAACTTATCATTTGTCCTTTCTTGAAGAAAAACTAGAACTTGAGCCTCTCAACACTTCACATCTACATCTAGTTTTTTGTTAAATAAGGATCAAGCTCACTTGTTTGTCTAACTTAAGCTCATCCCTTGATTATGAGATTTTAACCTTCACCCACCTTCCTCCTCCCCTTTTGAGGATAATTGATTACAATATATAACCATGTGATTAACTGTCATAGTCATGGCCTAATCCTAAATATGGGTACCATGGCTCTACCCATAGTATGGTTCTCATGGATACTTTTCATCTCTAACAAGATATAATCCCATGGTCATTATCTCTCAAAACCACACCCTTTCACATATCATTGACATTCTTGTGTAACATTTTGCCCTCATAAAGGTAAACCTCTGAACCTAATTGTATCGGTCCATGTTTAAATATATTTCATCTTGAAACAATTAATTGGGTCAATATAATAAGCATTACAGATTATTCCCTCGAAGGATAACTACCCAAAAAAAACATTAAAACAAAGCCAATAAGCTTAGACCAATCCCTTGAAGGATGGTTGAGTTAACTTTGTCAAAAATAGATCAATTTCATGGAAGATTCTCGTATCAATTAGCTTCCCATATAAAATAATAGAGCAAAAGACCCACTATCACAATACATTCTAAAGCTATAATCAGCTCTCAAGCAACATAATAAGTTGGAAGCTACAATCGACTTTCCTATATAGACTTACTGCATTGATCAGTCTACATCTAGCATATGACATGGACTTGTCTATTACCATTCTTAGACTACCTATAAATGGGGCAAACTAATTCACATGAGGTTATCATACATATCAATCATTACCCTTCACACCACCTATCACCCATCTTCTCTTTAAACTATTTGTAAATCAATAGATTTAGAGCTTACTTGACATCTTGTGATCAAGAAACTTTTTTTTATCAACTAACAACTAGTCATGTGTAGCATTTGAAGGGATTATATTCATTAATCTGATCCCACTTTAGGTCTATTTTTATTCTTTATCAAAAACAAAGCATCTTTCCGTATTCCTCTCTTAATGTGCTTGGTTGATGTTTTCATCATGACTTTTACCATCCAGTATTACACCAAAAATAATCATTTTTTTATATTAAGCAAGATTACAATAACCATAACCATACCAATCATAACCATAACCATAAAATTCATAAGTATCCACACAACTTAATCATAATAACATTTGACCAATGATATCCAACACATTTTGTACATGTTTACAGTAAACTGTGCAATATTTTATTGTAGGTGTGAGGAGTCACATGACACATACAAAGTTATTAGACTATTCATGCTTCACCTAAAGCCCTTACATATATTATTTCCTACCTAAGCAATAGGTTGATTGTTTGGTGACTTTGGATTTGTGTTAAACCATCCTTATACTTGATTTCTCCCTAAACTTGCATCCATAATGTTCTCTATCTCAGTGGTTTCTAAAAGGTGTACTTTATTCTTCTCTTCCACATTCATCCCCATAGGGTGAGAAACATATTCCACTCTAGGTATTTCACCCTACTCACCTATCACAGCCATTTACATCCATCTACTCTGGTTATTCTACTTGCATTGGTACCACTGGTTATTGCCTCAATGCACATCCCTTTGGACAGTGAGGGTTCCTTCTATAGACAGGCCAATGGTCATGTTCTCTAGCCCTACATCTTGTGTAATGAAATTCTCACCTTCTTTATTATTTCACAGGTAAAAGTTTAGGCTCAACCTTAGGCCATGGGTGCCTTGCTTCTTGTTTATCTAGTAGTACTTCCATTAGTACCATTACATGTTATAATATATAGTAGATCCGCACATTCACCATATTGATTATTTCAAGTTGTGGAGGTTTAAGAGTTAGAGAGGTATTTTGATATATAAAATATTGATTAAAATGACCCAAGGCAAGTGAAATTTATAATGTATAAGTAATATCAAAATGAGGTAAGGTAAAACAAATTAGACTCTAGCCTAAAATGCTTAAACATTTGAGGGCCATGTTTATTTCATCTAATTATCAACAAAGGCTATATAGGGAGTTTCATAAATTAAGGCAAAGAGACAAAAAATAAAATACTATACAAAGTAATTCATGAGGTTTCAAATTAGTATTGACACTTAGGAGAATGAGGAACAATTAGTATCTAGATATGTCAATGGTCTTAGGTTTTAGCTCAAAGAAAAATTATCTTTACTCAAGGTACATATTGTAGATAATACTTCTAATATGCATTGAATGTTAAGAAAAAGCTAACTAGAAAGGGAAAGGTGATGCCAAATAGTGGTGAAGAAGTCTCAAATATAGGAAGAGGAAGTTACTCTAAGCTAACAAAGAAAGAAGATCCAAAAGAGGCTCATGGTGTGAGGCCAAATTTTAGAGGAAGAAAAGACTTTATGGGTAGGGGAAGATGACAATAATTTGGATACTAATACACTTTGAAGTGCTACATATGTAGTTAGATCATAAATCCCATGACTATATATAATCCAATAGCTAATGATAGGGCCAAGACAACTCAAAAACACACACAAAAGCTATAATTTGAAGTTGAAAAGGGATAGGTGTTTATGTCACAAATAATTTTAGTGACAAGAAAAAATGAATACATAAATGATGATTTGAGGAGGAAGGATGTTTTCTAGACTAGGTGCAATTGCAAGGATAAGGTTTTTAAAGTGATCATTGATGGAGGAGGAAGGATGTTTTCAAAATTAGGTGTAATTACAAGGATAAGGTTTTTAAAGTGATCATTAATGGAGGTTCATCTGATAATTTAGTAAGCAAAAAATTATCCATAAGCTTAATTTTACTTGTATCCCTAAGGTTAACTCTTATAAAATTACATGGTTAAGGAAATACCATAGTGTGATAGTAAATAAGTCATGTTTATTTGAATTTAGTATTGGGCCATTCAAGGACTATGTATGTAACATCCCCATTAGGATTTACTTAGAATAATGTGATAAAAAAATATCTAAATCTATGTATTCTTTCATTGGATTTCACCTCGATAATCTAATTAGTGACCCAAGTCTAACATACCAAGTATGTTAACTTATAAACATGTAACATATACAATTTATTGATCACTATCAATATATGAAACAAAACTTAGCTAAATACGTAAAGTAATTACAAATTTTTAGCCACGATTAGTTTAATAATACAACCATTATTGTCATTGTATAAATGAATAGATAATTACAGTTCATCAGGGATAATGTTTCAATAATAATAAATACAATACAAGATAGAAGGCTCCACAGAGCATGAGTTTCTTGAAATCCAATATTTATAGTAATCTCAAGTGTAGTCTCCAAATAAGTACTGTTGTGGGGACGGAGAGGATCATCCGAGCACTTTTTCACACCAACCATGAACCATAGATCCCCTACACAATCACCCATTAGTGAATCTCCCTCCCTTCATGGATGGATAGATAATAATGATGTGGGAATCCAAAGAGACAAGTTAGTACCCATGTTCTATAAGATTTATAAACATGATGTGTACCATAAATAAATATATTATAACATGATATCGTATAAACATGTAAATCATACATATGAAATAACAATGTTTAACTAAAAATTCCTTTGGATAAATTTTTCAATAGTTGTTGATATCTAGGATTAGTAAAATTCATACACACCACTTGATCGGATTACCTTCATGTGTCTTTAGTGATGTTAAGTAATCTAGTGAAATATGTCTCACTACTTAGTTAGTATCAGCAATGCGAGATTTGGTTAATATATATAACCAATAAATTCATACATATATTTTCCTAATAGTAAGTATAAAACATGCTAATTATAGGAATAATCAAAATACATACATTTGGTCCATCAAATCTATGAATGAATCTCAGCTATATTATTTATCCCATAAATAATAAGCATAATGAATATGATTTATACCAATTGGGTATAATATATAATTAGATTGCATGATTTTAATTTTCGTAAGTAAATTTAAATGTAATACATTCTATGATAAACAACATAGCATAGTCAAGGAAGGGGCAAGAGGGGACCTTTTATTAAAGGAAGTCAATGAAGATGACATAGTTTCAATGATTGGATAGGAAGAAGTAACACCTGAAAGTCACACTCAATGAGTACTAGATCCATAGTCAAATACATTTCTGTGATCTGGAAGATGGAGGCCAAGTAGGAAACTACTTGGCAATAGGGGTAGTAGGACAAGATGGCAAAAATGAATAGGAAGAATGGGTTACCCCAAAGAAAAAGATCTGAAAAGGTAAAAAATATGTATATGTTGGTACTGAGCCCAAACAAGGGAGCCAAACCTTAAGGGAAATAAGACAAAGAGAGATTGCTAAGGAGATTGCCAGTGGAAAACAAAAAACACTGGAGTCCCAACCCTCCAAACTCTCTAAATGAGAATATTATCATGGAATTTGAGGGGCTTTAACAGTCCCTCAAAGTAGTTTGAGGTTAAAAACTGCATTTTAAATAATAAACTAGATATTCTATTACTCCAAGAAGTCAAGATGAAAGAGGAGAATTTTACAAAAATTGTTGACTATATATGGCCTAAGGTGGCTTTTTGTATTAGTCCTGCTTAAGGGGCTTTAGTAGGGATTGTCACTATGTGGAATAGTGCTAAAATCCAAGGATCTCTTATGGCCCATCATAAGCACTTTTTGATTACCAATTTTTCCATGAATTCCTTGAACTGGACGTTGGTAAATGTTTATGCACCGAATAACAGAGCTTTGAGACAAAAATTATGGATAGATTTGAGTAGCTACAAGAATAATCCTTAGAATTCTAAATGGATGTTACCCATATATTTTAACACACCTTTATACCCTTCTGAAAAACAAGGTGGAATTATTGATTACTCAGACATCATGTTTGACTTTGTTGAATTCATCAATGATTGGGGATTATTGGACATAGAGCTACAAAACCAAAATTTTACTTGGACCAATAGAAGAAGAGGAGATCAAATGATTCAGGTTAAATTAGATAGATTTCTGATATCAAGCAATTGGAATGATTATTAGAATATGCAGGTGCAGGCTCTACCCAAAACCATGTTTGACCACTGCCTGATTATCCTCAATTAGAGAGATTAGGGACATCACGGACCTCCTCCATTCCATTTTGAAGCTATGTGGATTAAACACAAAGGTTTTAGACAAATGGTGGCTCAATGGTGGAATATTCCCATTCAAGGTACTCCCATGTTTAGAATAGTCAAGAAACTCTAGCACATTAAACAAGAAGTTTATGGCTGGAATAGATACATTTTTGGGTAGGTTTTCTAGCAGAAGAAACATATAATGGGAAAACTCAAGCTATTTACCAACTAATTGATCAAGGGGATGACTCTGAGGGCACTTTAGAAGAAGAGAATAGTCTATCTTCAGAATGGAAGAATCTGATGGAAAGGGAAGAGGTTTTTTGGAAACAAAAATCCCATGTTCAATGGCTCAAAGAGGGTGATAGGAACACTACTTTTTTTCTTCTCTCAGCTATGAAACATAGAAAAGCCAACTCAATAACCTAGCTTGTCCTAGATAATTGATACATTATTACTAAGGATAACAAAATAGGGGAGTAAGCCAGGGTGTTCTTTCAGAATCTGCTTATGGAAGAAAACAATAATGATAGAATTGATAGATCTATGAGTCAATTCATTGATAAAATCCCCTATTTGATAACAAAAGAAGACAATCTAGAAATGTTAAAGCCTGTATCTGATGAAGAAGTACATGTTTTATTTTCCATGGGCTCTTTTAAAGCCCCGAGTCCTGATGGCTTTCCTCCTATATTCTTTCAAGAATATTGGGAGATTATTGGAGCGGACGTCACGGCTATAGTTCATGATTTTTTTAGATCTGGAAAACTTTTGAAACAAGTCAATAATACCTTCATTGTACTTGTTCCTAAAAAATCTCAACCTTTACACCTTGCTGATTTTAGACCCATTAGCTTATGCAACACTATGTATAAGATATGTACTAAACTACTAGTTTTGAGAATTCAACCCTTGCTTGACAAAATTATTTCTCCTACTCAAAAAGGTTTCATCCTGGGCAGATAGATTCTTGATGCTATGATCACCACACATGAGACTATCCACTCCATGGATAAGAGCAAAATCCCTGGGATGGCCCTCAAGCTTGATATATCCAAAGCTTATGATAGAGTCTCATGGACTTTTCTATTCCAAGTGATTAGAAAATTTGGGTTTAATGATAAATTGTCTTGCTTATTATGAAATGTGGTCTCTTCTACTAAATTCTTAGTGTTGGTTAATGGTGTTCTTAGAGGTTTTTTCTCTTCCTTGAGAGGAATTCATCAGGGAGACCCTCTCTCCCCGTACCTATTCATCATTATGGCTGAGGCACTGGGAAGATACATACAATATGATATAGTTTCAAAAAAGCTAGTAGGCATCAAACCTGCCTCTTCCCTTCATCCTATGGTTATACAACAGTTTGTGGATGATACCATCTTATTTGGTATCTAATTGGTGATCGAGGCTAGAATATGGAAGAGTATACTTAATGATTATACCAAAGACTCGAGACAAAGAATAAATTTCTAGAAAAGCAATGTGTACTTCTTTAACACTCCCAATGAACTTAGACATGTAATCATTGATATCTTAGATTGTGTTGAGACTGGCCTACCAGCTACCTACCTAGGTCTCCCACTCTCAGTCAAAGAGGTATCTTCAGGTTTTTGGAATGGTATTGTGGAACGTACACAAAGGAAACTTCTTGGGTGGAAGGGGAAACTACTTAGTAGTGCGGGTAAGCTGCAACTTCTTTGGACATCCTTGTAAGGTATTCTTACTTACTTCATGTCTCTTTTTAAAATTCCTACATATTTTGTTGAAATTTTGGAATAGATCCAAAAGAAATTTTTATGGATGGGAGTGGAAGACAAATAGAGAATGTCTTTAGTCAGATGGGAAAAAGTGTGTCTCCCAAAATCTCATGGTGGACTTAATATAAGATCCATTAGGAAAATGAATAAATCCCTCCTCTCAAAAATTAGTTGGAATCTAATTCACAACAACAGTGAGTGAGGGGAAATAATGTATGCCAAATACATGCATAGCATTGATGATTTCAACTTTCTTCAATAGGCGGGATTACCCCAAGGGTCTATGATATGGAATAAAATGTAAAAAGTATAGGTCTTCTCAAACATGGAATTAGGTGGAAGCTTGGAAATGGCTAGCAGATTAAATTCTTGGAGGATAATTGGTTAAGGGACAAGCCTCTCATCTCCCAAGGAAACTATGGAGAAATTATAGGCCTAACTACTCAGTTCTTTGGTGATAGGGTTAGTGATTATATGGAAAATAACAATGGGATAAGGAGCTGGAAAAACCTTTTGGATTGTTGTGTGCACAGGCCTGAGCTTATCCCAAGAATTCAAGAGATCCAGCAATGTGTTCAAGAGATCAGAATCCTGTTCTTCCCTTAGGAGGATGAACAATACTGGTGGCCGGATAAGAATGGATCATTCTCTGTCAAATTTGCCTATCATTTGCTTACACCTGAAGCTTAGAATAAGGATGTATGGAAAAAGGTTTGGAATCATAAACTCATTCCAAATATTAACTTTTTTTGGTGGCTGCTACCCATAACAAAATCCTTACTCAAGACAACCTTCAAAAGAGGGGGTTTACTTTGGTCAACAAATGTTGTCTGTGTGGTTCTAGAGAGGAATCTGTTTCACACCTATTCATACACTGTGAGTTTAATCGGGATTTATGGGGAAAAATACTTAAAAACTTTGGCATTGAATGGGTTTGCAATTTTGACCTTAAAGAAGTAATTCTCAGTTGAAACTCAACCTTCACACATCCCTGGATTAAGGAACTATGGAAGCAAGCTCTACCATGCTTGAGCTGGACTCATGGAAAGAGTGAAATCACAGAATGTTTAGGGACACTGCTAGAAATGTTGCTCAGGTGTTTAACTCCTTTGCTAGGACCATATTGGAAAGTGTTACAACAGCTCATATTAGTGTTGTGTAGAAACCCCTATCTGAATTTGAAAGTCAAATTACTGCCAAATGGAAGGTTTCAAACCTTATCCCTGGGCATGATAATTCCAAAAATTCTTCAGAGACTCCATACTAAATGGTTACCACCTAAACCCAATTGGATGAAACTCAATTTTGATGGGGCATCTAAGTTGAGTGGTAAAGCAAGTCGAGGAAGAATAATAAGAAATGAAAAAGGAGGGATGTCTATTTTCTATGCTAGTGGCATGGGTTGCCAGAGCAATAACTATGCTGAAGCTATGGCCTTACTTTGGAGATTAAAGTTAGTTATATCCCTAGGAATTAGAAATTTGAATATTCAGGGAGATTCTAAGTTGATCATAGATGTTGTTAATAAAGCATATAATGTTGGTATCCATCTAAAAGACATCATTACAGACATCTAGTTTCTTTTACAAAAGTTTTGTGAAGTTGAGATTTCCCAAACCTACAGAGAAGGTAACAGGGTTGTTGATGCTTGTGCCAACCTTGGTCAGCAATTCTCAAGATGGAGGGTATGGCGACAAGGGGCTCATATACCCCCAAACATTAGAGAGATCATTCAGAAGGAGATGATGGAGCATGACTGATGCACGTTGATGACGAAGATAGCTTTCGAAGGCGGTCTACGTGGAGAAGGCCATTATGGATCATGGAAGCGGTGGGTAATCTACGGAATGCTAACAATGCAGACAATGAGAATCTTAAGGATCTTGTTAATTCTATAATTATGTAGTTTCATCCTTTCTAACTCTAGTCTTTCTAGTGTTTTGTTTTACTTCTGACTTTGTTTCTCGGCTGTGTTGTTGGTTCCGTGCTGGCATCTTTTGTTTGCCAACCTTCCTATCTTTTTTGACTATATAGGGTTCAGCCCCTGGTTTGCTACCTTAATTAATCAAAAACAACATGTTATAGTCCATTATTTTTATGTACACTTTACTCAAATACAAAATAGCTAGTCATAAGCATTTTAGAGATCAAACACCTCATAAACAAAATCATATGAAACATAATCTTTCATTTGTATAACTTGTTTTAATTTTAGGAGGCTATACATATAATGATAGTGTCATATCCCTCAATATTTATATGACTTAATTTATAGTCAATAGACTATAATTATAGGCACACATCCTAATTTACAAATATAAGCTCTATATATATGTTCCTCATCCAAAAACATGTATATTATAAACTGCATAATAAAAGTGTTCACATATACAAATAATGTCCTACTATACTAACAATAACTTTTATTTTCAATTAATAACTTTATATAATTCAAACCATTAAATTTAACTATTCACAAAATAGCAATCAAGGATATAGTGTAGGGTCACCACATTCACAACCCCTATTTTCCCCTGTTTTATTCATTAGGTTCATATACCATTCAGATTTTTTCAAGTATCATCTCAAGTCTAACTCAAATTCATATTGAACCATATGACCAATGCATAGTCTTTATAAGCATTTAATCTTATATAGTCTATGCTCAATTTAAACATATTATCTTATGTATTTTTACAAGTTATATCTTATACAATTACTAATTATAATAACAACTCATATCCATATATATACATTATTGGTTCCCATATAGACTTCAGACCAGGTATCCAAACACAAGTCTCTTTATCATAATAATATGAATACAAGATCCTAGTATAATAGATAACAAATTAATTCTAAAACCACTACTGGTATACACTATTGAATACCTAAAAGTTAATAACACTCACCTCCCTTAACATAGGACTATATTATGAAAACATAATGGGTATAGGATTTCAATTGTTCACTATATCATGCTAGGATAGTTCTGTCCTATCCATCGATCCAAACATAGCCAATAAACACATACTTAAATTTCACACTAAATTTATAAGTATATACACACAACTCAAACATGTATTTCTTCAATGTTTTGGATGACAAAAATACATATAGTTCATATATTTATATCCTCACTGATTGATCAGCATGTTAAACATAGCTCATACATTTATATATACATATCACAATCATAAATTCACTTCAAACAAATATTATCCAGAATGCCCATATAAATTTGTTTACTCATCGAGTTAACACAAACCATACGTATATTTTCACTATTTTAAATGACAAATGAATACACATAGTTCATTATTTAAATACCATTATACCCACAATTCAGACTTATATAGTCTCATGGTTTGTATTGGCAAATACACATAGTTCATTATTATATGTATGTATAACACTAAATGAATATTAAATTTATATATCAATTCATTTGTTTCCCCAAACTACTCAAAATATGCACAATCACATATATTAGGTATACATATACTCATAATTTTGAGATATAAGTCTAAACGAACTTCACAACAAATAGTATCCAAAATTCTTATATACACCCATTCATTTATTAACTCAGACTATGTATTATATATATAAATATATACATACTCAGCATGTCAATATACACCTATCAGAATATATATATATATATATAAACTACCTGTCAAGTTGTATTTCAAATACCAAATGCCCTGGCTAAAGAACTAAGGGACTTGACATGTAGTTTATATATATATATATATATATATATATATATATATATATATATATATATATATATATATAAACTACATGTCAAGTCCCTTAGTTCTTTAGCCAGGGCATTTGGTATTTGAAATACAATAAATTTATTTAACCCTATTATTTTTTCACAAATAGTACTAGTCTATTTCATAGGGGTTTAAAGGATAGTGGTTTAGTTTTATGGATGGTTGAGCCATACACAGGGTTGAACCCATATCCAGACAAAATGCATATCATTTTCAAGAATCCATAAGAGACAATTTTTCATACATAATTATTTTAAGATAATCAATAATAAAATAACATTAACAACCTTTTAATTGCTTCCATATGAAACTATATGAACTAGATAAATCCTCACCTTATTCTTTCTCTGCTCCTCTTTCTTCTTTTCTTTGACTATCTATTCTCTTCTCCATCTCCCTTCTTATCCTTTATCTATCAACCTTTTTTTCCTCTTTCATGCAATGCAAGAAATTGCTTGCATAAAGGTTAAAGATCCCATTCATGCAGAAAATCCATTAACTACTAATCTCTTGGCTTTACTAGGTTAACCCTAGTTCGACAAAATAAAAACATTCTCAAACCTTCCCAAAATTCCTTAATCATTATTTTAATCTTTTAACTCCTGCATGACTCTTTTTGACATTACAAGGCTAAGTATTAAATTTACAAAATTCCACTACATTATAATTACCAATGATAACTAGCACTTCGAACATCACCATAGTCTAAGAACTAGAAAATTTGACTAGGTTTAGTTTCTAAGTTAGCTTAGGATAACAATAAAATTTTGTTACTAACTTAGTATAGATAACCAACATCATGACTTAATAACAATATGACTAATATAAAGTCAATTACATTCTTTTTATCAAAAATGGTAAATCACACAACTACTATATCAAAACATATTGGTTATATATCAATGTAATCATTGTTATTACTATGTTATATATATATATATATATATAATCCAATATCTTTTGTTAGCTTTATATATTAAGGCATTAAGCCATATAATGATATTTCCCCAAGTATCATAATGATAACCAGCTAATGTTCTAAAACATTACAAGACATTTCGATTGATCTATAAATAGTAGTAAATAGATACTATTCACGTAGATTTGTTTTCTCAAAAAGCATTACAATCATGAGTAGAATGACATGACATAAACATATAGTAACATTATACACTCAATCTACATATAATAGCCACAATGCAATCACAAAATATTAAATCCACATAAGCACAAAATTGAACTAAATCACTACTAACACACATACTCAATTATCTAAATGCAAATAAAATCAAAGACATACTAAAACCAACAAATCAAATAATGCATATTATGAGTGTCATCTAACATGGTGTGTGCATGGGTTCTAGTTATTCCTCTATCATCCCCCAACACCTCCATCTACACCACCCTCTCTGATGATGCCCTCTCTCTATCATGCTCTGAGAGATGAATCTCTTTGCATCCAACTCATGACAAGAAGCTAGTTAGCCCATAACATCCTGATATATATCATAAAATATTATTGTAACAACAAGTCAACATGATCATAATGTAAAGAATATACAATATAGCTAACTCATTGCAATTAAATCATGTAATCAAAATAACATACAATTGTCCCATAACAACATATGACTTACATCTTAATTAAATAATAATCAATTTAAATTACCTATCATAATAATCCATGGATAATCAGGTAATTTAACATAGTGAGAAATCAAGATGTGACAATGTAACATGTGATGTGCTACCTATAAATGTATGTCATATTTTATTGGGAAGATCATTGTAGTATGACATGAATGCCATCCATCATGGAAGGGAGAATACTTATGAAGTGAAACATGAGGGAAAAGTCCATATCTTGAAACTCTTAAAGGAAGAAGGGCCGAAGGAATTTTATGTTTTATCTCTTTGTGTGATGAAGTGGAATGAATTTATAAAAAATCAAAACAAGAAGTTTATTATCTCTTATGTCCCAAAAATGAGGAGCAAATAGAGATGAAGGATATATATATATATATATATATATATATATATATATATATATATATATATATTTCCCCAAGTATCATAATGATAACCAACTAATGTTCTAAAACATTACAAGACATTTCGATTGATCTATAAATAGTAGTAAATAGATACTATTCACGTAGATTTGTTTTCTCAAAAAGCATTACAATCATGAGTAGAATAACATGACATAAACATATAGTAACATTAAACACTCAATCTACATATAATAGCCACAATGTAATCACAAAATACTAATTCCACGTAAGCACAAAATTGAACTAAATCACTACTAACACACATATTCAATTATCTAAATGCAAATAAAATCAAAGACATACTAAAACCAACAAATCAAATAATGTATATTACGAGTGTCATCTAACATGGTGTGTGCATGGGTTCTAGTTATTCCTCTATCACCCCCCAACACCTCCATCTACACCACCCTCTCTGATGATGCTCTCTCTCTATCATGCTCTGAGAGATGAATCTCTTTGCATCCAACTCATGACAAGAAGCTAGTTAGCCCATAAAATCATGATATATATCATAAAATATTGTTGTAACAACAAATCAACATGATCATAATGTAAAGAATATACAATATAGCTAACTCATTGCAATTAAATCATGTAATCAAAATAACATACAATTTTCCCATAACAACTTATGACTTACATCTTAATTAAATAATAATCAAATTAAATTATCAATCATAATAATCCATGGATAATCAGGTAATTTAACATAGTGAGAAATCAAGATGTGACAATGTAACATGTGATGTGTTACCTATAAATGTATGTCATATTTTATTGGGAAGATCATTGTAGTATGACATGAATGCCATCCATCATGGAAGGGAGAATACTTATGAAGTGAAACATGAGGGAAAAGTCCATATCTTGAAACTCTTAAAGGAAGAAGGGCCGAAGGAATTTTATGTTTTATCTCTTTGTGTGATGAAGTGGAATGAATTTATAAAAAATCAAAACAAGAAGTTTATTATCTCTTATGTCCCAAAATTGAGGAGCAAATAGAGATGAAGGATGGATATATATATATATATATATATATATATATATATATATATATATATATATATATATATATATATGTATTCAAGAGTTCTTTGAAGGAATTTTAGATTTAATGATATCTAAACTACCAGTTGTGTTGCCTCCATCAATAGGAATTACACATCAAATTGATTTGATTCTCAAAGGAAAACATCCTAAGCAAGCTACCTATTGGTTGACTACATTAGATAATGAAGAAATGAGAAGAAAAATCTTTGAACTATTCAAGATGGGATTCATAATGGAAAATATGATTTTTTTTGTTGTACTTTCTCTTCTTTTGCCTAATAAAAGTGGAAAATGGAGGTTTTGTGTGGATTCCAAGGCTATTAGTAAAATTATAGTTAAGTATAGGTACCCAATACCCAAGATTGATGACATGTTAGACTATTCACAAAGGTCTAATATATTTTTGAAGATTTATATTTGAAGTGGATACCATAAAATTCATATTTGTGAAGGGGATGAGTGGAAGATTGCATTTAAAACAAAGGATGGGATATATGAATGGTTGGTTATACCCTTGGATTGTATACTACTCCACCTACTTTCATGCAAACTATGAATAAGGTATTGAGGCATCTTATCAGAAAAATTATGATAGTTTATTTTGATGATATTCTAATTTTTATAAAGAACATGGAATATCTATAAAACATTTTCGAGTGGTGTTTTATAAACTGAGATCTAAAATAATATTCACTGATCTACATAAGAGTGAATTTTTCAAGAACCAACTTATCCTTCTAGGAAATGTTATTATAGTTGATGGATTGAGCATGGATCTAGTAAATGTAAAAGCTATTCTTGAATAGCATACTACCAAAAACATAATTGAAGTAAGGTTTTTCCATAAATTTGTGAAATATTACAAGAATTTTATCAAAAAATCTAGAAGCATTATTTAACCATTGATATATTGCATCAGAGGGTATTCACATGGACACAAGCATCTAAAAATAGTTTTGAATAGTTGAAAAGGAATCTAACTAAAGCTCTAATATTATATTCACCAACTTTTAAAAAGATATTTACATTATAATGTGATGCATCAATTGTAGCTATTGGAAGAGTACTTAGTCAAGTTAAACTTATTGATTTTTTTAGTGAGAAACTAAATGATGTAAATATAAAGTATAACACATATGATAAGGATTTTTATGCTACAATACAAGAATTGAGGTTTTAAAAGAAATATCTCTTGCATAGAGAATTTATTTTGATGAATGAAAATCATGCATTGAAGTACATCAACTCACAATCAAAGTTATCTCATAAATATGCAAAGTGGGTGTCACTTCTACAAATTTATACATTTGTAATGTAACACAGTTGTGAAAAAATTAATGTCATGGCCAATGCATTAAGTAGGATATGTCATTTTATTATAACCATTATCAATGGGATTACTGAAAATATATATATATAAGAGTGAAGGGTCGAATTGTCTAGAAATTTTTATATTTTCAGTCATTTTTTGAACACTTATGGAGGAAGAAAAAAATAATGGTGATTCCATAGTTTAGTTTGGATAAAATTTTATCAATTAATGATTACTAAAATCTAAATATTGGTCTTTGCTATGAATTTCATTGCTTTTCAAGGGGTTTTTATTCTTCTATGTTCTTTTGTTGTTGCTATTGACTCATGTTTCTCCCTGCAGTGTTATTTTTTGAATGCATCATGTATACACAATATTTTTTAATTTTATCACTTATCAACTCTTTCTCTTGTATCAACCTATCAATATTCAATCTCCTTGAGTGCATGCCTTAAAGGGTGTATCGGGAAAGGGGTGGGCATGCCTTTAGGTATTTTTAAAAATATGTTGTTATACATATCATGATCATATCATTTATACTATAATTATATCTTCCTTAGGGTGTCTATCCATTTACCTCTTATGATGTCTCCCTAAACTTGAAACCCTAAAATATGGTTAAGTCTAAAATCTAGTAGGACCCTCCAAAACCTAGAATTTGGATAATAACTCCTATAGGTCTGAAATCATTCTCAAACTTATTGAAAGTATATATATATATATATATATATATATATATATATATATATATATATATATATATATAATTATATGTCCATACCTATATGTCAACTTATACTTAAATGTTTGATATTGTTATGTGTCATCTAAATCCTCTTAACTACATCAGACCTAGTCGATGCCATCAGATTAAATTTTAGAATAGGTTTGGTCTATTGATCATTATAAATTCAATTTTCCCTTTAATTTCAATAAGAGATAGGCATTCATTTTGATTTTGATTTTTTTAACTTATTCCCTAGATATACACTTGAAGGATTTATTGCGTAGGATCTTATCTTGAATGAAAGCTTGTCTTGTGGAGTTTTGGATTCATTAGGAGGAGTCATTTTGGCATAGAGATTGATTCAAACTTTTTATATCCTTACAACCACAAAATATATTTAAAATCACCATTGGCCAAGGGGAAGATTAAGACTTGATAGATTATCTTCAAGGCAATTATATTCTAACCTTGGATCTTTCATTTAGTAGATATAAGTTGCATAATTTCTTGGTTAATGAATTTATATCTCCTTGTTTAATCTTTCTCTACACTTATACTTAGTGTGGTTATAATATTTTTTAAACTTTCCATTTATCCACTTTAGGTAGCCTAGGCCCTCATTTTCCTAACATGGCTACTTGGCCATTTTTATATGTTTATAACCCTTCCCCCTTACTTTAATTGCTTGTTTGAAATATTATATTACATAAAAACATAGATCTAGTTAGATATAATTCATTGTGTTATTGGCCTAAAGGCTTTGGAATAATTTCCTTTGGCATTGTGTTGTAGGTGATCCTCTAACTAGGTTATTAGATCCATTTGGTCATATCTCGAGTCATTTAATATCATTGGGATATCTTGTATTAATCTTATATGAGTCTAGATATTTTAAGATATGATATTTTTAGGTTGATCCTATCTCATTGCATACACACCAAACTTTAAACAAGGCTGAAATAGCTAATGATAATTTACATATAAGTTGTAGGTATTAGATGATCACTTGTGTACCCAATCTAAAATAGGAAAGGATAATGCTAATAAATTTGTCTTTTCTTAATACTTGTGAGATAACACATCTATAAAAACATTATCCTTACCTTTATTGTAGGTAATATCATAGTCATATCACATTTTTTTGGTTACCCACTTCTATTTGTAAGGGAAAATATACTCTTTGATCCAAGAAGTATTTGAGAATATGGTGATCAAATTTTATTTATAAGTGTCTCATGTATAGTTATGGACACCACTTGTTTACTACATCATGAAAGGCTAGTATTTCCTTCTCATATATTGAGCGGGACAAGTCTTCACCTATAAATGACTTACTATTGAATGTAATAGGTTGGCATCCTTGCATTAGGATAGCTCTAATCCCATATCCCAAGGCATCACTTTTGATGACAAATGGTTTGGAGAATCCCTGCATACATAGAATTTGCATAGTACACATTGACTACTTGATAAGTTTGAAGGTTATTTTTGGCACCTTTGACCAATGAAAGGCATATATTTTCAACATGGTCATCAATGGAGTTGCGATTTTCCCATAGTATTGGACTAAATTTCTATAATATTCATTGAGGCCATAAAATTCATGAAGGCTCTTGAGTGTTTTGGCTTTATGTTAATTTTTCACAACATCTATTTTTTTGGACCCACTTTAACTCCCTTAGAGATGATGTGTCCTAGATAATCAATTTCCTTTTGGCTAAAGTCACACTTAGATTGTTTGACACATAACTAGTTTTTAAAAATGAATTAGAAGGATTTTTATAGAATGCATCAGATATTCCTCCTAATTATGGATATAAATAAGGATTTCATCAAATAATATTAAGATGAATTTGCATAGAAATGGTCATAATTCATTAAGTCATGGAATGTTGGTAGATCATTAGTGAGGCCAAAGGGCATGATAAAAAACTTGTAATGACTATTATGAGTTTATAAGGTTGTCTTAAGACTATTTTATTCTTTGATGCATATTCAATGATATTTAGACCTCAAGTAAAGCTTCAAGAAGAAACATGTTCCATGTAATTTATCTAATAGTTCATCAGTCACTAGAACGAGAAACTTTTCATTGATTTTGAGCTTATTCAATGCTTAAAAGTCAATAAAAAGGATCCAAGACACATATTTTTTTATAACAATAATACAAGAAAAGAGAAAGGATTGATGTTTGGTCTAATAATTCTTGATTTCAACAATTATTGTACCATTTTTTAATTTCATTCTTCTATATAAATGGGTACCATTAATGATAAATGTTCAGAGATACAATACTAAAAGAAGTTGAATGGCATGATATTCTAGCTACTATGGAGGTAACCTTTTAGGTTCCTCAAATATAATCAAATGCTTAGACAATAAATCTTGTATGTTTAATCATTTGTTGGGATCATATGATTAATTAAATTGGATGGCACAAAGATGGGTGGTAATCTTATGAGATCCTTTTTTTTAGCATCTTCTCTATTTAATAAGAGATAATGATGCTTGGTGAGTCATTTTAATGTGTGTTTATGACCCTTATTAGTGAATTACATCCATAGTTAAAAAAAAACTTCCCTTAGGATAGGTCCTAGTGTCAGAAGCCACTATGCTCCTAAAACTATGTCATAACCTCCTAGAGGTAAAACAAGCATGTATAGTTTCTAATTATATTATCCCACTAAGATTAAAACATTACAACTTTTTTTCTTAAAATGTAAGTTTCCACCATTTTCTATGATGAATTCAAAACATGAACAAGGATATACATAAGAATCAACTTGTTTGTCTAGTTGAGAATCAATGAAGTTATGTGTGATGGCATACTCAATGAGAATTATGAGGGGGTGTTTTTTAAAGTACCCCTTGATCTTCATTATTAGAGGAGTGTTGACAAAAAATTACATGCACTAAAATTTATAGCATGGGATATTCTTTGATATCATGTTAAGTTTCCTTTTCTTCCTCTAGGAATTTTGGTGCATCTTCTCATTTGTCAGACTTTAGAGGGGACTCTACATTAAGTAGATATATTTATCTATCTACACAGCAATGGATCGGTATGAATTAATAATCATCACTATAACATAATATTTTTTCCTACCAAGCCCATATCTTATCCTCTTGTTAATCATTTGATGTATGTAGTTCTCAAGTTTCATAATGTTGATGGTAGTGGTGGCATGGAATTCTTGAATGGGTGGTATTTGGAAATATGTTGTGAAATTTTATTCAGTTAACTTAGCTAACCCAATCACTTCCATGATATCCTAAGGTTTGAAAATTTTAAATTCAGCTCTAATATCCTATTTTAGTCCACTGATGAAACTAATTTTGAATAAGTCACGTGTCAACCCTTCCATTATGTGGGTGATTTTTTCAAATTTCATCTAATGTTCCTGAATAGAACTAATTTTTCACAATTTGGTTAAGGATCCCATGAAATCCTCATATTCACATGGGAAAAATTGAACCACTATGAATTCAAAAAAAATTGACCATAATAAAATACCATTATATTTTTCATACCACTCGAGCCACTAGACAACTTCATTATCCTAGTTGAAAGAGGTTATAGGTACCTTGTCTAGGAATAAGGTTTCACACAAATGGAAATAATAATAATATGTTTTATAGATCCAAATAGTGGGATATTCACCATCAAATTTAGGAAAATATAATTTGGGGTTGTGTGGCATTCTTCCAAAATTGGAGTTGTGTTTAAAATTATTGTTCGACCTAGTTCTTGAATTGTGACCACTTATTTCCTAGAGAGATTCCATCATGTTTGTCCATCAAAAATTGGCACTAGAGAGTTGTAATTATAGATAATCTCATATGTAATGTATTACTTTTGTAAGGTTAACAATCTATTTTTTCATTTCTCTTGACTGGGTTACTACCACCATATGGTGAGCGATGGAGGGTTGGCAAGGGAGTGGGGTTTTGTGGGTTTATTGAAAGTGTTACAAGATTTATGTACCAAAATGATCAAATTGATGAGATAATTGAAGGACCTCAACTTTGGAAAAAAAACATAGGCTTAATTTGATAAATAATTAATTGGCTATTGCACCATCTTTAGATAATTGATCAGTAATATTATAACCCCTTTTAGCTTATATTGTTTTTGTAGGATGATAAAATAGTATGAACATTTATAACTATTGTATTTACTATATTTCCAAATAAAACACTTAGATTTTTTACTCTAAGAGTGTTAAGTTTATGATATGGAAGGTTATCATAATGTATGTTTGGTCTGTGAACTCATAATTATACTTACCTTATTTGTAAACAATGTCGGTCCAATAGTTTAGAAATCTATGTATGATTAAATTGTATTGTATCCCATTATACCATTTATAAGGTACAACACAAGTAAATTCCTTGGCTAACCACTTATTATTACATCAAGAAATACAAATGACCAAAGGCTTCCTATGCGGAATAAAAACCCTAGGCACTTCCTACATACCAAAAGGTATGTGGAAGCTAAAGTCCCTATATAGTGATATTTGATCCTAGGTATTAAAGGGGGATATACCTCACTTTAAAAAATTAGTTGACTTAACCAATAGTGATAGATTATGTGAGTTTTAAAACTACTAGAACATAGTTTATAACCTTTACAAATTCTTGTAGAGAAAAATTGGGCATATTTGGGGCTAAAATCTTAGTATCACCACTTTTATAACCACTTTATAAAACCAAAATCCTGATTGGGTGAAGATAAATCATCCATTGATATTTGAAAAAATATCTAAACTATTAGAGTTGATATGAAATGCAGTCATGGAAAGTGACATGATACTAAATGATTGGACCTTGTTTACACAAATTAATTTGGTAATAAAAATATAATAAATATGCATTGAACTAAAATAAGATATAAATATTGTGTTGAAATAACATATTACACTACTAAGTATCATATACCTCTTCGAGGGGTAATCCCCTTTGAGCATGAATCAATACAAAACATTCAATAGATGGTCCTTCCTCTTACACAAGCTATTTATTCAAACTATTCTACTCAAAACAACAACTACTTCTCATACATGTGGGATAATTGTAAATAGCTAATGGGGTGACTTAAAAAACATATGTGTCCAATATTTTTATTATTAAAACCTAATGCACAATAAAAAAAAGTTAAAATGAAAGGTATTTGCCAAAAAAATATAGGAAATCTAATGAGGGCTTTGAAAGTTATTGCTAGAGGTCTTAGAATTGAACATGACACTGGTATGGGACAATATATAAAATATATGAGAGGCACTACCCTATTTAATTTCTTCCAAATAGTGTTATTTAAAATTTGTCCGTAGTGATAATAATGTTGATAAAACTATGTGCATTCATGCCCGTGGAATGTGAGTAGGCCATAATTGTCAAAAAATAGCACTGTCAAAATACATGTGTGGTTAGGAGGATAAAATGCATACTCTTTTTGTGTAATGTTAATTTTTCATCAAAGATGGTTGAATTGACATAGATAAAATACTTACATGGTTTAGAAGACAAAATACACTATCATTTTTGCACTATTATATTTCCTTAACCATGGTCGATAAAAATGAACCTGTCAACATTGTGCACACCACATAGGTGTGATTTACAAGTAGGGTTCTTCATATTAAGTTTGAAGTAAGATTTTCCCATATAGAGTGGAAGAATAAATTCTATGTGAACTAGGTCTTTTATTTAGAGCCTAAAAATACTTGATCCAAGGAGCTTTTGATGCACCAAAAACTTGTTGTAGATAATGTGTTGGTCAAAATTGGCATTAATTTTGGTTTATGTAATATATATGGGAAAAGTATAACCATTCAACATATTTTATTTTATATTTCATTTTAAAAATATTTTTGGAAATTATAATATCCCCATTATAGGTCATTATGTTTTTTGTTATGATTTTCATTTTATTACATTTATTAGAAATTTTTGCCTATAAGGCATGTTAGACTAGTTAAACTGATGAATAATGAGTTCCTTAAAGTTTAAAAACACTTAGTTTTATAATTAATTGATGTTAAACATTTTTATAATTTAATTATGGTATTAAATTATAAATATATTAATGATTGATATTAATTCAATTAATTGTTGGTATAAATCTATGAAAAGACCTTGCAGGATGATCCTTATGTGTTTTTGGTTGGTGCAGTGTTATTTAAATGTTGAACCAGTTGTAAGATGGATTTATGTCACATATAAATCAATTTTTAAAATTTTGATAAACCACCCCCAACACTCAATATTTCATTAAGCTATAAAATTAAGGCTCATGGCTAGACATTATTTTCATCATGAGACTTTGAAATTAATATGCTGATAAAAAATACTTCAACAATGTGATGAAGAGTTGATCCATACACTCCTCATTGATTTACCTAGATCTAATATCTACATTTTTATGTATTCTTTCATCTTTGATTTGCTTATCTATAACAAGAACTCTGCTTGTTTTTTGTCACCCTTGATCACTCTTGTCTTCACTAGGCTCATAAGCCTCCTTACAAGCATAGTTATCTTCTCTCTCTATTGACATATCATCCTTCATCTTCCTCTACACTCTTCCATACTTATCACCAATATCATCATCTCATACACAATTTTCACCACTTCACTCTTTGTTCTTACTTCAAGCTTGCTCATTTTTTGATATACTTTCATAGGCTTAACAACTTAATACATGATCCCATGATTCTTGTCTCTAAATTAGGACTCCTATGGACATAAACCTACCTATCATATATTCCATTATACATCCAATCAAAATACTCAATCCCAAAGCTATAACTCTCACACAACTCCCTCTTTTTTGTTTGAGGCCTATTTTCTTGTAGCCCTATTTTTACATAAAACTTATTAGTTTGAAAAAAATAAAGAGTTTACATAAAAATTAAACACAATTTTGGATACCCTTTATCCCATTACAACTTCATACAAATTTTTAGATAAAAATTCTTATGGGAGACCTACTAACTCACCAAGCCTCTTTACCAATTAGGTCTCTTTACGCGTATTTCAAGCACATGGTCTTAGATACCTCACTAAACCATATTAAAACCTCTTTAGTACTCCATATAAAATTAATATACATTTTAATACCAAGTTTTAATCATTTTTATTGGTGGGATAAAAATTTATACTAGTTACAAGATTGAAACCCTAGACTAAGTTTACACAGGCCTATACAAGGCTGAGAGCTATCCAAAGGGAATATTTTGAGTTTTACTTGTTTTAAAATGAATATAAAGGTTTTTTTTGGTCTTACCCAACTTAACTTAACTTATCCAAAGGTTCTTTTATTGTAAAAAATCACTACAGGTCCCAAACACATGAATTTGTAGAATTTTGAGTACTTTAATAAGATTGTGTAAAAACTGACTGCAAAACTAAATTAACTCTTATATTACACAATGTTTTAAGGATATTATTGATGATTATATATTATTTTTTATGACATGTATGTGTTTTTGTGTTTCTCATATGAACCAATATACCCCTATGTATTCTCCAAGAAACTTCATTAACTCTGCCTTCTAGACTGTGTAACACAGAATTGTTCCTAGTTTGACTGTGATGTAGATGAACTTATGATTAATTGGAAAATACATGTAAGAACCAAATTTATAAAAATAAATAATAAATTTCATATTTATAAAATTCTATGAATATCAAGGAAGTACACACATACTCACTAAAGCATTCTTGTATTCATTTATGCCATGTCTTATACAATAAATAAATAAATAGAAATATCAAGGTACGCAAGGTTATTCTTAAATATTCATATTTTATTATTTTATTAAGAGTATATACCAATGTATCTTTGAATTTATCCTCTCCTCCTACTCTAATACAACTCATTCTACTCACCTTCATGCATTTATATTCTTATAACACTAAACATATTAGAAAAACTCCTCACAAAGTAAACTTCATGTAGGGTGGCAATTACATTTTCTTGTTTCTTGACTTTCATCATTATAAACCATGAATTTCACATTTAAACACCTATTAAACACATTACTAATACCTTATATGACCTTTCCCAAACTTACATCAACATTTGGAAATCACAAAAATCTAAAATACCACTCAAGAGCCTAGTTCTAAATTCAAATTTTCATATTCTACTTTTTGGTGGGAAAATCCAAATGGATAATAAACACAAAATCAAGACTCTTAATGAATCCAATACTTCATAAGGGACATAATAATACCTCTCAAATTCATACCATACCATAAACTGTCAAACATGAACTTTTAAACTTACTAACACCTTATGTTATTTTGTGATGCTCTGCATCAAGCTCTCAAGTGGGAAAATTTGAGATCTTGATCAAATGTACTTTGTCTAACTTATTTCTTACTTTCCAATTCTTCCTCTTATGATTTTATGAGCTCCTCTTTCTGATTCTCCTTTTGTCTTTCCCATTTTTTTAGCTAGTTCTTTTGTCTTTGTCTCCTTGGCATGTCTTACCTCTTTACCAACTCATCCTCTACCTTCATGAAGTACATAATCTACTACAACTATTTTTCCTCTTAATAATCCATCTCCTCCATCTATGATTTTTATTCATTATTATCTACCTTAAATGGTTGGCTCTTATTCTTCACTCATACTCTTACTCCATAGCTTCCTTTCACATTTATCATGGTTTGTTCATGCAGTCCTTACTGATCTTATTTGTTGACAATGATTTATACTTTTCCTCATGATCTAATGGATTATTATACATATTTTATTTCTTCAACCTTGTCATACTCTCATTTATATCCTCCTTGGTTTCACCTTCATGATATTCCACCTTCTCATGGTGAATCATCTCATAGCCTAATTATTCATCTTACAATAACATCTCCTTGACCAATTCAGGTTTATCATAACACAACATTTCATGATAACTTTATATTTCAATATCATGATCATGCATACCTACAACTAACTCAGCTCTAACATTACCAATTGAATATATTGACTTTTTACCTTGATCTTTATTCATTTATTTGTTCTCTTGCTCACTTGATTGTAGATCTCCTTTCATGAGTCTTTACTCTTCATATCTTTGCATGTTATTTGGATTGGTTTTTGGAATAAGGCTGCCCTCTTGTTATCCCTATAATTTTTACTAAGTGTTGTCCAATTTTATCACCGAATTGGCATGGCGTGGAAGGACCATGGTGCAAAATTGATAGCTGTAGAAGCAATGTGGTGTGGGACTTGCGGGGTGTAAGAGAGCAATGGTTTGAAGGAACTAGTGCAAGAGGACCCAGTCAAAGGGGAATAAATAATGAGAAACCCAAGGATATAGGACTTAGAATAGTAGCATAAGACTAGGGGATCATGTGGGAAATGAGACTAGTTGAAAGAATGGTTCATACAGGTCACTCTAACCTTATTGATAGGAAGTTTTGCACCAGCCCGCAAAGAAAGGAACACATAGAAGAAAAGATATAGCATAGAGAGAGGATATAGGGGGCACAAAGGTTTGGATCTTTAGGAAGAACTAATTTTTAAGTGCCATGACTCTCAGTGTGTTGAGAGTTCATTGGCTAATTCTTTATGCCATTAAATATTGTAAATATTTGGTTAGGGAAAGACAAGAATAAATACCCTTATTGTAAAACATTGTGAGGACAAATGGATTTTGGGATGTGATTGTGAAAAACATATACCTTTATGTGGGTTAAGCTTAATATATGATAATAATAAGTTTTTTTTAACTTCTTGTTTTTTAGTAAATGATGGTGTGAATTAACTTTTGGCTTATATACGAGTTATAACCTATCACATTTTCTTTTCTAATATAACTAATGCTAATAAAAAATGAGAATATTATACATAGTAATATTAATCAAACCTAGATTTCAAAGGATCAAGGTAGTTTATTTATGCTTTTATATAATCCATGTTTGATTAGCATAAAGAGGCCTATGAACAAGTATCAAATTATGCAATAAAAATTATTGGAACCAGTCTTTCACTACATACTTCAATGAGCATGCAAGACATAACTCTTATGTGAAAGGGTCAGTGCGCTAGCTCATTGGTCTAGACTTCAACACCAATCTAGGATTATCAAAAATAACCCAACATTTTGGTTTTATTTCTAGGACTTAATGTACTTGAATCACAATCATGGAAAAATGTTTGAGCATATTACGCTAGAGAATATGGAAGAATGGGTTACTAGTGTTGAATATAATTTTTTAGTTCCTTATCTTGAGCTAAGAATCTCTACATGGAAGTGGGTAGAGTAGAATCTCTATAGTTCATTATATGAAACCTTCTTTTTAGAGGTTTTGATTCATTTACATGTTGTTTGATAGAATATGCTCAAGGTTGATCAAGGAATCTTGAAAGGATGCAGTCTTACATGCTAGAATGCCAAAGGGCTTTAGCATGACTTAGAGCCCTATGGATGTGAGCAATCAATTTTTGGTGGAAAGGAGTTTTGAATAGCTACATTATAAAGTACACTATAACTTATTATTCATGCCCTGAAGAAGCTAAGTTCTAATTCCATTGAGAACCATGTGATCATTATATTAAGCTTTTTGCTTTTGAAATTAAGAAATTATTTGTTGATCTTGGACTTGAAACTATACCAATGGAGGGCTAAATCCTCTTGTGCATGAGGTTCACATTTGAAAGGGGAGAATAGGAGTTGGAAGAAGATTTTGGGTTCAAAATGGTAGGTAGCCAATGTGTATTAAAGTATGATGAAGCTTGATAAAGGATAATAGGAGTTAGCAACATGGGAAGAGACCAAGAGAACTCAAGGAGTGTTGTTAGGAGCCATATGGAAATGAAAACACATGATGACCCCATTATTTTCAAGCCAGATTCTATGCCACTTCTATCCTATGAATGAAAAACAAGTTGGATGGTAAGAATTGAGGAACCAAGTTTGGACGAACCAAGCTCCCCCATCATAATGCATGCTCATGATTTTGAGTCAAATGAAGTACACATACAAAATTGAGATACAAACAGTTTGGAAATAGAATCTAAACTGATAAGGGATATTGAAATTAAGCATTTTGATGTTCATTTAGACTTAACACTCTCTTTCCTTTTTCAAGGGAATTATATGGCATAACCTAGGATGCCTGGTGGACCAGGCCTACAAGGATAATATACAGGACCCAATTTGAGTAATCAACCATCTACCATGCCTCACATCATAAGCACTATTGTTAGAGGCATCAGAGGTGGATTAGGAGGTGGTATAGGAGGTAGTGAACTTCATCCTCAAGGGGATAGGATAGGAGGCTCCTAGTAACTACCCATTTAAGTACCTTAACTAAATATGGTGTATCATGAAATGAAAACTGCACTTACCATAGTATCAAGGTATGGAGAATGCAATTGAGCATGTCCACCAATGCAAACCAATTTGGAGGGCATGAGGCATTACATCCTCTGAGTGTAATGCCACATAGTTTGTAACTACACTTCTAAATTGCATGTATAATTGGTATCACAAGTTTGAACCTCAACAAGTGGTGGTTGACTATGACCAACTAAAGATAGCCTTCTTTTAGGAGTTTGACATTCTTGAATTTAAGTAATAGAGCATAACAGTGCTAAAGGACATAAAACAAGGACTCACTAAAAGTGTGCATGAGTATGATGCAAGGTTTAAAAATTTGTTTTCTAAATTGTCATTTGAAATTAATGTTTCTCAACATGCATAATGGTTTTTGGGAGGATTGTTACTAGATTTTTGTCGAACCTTGTCATAGAGGATCTTCACTAGTTCATACGAGGCTTTAAAAGTTATTCTCCATGCTGAGGTAGTTAGAATCATTGATACTAGGATCAGTCCCTTTATATAGGCATAAATATCCTCAACGGTGTCATAATTTGAAAATTTAATGGCCAATAATGTGCATGAAACATGTAGTGGTGTTTGGTGTATAAATTGTGAATCTAAAGGGCATACATGAATCAATTATCTACACAAGAACATCCACATGGTACTTAAATAAACATATGACATATGTCATGAGTAACATGATGTCCATTCTTGTCCTCTTATATAGCAAGATATGCACACTAATGTGTTTGACTATTACAAGATCTATGATGCCTATACTCATGACACTAATGACTATTATTTGATTAGTGGCATCAATGAAGCTTGAGCGCACAAAGCACTCCAAACCTCAATAATAAATAATCAAAAAAATGGTGGTTACCATGGATGAGGAAGAGGGAGAGGATGAGGAGGTGGTCATTTCCAACCTAGGACCTATTACAAATGTGGGTCTCTAGACTAGTATCAAAGATATTGTCTAAATTATCAGACATGTGCTTTCTATAAAAAAGACCACCGACTAGAAGAGTGTCTTGACTTATATTAGGCTATCACCAAGGAGAGAAATGAAAAGAGTACCATTATGATTCAAATTGATAAACCAAATTGGTGTGTATACCCAACCACACCTATATTCCAATAGGTAAACATCACCACTTATAGTGGGGGATAGACCCAGTTGATAGTTAATCCTATTGAGAAAGTGCAATGAGAAGAACCATGAGTTAGAAATTATTTTAATGTTTAGCAGCAAAAGGATGTCCTCTTAGATGCAATGGCACTCATATGATAACTTTAGAGAGAGATTTAATTCCTCAAATAAAAATATGTAATGCAGTGTGTTTCTATGTAAAGGGAAGCTAAACCTTGACATGTGGCATGGGATGACTTTTAGGAACTATGCAAGTGTATGCTAGATGAGGATATTATCACATAGCTCAGTATTTGGCTTAAGATTCGAGACCAAATACCAAATGAGTTTCACCCTCACATCACTAGGCAAAGTGAATATCATCATTTAAATCATGCTTAGTGACAAGTCACTCCTAGTTCCTCTACTCCCCTAAAAGATAAATAAATATTAGTTAATGCTACCATCGATGGATGGGTAATCCAAGAAAAACTAGTAGATACCAGTGCAAAAGTCAATGTCCTCACCAAGGATGCTTGGCATAAGATGTCTAGTCTAGCATTACAACCCTCACCTAATGTCTTATTTATGGAAAATAAGACTCATGCACTACATATTGGGGTCCTCAAGAATGCAATGGTTGACATACTTAGAGTACCATTCAAAGTGGACTTTGAGGTTATGGAGCTAGTTGAAGCTGATGATTACCTAGATCTATTATGAATAACTTGGTGATATGAGAATAATATAGTCTGAAGATTTAATAAGCACTACATTAGTTTTGAAAACATTGATCAACATGTTGTAATACCACTATATCAAGCATAAGGTCCCCTTACATAGAGCCTGTCCATGTTGATGAAGATATAAACCATATCTATAATGTTACTACAAGGAATGATGAGCAAAGATATCCCACTCCAGATGGAATTATTTTATGGTTAGATACTCAGTCCAATCCTGACATTATAAGCAATGCATGTAATTGTTAGGCTCATGGTGACTATGACCTCATTAGCAGAATATGTAGTACCATCAATAGCCAAGATAATATGTCACGCTAGTTTAATAAATGACACATGTTCATTCACCTTATCACTGGCCAACTCATGAGGGGACCTATCATAAAGACACTACTTAAATACTTGATGAGGCTCCAAGGTTCCATGAGTAGATGGTAGTTTGAGACTTCATTCAGTGCCTTGAAGATTTTTACTACACTGATGAAGATCATCTTCAATGTTTGGTTCATCTCTTTAATGGCACAGTTTCATGATGGTGGTGAACCCATTATGAAAACTCCTCTAGTCAAATCAAGTATGCTTAGCCTTACACCATTGGTTCCATCATGATAACAAAGTAAAGGGAGCAATTAGTTATAGTAGAATACAAGCCCCTAAGCCCCACATTGAAGCTTGTGAAATAATGTGGCAAAATTATGAGTCTTACTGAAATATTTATGGGTGCATGCATTTTATGGAACTTTATGCACTTGGACATGAGCATGGTACATTCATAAAGAGTGACAAATGGGTACTAAGTTTTGGCATCTACTAAAGGAGAACATGAAATTGGCATTGTCCTATTCTTCACCAAGAATGGATTTATGCCTCACCCTCTAAGCCATGCATGAAGGGGTAAGAGGTGACCCATGTCTCATGGAAGAATGTATAAGGATTATCCATCAAGACCCTGAGGATCCCCTACACTTATTCCATGAACCATTAATACACTAAGAACTTGCACCCATGCCAGCCTTCAATCCAAACTGACGTGAATAAATTCATCTGGCAAAATAAAAGCTCATATTAAAAGTAGAAGAAGGTGAAGGATCCATTTTACTCAACCCATTGTCCAACCATTTAGATATTCCTAAAGACATTGGCATAAGAACTATTTACGACATAGGTGCCAATATGGACAACCCCTACCATGGGCCTATTTAGACTATTCAGTGCAACATCAACTCAAAATAGGAACCAAATTTGGCTACAGTAGGAAACTATGAGGCTGACACAAAGATTTCAAAAATATTTGAATTGCTGAGAGAATATTAGGATGCCTTCCCAAGGAATAATAGTGAAATGAAGGGATTTTACCCATCTTTGGGGAAGATTCATATCAAGCTAGTTGATGGTGCTTAACCAATGAAAAAATGTCCATATAGGATGAATCCTAATCTCTGAGCACATGCTAAAGAGGATATTGATAGTATTCTATGTGCTAGATTAATCACTCCCATTGGTGAATTTGATTGGGTCAGTCTCACAATGATTAATATCAAAAAGGATGGATGCATCTGTATCTATGTACAATATTAAGTGCTCAATGCATCTTGTGTGATAGATCCCTTTCCAATGCCATTCACAAAGGAAATCCTTGAAGGTGTTTTTGGTTATGAAGTGTGATCCTTCAAAGATGGATTATCAAGCTACCATTAGGTCCAAATAGCTAAAGAAGACCAGCCCAAGATATCCTTCACCATTAAATGGGGATCATTTGCCTATATTTTTATGCGCTTCTGGTTGAAAAATGCCCTAGTAGTGTTTTCACAAATAGTAGTTGAAGCCTTTAAGGAATTCATCCATAAGTTCCTCCAAGTTTATTTGGATGATTAGACAGTATATGGTTTGGTCAATGACTATTACACTAACCTTGTTGTTAAGTCTTACATATCTTATTAAACTTAAAGAAGTGCTTGTTTGTGACACATTTGGTGTGATCCTAAGGCATATTATTTTTAAGGAAGGACTCTTGGTGGACCCAATGAAGGTATCTATTATTATTTACCTTCTAACACCTAAGACTCATCATGAGGTCCACACCTTTTTAATCCACACAGGTTATTACAAAAAGTTCATTCATGATTATGCAAAGATTGTCACACCCCTATAAAAACTTTTTAAGAAGAATAAGCATTTAATATGGACTTGATATTGTAAGGAGGCCTTTGAAACACTCAATAAAAAGATGGTCACTGCTCCTATTCTCCAATTCTCCAATTGGACAAGGTTATTTCATGTCCATGTTGATGCATCTAACATGGTCATTGGTGCAATCCTCACACAACTAGGTGAAGGTCACTTGGATCACCCAATCTACTTTTCCAATAGTAAGCTCACACTAGCTAAAACAACTATACCACTATGGAGTGTGAAGCATTTCCAATGGTCTACACTTTGTATAAGTTTAGACAGTGCCTATTATCTACTCATTTTGTTTTCTATACAGATCATGAAGCTTTGAAGTACCTTGTCAATAAACCCATACTACATGGATGGATCTATCACTAGATTATTTTGTACTAAGAATTCTAGTTTTCAATTATGGTGAAACCCAAGAAGGCCAATTGTGGACCTAAACACATGTCATGAATTGAGAATTAAAAAACACCATACACCATGGAGGATGATATATTGATGTACATATGTTTTGTGTTACATGGGTACCTAAATAATTGGAATACATTACAGTGTTCTTGACCACTGTTTAAGTGCCTAAATATCTCACCTTGAAAAGACAAAAAGCAACTTGTGATTTATGCCACACCTTTTCAGCTTATAGCAGGTGATCTTTATAAAATGGGTCATGACAAAGTTCTTCGATGATGTGTAATTCAACATGAGCACCTCAAGGTACTTCATAAAATTTATGAAGGTATTACTGGTGGACACTATCCTAAAGGCTACCACATGAAAGGTTCTGTTAGTTGGATCATTGTGGCCAACCCTCTTCCAAGATGTTAAAACATATGTTAAGTAATGTGACAAATTCAACGCATAGGTAGACCTAATCGAAGAGATGTTATGCCTCTATGACCCATCCCTTCTCAAGAACCCTTTTAAAAGTGGGATATTTATTTTGTTGATCTCATCACTCTAACAAGATGACAAACAAGTTCTTGGTACATCATTGTAGCAACTAACTATTTTACGTGTTGGGCTGAAACCACACTGACAAAGGATTGTACTACTACTAATGTGAGTTTCATCTAGGAAAATGTCATAACTTAGTTTGGTACCCCCTAAGTTTCACTAATGATCATGGAACCCACTTTTTGAAAGAAATAATTTACATCTTGCTCGCTGAGTTCATGATTTCACACCATGAAATAACCCCATATCACCTACAAGGCAATGGAACTATTGAAGCTTTCAACAAAATCCTAGGTACCACTTTGATAAAGATCTATAACATTGGCTGAACGAATTGGGATGATAGGGTGTTTGTAGTTATATGGGCTTACCAAACAACCTTCAAGTGCATAAACAAAAGCATGCCATTCAACTTGGTGTATGGAAAGGAAGCAAAACTACCAATAGAGTTCTTGGTACCATCTCTATGCATCACACATGTAGGATAACTAGATGAATAATCATCTATAAAATCACACGTAGACACTTTATTATAGCTAGATAAATATTGATTCTTCACTCAATTGAACCAGGATGTATAAAAATGCAAGAAAAAGGCATGACATGATCACCATATAAAGAATAAAACATTTTCTCTAGGAATGAAGGTCTTGTTGTATGACTCTAAGTTCATGTGACACCCAAGAAAGCTCCACATATACTAGGATGGCCCTTTTATAATACATAGCATTAGACCTATTGGAGGATGTCAGCTACAAAGGATGGATGGTTAGTTCCTTTTTGGGCACTATAATGGAAACTGGCTTTGGCTATATTTCACTTCAGAATAGCTGAAGTTTTTATAATCAATAAATCTTGTGCCATTAGTTTAGGATTTACTACCTTCAATAAAATCATTGCCTTTATTTCTTGTAACTTTCCCTTTTTTTAATTTTATTTTCAAAGTTCTTGTTCTTTTCGTCGAGGACCATGACACATTTTCGTGCGAGGTAAGAAGTCATGTTTAAAAAGGCAAATATGAAAAACATGTAAGTTACTTAAGTGTGTGAGTTACATAAGTGCTCAAGTTATTAAGGGCACACAAGGTACTATAGGCACATGAGTCATTTAAGGAATAAAGGGGTAAGGTTCCTACCATAAGTTATAAATTTAAAAGAGACAATGGTCTCCCACCTCATAAAAAGTGTGGCAAAATTGTCATCCACTTCAAAGAAAGGCATGAGATGGGACGTGTTATTAATGTGGAAAGAATAGTTATGAAAAAAAAGTGCCAATGGCATGATGGGATAATACCATTAATGCATTAATTACAAAAAGCAAGTATCCAAATACAGTGGCCATTAAGGATCTGCATTAATTCCATGAAGAAATGGGTGATGGGAAGGCATTAATGAGGATAACACCCTCTTGGAGCCTATAAATAGGCATTTAAAACTCATTTTACACTTTAACTTAAATTTAAATTCAAATTATCAGAGCTAAATATCAAGCAACTACCAGATTTGAGTCAATCAAATCTAGAGCCAAGCAAAGATATTTCATATCCTTAGCAAACCGCATAAGTCATTACTGAGTTGAGAAGAGACATTCCAAGTTTGGTTCATTAGAAAAGTGATAGTTTTGAAATTTGCAGATTGTAAGTCCACCATTGAAGGGTGTTTAAGATCAAAAAGCTAAAGCAATAATCTACAACCATGTATTCTTTTGGAAGCATTGGACTATCACATGTTAACCTTTGGACTCTTCTAAGGGTAATGCAACCTAAAAAAAAAGGCCAAAAGACTTGAAACCTTTCCAACAATACCAGAAGAAGAAGAGGTGAGCAAAGGAGACTAGGTTCCAATCAGGGAAGAGACACTATAAAAATAAGTACAGTGCATGGAGGAAGAAGAAGAAAGTATGGTGCATAAGGCAAAGCAGGCCCAATCATCTTCGATGCAAAAAGCTCAAACATCCCCACCCCCATCTCTATTAATTAAAGAAATGCAATATCTAAAGTCAATGTTTGATCCAAGCACCAATTTTCTACTGCATTAGCATTGATTTTACCTTCAAATGTAGGAATATCAAATTTTACCTAGACCTTGAAGGGTATTGGGGCACTGAAAGGACATTCCCTGGATGAGGAGTTAGGAAGTGGAGCCGCGGAGCCAGGATTTCCCATTGGAAGTGTTTGAATAATTTGGGAAAATTATTATAGCATCTACGCTTGTTGCCATTGGAGGGCTTCATTCACCATTTCCTTGAAAGGATCGGATGCCTCGGTGTCGCCCGCCATTTGAAGTCATTTGGAGCGAACAGGTGGAAAATTTTGAAGCTCTGTTGTTTCCCACCCAATATTCTTGTATCCTGACCTCGTCCTTGGGATCATACACTCTCAAGACAAACCGCATAGAAATAACATAGTAACAATGAATTCTCTAAGAAGAGATGTAGTATTACTCAAGATCGTAATACAAATATATGCTTATCTCTGGGAAGAGATGTATGTCTTCACATTTCGGGTTACCTCTTCATTTATACACAATTTGAAAGCATGGGGAGGATGTGGAAGGTCACCAATATTGAGTGTTATGAAGTGGTTCAACTTCCAATATTTAAAACAATACAAAATTTGAGGAATTACTATTTTTAGAAACTTACTATTTTTAGACTGCACTACTAAAATTGAAATTTTAGGCACTTTCATTAGGTTTTTGGAGGTAAAAATTCATTGAGAAAAGCTCATGCCATTTCACGATGTTTTTCTCATTCTTATCTTTCCAATGGTTCAAACGGCGAGTCAATTAGAGCTACGGTGCAAAAGTTATGGCTCTCAGAAGTTTCGTTATCAATTGGGTGGAACTATCACCCGAATTGTCACCTAAATTGGTGCCTGGATCATTAATCCAAAACTCAGAAGTTCTGGTTGATAAATATCTCAATAGCATAGAAATAACATAGTAACAATGAATTCTCTGAGAAGATATGTAGTCTTACTCAAGATCACAATACAAATATATGCTTATCTCTGGCACCAATTTAGGCGACAATTCAGGTGATATTCCACCCCAATTGATGACGAAACTTCTGAGAGCCATAACTTTTGAACCATAGCTCCAATTGACTCACCGTTTGAACCATTGGAAATATAATAATGAGAAAAATGTTTTGAAATGGCATGATCTTTTCTTAATGAATTTTGGCCCTAAAAACCCAATGGAAATGCCTCAATTTTCAATTTTAGTAGTGCAGTCTAAAAATAGTTTCTAAAAATAGTAATTCCTTGAATTTTGTATTGTTTTAAATATTGGAAGTTGAACCACTTCATCTCCCTCGAGATTGGTGACCTTCCACATCCTCCCCATGCTTTCAAATTGTGTATAAATGAAGAGGTAACCTGAAATGTGAAGACAGACATCTCTTCCCAGAGATAAACATATATTTGTATTGTGATCTTGAGTAATACTACATCTCTTCTCAAAGAATTCATCGTTACTATGTTATTTCTATGCTATTTAGATATTTATCAACCAAAACTTTTGAGTTTTGGAATAATTTTGCACATAGAGAACTAGGTCTCTAAGGTCTTCACTTGTATTATCTTTGACTACAACCGTCACCAACCTAGTAATGATGTTGAGCTCCAAAATGATTATCAGGTGGAGTCTGCTAACATCAAGGACCAAGTGGTGTATGATCTCATGATCTTCAACTAAATGGATGTTATAGGATTGTTTTAGCTATTCAATTTTTCATATTTTGGTAAGCCCATAGAGGTAATTCAATTCCTTCTTTTGCACATCCATGAGGTCTATATTTACTTCTCCAGGTGCAGCATGAAGATCATGCCAAAAAGGATCAGTAAGGTCATAAGACTATGGTGTTTGAGGATAATCATAAATGATGACTTGGTCAAAATTGATGAGATATAGAAGACCACCACAATGCTAATGTATTAAAAGTAAGGCCATGCCATGCACATCAAGAACATATAAGATCCCACCCTTTGAGTGGTGGTGCAGATCATCATGACCAAGATTGAAGGGATCGATCATTAGAAAGAGGGTGACATATCTCACCTCTACATTGCTAATTAGGTCTCACAAGGGCTGAAGTACAATCGAGCTATGTACTTTGCCTAGAATATTATTGAATATGTAGAGAGGACCCATCAAGAGTTGAAGTATAGGTTTTAATGGGTGGTGATCCTCATCTTAATGGTTTTTGACAAAATTGGGGTATCAAACTATATCTATGGAGCACTAAAGTGGGTGTACCCTCCCACACATCAGTCCCCTATTGAATTCTACAAAGCATTCACATGCCCTGGTCATATCACCCCCTCAAACAAGATCAAGATGAGGTAATGGTTTGATGGGATGAAGGTGGCATTTGGGGATGAGTGACACATTCCCAAGGACTTACTCCCTTTGGCTATGGAACAAGCATAGTTTGTTGTAAAACATCACTTCTCCCTCACACGTATCTAAATGAACCCATCTAGAGAGCTCTTAGCATGGCTTAAGTTACCATATGCCTTTTTGGTGTGGTACTTCATAGACTCTATCAATCAAATATGTGATGTGCAATTTATCATCCTACAGGATGAAAGAATAGACTCAAAGATTCACACTCTCTGTAAATTATTTGTATATCCAGGCAAGAAGGCCTACACAAAAAATATGGAGATAGACCTAACTGACATTCAGGTTAATAAAACATTAGTGGGGGAGAAAATTCATAAATTTTTCTACATGTTTCACCCTTGAAATAATCCACAGGCCAAGGAACCCAAGGAGAAACATCCATCAGTACCACCCCTAAAGAATAAGAAATAATTGAATGTGGGTACTAGCACAAGTGGGCATCATGCCCCCTAAAAACATCAAAATATTGTAGAAGTGCAGTCCTCTAGATTTGTGCCATCCCATCTGTCTACGCCACCTCTACATTTTCCTTCACCATATCCATGTTCATATCCATCTCCCCACACTTCTCCATCTCCTCTATGTTCTATGCCTCTACACTCTTCGCTTTTGTGCCCTTCATCTCCCTAACCTACTCCTCTTTCTCCACCATCTTCTCCACCTCCACCTCCACCTTCTCCACCCCCACCATCTCCCCCAAATGCTTCTACTATAAGAGATTCCCAATAGAATACCCTAAGGCAAGCACCCTAACATGAAGTTCCCGAGGTGCAAGTCTATAGCCCAGGTTCTAATTTTAAGAAAACTCCCTCCCTAAGGTAGGAGGATAAAGTGACCTCTAATGATTAATTATTTGATGATGAAACACAATATGATGAGGAGGTGGACAATGAAGAAGAAATCAAGATGGCCATTGGTGGCCATGATGAGGTTGAGCTTGAGCATGACCCTAGTAAGGGGAAGGGACCGAATGAGACCTTAGAAGAGTAAGATGGCAATGTGGTAGGCAATATGTGCAAGTATTACCAGTTTGGCATTGAAGATAATATGTTCTATCTTTAGACACACTTCATTCCCAAAGAATCAACTATGAAAACAAGGAAGAAAGTATCCTTCCTATTTTATATGTACAATGAGGAGTGCAAGTTTGAACTCCTGCAAGACAACCCTTCCTTGGGCTCAGATGATCCAGCGCTTCCAAAACCACTATGGGTAGATCCAAAAAATATCTCCCCTCTTCTAAAAAGCACCACATTTTTAAAGTTGGGCATTGAGATTATGCAGTATAATATTTTTTTGGATTTGGATGCATGCATGGTTAAGAGGAAACATACAAAAATTATAGGCATGTATAATAAAGAAGTTGCAGAGAAATAAGTGCTCATCAAGGAAGTGGCCACATTGAAACAGTAGCTCCAAAAGGCCATAGAGGTAAAATTAAAGGTCCTAAACCTCTATAAAATATTTTTTCATGAAGACCCAACACTAGAATATGGTGTACCTCTTGATGGGGAAGCTATAGGAAAGCTAGAAACCCTAGTGGAACTGCTACTCAAGTAATGTAAGGAGCAACTTGCATCATGAGATGAGGGATTATATTTGGCTAAATAGTTCACCATAGCCATCGATGTCTGAAAATTCACTATAGAGAGAGTTGGGAAATTTATCCCCATTTTAGATGGCATTTTTGTATGGATAACATGCCCTAATAAAGTCATGTAGGCTCATATCCAAATTGAAGAAGCCTAGAGGCAGCAACTACCTAATGCTATGTTCTTCATAAAAGACCACATCAAGCACACAAAATCATTTAGGGATGTAGAGATGATGGAGGATGCAATCAATAAACACCATCAACATTTGAAAATGAATTTTTTGGCCCTTTGAGGATAGGTTAACAAGGAGGTCTCTACACTTAAAGACGTCTAGAAGGATACCACCGCATCCCTGGACAAACAAGTCAAGAAGGCTGATGAGAACCCCAACCAACCTAAGGAGATAAATAAAGGGGACCATAGAATAAATAACTATGAAATTTCTTGAGGCATTATCACATTGGGATAATCTAAAGAAGGAGCTCAAGAAATCTAGGCCTAATTTTTTGGAGGATGCTAGTGTGACTTAGTTTAGGATCAATTAAGAGCATAATATGGGGTGATGTTGGCCCCAAAATTTTGACTAAGTGTTATCCAATTTTGGTTAAAAATTGACACAGTGTGGAAGAACCATGGTGTAGAAGGACCTTGGCATGGAAGGACCATAAGATGAAACTGATAAGCATAGAAGCACCATGGCATGGGACCTATGGGGTGCAATAGAACAATAGTGAAAAGGAACTAGTGTGAGAGGAACCAGTTAGAGAGGAATGAGTCATGAGGGACCTAAGGACGTAAGACTCAGAATAGTAGCGAAAGACTAGGGAAGCATGTGGGAAGTGGGAGAAGTTGGAAAAATGGTTCATATGGGTCACTCTGACCTTATTGATAGGAAGTTTTACACCATCCCACAAGGAGAGGAACACATGGCAGCAAAGATATAACATAGAGCAAGGATATAGGGGGCATAGAGACTTAGATCTTTAGGAAGAACTGATTGTTAAGCACCATGACTCTTAGTTTGTTGAGATTTCATTGGCCAATTATTTATGCCATTAAAGATTGTAAACACTTGGTCAAGGCAAAATAAGTATAAATACCCCTATTGTAAAGCATTGCAAGGACAAATGGATTCTGGGATGTGATCGTGAAAAACATATACCTTTATATGGGTTAAGCTTAATATATGAGAATAGTGGGTTTTTGTTAAATTCTTGTTTTTTGATGAATGATGGTGTGAATTAAGTGTTGGATTTTATATGAGTTATACCCTATCACATTTTCTTTTCTAAGATAACTAATGCTAATATAAAATGATAATATTCTACATAGTAATATTAATTGAACCTAGAACTCAAAGGATCAAGGTAGTCTATTTATGATTTTATATAATCCATGTTTGATTAGCATAAAGAGGACTATGAAAAAGTTATCCAAACTTTACAATAAAACCTATGGGAACTGGTCTTTCACTACACACTTTGAGTAAGCACGCAAGACATAACTCTTGCGTGAGAGGGCTAGCATGCTAGGTCGTTGGGCTATAATTTAGTGCCAATTTGGAATTATCAAAAATAACCCAACACCTCTCTTTGCTCTCTTAATACTAACTTTCTCTTACTCCTTCCTTGCATCACATTTGAATTGATCTTGTCCTCCTTCAAACATGTTTTCTTCATCCAATCATCTCCTTTGTGAGGAACATGGTTATCCTCCTCTTTTCTTGGCTCTATCATGAGTTCTTGTACATCATTAGTTATTTTCTCCATGTGATCATGGAGTGACTCACTCTCTTTCATCTTCATACTTACACCATCATACTTAGTACATATCTAATTACATTCATGAGACTTGATAGTCTCTTTGAGAATCTCATGGTCCTTTCCATTCTCTCTTGCTTTTGTATTCTTCATCCAAGATACTCTAACATCCATTTCATCTTCTTAAGTTCCCCATCTTGTCCTCTTAACCTATACTCTTTACTTGCATCATCAACTTCCCATACTTGTTCTTTGATCAACTCACATGATTATATGCTTATCTTATTCATAGTTTTAGGCTTACCTTGGCTTTCAACTTGGTTTGATTCACCTTATACCAATACTTGTCCATCTTCTTGCCTGGAATTCTTCATTTGTTTTTGATTTTTTGCCCTTCTATGACCTAAAATTTTATCTTCTTGAATTTTTTCCTATAGGAAACATGTTCCTTGTCTTGGAAATCTTCTTTTCTCCATCTTGCAATCCTACCTCTAGTTATTTTATTACAGCTCCCTCCATGTCACTTTGATTTAGTAATTCCAATAGATCAACTTTAGCTTCTTGAATCAATTCTCTCCATATCAACTCTTGTTCATCATGGTGATCTTATGTTGCTTGTACCATAAATTGTACTTGTGCTCCAACTCCATCATGTGTCAAACTAGACATTCCATATTGTAAATTACTTTATATACCTATCAATATTTCTCTCTTGAGATTCCATTGACTCATGAAAGGTGCCCATATCTTCAAATGTTGTTATAGGATAGACTTTATCCTTTTCTCCATTATTTATGGCATGCTCCAAAGCTACCATATTTGCTTGAAATTGATCTCAACTTACATAGATAAATAGTTGGTCTTGTTGCTCATCTAGTAACTCTTCATTACCTGCAATCTCTTGTTCAAACTCTTTGATTGCTTCATGTAATGCAAATTTAGATTTTTTTATCTTAATATCTCTTGACTCCATCTTCTTTATTCAATTTTTTTTATTTTATGAATTTAATGAGGCATCCTTATTTTTTAAGATCTCCTTCTCCAAGCATCTCTCCTCTTTTAGAGTAACAAATCATTATGTTTCTATACATTGTTTCCCAATCAATTTTTTATTCAACATAGGCATGTTTTGTTTCCTTCATGATTTCAAGTTTTATGTCCTCAGAATGGACTTTTTATTTCTTCACTTTTATACCTGCATATAATTTAAAAGCTTGAGGCTTGTTCGCCTCCATCTTCTCCTTCATAGGTTGCTTTGCCAATGTCCTTAACTATTTATTCTCATCATCCTCCATGACTATCTCATTCTCCTCCAAGTGATACTCACCTTCCTCTTGTCTACCAACATATTCATCCATCACGAACTTCTTCATCTCCTCATTGATTTGCATACATAGCAACCTCTTTTTATTCTCATTGTCTCTCATGACAATCTTTCTTCTTCTCTCTGTAAGTAGCATTATCATCCATTTGACTCTCTTCTTCCTCATTACCCAACCATATCATTGGATTTCCTCTTCTTTCATGATCTTCACCAAGAGCATTATCCTCTCTATCCTTTGATCTATCTCACTCATCTCCTCTTCAACAACCAACCCTTTTCTCTTTGGGTCTTCCTTCCTCTTCCTATCATTTTGGTACTCTAACTCATTAATCCCTTCCTCACTTTTGCCTTTTCTATCTTTATCTTCTCGCAAGCAATTCTTTTTAACCTTGATTTAGCAAGTCTCTTTCACCTTACCTTGGTGTCTCACCCTAAGTTCTCTCCTCTACTTAGTCTATTTACACTCCTTTCCAAGTATTTTCCACCTTGGAACTACTTCTTGTCTTGGATTCTTTCTTCTCTCTTCTTAGGGATACTCTTCTACCACAAATTATTTAACTCTCTCTTTTCCTCTCCTCTACCTAGTCTATTTACACTCCTTTCCAAGTATTTTCCACCTTGGAACTACTTCTTGTCTTGGATTCTTTCTTCTCTCTTCTTAGGGATACTCTTCTACCACAAATTATTTAACTCTCTCTTTTCCTCTTTCTCTAATCACTGTCAAACTTTCTTGCATGCTAATAATAAATTGAGTTTCCAAGATCTCCTTCACATCCACTCACATTCTTAACTTCCTGGATGGGCTATATACCTGTCTTCAAACTTCTCCTCATCTTCAACTTAATTTTATGTAACCTAAAATAACAACCTTTAATAAAAAAAAACTATTCTAAGAGCTTACCTTCTATGATACCACATGATGAAGAGCTGATCCATACACTCTCCTCGTTACTTTACCTAGATATGATATCTGCCTTTCTATGCCTTCTTTCATCTCTGATTTTCTTGTCTATAATAGGTACTTTGCTTGTCTTTTGTCACCCTTGATCACTTTTGTCTTCACTAGGCTCATAAGCTTCCTTGCATGCATAGTTATATTCTCTCTCTCTTGACATATCATCGTTCATCTTGAAATCTTCCTTCCTTAGCACCGACATCATCATCTCATACACAATTTTCATCACTTCACTCTTTTTTCTTACTTTAAGCTTGCTCATTTTTTGATATAGGTTCATAGGCATAACAACTTAATACACTATCCAATGGTTCTTGTCTCCACATTAGGGATCATATGGCCATACACCTACATATTTTAGACTCCCTTAGACATCCAATCATAATACTCAATCGAGAAACTATAACTCTCACACAACTCACTCTTTCCTCTTTAAGGCCCATTTTCTTGTAGCCCTATTTTTTCATAAAGCTTGTTGGTTTGGAAAAAACATAGAGTTTATAGAAAAATTAAAAAACCTTTTCAGATACCCTTTATCCCCTTACATATTCATACAAATTTTTAAATCACAACTCTTAGGGGATACCTACTAACTCACCAAACCTCTTTACCAATTAGGTCTCTTTAGGTCTATTTCAAGCACACAGTCTTAGAGACCTATTGTAAAGTACTAAACCAAACTAAAACCTCTTGAATCATATAAAAAATATTATTATACATTTTAATACCAATTTTCAATAATTTTTACTGGTGGGAACAAAATTTATACCAGTTGCAAGATTGAAACCCTATACTCGGTTTACACAGGCCTATACAAGGCCGAGTTCTATCAAAAGGGAATATTTTGAGTTTTAATTTCTTTAAAATGAATATAAATGTTTTTAGGGTCTTCCCCACCTTATATAAACTTTTGCCAAAGGTATTTGACTAGAAACAATCATTACATGTCCAAAACACATGAATTTACAAAATCTAAGTACTTTAATAAGACTATGCAAAAACTGAGTGCAAACCTGAATTAATTCTTACCTTCCACAAGCTTTTAAGGATCCTACTAATGGTTATATATATTTAATTTTTATATATATATCTTATGTGAACTAATATACCCATGTGTTATCTCAAATAAACTTCATTAACTTTGCCTTGTAGACTGTGTAACATAGAATTATTCCTAGTTTGATTGTGATGTAGATGAAATTATGCTTAATTGGAAAATGATTGTAAGAACCAACTTTATACAAAGAAATAAAAAATTTCATACTTATTAATTAACATGAATATAAAGGAAGTGAACACGTACTCACTAAATCATTCTTGTATTCATTTATGTCATGTCTTTTACAATAGCTACACACAAAAATCTCACGTTAAGCAGGGTTCTTCTTAAATCTTCATCTTTTATTCTCTTCTTTAGACACTCTATCCCTATATCCTCAAATTTATCCTCTCCTCATACTCTAATACAACTCCTTATACTCACCTTCATGCATTTATATTCTTATAACGCTAAACATGCAAGAAAAACTCCTCATAAAGTCAACTCCATGTAGGGTGGCAATTACATTATATTTTTTCTTGGTTTGCATCATTCTTGACCATGAATTTCACATTGAAACATTTATTACACACATTACTAAGACCTTTTAGGACCTTTCCCAAACTTATATCAACATTTGGAAATCACACAAAGCCAAAATACCACTCAAGAGCCTAGTTTTAAATTTAAATTTTTAAATTTTTATTTTTGGCAGGAAACTCCAAATGGCTTAGAAACACATAAACTCAAGACTCTTAATGACTCCAATACTTCCTAAGGGACCCAATAAGACTCTTCACATTCATAACATACTAACAATGATCAAACATACTAACACCTTATTTTATCTTGTGATGCTTTGCATCACAAAGGTAAAGGATGACCACAATTTGTTTTGAGTAGCAAATATCATTGAAACATGAATTAAAAAAAATAGGTTAGAGATCTAACCATTTATTTGAGAATTGTTTAAGTTTCAAAAATGGTGGTTGAACACCTAAGGGGTATAAGCCCCCATCACAATGACCATGGCACTTATGCATTAGTGTTAAAAACTTTGGAAAAGGGTCCCTACCACATTGGGGCAACTTAAGTTAATTGATTATGCTTTCTAACAAGACATTTAAACTTAGAACCCAACTCATGTTGAGTTATGGAAATGCAGCTATGTTTTTGACTTTAAAAAACATCATTTTTGTGGATGGGCACCATTGAGGAGGGGACATCTTGGAAATGTTTTTTGAGATCTCTTAGACTTTAACTACAGTCCACACTAACATGATCATTATGAATATATACATGCAAGCAAGAAACTAAACATAAATTGGGCTTTTATTTTATTTTTCATGATTATCCAAGGTGATGTTTTCATGCACAATCCTCCTTGGGAATTGTTTTTATTTTCTACTGTTGTGGATATATAGTATGAACTAATTTTGGTGTTTTATTGGAATCATTGCATAAATTTGACAATGAGATTCAACCTAGGGTTTGCTATAAAACCCTAGCCACAACCATTTTGTTGGGGATGAATTTCTAGGTATTTTTGTAGGTAGTGGTGAGAAGGTAAAATTATGTCAAGATTCCAAGGAAGGATTGTGGTATTTACTATGCAAGTATCAAACATATCAAGGAAGGAAACTCTTTTTGTTTTCTTTATGTCACCGCTGGTACTATTGTCTTTATGAATTTATTTGGAAAATGTAGCTTGTATTTAGGGATAGAAAAACCCTATTAGTTGTAGGTAAAATAAACATGAAATACTATTTAGTCTTCTTTTGAGTAACTATTATGGAGCTAAGTGTTGTCATTAGATGGATTATTGGTGTTTAGAAAAGAAATAACTAGTTGTAGCTTTCATTTTGTTTAACTAAAGTGGATCTATGTGATTATCATTTTATGGATTCTTAGCTTTTAGAAAAGAAATAATCGACATTATCTTTCATTTATTTAGCTATATGTTTATCATTATTAGTGGATTCTTGGTTTCTAGGAAATAATAACTGGCTTTAGCTTTCATTTTGAGTGGTTATTATGGAGTGATGTGTTTATTATTTTTAATGGATTATTCGGTTTTAAAAATTAATAACCAGTTGTAATTTTCATTTTGAGAGGCTATTAAGGAGTTGTGTTTGTCATTTGAGATGGATTTCTTTGTTTTTAAAAATTATAACTAGTTGTAACTTTCGTTTGAGTAGCTATTTACAACATTGTGTGTGTATCGTTTAATGGATTCTCAATTAAAATTGGTCTATGGATTTGTTATTTAGTATATACCTCTTGTATATTATGATTAAAATTGTACCTGGAATTCTTTGGGTGAAATCAAGGCATTACTATTTTGATAAAAAAAAATTATGCATGTGGCTTATTTCCAATTTCGGCATTACATTGATGACTTGGATTTTTAATGTATGAATGGAAAAAACTTGCTTAAGAGTAACCTAATTTAAGTAGCAGTTCTACTACTGTTATCCATTTGATTTAAATTTGATCATTCATTATGTTCTCTTGAATAGATATTGCATCATTATTATTTACCTAATGTGGATCATGGGTGATAAGAAACTGTAACAACTGATCTATACTATCATCTATGAATGTGGAAAATAGTTGTGGCATACGAAACAACCGAGTGGAAAATAATAATCATTCTACTAATTTATGTTACCTTGTGCCAACTGATGTAAATTATGATCTACGAATATTCATATCATTTAATTTTTTAATTCCGTCAATGTTATAATTAATGTAACTATTTTGTTACAAACTGGTTCATTACTACAATTCATGCAAGAGTTTTATCTAGATGATTGGATTGTGAGAGATAGATATTTTTATTTTGAATCTCTTCATCTGGCCAAGCATGATGAAAGAATGTAAAGTGATTATGCAAACATTACTTGACACATTATCAACATGTTTTTTGATGGAAAGGGGTACGAAATAAAGCAGTTGGGTTCTCAAACTTGGAATTATTTGTGTACCACATAACCATATTAGAACCTAATCTCAGTTAAAGGTATGTATGGCAACTGTGAGTTTTAGGCAAAGGTTTCTTCTATGGGAACTCATCCCTACGTTTTGATTTATGCGACCAAGAATTTGATAAAAATCAAGTGTCTATTATTGATTTGTTTTATGGTTTTCATTTCAAATCCTCATGACTTTAAATTGTCTTTAGAAGGCTTACAAAGTAATGTTGTACTTGTTATATGGTGGCAATGTATTTATGACTCTATGAAGTCTTGTAACATGTTTTTATGTGGTCAACATCCTTGATGTAACTAGATTGTGTTGAGGAATATTCATTCAATTCAATCAAATAAATGTACATATTTTTAATGATTAAAATAGTGAAGGATAAAAAATTTGAGGAGGACCTTAATGTAGTGCAGAAGTGCTATGGGTTTAAGTTGTAAGTAAAACTAATAATAAACTTGTTAAGTTCACTTTAGTAAGTTTGTAAACTAATAATCAAATTCGACCTAATCTATTAAACATGTCAATAATTTATCTTAATAAAATTTGAATGAATGAACTTAAGTATTTATAATGATACTGTGGTTATAAGTTGTCGGATTATCAAAGGGACTTATCTCCATTATATTAATAAATGATGATGATAATCTCTAAGTGTGATGTTGTAAGTTGAGGGATAACTTCCTTAAAGAGAGCAGGATCTAATGACTTTGAGAGCTGTAAGAAAGCTTGAGAGCAATTATTAATTCATACCTTGATTGGGCAAGGCATAGCCTCATGATACATAAACAAACTAGAGCATGTTCACATACAATAAAAAGTAACCTAAGAGGAAAATGTGATCTCTATTGATCCCGAATATAAGGTTAGTCATGGCAATCATTAGATGGTCTATCTACAGTTTAGACATGATCAATTAACACTAAGTCAACAAGTCTTGTAATTGCATTTATAACACTCAATCAAATCATTGAGGTGTACATATAAGTGAAGTAAAGAATGCCTCAATGCTTTAAGATGACTTGAATTGTGTGTTGGATGTAGAATTAATAGAAAAATAAAATAAAATTGAGGCTCGATTTTGGGGTCTCTACGTTTGGTATCAGAGCCCAATTGTAACATGGGAACTTTGGGGAATCTAAATTTTCTTATGTACTTCCTTTTATGATGCCACGCCTAATGTCTTAAATTGTATCTTAACTAGGATGGTAAGGACATGTTCAGGAGGTGTAGGTGTTAAGGCCAACCTCCATGGAGGTGGAAGGGTTGGTAAGATTGTTGGGGGTATAAATAGACACAAGCCACCTCCAGTAAACAATCCTTAAGGTAACTTGGAGGGAACTCCAAAACCAAGGGTTGAAAATTCTTGAGATAATGCAGTTGTGTTGCAAGGAATTTTGACATCCCTAGAAAATCTTACAATTCGGTTAGTGGTTTAAGATGATCATATAACACATTACTTTGGGTCCAATAATGAGCATGGTGGAATACCTACAACAGAAAAATGCCCTCTTTTTAAAGTTAACCATTCAGGGCATCAAGAGAGAATAGTTGTAGTCACACCTTTCCTTTGTGACTTGAAGAAACAACCAATACCTCATTTTTTTGGTGAAGGTTTTGGTGATGTTACAGAAGCTTGGATTTTAGACTTACAAAAATACTTTGGATTACAACACATGAGCACCAATGAAAATGCTTGGTTCATTATTTTTTATCTAGATGTTGAATCAACTCTATGGTGGGAGAATCTTAGCATGCAAAAAGAATACATGGATGATAAGAACACTTGGGAAGTGTTCAAACAAGAGTTTAAAGATAACATACCTCCATGTTTCCCATATAGAGAAAAAGATATCATAATTTCAAATTCTTATGCCAGGCACCTCATCAGTGTCCAAGTACAAGGCAAGGCTAAATTCATGAGTTTGCTACATCATGCTCCCAATATGCATGATGAAGAGATTAAGATGTCTAAGTTCAAACTTGGCCTTAGGGAAAACATTTGATTTGATGTAACCTTGAAAAACCTATCAACCTTGTATGAGGTAGCAAAATTGCCTACATGGTCGAGGAGAAAGATAATACTCATTTTAAAGCTAGGGAAGACTTTAAGAACAAGATTAGGGAACATAACCTTGTTGTAAACAACATAAATTTCAAGAAAATATATGGACTAGTTAAGCAAAAAAAATCAGGAAACAACACCCCATTTAAAAAAAAAATAGGTTTGTAAATAAATTTATGAACCAAAAGAAAGGTATTGGAACAATTGGTACACTAGCAACTGGGGAAAATAAGATACCTATTTCTGCCAAGGGCCCTATTAGACATTGTTGGTCTTGTAAGGGTGACTATTATGAGTGGGACTACCTTCTAAAAAATGATAGAACTTGACGTATTTATATAGCCTTGGATAATAACCCTATAGAACACTAGTCCACCTTGGTAGAATTGAAAGGTAACTTACTAAACTAAAAATAATAATTTTTGGTTGATTTTGGTGCTATGCATAGTTTTACTTCACCTATTGTAATAAAAGACTAAATATGTAAAACTAAAAACTTGAAAGAGAACCAGGAAGTCAAGTTGGGCATGAGAAAATGATGTCAAATCATGGGAAAGACTAGGTAGGTTAGTTTAGATTTAGGGGAAATAGTCATAAATCTGAAGTTGTGCATGATTCCTATAGTATCCTATGATGTGATCCTAGGAATGGACTAGTTATAGTGCATTAAGGGTAAATTGATTCAACAATACCATCCATTTCTTAGACGATCACAAACTTGTTGTGGTACTACATGGTACTAAAAGACCGATCAATTTATATCTTGTATCAGCTATGCAATTGCAAAACGTAGCCAGAAGAAGTTATTTGTTGTATGTAGTCCAACTAGAAAAAATGATCAAATAGGTACAACCAAGTTTTGATGACCACCTTTGTTGTAATAATTTCAAGATGTGTTTTTAGAAGACTTGTCAGGGATGCCACTAGTGTGATAATTCAACTTCTCCATTGACATTCTCTATGGGTCAACTTTGATTTCCAAAACACCATATTATATGAATATTGCCATATTATATGAATATTGTAGGATTTTAGGTACTGAAAACTCAAATCTAAGAGTTACTAAGCAAAGGGTTAATAAGACCAAGTTTGTCACCATGGGGATCACCAATGATTTTTTCAAAGAAAAAGGATGGAACCTTGTGTTTGTGAATCAATTATCGAATACTTAACAAGGTTACCATTAAGAATCGATACCCATTGCCCCACAAATATGATCTCTTTGATCAACTTAAGGGATTAATAGTGTTTTACAAGCTTGATTTGTGCTCTGGGTACCATTGGCTCCATATTAAAGATAAGGGCATCCATAAAACAATTTTTTGAACTAGGTATAAGCATTATGAGTTTAGAGTATTGTCATGCAGGTTAACAAACACACCTGTAACATTCATGAATCTCATGAACAATGTTTTTAAGGATTATTTAGACCAGTTTGTGTTAATTTTCTTTGATGATATCATGGTTTATTCAAATAACGTGAAATAGCATAGGCAACATGTGTTTTGTGTTGTAATGATTGAGTGAACAATAGGTTTATGGAAAACTCTCCAAATGATTATTCTTTCAAGATAAGATTCACTACTTAGAATCTTTTGATCTCAAAAAGTAGGGTGTCGATATATTTGACAAAGATTAAAGCCATCATGGAATGGCCTATTACGAAGAATGTGCATGAAGTTAGAAGTTTTATGGCGATGGTCGGGTAGTACAAAAGGTTCATAGAGAACTTTTCTAAGGTTGCCAACCTAGTAACTTCGTTGTAGTGAAAAGATAAAAAGATTATCTAGACTGAGGAGTGAGAATCAACGTTTAAAAAGTTGAAATAATTATTAACTAAAAAACATGTGTTGTTGATTCTTGATCCAAATGGAGAGTTTTTAGTATGGGATGATGCTTTCAAGCTTGGGTTAGATAGAGTAGTTTCTCACAATGGTTGAGTGGTGGCCCATGAGTAAAGAAAGCTGAAAACACATGAGGTAAACTAACCCATGCATGATCTAGAACTTGATGTAGTTGTTCATGAGTAAAAAATGTGGCATCACTACTTACTTGAGAAGCACTTTGTGATTAAGTCAGATCATTGAGATCTTATTCACAAATTTTCTTAAGACAACCTAAATGCTAGGCAACAAAGGTAGCTTGAGTTTGTTAGTGATTACAATGTTAACATCGAGTACATCAAAGGCAAGGAAAATAGAGTAGCTGATGCACCCAATAGGGAAGTTTAAATTGTTTCCCTTTCATTAATCAGCTCTGAATTCAAGGATTTAGTCATTGAACAACAATGTAACGACCCATTTTATATGAAAATTAAGTTTGAAAAGTTACAAATATCGAGAAAGGTAAAAAATATGACTTTTTGTTTGACATTGATGGTCTCCTAAGGTACAAAGGCCATTTGTGTGATTGAAACCAATGATTTAAGATTGAAAGTGTTGAATAAAGTTCATAACACCCCTTATTGTGCACATCCATGTATAACTAAGATAGTTCATGCCTTTAAACTCTTTTATTTTTGGCATGGTATGAAAAAAGATTTTGTAGTAAAGTGCCTTGACTATCAACATGTCAACATTGAACATTGTCATCCAGGGAAAAGGCTTTACCCACATGATATTCCTAGAGAGAAATGGGTAGTGGTGTCCATGTACTCTATTGCAGGGTTGCATAAGTCCCGGAATCATCACGATACAATTTTGGTCGTGGTCGATAAGCTTACAAAAGTGGCACACTTTATCCCTAAAAAACTAGAAGATGATGCTCCTTTACTTGTGGCAAGATTTGTGTGTGAGATTTTAATACTTCATAATATGCCAGAAGTGACAATATCAGAGTGTGACACATTGTTCACGTCTCATTTTTGACATAAATTTACTATTGTGTTTGGTACGAAATTGAATTTAAATTCAACTTACTATCTACAAATTGATGATTAAAAAGCGTGTGTCAACCAACTAGTGGAAGATATGTTGTGTATGTACAAAATGGATCAGCCTACTAAGTGGGAAGAGTACCTTTTGTTAATAGAGTTTGCCTACAATAGCACATACCATTCTTTGTTGAAAATAACTGTTTGATTCACTCTATGGCAGAAAGTGCATAACTTCATTAGGTTGGGATGGATTGGACAACATAGTCAATTTCAGACCTGAAGTTTTGCAAGACTATGACACTTAGATGCAAATTATAAGACAAAAGCTAGATGCAACCTCATATTGACAAAACAACTATGTTGATTTCAAGCAAACTAAACACAATTTCAAATTGGTGATAAGGTTTTTATGAGAGTTCGTCCTGGAAAAGCTCTATTCAATTTAGCAAAATGACAAAATTAGTTCAAAGATTTGTTGGGCCTTTTGATGTGGTTGAAGTAATCAACCATGTTGCCTATAAGTTGACACTTCCCTCGCCTTTTGATGTGGTTGAACTAATCAACCATGTGGCCTATACGCTAACACTTCCCCCTTCTCTTTAAAAAAATCATAATGTGTTTTACAGTGCCATTCTTAAGAAGTATGTTGTTGACCTTTCACATATAATCGATTATAAAAATTTGCACGTGGAAGACAATAGGATTTTGCCACTAAAACTGAGACATGTTGAATCAACACAATATTATACTACAAAAAATAAAAAATCAACAGGGATTGATCCAGTGGGATCCCATGAGTGAGAGGAACACTACGTGGGAGGATGAAAATCTCATGCATAACACTTATCCTCACTTGTTTGAATGAATCACTAGGTTGGTGTTATTTTATGAAGAGGAGGATGTAATATTCCCATATTGGGCAACTGTGTTTTTCATTATGCTTTCTATTTTAATGCATCTATCAGATATTTTTTCCCACGATGTAGGTTAAACTAGTTGAAGTGATGATAAATAAGTGTCTTACTGTTCAGGAACACTCTTAGTTTTTCAATCAATTGATGTTAAACATTATTTTAATTTGATTATGCATTTTAGTTAGTTATAGATGATTGTTATTAACTTAGTTAATTGTTGGTATAAATCTGTGAAAAGACCTTGTAGGGTGATCCTTATGTGTTTTTGGTTGGCACAATGCTATTTAAATGTTGAACCCTAAGATGGATTTATGGCACATATGGATCATTTTCTAAATTTATTCTAAACTGCCACCAACGTTTAATCTTGCATTAAGTTGGAAAATTAATGCCCATGGCTAGGTAGTGTTTTTGTCATGAGAATCTAAATTTTTTTCATGGATAATAAAGCCTTCAACGAAGGTAAAGGATGGTCACAATTTGTTTTGAGTAGCAAATATCATTGAAACATGCATTTAAAAAAATAGGTTCGGGATGTAACCATTTATTTGAGAATTGTTTAAGTTTCAAAAAAGGTAAGTTGAGGGATAGCTTCCCAAATGAGAGCAAAAGCTAATGACTCTGAGAGCCTTCAACAAGCTCAAGAGCAATTATTTGCTCATACCCTGATTTGGCGAGGTGCAACCTCATGATAACATAAACAAACCAGAGCATGGTTGCATATGATAACAAGCAACCCAAGGAAAAATTGCGGGCTCAATTGACCTTGACTACAGGGTTAGTCATGACAATCACTAAATGGTCTATCTGCAATTTAGCCCTAATTAGTTATTGCTAAGTCAACAAGTGTTGTACATGCATTTCTAACACTTAATCAAATCACTGCAGTGTACATAGGTGAAGTAAAACATGCCTTAGCTCGCACAAGTGGCATAGTTGGCTAAGGGCTTTGGGTTCTTCCCATATAAGTCCCGATGTTGATTCTTGCGGCCTGGGTTAAAATTGCTCACTGGTGTGTGCGGGCCCCACCGCCAACCCCCAGAGGACTAGTCTCGCCTCCGCTCACCCCAATAAAGGTTGTTGGGTGGAGTCGCAATGTCCCAAATGGGATTGGGGATACCTCTGGGTCAAAAAAAAAAAGTAAAGCACGCCTCAATGCTTCAAGTTGATTTGAATTGTGTGTTGCATGTGGAATTATTAGGGAAAAGAAAACAAATCAAGGCTTAGTTTTGGGGTCTCTATAGAAACAAATCTTAAATGGTTTGTCTATATGTTCTAAATGGTTTTTGTATGTGTAAATTTTGATTTAATTTTTTTTTCTTATATTTAGAATATTTATATACAATAAATTTGGCCTCACTAAGGATGGAGTTGAGAGAGGCACTTTGGAGCCTCTCTCCTCACCTTGAAACCCTATATCTAGGGTTCTCCCTACTCGAGCATGGCTTAGAGGGTATTGATGGCCATGGGATGAGAGACAAATATCTAAAGCACCTCTGGGGCATAGCTTGGTTTGAGTTCACTTTTTTTTGGGTTTGCTTTGTGCTTTGGCAGCGGTGGATTCGACCTTGGCATTGGTGGTTATTTTGTCATGGTGCCTTGCTTGGTGTTTGGATGCTCTACAAAGGCATTTGGATGTCGTGATCGATATGTGCCGGCAACGGGTTGTGCTCTTCAACAACGCCCTATTTGTGTGCTTCTTGTTGCATTGTAGTCGTTCTTCTTGTTGTTACCTCCACTCTAGGATTTATTTATAGGGTTTCTAGTGATGATAGTGGTTCGGCTTCTGTGTTGTGATGGTGATATTTGTTTCTTCCTATTATCGATGTTCTATGGTTTGTACCTAAGGTTTCAACGATTTGTATTTGTGGTTTCCCCTGTTGGGTTTTACCCCACCAACATGGTTGTTTTAAGGGCTTGTCTTTCACTTACTTAGCTTTCCCGACCAACAAGAGCGTTTTGAGGGTTATGGTTTGTTTTGAGTCAAAAAAAATTCCTCGCAAAGAGTCTGCATTGTACATATAAACTCGTTGCTTTGTTATATAAACTTATTATACATTCCTATTTTTATTAATAATCCTCCTACTCAAACATTCCAATAATAAATTTGAAACATTTAATTTTTTTAATTATTAATATTTTAATTTTAATGTTTTTCATATAAAATTTGTAAATAGTAAAACATTAATAAATAAATAATAATAAGCATAATAAATCCCACAAATGCCCTAAACGAGTTATCATTATTTTTAAGCATTAATAATGCAGCACCCCAAACTTGACACACACACAGGTTTCCTCGGCTTCCTCCACCCAAGAATGAACCCGCTCTTTCTTTTGCAGGCTGTGGACGAAGACGGATGGAATATTGGCAGCCAAATTTAGATGAAGGGCAGCAGAACAGTGAGGAGCAGGAAATGCAGCAGGTACCTAAAGAGACTGAAGGTGAGGGGCAGGTACAACAGTTGGGTGTATTTATGAGGGGGATGGTTTCCTAATATATCAGACTTTCCCTTTGTAGTTCTCATATGTTGCTATTGTATGGGGTGACTGTTCAAGTCCTCTGTAGCTACGGAACTTTCCATGCTCTGGTGACTCCTATGATTTAAAAGCTTATAAATTATGCAAATGGGTTAAACATGAGAAGAGGGCTATTGATAGTAAAATAGTAATGATGCTGATCTTCACGTTGTTTTTGCCATTGTCCTCTAAAATTACCAAGTCCGTAAGAAAACAGGGGCAACAAAATAACCACCGCCACAAAAAGTCAGGGGTGAGGGGCACAATGATATAGTCGGGAATAATACTTTGTAATCATTATCTCTTGGTCGAGAGGAACATAAAGTGTACAGTAAAAGGGTCTATTGAATGATACCAAGCCATGAAGACTTTTGAGATCATTAGCTCAGATTCACCTACGAATCCAATGGCTGATCATGACGAGAGTTGACCAATCTAAACCAATCCAACATCATGATGTGTAAGATTTTACAACGCCATATAGATAAATGACCATAACAATGTACATGATATGTTTTAATAAACTGTAATAAGAAGCAATATCTTTATTAATTTCCAAAAGGCAGGATAAAAAGTTAAAAATCTTAAACCTTTGGACGAAGAGGGAAATTAAGGTTTGATTACAAACTGCTGACATGTATATCCTACCCTCTCATCTCTTTGAGAGTGATTTTTTAAGATCTGGGTTCGATTACATCAGCATTAGTGCACTGCATCCCATCAGAATTCGAATTCAATTATTAAGCGTGCTTGGGCCGAAGTAGCACCCTAATGGCATTTTTCCTTATAAGAATGCTAATGCTCCTTGAACCCAAATCTTATGAACTGTCAATTTTAATTGCAATTTCACTGGATTTTTGTTTTTCACCAACAGATTTAACGAGGCGTTGTATTTTAATTCTTTTACTGCTACGTGGTTTTTTCTGTCGTAAATTATCAATGCCATTAACTTGTTCCTTAGAGAATCTTGCCTTGTTCTTCTTTTTTGACTTCTTGCACCACCCAACAATGCTCTTTTGAATGTGTTCTTCAAATATGGATCTCTTGAAGGTGTAACCCATCTAAGCCAAATAAAGTAAAACACCAATGTTGTTAGATTGCAACATACATTAAGTTGTAGGAATAGCTTATAAACTTTGAACTACCTGAGTTACAAGAGCATAAAGGGGGAATGTGCAGTAGCTGCAGAGGACTTGAACCAGCACCCTACACAATAGCAACAAAAGGAATTTAAAACAACCCGCATTTATAATTTCAACCTTTGGCTCATCTACATGCACAAATATGGTTGAATATTTTGAAATAACATTTATATGCATTATGTGATAATAAGATGGTTTCAAGGAATGCTTTAAGATAGTTATGGAATGCAACACAGATTAAGTACACTGCTTCAAATAATTGTGTTTGTGAACCATACCCCATAAATACTCTAGGAATCATGTAGGCAACCTTACTCAGCATACAAGATGTGAAACCAAAGTTTATCTGTTCAAAAGAGCAAGATGTTAGCAACTGGATTTCCTATCCTACCCACAAACTGAAGCACAAATAGTACAATTGGAGATTGCTGAAATTAATGATAATTTTATAAAATTCAGTAGAAGTTGGATATAGTGAAGTTCACTATGAGTGGCTCAAGCAACATGTAATATAAGGTTGCTGAGATCCCAAACTATTAGTTTTCCATGAAAGCTTATATCATTGGAAAACTAGATGACTCCAACGTATAGTTGAGGTATTGGATGGTGTGTATCCATTGAAATTAACCCACATTTTTATTTGTCCTAATTACAAAATGCCATGCAAGTTAAGAGTTTTGGGTAAAATCTCTATAATAGCTGGAAGTTCGAGGTTTTGAATCAATTATCATTTTTATTTTGTGTTTTTGGAATAAGATTTTCTTAATTATAAAACGATGAATTTAAAGAAACAAGGGGAACATAAATAGATCTTATATTGATCGTTCCTTAATACAAAGAAATGCAAAACATTTGCAAAGACATCTTCCTTACTGTTATCCAGAGAACAAAGGCGAGCTCAAACGCGTTCTGCCAGGAACAACCAAAATTCCAAATTAATATTGCTACTAAAAAATCTGTTCCACTTCCGAAAGAAGATATAGGAATGCATGCGCATGTCTAATGTAAGTAGGTGAATGATTATTCCTGCCTGAAAGAGAATGAAGTGAATCAAATGTAAAACCAGTTGTGGACGACCAAACCAGAAATGCTCATTTGAAAGCCTAACAATTTCTCCGCCTTGGCCTGCATTAGTTTTCTCAATAACTTCCTGTGCCATCCTTTTTATGACATGTTGTAACTTGGTTCCAACAAAAAGGAGCAGCTGTCCAGAAACATCAATTATTGTGTTAACCAGTAAGTTCTATTGTTAATTACTCAAGTCAATTACTGCCCATCATAACTGTCAAAGAAATTTTCTATATATTTTTTAGGGAGGAAGGGTGGAACCCATATACACAAAGCCCAGATTATCAAATTTGCTTAGCACACAACTAGAAGTATAGGATCTCACAAAAGAAAATAAATATTATTGGATGATTTGATTTTTCTAACTAAAGTCTGGAAAAGCTTACAATAATCGGAAGAAATGCCATCCAGAAGTATGTGTTCCAACCTGAAAAGTTTGAAGGAAATGGTTAGAAATGTGTGGTAAGTAGTGTGGATTAGTACTAGAAAGTTAGAACCTAGAAAAAAAACTTTGAACCTTGCAAAAGAAGAATAGGGATTTTCTTTTTTAGGAGATATATTAGAGACCCTTTTTCCTGGACCATTTTATAGTGGACATAGATTTCAGTCTCCTTGCCCTAGTTTTGTCATTTGTGAGCATTGACTCTACCCCCTTCTCTCTATCAATAACACACATGCACTTTCTATAATTCTTGTCGTTTTTGGCTTACCGTGATTGTTAAGGAGCAAAAAAATCACCACAAATGCCCAATGATAACCACTGCAAGAAGTTCATCCAAACCCCAAACAATAACAGGGCATCAGTCTAGAATGAGAGGATCTTTTAAGGAATGCAAAACTTTGTTTCCATAAAATATGGCTGGGGAACATTTCAATTTATAAAAAAAAGAAAAATAAATATCATAAGTTAATATCAGAAAAACAAATATTAGGAGTTAATATTATAAAAACATGACGTACTCCTATTGCTAACAAATTTTAGTGAATATAGTCAATTAAGTGCAAAATGACTCTTAAACAAAATCCTAGGCAGTTAATTTCCATATCCTCCATATGAAAGTGCTTCATGAAACAAACTCAGCACATTATCACATACAAATACAAAGGATTCCAAATGCCTGTGAACTATGTAGTTACATACCTGATACCAACAACCTTTTTAAAATCAACCTCAAGACACCGAACAAGATAGTTATGGAAGTCAAAATTCTTATTTGCCTTGCAGTGTTCCTGCATTGAATATAATTAAGCCTGTAATTATGTATGATTTTGACACTGTGAACGAGAACTTGTCTATGCTTGTATACAATAACAGGCAGGTAAAAGATAAAATCATTAAAAATAGCCAACTACTGGTTTTTTTTTACAAAATCAAACCAATTGAAAAATAAGGTGTTTTTGTAAGATTACCTCAATGAAACCAATTCTCAGAGTTCTGTAATCAGACCTTCTCACTGACCCATAAAACTGTCTCCAAAAAGATTCCTAAATGTGAAGTAGCAGTGTTCAAGTAAAACACTGATTTAATAGAAATATCTATATATTTGAAATTAAATATGTTTTTTTTCCTTCCAACTTATGAATAAATAAATAACAAAACAAGTAAAATTATGTGAACTTACAATCCACTCTAATGTTTCTGATTTCATCCAATGCCCACTAGTATGACTCATTATGAAGTCATCATGTGTCACATCTGTTAATCTCTTATGGTCTGCATTGAAAATACAATTGCGTTAGTGCTACTAAATATCTTCTGCCCAAATCTCCCATCTAGAAGTGCAGACCTTAGATGTTAACAATCTCCACACCATTTGCAACATCATCGAATGGTACAGCATATAATTATCCAATATTATCAAAGAAGTAAACTCTTCATGGCTTCTTCTAAAGATTAGCATTTCTTAGGTGGCACACTAGCGAAGAAGAATAGAACATTAGAACATTATAACATAAGATCTGCAATCTGCTCTTTATTTTCAGTCACCTTTGGAGCTTGTAACAAGCATACAATTTTCAAATCAACCATAAAGTTCTTTGTCTGTCTGTAGACAGGTTCAGAGAAGTATTAATTTATCTAGATGGGTTATTCATAACCTACTTGCACTAGACTCCGACAACAGATTTTCCTTGATTTCAGCCTCCCAGCGTTTCCAGCTATAGATCTGTCAAGATTTAAACAATATACAGGGAAAGTGATGCAGAAAAGCCCATAAACAATCAATATGCTCGGTGGCAATGATAAGTAGCATGGAAAAAATATTTGTAAATATAAGCATTTGTTAGTATTTGTTTCTAGGCAAAATATTTGTAAATGTAAGCATTTGTTATTATTTGTTTCTAGGCAAACTTTAAGAAATGCTTAATATCTTTATTTTCATTAGTGCTTTGATCATTATTGTTGTCTTTATGAATGTTATTGTCTTGTTTATAATGAACTGAAACTATATGAATTTGGAAGTTACTTCAATTCATATATCTCATTTTAGAAACAACTCAATAAATCAGGTGTATCAATAGTATATCTATGAGACTTCAATAATATGCCTTCTGATTGCAAAACAAACACTCTGCCCAAACCACCAAAAAGTGGGAGTAAAATCGCATTTCAATTCACAGTCTATTGGTTCAAGGATTCCTTGTAAATGGATGCAATTACTTCTTCAATATCAATACCTTCTGCTGTGATTATATGTTGGGTGATTTTGCAAGAAGCAAAATGAGTGACCAAAGTTTTCGAGTGTTGTTCACCTCTTATCAGTAGACCAAGTAACCAAATGAACACTATAAGGGGAAAAAGAACATTTAAGTGTACATAATAATAAGGAATGCATTGGTCACCTGAAAAGGGCTTATTATAGATTTAGATGTAGGCATACATGTTTCAACTACTCACCTTAGCAGCTCCCAAAATCATAGTCATAGCACAGTATACCACATGAACAATAGCAAGCACAAATACGAACATATGAAGTTGATGCATGCCCTCTATGGATAAAAGAGGTGCCTTCCCCTGCCATTCCAATTAAAATTTTAGAACGAGACATTTATTATAAAAAAAAAGAATTGAATATGCTAAACATTATGGTTAGCCATCCCTCTACATAAAATGGTATCATAGGAACATGAAAGAGAGATTCTACAGATCACAAAATATTGCTTCTAAGTTGGATGATAATAGAGTTGATACATACTTTCGCTTTACAGTATCCTCCAGCTTCAGAGAGAGTCTCAGAGGTTTTTGGTGAGCTTTTCACATTGTTCTCATATTCCTTCTTCCGACATGGTAGCATAAGGCGTGTAAGACTTCTTGAAATGCAAATGTGTCCAATAGGATAATTAAAGACAGTAAGAAGTAGTGAGATAAATCCCAGAAGCATCAATTCTGCATATACAAAGCAGAGTCTGAAATGTTAATTCTGAACATTCTATAGATGATGATAATGGAAATGATTTCTTTTTTTTTTAAACTTCAAATCAACACAGGATGAAATTATTGTCAGGGACCTCAATATCAACCGGGGATATTGAGAATATTGTAGCCGGGATATCCATATAATCAAAACAGCATCACATGAACACTTTGGTTATTTACAAAGTATGAATGTAAGTAAAGCTGATCTTGAGAAATCCTAAAGAGATAAAAAGGTAGGCTTCACAACATAAGCTATGTTCCAAAAATTTCCATCTGAGCAGATCTATTTAAAAATTAACAAAGTTAATTCAGATGTTTTGTACTGCTATTGACGTGCTTTTCTCTGTTTCCAAGGATAAAAGAATTGAATTTGATACAATTTACTAACTTCTCCTTGAATGCAAGAACTGTTTTTGAGTAGAATGCCTGATGGATTAACGCATACAAACCTTCCTTCAGCTTTTCCAATGCTTCATATAATGATCTTCGATTATGCTTCTTCAAACTCTGCACACACCAATGTATCCAATTAACTTGAGAGCTGTAAGGCAGTGTTAAAGATCACATATATGTAGTTACCTACTAGCTAGCTACATATAGCAAGTTAAATAAATCATTAATTCTTTCTTATTCTGATAATAAACTTAGCACTGTACATGTTGATTTTGTGTGTGGTATGTGCATGCTTTGGCTTAAGGACAGTTACCACAGTCAACTTGGTATCATAATCATTGCAAGCCCTGTAAAGAGAGGAAGACAATCTATCTGATATATTTATCTAGCAAAATTGTTGAAAAACCATGCAGCCAGTCATTTTTGCTATAATAGATGGGATTTATGTGTATTTGTTATCTGGAACCCCGGTCATGTACACACCCTGAACAAAGTAAAAGAAAGAACTGTATTCATCCCCATGAAAAAGGAATCGATGCCATTGCTGCCACTAACCTCTATCAACAAGTACAATATCAGATACAACTTACAACTGAAGGGGGTAAAGTCCGACTGGTGGAGAATGTTGGCTTACACAAGCCCACCAAGGTGCGAATCCCCATACATACCAAATAAGGAATGAGACTGGGTGCTATCTCTGGGCGACTTTGGCAGAGTTGATACCCCTCTGTACCTTGGCACTAAGCCAAAGGAGACCCATTAAACAGGTTCCCAAAACCAAATGGGTTGGATACTGCTAAACCTAAATTAATCAACACAAGGGACTTCCAGTCTGAACCTCTGTCTTGTGGTCAATGTTTGGAAAATATCACTGCTAGATTTCAGTCATACTACTCTGGGCACTTCCAGTTTCCCAATACTACTATGCAGGCCAATTTTAAAAAGCAGTGAATCAAGTGACAAGTCATTTGACATCAAATTTGGCCTACTTCCAAAAGGCTACTGAAACAGACCATTATGTTAAAGTAAGATGAGGTACTTGCAATGACTTATGTTCAAAACCTAGTAGAGGTGTTTCCCCCAATGGTTAGCTCACAAGGAGCCCAGCAAGGTTTGATTCCCTAGAGGTTACAAATAAGGGACTAGGCTGGGTGCAAGCCTGGATGACTTTGGTCGAGTAGACATCCTTCAGTACCTTAGCAGTGGCACGAAGCCAAAGGAGAACCATGATTCATGCATCCTATAGCAACGAGTTGGGTACTACTAAACCTAAATTAATCAACAAAGGGACTTTCAGTCTGGACCTCTGTCTTGTGTCCAATGTTTGGAAAATGTCCACATAAATTTCCAACATAAAAATCTGGGCACTTCCAGTTTCACCATATTGCTACGCAGGCCAATTTTCAAAAGCATGAATCAAGTTACAAGTCATTTGACATCACATTTGGCCTACTTCCTAAGGGCTACTGAAATTTCTTTTGAAATGACAGTGTGTGAGAACTCAGAAGTATCCTAATACTCTGCTAATAAGTTCAACATACCATTATGTTAAAATAAGATGAGGCACTCACAATGAATATTGTTCAAAATCCTAGCAGGGGTGTTGTCCCCAACCGGGAATACTGTACTCTGACATAGTTGCCTCTCAGTGAATCCTCATGATGAGGTGACTGGCTTCTCAGCTATTGGGGAATACTGTACTCTGACAAAGATTGTAAGTGTACTTGGACGGGGGGCAATAGAATTACCCCTGGACAAAAAAAGTACTTTTGAAGCTTGAAATCCACCATAACAGCATATAGCATGTAAGAAGTGGGTATTCCAAGAATTGCAGTATGTTCATTTATCTTGTTCTGACATATTATATATGTTGCCTGTACTAAAATGTTTGTGCAATGTTGCCAATTGAACTGAAAAACAAAGTGCCATCGAAAAGAAAAACAAAAGACTATATATGTTTTCTGTGTACCTTTCCCAAATAATGGAGGCCCTGCTGCAGGCCCAGTGAGGTGATGATGAACACACTGCAGACAGTGGCTATGCTCCATGTTGGAGTGCTCTCTAAAGAATTATCTTCCTCACCAGACATTGTTATTATGTCAACATATACCAGGTTGAATTGCACACGTCTTTACTGTGTGAGTATGCACTCAGTACTGTGAATATGATCAGAGTCGTCTTCTTTTCTGCTGAAAAATTGGATTTACTAACCAAGCTCCTAGTGGGTATTCTTTATAGAATCCATCATTAATATTCATCTTGCTGTAACACTGAAAAGATGATTCACGTGTGAGTATATATCAAATGGAGGGCCTTGGAGTCTAATGCTGAGTATCCATTCATTAATGTATTGCAATGAGATGGTAATGTGTCGAAAGTGGAGGTGGGTGTAGTGTCTTTTACAGTGCATGAGGTCCGTGTTCTCATTAATGTTTTCTATAAACCCAAATTATATAAATAGAATTGCACGGGGATGTGAGAAGGGTGAATCAAGTCAAAGATTGAAATGGAATGAAATCTTTGTATTAAAGTCCAATCCATCAACACAGTCCACTTGGTTTTTCAGACAATGTCGCTTTAATAGAGTTGATATTTTCCAGATATATTATAGTGCCAAGTTTATAATAATTTTCAAATTAAAATTATGACGACAATTTGAAAGTGCATAATTTGATCATTTTGTTGAAGGAGGCTAGAGTTAAAAAATAAATAAATAAATAAATTATTGATTCTGGTTTATAGTAAAAAATCTAATATCAAATAAAAGATTACATGTTTTATAAATTTAATTTCAGAATTTGAACGATTAATTTGAGTTTTTCATTTCCATTATTTGATTTTATATCTTGTTAAAAGTTTAGCTTATTTTTATGTTGTTTTAAATAGGTATGCATTTCGATTAGGCATGTCAAAGAGCTAATATGCTTATTTGTATGTTGTTTTGTAAATTTATCATGTTAATTTTTTTTTTAAAATTAAAAATAGCTTTTATATATTTAATAATTGCGAATATTGTATGATTTTACGCTGTTTATGTATTTATAGATTATTGGTTTTAAATTACATTTTATTGGTATATTTATAGGTTGTTGTCATGTCTCCTCTTTTTACTCTCTTCTTTTTTGTTTCTAAGTGGCTTGGGTTTTGTACGAAAAGCATGAATAATACTCATTGTTCTCTTTATGGTCAAGGTGCCCTTGCCTTGTATGATAATATATATTTTATTTTTTATTTTTTATATTATCGATTAGTGTGCCAATAAGGCCTTGATTTGAATTCGGTGCATTGTAGTTCATTTACCATAGAATCACAGAGAATGTATTTTATCATTCAATAGAATTTATGGAGCAATTACAAGCAATTTGGAAAGGTAAGGCAATTATTAGACCATTTATTCATGCTAGAATAATCATTTGAAGGAGGAAGGTCCACTAGGGTTTTGTATGCTACTGGAATTATTCCAATTATGAAGCTTATTGCTTTTGATGTTTTTATTATCTAAGGATTAGTTTTTCTATTAACTCAGTTTACCACAAACCCCATAACGCTTGTTATTTTCCTTAAGATTTTAGATATTGTTGCCCATCTAGGGCAAGGAGAAGAAATTTATTTTTCAGGATTTTGGAGTCGCAACATAAAAAAATTAGTGAGTTTATTGGAGATCAAGACTAGATAAGTGCAGTTGTCAAATTATTTTTAAGTTGTTTGTTACTTTTCATTAGTGCTTTGTACATGTGTCTAGTTCATCATTAATACTATGAACATGCTACTTTGTGTAGACACTAAAATCTAGGATTCAACACTTGGTAATGTCAATCTTGACCTACACTTACCTTACATGACTTGTGTGTTTTCACACAACTCTCACTCGCCATTCTTGTAAACCTGCTTGCTAAAATTTATGATCCATTATAAGTTTCTATCAGTCATTTACAATAACCTTCTAGTATGTGCTAAATTAGTGAAATATATTACCAAACACTTTTAGAATACCACATTTACATTTTTATCTCACAGGGAGTAACATCATAGTTGAATAGTAACAATGAAATTATTGTCCTAAGATAGATGTTACCATCTCTTACCTAGCAATGAATATTTTTCAAAATCAAATCATTCCCATAGGTTACTCCGTTCACCTATCATGTTGGTCACATGGGAACCTACCCAATTGAGCACATATAAATACAAATCAAGGTCAAGCTTATTACCCATATAGCATTCTCAATTACCTATCAAGAACCCTATTGCACATTGTGTAAATCAAAACTATTCTTTCCAAATTATAATCAATCACTAAGAGCAATCATCAACCAAGTCTGAAGCATATCAATCCAAGTCAAGTGCCAATATTGTCAAGATCAAAGCTATATTTCGAAGTGCATCCATATAGTGAAAGAGCATAATTGCATATTCACACTAAGGAGAAGAATTATGTGCAGCTTAAATTCCCTCTTTGGAGTATTGGATATGTAGGCATCGATCAATCATTAATAGAGGTGATTGTGGTTAGCGTATCCTAATTTATGAAAAAATGCACTAATTTTAACCTTAATAGATTTTTAGCCTTCACAAGCGAACTTAGGGTTTGAAGGAAAAAGATACTAATTTATAGAGTTGCACATACTATCAAGAGTCAAATATCACACATACAAAGACATATTAGGTAGGTGCACCACACTGTATTGCCCAATTATAATTCTTCACATTTTATAGGTATTCATCATTCACAAATAGACCTCGGGTTTGAAGGAGAAGGAAGTTTAATTATAGAACTACGTATATTATCAAGTGTTAAAGATCGCACATGTAGAGACATATTAGGTAGGCACATTGCACTGTATAGCCATAAAGAATTATAACATTCTAGGATAATAATGTGAACCTTAGGTCACCTTTATATGACAAATCTACCCTCAGCCTGATGTTAGTGACCCAACGCACTTCGACAGTCATTTTTTGTTGGGAGTAGAATATGGATATCGAATTTGTAGATTATAATTGATGGACATATGTGCGACTTGGACTATTTTATCTTTTGCATAACTTTATGTATGTACTCAACCTTTGTGAGCATAACAATAAACTTCAAAATACGAAGAGTCCTTCCTTTTGGGCATATCAAAAGGCTAGAATATGAAGTGATAGTGCTTTATAAAATTCTATATATTATGCTCAATTATATATATATATATATATATATCGTTCTAAAATAATTTTTCTATGTAGCTTTTATTGTTGCTCTATACACAATGAATACTCTGTTTGTTTAAATCTGTTAATCATATTATTCATATTGATTACCCTGATTTTAATAAATCTACATTTTTATGTATAAACATCTCTAATTTACTAGTTAATGAATAGATTTAGTTTGAATTTCCATCTATTATTTACTTTTGTTGCTTCTTATGCAAGCTATCCCTAAATTAACATGTTCTGAAGGGTTTTCTAAGAATCTCTGCTAACAATGGTGTGGTGAGTGTGGAACTTTTTGTTGAAACATGTTGATATGGCTACAAGGACAAAAAAAAGTAAAAAGATGGCTATATGAAAGAATCCATAATTTTTTAGAAGAATAAGTGAGAAGAATCAATAAAACTACAAAAAAAGTGATTTAATAGCATATCTCTAGAGAAATTTATGAAATTTTTTGGTGAAAATTGCCTGGGTTATTAGCTGCTTAGTTATCTAGATTGAAGTATTACTATTTTTAGCCAAGAAAGATGGAATTAATAGCTTGGTCAAAAGAAAAGCTAGAAAGTCTGTGAAATCTAGATACTGATTGGACCTATGCAATAGACTATTGAGCCAAGACTACCATCAATGGTTACATCACAGAGTTTTTTGTACAAGTATATTTGGATTTTGAAGTTGTGCAGGATCTGTTTGTCAAAAGAATCTGTGAAAAGTTTCTTCAATGACTACCTACTCTAATTAAGATGCTGGTTATGGAAAAGGCCATGGTGCCAATTTTTGTCAACATAAATTAGTATCTTCAAGATTTATGGAGATGCGTGCAATGTAGGAGTGAATGATGTTGAGATAAGTAGACTAACTTAAACCTGAACCCATAATATAGAGAATGCAGGGAGCCAAAATGAGAAGAAAATTATGGGATTGGAAAAAGAATTGTGATAACAAAGATGGGATAAAATGAATAATCTAGATTTAACTGCAAATAGGAGTAGGAATAAAGTAGAGGATGTTGAAAAGAGGGGAGCCCACAGAGAGGCTACACAAGATAGTGGAATCGAATAATGTGGAGAGTATGTAGAGCAAGGAAGATAAGGGATCGAGAAGGAAGAAGAAAGGAATGATGATAGTGAGGATATGGAGTAGAGGGAAGAGGAAGGGGAAAGTAGTAGAGTAGTTAAAGGATAGGAGTAGATCAAAATTAAAAAGAAATATATTGTTTGGACTAGGAAAGGAATATTCTTTGGAGGAAATTATGTGTAATCACAAAAGTATTGTAGGTTAAAGATCACATATATAATAAGTTGAAGACAAAGATCATTCATTTTTTGAGTACGCATCCCCCTAACCTAATTTGTTATTAGATAGAAGAAAACAAATTGCAAATGAAGGGATATATAGAAGCTAGTTTGAATCATTTATAGATAAATTTGGTTAACTTAGTGCAAAGACTAATAAATCAATAGATAAGAAGTTAGAAGTTGGATTCTATTGGAAGCACAATGACTGAGTGGGGGGTGAATCAATCTTCAAAAACCTTTATTTCAATTTACATTTAAGCAATCATGAACCATTCTAACAAATATATAGATATAGCAAGCATAAGCGACTGTCCACATAAACATGAAACATAAGAACACATCACATATATGAGAAACTCTCAAGTGTAAGAAATACACTGATATCTATAAATAAATATATTTTTATAAGACAAAAACTAATTTTAGTGAAGCACCAACTCCACATGGAGCACCAACCCCAACTAGCCAAACACTCACTTGACTAAGATTTAACAAACACCTACTTGCAAGGAGGCACCAACCAGGGTATACTTTAAGAAACCCCTCCTTTAGAAAAGGTGTAAAAAATTGGCCAAATGTGTAAAACACCTGACAAAAAAATTTATTTTTTGTGGCGAAAAAAATAGTTTACAAAGAAAAAATAATAATCTCCATTGGCGAATCATTCATAGTCTCTCAAACAATGTGTAAAATCTGGGCGAATTGTGTTATTTTAAAACCACAAAAAAATTATACATTGGCGAACAAAAAATAATAATCATAGTAAAATTTTAATTTTTTGGGCATTGGGAATGGGTTGGGATCGGCTTGTGGCACTTTGCGAGAGATATTTTCATACTATTCTATCACGCATACATCCCTTCATGCAGCCTTCATACCTCCTATGATGTCTCCTTGAAATCTTGAAACCCTAAAATATGGCTAAGTTTGAAACCCTGGAATCTGACTAACTTTGAAATATGATAGGATCCACCAAAACCTAGAATTTGCATTATAGCTCCTAGCGGTCCGAAACCCCTCTTAAACACCCTGAAAGTATATAAATAAAATATAACTTAAAGTATAAGAAATTCTTATACTTAAATGTTTATTTTATTTCTATACTGTTCGCTTCGGGAAAAAAAAGGGTTATTGAATGTCTCTTTGCTATTTTCTTGAATTCAAATTTATACATATTACAAATGAAAGTGTGTTGGTGAAACGAGCCGACTCCTCCACTTTCCATAACGTGAAACCCGGCGACCATTCCATAGTAAGCGCTACCTGGTCGGCTGCGTGAAAGGCAAATACTGCCAGGGAGAAACTCAAACGAAACATTTGCCTTGGCGATTACAAAGCTAGGCAATCACGAAATCCAAAAAAGGTTGGCGACCAGGAAACCATGGAACATCATAGAAATTGCCAAAAAGCACACTGACAAAATGTAAAGTTCACCAAAGTACGAATATTCACCACTAAAATATTCCCTGGCACCAACCCCCTAGATGACTTAGAACCAGCTCAATTACCTAATTAGATCATCTTCAGAATACGATATTTCTAAGTAATAGATGATGACCACCTCTTCATCTCTTCACACTCTTATCCCTCACAATACTGCCTTCTAAGCCTCTTTGCTCAACTAGGTCTCTTCAAGACTGATTAGGTCATATGACCTTGATCTTCATACTATAGACACACTATCATATTTTCATTACAGATCTTATACACACATATGATGGTCTAAAAAACCTCCTTCTACTCAACAATCTTCTATTTTATTCACTTCTTCTCTGCTTATACACTTAGGCCTAAAACTGGCTTGTATATATACCATTCCTTGTTCATATACCCCTTAGTCGGCTAAACACCCTTAACCTATTAGGCCAGCCATATAATAGGTCTTAGGACATATCATAGACAATATTGAAACAATTTTTGAGTCCCTTTTGTTTTGTCATGACTCAATTAGACATCATTTCACTTTTAGGTCTCATGGAGACCTAATTGCATTAGGTCTATCCAGTAACACGTTATTATTTGATCCCATAGAACACCTTTGACCTCTATATACATCAATATTATTTCATACACAAATCAAATAGACCTTATCCAACATTCTCTTAGCTTAATAACACATTTTATGTCCAACCACCACTTGAAACACTCCATTAGCACTGTTCACATTAGGCCTTTGAACACATAAAAAAGTTTGTCTTGAACAACTAAAGATAACAAAATATTTAAATACATAACCATGGCAATAAATCACTTATAAAAAACCTAAAATATCTCAGGGTCGTCACCATGTGTTTGAAACACTTCAACTCAGACAAAAAGACTTAAACTCATCTCTTTAGTCTGTTCACTTAGAACTGCCAAAACTGTCAAAAATCATTCATCAAACTACTTGACATCCAACACCTGAAAAGACACTTTAAATGATTTTTAATACATTTAAACACTTATATAACATATTTATAACAACCTCAATCATAAAAACACTAAGATCTAATAGAAAAAATTGGTCTTGCAAACCAATCTTCTAACCTTATCGCACACAGTCTTGCTTGAACCAAACAAGCTATTTTGGCTTCAACTTTTCAAATTCTTAGACTAAATTCTAAGATTTTAAAAATAATAACAAGATCCTTTGACATCTCCAACCCATCTTAAAATATAAACATCATATGGTTTAGTGGCAACTATTGGTCTTACAGACCAATTTGTTGACCTTACTACACACAGATCTCACTGAGCCAAACAAGCCATTTTGACTTCATCATTTTCACTGCTTAAATTATCTTCCAAGCTCTATAACAAGAATTAATAGGACATAATAGTCCAAAACTAAATATTAATGCACTTTGATCCATCATTCTATCCTGAAACACACTTAGAATCAACTTCTCATTACTGCCTGATTTTTGCATAATTTGCTCTATTAGGCATGTGTGTCTCAAAAAATTGTCTTGCAAGAATGAAGCTCAAAAATAATTAAGACACTCAAATATGATAAAATAAGTATATAGCCAGAGTCTAAATTACTTCAAGTTTATCACCAAATGCATTAGACACTTCCACTCAGAAGATAAGGCTTCAAGAAATCTTATGTAACTCACACATTCAGAACTGTCAGATTACCTCAAAACATAGTCATGATGATTTAGACCTCCATCACATATATAAAAATTTAAATGATTTATGATTCATGTAGATGATCCTATGATATCATTATACCATTCTCAAATAGAAATATCATATGGTCAAATGATAAATATTGGTCTTGCAAACCAATCTCATGACCTTATATCTCACTATCTTATTTGAGCCAGACATGTCAACTTGTGAGCAAATTTTTTACCACACACATGACCTCCAAATATTATTCCAAGCATGAAAATATCTTATAGGTCCTGAACAATATATCCATTCACTTAGTTTCATCATTCTATCATGAAAACACATTCTAATTCATTTTCTCACTACTGCTTGGGTTTTTCATTGATCACACCATTAGGCCTATTAGTGACTACATAAATTAGATGATTGATTTATCACATTATAAGGGTGGAACCTATATATAAACCTTCATGGGAATTAAATAAAAATCTCTACCTTCTCCATCTAATCATTTTCAAACTTTGTCCAATATAACTTTTGATAGTTTCAACAACTTCTTCAATAACAAGCTTGTATTTTCACATTTTCTTTCTCATATGACTAACCACCAGCATCTAGAGGTACCTAAGAGTGTTAAATACAATCTAAAAATATTTATCTAGGCATACTAATCCATTCTAGGCACTTTTTATCAACATCTTCAACATATGGTCCTTTTTAGGGTTCTAAGAGGGTTTAAACTTGTCCGAGGTGTTAAAAATCATTCATAAAGTATAGCCCCTCAATTCAAAAACTAATACATTTAAATTTCACCTAGAACCCTTCCAAAAATATCATGAATATCTTAAGTTCCCATGAAAAAGTTTGATGAGCTAATGAACACAATAAAATCATTCTCGGGTTGAGAACCCTTCATTATGAGCACTCAAGAGACCCCCAAACAACTTTTCATGCCTTTTCTTTCAAACTATAACATTAAAATTCATGCACATGTGTAGAAAAACTTGAATCACCTTTTTCAATTCTTTTCTACTCACACTTGCCTCAAAAATTGATACTGATACCCCATTAGGCTACATTTTCTCTTTACACCATAGTCTTCATACCTTATTAGGCCTTGAACTGATCTTCATGCCTCTTTCCATGCTCTCAATACCTAATTGTCATATTCAACATCTCACTTTCATGACATAAAATCTCTTTCATGCTTAAACACTGCCATACATCCTTCACATGTCTTGACAACAGATCATGATACCTCATTAGGCCAGGCAGGGTCTAAGTATAGATCAAGATAGAATGCCTTACCCTCAAATACCGATCTTACAACACTTATGAAGGATTATAAACCTAACTCATAATCCCATACAATGGAAAACAACTTCTCACTTTTCTGAGCTCACTCACTTCACCATGCTACCTGCACATACTTTCTCACAAGGTCTAAATTAGGCTTCAAAAGACATCTTGACTATGCTCAAACATATTGACCTCAATGATATCACTCAAGATGACATAAGAACACTCATAACACACTCATATAACTGATCTCATATTGAAACATTCTTCCAAGCTTCTTAACATAACTCACTACCAACTGACCTTGCTCTCAATAACACTCTTGTAGACCTACTTTTCATCATACCTTCACAAAAACCTTCAATGACAATATTGACAACTTCAAGCTGACCTGAACCTCAATGATCACTCACCATGCACCTTCACTAGATGAATCTTGACATCAATGACATCAACCTTGACATTAATGACATCAATCTTGACATCAATGACAATAACATGCCAAAAAACTCCCCATTTGTCAGTGATGACAAACACACTACAACCTGATCATTCTCATCTCCCCATTCTAATCTTTCTTCCCATTTAAAATTAATGACAAAGGGTATTCCAAAAACGACCATCTAATCCTTGGACCTTAAGAAAATATGCTTCTTGTGACTTCTACCTCACTAATATTAGATGATAACCACTTAAATAAATTGATCATTCTCTCAAAAAGATACATATACGTCTAGTATCCATTCTCCCAAAACTAGCTCTTTTCTCAAATAAACATGATCACACCTGCAACATCTGGAATCATACCTTTTTGCAACAAAAGCTCAACACACATAATGTGAATCATTTTATGAACATACTCCCCCTTACTCCATGCATACCTCTTTCAAATGAACTCAAATCATAAGACCACTCACCTTGTCCTTGACATGACTGATATGACTCAAACTTTTGATCACACACTAGGCCACCATATTCTTTGATATCAACTAAAAAACCAGGGACTCTCCCTTTGTCTTCATAGCTTGAGCTCACCACATAAGTCATTAAGAATCTCAAACCATGCTCGTTGATGCAAGAGCATCAGTAGGACAATTTGTAAATTTATTAATATGAGAAAAGATAATGTAAAAAGTTCTTTTTAGGAGTCTCAAGAGGGTCCATGAGAGATGGTAGAAAGGTCCATTCACATGTGTAAATGTATTTATTTTGTAAATGTGAAAACATATCCACAAAAGTCTACGGTGGAAAGACATACTTAGAATATACTATGATAAGGTGGAGAAGTTGAGAGATTCCTTGAAACAAACATATCTAAAGTTGCATCCCCTACATGGAAATAAAGATGAGAGGATTCTATAAAAAAATATAATGGTACATGTATAAAATTATCTAAAATGGAGTTTCCATGATAAGTTTTGGACCCAAGATGAAAGGAGTAAAACAAGGCAAGAAACAAGCATAAAAGGGTAAAGTATGAAGTCTTAGAAGATAGAATACTGTAGACCTTTTAGGTCTATATAGAAACAAAAAAAGGTGCAAGATTACTAGGAATCAAACTACAAAAATATATGTATTGATGATCAGTAACATGAATAAATGAAAGTTTGGGATCATTGTCAATGAGTGGCAGACCTTATAATTTTTACAAGTACATAGTTATTGATGTTGTTTTAATAATCTAAGGAGATAAGGCTTGTTTAGTTTGCTCATAGACAAACATGTATCTTGAGTTGTTGGTGATTTCCATTAATTTTTTGTTCATTGTTAGAACAATTCGATATAATCATAAGATTTTGGTCATCAAATAAAATTACCCTGTGACTGACGTGGGCAATGTACAATTATAAATCAGTTTAATGTTTTTACTTAATGATAATGATCATTTTGAGTTAGGTGCTTCAACTATGTGGTATCTCAGCATTTGATGATCCCAAAATAATTACTATCTACTTATATAAAGACCGTGATTATCAACTTTGAAGTCTATGTGGATCATAGGTCATAAGAGTCATTCTTTTGTATAGAATACGGTGAGAAACTCTACTTTTACCATCTAATATCAGAATGAATTAAGCACATTGATATTAATATGTGGATGTGTTGAAACTTGATTTGTATAGGTTGGGTGAAATGTTTAATATAAGTTTGCTAGATATAGGGAAAAGGAATGATACGTTATTGATATTGCCAATTGGATTAAATCATTGAATGAGATTGAAATTGATAATTTGTGATGTGTGAGTCTTCTCTTTGAGTAAATTGACAAGCTCAACAAAGAGTGATATTATGATTATTAATTTTTGAGAAAAAATCAATTGGTCTATGATAAATCATGTTTATCCTTTATCCATATAGTGGATAACAACTATTAAGAGTGCATATATTCTATTTATACGTGAAGTGTTTTCTTTTATGATTGGCAGGATAAAGAGAAAAGTCCACTCAGATTTAGGAGGAATAGAAAACATGTTATTTAATGCTGATTTACTCAAGAATGGATCTCTAGTTATTTCTATTAATAACATAATTTAATATGCAGCCAGTCATTTATCATTACTCAACAAATCAACAGATAAAAGTGTCAAGCTGAAAAATAGAGCAGGTTCAAAAGTCTAAACAGAGGTGTGTGAATTTGAAGCTTGAATGGTTATAATGCAAGTGCTAGTTTTAGTAGAATGGTTATATACTTCATGAATAATTCATTGGTAGTTCTCAAGCTTGTTATACACAGTTGAATTTCAAAATAGAGAAGAAACCCTGTCATTCCAAAATCATGAAGGTCCATTTAAGAAATTAGTGAAAAAGGGTTGAAATCATATATATATAATCAATCCATAAGTTATGTGAGAATCACATTGAGATTGTTCACTCAATTGGCAGAATTTGGCCGAATTGGTCTCTCACTATTTAATAGTGTTAAGATTACAATAAGAGCCATCAGGAGACTACTAAAGATATCACAGATGATGTCACTTGGTTATTAAGGGAAGGATAGACTTTAAATAATTAAGATAGATTACATGACACAAAGAAACCTTAAGAGATTTGATAGGATAAATTGTAACATGATCATGATCTAAATTTGTATCAACTTTAGAGGGCTATCAATTTGTCTACCAAAGTAAAGAAACCCGCTTGTAAAGAAACCCGCTTGTCAGAGAATGTAAATGAAAATGCATTATTAGACTTAATGGTTAAATTACAATGTGAGAATTAAATCTATTTCAATATAAAAAGGAGATTTACTTAAAGGTAAATGTTAAAAACCTCATTAAATCAAATACAGATTTAGTGGGAAAGCAAATAGGTAATTTAATTAGAATTAAACATGGAAAATGTGTATGTATTTGATTGTAGGAATGGGATAAGCAACATCAAATTAAGCTAAGGTGTATATTGCCATCAATTTAATGGTATCAGAGCATCAGGAAAACTCTTAAAAATTGATATTTTATGCTAATATTATAGTGGTTGAATTGTATAAAGGTTATTGTGTACAAGGTTATAGGGAAAACAATGATTGATAATTGCGAAGTGTTTGGGAAAGGTGAGATGCAAGTGAGAAGAGATTGAGTGGCAAAGCCCTGAGGCCATTAAATCTTTAAAGGTAAAAAAGAGAGCTATTGAAAGATCAAGAAAAACTTAAATAAAAAGTGAATAAGTCCAAGGGAAAAAACTAAAAGGTGACCAAAAGACTAGGGTGAAAAATACCTAAGTGAGGTGCTAGTGTAGGGATAACAAGAATGATAAACTTGCTAAGAGTAGATAGGTCTAGTGAGGCCTAAAGGAAAGATGGAAAGTGAAAAGAATGAAGACATGAAGTGCTTAGAGAAAGTAAATTTCCATAAATAAATGATTGAAGCAGAGATACAAAAAAATATTGTTGAGATGAAAGTGATCTCGGCAATAATGGAAGAATTTTTGGAGGAATCAAGGCAGAGATACTTGGTGAAGATCAAAAGAGTGATCAAGTGGCCTTTTAGAGAAATCTTGAAAAAGAGAAAAATAAAAATACAAAGATTGATAGAAAAGTAATTTGAGAAAATGAAACAGGCAAATAAGCCTCAGAGTTTTCAATCTGACATTTTCTTGTCATGTGTGAATACATGTACAAAAGTAAATGAAGGTGAAGCCCATTTTAAGAACATAGAATTTGAAAAGCATGAGTAGCATGCTTATGAAGAGATTGATTGGGTCATAGAATATGAGGATGTAGAGACATGTTTTCCTAAAAAAGAAGAGATATTGGATGTAGATGGAATGTTTGAAGAGGCTTCATGGCCTGAAAATTTTCCTTGTAATGTTGTATTTGATTATGAAAATGTAGATTTTTAAGAAGATAAATTATATGAGCAAATAATAAAATTGTTTGATGAATTTATGGAAAATGAATGTAAGACACATATTGAAGTTCTTGAAGAATTTGAAACATAGAATGGAAAATTTGAATAAAATAAACCAGACAAACTGATTTTGAATCAAGAATGAGTAGGATATAATGAAGAGTACAATGAAAAAAAATGATTTGGAAACAAATCATTTTAGAGTTAGAAGATCTGAGTCTGATAGGAAATACCGAAGTTATCAAAAAATTTGAAATAGAGCTAATGAATCTCTTAAATGGAGAAGATGCTGGAGAAGGGGCAACAATACCTCATGTTTTTAAAGCTAATTATGTTTTTAATTTTGTATGTGTAGGTATGAAGAACCTTGAAGAATCAAAGATGAAGTCTTACATAGTAAACTTCATTATAGAAGATGAAATGAAGAATGAGCCATTTAGATTCATACACCATAAAGAGTTGAGAAAGAAGAGGAATATCCTAAAGAATTGGAAGAGAAGAAAGAAAAAGACATTGCATTTGAGTAGGAGCTCAAAAATTTCCCATCTGGGGAGTCTGATGCAAAAGCATCAGAAGGACAATATATAAATTTATAAATATGAGAAAATATAATGCAAAAATTTATTTTTAGGAGTCTTAGGAGGGTCAATGAGAGATGGTAGAAATGTCCATTCACATGTGTAAATGTATTTATTTTGTAAAAGTGAAAACATATCCACAAAAGTCTATGGTGGGAAGACATACTTGGAATATACTATGATAAGGTGGAGAAGTTGAGTGATTCCTTGAAACAAACATATCTAAAGTTGGATACCCTATGTGGAAATAAAGATGAGAGGAGTCTATAAAAAAATATAATGGTACATGTATATACTTGTCCAAAATGGATTTTCCATAATAAGTTTTGGACCCAAGATGAAAAGAGCAAAATAAGGTAAGAAGCAAGCATAAAAGGGTGAAGTATGAAGTATTAGAAGATAGAATACTAGAGACCCTATAGGTTCGTATAGAAACAAAAAAAGTTGTAAAATTATTGGGAGTCGAACTATAAAAATATATGTACTGATGATCATCAACATGAATAAATAGAAGTTTGGGCTCGTTGTCAATGAGTGGAAAATATTGTAGTTTTTGTAAGTACATAATTATTGATATTATTTTAATAATCTAAGGAGATAAGTCTTGTTAAGTTTGCTCATAGATAAACATATATCTTGAGTTGTTGGTGATTTCTATTAATTTTTTGTTTGTTGTTAGAACAACTTGATATAATCATAATATTTTAGCCATCGAAGAAAATTGTCCTATGATTGACGTGGGCAATGTGTAGTAATGAATCGGTTTAATGTTTTTCCTTAATGATAATGATCATTTTGAGTTAGGTGCTTCAACTGTGTGGTGGCTTGGCATTTTATGATCCCAAAATAATTATTATCTACCTATATAAAGACTGTGATTATCAACTTTGAAGTCTATGTGGATCAAAGGTCATAAGAGTTGTTATTGTGTATAGAATATGTTGAGAAACTCTACTTTTACCGTCTAATATCAAAATTAATTAAGAACATCAATATTAATATGTGGATATGTGGAAACTTGATTTATATAGGTTGGGTGAAATGTTAAATATAAGTTTTCCAAATATAGGGAAAAGGAACGATACATTATTGCTATTGCCAGTTGGATTAAATCATTGAATGAGAATGAAATTGATAATTAGTGATGTGTGAGTCTTCTCTTTGAGTAAATTGACAAGCTCAAAAAAGAGTGACATTATGGTTATTAATTTCTGAGAAAAAAATATTTGGTTTGTAATAAAGCATGTTTATCCTTTATCCATACAATGGATAACAACTATTAAGAGTGCATATATTCCATTTATACGTGAAGTGTTTTCTTTTATGACTGGCAGGATAAAGAGAAAAGTCCACTTAGATTTAGAAGGAATAGCAAACATGTTATGTAATGTTGATTTACTCAAGAATGGATCTCTAGTTATTTATATTAATAACACAGTTTAATATGTAGCTAGTCATTTATCATTACTCAAAAAATTGACAGATAAAAGTGTAAAGCTAAAAAATAGAGCAGGTTCAAAAGTCTAAATAGAGGTGTGTGAATTTGAAGCTTGAATAGTTCTGACGCAAGTGCTAGTTTGAGTAGAATGATTATATACTTCATGAATAATTCATTTGTAGTTCTTGGGCTTGTTATACACAGATGAATTTTGGAATAGAGAAGAAAACTTGTCATTCAAAAACCATGAAGGTCTATTTAAGAAATTAGTAAAAAAGGGTTGAAATCATATATATTGTATGTATCTCTCTCTCTCTCTCTCTCTATATATATATATAAAATCAATCCATGAGCTATGTGAGAATCACATTGAGATTGTTTGCTCAATTGGCAAAATTTGGTAGAATTGGTCTCTCACTATATAATAGTGTTAATATTACAATAAGATCCATCGGGAGACTACTATAGAGATCACAAAGGACATCAATTGGTTATGAAGGGAAGGATATACTTTAAACAATTAAGATAAATTACATGACACAAATAAACCTTAAGAGATTGATATGATAAAGTGAAATGTGATCATGATCTGAATTTGTATCAGCTTTAGAGGGCTATCAAATTGTCTACCAAAGTAAAGAACCTTGATTGTTAGAGAATGTAAATTAAAATGCATGAGTAGACTTAATGGTGAAATTATGATGTGATAATTGAATCTATTTCAAAATAGAAAGGAGACTTATTTAAAGGTAAATGTTAAAGATCTCATTAAATCAAATACAGATTTAGTGGGAAAGCAAATAGGTAATTTTGGAATTGAACATGGAAAATGTGTATGCATTTAATTTTAGGAATGGGATAAGCAACATAAAATTAAGCTAAGATGTATATTTCCATCACTCATCTTCCTTCAAACATCTTGATACCAATACCACTTCTCAACATAGATTAATCTCAACTACCAACTGCTAGAAATAAGGAACAACTTTTTGCTTACCTCTCATATACCAACAACACTTCCAACTTTGTCAACATTATTCAACATGTCTTCATGATAGCTAACAATATTTCACTGATTGATGAGTGTATCCATGAAGCCTAATGGATTCAGCCCTTACCATAGGGCACTAGAATAACACAAACTTAGGATATTCCTAGATCTCCATGCTCTCACAAGACTGATGATCCTTTAGGATCCTTTTAGGCTTGATTAGCTTCTTTGGCTTGGCATCTTCATCATTCGTGTGGTCAACAATTTGAGATGATAATGAACACTCTTAATAATCTTCAATATCTAGCCTATGCTCTACCATAGTAAAGAGTCCACTTTATCCTTTAGACTGATCAGGACTAAGCTTGATTATCTTTGGCTTGCACACCTTGGTTTGTCTTCTTTCTTGAATTCTAGGATCTTGAATTTTCTTGTTCTGTCTTGGTGATTCATGATAAAAAAATCTTGCAATATGACCAATGTTATGAAAATTATAGCAAACAAAATCTCTCATACATCTTGACTAATGTGGACTGTGACTCCTTCCATAGTCCCATGAGTAATCATTCTTGGAGGATATTCTACACTCTCTTGATCTATGACCAAATTGACTATATGAGAAACAATAACCATTAAATGAATTTTCATACCTTATGGTGTTAGGCTGTCTAACAAAATTTGTATTCATATTATTATTGAGGTTGACCTTCTTGCTCACATTAGCATTATCCTTGTTCTCCTTTTGATCTAATTTAAAACCAAGACCTGCCTTATCATTGACAAACTTTTATCTACTCAAAATGTCATCTAGAGCCTTAGTGCTCTTTCTAAACTTCTCATAGGTCTTCACCTTGTACATGAGCTACTCATGCTCAACCTTCAAAGAATCTAGCTCTATCTTTAACTGATCATACTCAACTTCTTTTGATCTAAACTTTGTATTGACACCTTCTAATTGATTCTTGAGACCCTTGATGATCTTCTCATCCCTTTTGGTTTATTTGACCCAATCACTCTTCAAGGTACATATTTGTTCCTTAAGACCCTTTACCATATATCTCAACTCATGCTTCTTCTTATTTTGATGCTTCAAATGATCTAGGGAACTTATGAGTTCAAATTCAAGGTCTACTTCAGCTTCTCCTTCACTTTCATATTAGACTTCATCATACATGTTGTATTCTTCTTCTTGATCACTAAACATCTTGTGCTTCTTAGGATCACCTTCAAGATTTTAGGCTTGATTTAAAGGATCAGGATATAATACCAATTATTGGAAGCACAATGACTAGGGGGTGAGTAATTATTCAAAAACATTTCTTTTAATTTACACTTAATCAATCGTGAACCATTCAAACAAACATATAGATCTAGCAAACATAAGCAACTATCCACATAAGCATGAAACATAAGAACACATCACATATGTAGAAAACCCTCAAGGAGAAGAAAACCCACTGATATAAAAAAATGGACTAAATTACTATAATACGAAAATTAACTTTAGTGAATCACCAACTCTATATGGAGCACCAACCCCAACTAGCCAAGCACCCACTTGACTAGGCTTTAACAAGCACCGACTTTTAAGGAGGCACCAAACCCATAGATGAATCAACACCAAGTTATCCACCTAATTTATTTTATCACCTTAAAAACAATTTTTTTCTCAACTAATATATGATGACCATCTCTTCATCTCTTCACACTCTTATCCCTCTCAATACTGCCTTCAAAGCCTCTTTGCTCAACTAGGTCTCTTCAAGACTGATTAGGTCATATGAACTTGATATTCATACCATAGACACACTATAAAATATTAATTATATATCCTATACACTCCTCTAATGGTATAGAATACATCCTTCTATTCAACAATCTTTTATTTTATTTTCTTCTTCTCTACTTACACACATAGGCCTAAAACTGCCTTGTATATATACCATTCCTTGTTCATATACCACTTAGTCAGCAAAAAACCCTTAACCTCTTAGGTTTTCCATATAATAAGTATAATAAAATATCATAAAAAAAATTAAAACAACATTTGAGTGCCTTTTGTTCTGTGGTGACTCAATTAAACCTCATTTCACTTTTAGGTCTCATGGAGACCTAATTACATTAGTTCTGTCTAGTAACACATTAATATTTGATCCCTTGGAACACATTTCACCTCTATAAACATCAATATTATTTCATTAACAAATAAAATATACATTATCCAACATATTATAATCCCCATAACACTTTATAGGTTTAACCACCACTTGAAACACTCCGTTATCATTGTTCACATTAGGCCTTTGAACACACATAAAAGTCTATCTTGAACAACTAAAGATAACATATTATTTAGCCATAAAAACATGATAATAAATCACTTATAAAAAACCTAAAATAACTCAAGGTCATTACCATATTCTTGAAACACTTCAACTCATTGTAAAAAGACTTAAACTCATCTCCTTAGTATGCTCACTCAGAACTACCAGAACTATAAAAAACCAATCATGAAACTACTTGACATACAACACCTGAAAGAACAATTTAAATAATTATAAATACATTAAAATTAGTCTATAACATATTTATAACGACATCAATATAAAAACCATAATCTCTAATAGCAAACATTGGTCTTGTAGACCAATCTCCTGACCTTATCCCACACAGTCTTGCTTGAACTAGATAAGCCATTCTAGCTTCAACTTTTTAACCTCTTACATTGAATTAAAATATTTTAAAAACATGAAAAAGATAATTTTACATATACAAACCATATTCAAATTAAATAATATATCATCTAGTGGCTACTAGTGGTCTTACAGACCAATTTGTTGACCTTACTACACATAGATCTCACTGAGCCAGACAAGCCATTTTGGCTTCATCATTTTTACCAATTACACTATATTCCAAGATATATAAAAAGAAAAAATAGGAAATAATAGTAAAAAAAATATTAATTCATTTTTATCCATCATTATACCCTAAAAACACACTTATAACTAACTTCTCATTATTGCCTGGGTTTTGCATAATTTGCTCTACTAGGCTTGTGCACTTTAAAAATTATCTTGAAAGATTGAAGATAAAACATACCTAAGAAAATTGAATATTATCAAATAATTATATAGATAGAGTCTACATGACCTCAGGGTCGTCACCAAATTCATTCAACAATTCCACTTAGAAGATAAGGCTTCAAAAACACCTCTTCAACTCATCACTCAGAACTGCCATATTACCTCAAAACACAATCATGGTGACTTAGAATTCCAACACATATATAGAGATTTTTAATGAATTATTATGCATGAAAATTATTCTATGATATCATTAGACATTTCTTAGATATAAAAATCATATGGTCAAATGAAAAATATTGGTCTTATAGACCAATCTCATGCCTTTATATCTCACTATCTTATTTGAACTAGACAAGTCAACTTGTGAGAAATTTTTTCACTAGAATAATTACCTCAAAAGATTATTAAATTCATGAACATGTATTAAATTTCCAAAAAAACATATCCATGTACTTGGATTCATCATTCTATCATGAAAACACATTGTAATTCATCTTCTCATTATTGCTTGTGTTCTTATTGTTCACACCCTCAGGCCTGTTAGCCACTAGCTAAATTGGATGACAAGTTTAGAACACTAAAAGGGTTTAAAATATCCATGAAAACTCATGGGAATAAAATAAAAGTCTATACCTTCTCCATCCAATAATTTTCAAACTTTGTCCAGTACAAATTTTGACAGCTACAACTTCTTTAGAAACAAGCCTATATCTTCACATTTTCTCTCTCATCTAACTAACCAACATCATATAGAGGTAATTGGGAGAGAATAATTAAATTTAAAAATACTTACCTAGGCATACCAATACATTTTGGGAATGTTTTATCAACATCTTCAACATTGGGTCCTTATTAGGGTTCTAAGAGGGTTTAAACCTGTTTGCAACGTTAGCAATCATTCGTAAAGTATAAACCTTCAATTAAATAATTAATACATATAAATTTAATATATAACCCTTACCCATATCTCATGAATAGATTAGGTTCCCATGTAAAGGTTTAAAGTGATAATGAACACAAGAAAATCCATCTTGGATTGAGAACCCTTCATTTTGAGCACTCGAGAGACCTCCAAATAATGTTTCATGCCTTATCCTTCAAACTAAAAACTAAAACTTCATGAACATAACTAAAAAAAATTGAATCACATTTTTCAGTTCTCACCTACTCACACTTGCCTTAGAAACTGATCCCAACACGCCATTAGGCTACATTATCTCTCTACACCATAGTATTCGTACCTTACTAGGCCTTGAACTAACCTTCATGTCTCTTTACATGCTCTCAAAACTTCACTTTCATTCTCAATAAATCACTCTCATGCCATATAAGTTATCTCATGCTTAAAAACTACCATACATCCTTACATGCCCTGATAATAGATCATGATACCTCATTAGGCCAGGCAGGGTCCAAGTACAGACCAAGATAGAATGTTTTACCCTCAAAGACCCAACTTACAATAACTATGAAGGATTATACACCTAAATCATAAGAGCAAATAATGACAAACAACTTATCACTTGCTTGATCTCACTAACTTCACCATGCTACCTGCACATACCTTCTCATAAGGTCTAGACTAGGCTTCACAAGACACCTTGACTATGCTCAAACATACTAACCTCAATGATATCACTCAAAATAACATAAGAACCCTCATAACACACTCATATCACTTATCTCATATAGTAAATCTCTTAAAAGCTTCTTGACACAACTCACTACCAACTGACCTTGCTTTCAACAACACTTTTGTAGACCTACTTGTCATTATACCTTTACATGAACCTTCAATGACAACACTGACAACTTCAAGCTGACCTGAAACTCAATGATCACTCACCATGAACCTTCATTAGATGCACCTAGACATCAGTGACATCAACCTTGACATCAATGACAAAAACATGCCAAAAAAATCTCCATTTATCATTGATGGCGAATACACTACAACTTGATCATTCTCATCTCCCCATTTTGGTATTTCTTCCCCTTTGAAATTTATATCAAAGGTTCTTCCAAAAAATACTATCTGATCCTTGGTCCTAAAGAAACCATGCTTATTGTGACTTCTATCTCACTAATACTAGATGACAAGCACTCTCAAAAATTGATCATTCTGTCAAAAAGATACATCCTCCCTTTGGTATCCCTACTTGCCATTATACCTTTACAAGAACCTTGAATGACAACACTGACAACTTCAAGCTAACCTAAAACTCAATGATCACTCACCATGAACCTTCATTAGATGCACCTTGACATCAATGACATCAACCTTGACATTAGCAACATCAACATTGACATCAATGACAAAAACATGCCAAAAAACTCCCCATTTGTCATTGATGGGAAATACACTACAACCTGATCATTCTCATCTCCCTATTCTAGTATTTCTTCCCCTTTGACATTTATAACAAAGGGTCTCTAAAAAATAGTATCTAATCCTTGGTCCTAAAGAAACCATGATTATTGTGACTTCTATCTCACTAATACTAGATGACAAGCACTCTCAAAAATTGATCATTCTCTAAAAAAGATACATCCTCCCTCTGGTATCCATTCTCTCAGAACTATCTCTTTTCTCAAATAAACATGATCACACTTGCAACATCTAGAATCACACCTTATTGAAACAAAATTCCAACACACCAAATATGAAGCATTTAAAGGAACATATTCCCTCTTACTCTATGCATACCTCCTTCAAATGAACTCAAATCACAAAACCACTCACCTTGTCCTTGAAATGACTGATATGACTCAAACCTTTGATCACACACTAGGCTACCATATTTTTTGACATCAACTGAAGAATTAGGAACTCCCCCTTTGTCCTCAAAATTTGAGCTCAACACATGAGTCATTAGGACTCTCATACCATGCACATCTTCCTTCAAACATCTTGATACCAATACCACTTCTCAATACATATTAAGCTCAACTACCAATTACTATAAATAAGGAACAACATTTTTCTTACCTCTCATATACCAACAACACTTCCAGCTTTGTCAACATTCTTTAACATGTATTCATGATTGCTACCAAGCTTTCACTGACACATGATTATCTCCATAAAGCTTAATGGATTCACCCATTACCACAGGGAAATATAATAACACAAACTAAGGTGATTCCTAGTTCTCTACTCTCACAAGACTAATGATCCTAAGGATATTTTTAGGATCGATTAGCCTCTTTGTCTTAGCCTCTTCATCATTAGTGTGGTCAACAATCTGAGATGATAATGAAAAATATTGACACTCTTAAATATTTGGAAAATGCTATACCATATTAAATATTCCACTTTGGCTTGTAGACTGATCAAGACTAATCTTAGATGTTTTTGGTTTCCACACCTTGGTTTGTCTTCTTTCTTGAATTCTAGGAGCTTGAATCTTCTTGTTCTATCTTGGTGATTCATGATGATAAAATATTGCAATATGACCAATGTTATGAAAATTATAGAAAACAACATCACTCATACATCTTGACTGATGTGGACTGAGACTCATTCCATAGTCCCATGGGTACTCATTCTTGGAGGATCTTCTACACTCTCTTATTCTATGACCAAACTGACTAGAGAAATAGTAACCATTAAATGAATTTACATACCTTATAGAATTAGGATGTCGAATAGAATTTGTCTTCATATTAATCTTGAGGTTTACCTTATTATTCATATTAACATTCTCCTTATTCTCTTTTTGATTTACTTTGAAACCAAGACCTGCCTTATCATTGGTAGACTTCTAACTACTCATAATGTCATCTAGAGCCTCAGTGCTCTTTTCAAACTTCTCATAGGTATTCATATTATCTATGATCTACTCATGTTCAATCTTAAAATAATATAGCTCTATCTTTAATTGATCATACTCATCTTATTTTGATATAAACTTTGTATTGACACCTAATTTATTGTTGAGATCCTTAATTATCTTCTCATCCTTTTTGGTTTCTTTGACATATTCACTCTTCAAGGTACATATCTATTCCTTAAGACCCTTGACCATATATCTCAACTCATGATTCCTCTTATTTTGATGCTTCAAATCATCTAGGGCACTTATGAGCTCATAATCAAGTTCTAATTTAACTTCTCCTTCTTCACTATCATATTAAACTTCTTCATCATACATGTTTTCTTCTTCTTGATCACTAGACATATTATGCTTTTTAGGATCACCTTCAAGATGTTAGGCTTGATTCAAAGGACCAGGACTTGATACCAATTGTTAGAAGAATAATGAATGAGATGTGGGAGGGGTGAATCAGTCTTCAAAAACCTTTATTTTACTTTACACTTAAGCAATCATGAACTATTCAAACAAAAATATAGATCTAACAAGCATAATCAAGTATCCACATAAGCATGAAACATAAGAACACATCACATATGTGGGAAAACCTTAAGGGAAATAAAAACCACTCTATGCAAATAGAATATATTCGTATAAGACAAAAACCAACTTTAGTGAAGCACCAAATCCACATGGAGCACCAGCACCAACTAGCCAAACGCCCACTTAAATAGTCTTTAACAAACACCTACTTGTAAGGAGGCACAAACCCCCTAGATGACTTATCACCAACTTAGACACCTAATTGTTTTGATCACCTTCAAAAGACTATGTTTCTTAATCAACATATGATAACCACCTCTTCAACTCTTCACACTCTTATCCCTCTTAATACTACCTTCTAGGAATCTTCACTCAACTAGGTCTCTTTAAGACTAATTAGTTCATATGAACTTGATATTCATACCAAAAACACACTCTCAGATCTTCATTATAGATCCTATACACTCATTTTATGGTCTACAAGACCTCATTTTACACTATCTTCCAAGATCTTTAAAAAAAATGAATAGGAAACACCAATAAAAAATATCCTAATGCACTTTTATCCATAATTATACCCTAAAAACACACTTAGAACCAACTTCTCATTACTGCCTAGGTTTTGCACAATTTTCTCTACTAGGCCTATGTGCATTAAAAAATTATCTTACAAGAATGAAGATAAAACAAACTTAAGACACTCAAATATTATAAAGTATATATATAGTATAAATTACCTCAATTTCATCACCAAATTCATTATATAGTTCCACTTAGAAAATAAGGCTTCAAGAGTACCTCTGCAACTCACTCACTCAGAACTGCCAGATTAGCTCAAAACATAGTCATGGTGACTTAGACCTAAAACACCTATATAGATATTTTAAATGAATTATGATACATGTATATGATCTTATTAGATCATTATACCATTATAAGATATAAATATCATATTTTCAAGTGGTAAATATTGGTCTTGCAGACTAATCTCATGACCTTATATCTCACTATCTTATCTGAACCATACATGTTAAATTGTGAAAAACAATTTCACCACACACATGACCCTAAATTATTATTAAAAGAATTAAAATATCTTACAGGTCCTAAAAAATATCTCCATTCACTTGGTTTCATCATTCTATCATCAAAACACATTCCAATTCATCTTCTCACTACTACTTGAATTTTTCACTATTCACACCATTAGGCCTGTTAGTGACTAGCTGAATTGGATGACTAGCTTAGCACATTATAAGGGTAAAAATTAGTCATAAACCTTAATGGGAATAAAATAAATTATTTACCTTATCCATCCAATCATTTTAAAACTTTGTCCAAAACAACTTTTGATAACTACAACTTCTTTAGAAACAAGCCTGTATCTCCACCTTTTCTTTCTCATTTGACTAACCACCACCATCTAGAGGTACTTGGGAGTGTAAAATATAATATCCAAACACTTAATAGTCATAATAATCCATTATAGGTACTTTTTATTAACATATTCAACATAGGGTCCTTCTTAGGGTTCTAAGAGTGTTTAAACCTGTCTAAAGTGTTAACAATAATTCATAAAGTATAGCCATTAATTCAAAAAATAATGCACATAAATTTCACCGAAGACCATTACCCATTTATAATTGTTATATTAGGTTCCCATTCAAAGTTTATACAAGTTAATTAGAACAATAAAATCATTCTCGGGCTGAGAACCCTTCATTCTGAGCACTCAAGAGACCTCCAAATAACTTTGCATGCCTTATCCTTCAAAGTAGAACCTCAAACTTCATGAACATGCCTAAAAAAAATTGAATCACCTTTATCAATTATCACCTACTCACACTTGCCTTGGAAACTTATCCTGATACCCCATTAGGCTACATTCTCTCTCTATACCATAGTTTTCATACCTTACTAGGCCTTAAACTGACCTTCATGCCTCTTTTCATGCTATCAACACCTCACTATTATGCTCAAAATATCAATATAATTACATACAACCTATTTGATACATAAAAACTAACATACATCCTTCACATGCCTTGACAATAGATCATGATACCTCATTAGGCCAAGCAGGGTCCAAGTACAAATCAAGATAGAATGCCTTACCCTAAAAAACCCACATTACAACAATTATGAAGGCTTATACATCTAACTCAAAATCCCATACAATGAAAAAAAAATTCTCACTTTAATTATCTCACTCAATTCACCATGCTACCTACATATACCTTCTCACAAGGTCTAGACTAGGCTTCACAAGACAACTTGACTCAAACATATTAACCTCAATGACATCATTCAAGTTGACATAAGAATACTCATAACACAATCATATCACTTATATCATACAAAAACATTCTTCCAAGCTTATTGACATAACTCATTTCCAACTAACCTTGCTCTCAACAACATCTTTTAGACCTACTTATCATCATACCTTCATAAGAACCTTCAGTGACAACATTAACAACTTTAAGCTGACCTAAACCTCAATGATCACTCACCATACACCTTCACTAGATGCACCTTGACATCAATGACATCAAACTTAACATCAATGACAACAACATGCTAATAGATTAAATTTCAAGACTATTTTTAAAAAACCTATAAAAACTAGTGCATATAAGCCTATAGTTGTAGTCACTAGTGTGTAAAAACCTTTAGTCACAGTTGCTAATGCATAGAAGCTGATAATAGCAATTAAAAGTTTGTTGAATATGGAATTTAATGTAGATATATTTATTACTTTGATGCAATATGATGGGTCTAAGGATCTTAAATAATATTTTTTAACCTGTGACATGAAATGATAGGTTAAGGGAATAACATTTGAAGATGTAAATAAGTACAAAATCATAAGAGCCTTATCAGGTCAAGCCTTGGAGTTCATTTTTAAAAGGGATGTTAATGACCTAAATATTAAAGAAGTTAAAGAACAACTAATTTTATAATTTAAGATGAATAAGTGGTTGAGTCAAGCCATTCAAGATCTGAAGAAGATTCAATAATCAAGTGGTGAATTGGTATGGGACTATGATCGTAGATTTTCAAATGTCATGAACAAGATTGATTTTATCACGGAAGACAAGGAAAAGGATACTTGGTTTGTATAAGGGTTGTGATCCAGAATTAGATTTTCCATTACATAATCCTAATTTTGGACTAAAATTGATGTTCGAGCGGTTGCCCTGTTAGTTGAACAAATTGAGAACTCTAAAAATGTTCCAGTAGTTAGCTCCAAGGTTGAGGTGAAATAGATGTTTTTATCAAAAGAATAGATGAGATTCATGAAGGTGATAAACCTAAATTAGGGTTATGGTGTATAGAATGTGGTTGATAAGGACATTATAGGAATTATTTTCCCAAACTCAAAATAAAGTTTTGAGAAATATGTAGAGTAGTAGGTTACACAACACCAAAGTCTCATCTATTACAATAATATAATAAAAAATACCAAAGTTTTTATTATAATTTTTGTAAATCAATTGATCATGATGCTAAGAGTTATTGAGCTCTGTAAGAACTAAAGGAAGATATCACCAAAAATGTCTTCAGAGTCATAACATAATAGTTACCTACTACAAAGTAGGGAATTATAAGCTCCTAGGATAACTAGTGTGACATAAGGTGGTCTTGGTTGGATGCCTTCATCACTTTAATATCAACCCTAGGGTTTGGCTAGGTGGACACCATCATATCCATAAAATTAGTATCAATCCTCATTAAACAATATGATTCCTCAACATCAACAATCAAATTAGGTTCCAATATCACCTTAGTATCACTATGGTGGACATAATGCATAATAAACACAAAAAGGAGAATTTATTAGGTAACAATCACATGATTGGGGCCTTAAAAAAATAGACAGGGGTGGATATTAGGGAGGTCACACCAATTATAATTGATAAGATTTCCAACCCATTCAATGTTATTTATGTGGCAAGTATAATCATTTCACACAAAATTGCCTCAATAATCCTCAAAGATAGATGTACTACATTTATTGTAGAGTTGAAGGAAAACAATAAACTTAATATTGTCTAGTATTAGAAAAGTAGATAAAAGAAAAGATGATGCATAATGTAAATATGATAAATGTGCAACATAGGGAAAATTCATTCATGCAAGCAATCACTAAATAATAACGCGTAGAGTAAGGGTTGCCTCCATTAAAAATACTGCAAGATCATGGATCAAGAAATGAAATGGGATAAATATACTAATTGCACTATATAAAATATCTAGATGTATCAAGGTATAGAGGTTATTTAGGATATACAACAACAAACTACATCAGAAGGAGATGCCATAACTATTGACACATAAATATATGGATAAATTATGAAAATTATGATACATGAAGGTGTTGTGACTACTTTAATAGATTTGTTGAAATTGATTATTAATTTACATAATGAATACATGTCATATAACATTTCTAATCTATTGCATAATATTATAGAGTGTGCATAATGAGGATAAAAACATATCGACAAGGTGGTTTGGTATGTTAAAACTAAGAAACCTTGGGATGTTGACTCATGTAAGGACATTGAAATTGAAGGATATGAGATTCCTAATGAATTATTTGATTTTGGAAGTACTATCAACATGATTACTAGATCTACTTGGGAGGCTATTGGTTGGCCAACATTGAGCTATAATCCTATTTCTCTTAGTCTTGAAAACTATGGGAGAGTAGAACCAATTGGTCACTTGGAAGATGTGGAGATTAAAGTTGCTAAACTGAGTCTGTGAGGATATTTTTAGGTAATTGACATTAGAATACAGGAGACCCATTATCCTACCTTGATTGGTAAAAATGGGCTTATGATGGCAAAATGAATATCAATATAGTACACAATCAATTAAAGACACACCAAAGGGATAAAATAGTTGTTATACCATTGAATAAATTAGAGCATAAGCCCTATATCATTTGAAAATTACCAGAGTCACCTTATGCATACAGTGATAATAGTTGGTTCAAATTCAATGTAGATACAAATAAAAATGATCTGCAAGTTATGAAATATTATTTCTTTAAACCATAGCTTGAAAACACATAATTCTACAGATAACAAAGTAGATAGTCTACAAGTCATTGCTAACAAAGGCTCCAACTATTCAATTTAATATTGAAGGATGTACCTCTTTGTCTACATGATCTCCAAATAAGTTAGAAGTATATTTATTATATAATATATGTACAACAATAATGAATTATACATAGCCTAATCTAAAATGTGTCTTAACTTGGTAAGCAACATATTTAATAAGTGGTGACTCAGACATGCATATGTTGAATTGGGTTAGTGGAGATCATGAAGTACAACCTTTGAAAATGGTATTCACCACAAAATGCTAATTCTCACAATATATTTTGATAGAGAATCTCAATAAATTTATTATTAGGTTGGAGCACCATATACTAGATATAGATCAAAGTGTCAACACACTTAGCTACGCCTTGAATGGAACTGTTATGACACGGTGGAAAGTTCATATAAATACAGAGTTAAAATGGGAAAAAGTGTGTGAATTACTACAATCATGATTTCAATTACCACTCCCTGTTATAACAAAGTGGCCATTATTTCAAGAAAGCTAATGTCTAGAGATACATATTCATAAATGCGTAGATATATGGTATACACAAGGTGTTGAGTCAAGATATTGGGTGCATATTTTTAGCCATACTCTAACACCACTTCCAACTGCATGGTATATGCATCAATAATGTAGGAGGGAAACTAAACATTGGGCATAGGTTAAATAATATTTTATCCAAACTTTTATTTTTGAAGATGAAAATATAGTAGTGCATAATGCATTGAAAATTTTGATTTTTTTAATGTTAAAATTAGGTAGAATATATAGGAACTAAAATAGACTCATCATTGTAGCAAGAAGTAACTTGAGATTTGAATATAATGATTCATAGCTATAAGGTTAGTAAATAATAATAATATCTTCTTAAACCTTACAATATAATTACAGATGAGATGACAAAATCCAGTGATAGGGATGGGGATTTGTATCTGGAATTCTTCTTGAAACCATAGTGAGAAGTAGAACCCAAAAAAATTTAAAGTGCATAACAAGTGGAGGAAGAAAGATTATGTAATATACTCATTCCAAAAAAAGAAAGAGAATAAACTCTGTGAAAGTCACTACCCAGTGGATCTAACAAAGTATATCAAGAACCATTGAAGAAGATTGCGGAAAATATTAGAATAGAGTCCATGCCCACAGTTTTGACTTTCGGAGACTACTAGGCTCAAAATGAGATTTCAAAGTCATACAACTATTAAAAGATTATCATGATGTCTTTCTGACTAAGATCATATAAGTTAAAGGTGTAAATCCTTTGTTGGGGGAGATGCACATTGAATTGAAAGAGTGCACTAGACCCATTAAAATTCGCCCATATAAATTAAATCCAAACATGAAGATGAAAGTGAAGGCTAAGATGGATTGCATGCAAGAATTATGGATCATCTATCTAGTAAAAAAGGTAGATTAGGTTAGTCCCATGGTAGTGTATCCAAAAAAGACTGATGAAATTTGGGTATGTGGGGATTATTGTGCATGGAATGATGTTTGCATTAATGATCCATTTTACATACCCTTTATAGATGAGATTTTTGAATCAATCATAAACCATGAGGTATATTAATTCATGGATATATTCATTATATATCATTACATTCTTATCTTAGAGGAAGACTAGGATAAAACAACTTTCATAATGGAATGGGGTTTGTTTGCATACAAGGTAATGCCATTTGATCTTAAGAATGCTCTAGTAGTTTTTTTAGGGCTATGGTAATTATGTTTAAATATTTTATTCATGATTGTATAGAGGTCTATTTGGATGATTAGGATGTTTTCTCTCTATTAAAAATCATTTTTAAAAATTGCATCTAATGATAGAATGTTGTCAATCCTTGCACATTGCATTGGATATAAATAAATGCTTATTTTTCATACCTTTTGGTGTTTTTTTGGGTCACATCATATGTAGTTATGGAATCCTAGTTGACTAGGATAATATTATAATAATAGTGGGGATGCCACCTCTAACTAGTTCCATAAATGTGAAAACCTTTTTGGGTCACATAGGATATTACAAAATGTTTATCAAGGGATATATAACCATCTCTATGCCATTAGAAAAGTTATTACACAAAGATACAAAGTTTTAATAAACACCAAAATGTCAAACAATGTTTATTGAACTCAAACAAAGGTTAGTAACAACTCTTATCTTAGTTTTTCTAGATTGGAATAAGCCATTCCATATACATATGGATGATTCAAGTATCACAATATGAGTTTTCTTAACACATCTAGGGGATGGTGGGTTAGATCATACTATACACTTCATAACTAGGAAACTATTAACTATAGAGAAAAAATATATGACCACAAAAAAATAAGCCCTAGCAATATTTTTTCCATATAGAAATTTAGGCATTACCTTTTGACCACACTATTTGATATTTTTATTGATCACCAAGGCTTGCGATACTTGGTTAACAAGCATATAATAGGTGGACAAATCTCCAAGTCGCTGATGTTATTTCAAGAATTCTAATTTAGGATCAATGTGAAACTAAAAAGAGATTATGTGGGACCTAATCATTTGAGTAATATATAGAATGGAAAAGAACTAGAATTTATGTAGGATGAATCTCTAGATTCACATTTATTTAGAGCCTCTACGAGCCCTGACAATATGGAGGAGATTACAAACTTCTTAGAACAAAGATATTTTCCTATGCACTATTTTGAAAGGGATATGAAGAAAATGGCTATGTGAGTAACTAATTACAGCCTCATCAATGGATTCTTATATAATATCAAGAAAGATGTACTTTATAGAGTAGTTTTAGACCATGAGTGATTGCAACTCCTTTTGGAATCACATCAAGGAGTCATAGGAGGCAATTTCATAGGAAAATCCACTATAAGAAAGATATTAAAAAGTGGTATTTGGTGGCAAAATTTGTTTTAGGATACTCATAGGGTGGTAAAAAATTACAATGTTTGCAAAAAATGGGAAAATTGAATCACTGAGTTGAGATTTCCTTATTTCTAATGATAACAAAGCAACCTTTCAAAAAATGGGGCATCGATTTTGTAGGGCCTATAACTAATCCAAGCAAATGGAGTTTGTAATATATATATATATATATATATATCATTATTGTGATATACTATTTCACAAAATGGGTGAAAGCTACTGCAACACCAAGTTATAGTGCAAAGGATGCTTCTAAGTTTTTGTATGAGAATATTATTACAAGATGATCTAGCCTCACATTTTCCCTTCCTATCTTGACATTAATGTGAAATTGGAATTCTTGAAATAACATCAACCATCGAGAAAAATGTCCTTCTATCATTGGATTATTGACAAGGTAGCATAGAGCTTGATGATTTGTGAAAACTTCAAATGGTGTCACAAGAAGACAGTGTCAAAATTTCTATAGTGCAAACACTATAGCTAGTACTTCTCTTTCAGTTGTCATGTAATTATTTTCTGCATCAAACAACTTGCAGCTTGTAAAATGTATGGGATGGTCGAGTCCACCTTCCCCTAGCTATGATTAATTAAATTGGTTAGTGATATATGCATTCACTTACTCAATAACATAATTAAGACTCTTGTTGAAGATTTCATGATATCACACCATAAAAGCATGACCTATCATCCACAAGCAAATTAGTAAGTTGAGGATTTAAATAAATTATTATGTAAGATGTTGATGAAGATATGCAATGTTCAAAGGGATGATTAGGAGGATTACAATCTTGAGATTATTTGAGCATACCAAAAAAATTATAAACGTGTGATAGGATTCACTCTTTTTCAATTGGTCTATGGTCATTAAGTAGTTATGCCTATGGAATATATTGTTTTTAGTCTATGAATTTTGATGTTTATGAGGTTGGGAGATCAATATTTTTTAAAATTCAAATTAATGGATTTAACCAACATGGAGGAAAATAGGTAAAGAACACAATGAACATAGGAAATTGATAAGTTGCGTCAGAAAGCATGGAAAGATTGCAAATTTTGATCTAAAGAATTTTATCCAGAGTAAGCGATATTACCCTATGATAACAGATTTAAAGCATTTCTAAGAAAATTGTACATTATATGGAAGAGAACATTGTACATTATATTTAAAGAATTTCTAAGAAAATTGTACTTGAAATAATTGTTTTAAAAGATCTATAATGAACCATTCTACTAAGGCATGTAAATGGATATAGGCTTAAGCCTTACTACCATTAATCTCTATCATTCATCACTAACAAAGATAGAAGGTGCTAGGTAACACCATGTAGTTAGTATTTTCTTAATATTATTTTTTAGGGTTGTGTGTATTTATAAAGTGTGATATCTATGTCACATCACATCAGAACAAATCTTGGTCAGTCAAAATCATAGAGTGTGATCTATATGAAGATTTAGATAAAGGAAATCTAACTCATAATAGGTGAATGAGGTTCATCAATTGATTTTAGGAATGAGGTGATAAAAAATAGGTACAAAGAAAGGATGGTTAATGGTCATTAAAAACCCTTAATGATGATAAACTTGAAGGATTGCATATTTCCCAAAGTAGATGAGTGATAGATGGAAAGGATGTTCCATAAAATAAAGTGGATAGATGAAAATACAACATATCACATCACATCACATCAGATAGATACCAAAAAATGGAACAAAATATTTAGATGTAAATTGGTAACCATCATATCAAACAATGATTGGTTAACATAAATTATCAAGGTAAAATCATGTGAAACCAACTTGACACATTTAAACTCATCATCTAGATGGATTTGGGTGGAAAACACCACATAACAAAGGGTGTGGTAAACATAAAGACATTACAAACTTATGAAAATAAGAGAACTCTGTGATTTTCATCCAAATCAACTAATTATGCATATATTTCTCACTAGTGCCAGATTAATCCAATAAAATGTTTAATTCAGTCCACAATAACAAATATAGATAGGGCACAATTGTTTATTCTACTCACTGATGCACAAAAGGAGGAAATGAGGATTGGCATTAGACTCAAGAAAACCAAATTTCATGATCTAGATCCTTTTAATTTTATTAATATAATAAAAGCTACTATTTTTACCCCTAACTAATAAGAAGTAGCACAAGTAGGAGCACTGACATTTAAAAATCCTCTATGAGGATCTAATGCTGAGTAACTAATAAAGCTACCCAATTTTAGGTAATTAGATGAGGTAATTATTAATTTGTTGAGTAGATATAATGAGGGTGTCATTCATATTTCTCAAGATGTTACAACATTGATCAACCCTGTGACCATGGTAAAACAATGATGCTTATACCTCAAGGTAAATCCATTTTGCCTTATAGATCTATATCTCCAACTATCCACTAAGACACTAGAGAAAAATATACAAGGGTAAGTAGAGGATTCCCCATCAATTCTATGGAAGATGTTTCAGTGTGCATCTTGTCTAAATGCATCACCAAGAAGTTATGATAGACAACCAAACATGTAAAGGAGGTAACCAAAGGAGTTGTGGACATTGCATATCACATGGTACATCTACACATGAATTCTAATTAAGCCAAGTTTTTGGCCTCAGAACTCATAATAAATAATGGGAATATTCTCATCAGCACATCATAGGGATTATGATACCAATTTTTGGTCTTACTCCTCTATTTTATATAATAGAAGTTACCAGAAGGACCAATTAACCCAATTGAATATTTTTTACCTACTTTTGTATTCACCAACATTACTTGGACTAAGACAAAGTAGTATTATGAATATTTTTGGAGATTAAATGCATGGTGGATGTATATTTAAACCAAAATTATTTCACACCCTAGGGTACCTAAGGATGTGATGTAATATCTTAGAAAACATGCGTCGATCACAAAGTTACACAAAAACATTCAAATCAAAGTGCATGAGATACCCAAAGTAACCACAATTTTGCTACCCTTTTTCATCATTATGTTAGATGCTCAGGTGGATGTCTTATGACAAAAATCCCTAACTATTACGTCAGTATAACCTTTGTACTCCATACCTCCAGGTGCATAATAAACCATGCCTACATAGGCATAATCTCAACCCAAGGCACAAGATCAACCAAAATCACTCCCATAAACAATAATGACTACACAAAAAGCTGAAAAAGTAAGAGGAAGACATCAACATGATGAGCCTCATCACCACTATCTAAGAAAAGGACATGCCAAATAAAATCCTACCTAGATAATAAACATGCATCAAATATAGCAGCTAAGTGTAACCTGATAGAGCTAGGAATTGAAGAACATGAATTTATGCAATCCATGCTCATAGACATTGACAATAATGTTTATGTGTAAGAAGAGGAAAATAAATTATGTTTATGGAAGGCAATGGACATCTATCAAGTGAAAAATTAGGTGAGGTAGGATTTATGAGTTGATATCACCCAACCTCCTTCCATTATAGTTGATATTGTAGGTCAGGAAGTAACTTAAAAATAATTTCATATAGAACTATTTTTAGATAGACCTAGCTATAAGATCCTCTGCTACATAAGAAGTAGACCTGATGGTATAAGAAAGTCCACCTTTAGACCTATTACATAGATCAAGGGCCCATGCTACATCCAAACCATCTCCAATAATAAAATACAAGATGATGTCTTTTATAGGCCCCATAGAGGAGAGAGGATCATAACAAGCATAGGAATCCCATTAATAGCCTTAGGTCTAGACTATGAAGAGACCAAAGAAGCAACTCATTGCCCCACCAAATTATATAAAGAATATAGCTATGTAAAGAGGTACTATTGTGGAATAATCCTATTAATAAGATTTAGAACCAGTTATAGTTTTGACTCATTGACTTCCATGAAGGATCCTAAAGAGAGCAGCTTGGCATAACTTGAGCCATAAAAAGAATATATGTAGGAATAAGAAGATCCAACAAAGGTGTAAAAGGAGGTTAAGAGGAAGGAGAATGAAGAGAAGAAGAAAAATAAAGAAGAGGTAAATTGCAAGGCTATTGAGAAAGAAGAGCATTGTAAACAATAGGCTACAAAGGAGGAACACAAGTAAAAAGTCAAGGAAGTAGAGGCTCAAAAGAAAATATTCAAAGAAGAAGAGGTGAAAAAGAAAGAAGAAGAGGAATTAATAAGGAAAAACTAAGAAGCATAGGCTATACAAAAAAGGAAGAGGAGGTAACATCACTTGTAAGGGATTAGGAGGAGTAAAAGGCCAGAGAAGATGTGCACATCCAAGAAGAACAAGTTAAGTGAGAGGTCAATGAGAAGGAAGCCAAAGATAAACCCAAGTCTGTAGTTGAAGCCAATGTAAAGGTAGACAAAATTCCAAGGCTAAGGGTGACATGGATGTCAGAACTAATGCTGAGGTAAAAGGTAAGGCTAAGAATGAAGCATAATCAAAATCTAAAGATAAAGTAAAAGAAAAATATAAGGAAAAAATAAAGTACACAGTGAAATAGGCATTGGAGACATAATAATCAGTAACAAAGGAAACATCAACCATAACTTTAGACTTGAAAATTGCTTCGAGAGGTGTGTAGGAGGATGTCTCTTAGCCTAGAACTCAAATAAATAGCTAATTGATATGAGATGTTCCCACATCATCCATCAAGTGCACAACCTTTTATCTTCCTTTGGAATAGTTCACGAATGCCATGTAACACCTATGACATCATCTATTGCTCTAGCTATGATAGTGCACAGTTTTTTTAGATTTATCGTAGTTACCACTCACTAAATATATTGAAGGTACAATTGATTTTCAAGAATCAATAGCACAAAAGGCTTAGGCCTTGGAAAAATAAGTCTTGTAATTATGAGAGGATAATGTAGATCTAAACTTTTATTTCACCAATGGGTGACAACTCATTGACACTAACTGCCCTGCACTAGTCACCCAATTCTTAGGTGACTAAGTCATGTCTCAATAAAAATAAATTTCATTTGTATTGGAATAGTTAACAAAAGATTATATGACTACACATTATTTGTAATAATTTTGATCTCTATGGTAGAATATCAAAGTAGAAATAGAGTCAATATGTGAGATCTTTAAATAATATGAACAAGTTCTAGACACAACTACACTCCAAACCAAATATATAACACAATATGTTGAAATAGAAGTAACAACTTACCAACTCATTACCTGTAGCTAAGAAAAAATTTAATAGGGTTTAAAAAGCCAAAGCTATGATGGAATATCATTTGACTACCGATGAATCAATGAAAAACATACTTAAATAGTTTCTTGATTCATGGGATAATGTCATGTAAATATTGCAAACCTAGTAAAATGAGTTTTTTTGCAATTCATTTACTGGCATTCAAAAATAGATACATGTAGATCAGTTGGAGGAGATATCTTAGGATATCCATGTTAAAGTGTCAATTTATAGGGCACTCATCACCATTTTAGAAGATGAGGATATTCAAAATCTGATGGTGATTCAAGTCTCGCTATGCATATTGCTCACTATGGTATAGGAAGTGTTGACTGACTAGAAAATGCATAAGTAGGATTTTTCCTAGATTGATCCCGTCATTACAAAATTATTATCGAGCCTCAATTCATCCCTTCACAACAAATAAAACAAGTGCTATAATAAAGGAAGACTACCAAAAGTTTTCAACCAACCATCCAACAACTAACAAAGCCTCCACCAACATATTTTGCAGAACTAAGTACTTCATCCACAACTCAAGTAGAACCATTATCGTAACAACCTACTACCCAACCAACCTAAAGCATGCCACCACCAACTCAGTAGGTACTACCACTTAATTTTTTTTATTTTTCACAAGTTTTTGCATAATTTTGTAAGATGGCCTTAAGCATTAGGAGAAGATTCGGGTTGGTTGAAAACCCATAAAGGACATCCACCTAGTTAAACTAGTCTATTGAAAACCTATGAGGTTGGTAGGTGTTGATGGTTAAAATTGTGCTTGTTTATAATACCAACAATGGAAAGTTTCAAGTTGTGGGACTTGTGACTTGAAATAACTGCTAGATTTTTAAGAAGCTGGTCTCTTCTTTATATCAAGTGTATACTGGGAAAAGGGATAGGAGTTTTAATAGAAACACAAATGCAAGAAAGAAAATATAACTATGGCAATGCATCTAAATGTAATTTGACCTTAATCTTGAGCACAGTGAGACTATATGTAAGATTCAATTACATTTAAGAGAAAACAAGGCATGATCAATGTAAAAGATGAAAAATAATAGAAACAGAGGCTCATAGCTTAGAATACTTTTGCAGTGACACATAAAATATCAATAAAGGCACAAGATTCAATCTTCTTATTAATTATTTAGTCACATAAGAAGCACATAAACATGCATAGTTATATAAACTTTCCAACTCAAGAAAATAGAACAAAGGTAAATGATATTCCTAATCACAGCTCTAGAAAGCTTAAAACCCTTGACAACACAACTTAGAATACTTTTGCAATGACATAGAAAATATCAACAAAGGCACATGATTCAATCTTCTTATTAATTCTCTAGTCACATAATAGGCACATAAACATGCATAGTTACATAAACTTTCCAACTTAAGAAAATAGAACAAAGGCAAATGATATTCCTAATCACAGCTCTAGAAAGTCTAAACTCTTGACAATAATTCTCTCAAAAAATTCTCTCTAAGTATCTGATTCCTTTCTTAGTGATTTCTGCACCTCTATTTATAGCCTTGGATTCACTCTAGATTGTCTGTATGTTCCCAATCTAATGGCCCAACTGAAATCTAACCAAACTAGAAGTGTCTAATAGAATATATTTCTTAGATTCTAAAATGCTCTGTCTTTTGGCAGTTCATTGGCTGAAACAGATCGTAGGATGCTCCCTTCTATTAAACGGAAGAGGACACTTGGCCAATTCCTTGAAAACCTTCTTATTACTTAGGAGACACTAGAGAATGACACTTGGCATGTTTTGCAACACTTACCAAAGACACATGACACTTTTTGCTTTACTTATACTCTTACTATATATTTGCTCAGGAACATTATGCCTTTGACACCTGTCACAATCCACTTATTGAAACTTTAACAACTTAATAGAAATAAGACCCACAACATTTATTGCCTGAGAAACTTTAAAAGGGGCATAGGGACAAGTGGTGATTTCCACTTGACTTTGACAAAGGACACGTGGCAATCTCTGCTTAACTGGGGATATGTGGCGATCTCCACTAATTTTAGCTACCTTTTGAGAAAATTTGTGGAAGGTAACACATGTTGGTCTCTACATCACTCTATTTATATTATAGAAATAATCGGGCCTCATTTCATATTTAAACAAACAACAACACTTGGTGGCTTCCACTTGCTTCAAAAACAAAACCTGAGACCCACCATAGTCTTTGCTACATTTGTGAAACAAAATGAAGATAATTCAGATCTCGACACGTGGTGGATTTTTCTCTCTTTAGCTGGGATATGTGGCATCTTTTGTTGCTTTTAGAAAATCAAATTGAAACCTTCCATGATTGCCACTTGGCACTTTTTTCTTGATCCTGATACTTAGCTTGTTGAAACATTCTGTTGAAAAGACTTGAAACATGGGTGCCGATATGAAACATGGATGCCGACACTTGTCGCATTCTGCTAAGTTATTATGAGATACGTGAGAATCTCCACTTATAAATTTTTTAAAAGGTGCATCAGCCGATGACACTTGGCAGCTTCCACCTGACTTCAACACTTGGAGAAAAATGAATCAAAAGGAAATTAGAACCCGTGCTCTATTTCAAAACTTCTCTGTCTCGAACCAAAGTGTGCAGGGATAGCAATCTAGATCATGCACTGCTAAAAATTTGAATGAAACATAGAGTATTTTTTACTCTATAGTAGGCTAGTATGCTACTTAGTTAAAAAATTGAAAGGGCAATTAAGTAGTGCATAAATGGTGAAAATCAATAAATGACACTTGGAATGATAATTGGAAATCTTATATCTAATTTAGTTCATCAACTCAAGATTTAGATCAAGATACTTTACTATGACTTTGTCTCAGGATGAGATAACTATTTAAGTTTTGGAAAGTATTGGGAGTAAAATAGGGCTACCAGAACCATAGAGTATAATTTATGGACATGTATGCAACTTTCACTATTTTATCTTTGGCATATCTTTTTGTATGTATTTAACTTTTGTGAGCATAACAATAGATTTCATAATATGGAGAGTCCTTCCTTTTGGGTATAGTGAAAGACTAGAATATGAAGTGATAATGCTTTGTAATATATAGCAATCACTTGTATTTAGACATGGTTCTGATGTGATAGAGATTAATACACACACACACACACATGAATACTATATATATATTATTCACTCTGCACATAAAAACATATAAGATACATAGGAAAATCATTTCAAAATTATATATATATATATATATATTTGAAATGATTTTCCTATGTATCTTATATGTTGTTATGTGCAGAGTGAATACTATGTATATTTAAATTTGTTAATCATATAGTTTATATCGATTATTTTGATTCTAATAAGTCTAATTTTTTATTTATAAACATATCTAATTTTTATGTTAATGAATAGATTCAGTCTAAATTTCCATCTATTATTTACTTCTTGTGCAAGCTATCCCTGAACCAAGGACTTCTACTAACAATTTTGAATTTGAATTAATCATATTTCTACTTCTAGTCTATTTCCACTATTAAAACACAATCACAATAAATCATTAAAATAATAAAGCTAAGTATTTGAATCTCCTTAATACTTTCCATTTTTAGTAAGTTACATTATCAAATCAATTTCAATAAATTACATTTAGATTTATACTTTCCATCTATTATTTACTTCTTGTGCAAGCTATCCCTGAACCAAGGACTTCTACTAACAATTTTGAATTTGAATTAATCATATTTCTACTTCTAGTCTATTTCCACTATTAAAACACAATCATAATAAATCATTAAAATAATAAAGCTAAGTATTTGAATCTCCTTAATACTTTCCATTTTTAGTAAGTTACATTATCAAATCAATTTCAATAAATTACATTTAGATTTATGCTTGGTTTCCATATATTACAATCTAAATTATTTATTATAATTTATCCTATTGGGATTCACATTATTTTAAAAATAGGGTAAACATATTAGTAAACTTGTATCGATTGAACATTGCCAAAACCTAGGTTTTCCTTAGGTTTTCATTCTTTTCTCTAGAAATTTTAGATTTCAGCATTAGGATTTTATTTTTAGACCTAATTCCTTCTTGTTTCCATCTCCATAAGAGCAAATTTGATTATTTCTCCCTCTTTCCCTAGGGTTTCATGTTTATTCACCTATTAGGTATTTTACTACATTATGGTTATTCCTTGAGTGAATGATATCTAGATCAAAATGAATTTATTTTTCAAACACTTGAAGGTTTTTTTCTATTCATATTGAGTGAATAAAAAACTTGTTTTTATTCACCAAAATATTGTATAGATTTTATAGAATTTATAATTTAATATTTTTAGTAAATTTGGCCTAGAGGAGAAAGGGTGAACCTACTTTAAAAATAATATTTGGGTTTCATTTATCATGTATTTTACCAAAAAATGTTTTTTTCCATAAATTTCTCATTTTTATAAGAGGTTGATTTGTTATTTGACCCTAGTCAAGACATTGCTTTTATGTTTGTTTACTTATTAAGAGTAGAATTTGTTTATGTATCAAGTGATATATTAGGGTTGAATTTAAAAATGAATAATCAAATTGAAACCCCTAATAGTCTCCATCCTATAGACTTCCTAATATCTAGCCATGCCATACCTTATGTTTATGATAATGAATAAACAAATAAGAAAACTTGTGTGATTAATGACGCTAATTATGTACATGATAAACATGATTGTGAGAGAAATGATATTATTATGAGTAATATTAGTACAATAATGATGAATATAGTGAAGAATAAAATAAACAAGCTAATTTTGAAATGGAAGAATTTAGTGCCCTTACTTCTTTACACTCTTCCCTTAATTACATACTAGAATAAGAGGAAAATAATGATGCTTTATCTCATGTTTATAGAATTTCACTTGAAGAAGAAAATATAATAGAGCCATATGTAGATAATGTATATTTATATTCTCATGATGTTTTGCCTTGTAATAAGATGTCTACATGTGATGATACTTCTAGTAACATAGAAAGTGTAGACATTTCTTTTTGCAAACAATATTTATTTAGCTCACATAGTTTGTCATAATGGGTTTTCAAAGCAGTTAATCTCTTTAAATGATAAAAAATGCAAAGATATAAAGCATGCATGTCAAATAATGTTAAATTAGTGAAAAATAATGTGATGTTTCTTCTCTTTCTTTATAAATGGAAAATGATACAAAAGAATGTGATATTTATTCTCCTTCTCTAAAAATGCTAAATGATACACATGAGTGTGATAATTCTATCTCCTATCTTGAAATTCAATGTCACAATCCTGTTCCTTCTCCTAAAATGAAAGGAGAAAATATCTCTTTGCATGAAGCTTCTATTGAAAGACAATGTGATGTAATTTATACTATTACTTCACATGCACAATGTGCTGAGAATGCCATGCTAGGTAATGATTCCAAATTATTCCATGATGTTTCCATTTAATGCAATCTTATGAAATATAATGATATTTTTATTGAATCTATTATACCCATTTTAGATTATATATTAACTTAACACCAAAAAATCAATATTTCCAAACCACTACCATTCCTACTAGCCATATCATTTCCATGATGAAATCTATAAACACACTCCAACAAAATCTAATGTAAGACTTATGTGTTCATATTACATTACTTGAGGATAATATAGAATATACTCAAGATCATGATCATGGAAATATAAAAGTTCATCACTAAAAGTTACACATGAGAGAATTAATCATAGGATACACAAAAATGAAATTGCAAATGTGGTCATGGATAGGAAGGTTGAACCAAGTTTGTTACGTACTAAGAGCTAAATTAAGGTCCTACATAAAAGGAAAGAATAATTAGACATGAGTTACAAGACTAATAATACCATGAAGGAACCTACTACAACTAAGAGTAAATACTCAAGTTTCATAGTTTTAGAGATCAAACACATACCATTTTGGAGACATTGTTTTATAAAAAGTTAATCAACTTACCTCCTAATTAGTATCACCCTCATAATCAACTTAAATAATTAAATGCAAAACCTTTTTAAAAACTATCATTATATTAATGGACATCATGATAACCATTATTATGCATTGTAAAATGTTTTTACACAGCTTGTGGATAGGGGGATTATCACATTTGTAAAATTTGGCACTAGGTCAATGAGATCCCCTTCATCTTATACTACTCATCTGATGAAGATCAGGACGTCCCATGAAATTCCTGTAAAGAAGCCAATGGTTCATTAGGCTTATAAGAAAAATGTTTCTTGAAGTAGATCTTATTCCAGTTCACATTCTATGAGGAGTGATGTTTCTAAAGATGTTCCTATTAAGGAAATAATAGTAATTCAAGATCTTTTAGAGGTGAAAATAGACAAGGAATTATTTTAGATAAACAACATAATACATGCACAATGGGATTTATTAAGATTTTTGGACATAATGATTGAGATTTACAACTAGCACATGAAAATGACATGGGGAATGCTATTATTCTAATCTCTATAGGAACTAAGACAATTAAAACATTATTATAAGTACAAAAGACTATTTCACAAGGAAATGTTACATTGGGACAATAATGGATACAAAAAATGGGAGCAAAATTTCACAGGATTCATATGACTATATATTTTACTTTCCAAGAGGGTTTACTTACATAAAAAACTATAAAGCAATCAAAAAGATAAATTTAGTTACATCATCTCCAATGCAAGTGTGGATATCAAATAAAAATCAAGTAGTTAAGGATTAAATAATGAAACAAGTAAGGGGCATTATGTAAATAGAGCAAGAAATGAAAGCAAAAACCATTTCTTCAACCAATGTTAATATACATAACACAAAGTATAATACATTTTAAAAATAAATTCCACATATGGTCTATTTTTTCTATACACTTTGTAATAGATAATGAATTTAATGAATATCATACCAATGATGTATCACTAAGAGTGTGGCACCCCTACTACATGATCAAAATTTAATTTCAGATGAAGGTCCAAATTTCTCACAATTTTTAATTTTGAGTGGTTGGCATTGATTGGTTCATTCGGTAGTGTTAGCTAATCAGTCACCCATGACCAAGGATTATTCAAAACTAGGTAATCAAGTCATATACCCTTGAAATGGTCTTATTGAGAGTCATGTCTTGGTGATGTCATCTCAAGGTCTAAATAGGGTATTATTAGGATGATAGAGTCCATGATGTGTGACTTGTCCAATCATTTTTATGCCATGATATTTAAAAATTTCTTTTACAATGTAGTTTAGTAAAGTTTAGGGTAAATTTAGAAATATTAAGGTTAATTTGTGAAAGTGAAGGTATAAGTGATGCATGGTGTTACAATGAGGTGGTGATTGTCCAAGAAAAAATGATGCTCCATGATGGATAAGTGGACCTAAAATCAAAGATAATGAATTATAAACATTGTATTTTCAAGTATTTTGAGGAGTTTAAGGTAATTTTTAAGATATTAAGGTTTCATTTGTTTTATCATATTGCTTGTTGTAATGTTGTAGTGTAACCCCTTGAGGAGACATCAAGTATGAAGGCCAAATATAATGCATTGAGGTAAAAAGGGTATTTTTGGGGTCATTTGACATTTGTTTAAGAAAACATCATATAATTTTTGTCTGTACACTTGGTCAAGGTGTTAAGATACTTCTTTTCAAATGTACACTCACTTTGAAAAACTAATTTGCTCATTGATCTAACGTACAAACATAGTATAATGAAGAAATGGAAAAGAAAAGAAGATGAAGAGATGTTTGGTATGTTACATCACCATATTATAAGACAAGAGGAACTCCATGGCAATCTAGTTCATAGCTTCAATAGGAGATTTTGGTTGGATATGGCAAGCTTTCTTGATGAAGACAGGTCTATAAGTGATTATGCAACCTCAAACTTGATCATGAGGTCTCATGGAAAAGGATTTTAAACTGATTATGGTATTAAAATCTCTCAAAAATATCATATAGCCTCTTAAATCTCAAAACCATGTAGATTAAGAAGTTTTAGATCCAAAAAAGGAAAAAAATCATTCATGGTTTTGATCATGTCACTTGCAAAGTGAAGAGAGCCATTTTTATGAAGTTGTTTCATGAAGGAGGAAAGGTATTATACCAAATTATATTAGGGGATGTTAAACACACCTATTCCATATAAATCCATGGAAATATTTTTGATATTTGGAGCCAGAGCTTTATGAACCATTGTTAACAAGTTAAACCCTTCTTAAACCTTACTAAACTGCATCATCATGGTTTTCCTCTTGAAATGACATGTATGTTTTTTATGAATGAATTTAAATGGTTTTGAAGTTTATATTTGAGGTATAAGTATCCATAAAATATCAAAATTGATACAAATTCCCAATGGTCATGGTTGTATTAGCAAGAAAATCTCATTGATATACTATTTTAGACATGACAATTAGGGTTTGTGGGGTTGTGAGGTGATCCTAGCATGAATGTAATTGAAATAAATTTTAAGTGATGTTTTAAACCTCAAAAAATTCAAATATTATCTCCCACACCATCTCCAAGTAGGCATCCAATGTAAAGAGGAGTGAAATATGCAGGTATACATCTGCAGGGTTGAGAGAGTGTAAGTTTAGGTTTGTTTGATAATTTTAAAGAGTATTGGGATTATGAAAGAATAAAAATAACATGATATAAAACTTTAATATTCTCTCACTCTCCACTCATTATTCCACAAGTTTGCATTCATTCACAAAGTGATTTTCTAGTACTAATCCAACACACAATCCTCAAATAGGAGAGATACAATCTTGTATGCAAGAATATTTGATGTTTACTAAGTAATATATATATAAATTAAAAATTGATTCACTATTTTTTAATTTAATAATACATTTTTAGATCATCCAACTAGTTGATATACTATTTATGATCATCTTTGATAGAAATTTTCAGGTGGTAGGGTTGAAAGCCATTGGTCTAGTGTTCTTAAATAAGGTTCAAGTGTTGATAATAGGTATGTGGCCAAAAACTAGGTATATAATAAATTATAGGGATGATTCACCTAATTCATCTAACCTCAAACCTATTCCAAACATGAAAAAAGAAAAAGTGACAAGAGAACAATGTATTCATGCATGCATAGATAAAATGTGTCAAGTTTACAAGATGAGAATGATAGTTTCTTGGAAAATCATAAAAATTTAATCATTTCGTAAGGTTATTAAATAGGTCACACAACCTAAAATTTTATATTAATACCATTCAATTCATAAGAGGTAAGAAATTCCATTCAACTAACAAGTTTGAAATTTTTTAAAGTTTGGATAGGCACCTACAGGCCTACAGATAAAAATGAAGAGAGAATATGCATTTTTGTGCTAAAAATAAGGTTTTAATGTTAATTATAGATGTTTTGCATCATGAATAACATTTATAAAATGATTTTATTCCTTTGAAAGAGGAGAAAACATCAAAAAATGGCAACTAAGGTGAAAACCTTGTCAAGAAACCCTTAACATGGGTTAAAGCAAGTGATAGGAGGTTTAAAGGGTTAAATCCTTTGGAAAAAATCTATAGACATCAAAATACTTGTATAAATACTATATAAGGTGTTTCCAAGTCAAAATAAAGCACTTGGAAGCCTTTTTTGCTTAAACTTTCATCTCAACCTTCAACTACATGCCTATAAAGCTCATAAAGGTCAACTTTCTTATGTGGGAAGGTCAAATGAGTAGATGCACAGGACCCAAATTAAATTATGGGATGTTTAATAGGTATATCACCTCCAATTTTAAGGCATTTTTTTATCTTATCAAGGGGGTTGTGCTTTATGAATGATTATTAAGAAGATAAAACAAGTCTAAAACTACCTTTTGTGCCCTTAAAGAGCTCAATGACTGAAGAGGTTTAAAAAATGGAATTCAAAGTGCATGAAATGACTTGAAAAAAACCTTAATGACCTATTATAATCCTCACGAATCACCTATTAGAGAATAAAATATTGGCACCCTGTGGAGTTGAAGCATTAAGGTGAAGGGTCTAAGAACAACACTTATCAGGCCTAAATTCATATTTTTTGGTTGTATAAAAAACATATAATATAATTTCTAAGATTAATTTATAGGCCTTAATAGAGGTATAAAAATACCTTAATAATAACTACTATTAAAGATACTCTCATTATGATAATATAAGTTTCAAGTCACTAAAAACTAGGCTCTAAATTAAGCATGGTTCTCATATATGCATAGAGAACCTGAGTTTACAAACCTTATCAAGGTCACCTAATGGAATAAAAAAAAACCTCATGAAACCCATATAGGCAACAATAATTAAATCCCTTTTTTAGGTTATAAATGTTATATGAAAGCCTAAATCAATGCCTATATAAGTAGTTTTTATAAGAGCCTTTTCATAGGCAATCCACTAGTCATGTTGTTTAAGACATTCATAGAAGTATAATAGGCCCTCTTTAGCTATTCAGGCTTGCCTCAATATTGAATATGATCTTTAAAGACTTATAAGAAGACTTAAAACACATAAAAAATTTAGTTTAGAGGTAATGAAACCATAGACAAAACCCATATATAGTTATCAAGCCTACATGGAACTTTTATTGCTAGAGAATAACTACAACCCTGTCCAAACTTCTTATTAAGTTGTGAAGACCTTAATTGAAGTTGATATATAAGTTTTAGAGAGAGATGGTATGATATTATTTAAGACCTACATAAAGTTTTAAAGGTTTTTGTCGTAGTATTCAAGAAAACAAGAAGTTGATAAGATTACCTTCATCACATTCTTTTGGATCAGATAAACCTTGATATGAAGTTGTAGGTTCAAATAATTGAGAACATAGTTTGAAGAGGTATAAGCCTTAAGTCTCATTCTTGATAAGATGAGGAGATGCATTGAAATAGCCTAGGATGGCATATAAATATGCCAATAAGGTCAAGTAGGCCATGTGACAAGATAACAACTTGTTAACTATTGAAGCAATTCTTCCACATAATAGATTGTCTCTTGCCCATTCAGAAAATTCACATCTCCATCTAAGGAAAGAAAGAATACATTGGGAAGAATACATTGTTTTTCTTTTGTGAAGGCCTTTTTTTTTTCAGTAGGAATTCTTTCGAATGACTTTTGTTCGAAGGAAAGGTTTGTCAAAGAAGGCTTCTGCTAAGGACATTAACTTTTGGAGAAAGTGCTAATCCAAAAGTCTATAGGGAATAACAAAGGGGAAGATCCTAAGCAAATCAAAGGAAGTAATTCCGTCAGACTTTTGTTTGAAGGAATACTTCAGAGAACCCAAAAGTCTACCCCAAAAAAGCAAGGAAAAGCCAAGGATTAATTTAGAAGGGTCATTTTCAATAAAACTCAAAGGGGAAGTGTACCCTTCAAAAGGGTCATTTTCAACATTCTCAAAGGGCACATACCCTTTGAGAAGGTATAGGAACAAATTTAGGACCCCTACCAAAAAACCCAGGTGCCCTACAATTTTTTTGACAAAGGCACATATGAGGGACAGAAGCCCTTACGAAGGGCACTTGGTTGGTGACATGACGCACTACAACTTTCTTGAAGGAAATTTTGAAGGACATTTCAAAGGCAAGTCAAGTCAGAGTTCAAAAAGAGAAAGGATTAATTCCTTTAAGCTTTTTGTCTAAAGGAATTCCTTCGAACAAAAAGTTTGAAGAAATTTAGAGAGGGCCCATGCGAAAAAATCCAAACAACAAAGTCTGAAATAAACAAAGAGCAAAGGCAAAGGATAGAAGAATTAATTCCTTCAAGATTTTTATCTAAAGGAATTCCTTTGGAAAAAAGTCTGAAGAAATTCAGAGTAAGCGAAGAAAGAGAAAACCCAAAAGAGCAAAAGCCCGAGCAAAGGAAAAGAAAAGAAGTATATCCTTTGGGAAAAAAGTCTGAAGGAATTCCTTTGGAATTTTTGTTTTGAAGGAATACTTTGGAGGATACAACAGAGACAAGGACAATTCAAGAAGACAATTTTTTTTGATGGAAATCATTCAGAGGGAAAGTCCAAACATAGAAAATTTTGTAGGAACAAAATTTGGGATAATTGGCAAGCATAAAGGCTTAAACAAAAGGGTGGGAGCCATAAGTCTAAAGAAAATTTAGAAAAGTTGCAACAAGAAAGTCCTAAGATAGGCCCGAGGAAATAAACTTAAGGCAAATGCAGGGTGAAATAAAAGATCCCAAGGAGATGAGACCAAAAGCATAAATTCCAAAGGAAATAAATCTACAGACAGAAAAGTCCACAGCCAGAAAATCTCAGAGAATTAAGCCAAAGACAACAAGAAATCCAAAATTAATGGAGGTTGACTGTGAAAAAAAGGATAGAAAATAGATAATCTGATAGAGATCTAAAAACAAAATATCTAAGGAAATATAGATAAAGATAATCCAAAAAAATAGAATCTCACCAGAAATAGACATGAACGAGCAGACCAGAATAAGATAAAATACATGCAAGTAGGTGTTATTTTTGATCAACTAGTCAAAGATTTAGTTGACTAGTTGTCAAAGTCCTACTCATCTTCAAATCAACTCATCCAAAGGTCTAACTTAGTATCAATTGGAGTTCTAAATTTGAACATTGAGTTGACTATTTAAGATTTAGAGTTGACTGATTGTTAAATGCCACATCTACCAGGAGCTTCCCATGCAAAGGAGAATGATCTCTTCATCCAACTCAGCTTACCAAATGGTTAACTCAGCTTTCAAACATTCCAACTTGACATCAAGAAACTCACATAGAGTTCTAAAATTAACATTGGCATGGATTTCCATACAAAGAGAGTGTGGGTGGTTTAGAATAAAGACAAGTTCACTTCCTCAAGTGTAAGAAGCTTCATGCAAAGAAAAAGAGAAAACATATTTTATTGAAAGGCCAAGTCAGCCTTGAGTTGATCTAAGTTAATCCTTCTCTTCAAATTTTCAATGCCAATCTTTTGCTCTTGTAATTTTCTATAAATTGGCTTTCAGCCTTGATTAAAAATCATCCCTCTCTTGGCTAGACCAGACTTTACCATTGGTGAGTTATGTAACCTTTTCAATCAATAGAAGGACTATACTTTCATATTTCAAGTGTTGGCATAGTGTATATTCATTCAACAATTTGCATAAGTGGTAGATTTATCTCCCTTCCCCAAATTCTAATTCATACCTAGTTGCTAGATTATCCTTATGCAGGTCATGTTAAGTGTTCTTTATGTCTTTTGCTAAAGCTGTAAGTGGATGTTAGGTGGTTGCAAAGTGTCTTGTATCAGACCTCTCTCCATAATTTTTTCCTCATGTTTTGGTCATTGTATCTAATCCTCCTCATGAAATATTTATGCATAAGTGATTGATTTAAATCAAAGGTCTTCCTTCTTTCCCTTATTTGTTTAGTGTTTAAGGTCCCAATTTGAGCGGATCAATCTTCTAGTGTATCACCTTTATTAGGTAGGATTTCCCCTCAGAGTTTCCTTATCCCTTTTCCATGGTAGTCCACATTATAGAGTAGAGATCCTCATTAATACATATTATAGGAACCAACCTTCTTTGGAGGTTTCTTCTCACTGTTGAGGCACCCGACCCTCATAGAGAATATCCCCATTGTTTTAGTTAGATAGAGGACTAGCCATTTCATGCACGTCTTCGATTTTAGGGCATAGCTCAAGGTTGACAATAGTAACTCATTAACCAAGAAGGGGTAGTTTTCAAGAGAGGAAAGATAGAATCATAGGAGATGAAGAGAAAACTTATATACCACCTCTCATGAGGACAACATAAACCAAGCCAACACATGTTGAATATGAATAATAGGACTGTTTGTTTACCTTCTCTTGGCTTTGTAACTAATTTCATGATAGATGACAATCATGAT